>OZ026586.1:6538554-7984179 GCA_964020215.1 Aurelia sp. 3 sensu Dawson et al. (2005)
CCATTGGCCAGTTTTGATTGTACTCCTTTTTATTTTTTAGTGTAAGCACTTTAGTTTGACTTTTTAGATATTAGCACTTGTAATTAGGTTATTTTACGTTTTAGCTCTTTTACTTAAGCTATTTAAGCAAGGTATTAGTAATTTTGTAAGTTTTTAACACGGTCCCCTGTAAAGCAGTCTTAGACTGATGGAGCCACCATGTATAAAGAATTTAAAATGAATGAATTGAATAATGATTTAGTTTATTGCTCCAGTGGAGTTTCATCAAGTTTATGGAGAAAAGAACATCAAAACATTTGAATGCATACAGTACTCTGGTATATCAGCAAAGCAAGTAGCATTGAACATGATCTGAATTGTAAAATTGCAAGATTTTTGTGTTATTTTTCTCCATGTCAGGCTTCTAATAGATCTTACCTTTTACATTCTTAGTGAAGAGGCCAATGTTGCAACACAGATGGATGATGAAGTGAAAGGATCTTGGGCTGATGCTGCTGAACAATCTGAACAACATGAAAGGTAAGTCTTTTTCAAGAGCTCTGCCATCTTGTCCTCAGTGATGGACATAACTTAGAATCGCCATATGAAAGAATGATTACAGTGACAAATGGAATTATGTTTGGTATATATATAAATTTAAGCATGTCTCTCCAAATAATCCATTTTTAAAAGATGGCAATTCCAAGAGTATGTAATTTGATTCATCGATTTTAGCAAATGACCGTCCGGCACAAAGTGAGTGGCTGAGCCATAACTATATTAGAAAGTTTTGAACCCATGCCAAGATCCATCCTTGCACGTAAAAGTGGGCGTATATCACCATTGATTAGGGCAATAATTAAGGGTACCAAAGAGGGTTAAAACAAATAAAAAACAGCGAGTAAATGGGGAAATGTCAATCAAGAGAGTAAAGGAAGGAAAACGAAACAGGGAAACAGGAATACCGCAAAAGCATGTAGACGACTTGATTAGCACAGCGCTGGGGGGAATAGAGAACAATAATGCATTGAGCAAAGACTGATCATATAGGATCAAAAAGCTCTTATGGATAAGTAAGTCAAAAGAATTGTCAGTCCTACTGATGATTTCAAAGTTCTCAAGGGACTCACCATGCCCAGACTTTGTATGAATATGAATATGGCCCTTGATGGCAGAAGGACTGAAAATTACAAGGTTGCATGCACCCTAAGTCATCCATCATTGATGGTCAAATCCCGTACAGATTTTTCAACAGCTGGTCATCATAACATCAAATCATTTACACTGGAATTATCAATAATTGTAGTTAGGTTAAAATTTGTGTGCTACATCCAAATCTGAAGTCAGAAATTTCATATGAAGAATTTTAATGAAGGAGGTTGTTTATTGTCTTTCTGTGTAGAAAATAGAAACAAATGTAAATTGCTGACACATCCATACTGCCTGTTGTGTATCTCAGAGAGTTTCTAACAAAGTTTCTCCTTTGTAAATCTAGCACTGAGGGAGCAGGTGAAGGAGAAGCATCAACTCCCAAAGAGGAAGAAGCAAAGGAAATGACCCTGGATGAATACAAGTCAATGATGGAGAAGGAGAAACTGCAGACAACATACAACGTCAGGCAAGCCAATGAAGGAGAAAAGAGTTTCCCAAAGAATGCAGTTACCGTGAGAAAACTAACCGAAGATGAACAAGAACAAGATGGATCCCTTTTCTTCCCCAAAAGGGTATGTAAATATTTTTTTATATGCTTCTAGATTTAATCATTCAGACATGGCTGAAGGATTAGCACATATCAGGGTAATGTTCTTTCATGAAAACAAGCATGCATAACAGGAGTCTATGGGTTATTAGAGCAGCTCACCTTGGAACCTTGGAAGGTTTGTTGTTATTTTCTGATAACAATCAATATCTTGAGGACCTTTCCTGCTAAAAGTTTACAAAGAAATTGTTGATCCTCTGTGATGAACTCATTTGGAATTACCGTATGATAGATAATGATTACAACTTTTTGGCACACTCTGAGAGGATGTTCCCTTGCCCAGACTCAAACTTTTCTGTGCTGGTGTCTTTTTTTGCTGTTAACTTGGATGCATAACTATAAATATGCTCGTTTTCATTTAATCTGTATAGATCATTGAAGAGAAAATCAAGACCTCTGGCAGAGAAAAGAATGTCCTCCAATTTGACCTCAAGTATGCTGCAATGGACTCTAGACTTACCAGTGGAAATACTGGTGGACGTGGAAATAGACGTGGAGGTAGAGGGGGACGTGGAGGACGTGGAGGTTCTAGGAGAGGTGGCCGTGATGGTGGTGACAGACAGGAGGAAAGAACATCAGGAGGATTTGGAGAGAAAGAGCCTGTGGAGCATTATGATGAGGACTTCCCACATTTGCAGTGAACTAACACTTGACTTGTCAAATGATGACATCATTGTAGGCATTTTTTGTTATTCCTTATCTGTGAAATTATTTGGAGGAAGCAGCATTGTGCAGTTACAGAGGAAGGTAGTGTAATATTGGATTTGCCTTGATTCCTGTGCTGAAAATGTAGGAAGACATAATTTATTCTTACTAATATGTAACTGCAAAGGACTGATCATTTGACAGCTGTGCAGATAAAAATGTGAACTATTGCCAGTAGTTTCTAGGGTTTTTAATTGATGAAGGGTATTGCTTAGATACTTGTGCAGTGCTCTCTTTTGCGTTGTATTTGAGTAAAGAGAGCCCATAGTTCTATGTAATTAATGAGAGAAGTCCTTATTGACATTTAGTATCATGATTCGAGGCCAGTTGATGCAGTTTTCTAAGTGCTGGTTTCATAGATCAAGCCTTTGATCCAGATGGCCATTGGCTAACTGACTATGAATTGTAGTGCAATGTTAATACACATGAGATGAAAGGCTTTTGCCTTCTGGAGCATTATTCCAGATGAGAATATAACACAGTTTGTTCCATGATGAATTAAAGCACTTTGTTAAGGGCCTTTTACAAGGCAAGCCATTTTTGGGAGAGATTTGAAGACTTTCAAAATTAGATTCAGCAAAGCTTAAACTTTTGTACCTCCTTTTAGATAGTTATATGTTTTTATGAAAGCTCTTTGAACAAGTGGACTCATTACTGCTGAAGTTGAAATTGTACATAAAGTGAATCCCTGTATTATGAATTCAGCCTTGTGAACTTTGACATCTTTTTTCTTGTCAAAGAATTGAAAAGAAATTCATATTTTTCTTTACAATTGTCCACTTGTTTTATACCTCTCAAGAGCTCTCAATCATAACATAAAGAATTGGAAACAATTCTTTGTATGTTAATGTGCACCATGGGTACTGCACATGAGAGATTATTGAGGAATGGCTCCTTCTTAATGTAAAAGCATTCCTTGCACTAATTGTCTTGTCCCCTCTCAACTTAATCAGCATAGCAAGGCTTCGGTATCCCTGTGTCATACCTTCCATTGCTGCAAAAGCATTTCTTTGTTGTAATACAGATGCTAAGTTTTAAAGAGTTATAATTAAGTAATGTTTGCAATGCTAAAAGCTTTGAACATCCAAGGAAACATTGTTTGAATACCAAACGGTTTTACTGCCAAATTGAGTGTTTGTTTGTGAAAAGATTGCTTCACAAATATTTTGCTTGATAAAGGTAGAAGTAAAAAATGCTCCAGTGTAGAAATTGAATGACAGAAGAGAATTGAAAAGGCTTAGTGCTTAAACAATGTTTGCTTGCTTGTACAATGTTTTAGAAAATGTTTGTCTTTGTTTTCAGCCGTCTTGGTTGTTGTAATGACTTATGACATAAATGTATACCGGGTGAGCCAGAAAAAAGTTCCCATTTTTAAAAATTCATAACACCAAGACTACTTCATGGATTTGATTCATTCAAATTGTAGCTAAAAGCCGAAAGATCACCGTATTTTTGTGATGTTTTTCGCTGTCCTACCAGCACTAGAAGTATTGGTAAATCTTATTTTATAGAAATTTCACGGGAAAATCACGGGAAAAGGGCCTAAAACATTGATCAAATCGTAACGATTCTATTCACACCTAACAATAGGCAATGAGCGTTTCACCTCTCTCAAGAGTTGTAAGACATCGATTTTAAAACAAATACGGAAGATTTTCAATCCGATGGCAATTAATAACCGGAGGATATCTCTTACCCATGAGAAGTTGAATTTCCTTCATTTTGCCGTGCGAGGAGTCATTTATGCTTTGATCGATGTTTTAGGCCATTTTTCAGTCATTTTGCAACCATGAAATTTTTGTTACCCAGATTTGTAGTGCTTTTGAGACAAGGAGAAAAATCACAAAAATGCTTCAACCTTTTAGCTTTTAACTAAAATTGGAATCATTCAAATCTGTGAAATACTCTTGCAGTTATGAATTTTCAGATGTGGGAACTTCTTTCTGGCTCACCTGGTAGTCCCTCGATGAGCAAAGATTTTAACTAAAGATTGCACGGTCCTTTTAATTTTGCCAGATTTAGGTTTGGATTGAGTAATTCAACCTGGTTAATCTTAATTATTTTAGGTCTAACAATTTATATCCAATCTGATTTTGTTTCCAACATTTCCAGACAGAATTGCTCATTCAAATCTTGTTCTCAGGCCAGGTAAAATGGTCTGTTATCCATCATCTGAACACAACACTAAGGTAGCGGGCTATTCTGGCGCTTGTCATAGCAGCTGATCAAAACATGAGAGCAGATCACGGGGGGGGTTCTTCCATAGTAAAGGTACCTGGGGATGTGCCGCCCGCGAGGGTATACTTTTTCGGCCTTCTAGTCTAGCCAAGGGTGTACTTTTTGGCAATTTTAATCGAGTTAAGTCTAGGCAAGGGTATGCTTTTTGGGAATTTTGGTCAAAGAGATGTTAAAATTCGGTAATTTTGGTAAAAAACCCAACTTTTTTGGAATTTTGGTCGAGAAAATGCGAAAATTTGGCAAGTTTTGCCTAGAAAATGCCAATTCAGAGCACTTCTGAAGGAAAAATTAGTCTAGCCAAGGGTGTCATTTTCACAAAAATTGGTCTAGCCAACGGTTACATTTTGAAACTGTGGGCGGCACCCCCCTAACCGAAATTTAGCCGAGAACCCCCCCCCCCCGTGGAGCAGATACAAGAGCTGAACCTGTAGTGAGATTGTGTCGACCCTTGGAGCAGTGATGCGATGCTCTAGCTTGGCAGCCAGAACAGTAGGGCAGACGGGATGCGATCCCAGGTAGGGCCCCAATCCTTGAGCATCAAGACAAGGGGTCGTTTATTCAATTAGGTTTTCTCTGGCACTGGGATCCCAGCCCTTGGTGCAATAACCGCAACTTCACCATCAGTTTTGCTGACCCTGAGAGCAAGCTACTTGAATGACATAGCAGCCTAATTTGTGTTTCCCCAGAAGGCTGATGATTCAAGGGCAGGCTTATTGTAGTTAATGTACATTTTAGTGAAAATATATGCATACTCGTGACAGCGGTACCTCTGATGCTGCTTGCCTATATCTATAGTTATGTGGTCTCTCATGGTCAGCGTTTTCCATAGTTTCTCTTTCATCCTTGTATTTGGAGATGTATCCCAATGGAAAAGTTATAAAAAAGGAACAGTTTCGTATTTTGTATCGTATTTCAGATCTTTTATTTCGAATTCCGAGTTTGCTATGACCAGTGCCGGAATCCTGAACAGATGGTTCAAATCTAATTAGTTATTTCGTTAACGTAACTCGCGTATCAAATATGAGTAAACTAAACATCGTACTTTAGAACCAACTTTGGTGTATACGTATGGGTGTGTTTGATTGGTATCAATTCTGAAACAGGTAGACTTGGTAGACTTAGAATTCGTGCTTGATGGACTCCCGAATTCCGAAGCCAGAAGGTTTGGCAGACTTGTAGTCAAGGCAAGAGTAGTATGACCGATTGAAATAGATTATGCGAATATTAATCGTATAATAATCAAATATTGATTTTCAAGAATCTAATAATAATAATATTTTCATTCAACTGACTACCCCTACGCTGTGTAAGTTGGACAATAGCACAGCGGATGTGTGTGCTTGAGGAAGGCAAAACAAGATATTCCATGTTTTTAGCAGTACCGGGGCCTTGCGTCACATTCGAATAATAATCCATTTAGAAAAATCAAATATTTTAGGATTATGCTGATCATACTACTCTTGCTTTGACTATAAGAACCATAATGGGATCGAGGTAGGACCGCCCGCCATGTGCGTCCGCCAGGTATATGTTGCTTACGCCAGGAAATAATCTATAGCATATAGTTAAACTACTGGATTTCAAGATTTGAAGCTTTGCGTACACCGGCGTACGCCACATTGTTAGGTCTTGTCCGCTATATAAAGAGGATGGAAACAATCTCGATTCCAGTCTGGACCATGGAGAGATTCTCCTTTTCATTTGCGAATCTCTGTAAACGAGGCGAATTTGCTAGCGTTGCTGTGGTAATCGGTAACTTTTATCTTTGTTGTCAAGCACAAGATTCGTAATCGTGTTTTTCAAGTGGAATTCTAGTTTTGTTGCATGAATCTGAAACCAGCCGTTTTGAAAAATTTTGTGTTGACTGGGAAATGTGTTTCCGTCTCTGCGAACTCTACTTTTTCCAGAATTCGTTAGGTTTAGAATTACCAATCAAACACACTCCTAATATGTGTCTGAATAGAATGTAATGCTAAGATGGTGACAGTGAGTTTTTTTACCAAGATTTCTTGCGTTCTTTCATCGAATTTGTAAATGACAGTAAAAGATTCTTAATAAGAGCGCAATGCATTTTGGTCAAATGCCCCCTGTAACCACCTTTGGTGTTATTTTGTGTGAAAAGTTTTGACCGTCACGATGCTTAGATATAGTATGTGAAAGTGACCCGAGGATGAGAGAGATTGCTTCAGCCCATTTGTCGTCTTTTGATACGTATGCGTTATCTATTCCTGGTTGTTGGCAGGGCCGCGGAGAGAATTTGTGGGCCCGGGTCAGAATGTAGCATGGGCCCTTTGCCAAAGAGTTCGGAAAGGTACGCCAAAGGCGTACTCGTGCGCCAGAGGCGCAGCCACCTAGGGGGGTCCGGGGCATGCTCCCCCGGGAATTTTTAATAGTAAGGTTGCTAGAATTGCTATGGTCACTATTTCCGCTTCTAGATACAATCGTAAAATCATATAACAAGCTAGTCATGCTTTAGGCTCCTATCTAGCAATTTGCAACCAAAAAGTCAGTGAAGTCAAATTTTCCTATATTTTCAGTGCTCACAAGAACGTTGAAAAAATCAATAAAATTTGTTCGTCTTTCATCTTTTAACAAGAATCTGAATCGTCCAAATCCATTGACATTCTTGGTCTTATGAATTTTCGGGAATTTTTAAGCTCATCTGGTAAAATTCAATGGTTTACAAGATGTATTTAACTTATACCGCTTATAAGAAAACGTTGTAACTATTGTTTTCAGTCTCTTCTTGATTTTGAAGCATTATGACCATTGAGAATTTATTGATGGTTGGGCCCCCTGTTAGCACTGGCCGTGGTCTAGAGACCCTCATTTGAGCCTTATTTCGAAAAAACTCAGTTATTATTTGTGGGCCCCTTATGGCTATGGGCCCCAGGTTTCTGACCCCCCCCCCTAACCCCCCTCTCCTCGGCCCTGGTTGTTGGTAATTCTAATTCCAATTAGTCGTGGAGCCTGTGTTGCATAATATTTTAGCGCCAAATTTAAGTGGAAAAAAGCAGTAAATTTGGAAGAGAATCACGTCAGACTTATGTGCCAAGATCGAAGACAGTCACAGGATTTTAGTAAAACAGTTCTTTCTTTGCAATTTCATTTCATTTTTATCTATTTACACAAATCCTTCGACTCTCAATCCTGCGAGATAAATTTACACAAAGTTATCAATCATTTATACATAAATTGCATTCCAAACTGCCCTGTAAACTGTCTGAAAACACAATTTTCACCACCAACAAGCTAGCATAGGTTGCAGATCTTTAAAAACCTGGGTGTAAAACTCTATGACCTATTTCTTTGAACTGAACGGCTTCAAAGAAACTTGAACTATTTTACAGTGAATCTGCCGTTGGACTTTGCCGTTTGGATTTTCAGAATTACAGTGTTTTTCTTCTTTTTTAAGAATTAAAGAACATTTCGGAAAAATACTTAAAACTATCGTAATTTCTAAACCTGTTGACGAAAGATCAAATAATTTTCAAGAAAACCATAGTTTATGGATACCTACAATAGGGTATCAAGCAAAGGTCTTCCACTCTTCTGGTTTGTGATTCAGAAATTTGATGACGTCACATCATCAAATGAGCAGATATAAAAAATAGGCTGTAATTTCGACAAATATTCAAGGTTTCTGAAAAGTCCGACGGTAGAGTCATAGAAAAGTGGCTAAAGTTGCTTTCAAGTCATTCAGTTTAAAGAAATAGGTCATTGAAATTTACACCCGCCTTTTTCGTAGTTTTAGAGATTTGAAACCTATGCTCGACAAGCTTGGACACAGTGTGATATGATGGAAACGGGCACAGATTTGGCAACTCACTCTATTGCGTTGGAGCTTGCTATGAGAAAATTCAAGTGTACATCAAATGCAGAAGAGGAAAATGATAGATGTTATGACAAACAAAGGAATTTTATTGATGCGCTGCCAACTGCTCTGCTTCTCGGATAGGTAGAGCTGCTCTGCTGTGCTGTGCTCTGCTCAACTGCTCTGCTTCTCGGAAAGGCAGTCTTTTCTATTGACAAAGCTTGCCTTGTCTCGACCAGGGGCACGTGCCCCCCCAGCGACGTGAGAAGGTGGGGGCGCCGCAGGCGCCCAGCGTTTTGAGGGGGCGCCAAATGCCCGAAAGCTTGGTTCAAACTAAATTACGTCGGGATGCACAAATGCAACAGAACAAAGTATGGGCGATATCTCCATCTCAAATTTAGACACCGTGCCTTTGAAGATGCCTTGATGGAATTAGAAATTGAACTGTTCGATAGTGAACTGATAGCAGGCTAAGAGCTCGCCAGAAACGCATTTGATATGTATTTGGAAAACACACTTTTTATGCCATTTTAAGGCGTTTAATTCCAGTGTGAACTGAGCTTTAATTACAGCCAAGCCAGAAAAAGATACTCGCAAAGACCTTACAGGTTTGATTTCCTTGTAAAATCAACAAAAGCAAGCTCGTCGGATGTAGGATCATAAAATGGAAGATGCAGCGGGCTTCAGTATCCAGGATGGGGGTTCAGGACTTCGATATCATTTTTACTTACTTGAATACCGTTAGCGTGTCAATCGCGTTCTTCATCCTGAAAATTTACTTTGGAGTTGAAATTGGAGTCTCATTTTCTTGGTGGAATTTGGAATCGCTAAATCTATTAGACGGAAAAGTGGATCCAGATGACTTTTCGCACAGGTGCATAGGATGAATATCAAGAGTTAGGCATAAAGGTGTTCACTAATTATCCAAAAAAGAACGAAAAGAAATCATGCAATTGTTAGTAGTTTACTTCTTATAACAAGGCAATCTTCGAGATTTTGATACCCAATTCCCAAAATGTTCTCCCAGAAGCCTCTCAATTTCATATTGGGTCATTCCAAATAAGCACAACAGATGGATGTCAGGTGACATTCTCAAAAGTCCTTCTAATTTTAACCATGGGAACCCATGCATCCAAGAACCCCAGAAAAAAATTTTCAGCAAGATATCTCATTTGGTTCAGGTTTTATGCTCGCTTGAATATTTAGCGAATTAATGTGAAAATGTGTTTTTTCATGAGATGGCAAATTCAAGTTCAAATATATGAAAAACAAAATTTCCTATCCCAACTCAATCTGCATTTACTGATAGTACGCTATGAATGATTGTAGAAATTTAAAGTTTTGCGTAATTGAAGACCAACGTACTTGTAGAATATTGCTTCAAAGTTTGAACCAAATTTGATTTTGGCCACAAATGTGTCTGGGGAAAGGATTTTGGTGTTGGCTTTCTGATCGATAAAAGCCATGATGCTTTTCAATTTTACGGAATAGAATACTGATCTACCCCAGATGCTATATCTTAATCAACCGATTGCTTTTAGCAAAATTCCGTTGTCCAGGGGGGTTGCAAAATCTCTCAATTTTTTCCGAAAAGTCTATTTTTCCATACTTTCAGACGGTATCTTGCAACAATCCTGCAACGCTCAAGATAGCTATTTATATCATCCAAATGTGCACATGCAGAAGTTCTGAAAAGGTGTCAAAACCAAGGAAATTACGTTCCGACATGAGAACAATAGCTCTGTCAAATTGGATGCACGCTCAAAACGGTCAAATTTGGCCAACTTCAACGGGCTAGAAATCTTGTGTCCCAAGGTGGTACATTCTTGCAATTTTTTACATGGACTCCTAAACCTTATAACTTATTTACCTGCAAATATGGAATCAAAACGGAGTCTGGAAGGGTGTCAAATAGCAACACTTGCCAACACGGGGGTAACATGATAACTAAAGGGTTTTTTGGACAGATTTTTTCATGGTGCAATTTATTTGCACTTTTTATTCCAAAGAAATCATTTTAGAACAGTTCATCATGAAATGGATTGATCCATTTTATGGTTTGTGCCATATTTGCTCAAAACAAGGGGGTATTCTCATACTGTATCTGTCCAAGACGAGACTGGAATCTACTTGTCACATAATTTTTCCAAAGAGGGAATATCATGCGAAAATATATGATTGGAAAAAGTGGTTTACTGTAGCTTCAATGGATTGATTCATATTAGAAGCCTCCGAAAATTGATGTCCACCTCCTCAGATATTTTGAGTATCTGTTCCCTATGGGTTACATCCAAAAATATCCAATAACTCGACAAAGTGGACATCAATTTTCGAAGGCTTGTCAGACGAATCAATCCATTGAAGCCACAGTAAACCATTTTTCCCCATTATGTCTTTTTGCGTGATATTCAGTCCTTGGAAAATTCTATGCCATTAGATGCCAGTTTCGTCTTGGACAGATATGAGGATACCGCCCCCCCCCCCATTTTGAACAAATACGGCACAACCATAAAATGGATCAATCCATTTCATGATAAACTGTTCTAAAATGATTTCTTTGGAATAAAAGGCGCAAATAAATTGCACCATGATTAAAGCTGTCCAAAAAACCCTTTAGTTATCATGTTACAAGTGTTAGTTATCATGTTATCATGTGTTGGCAAGTGTTGCTATTTGACACCCTTCCAGACTCCGTTTCGATTCCATATTTGCAGGTAAATAAGTTATAAGGTTTAGGAGTCCATGTAAAAAATTGCAAGAATGTACCACCTTGGGACACAAGATTTCTAGACCGTTGAAGTTGGTCAAATTTGACCGTTTTGAGCGTGCATCCAATTTGACAGAGCTATTGTTCTCATGTCGGGGCATGTTCTATTCGCTGGACCCCAAGACCCCAGGACCCCAGACCCCAAGACCCCGGACCACAGACCCCAAGACCCCCGACCCCAGACCCCAGAAATAGATAAAGATACTTTTCATCATGTAAGTTTTTGATATCAAAGTGGTGGAAAATGAGTGAGAATGCAGGAAAACTGTATAACCTTACCAGATGTAAGTCTAGCAAATGAAAACTAATAAATCTACCATGTAAAGAGCCATTGACTCCTGTACTGTACCGGACACATGCCAACAACGGAAGGGCAACTACTCCTTATAAATCACGGCAATTTTTAAGGACATTGTTTTGTTTCCTCAAAACAATTTTAGAGATTCTTTTATTAACCTGAAATGTATCGGGTCGGGCACTTTTTGATGGAGAGACACTTGCACTGTTAAGGTTAGAAGTGGAAATAAAAAAGGTAGCGGAAAATTCCCCACCAGAGAAATTCTTGCAGTGAAAAGCCCTGGCCTGATACAGCTGATGCCATTACTCAACGATATTGTTCAAGAAACTTCTCTTAGCTCTTTCAAAATTTTGCATGGAGTTCCTTAAATTTCGGCCATCCTGGTACTGGTTTGTTATAAACAAGTTTCTTATAAAAACCAATACAGAATAAACTGTAGCCGCAACATGAAACCAGCATGTTGTGAAAGCAAACCAACAGAATAGAAAGTTAGAAGTATTGCAAAGTCTCCAATGATTCTGTTAAAATCAGGAGTTTTACGCGCAACTACCAACGATGGAGATAAATTTCCATCAACATAACTGCGATTATAACTCAAACTAAGAAAACTATAATGTTGCAGTTCACAGTATGAAAAACGTGCTATAAAAACGGAAGTAAAACGTCACTCGTTCATAACAAAACAATAGGCCTATTTTTCGCATATTCTAACAATTTCTTTGACCAGGTGATCGTAACTGTTCACGACAAAGGTGAAGCTTTATTGTCCACCAACGCTTCAAATACTTCAGATTAACAGTAATCTCTAATTTCTTTCCTGGGATTACCCAGTTTCAATATTTTTTGGCTCTGGTACCCAGGGTTATATCCAGGCAAAATCTTAATTTCATAGTATGTTATAATTCCAAATGACGTATGCATACCTTTTATTTTACAAGAAACCCAAGATTAAGCTCGAAAAATGCAATTCTGATTTGAATAAGTGTTGAGACATCTGTCCATTTCTCATGTCTATTACCACTTCATGGAGACCAGCATTGTGAGAGGACTATCACTGCCCTCTTTCAAGATGTCAACAATCTCAGTACTCAAATTATCTCGCAAAGTTTTCCTATTTTCCTCTCTTTTTACCCATCTTCCAACACTTTGATATAAAAAGTTGCATGATGAAAATTGTTTACATTTACTTCTGGGGTCTTGGGGTCCGGGGTCTTGGGGTCCGGGGTCTGGGGTCCTGGGGTCTGGGGTCCTGGGGTCTTGGGGTCCAGCGAATAGAACATGCCTCATGTCGGAACATAATTTCCTTGGTTTTGACACTTTTTCAGAACTTCTGCATGTGCACATTTGGATGATATAAATAGCTATCTTGAGCGTTGCAGGATTTTGCAAGATACCGTCTGAAAGTATGGAAAAATAGACTTTTCGGCAAAAATTGAGAGATTTTGCAACCCCCCTGGACAACGGAATTTTGCGAAAAGCATTTGGTTGATGAAAATATAGCATCTAGGGTAGATCAATATTCTATGCCGTAAAATTGAAAAGCATCATGGCTCTTATCGATCAGAAAGCCAACACCAAAATCCCCAGGGGGGGCACTCCATAAAATTTAAGATAGGGATGCTCATTTGGATAGATTTTTAATCTACCCAAAAAAATGACAGGCCCAAAATTTTCAAACCCAAAAAAATGACGGAATTATTCTCGAGCCCCCATAACTATCCTTGTTTTACAACAAGTTAAATTGAGAAAATTGCACCTCACAATTCTGCACAAGATAGCAAAACTGATATTGAATTTGGAGACCATCACAGCAACTCTCATGATTTGCCTAAATCATCATGTTAATAACCAACTATTCTTTCCAAAAACTATATCAATGAATTGACACATAGAGTAGGTAAAACTTCTGATTCAGCATAATTGGGAAGAAAGAATTATTCAACAACCTATAGCACTTCCATTAATTAATTGAGATTATAATTTTCTAAATACAAAGTTCAGTAACCCAAAAAAATGACGCAAATTTTCAATGAACCCAAAAAAATGACGCCAATTTTTTCAACCCCAAAAAATTGACGGCAACTTAGCGAAACCCAAAAAAATGACATGTTCGTAAATTTCAACCCCAAAAAAATGACACGAGCATCCCTATCAAAATTTTCACAAGTGCCCCCCCTGGGCCAAAATCCTTTCCCCAGACACGTTTTGGGCCAAAATCAAATTTGGCTCAAACTTTGAAGCAATATTCTACAAGTACGTTGGTCTTCAATTACGCAAAACCTTAAATTTCTACAATCGTTCATAATGTACTACCAGTAAATCCAGATTAAGTTGGGATAGGAAAGTTCGTTTTTCATATATTTGAACTTGAATTTGCCATCTCATGAAAAAACACATTTTTACATCAGTTAGCGAAATATTCAATTGATCATAAAACCGGAACCAAATGAGATATCTTGCTGAAATTTTTTTTGTGAGGTTATCAGATGCACTGGTGTCAGTGGTTAAAATTAGAAGGACTTTTGAGAGCATCACCTGACATGCGTCTGTTGTGCTTATTTGGAATGACCCTATTCCTTTTCGCAGTAAAGTGGTGAATTCTTCACAGAAGAGGCTTTTTCAACGATGTGAAGATCATGGTCTCCCAAACTGCTTGATTTAGGCATATTACGACGGGATTATAAAAGAAGCATAGTTATTCAATTTCAAAGCATTGTCTAAAGATTGAACAACCTTTGAATAGCCTCGGCACGTTGTACAACAAACAACAGTCTAAGTTTTCTAGGGGGCGCCAAAACTGGCTGTGCCCCCCCAGCCAATGTTGAGCCACCACGCCACGCCACTGGTCTCGACCGTTTGTGCATTGGAGAACCGCTCCAATCAATAAAAAATTTCAAATTTTAGGTGTAAACTAGTAGGCCAGGAATTTAAGTTTGGTTGACTCCAAAATTCTGAAATGGTACTGTAGGTCCCGAAAAGGCCTTCTGAACCGTTTCTCCTAAAGGCAGAGTTGCAAAACAATCTGCTCGCCCCGTATGAAATCAGTGCACAAAGACAACTGCCCAATCATACCTTTTCCTTAAAAAATGCATCTGCCCCGTATTCATGAACAACAGATGTTGCATGGTACTATAGTACCCACCGATGAAGTGTTAACCAAGTTGTGTACAAGCTCAAAACAGTAGTTGCCCCGTTACGTTTTGCACCGGCCATGTTGTAAAATAAAAGTTGCTCCGTCCCTGACAATCAGGAAATATTCCATCTCGGCAGTCTACTGTTTTCACATTTTTTAGGTTTGCAAGTTCGAATTAAAAACGCCGTTGTTTCTGATTGTAGCGCGAGTACGGGTAGTGAAGGTGCAAATGTGAATAAGGCAACCAATAAGAGATTGCGATGAAATCAGCATGGCGAACTCACTCGTTGCACATACAAAATGCATAAAGTGGACCTGCAGGGATTTTGCCACAGCGATATTTTAAAAGAAAGTTACGGTTGAGCGACCTTTTTAATGTGTAAAATCCCGCTGAAGAACCGAAAAGATCCAAAAAGATCAAGAGCGACAGAGCGACATCATCAAAGTGTCAAATATTTCGCAGCGCAGCGGTAAGCCACTGAAATTTCATTTGAACTTCCTCCTCCAGCACTTTGTGTGAGCTGGGGAGGCGCATAGAAAATGGCGGCAGAATTCGAGGTGTTTTTGCGCTTGCATAAGGTTCAATTGACCAATCTAGAAATACCAGAGCGCTATTGGAGCAACATACACAGAAAAATCACAGAAGAGGTACTAATGCTTCAGGAAATTCATAATATTTTGAATTTCATGATGTAGTTTAGTTGTGTTGCAGATGTTTTTTTGAACTTTCGTGGCCAGTCATTTAATCCTTCTGGCACTCACGCGTGGACCAACATTGCAAAGGTTTCCAATGCAAAATCGTGCGAAATTTTGACGTAATTTTCAGCAATGAAAGTCGATTTGATATGGTTGCATCCGTACAGGGGGGGATTGGGGAAAATACCACTGACCAGTGACCATGAGGTTGACAATGCCAATAATGGGTTAAAATCCATTTAGGATTTAGGCCTAGTCAATTTCGTCCAAGTCTCGGAGAAGAGAACTGCAGTTGATCATAGTATTTGATGCCTGCTCTCGAGTACTAATTAATCGTCCCCACCCCCACCCCCCACTTATTAATTTTTGAAAAATTTTCCAACCCCTCCTTTTATTAATTTTTGGAAAAATGAAATGATGGTAACATAATTCCTGAATAAACGCAAGAAAAAGTCTCAAGAAGTGCATTCAACAGAGCCAGAGTTCGTTGGCAGATGTATCAGTAGCATGACTGTTCACATAGGTATATAAGAGATACATGTTTAACTAAGAAAACAACTATTTTCAATTCTCCAGACCCCCATCTCCTCCCCCCAATTGTTCCAGCCCCCCAATTATTGTTACATTGAACCATTTCCAACCCCCCCTCCGTTTATTTGGTACTTGAGAGTACTCCATTTTTGCCTTCTCCGTGCCAAGATGTATGGGCTATTGTATATTCCATATGATTTTTTTATTTCAAATCTGATAAAATAAGCCAGCATCCAGAGCTGCCCAGCCTCCAACTGTATCTCAAAACGTTTTGTGGAATATCAATTGCATAGAAGTGGTCCATCAAGAGTTGTAATGACTGTTTTGGCCAGATACAAAAGGAAGAGGCAAAATGGAACTGCTCCCCCCCCCTAGTGTTGTCATTTTACGCAGCAAAATGCAAACAGCAACATTTTCAACTCTAAAAAAGGTCATAAGTGTTTGCAAAGAATTACTGTAGGTGGTGATTAAATTCTTTCTGTTTGAGATCAAGATCTTGTGATGTTAACTCCCACAATAATTACAGCTGTGTTGCATTCTAGTTGTCAATGAATTGGTTGCTAATAATTTGGTTTTTCAAATGTATATACATATGACACTTTCCTTCTCAAATAGAAATATGATGCAGGAGAATACTTCAGCTTAGCCAAAGATGAGGATGATGACTGGCATGTTCTTGTATCAAATCAAAATGGGGTACAAATGAATGATCCCAATACGTATGTATTCAGAATTTTTGTGGACTTAACTTTGATAAACTGAGATATATATTTAGAAACATACCAGTTTTTATCAGGGATGGATCAAGCCCAGATATGAAAGGGGGCAACTTGCAAGCAGGGTGCCATAAGAACCAAGAAAAGTGCACTGGATAAATGTAAAGACTTGAACACCATGTTAGAAATCTCCTCTCCTCCAATCTTGAAACCAAATTTTGACAGCTGGGGTATAGAAGGTTACCAGAACCACACATTGCACCTCTACTTAGACCACATCTACAGTACAAAGATGTTACAAAATTTTGCAGGATCTTAGTCTTGATGAAAACCTTTCATGGATATTGTTTTGTCTTGGCTGTTACAGCAGTTCCAACTATTTAAATGAAAGAATTTCAAATCTTCCATGATAACTCACCATCTTTTGTTCGGGATACTATCAGCGAAAGTCTTTCGGATTTTCTCCTGAAGAGCCAGATTCCTGTCGAAGCGCTTGGGAGTCTGCACAATATCGATCCCAGGGTCATCGCCCTTCATCCTTCCTTTGTTAATTCGCGCATGCCCCAAAACGCTTCGCTCGTCCCATTGACCAGCGAGCCAATCAGAGTTAACATCTTTTCCTTGTGATTTACAAAAGGGGGAATTCGCAGTATCCCGAACAAATCTTATAATGAGAGATTTAAATTTCAGAGTTTTTCTTGTGGATCATGCTTGGACATTTCAAGAAGAGCATGCAAAGAAGCAACTGCGAACAGCCCCAAATCTTTTGGTGAGGATGGCCAATCTGATGGAATGTGCGGAAGATGAACCTGAAGGTAATTTTTTAAGCTGCACAGTAAGAGCATGCCATGCACATTTGTCAGGCTAAGCCTTTGGAGCTTAGGTTTCAAATCTTTGAAATGGTGGGTGAAAAATTCTATGACCTTTTTCTCCGCACGGAATGGCTTCAAAGAAACAATAGCTATTTTGCTGTCAATCTACCATTGGACTTTCCTGAAATCTTCAATATTTTTAGAATTACAGTGATTTTCTTCTTTTTGAAGAATTCAAGAAAATTTTTGAAACAAACTTGAAACTATCATAAATTCTAAACTTGTCAAAGAAAGATCAAATAATTTTCAAGAAAACCATACTGTATGTAGTTTATGGATGCCTACAATATAGTATCAAGCAAGACTCTTTCACTCCTCTGGTTTATCATTTAGAAATTTGATGTGACATCCCAAAATGAGTTAGGCTGTAATTTTGACAAGTATTCGAAGATTTTTGAAAAGTCCAATGGTAGAATCATAGAACAGTGGCTAAAGTTCTTTCTTGCCATTCAGTTTAAAGAAATAGTTCATTGAATTCTACACCCACCTTTTTACACTGATTTAAAGATTTGGAATCTATGCTGTTTCATAATGAGACAAAACTTACTAGTGTTTTCTTGAGTTTTTCGGCATTCAGAAGTTCATTATTTGTTGCTCAACATCTAACAATAGTCAGAGAGAGAAAATTCTTCCGAAAAAATAGCAGAAAAATGACAGTCCTCATATTTAAAATTCTTTTCATTTCTTCTTGAAGATTTTCTTTCACTAGAACTGGTAATGCACTCATACGTGGCACGCATGTGTATACTTGCAGTACACAAATTTTCACAATAATTGCAAGAAAATGTCTATCAAAGATTTCATAACAGTTTGAATTATTTTGTTGTTATGATATTCCATAAAATCTTTGAAAACTTTGAAAAAAAATTTAAACAGCTGAAGACCCTATCTACTGTAGAAACTGGTAGAGAACAGTCTTCAAGTTACTTTGCTTTCCCCGCAGAAACCCCTATTGAAATATTGGTGGAGAAAGTCATGGAAAACATTTGGCAGTGAGAAACTTGATTTTATTTGGTATCATATACTGTAATATTTGCTATGACAGTATTGCCATGCTGTTTTGTATAGTGTTAACTGAAGAAAAGAGTTGCTGTAAGTTTGGAAGTGCTGCTACTATTTTTGTTGATTTCTAGATTGCTAACATAACCTATGCCTATTTTTCATGATTTTTAATCACTTTATATATACTGATAATACTTTCACATTCAATTCTTAGGTTTTGTCAGACATACAAAGTTGCTAAAACTGTAAGTTCCCATGTTAACATTATCAATCTGTAAGCTATGAATTTTCAGTTGCAAATGATAAACTTTGAGGGTGTTCCCAGGCATCTTTGTCACAAAGATTTTCGTACTACATTAATATCAGAAACTTTTGGACGGAAAAGTTACATAAAAAAACTTCGGACAAAAACTTTTGGATGCTTTTTCAGGAATTTCAGGCAAAAACTTTTGGACAAACACAATGTCAAACAACAAGCATGATACGAAAATCTATGTTACTTACAATAGGTACAGGTGATCATCACATCTACAAGGACACTTGAATGTAATTTTCGTTAGACTGAACAATGGTAAAATTTAAAATCAGCTGTAAACTAGATTGAAAGTTGCTACCATACGTAAACTATTTCAAAAAATGCTTCAACGAACCTAACTCTTAGTAACATTTTATGTTGCATTTCTTTGGGCGTTCCCATTTGCAATGAATTTAAAACTTTCAGAAGAAAAAACTTTTGGAAATCATTGGATTTCAGACAAATGAATTTTCAGGCAAACTTTTGTCTGAAAGTTTGATCATCCAAAAGTTTTGATTTTAATGTAATGGTTGAGTGGGACTTTGCATAAGGCATAACCAGAACTGACATACAGGATTACATTGTGATTGATGGGCTAACCAATTGATTGACTGGATGATTCATTTAATCAGCTGATCAATTGATTGATTGATTGATTGATTGATTGATTGATTGATTGATTGACTGATTGATTGATTGATTATGAACGTGATAATCAGGACTTGAAAGAGAGATGCGTGAGCATGATAGAGCACCTCCAGGTGCAGGTGGAAATGCTAAAAGCGTAAGAGCTTAATAAATTGAGCAACCAGGTTGATGATGTATAACATTTTTAATACAATGTGTGCACATGTACATTTCATTGCAACAATCACACTTATACAGAGTAAGGGGGTAATGTGAACTATGAGGTAAAGTGCACTACTCAGAAACATAATGCCTCTCTCCAAAAGTAAGCATGCAATGATAAAACATGATTTATGCTCTCTGATGTTATATGCTCAAATGCACATATGCTCATTTGATATCTCTTAAAAATCAAAATATTTTTGCTGAGGAGTTATTTCTGTTCTTGCAAGCAACCATATCTGATACAGTAAAAAGTAACTTGGGAAATTGTGGTTCTTAGGTTTGGCATCCTATCTTTGGTCTTAATTTTGACTCCAATGTAAAATTCATTTCGTATTTTTGTTATTGTACCTTTCATCCTCGCAATGCCTGAGGATAATAGATGAATGCTCTCTTACTGCCAGATTCTCCAAAAAGCTATCCACTTTTGGCAGACACAATATCACAGACAAGACTGATTTTGAAGGTTTATGACTTAATCTTTAACAACGAGCCTGAGTTGGATTATAGGAGTTTTGCAATTTTTCTGTTTATGGAAGCATAGGTTCCAAATCTTTGAAACTACGAAAAAAGGCGGGTGTAAAATTCAGTGACCTATTTTTTCAAACTGAATGACTTGAAAGAAACTTTAGCCTTTTTTTCTATGATTCTACCGTTGGACTTTTCAGAAATCCTGAATATTTGTCAAAATTACAACCTATTTTAAATTTCAGCTCATTTTATGATGTGACGTCATCAAATTTCTAAGTCACAAACCAGAAGAGTGAACGAGTTTTGCTTGATACCATATTGTAGACATTCATAAACCATGGTATTCTTGAAAATTATTTGATCTTTCGTCGACGGGTTTAGAAATAACAATAGTTTTAAGTTTTTTTCGAAAATTTTCTTGAATTCTTAAAAAAGAAGAAAAACACTATAATTCTGAAAATATTGAAGACTTCAGAAAAGTCCAACGGCAGATTTACTGTAAAATAGTTCAAATTTCTTTGAGGCCATTCAGTTCAAAGAGATAGGTCATTGAATTTTACATCCAGCTTATCAAAGATTTGAAACCTATGCTGTTTACGGAGCTGATTAAATTTCTTAAAGCTTTGGTTTTGAAGATTTTTGTGAAAGTTTCAGTCATAATTCTACAAAATCGTTCTCTCCAGTTTATGACGTACCATAGTTCTTTGTGGTGCACTTGGGATTTTTCTGAGTTTGTAACTGAGAATATTAAGGTTAATTTTGTCATTTCGTCTATAGATTATTAAAGAAGATGGTTCAGTTCAAGTGCATGATGATCCAGACCAGAAAATAACTCTTTGGTATATCATGGATGAATTTGGTTCAAGATTTTATCATTCTGATGAACCAAATATGGCTTTCAAACTCTTCTTCCATGTTCCAACACAAATGTCCTTCACACTGATTTATCCTATCAAGGATATTGAATTTCAAGGTATGTTTACCATGCTTCCTAGGGTAGTTTATGTTGAGAAGTAAACAATTAGGCACAAATCGTCAGTTGACAAATAGGTCATCCTTAAGGATGCACCCTTTGATGTGATGCATTTAGCCCTTCCTCTCATGTGATTGTAAAGTTCATTCTTCTCATCGTTGTAATACAGAATAGTCCCAGAATTTTGATCAACTTTTCACTTATTTAAGTTATTAGAGTGTGGGTAACAGGCAAAAGATAGATCACTTTAAAGACCAGAAGTATTACGGGCTCATGCGCTGATACCTTTGTGTGTTTTTCTGTGCTGTGTTGATTTGTCGGTATTGTGCCATTGTCCTTTTGATTTCACATTTTTAGAAGGTCGCAGTTGCTTTCAATTTTCCAAAGTATTTCTGTTTGCCAGAATGAACAAAGCAGGATGAAATGTTACGACGAAATCTTGGAAGTATGGTTGTTTCGCTTTAACCCTTTCACCCCCGGAAGGGCCATATGGCCCAGCAGTATTCATTGAGAACTGCAAATTTTTCAGGGGGGAAGCTTTTAGAATTTGATTGATTTAAGAGGTTATGCACATTGCATTTATCTATTGCTTACTCAATCACTGGAAAATGACAATCTACATTAGGTTTTCCTGTTAAGCTTAATTCTAGCCGGGCGTGAAAGGGTTAAGATGTGTCGACTGAGATATCTATTCAGTATAGTCCGGAAAATTGCTTCATTGACGAGATTTGATACTGCCACACAATGGTTGTGTTTGAAGATGTTGGTTTCAAGCATATCTTTCAAAGAAATGCATGATACAATTAACCCTAATCCATATTGGCTTTTTCGAGCTACAATAAAGAATATCTACATAAAAATGTTCTAAGGCAGTTCTCATAGTTTTTATTCTTACATTTTTCCATTCTACCCCCCTCTGCCATAGTTAGAAAGGAGTTTTTTTCATGGAAGATGGCCCCGAAGATGGTAGTCCGATTTAGACGCTAGAAGTTATTCAAGAAGCATTTATCAATTTAGTTAAAATAACGACGACGGTATAACCCTCTGTATGTGTTAACTTTCATAGAGGAGGCCACAAGAAACTATATACCTGGGTTGGAGGACAGTCTTCAACGTGATGCTCAACTGTATCCATGGTTTCCTGACAGGCTGAACCTCGAGGAACTTACTGATGACTGGATAGAAAAGATTGACACCATTCAACATGAAGTATGTGGAGTACTAGTTTGCAATTTATTGTTTCACTGGGTGTTCCAAGAAGTCCTTCCTTTCAGCGAAAATCACCGAAGGCTTAGCTATAAACAAAAATTCGCTAAAAAGTTTGCTTACAATAGTGTGTTGTGTTCTGCTCGTTTTCTTTGGTATTCACCATAGGAGTCAATTATGATGAATTTTTAAAGTGCCGAATGGCAATGGAGTCGTATGTACCTTCTTCGAAGGGTGCTTAACTGGGGTGACGCTGCTTTTCCTGGGAAAGTAATTTTGGCTTTTGATCAGTTTGGTAGAAAAATTGAACATTGGGCAAATAATCAAGTTTTGATGTTTCAAAGGGTGTCCTATTTTATCGAGATAAACAACATGTGATTCTATAACAGAAAGTGAAGGCGAAGTTGTGGTTTTTAGCGCCAAGCTTTGGGATCACAGAAGTGGCTCAGCGCTAATCGAGTCCGCGACCCCTTATCATGACATTCAAGAGGTGGAGCTCTACTGGGCTTCGAACCCACTTCGCCTGTAAATTTAGGGGATTACACCACTGCGCCACAACACCTTGAATAGAGCTACAGTGATAATCAAAGCTCGTAAGATTAATTCATTTCTGATAATTTTAAGAACTTCCTAGATTTGTTCATGAAATGAAAAGATGGATCGCATTTTATACCTTCCAGATCGTATTGTAACTGTTATAGCAACTGAAAAATACTCTTGTAGTTTAGGAAATGATCTCTCGACCACTACTTCTGCTTTTCAGGACAGGTGCAACGAAACTCTCTCAGGTCAAGGGAATGGAGCTTTAGACATTTCAGGTGATAGAATATTGAAAGTTTTTACAGAACGTCAGGAGGTTAAAGAATTTCTTACTCACCCAAGATTTGTCCTCCATGATGATGAAAGTACAGCTGATATTCTCTGGTTTAACAAACACTTTAAAGATTTTGAGTAAGTAGTAGAACTTCTATCATGATACCTTTTGCAATTACCACGTCCTTTTGCAATTACCTCCCAACACTAGAAGGCCAAGGAGGTGCGGTTTCCCAGCTTATCTATACAGGTAATACAGTAAGAGTCAAAAATTTCGGATGTTGATATTTTCGAACTTTTCATGTATCCGAAAATTTTAATTTCCGAATTTTTTGTAGTTTGAAATGTATAGTGTCCGAAATTTTATGCGGCAGAGAATGATCAGATCAAAGCACTTCCACTGTTTGAGAATGTAACTACTTACTCATGAAACGCTTTGGATTGAAAGAGAATGTGGTCAGAGTGTTAATCGATGAAAGTACCGTACAAACTCTATTCAACACGGAGCATTGCAGACACCTTTATTTTAAACGAAATATTTGTTTGATACTACTGTCTCAAGTTTTATTCGTAGCTACTACCTTAAAGGTGATCTGAAGCGAAAATTTTTATTGATGCAAATGAAGGGCCCTGTCGATTGATAAGAGATCCAATTGAAATTTTTTTGATATCTCATTTTGTTTTTAAGTTATCCAATGATTTTAAGTGTCAGTTGATGACGTCATTTTGTTTGCAAATTATTAGGATTCTATATGGAAAGAAGCTGTATCTGATCTTTGGAAGGTTACAGTTTTAGGAAACATTTCAGCTGAGCAGAATAAATGCAATAAACATTGTTTCGTCTACTGATGTGACCTTTAGAAAGGCATTTCATTTGAAGAAAAGGTCGTTGACTTTATTTCCCTTTGGAAACGTAGTCAACCTTGTATACTTTCTCGTACTTTTTGCAAACAAAATGACGTCATCAGCCAATCGTACAAATTAGTGGATAACTCGAAGATGAAACAAAGTATCAAAAAATTTCTAATGACATTCTTCATCGTTCAACAGCGCTATTCATCAGCATCAATAAAAATTTTGGCTTCAGATCACCTTTAACTAGAAGTGCAGTGCCTGAAGCACCTCTCTGGAGGAACACCTTGCTAGCTAGCAATAAGCCCCCGATGGACCTATTTAATTTCGGGTGCTAAAGAGGGGGGCTCATAAGAGAGAGAATTTATCCACAAAATCAAATGACATAGATACGAATGATAGCTCTTCAGTTCTTTTACTCCACATTTTGCGGATTCAACGTTTAATTTCACGAGTCAAATGCATAAATTCAGCACAGTTTTTATGCCAAACCACATCAAAATAAAGATGAAAACTTGTTTAGCAAAATAAATGGAAAAGCTTTGGTAATTTTTGGACTTTGATATAAGGGATGGTGCTTAATGGAGAAGGGGGCTTATTTAAAATGTTTGTCGCAAAAGCGAGGCTCATTATAGAGGCTCATTAGAGAGGCTGGCTTAATAGAGGGGGGGGGGGTAATAAAGCTTTGACGATAAATCCATCTCAGTATTCATTTTCATCATCCTCAACGATAATCATTTGTGGAAATTTGTAACTAAGCATCCCTATAATGAAGCAAAATCTATAGATATGAATAGAAATAAATCGATATAGATATAAATAGAATAGAAGCTCCTTTAATCTCCGAGGGGAGTTATTTCATTGCGGACACTACAGAGGACTTTCAAATGACAAGAATATATATTTGATAGCTTTTCAGTTCTTTTAGCAAATATTTTGCGGATTTAACATACAATGTAAACGAGTCAGATACGTAATTTGACACATTCTCCATCCTAAACACCGTCAAAACTAACATGTAAGCTTCTTTATCGAAATATATGGAAAATCGTTGGTAATTTCTGGGATTTGATATAAGGGGGGCTTTAAAGAGAGGGTGGGCTTATTTAAAATTTTGGCCTAGATGGGTGCTTTTAGAGAGGGGACTAATTAGAGGGGGCTTCATAGAAGTTTTACGGTATTACGTTCTTCTAGTATGAACAAGATAAAATAAGAGTTCTTTCGGTTTATCTTGGTAATAGATAAAAGAAAATAAGCTCAAATACATAGTCTGTAGTCCAAATTTTTTTTAAAACGTCCGAAATTCCGCAAAAAAGCGTCCAAAAATATTTTGTCCAAATTTGTTCGCCGAAATTTTGGTTTTTAATGTAATACGGTGTCTTTCTTTCAAAATTCCAAGGTCGTTAGCTGATACACCTGGAAAAGTCGTCAATCAGTTTCCATCAGAAAATATTTTAACATGCAAAGATCTAATTGCTGAAGTTTCAATGAGGAGTTGCAAATTAAATGGACATGAAATAAGTAATACAGAGTTGGAGAACAGAGGACCTTGCTGGTTACCAACAACATTCAACCTGTACAATGAATTACAACAATTTATAAAGCATTTTAAGCAGAGAGAAGAAAGGTATGTTGATGGTCACTTCCTTGTAAGATTTCCCAGATCTTTCATTGAATCTCATGCTTTCTTTAGACGTTCTCGTCCCTTTGCAATTTTCTCGCATCTATAATGCCTGCCAAAATTCTTGGAGCACCCCCGGGTGGGTTACTTAGTATATTGTGCTGACGGGATGTGCACTCCTTCCCAGGTATCGTTTTCGCCTCTTTCTTCCAACGCCAGGTATCAAAAGAAGTCATTTGTTCTATTGCTTCCTCATGAAATTTTCGCGTTGGTTTTGGAGTTTTTGAGTCGCTAATTTTTTCTCAAGCGGGTTATCATTTTGATGGAAAAATTCTAGAGCCGGGTGAACAATTGTTTCTTGAGTGCACACCCCCGTACAATGGAAAGTCAGGTAGCCCCCCTCCCCGCAGGGAGCACCACTTCTGATTGTGCTTTGTTTTGCGATTTCCCCATTTCCCTCTCAGAAAAATATTGTTTTTGGCGATGAAATGGAGGTAAGGGTAACAGAACGATTCGTAACTCATGGAATCCTGCAACAATGACCTTGCAGATCAACATTGTTTTGGTGACTGAGTGCTTTAACTAACTGCTATGGATAGAAATGCAGGTTGTTGAGAAATGGTCTAACTGTTCCAAGGACTTTTGGTAGGCTTTGTAGTTCTCATCAAAATGAGTTTAAATTTCAGCAAAGGGAGCTGAAATTTTCATTTCTTCTGTGGAGACACTTTATGCTGCTTTTGTGACGTCAAGTGCTCCCGTGAATAGGCCTTTTCCTGCCCTCGTCGTGTTTCTTTGCAGAACAAGGGAGAGGAAGTAAATCAGTTATAGAAAGTAACACATAATACCATGCAATTTCGCAATATTCTGAATTCACAAAATTTGCGATAGTTTTATCATCTTTTTTAGGAATTTAAATAATGTTTGGATGTGCAAGCCATGGAATTTAGCAAGAGGTTTGGAACATACAATTACCGACAATTTGAATCAGATTATTCGTGTTTTAGACAGTGGACCAAAGGTAGTCTGACTTTTCTTGTCTCTATTTATAGTTTCTTTTAGCGTGGAGTATACAGAAGGTTAATTTTGTGTCAACTTCCCTAAATTCCCACTATTTCCTAGACTCATTACTTACGTCCCTCTAACTTAGACTTATCCAGAGTCGAAGTTTCGCTATTTGCCTAACTGATATACCGCTACAACTAGGTCATTTCCATGCCATTTTGAAGTCGCTATTTCGAAGCTTCGTTGAGTTCAAAAAGTTCCTGAAGGAAAGCGAAGCCGAATGTAATTCTAGTTTTCTAGGCTACACCCAGTTGTTGCACATACAAATGTTGCACATAAAAATCAAACGCAAAAGACGGGGGCTCTCTCTGTAGCTTCATCAGCAAAAAGCTCCCTCTTAGCCAATCGAATTGCAGCAGTGCTGCAATAATATTAATAATTTTGCGACAAAAAGTTGTCGCAATTTTCCATCTCAATCAACAGTTAGATTATAAGGCTACCTCTAACTTTCGCTTATTGCTGTCGTTGTTGCTATCGCTTCAGTTTAGGAAGAAAAATATGAATACAGATTGAATATACAGAGCACTACCTTGTTGTAGCGACAAGTCTGCAGGGGGAGCGAAACAAGAGACTTCTGGAATGAGTCTAGCTACTTCCATACAGTGCTGATGGAAGCAGATAGTAAACTACCCGTTATTGGTTCCATGCAAATACTCTTGGTTGAAGTTTGGACTTTAATTCGCCAATTAGATTCCTTCATTCACACATCACTTGACACGTTACAAGGGGCCCTAAAACTGTTGATCGTGGATCTAGTAGCCATACTTGCTCTCTTTTACCCTTATTTTTCGGGTTCCTGTAAACCGTGGAACGACATAACGACTAATAACGACATAACGACTAATAACGAGCTATCAAATTACAGTATCGAGTTGTCTGTCCAAACGAGTGTATCAACCAGACCACCATGAGTACGGAATTGGCTGATCATTGGATCTAGGAGATAGCGGAGCTCGCGAATTTTCTGTTTCTTTGGAAAGCAAAGTAAGAAACAAGCAAGCTCATCAATTTTTTTCCTCTGCATCCCTTGTTTCGTGTAAATGTGTAAGTAGAAGATGGAATGGAAAGAATGGTTCCCTGTTTCCAAATCCTTTTTTAAAGCTTTTTTAATTTGTAGTTTTCTTCTCCTGGGCCACTTTAAACAGTTTTAATCTGACCCTTTGGATCGTCTACTCTATAGACTTGCCCCAAGTCTATTTCGTCAATCAAAAAAATTGGGAAAAGAAAAATCGGGAAAGGGACCTTTCAGATAGACTTCGGTATTAGTTATGTTATGTTGACAAATACTCGATTGGTTATGGTAACTTTTATCGAGCCATTAAACTGTTATGTTATTTTGCCAAGAACTCTCTCTCTTATGGTAAAACTATTATTAGGAAGCCAAGGAATGTTGCCTATACCCGTACCTGCAAAAGTCGTTGTTGTTGTGTCAGGAAAAAATTGTAAGGAGATAGGGAACCATTCTTTCCATCTTGTACTTACACATTTACACGAAACAAGGGATACAGACGAAAAAATTGATGAGCTTGCTTGTTTCTTACTTTGCTTTCCAAAGAAACAGACAATTCGCTAGCTCCGCTATCTCCTAGATCCAATGATCAGTCCATTCCGTACTCATGGTGGTCCGGTTGATACACCCATTTGGACAGACAACTCGATACTGTAATTCGATAGCTCGTTATTAGTCGTTATGTCGTTATTAGTCGTTATGTCGTTCCACGGTTTACAGGAACCCTTATTTTTCTAGTGACCTTACTTGATCTAGTTGCATTGGTGGATTATAGTCAACGCAAGAGTAATGTGACCAGTATAATCCTAAAATATTTGATTTCTCCAAATCATCAATGGATTATTAATCGAATAATAATTCGAATAATGATATGACATGTGGTGTAAGGGCCCTCGTACTGCTAAATACATTGAATGCCTTGTTTTGTCTTCCTCAAGCACATACATCCGCTGAACTATTGTCCAACTTACACAGTGTAGGGGCGATCAGTTGAATGAAAACATTATTATTATTTGATTCTTGAAAATCAATATTGAATTATCTTACGATTAATATTCGCATAATCTATTTCAATCGGTCACACTACTCTTGCCTCGACTGTAATTCTCCATAATTGCTGCAGTTTCTAAGAACTTCTAGAAAGCCACGAAGCTCACCCATCTCTTTCTCTTTCATATCCCCTAATTCCACCTATTAAAGTTCGTTGTGCTTGCAGACTTGGACGTGGGTGCAAAGCACGATACAGGGTACCGAGGAGTGCAAAACAAAAGAAGAACATAAACAAACGATTGCAAAGCATGCTGGTCAATAGACGATTACGGAGAGGGTGGCGTCGGGGGGCGTTTCACCAAGATGCATTGCGTTCTATAATGGAATCAGAAATGGTTCAATAATGGTTCTATAGAAATTCGATCATCGAACGCAATGTATCTTGGTCAGTCCCCCCCCCCCCCAACAACGCCATCTTTTCCGCATTCGACTATTGTTTGTCGTTAAAAATTGTAATTTCCTGTTGTAGGTCGCTTGCAAATACCTGGATGATTCAGTTTTATTCCACAGAGATGACGTTGGCAAAGTTAAATTTGATGTTCGATACATGGTGGTACTGAACTCCGTAGAACCACTGAAATTATATGCATACAAGATATTTTACACACGCTTTGCCAATATGTGAGTATTGTTAGTTATTGTTAGTATTGTTAGATTTGTTTTCTATTGTCAGATTACTGCTGCATGAGTTGAAGAAAAACAATCTCCGTTTGAAAGGCTTCTATAGAAATTTCACACCTCGATTGAAAGCGATTAGCGAATGCAGACAAAGGGAATTCTCTCAAGCAGTAATTCAAACAAACATACCCGCAAAGTTGCCCTGAAACCAGTGCGGCAAACTCTCGCTTGGTGCGGGCGACGGGACGTTTTTGAGAGAAGTTATGTACTTGTAACGAAAGAAGAAGGGTAAATCTGTAGTTCTGTCTTTCAGATTTTTTTATTCAGGAGCTGAGGAGTAACTTTACATTTGAGTAACAAATGTGCAAGAATGGTAATGCCCTCTGCTCAGCTTCTGAATCACGTGAAGAAAATCCGAAAGACAGAACTACAGATTTACCCTTCTTCTTTTGTTATAAGCACATAACTTCTCTTAAAAACCATCCTTCACCCGCACCAAGGGAGAGTTTGCCCGATGGTTTCAAGGCAGCTTTGCGGCTATGTTTGTTTCGAATCACCGGTTGAGAAAATTTGTTTTGTCTGTATTCACTAATCGCTTTGAATTGAGGTGTGAACAAAAGCAACTGATGCTATTGTATTACAAAATCTGCCCTTGTTTAAATCCCCAGAAATATCGAGACGAAAAAATTGGCTATTATGTTATTAATGGTGGCCATGTTCAAATCCACTTTAAAATGTACCTAATTGAAGTCGATTACTCCCTGTTGAAAGCCGGTCTTCGCTAGCTGATCTTCTTGGCTATCGACATAGAAATTCGCGATGACAGATGCGTATCAGCACAGAAGAATATTTCTGATCTTTGCATCGAAAAATGGTTGGACGAAACTTAGAAGTGATTTATCCTTTTTCAGACAACTTTTTTCGCGGAATTTTTTGGCTAATGGGATTGCAAGATGTCCCCAGCCTTGTTCAAATATTTGAAATCGTGGAGAGTGTATTCGCAACGAAAGCAACAGTAAAGCTCAAAACGAAGCTTTGTCGCTGCAACTTCTTTGGACGGTTGTCGAAAAGATCGAAATTGGCCTTGAAATCATGAGGGACTTTTCACGAACACCCCTTCATGACCTTGAAGACCTCTCAGCAAAACAAAACCCTTTTTCGTATGTTTCATGAAACAGTTCATGATACAAACTGCCGTAGCGATACAACCATAAGATCCATTTCAACCAATAGTTTTTAAGTCGAAGTTGGCTTTTCTATCAAAAGAATTTAAAACATACTAATTTTTTGTAACTGAGCAAAAATCTTATCCTTGTCGTTTTCATTCTCAGCCTTTATATTGCTTTGTGGCTCATTTAAATTTTGAGCTGAATCCCTCCAAAGATTCCTTGGGGTGAGTGGCCGGCTGAATCCCTCTGAAGATTCCTTGGGGTGAGTGGCCGAGCGGCTTATACAGTCTTCGTCAGGTGACTGAAGCTTGGTCGAGTGAGGTCAAACTCCGGATGGGTGACCTCGGAGGCCTGACCTCACAACTCACCTCGTCGTCCTTCGGAAGGGACGTTAAACTAGGGGTCCCATGCCTGGATGCGGCACGCAAAGTGGGCTTAAATTAGCTTTCAGTAGCTAGAAATCCTGACCATCCCACTCAAAACAAATTGAAAACAAACAAACAAAAGATAGTTCATATCTTTTATATCTTTTATATCAACAGAGCATTTTCATTAACTGACTTTGAAGAATACCAAAAGCACTTAACCGTTATGAATTACCGAGGAGCAGACCTGAAACAGGTATAATTTATTTTTCACTGAATTTTCTTAAGCTATTTGCAAACAGGGCGTATGTTTTAAATCGTTAAACAAGCTTTCATGTTAATTTTGATATGGTTGGGTAGACTGGTTCCACAATCTCTGTATGCTCCTTAGAGCTGATCTGTCGCTAATACAGAGACTTGTTGCCAAACAGTATCTGAAATCGGATTGATTTGATAGCCTCGTTTTCATAATCGCTGCATGCTTAAAATTCGGACCACGGAATTAATGTTTTGCGGTTGTTGTTGCTGTGATCAGTAATCATCAAACAAGAACATTCTTGAAAACGATTGAAAACAGTTTGTGACTCTGACAAAATTGGAGCATGCATAGTGAACACAAAATTAAAATTTCAGAGAAGTTCAGAGTGACTAAAGATCAAGAAACCAAAGATTTGACATTAGAAATAATATTAGCATTATACATTGTCATTTTTAGCAATCAGTTAAGTAGCATCTGAAAAACAAGAAATTTTCAAGGGAAGTGTTCTTCATATTTTGTTCCAGTGCTTTGTTTCATCAGAATCTCTCCCCAAGATGAGTGCCATCTAAATGCAGACTGACATGAGATCTGATAATAATGAAGCAGCTATCTTGCTTTAGACAATCCCTGTGGATTAAAAACATTGACATCAATGTAAAGTGATGGGTACTATTAAAATCACAAGCAAAAATTTCATCCCTTTTGTCTTTCTTTGTGCAACCCAACACCAGACAAAATATAACTTTGCACACCAAGGCAATGATAATAAACTATTGGATTCAGTCACTTATAAATGTGGACCACTCTTGGTTATGCTAACAAAATACAGTAAAGCAAATTTTTAGGCAAATCCTTTTTTAAGACTACCAAATTTCTACTTAGCCAAATCCATTTATTAATCAAAACCAAAACCACTGAATTCAAGAGTAAACAGCTGTAAACAAAAGCCCAACAGAAAGGCAAGAAATTCAGTATTCACATGCCAAGTAACCTGTTTGCAGTTTAATTGTTGTTATGACTTCAAATACATGAGCTAGATGTAAACGAAAACTGACTAACCTGGACTGGGCCTAAACTGATGGACTGATACAGTAGCAACCAACACCACCGGCAGAGAGTTGGATGTGCTTGAAAATGCCTCTAAAAAGTTGCAAAAACATCACACTTTGCCATGTCCTGTCAGAGCACAAACAATTATTTCTTCCCATTGCTCATGTTATAAAAAACGGCTGGCATAATGACCACGACTTCGTTGGCTTCTGCTCGATCGAGTTGCGAACTGCGACAAGGAGATCCGACGCCATTATTGCGTTTCTTGAAAATCTCGGACCATGCATTGGCCTCACTTTGAAAAGGAGGCTTTCGAGGAATAAAAAGTAAAGAGATCAAAAATCGATTGGCTACAAAGGAATTAGCTATTGTTTTCGCCAAAATGCTCCAATCAGGTTAGGAGCAGATTTTTCCGCTCCAAAATTCCGATTTGAGATACTCTTTGGCAACTAGTCCCTCATTGAGCTGGCCATCAGCAACAACAACAACAGCGAAATTGAGGGGCTAGTGGAGCTAGTCTAATGGTTGGGGAGAAAAACTGTGTCGAATTTATATATATATTTGACCCGTAAAATTGTATGTTGATTCCGCAAAATATGGAGTAAAAGAACTGAAAAGTTACCAAATGTATCCTTGTCATTTGCTTTTGTGAATAAACCCTCTCGCTAATGAGCCCCCTCTCTATTAAGCCCCCCCCCCTCTAGAGCGTCCAAAAGTAAATATGCCCCCCGTCCCCGAGGGATTGATACTGTAGAGCTTTTACGGTATTTCTTTTGAAGTGAATGACTTACAAGAAGCAAGAAGCTTCAGCAGCTCTGTTATTATTCCGCTGTTGGGCTATTGCAAAATCTTGAATATCTTTCGACTTGACTGCATATATAACTGAAACTCGTTTAGATTTTGAGAGAAGACTACTAGTGCTTCAGCTTAATAACTGCCTATCTCAAAATGCGATTATGATATCAAAATACAGGTTGACTTTGATCTCATCTCTGTGGCTTTAGAATAGTGGTAAATAGCATCACACATTCTTCTTTTTATAACATCTGATCCACAATGTTCTCATGAAAAAGTTCAATGATATTCCTCCATTCCTCCTCGGCATATGAAAAAGTCGGCTTGACTTTTTCTGTATATACCTTTCCAATGACTGATCAATGTCTTTTGAATTCAGATAATAGAGTTGTCAATCCAGAGGAAATAGATGTTGCTAATGTGACTTGAAATACCTTTTTCAACACTTTATAAGTTTGGTGTTTTGCCTATTCCCACTTCTTATCATAATTTTAGATCCACTGGAATGACTTTATTGAGATTTTTGAGAAGCAATATCCTGATCAGAAATGGAGTGAAATCGAGGTGAGACACCCTATTTTCTTCGATATACGTCTTTTTTCTGGATATATCACATGACATCCTGGATGACGATCATTGTACTCGATCAAGAGAACAGATTAACAGCAATGGAAAATAGAGAACGGTCTAACAACCAGATTCTTGAGGGAAGTTCTTTCGAGCATCTCATCTTCCAAAGCCATTCTCTTTACGTCAATTATTTTAACTTCAAGTTTCTGTTGGCTTGCTCAATTTTCGCAAATCACATCATTTTACTTCTTAAAAGACCCATAGTTCAGCCAAACTTCCACACAAATTTATCCTTCAAAGCCATTTACCACAGAGCTTCTATCTTTTTCACTGCCTTTATCGAGGGGCACTTCACTCATTGGAAAAAGCGTACGAGATTGTTTCAGTACAAAAGGACTTATACGGATTTTTGATGGATTTTTCTTGAAAACAAAAGGATTGTTGCCGAAGGTGTACGAGATTTTTGGAAGTGAAATGCCCCTCGGCCTTTATGATATATGATGGGTGTGCATCGGTGGTGAGGAGTTCATCTCCAATATTCTGATGCCTTATGGGTCTTATTAATTAGCATGTAACATGTAGAAGTAGCAACTGCCATAAAGTTGCAAAGCCCAAGTCTTATCAAAGGGGATCCAGGAGCCTCAGGATAGACTGTAGTTTTGGTTTCTTTGGTTCCCTGTGATCCGTATTATGAAAGCAAAAACTGTGTAATTTGATACATATTACATCATTGTTGCGGTCGGCCTGCCATTGTTACAGTAAAACAAGTATTTTGTTATGCCAGAGCCCTTATCTCATTGGCTGTGGTTGGAAGTCACGGTTTTTTCAAATCCTGCGCTTCGTAACGGTAAGAAAGAAAAACTAGTTACTGAATCCGCATGCAAAATTTGCAAACTGCTTATTGGAGGAAAATTCTCTTTTTTACACTCAATCTAAAAAGTTACAATACATATTACTTAATTACACTACTTACAAAATACTATACCCTACTACTAATACAATACCATTTGGAGCAAGAATCCATGACTACCTAATGGCAACATAAAACGGGAAAACACGAACATAGCACTACACGTAACGACGTGAAGAAGGAATTAAAGGAAATTGTAGGAAACGGGACAGTTTCTTGGGATCATATGAAAAATCTTTAATCAAGACGTTCTGTCTTGAGGATATAAGTAATAGTCAAAGTTAGAATTGATCTATTTACCTCATAAAACTCTAATCACCGTACAAAAGAAGTTGCAAAAAGCTGTTGCTCCAGACAGAATGCCCACTATTTTGAAAGCAAAATTCTTCTTAGCTTACAAGCTAGTTTCTGAAACAAACATCGTTACGGTATACTTCTACTGTAACAATAGCAAGCCGACTCAAACGATGATATAATCTATATCTAATTACACAGTTATTGCTTTTCGTAATCTGTATCACAGGGAACCAAAGAAACCAAAACTACGATCACAGGTAACCAAAGAAACCAAAACTACGGTCTTTACTGAGGCTCCTGGACCCCATGTGGTCGTATCCTTGAAAATTTCTAACAAATCCTTTAAACTTCAAATGAAACGTCATAACGAAAGTGCTGTTTTTTCACTGTAGTTGTTAGAAATATTCATTAAAACATTCGGTTTTAGCGCCAAGCGCTGGGATCGCAGAAGTAGCAAAGCGCTAATCGAGTCCGCGACCCCTTGTCATGACGCTCAAGTGGTGTGGCCCTACAGGGTATCGAATCTACTCGGCTGTTCTGGCTGCAAAGTCAGAGGATTACACTACTGCACCGCAACATCAACATTCTTGGTTTCTTCTAGGCGGATACATTTGAAATTATCAAAACACTCTTCAAATCTGCCGTCTCTCGAAAACCTCCAAATGGTATTGGTCATAATTCACAGGTAAGAAAACATCTTCAAAGCAGCATAAGTATCTGGTCAACGGTAAAAAGGTATGCTAGCTTTCAACGTCAAAATGATATTTGTAAAGTGATGGTGATTATATTAATTCACAAATCAGCTAAAACTACATACTTACTGATCTGTACGCCCTAGAAACGGCAGTGCTTATCTAGTAGGACGCTTTTAAGAGCAAGGACGTAACAATACATTCAACGATCATACATTGAAAGTATCAAATTATTTGCAAGATACATGGCAGTTTTCACTGTTCCTTCGCTTCTTCTTGCATTGCATTAGTCTGAAGGTAAATGAGTAATATCATATGAATGGCAGTTGTGAGATATTGAAGAGGACGCAAGATTTAAATGTCAACAATTTGATAGAACTCCCTAGCAAAATTAAGGTCATCGTATGGAGAATTTCGGTGCGCTGTGTCAAATTTTTAATGTCGTTGAACAGAAATACTTCTATTTCTGGATGACTAGTCATCTTGTCTGTACAAACAAATGCGGAAAATGGAACTTAAAAATCGGCAGAATATTTTTTCCAGGAAGCTCCCTTGTTTTGGGTCACCCAGTAAACAGTTTAGATTCCCAAATCTTACAGCTTGCTGTGACCAGTGTCAGAATAGAAATATTAGACAATCTTTTACAAAAGGTTATTTATGTCTATACCCATCAAAACAGTGCTCAATGCCATGCAGGCAGAGCGAATTTCATTTTTCTGATAATTCTTGCATAGCGTGAAACGCTGAGTAGCAGCAAAGAATGTAGTCTGTCTTATTTGCTCAATCCTGTTATTCCTGCTGTAAACGAACGTTTATATCTTTACAGTGCAGAGCAATGTATGGACTTGATTTCATGTACAAATGGAAAGACAAAGGTTTGTTTCCTTACCTCTGCCATTCTTCCGTTATTAAGGTTTTGCAGTTTGCATGAAAAATTTTTGTTTGAAGCCTTGTCGAAAATGTAGATTCTGACGTTTACAAACTGTCCATTATGAGACCCAAATTCTTGCTACAGATAAGCTGCTTACCTACATTCATATATTTATGAAATCCCGTATTTACCTCTCGATGCCTCTCTAGTGTTTGTAGCTTCCTTGCATTATTATTATTAACAGAAATAGTTATCAAATGAATTTGTTTAAGTAACACAAAGAGTTGCATAGAATCATCAGGGACCAACGAGCAGCGAGAATTGTGTAAGGGTAATAAAATCGAACCCTCCCAGTCCACACTGTAGACGTTTCTCTACCCTAAAGTTGGTCCAACCATATGCGCAGTAAGAAACATATAATATAATCACCGAATGTGCGTTGTTTTTTGTGTCAGTTCTTCTGTCGGCGCCATCTTTACCCTGACTAACTGTGCATGGTGCTTCGCAGTGTTTCCCTAGCACCATGCGCAGTAAGTTAAGGTCAAGGTGGCCCTGACAGAGGAACTGACATAAAAAAGCAACACAAATTCGATGAATGCATTATATGTTTCTTATTGCACATGGTCAAACTGCTGATTCCGTTTGATGTTCCATTTCAACATTTTTTCCCGCTTTCAGATAGTGGCTAATTTTGTCCTTGTCTCTCTTTGTTTCCTAGATAAAAAGACTATCCAGCCAATGTTGATCGAAGCAAATTTTAATGCTTGCATAGACAGATGCTGCAAATATCAACCTCATATCGTGAACGATTTTTTTGAAACAATGTTTTTAGATCAACCAGGACCACATATGGTCAGGCTATTTTAATAAATGATTTATAATAACTCAACGATTAATTCAATTTCAATGATATAACAATTTTTGTACAACGTTACCATTTTTGTTCGCTAAGTCTTTGTTTGGTAAATCTTTCGTATCGAAATGTTCTGCCGATGATTTGAGACGAAAGCCTAATTACCTCCAGAATTTGCCGTCTTTTAGGTCAGTCATCAAGGGCGGTGCCACGGGTTGGACTGGGGTGGACATGTTCACCCCACTTTCCTTAGGTTAGTATTTATTCCTAAACAAAAACGAAAGAAAAAACATTAGGTATGCCTTCTGGTAATCAATTTTACCTCGTGTCAATTTTACTTTGCGTCATTCCGACGTTATCGAGTGGAGTGAACAACCATAACGGTGAAAATAAAGCAATCTTCATCGATATTTATAGGCTATACCGTAGTACAATTCTTTTATAAGTTTGAATGGAACGACACAAATGGCAGAGCTTCTCGAGGGGCAAATCACTGATTTTTTTTCGTACACCTCCCTTGAAATCACAAAAAAATCACATAGAAAAAATCACAATAAAATCACATCGAGAAAGCACTAAGAATCACAAATCATTGAAAAATTACTGAAATATCCACGAAAAAATCACTAAAATCACAAAAAATCACAGAAAAAAAATCATGTGATTTCCAAATCACAAGAATCACGTACGCTATTCTGAGAAGTGATTTGCCCCTCGGAGCTTCTGACAGTTAGCCCAAAGTTTGCGTCGGAATTGACGCAAAACGGAGACGAAATCGAAGTACGACTGACCTTTCATTGTGAGAGATTAGGATGGCCCTTTGATTTTTATCCCTACGGTAAAACAATTTGTTTTTCCAAAATTGGAATATTTTTAAGCAGCCATCATGTTTCCGCCTCGTTTTGGTTATTCGATTTCAACATGGTTGTTGTTTGGGCCTATCTTGAAAGTTGGTCCGCACAAGAAATGGATGCCTTTGAGATTTTAGAAGGTGGTAAGTAAATCATATCTGATCAATAATGCTACTCGAAAGTGAGCTTATTTTTACCCAGGGAGGCTCAAGGAAAGGCACTCAGGACACTTCATGAATGCCGAATGGCATGACATAAAACTTCAGTATAAGTTGTGCAGTGCCACTGCCAGTGTGGGCGGCGGCGCCAACACTATCTGAGAAATCCGTAAAGGAAATGGGGGCTCTGAGAAATCCGAAAAGGAAATGGGGGATTTTGACGTACTTTTTCAATGTATACCAACTAATTTTATGCCATTTTTCTTGGACAATTTTTGCCGACGTTTTTGGGATTTGGCGGGGGGGAAGTGTCTCCCCTCTAGTCCCCCCTGGCGCCGACAAAGTGTTATAAAAATTAGAGTTCTGGCCAAAATTGAAACCATGATATGACGGACGAGATGTAATGAATAAAATATAGTTGTACCATGTTCAGGCTGTCTTGATTCTCTGCCTTTTTTTATCATTCTAAAAAGACTAAAAAATCCCACTCGTTGGCATTTTGCCCAAGTGAGCTAAATTTTACTTCTGTGAAAAGTGGCTCAGCTGTAACTTTCTTTTCCATTTCAGAGTGACATCTTCTCTCATAAACAATACAGTCGACTCCGGTTATAGTCACACCAAATGTTTCCAAGAAAAATGTGATGACAAGGGGAGTGTGACTTTAAGCGGAGTTACCTAAAATAGCTGTGTAAATACAAGAAAATTGATTTTTATAGCATAATTTGGGCATATGAAGTCTCTGCAAGGACTTTGACTGCAATGAATAATGTTTTCTGTCTTCTTCTTTCAAAAAAGACTTCATAAGCCCGTTTATAACCGATGATTGCTCAAAACATTCTTACTTTAGACTCATTACATGAAGCAATGTTACATGGAATGAATACTTGCTTCCTCCTATTTCGTGCTAAAAACTCCTTTTGATTCTTTCAAACATTACTAGGGGCCCCGGGCTGTTGCATGAATTGAATTAGGTCTCCCAAAACTGTAATAATGAAAGTAATATAAAAATTCATTGACATTTTCCCCAATATGTGACTGTATAAAGAGTATTTTGTTGTTTGGGAAGGAAAAAAGTAGTGATTATAAGCGGAGTGTGACAAAAAGCGGAATGACTGTAACAGGAGTTCGTTTATAAGGGTTGGGTTTGACCACAACTAAATTCGGGAAACAGTAATATGGTGATTATAACTGGAGTATTACTATAAGTGGAGTGACTATAACCGGAGTCGACTGTAAAAAATTTGTGCTTCCTTGGAAATTGTCACTGAGTAGAAATCAGCTTTTATTTGAGTATCCTTATTTGAGAATCTACTGTCCAATATCTCTAGTTGATGTCAAAGTTGGAAACTGCACAATTGACCAGCTGATGAAAATCCTCACCCCATGCATGAGAAAGTTTTACATGAACTACAGGGTGAATTCAAACATTGATTGTCTGTAAGTATGTTTGCGTAAGGGTGACAAAAAATGGAGACCATTCAAATAGAAGTTATGACAAACAATATGCAACTTGTGTTTCAGGAATGCTAAAATCTTATGGAAAATTTTGTACAGTAATGTTCCTTTAGATGATATTTTAAACTTTCAAAAGGAATGGCATATGCTAAAGCACATTCAACTTTTTTCTGTAAGGGGTCAGTCATACATTGATTTTGTCCTCGCTTAGCATCATTTCAATGTTGAAGGGTTTGTGCAAGGGTTTAAGCCTGCATTTGCACAAGGCAGAAAAATCTAAAAATAGCCCATTGAACACGTGTTGTCAATGATCGGTAGCTAAAAAAGAATGCTGTGTTTGCATATTTTCTTTGTTCTATTTATAGAGCAGCCTATTTACCATTGCACACTCCCTTTAATAGGTGGAGGGGGGGTCAACGGTCTTCAGCAACCATGACGTTAAGAACAAAAAATTATTCACATCAATATTCATAAGATATATTTCTGTAATATTGTGAAGATTGTGATAATTTATGTTTTATTTTCTTTCCTGAACCCATTTTCATGCAATCTTCTCGGTCGGAGAATGTTCACTGAAGCTTTGTAGGAATGCCAAAAATGTTAAGGCCCGGTACTTCCTGTGCCTTTTCTGTAAGGTCTACCGCAGTCCTTTATCAGCCCATTGTCAGTTTTGAATGGACTGACGCTAAGGGTGGGGGTGAGGGGGGTCTGAAAGTTAGCGTTGAAATGACTCTAAGCGGGGATGAAATCTATATATGACTGACCCCTAAGGCAAAAATATCACCAGGAAAGTTTGATTGTGATTTTGAAAGTTCATTGAATGGGCTTTTTCATGAAAGTCTCTCATATTAGATAAATAGTAGCGTGACCAGTTTCAATTTTTGATTATCACTTTAAGCAAGATACTTTATCTGCCAAATATGATTTAGTATCTAACAAACAATAGCTGTATTCCAACTGGGAGGGGATTGAAAATCCAAGGGTACCTATATGGTCCTTTTTTACAGCTCCAAAGTTGACTTTTAGATAATATAAATCATATCTGGCCAACGCTCTATTTGTGCTTTTATTTAGTGCACAAAGGGTCATGACTACCAGTTATGAACGTTGTGTTAGCTTTGAAATTTCTGCATTGACAAATGTTTTGAACTGTTCCATCATAGATCAAACTACAACATGATGAGAAATTGTGTCAGAGATGAGGTAAAGGATTGTTTCAAAGACACAGAAGTTAGTGATGAAATGGCTGATGAAGTAGCACAATCTGTTGTAGTTGAAAGTTTGCCAATGGAAGATGCTGTGGTAACTAGTTACAGTAATTTTCTGTTCATTTTGATGTTTTTTTTTGAAAATCATTCACAGTCCGCAATCACTGTTTGTTGTGTAACACTGGGCATTCCTGCTTCATTCTCATTAGGCATCTTGTCACACTGATTTCTTCAAAGGAGGAAAGAGTCTGCTTAACTACGAGCCAAAGCTAGGTGTACCTTCTCATAACGTATTCTACCAGCCTTGTAATAAGTCACTGAATAGTACTGAGACTCAATCTTCCCAAGTGGCTTACTGTTCTATATACATAGCTGTTGTACCCTTGTTTTCAAAATTTTCTTGCAAAGCATTGTTTGTTCACCAAATGATTGCTTCAAAGACAGAGGACTGATTAATGAACATAAAGGCATATTTTCACAAGTTCTATCAAATTCATCTACAGGGATTCATCACCCTTCCCTTGATTACCCTTGTGCACCATTTTGATTTCCAGGTAATCGTCTGCCATGTGTTTCCTGCAGTTGCATAACTATGTGATCTTTGTGATACTGAATAAAATTAGATTCCAGAAATCTAGAATGAGCATCAAACTTTGGTTCACAGATGCACAGACCCTTTCCTCCTTTAGAAAATGGGTCTGTGCATAGGCTACGTACAGTTGAACCAGACTGTTTATTTTTAACCCTGGTGGGAATGCTTGTATATAGATCAACAAAATGATTTTAATGACAGTTAGTGCAAACAGAATTGTGGCTATACAGCATTAATTTAGAAAGTTTTGTCTCAAACATTTAAGTACCTTGCACTATCTTTGCGGACACTCACTAGGATTTAATATAAATGCCTTTTAGTGCACCTGGTGTGACATGAGTTTAGCATTATTTTGCTTCAGTTTTAAGAACACTTTGCTTTATAAAATCACAGAATACAATCACAGAATTGTGTTATTCTTACAGCCTGATTCTTCGTCGCTAAATACAGTCCTGTTTGAGATTTGTTGCTTTCTCTTGATAGAAATTTTGTGAAAGAAGTGGTGTCGAATCTCAAATCCCAGATGATGACCAAGTTTTGTATTGCAGTAAAGAATTCTATGCCATGACTGAAAAAATGACAGCTGATTTCAATTCTCAGTACGGCAAAGATCGAGGAAGTCCATCATTATGCCAGTAAGTTCTAGTATATAAAAGTTTGAGTCTTGAAATCATAGGCATCAGGTCTTTATTAAGCTGGTGTAAATCACTGTTACTGCACATCTGTCTTAGAACTGAATGGCTTTAAAGGAACTTTTAATACTTTACGAGGAGTGACCATGTGCTTTTGTAATATGTTGAACATTTCATAATTAAAGTATCTTTGATGTTACAACTAGCTGGCAATAGATTTCAAATAATTTTCTTGAAAATCCTACCCATTTTTCGTTATCAATTTGGAGCCACAATTATTTTTAATTATTAATTCCCTATGAAGAAAGAATGCTGTAAGCCTAAAAATGTTCATGATAGCAAAGAAGCACTCGAAAAGAGATGTAATAAGCACTTATACAAGTTTTCTGAAAGATTTGAAGTGTTCTGGTCTTGAGATGATAAGGAATACTTTTCGTTTTCATGTCTCCAAACGCTTAGTGATCGTAGTGGTTGATTCTTGTGTTGATGCAAAAAGTTTGAGCGTCGAATTCTTCGAAGATTCGAGTCATGTTTCTATCAAAATCAGAAATTTTCTACGAAGTTTGAAGAGCAGATAAGCATGTAAAAAATTTCCACCTTTGAAACTGTATATAAATGTAAAATGACTCCTCGAAGACAAAAATTACTGTCTTCTAACACAAATTTATTTTTGTAGCTTTTATCCCCGGGGGGGGGGGGGTACATAACATGTTGAGGGTACGGGTATGTGCCGCCCATATGGGTGGGTTTTTGGGCCCCAAATTCTCTAAACAAGGGTCCCTTTTTCGGCAGATTTTCCATAAACAAGGGTGGGTTATCCAGAAATTGGTGAAAAATAGCAAAAAATGGGTGGTTTTCCGCCAAAATTCATCATAAAAGTGGGTATGACGGTAACTTTCGGTAATTAGAAGGGGGTACCTTTTTGAAAACCGGGCGGCAGACCCCCGTCCATCCGCAAATCATGTACCCCCCCTCCGGGCTTTTATCATAAATAAATGTTGGAGATTTGCGATCTTAAAGTTTTAGATCTGCAGAAAAGTACCAGTTCCAAAATTTACCCCTGTTTGATTACATTAGCGAGATATACGATTTAGAGATATATATATTTTTTGAATATCTGATATCCTAACCTAGAAAATGATACCTCGAAAAGTTAGTTCAGCTTACAAATCTCATAGTCATGAATGCCTTGGAAAGAAAAGATGTGAGAGCACACAAGATTTGATAGAAGAAATCTTTTGGGAATGTTTGGATTTGCAATCTTTTCTGTAAATTGAAAAATAATAGTTTCTGAAAAGGTCTCTAAAAATTGTGAACTATCGTTTGATTTAAACAAATGTTGTGTTTATTCATAGAACTATTTTCTTTTTTCCTAGAGCTTATGAAGATTACGGAAAGAAGTTTCTAGAATTATCCAAGGACGATTGTAAGCCAAGTTTCTATAGATTTGTACAAAAACAGATGAACTGGGCTGAATCACGAACAATGAATCCGTTCTGTAGTGACGAACAAGTATCAGAGGGCAGCTAGCAAATCAACTTCATAGTGCAAACAAACCTCCTACTGTGTGTTTGAGGGAGCTTGTCACTACGGCAGTAAAATGCCCGTTAACCAGCGATGGCATAGAATTTTCCATGGATAAGTGCTGGCCGCTGCCCATGTAGCTTAGACCTGTATACCAAATTTGGTCGTTATGATGATTAACTTCTAGGCCCACTGATAGATAACACCAGATTTTCAGTTTCTGTTTACATACATGAATTCTGAGAAGGAAAAGCTGATATCTCATTAAACCCACGTATGTGAGGGCCTTGTAAGCTTGTAAGTGGTTATGGGAGAAACCTCAAAGCCTTTCAATGTTGAGTCTATGCACAGCCATGCATGCGTACAAATTATGGTGAGGTCGCTAATGTGGCCAAAAAGCGCCCTACCAATACAAAGCGCGAAATCCAGGACTTTTTTCCTGCTTGTAGACACGTTGGACATGTGTCCAGGACGTCGCATTCAGACTGCTTCATCATGCCACAGAAGTGAAGGTTTTGACAGAATCCGGACTATAGACCAGATAATCATCAAAGGACCTTATTGTTCAATACATCTTTCAATTTGTGGCTTTGTTTTTAAAATTTTTTTAAATCTCTTCTGATCTTTTCACATGAAATTTTTTATCCCAGATTTGCATTTAGCAGCCAAGTCTAGTTGAAATCTTTCATACACCCTGATACACCCGATAAGCACAGGGCTCGAATCTTTGGAAAAGTTTGAAATCAATAGACCTTTCCAAAGAGGTCTGGGACGGCGCGCTGCTTTTCTGGAAGATGGCGGATACACGGGAATCTTCTCGATGCTGAACTGGAGTGGAGTTGCAAAGTGGGAAAAGTTGTGAACAAAACATGGAATTTAACTCTAGTTATATGGTTCATGAAAGACCAGAGGGGCTTCAGCATGAAAACAAATACTTTCTTATGACATGAACGCGATGTTTAGCATAAGAACCCCCCTCCCCCCCCCCCGTGAGTTAATTTCGGTTTTTGTTGCATTACGTCGCCCACTGCAACTGCATTTTAACGTTTGCAATGAGAAGGGGATTCCCCTTCGCAGCTTATCCACCATCTTCCAGAAAAGAAGCGTGCCGTCCCAGACCTCTTTGAAAAGGTTTATTGTGTAAAATGTTATTGCCTAATTCTGTGAACTGAATAGATCGAATCGAAGGGAACTTCAGGTTGTTCCCCATAATTCCAGAACGAACATTTGTGATATTGTCATTATTTTTAGAGTTACAGCATTTTTAAGATTTCTGCTAGTTTTTAAATCGTGACGTCATCAAATTGCTAAATCGTAAACGATAAAAGCAACAGACCTCTGCGTGCTACCGTTTTGTAGATCTTCAAAACTGAGTATTTCTTGTATTGGTCATTTTGACTTTCCTCAATCAGTTTAGCACTTATGGAGCTTTTACTTTTTGTCAAAGCTTCAGACACCACCCTTGGTACAACTATTCATAAAACTTAAAAAACAAACTGATTCCAAAATAATGATCTTATCAAAATGAAACGAATCTGAATCGACCGATATTTTGATACATTTTGTAGAATGTTCGAATGTGCACAATAGTGATAGAATGTCTAACGCCACTCGATCGAACCGCGCGTATAATGAAAATGTATAAAAATGACGCTCGATCCAGGCTTTTTTGTAGAATAGCTAAAAGGTCTATTATAGCAAACGAGCTAAAGTTCCCTTCGATCAATACAGTTGAAGAAATAATTAGGGCAATAACATTCTACATATTTGATTTCAAAGTTTTCCAAAGCTTCGAGCCCTATGCTCTCCTGATATTGATTCTATGGCAGTGAAAATTTTGAAACTTTATGACGGATTTTACTGTGAATAGTGATTGAATAGATGAGCACATTTTCGGCTGAAGCTTTGAAAAGAGCTAATTATTCTATTAGAAATATTCCCTTCAGTTGGAAAGATGTTTCTTTCCGTGCTGAAGAAGATTTCCACATAAAAACAAGTTACTGCCTGTAAAAATTGGTTTGAAAAGCGGCGTTTATGAAACATGTTAAGTAAAGTCATCATAAAACCTGAAAGAAATACTTCGACAGTTTATTTGAAGAAATAAACATATGTAAACGAATTGTAAGTAGTTTCAGGGTCAAGTAGACATCACTTCACACAATGATCCTCGTTCTGCGTCTTGTATGTTAAATCCATTATGAAAGCAAAGCTAAATAAACGTTCAATCTAAAGAAATCGGCTTTTGTAAATAATGGTAATTTGTGGAAGTTTGCAGTCCTGCGTATTGACGCAAAGATACTTGTTTCATATCGTCTACTTTATGATAAGTCTGAAACTACAGCCTGGTTTCCATATGATCATAACAGTGACAGTAGGTGACGCGTCGCCGAGGCAGGCTCAGGGACACATCGGGAACACGTAACAGAAACAGGAACGTCGGGAATGATGTCTCCGACGTCGCCAATCAGACTGGCGGGAACAGTACGGGGACGCATCGAAAGAGCTGAGATGAGTTTAAAGCCTGGTTTCCATGTGAACGTAGTAACAGTGATCGTTTCCATATCAGACACGTCGCCGATGTGTCGCATTAGGTCGCCGACTTTTGCGATCATATGGAAACCAGGCTTAACCTAGAACTTTTAATTTAAAAACTTTCCCAATGTAATGATTTAATTTCTTTATGCAGTTCAAGTGTACTTTTATTCTCAATTGCATGTATTTCATGCCAAGGATCCGTGTTTCGCATCTGAGCTTGGGAGAAACATCAAAATCCTTGCAATTTAACGGTTATTGATTGAAGTTTCAATTTACCATATATGCTCAACACTTGCCGTTCATTTGTTCCGGTCATTGTTATTATCTTTTTGTTGTTTTCTGTGGGCTTTTCTTCAAGTTCTATCTTTGTATTACAGAGAGCTGACTTTCCCAAGCCCTAAGGAGCCATTATCATCCAGGGTCTTCTTCTGCCATACGGAAATTTCGAACCATCTGAAATCAAACTTGCCTAGACTTAAAGCTTTTTCAATTCTTTTCTCTTTTAATCTGCGAAACTACATATTTCAATCTGCTAAGAAGTGCGAAATGACGTCATTTTGTATGATGTTACTTCACTTTACCTGAACGAGGTTGCCAAATGTGTTGATATTCTCCCACCCACATTGCTAGCCTCCTTATCACGCCTTCGCACACTCGTACAAAATACAAAATGGCGACGAAGTTTGGCCTAACTTACGAAGATTATTCGTCGAATTTATGAAAGTTCGAGGCATGAAAACTTGGAAAGATCTCACGACTGTTGTTCAGCAGCTGGTAAGGTTGCTTTTTAACAATAGTTTTATCAACCCCGGACTTGTCCTTTAATGCCTTTTCGCCCCCTGTTTTCATGCGTTCTTTGATTTGCTGATATATCTTTTCTTCAACAGGAACTCATAATGTTGCTCTTAAAATATGGGCCCAATTTAGGCCCGCGAAGAATGATTCCATATTCACCAATCAACTTGCTAGAATTTTGTTTTTAACCAATCAGAAGGCGCTATTTAGACAGTTCTTGTTGTTGTTGCTGCAGAAAAACAGCGGTTGCTGGAGCCCAGAGTTCTCGCTGCTGCGATGGATCTATTTTGTTCTTACAGAGGAAGATTACTGCCCGCATGGTATGCATTTTGTGATTTGTAGGTCAGGAAAATACCGTTCTTGTACAAAAAGTTTCCTATTCAATGTTGAAGCTCTAGACATTGAAGCGATTTTGTGGGTCCACTTTTTAAAAGAGTAATATTATGATTCCCTATTGATCAAGTGATATCAGCAAATCAAAGAACGCAGGGAACCAAGGGATGAAAAGTAATTTAACTGACAGAAAATTTTTGCGTTTGTTGAACTGTTGTATTATTTCAGCTACTGCATTGCAGCTCTAAAGTTTCTGCTTAGGCCAGACGGTCTGAAATTATGTTGTGCCCGCCAAGCACCGTCGTAGCTGGCAATGGCTGTTTTAATTCGTATTCCTTAGAGGCACTTATACCGATTGAAAAGAACTCTGGGAATGCAATACAAATTTTTCTGGGATAAGAAACGTAAAACAGCTACATAGAGCAGTGAACACTGAAAGAGTCTCTTGGAGAGGCATCTGTCTGAGCGAAGACTATTTTTGGGAACGTTAGTAATCTTTGTTATTCAACTTTTAGCTGATCTTACTGTAGAGACACATTTTAACAGAATCAACTCCTCATATTTATCTTATCTTGGATTTCTGTCTGGTTTGAAATTGGAGTTGACACTGGATTTCTTGGAGATCTTTTCAAATTCCTATCCTCAATTGTCAATGAACCTTTATTGACATCTGGAGGAAGTCTGTTTCGGTTTCATATTGATAACCTTTTTACTGTACAAAGACTTTCTGACGCAACTGTTGGCCTGGTGGGTAATAAGCTCTGCATATTAAAGTGTGTCTTCATCTGCTGTCGACTTGTCATGTGCTTGAAACTTCATCGGAGATTGTTAATTCAAAAGTGAAACAAAGTACGAAACGTTCTTTCAAACACGTATTTGCTTTGGCAAACATCCGTGGCTAGCGAAACATATTTGCAGGAATGCGGTAGATGGGGCTTCAGGGTGCAAATACGCCTCGTGATCCTGCTTTCTCGATAATGGCCTATATATCTGCTCCTCTTCTATCCATTTCCCTTAACTGTCCTTTTGCCGCCTTAGGCATTGACGGGCTGGCCCGGTTAACCGGGCTGAGTCGCCTAATAGGTCTGAAATGATCGAAAAAATTACATGGGGATTTCCAACTGGGGCTGTAAAACATTTGGCGCTATAATGGTGTAATTTGCTCATAAAGCGCATGCGTTGAGGATTTCTCGGCCCGCCCTGCCGGGCCAGCCCGGTCTAGAATCGAACACATGAGAAAAATGTTCAATCCTCAGTCCGTTTTGCCGAGCTAACCCAGTAGGCAGTAGGCGGGATCTCGGCTAACCAGGCCAGCCCGCTTGCCATGTAATCGAAAGTATACGAAACATTGTTTGTAACTTCATTTCACCCCGGGATCCAGGGTGAAACCTTCATCTTGATTAACCGGACTAGCCCGCCCTATCTGATCGGCCCCCAGGTAGAAATGTGCCCCTTCCGGCGTCCATGGATTATCGCGTTACTGAGCTGTCTTTATTTCCTTTGTAACAACTTCAATTTTTACAGTTCTAACCATATTGCTTTGAAGTGCATTGTATCCACTTCGTTAATTTCATTTCCTTCGATTTTCCTCCTTTTTTGATGAAATTCTTTTACTTCCAGTTGTTTTTCGCGAAATTAAGGCCTCGCTGTTTTCTTTGAGTTCTTGGATTTCATAACAATATGCTAGATAGATTCCAGTGTTTCTCTTTACATTTGAGGAAATTCTTCAGTTTCCAGTTGTTTTTTCAAAAAAGTGAACTCTAATAAGCTAAATCTCAGACTGATTTTGAGTAATGAATATATTAGTGGTTTGTACGTGTGGCTAAGATTTCTTTGATGATTACACCAAGATTTAACTATCAGTAATGTAAGGGATGTTCCGGGCATTACCCTTCATCAGTAATAACGAAATTGAGTACTATCAGGGCCAAAGAACGATTTGACAGAACAGGAAATGTGAAAGAAGAATGCGACGCAAGAGAAGGACTCGAAAAGTGTTGCTAGTTCACGATCTAAATGATAACCTTTTGTTAAGTCCGTGTGAATTGGAGTAACCTTACGCCAATTTCACGTCCTTTCCAGCTATGGCAGTCATAGAAAATTTACATGTAGATAGTTTTTGAATTTTATGTGGTTAAAAAAAAGAAGTAGAGAAGACCTAATCCCCTTGTCATGACGCTCAAATGCTGGAGCTGTACCTGGGATAGAACCTGGTCTACCTGACTGTCCAGCTGCAGAGTCAGAGGATTAAACCACTGTGCCACAACACCTTCAACAAAATTCACCCTTCCTCCAAAGAGCAAAAATACGAGGATTGTGGTCCAATTATACTCGTCCGTCCTAGTGACCCTTTCCCTCTATTTTACTATTTTACCCAATACTCTTGACAGGGCTAAGCTATCTCTAAACCTCACAAACATTTTACAGAGGGGGGGGGGGTGGTGTGAGACCATGGGTTAAAATAACCATCGGCATGGATCTGTCAAGGAAAGGCTTTTTTATTTGATCAAGAAACACGTGGTGCAGGTTCCTTATCAAACACGTTGAGAAATTAAAACAAGTCTAATGTTCCATATTTCCCAATATGAAATTAAATTATAAAGGCCTGCGCATTGATTGGCAAACATTTTTATTTACTTAATGAACACCTCCACCATAAGTCCCTTGTATCCCTGCGGTAATCCATGCTCAACAGGTACTCAACAATAAAACATTGACCCTTCTTCGATCATCTCAGCAGTCACTTCGCAAAAACGCGATGCAGTAAGAGTCCCATTCGGCACATAGTTCCCATGATGAAAAACTTAGCGTACATGTGTTAAGTTCACACTTTCGACTGAAGCTTGAATAACGACGAACTTTGACGAATCTTGCCTGCTGATTGCTGCCACAATTTCTGATGGCCAATGCCAAAATAGGGCTACATTTTTCTAAGTAGCAATCATATGAGCCTTTGTTGGCCGAAAACGCACAATCCACGATTCCTTAGACCCATGGATTGTGATATCTTTAGGATCCCAATTTATTGTTTCATTATTTACCTCAAGCCCTATCCAACTTCCCCCTACCCTGGGTACCGGAGCCAAAGATAAACTAATTAAAAAATATAGAAAGAAAGAAATTTTTCTTCCTCCTTCTTCCTTCTCTCTTTTCCTCGTCACAATTTTTTTCCTTTCATTTAAATTTTGAGGCTCTGGTACCCAGGGTAACTTTCCCCCAATCCCAACAGTGGTCTTATCCTCTCATGAACTGGAAGGATTACTCATGACAAACACTTGTGCGAGGGTTGCTAGCGTATGATTTGATGTGCGCAAAATATTCCCACCTCAATAAACATAAGTAGTTGCATTTATTCAATGTTGTGTGTCCTATTTCCTGCGTTTGTGGATATTTAGACAGACAACGCACGAATGTGGTAGTCCATATAATAAATATTCGTTAGTCGTGCACAGCATTTCTCGGTTCTTACCGTGAATGAATTTCTTAAACACATACCTGTGTTGAAATCCATATGGCCTCATTAGTACATGTCCATTCCATTCAAATCCGTGATCGAATCTCCTATTCAGATTTTTCGGGAAGACCTGCCTGCCCTAGGTTAGCCCGACATGCAAAGCGAAACGAACCTTAGTAATTATCAGTAAAGTTCATGCGTATTTTTCGTAGCTGTATATTTAATTTTAGTTTAGTTAAATGTTCTCTGTGCTAATGACTGCAGAGTTGTCATGGTCTCTTGCACTCCATGGTACCGTCCTCGTACTTTATTAAAGTAGCTCGTACGTAGTGTCTTAAGTACCCAGGGTACCGGAGCCTCAAAAAATTGAAAACAAAGTTTCCTCTTTTATTTTTTCTTGAGGGTCTGGTACCCAGGGTATGTCTCAAGTGGTTCGTTTTGTAAACTTTTATACTGAGTACAAAAAAATTTTTTCGTGTTGTGATCGCAGAGAATTTATGCTGTACATGTAAGGTGGCTTGCGCGACAAATGACAACCCGTTAGATTTGACGTAACATGGAATAGATAGTGTACTGGGTGAGTCAAGGCAGTTTACTTGTTTGATGAGCTGTGATTGGAAAATGGGAACAAGAATTTAGAATTCCAAGTTCGATTCTGGTCCATGATTTACTTTCATTGAAATTTAAATTCAATACAATTGTCAGTTTCAGAAATAGAATTTACATTTCAATAGACCTTTTCGCAATTTGGACAAAGGGACTGAGGAGAGCGCGGCCCATTCTGACAGCCTTTGCAACAGTTGGAATTCTGGGGAATATCCTCTTTGCAGCTGATGCGTTTCCTTGCAAACTTGAGTTATTTTTAATTTATTTGGACCTTTCGACAGTCATATGATAAATTTGAAAATGAAAAATAAAATGAAATATGATACTTTTTTAGACTGTTAAGTATTTTCTGTGGATTTTTTAGCCTTCTGGTCATCTTTTCACTCGCTGATGAGTGTATTTTGAGCCATTTTATGGCAGGTATTTTCCTCGCCTTTGGTTCAGTTTAGGCCCAGCCGATCAACAGCTCTAACTTCAAACTAGAGTGGACACATGCAATAAAGGCCCCCCCCCCAATAAAGTGGCTCAAAATACACTCACAAATGGGCGGAAGGATGGCAAGACACCTACATAATCCAAAGAGAACACTTAACCATACTAAACAAGTATCTTGAAACTCTTGAGAGGTGCAAATAAATAAAAAATAATTCAAGTTTGCAGGGAGCTATGGCCGAAACACAAGCCGAACTCTCATCATCGAAGCGGAGGGGATTTCTGTAACTTCCTACTATTAACAAGGCTGTCATAATGAGTCATAATGGGCATGGACCCGAATAGAAACGTGGAACTCCAGTTCCCATGTACCGGGTGAGTCAACAGAAACGGCCAGCGTTTGAAAAGTCCTGCTCCATGAATGTCAAAGCAATAATATTTAAAACTGTCTTATTTTATCCCCGATATGTCAAATTAGGTTCAGTAATTTACACGGCTTTAATCGGCCATTCCTTCCCGTCGAAATAGGAGATTTCCTGCAGAGAGCCCCTTTCGAAAACGTGCAAAAACGAGTGAAAACATCAAGCAAGATTTCCTTTTTATCTCCTTCCTAGCAATAATGACTCTTGGATGTGTTCATGTATTTTGTCCTCATGGGAGGATGGAATCCCCGTGAATCAGTTATTCACACTAGGGGGAAGACTTTTCAACCGGTCAAAAAGAAAGCACGTGCTAAAGCGTACTGAAAGTCATCGCTGTGAGGTAAACAAATTCGGGACTCTTGCTTGCAATTTTAGCATGTTTTTTAAGGTTTCTCAAACGGGCTCACTTTAGAAAATCGCTTACAGATCTGAACGGAGTGACCGATTTTAGTCAGAAAAATGTTTTAAATAATTGAACATGTTAGCTATTCAATCAGGTATTGCAAAATATCTGTGCTTATATACTCAGGGACCAGCAGCCTTTCAAACGACGGGCGTTTTTTGACTCACCCTGTACCAAAAATTTTCCTATTTTCTGGGTCTAGAAGAAAAATGATTTTACCAACAAAATTTGTACTTCTTAGTTGGCCTTCGAATGACAAACCGACGATTTAGTTTTAGGCCCCGTTCACACGGGAACGCAATCGTTCCGTTCCATATCGTTCCGTTCCGAAAAGTGGAACGCTCAGGGGTTGCGTTCACACGGGAACGCTTGAAATAGCATCGTTCCGTTCCAAAAAGTGGAACGATAAAATAAGTGATACGAAAAGTGGAACGATACGCAATCGTTCCGTTCCGTTCCCGTGTGAACAAGCAATGAGGTGAAAGACTGGTCCAAAAAACGGAACGATAAGACTTTTGCCCTAAGCGCATGCGTGGATGTAGTTGTTGTTGGAAAAAATGGCGAGGACTAAAGAGAAAACTGTGGAACGGAACGATTCCGTTCCCGTGTGAACAGAAACAAAAACCGATACGCAATCGTTCCGTTCCCGTGTGAACAGTCTCTTTTTGCGTTCCAGAAACTGGAACGAAGATGGAACGGAACGATTGCGTTCCCGTGTGAACGGGGCCTTAGATATCGGTCCCACCTTTTTTATTCCGCAGTCCGCCAAACATGCTAACTTTTTTACTCACCCCATTTGTCAGGTGGCTTGGGCGACAGAAAATCAATTCGACTGTGTGACAGCCCATTTGATTTGACGGAAAATGGAATGGACTCGTTGGTGTTAAATTGATTTGTCACCCTCGCTCAGAATTTTTCGACTAATATTTGGACATCAGCAATCGCTTCTAATTATCGTTTTCGTCCTCTTTCCTGTTTTTGCGGCTGTTTCAACACAACATGCACGTACATGGTAGTGAATAAATCAAATACTCGCAAATTATGAGAAGATTTTCAATTATTGAGGTCGGTGCGAATTTATAATCTCGCAATTATGCTGAAATGAATGAATTGCCTTTCCATCTGTCGATTATGAGACGTTAGACCGGTTTCTTCACGAAGAGGGGGTTCTCGGTTAAATTTCGGGTAGGGGTGTGCCGCCCACGGTTTCAAAATGTAACCGTTGGCTAGACCAATTTTTGTGAAATTGATGCCTTTGGCTAGACTAAGTTTTCCATGTAAAGTGCCATGAGTTCGCGTTTTCTAGACAAAACTTGCAAATTTTGGTAGTCCCTGGACCAAAATCATTAATAATTTGGGTTTTTTACATGAATTATACTAGCAGTACTCAAAAAATCCTGATAAATGCTGGTATCCACGCACATATTTCTTTAAAAGTGAATAGATCTCTGTAGTTCCATCATTTCATCTTCTCATGTCATATTTGGGATGTTTAGTGACAAGTACCCTTGCTGCCTCAGTACTGTGAACAGAGTGTCTCTTCTCCTGCGTTTTTCGACGCTGTTGCTCTTGTGAATCGTTTAGCTTTTCTTCGTATGACAAAGATCGGGGGGGGGGGGTACTTGATTGTTAAGAGGTACTTGATTGTGGTACTGGGGGTACTTGATTGTGGTACTGGACGTGCTGTTCATATGGGTGGGTTTTTTTCACCTGAATTCCCTTCATATGAATCTGTTTTCAACCTTAATTCTGGTAGATGGATAGCTTTCTCACAATCTTTATCACAACTGAAGAAATTCGAATATACTTTGCATCTTCAAATCGACAAAATTCATAGACATGGTTACGAAACTTCCTGAAATTCATACCAAAGGGGTTCGGAATTCTTGAAAAATTCTGTCATACAAATGGGTCCTTTGTCAAAGTCCAGATTCACGTCGAATGACGGTCACAATCAAGTACCCCCTCCCCTCCTCCCGGGACAAAGATCTGCTCTCGTTAGGGTGGACTGTTGATAGCGACAATAAGAACAATGCCAGCTTTCATTTCAGATGTTTTGTATCTTAAATATAACTATCTAAGTTCATCAGTTGATATATATCATATAGAACAGTATACAGACTTATTGTTTCCACCGGTCTATCTTACATATATACAATTCAATTATGTAGTATTTTATTCTCTGACATATACTGGCAATAATACTGCAAAAAAACCACGAAAAAACATTTTTAAAAACTTGACAAATCAAAACATAATTTACAGCAGGCTACATACAAATGATAGTCATGTACAAACAGAAACGAATCTGAATATAACAGATGCGACTAAAATATTTCTGTAAAGAATGGGAATAAATTACTAGCGCAGAGCAGCACAGCAGGTGAGGAGAAGTTATTTAGAATTTTCCATGAATTAAACTTGCGGGATCTGAAGGAAATTTTGTGGTCGCGCCTCCTCGCTCCTTTTGGTTTTGAAGAAGATCCTTTGTCCCTTATTTGAGTCCAGGGTACAATTCCTTGAAACTGAACTATGCTTAACGCCACGTGCAGAAGGACCTGTTTTACCACCGAAAATTTACAGATCGTGGTCAAAATTAATTTTTAATCTGAAATCAAACCATCTTCCATTTACACGTCATAAATCGCGAGCCTAGATATCTGGCCCACGCTCTTCTTTTCTTTCAAGGGCTGCCCCCACCCACGGGTTTCACTCGTGATCCGAGATTCCTTGTTTGAAGACGTCGATTTGCAACAGGTCCTTCATAAAGTCAAAAAGCAATCGTGCAGATGTCTTTGAGATATTAAATTTTTCGAATATTTCTACGATGATGGGATCAACTCCTTGCACTATTGTATAAGTCCAAAGTAACGTTGCAAAAATGGAGGCAGTTTGTTGTTTCCTCTGTAGATAGGGACTCCTTGTTGCTGCTTCAAAAAAATGATGCAATAAGCCCATAGATATAGAAACCGTGGGGCACTGGGGGCAGTTGCCCCCAAGATTTGCAATAAACAAAGAAATGCCCTCGTTATTTTCAGGAAATGCCTCTTTTAGTTCAATGAAAAAACTGCCCTTGAAGTGTTTTGCCCCGTCCCCAGGTTGAGATACTTCCTGCTACCGGAATAAAAATTACGAAACTTGTGTGCGAATGATCTCGTTCGTTCTTCTGTGGACATCTGCAATCAGCTTGTCGCCCCTTCATAAAGGGGATTTTCCTGAGATGAATTTTCCGTGCGAAGAAGCACATCAACACGGAACCAAAAATTGATACGATTCACATTTATCTTGCAGCAGATATCTTCTTAGCTTTTTCAGGGAAAATCAGTTGCATATGTTTGGATTTTTTACCACCAATCTTGATGCCAAGAAATCTTCTTGTTCTTCTGATAAGTCTTGGAGATGGAAATTCCGAATCTTTCATCAATTCCACGGCGTCAAATCTCTTCGATAGCGTGTAAAAAACGTCGTCAATATTTAGTCCTGTTTTGGCAGAAGCCTCCATAAAAGGTGCCTTAGCTTCAACTGCAAATTTAAGTCCTTGCTCGAAGGTGACTTCCCTTGATTCGATGTCTCCATCACCTTTGTTACCAACAATTACAAGAGGGATACGTTCCAGGTTTTTGATCTCTGCAACCTCTCTCAAAAGTCTCTGTGCACACTCAAATGATTTCTCACAGTCTACAGAATATACAATGACAAATGCATCTGAACGGGAAATTGTCACTCGATTTAATGCTGGAAATGCCATCGAACCACATGTATCAAAAATCCTCAAATCAACTTGTGAGCTGTCTCTTATACTCTTTCTTCGAATTGTCCTTTTCTCAAAAATATCACTCACTGTAGGTGTGTACTCCTCTGAAAACTGGCTGTTTGTCCATTGCTGCAAAATGGACGTTTTGCCAACAGCTTTGTCTCCCAGCATTGCAACATCAATTTTGTATTGCTTCATAGCTGTTCTCTGTCTTGTGAATTTTCTCCAGGTATTCTTTTGCTTTTAAATTTGCCAACGATTCTGAGGTGAACTTATAATTCCGCTTTGAAATTCTGTCAAAATTATCTAACTAAACACCTTCCAAATTTCAAACTACTGCTGGAGCGTTTACTCGTGGTCACCCTTTACCTTCTTGTCTTACTATGATTTATTTCGATTTCAACCCAACTTATAGTCGTACGCCCCCTCCTTGCTCCCTTAGCCAACCAATGAGCTTCTTCGTTGAGATCGGTTTCGAGAGCAGGTCCGGGCTGGCACGGCCACTTAATTATTTACACGCGGTCCACTGTCAACAAATCAGGGGCATGCAAGCGGCCTGTTAACCGCGACCCTAAGCCGTGACAACGAATGATTGTCATTTCCACCAAAGACCGAACTTGTTTCTACCATTACATCATTGCCAGCCGAAGGCGGAAACTGAAGGGGAAACAGTAGCCGATCAAAACTTACATCATTGCTTGCAATTGTGGTCCACCAGTTGTAAACTGGTGTGAAGAATGATTTCGAAAAACAAGCTGCACAAATGTTTTTGAAAGAAAGAAAGTGTTGGGGCATTACCAATGAATTTCTTATCAGTAACTCATTGATTACCCTGGATCAGAGTTTTTTTAAAGTTTTTCAAAATTCTAAAAATTTTTAAAATTTTTTTGTCAAAATTCTAAAAAATGCTCTGATCCAGGGTACTCATTGATGTATGCTGAAACCTTTGAAAAGGTGGGTGGGGGCCCCCTGGGTGTATGTAATTTTTGTCACATTTCAAGGAACTTAGAGTACTTTTCTGTGAATCAGCCGTTGAAATTTGCAGATATCTTGAGTATTTTCAAAATGACCCAGTTTTAATCATTTTCGAAGGGATTCTTGGAGAAGTTTGAAAAAATCAAACTTTTGTAAATCCTTAATCGGTGGAGCGAAAAATGATACAATCTTCAAGAAACACCAAAGTTTATTCTATTTTTTTAATACAGCGCTATACCTCGGTACATGGCTTAAAAATAAAGAATACTAACAAGAATAAGAACTAATACAAGGGTTTAACATACCAACTGCTAACAAAGGAGCTCTATTAAGGAGTTTTATGAAGTTCTACAAAATGGCGGCAACAAGAAATCTGTAGCTCTTCTGGTTTAGGAGTTAGAAATTTGATGATATCACAAATATAATAAACGCCACCATTTTGAAGGTTCTATTTGCAAATGTTTCTTTGATTTAATTTTCACAAAGTTAAGACACTTTCTATTTAAAAACATCTTACAAAACCATAATAAAAAATTTGAAGCATTTCTTAACCCTATTTCACATGGGGGGGGGGGCGTTTTTCGCCCCCCCAACCAAACTTTTCTACACTGCGCCGAAACGACACAAGATATGATGACCAAACTTTGTGACTTTTACTCAAATTTAATTGGCAATCAAAATTTAAATCTCTCATTGTTCTAGATTTGATCACGTGACCACAATAACACCATATTTGGAGAGTAGTTGACAAAAAACCGCTTTGAACATCCATAAGTTCTTTGTTTCTCGTCCGAATTACTTGAAACATGTATCATTCGATTGCTCTTGATGAGAGCTTTCACTTGATATATAATATTTGCTAATTTGCTGACACCAGCAAACGTTAATATCTATGACGTCATTTATATCTATGACGTCATTTTTCGAATAAATTAATGTATTAATCAAAATTTTCGTTGCGATTTAGCTTAATCTTGCTTGTTTCATGCATATTAAGTCGATCTTTGTCAGAAATAACAAGAAAACTACGGAAAACTGCAGTGACAATAAGTAGAAAGGAACAAAGCTCTAATTAAGCGCTAATTGGTCTATAATTAGATACTTCAGATTGCTTCAAAGTACATATTTTAATTGTACAATGTATTTCCTATCATTTAAGACTATTCTCATTAAAATCGGTTGAGTATTCAATTAAATAGAATTTTTCTTGTGAAGCAGCTATAAATTGGCCAGTTTTCCTTTGTTTTTTGGTTGCCTAGCAACAAATCACGTGATCAATTAATTACCATTGTTATATTTGGAAAGCTTATTGTCCAAAGAACAATGGAGGAAAGTTTCATTGTCATATCTTTTGCAGTTTCAGAGAAAAAGAAGGGGGGCGAAAAACGCGCCCCCCATGCCAGAATATCGAAAAAATACCCCATGTGAAATAGGGTTAATTTCAATTTGGCACCTTAGTTCTAGTAGCTAGCAGAACCACCCATATCTCTTACTATTCTTAGTTTTCTGATAGATGATGAATGAGTGCCATGAACATCTAAGCTGTTCAGAGATGATGAACAAAATTTCCACATCTAAGCTAGCAGTTGACTGATCGACTGACAGTTTACTTTTAGATACCGTAGAAACCACGTATAAGAACCTAATTGACTAAGAATCCTAAAAGGATGCTTTGGCGAGTTTAGGGGGCAAATGGGGGCAACTGCCCCCCCTTCACGATGAAAACTCAGCTTTGGCACCCCCTTTTTGGCTAAAACAACACCCCTTATCCTGACCCAAATACACTATATTTTCAGTGTTTCGTTCTGAATGCGGGGGAACATAGTATCAAAGGCGTTATTCAGGAGAAAAACCAGAGAACTTTCTTGAAAAGAGCCCCAAAAATTATGTTTTTTGGCGCCCACTTTCCATATTGCCCCCTTCAACTTCGGGCTGGATCCGCGCTAGACAGGATGAAATTGTCCATATTTTGAGAATCCTGGGTGCCAGACTCTCTCAAAAAACAAAATGAGAACATGATTTATTTTCTTTTTTGAGAGAGAGAGAGAATCTGGTACCCAGGGTATGAGAATCCAGGCTTACTTGCAAAATGGTAGGATCTTTTATACTCGGGTTTCTGTTTCTGCCTGCCACGTCCTTTTTACTCCACAGGGGTCAAAAGCCCGCCATACGTTTCAGCTTATTTTTACTCGCCCATTTGACAAACCCATCGCCCCTGGATATCCCATTTAAAGTGACCTAGAATGTCAGAAAGATTCTTCAGAAACATGGCCCTAGTTCACTTCTTGAATTTCTTCACATTTAAGAAGTTCCAACTGGGTTTTGTTCGAGGGAGTAACTACCATAGGGGGCTTAGCATGTTTTGTGAATTTTGCCCTGGTTATGTGTCCGCTTTGCGAAGACTTGACGCAGCTATGGGTGAATGTTAGCAATTTATAGCTATTTTTAGATATTATGACAAAAAACTTTCTTGAAAAGGGATTGATCTTTACATATGATGCGAATAGTCTCTTCACGGTACTTGAGGAAACTTTGCCCTGTTTTATGGGGTCATCATTCAAAATTTGTCCTCGTTATGGGGACTAAGTGGAAGGTGTATCACTCCAAACTTTCAAAGATGCATAGTGAAAACTCTAGTTGAAATATTCTGATCTGGAGAATTGAAAAGATCTGGAGAACTTCTCGTCGAAGAAAAGCATGCGACTCTGATCTAAGCAAAGTATTTATCTATAAGGTTTCAGGACATGATTTGTTTATGATCTTGCAGGTCATCACGTTCCTGTCATAACAAATAACATTTTCTACAGTTAATCAGGAACAAGACCAATGATCCTTAATTTTTGCATTCTCTAACCGTGCTCGGGACTGAAGATGAGAAGATGTTGAAGAGCACTTCCTTTTGTTTTGCACAAGCTACTCCAAATAACGTCGCCATAACACAGATGACTCCCGACAAGAGCATAATGGTCCATAATATACACTGCAAAGCTGAGATTGTGGTAAAATATGTTTCAGTCGTTTTAGAGCCGAAAGACCAGGTTATCATGAAAGCCATGGAAGCACGCCTGCGGCGTCTAACAAGCTCTGCAGTGTGAATCTGTCCTTCTTGAATTTTGTCTTACCTGCATCTCTCTTCCGAATGACATTAGTGGTCAACCAAGAATTATTGGTATGCTCTAAAATCCTGCAAAACAATCTGAATAAAAGACCAAGAAGCAAATTGTTCTGGGGCCCCTGCAGGGATACCCTGGATCAGGGTAATTTTTAGCTTTATTGGTATTTTGTAGGATTTTTGAAAAATCTGAAATGAAAAAAATAAAAGAAAAAAGAGAACATAAGGGAGGTTGGAAAAACCTCCTTTTTCCTTCCTCCTTTTCCTTATTTTTTCATTTTTTTTTTCAATTCTAAATTTTTCAAAATTCTAAACTTTTTTCAGAATTCAAAAAAAGCTCTGATCCAGGTTACAGCAGGGAAGGCAATGGACTTGCTTCAAGTCTCAACAGTGAAGGGCCTTTCCGAGGCTGTAAGCCGTATTTGGAAACCTTTTCAAAAACTTTTTGACAAGAGGCCACTTTAGCTTCCTGGTTCGTGATGTGATGTTGTACATCTATCTCCAGTTTACAACAGATGTTTTCATTTGTTTATAAAATATCAAATGAAAGGAGTTTCTGTAAAATGTGTAAAACGAAAAATACTATCCAGAAATGGGCTTCTTCCTTCCGAAATGAATCACACATCACATCCACAAATAGATCCTTACAAGATTTGTTATGACTGGTAGATGGTTTCGTTGTCTTTCCTTTGCAAAAAGAGATAAAGTAAAAATCAATGTTACATCAACTCGCCCAAGTGACTCATTCTGCTTTCTTGTGAGACCCTCGGGAGGGGAGAGGCTCCCTCTCAGGTGCTCAGCCACAATCTCTTTGGGATGTCCCTTAAAAACTTTCGTTCTGCAAGGATCTGGATTTCGCGAATTTTAAAGCGTACCCGAAATACAAGCAGAGGAATAGGCTAAACCCGTGAAACGTGGACGGGGGGGGGGGGTTTCTTCCATAGTGAAGGTACCTGGGGATGTGACACCTACAAGAGGGTATACTTTTCGGACTTCTTGTCTGGCCAAGAGTATACTCTTTGGCAATCTTAGTCTGGACAAGAGCACTGTATGCTTTTTGGCAATTTTGGCCAAGGAAAAGTCAAATTTTGGTAATCTCTGTACAGAAACCCAAAATTTCGATGATTTGCTACAGAGAAGGCAAAAATTTTGCAATTTTGGTCCAGAAAACGTCAACTTGTGGCACTTTTGACGAAGAATTTTGTCTAGCCAAGTTTAGTCTAACCATTTTCACTAAATTAATGCAGCCTACGGTTCCATTTTGAAACTGTGGGCCACACAACACACCCCTACCCACAGTACCCAAAATTTAGCCGAGAGCTCCCCTCCTTGAAAACCGTGATTACCCAAAGTTTCAAAACCAGTCCAGGACAGGAAAACAGAACACAAACCAGGAACAGAGCACAAAGAGGAACAATAAAACAAAAGAACAATCAAACAATGGGAACGAAGATACATACGATCGAGGCTGCTAAAATTGCAAAAGGGGTCAATTCAACAGAACGGCTTAAATGAAAACTTTCCAAGGGCGGCCAAGCAAGAACAAGCAAGAAAGCCTTCATATTCTGAATCATGAGCCACAACAAAGCAAGGAGAAAACTAGCTAGAATTCGTTGCGTCCTTGAGACAGTAAAAGCATTCAAGGCCGGTGATTTGTTGCCTGCAGCTTTGAGTTATGTTCCACTTGAAATCGAGTACAAAAGCTCAAGTGAATTGTCTACTGATGCCAAGAATAAACAGATCGTCGTTCGCTTTCAACCATCCCTAGTCGCCAAAATTGTGGGGAAGATTCCACATTCAAGTGAACTGAGACTGTTCGCAACTGGAGATGAATTCTCAAACAGTGATGGGGACTGGATAAAACTAAATGAGGTAGAAAAGGCGGTAAACGCTGGGAGCGACAGCGTCACCGTCTTTATTGCATAGAGTGGTTTCGGGTATAATGGGACATCGGGTGTTGTGGAACATTTTTCAGAAAATGAAGCCTAGCGGCCTGGAAGTGAGATAAAAGCTCACCAATTGCACATGCTGCAGCTCTTCAAACATCCGTCGCCATATTTTTGTTAAAGTTAGGCTGCTTCACTATTTGGTTTACTGTCTGTGTCGCTACGAAGGACATCCGACTAACGTGATTTTTGGTCGCCATCTTCTTGCGACGTTTCAAATAGAGGCCCATACAGGTACTTGTACCCCAAAAACTAAGGTACCCCAAAAACCACAAGGTCAATTTAAAGGCAATATCTATAGAAGAGCAACATACAACATAAAACTCTTACTGATCAATGATGCTTAGGTAACTAGGCTACCTAAAAATGTAGATTTGCCATGAATAAATTGGATTAAAAAAAATTATAAGGTGTAAAAGCAAAAATTTGAACTTGAAATTTTACAGATTATTTCCATGAACGAGTAGCAAGTCGCAAAGTCTTACTTTAAGTTTGCAAACCAATGTTTTTCAGGATCTTTCATGTGTCCTCTTGCCAGAAAAGCACAATGGTTACCTTGCAATATAGTGAACGTATTCAATGGGCATCCTGACTTTGGTGATTTTTTGTGTGGTTTTGGGGTACATTTCACTGAAACATGGAAAATACAAGTACAGGGTGTGCCACGGAGAAACAAAATGAAATTATGTATTTTCAGCAAAATCACATATATATTTATATATCATTAACACTTTCTGTAAACAATTGACATAAGGTATTTGTCCATATAACAAAATATCTCTTCTGAAAGTCAAGGCTAGAATGGTCAAGTTTTTAACAAAATTAACAAAATAACAAATATTTCCTGACAGTCTGTAAACAAACAGCAAGTAAATTTTCCATTTTTCAGCAAAATAATAAACACATCTTCAAGACAATCAACATACAGTTGGTAAAATGGTACATGTTTTAACAAAATAATAAACATTTTCTGCAACTCAATCAACACACAGTTAATTAAAATTGCCCATATTTTAACACAGTGAAAAAAATTTCTTTCTAAAAGTCAATCAACATAGGTATTTGCTGTCCAGATATCATTAGCTAACCAATCACTTCAGAAGACTTCCGTTAATTTTGAATACCACTGGAAAGTTACTCTCATTTGAGGTTACTCTCATTTGAGGTTACTTTGAGGTTAAACCATTTGAGGTTACTCTCAAACATTTTAGGGGTGATAAATGAAACCTCTGAGGTGGTTAAAAGTCTGGTAGACTCTGAAATGTATGCAGTTGTGAAATTGAAAGAAAAGAAAATTTATCCATGGAATAGAAACATCAAAACTTTTCATTATTTGTGAAAAAAATTACCAGGAAAATTGATATTCTCAAATATTTTGATACTTGGAAAAAAACATGCACTTTGTAATTGCTAGTAAATTAATAACACAGTTCCTCTCTGTTAGATCGGATTGTCAGCAGATTTCAAAATATATGCAGAATCAAGAAAAATAATGCTTTTGCAGATTGATATGCAGCAAACGGCTTGATAAGTGAAAAACTAATGTGGTTTTTGGGGTACACCCCATGTGGGTTTTGTGGTACATTAGATACTTCCACTGAAAATAAGTTTGCAGCTATACTTTCTATCCATTACTGATTTATAATGATAACTTCTTCCCAAATATCACAATGATAGGTGCATCAGCTGTAATCTTTTGCGTGTTTTTGAGTGTGCGGTTTTTGGGGTACATATTGTGAAAAACAAGAAACTTTGTCACATCAGTACTCGGTCAATCCTAGGTAAAAAATAATAATACCCTACGGGAAGACCTCGTTTTCTGCAGCCCTTCATTGACACAAAACCATTTTTGAAAGCAACTAGTAGGAAGAAAATTATAACCACACACTTTTTTTGTGGCTTTTGGGGTACATGTACCTGTATACAAACAAAAGGAAAACCTTGTTCCATAATACCCGACAGTGTTCCACAATGCCCGACTCGACCGGGGCTCAATTTTTTGTCTTGCTTATCGACAACAAACGTTTGAGAAATAGAATGTATTGATGAAACGTTGGAGCATGCTTAGGCCTAATTGCTAATACCAAGTGTGGCCAAATTTGTCTTGAATTGAGGTGGCAATTTAAGTTTTTCCGTTAAGTGTTCCATAATACCCGAAACTACTCTAGATGCGAGAAGGAGGGAGGATGAGCCACTCAAAACTCATTTGTTTGCTTTTAAATACAACAAAGAACCCTCATCCTGGAGGATGTACAACCAGGGCTTTCCCATGCTTTCCCGTACTTTACAGATTAACTAGTACAATATCCATGCATGCATGCCCAAACTGTAAAGTCTAGGTCTGCGGGAGGGAAATTTTCTGGTTTGTTTTCCGTCTGCACAAAGTTCTTTGTAAGGCCAATTTCTGCGCAGATTTGCCAACCAGGTTGCTGCGTTACCCATCCAATTTTCAAAAAGAGGCTACCAAATTTGGCTCCTGCTCAGAACGGAGGGGTTTCAAACCTTGTAGCTTTGCTTTTTGTCTGGATGGCTTGATGCAGCAATGACAAGTATAATATGAGAGACAGTTGACTGCAGTCTTCTGCACCACACCTTGCGTAGCCTTGCTTAAATACAGTATTTTGCGATAGAATCCGCACACAAATATTTTGAGGTTGAATTTTTCTGCGCTATTATTTTAAAGTCTGGTGCTTTACATGGAATGAACCAGTGTAACTGCAAATAACTGTGCAGAAGGAACTCTATCGCAAAATATTTTGCATGGATTCTATCGCAAAATACTGTATTTACATACGATGTGGTGCAGAACACTCCACAAGCTGCTCAACTGTCTCTCATCTCAGGGCCTGTTTATATGAGGCAGGCTGGCCCATTAGCGAGCTAGCTCGCCAACAAGCCAGCCCGGTTTTATATGAGAGATTCAAAAGTGAGCCAGCAATGAGCCAGCCCGGCTATTAGTAGCCACGTGCCGTCATTCTTCTGTGTAAAATTGAAAGAACAAGGAAATATTTTCTGACTCACAGTGCCATATGTGATACTGCGCGTGCGTCAGGAGGGCTGGCCCGTTTCTTCTGTTTATATGAGAAAAGTCATAACCAATAACCGAGATCTCGGCAAGGCGGGCCAGCCTGGCATACATATAAGCATAAACTGATGTTTACAAAGTTGTGACCAGGTAAGCAGGATCTCACCTGAAGGTGAGCCAGCTCGCTAATGAGCCAGCCCGCCTTGTATAAACAGACCCTTAGAGCTGTCCAGATGAAGAGCAAAGCTACAAGGATTGTATTGAAGCCACTCAGATTTGCAAGAAGCAAAATTTGCAAGCCTCTTTTTGAAAACTGTGCATGTAATGCAGAAAACTGGTGGGCAAATCTGTGCAGAATTTGGCCTCACGAAGAGCTTTGCGCTGACAGAAAACAAGACTGAACAGAGAACGCGTTCCCCGCGCAGATCAAACTTTACAGTCTGGGTGATGAAAAGCCCTTGAAAGAATGCACAACCAACCTAACCATGTCCTCCATGATTTCCCATGCTTTTCTTTGCTTTTAAAATTATCTTACCTCCATGCTGTAACAGTAGTCAATAGAATATCTTCCTATGCTTCCATGCTTTTACATGCAAAGAATCGTTCCTTGATGGCTTCCCATGCTACCTTCATCACCAAGTTAAACATCGACCCACAGGAAAGCATGGAAAGGATGGGGATTCCATGGAATTTCCTTGGACCCCATGCTTTTCACCATGACTTCTTTTACCAGGGTAGTGGGAACCAGGCTTATGCTGACAGACCGTCAGAAATTTTGCAAACCTCAACTTCATACTGCAACTGATTGATAAAATATGAATTATCTGTTGTAGAAATGCATGAAACAGTTATCTGAAAACAAAATTTTGGCAGAAATGGAGGGGTATGATGGTTGGGTACTTCTTCACACAAGGGAATCAAAGAGTGAAAATATTCCCATTTTGGAGCCAGTATTTGAATCTGATGGAGTTGTTATGTCTACACCTACACCATCAAATGAAGACATGTTTGGAGGCTCAGCTACAAGGTCCAAAATGGATAAATCAAAGAAAGGCTTTTTCTACAGGTAAATTTTCATTGGAAGGCAGGAACACCACATAGTGACATGAGACCAAAGACAACCATTGTTTCATGTTAAATCACAGGGAATCCACTGCTAAGATTGCTTTCTGAAAGTAAAATCTGATTGTTTTTTGTAAATGATAGATTTAAAACCCGTTTTCATTTCTCTCATCAATGATCAGATGATATGAGCAATTTTGAATTTTTCTTTGTTTTTCTTCTGCGATGGTGAGGTGTGGAGGGACGGGAAGTGCAGAGGCACATGGGAGAAAGAGCGGTCCACAATATCCACTCTTTCGCCTCCGCACTTCCCGCTCTTCCACACCACCCCATCGCAGAAGCAAAACAAAGAAAATTTTCAAAATCGCTCATATCATCTGATCATTGATGGAAGAAACGAAAAACGGATCTAAATCTATTATTTACAAAGGGAACAATCAGATTTTACTTTCAGAAAGCGATCTTAGCTGTGGATTCCCTGTGGTTAAATGTATATATGTGAGGAAATATCTTCGAATATTTCACCTTTGTATACCAGGCTTCTTCAGGGCTTAACCTTGTTGTTGTAGGCAAAATATTAGCCCAAAATGTTCTTTATGTATATCTTATGTAGATATATTCTGGAAACATAGTTGTCTTTGCTTTCACTTCACTTTATGGTGCTCCTGTCATCCAATGTTTATGCAACCCTTCATTGCAATTATTGTACCCCAATAGACCTTTTAGCTATTCTAGAAAAGAATTCGGATCAAACGATATTTCATAACATTTTGTAGAGTTTTTGAATGTGCACAATACTGGTAGAACCTCTAACGCAACTCGATTGAACGTCGTGTATAAAATTGTATAAAAATATCGCTCGATCCAGACTCTTTTGTAGAATAGCTAAAAGGTCTATTGTGAGTAAACAACTGGAGAAAAAGTAGGTTGCTTTCCTCTGGTTACTCACAGAATTCTAGAAGTGCTGATTAGCCTATCTATAGATGCTTTCTTGAGAATGAAATCAAACGTTTTGGTAGCTGGGTATTCTGTCACTTTTTCTGAGATTTTGGTGTTTTCATCTGTAAGTCAATGGATTTAGAGGCCAGAGAATTTTTTCCAAGATATCTCTAACTGCCACATCCAAAGTCTGACTTGATAGTTGATGCTCATGGTTTGAGAGTGAGTGTTATCCACAGATGCCACCAAAGAAAGTCTGCCTTTATTGAGACAGTCACCCCTTACCATTAGCATCTTTTTGTAGGTGGCAAGATGTTGTTGAAGATCAGTATGTTCTCCATATCATGCCCCCAAAGCTGCCGCTGAATATCAATCAACTGGCTACAAAGAAATTGCAAACACCTCCCCCAAACTGGAATTTTGAGTCTGATGAGGAGCTAGTCAGATTTTTGAGTCAGCTGACAAATGCCACTGAAACATTTCATGGAAATGCACAGAAGTACATTGACAAGATTGAAGTATCAACAGTAAGTCTTCCAATTATCTTCATTTTAATGCAGTGCTTTGCAATCCTTCAAGTAGACTTCAAGGTAGCTGAACAGTATTGCAGCAATGTGCCTCAAAATGATTTATTTGCATTTTGTATAGCCACACCATCATGAATTATGCACTGATTTCAATGAATAACATGTCATTTTGAAGACCAGAGGCTTACTTACAGTAGATGGACAGAGCAGAAACCATACACAATATGCACACAAGTTCATCATTTTGAGCACCCTTGCGCTCTTCAACAGACCCTAGAATTAGACTACACTTGAATATTTTCATCCTTGGGCCTCAAACTCTTGATTTATCATTTTGAAAAGCTTATGTGTCCAGAAACTTTATTATCTCAGATTGCTCAATTACATCATTTTACACAGTTTCTGCTCTGTCAGTTAGATGCTGAAGTTTATTTCATTAAGATTTGTGATATGGTTCTAGAGCTCAAACAATCTTGCTTGGAAGTTATTTTTAATGATGAGAAAAGATAAAAAATTGCAATAAAATTTCATTTCATTTTTTGCTTTGGGGAATCTTGCATCAGTTATCTATAACAAAACATAACTAAGCCACCTATGGACATTGAAATATTAAGAAATACATATTTGTTGTAAGGTTTTCCTCTTTGGAGGATTAGTACAATTGATTTCAGTTTTTTAAGAGATACTTTGAAAAATGCTAGCAAGGTTTTAGTTCTCTTTGAGTTGTGTCAAAAAATAACCCACAAGCAAAATAACCCATAACTCAAGATTGCTTTTTGGCCGATTTTAGTGAAATAAATTTCAACAGCCAAGTTGGGATTTCTGCTAAATAATGAACTGGTACTTCAATAAACTACATAAGATGGCACATTTTGTTAAGAATTGTGTATCAGATACATCATTTTGGGACACCCAACAGATTACACCTGTCTTTCCTGAAATAGATTAGAAATCATTGTTTAATCAAAAGAGATTTATGTTTTCAAGATTCTCAGCTCTTTGGTGAAATCATAAGCTTGTAATTTGAATCGAATATTCACAGGAACAAGAATTGGCAAACAATATGTTTGAAGATGACCCAGGTACATTTTGGGAATCTGATGGAAGTCATGGGCGGCATTACATTCGCTTGCATATGAAAGCAGGAGTTGTTATTCAGTATGTATCTTACTAATGTATTAACTAGAAATTCTGATCAGTCACCGAATATATATGGTGTAGTTTTGATACAATATCTTCAAATGCTGCAGTTCCTAAAGAACCTAAAATGTCCATCTGAAATATCAACACAGTGTTTTACTTCATTAGGAATGTCATTCCACAGGATTTTCTTGATCCACATGTTGGCAAATGATTCTCTTTTTACTTTAGGAATATCTAGTTTCACATAAATATCAAAATACCACTCAATGGAGTAAATTGTAAAAATTTGATATTCAAACTTAAACAGTGTTATATCAGAGAATATGCTGTTTTGCTGTTCAATCGTTTAATCATAATTATCAGACATAAATCAGTTTGTTTCCATAAATGAAAGCATGTCTGATCTTCTAAACAGTTTTTGTGGTGTTTCTCAAGGTTTTGTTTTGAGTCCATTACTTCTCCATATGTACATCAATGACTTACTAACATATTCACAATATCAAAGGTACTTGGCATCCCAAAAAAGTACTATTTTTGGAAAAGTCACCAAAATTTGATTTCATGGCTGAGCTTCCAATTTCTTCTTTTGGCAAGTAGATCAGGACCAAATGATTTTCTCAGGTATAGCTGATCTTGTGAGAAGTTTCCAGATCCACGAATTTGGCTCGTTTTAAGGCTGCCTGGTTTTGAAGCATGTTGCAAAAGCACTGATAATTACCAGTAAGAAACGCAAACTATCATGTCATTGTATCATGAAAATTCAAGCCATGATATGAGCCATGATAGCTTCCAAAGTTTGACCAAATAGTGGCAGAGTGTCCAAGAAAACCATATTTTATGAAGGCCTAAAATTTGATGGTAGTTACACTTACACCCAATACAACAACGCTATAATTGCAAGGAAAGCTGCAAGTACCAGTTATTTAGTCAATTTGATCTTTTACAGGCAACTTCTTATCGGTGTGGATCCAAGTGATGATAATTATACGCCCTACCGAGTGATTGTAAATGGAATTGCAGAAAATGGTCAACTTATGCAGCTCAATGATATGTGTATTGAATTGTAAGTATATGATGTCTCTATTTCATGCACGAGCCACTTGTTGCCTTAGAAGTTTTTTAACACCCTTAGTTGAAGTGGCAGAAGCAAACCATTTCGGGATGATGGGTACCATTTGTGCCTAAGAAGGTCCAAACGTTTGAAAAATTGTACAGATGGATTTGAATAAATCAAATTTTGTCAAATAAAAGAATAACTGATGTATTGTTGTGAATTTTCTTGTGTTTTTACAAGACCTGGCAATGTAGCTTAATTTGTCCTTACGAAAGTTCCTTGTTTGCAACATGCCTCACGCCAAACATTGCAGAAGTACAGTTTTCGTGGGTATCAGATGTCATCTCTGCATTTATTCCCACCATTTAATCTTTAGTATTTGTTTAAAAATCATTTCCTGTAACTCTTGAGAGAGATTCAATCCCTTTGCATACTGTAATGTGTGAGCGATTTCCTTAGGATTTGATCTAGTGTCTTCAAGCCATGTTTCAACAACCATTTCGTAACAAAATGATTTTTGTTAAGTCAGTATCAATTATGTTTTCTTTGCTCGTAAAAATGCGATGGGCCAATTTTGCATCTTTCGTTACGTCACATTCCCTTATGCGTAGAAATCATTCCAATTGGCATAGAAATGTCTTCATTTGCGATACCTGCACGCTTTGTGATGGTACTTCATAGCATTGCCTTGAATTTATTTCAATTTTTTGAATGTTTGATTTTAGGGCCGTAGCAGATGATGTATGCATATTGGAAAATTCAATAGAATATTACAGCATGATTGAGATTAAGATTGTGGAATGTAAAGGTTTGTAGCCCCTTGATCTCTTGCTTTGTTATGTTGTGCTGTGATGTGTTGTGTTTTGTTGTGTTGTGTTGTATTGTGCTGTGTTTTGTTGTGTTGTGTTGTGTTGTGTTGATGTGTTGTTTTGTGCTGGTTTGCGTTGTGTTGTGTTGTTTTGTGCTGTTTTTTGTTTCGGGTGGTTTGATTTGTTTGCTTTCCTTTGGTTTTTTTTTGCCTCAGCCTCTACCTTGGTGATTAAACAAAGTTTGGGCGTTTGTATATTTATCTATCAGCATAAGCGACAAAACATGCAGCTTTTGTTAAAGGGTGTCTGTAAAGAAGAAAGGTTCACTTAGCTGGAATAGTTTATTTGATTGAAAGCGGTCTCATCGCTTCGCTGTTTTGACTATCGGCAGCATAAGATTTAGAGGCCCGTTACTTGGGACCCGACACACGAGTTTTCATATCGGGTGCTGGTCTGAGCTACTGTTGTGTTTACATGGTGTCGGGGCGATATGAAATTTTCATTTCGGGGTGACATGAAAATTTCATGTCGCTTTTTCATGCCGGCATGAAAAGTCATGGCGGGGGGAATGAAACTCATGCCGGCATGAAAATCTCATGTAAACACATTTTTCTCAGATCAGGGCGATATGAAAACCAAATTTCCTTTGTTTTCCTTTTAAAATATCTACATCATGTCACGTGAAAGATGCCAGACGTAGGTAGAAAGTTTCATATCGGGTCAATATCGGGTCTCATGTAAACAGGGGTAAATTTTCTCAAATTTTCATGCCGGTATGAGTTCATGTCGCCGTAAGTTTCTTCTCGGGTCTCATATGGAGTTGCCCAAGATCTCATGTGAAGGGCCTCTTATTCCACAGCCCGCCTAGAATTTTGTACAAACAAGGCACATCCTGACAAACGTTCAGGTCTCATGCTCACCTGGAATATGAAACTAATCTGAATGAAACAACAGCATTAATAACACGTCAATCATCTTTTTAACAGTTTTGGTTGTTTGTGAATTGACACATTACATCTACGTACATCCCCATCTCTTTTGTGTCGTCGTGTGTGCTGATATTTTTAGCTGATTTGTGGTACTCAAAATATGATGCTCTCTGACATATATGTAAGTTTTTGGATCTGTGGTGAATTCTGGGTTTCATGCGGATGTTATTGTTTGCTGTAGGCTAAATATATCCTAAATGCAGGAAGGGCTTGGTTTTGAGAAGCAAGGGTAAATTTTGTATGACAAAAGATTTCAGTTTCTGACATGGCAAAACTATTTTTCTTCTTTGAAGGATAAATTACGAAGATGGTATTCAATCAGATCAAACTAAATCGAGCTTTGTGATGTCAGAGAGTTCACATTTTTTGCTTTACTCATCCTGTTTGGAGATAGTTTTTGAAAATGTCATAGGGCGTCCAATTCCGTGTCCAGTTACAGTGAATGCATAAGTGTGACTTCCAAGCAATGCCTTTACCGAGTGGATCGTTTTGACGCAAAACTTGATTCAATTTTGATGTTTCATTTTACAACTTATTTTGAAAGATAATACAAAATTATTTAACAGTTGAGAGGACACCTAATAGATCCAAACTAACTTTATTTACAGTATCGTAGTTTGATTGGAACACACACCCGCAATCAACTTTTGCCAGGGTTTCGAATTTTTTTCTGCCAATGGATTCATTTTTTCACATTCGGTATATTTCGTACAAACAAACTTTTTTCCACGATAATTTATGAGTGGCAATGATTCTACTACAGAACCATGTTGTTCCGATTATTTCAAGGCCTAGGGACATCCTAAATTTCTATTTTTAGAAAACATGAGTTCTAACAAGGAAGCAACATTACTGATTGAGAAAAGGAACTGAAACTGATGGAAACAAACTTTTCATTGTAGTCATCCTGCTCCTCAAAAGTTGTGTGAATTTGGCTGTATTTTGCAAGGAACTGTAATTTCTGGAATAGAGACCGCATATCGGATGTCCCAAAATGACGTGTTGGCGTTTTTCGAAGCGTGTATAGTCATAAATGTTGCACCTATCAACGCCAAATTACCAATCATTTGGTAACTAGTGAACTTAGATGAGTTGATTTATTTCATGAACGTCGTTCATAAGAGATCTAGACTGTTTCTTAAAAGCTGTTCTTAAGAATTCTTGAACATAATTAGAAATCACGACAAAAGTCTACACTTACGCCTTTTCATCTGTTGTTTCCCTGCTTTCTTTGATCTGCTGATATCATTTGGTCGAAAGGACCTTTTGACCAAGTGATATCAGCAAATTAAAGAACGTAGTGGAACAACGGATGAAAAGTGTAAGTCTAAATAAATCCCTCCAGCTTTCCTCGCCAGAATGAAGACAGTCACAGTGTTCTTGTATGCGGGCTTCTAGGGCACGTCATTTCAATGAAGTACAATGTTTAAACATTTTTAGAAATTTTTGAATTTGAACTTAATTTGATCATTAATTTGTCATCAAATTTATCATTTTAGATGATGGCATCGACTGTCGAATTCACGCTATCAAAATTGTTTCAAACAAGCAGAAACAAAATGGACTGAACAGAGATTTATTCGATAAAAACTTGGTCAGGTATTGTTTTGCTATTTTATACCTTAAAGACCTTTTTCATGGATCGGCAGTACATACGTACGGCTTAGTTTTTCAGTTCATTGGTTGTTTTTAGAGAAACTTTCCTAGAAAATCACCAAAACAAATGCCGTCATTTTTCAGATACCCAGCGGGTGTAAATAACGTGTTGAGGGTGCGGGTATGTGTCGACCACATAGGTTTTTGGCCTAACAGTCTCTAAACAGTGATCATTTTTCACCAGATTTCCTTAAGCATGGGCCGGTTAGGCTGAAATTGGCTAACACAGTTGAGATGGGGACTTCTTCGCTAAATCCATAATAAGACTGGGCACGAAGGCAAATTTTGGCAGTTAGAAGCGGGTAGATTTCTGAAAACCAATGGGTAGACTCCCGTCCATCATTGTGTGCCCCCCTCCTGGCATCGTAAAGTGTAAATTTTCCCCATCCTCTGCTTATTTCTGTTTTGAATTGATAGTGGCTGGGATATTGGTGTGACATCCTTTTTCCTTGCTGGCATTCCATTCTCCGACAATTTTAGTGAAACTGTTTGAAAACTTCAGATTCCAACACAGATGCTTAATCTGGAAGCATTCACATATTAGAGCTTTAGAGTTAGGTTGATTTAAACTGTCCTTGTCAATTAACACAGCTTGAATCTTTTATGGCATGCGTCGTTGGAATTAAGCTGTTAGATTCTTTCATTTTTAGATTTCCAAAGCTTGATTGCGTTGAAAGAGATTTGCTTTACGACAGAGCACGTTGCTTGTTAAGGTAAGGGAAATCTAATATCTGTTTGATGTACAAGTTCGTTCTCTCAACGCATGGATTACTCTCAGTTTCTCGTCTAATTAATCATCATTTAAGGTACAATAAGGTTTTACTGTATGCCCATTCCATTCAAAAAATTAGACCAAATCGTACAAGAAAGATCTGCAAACACAGTAGCAGGGCTTGAAAATGTCCAGCCGCGCCGGCAGCGGCGCTGCCAGGAAATTTTTGTTTAAAATGGCTCGCAGGAAGTTTATCATTATATGGCAGGAAATTTTTGGAATATTATGTGGAATACCAATGGAGTATTTTTGCTTCTATTTTGCATTTGCTAACTAAATTTCCGAAGTTGCTGAAGTTGAAGTTTCATACAACTTTGTAGTGTGAAAAACTGAATTGCGAGGCCCTCAAGTAAATTTTCAGATTTCCCAAATATTTGATATAAACCTGTGCTGCATTTATGTCCATGCTTAACTTGAGTTCAGCTGTGCAGCAAGTCCCCAATCGCTCTAGGAAGCAGCGCATCCTATGAAAACTTTGAGAACTGCCTGTTGCTTGTAAGAAGAACATCGACCGCTCTTAGAGCGGTACAACTAATGGGGAACTAGTGCCGGTCTCCCCTACATCAAAACGCGCACGCACTTTCTGGTTGATTAATTCGCTTAGCTATTTTCATGTAGAAATACCATCATTGCATTAAAATTGTTAAAGATGCATGGAAACTGTTCCTGCGTTTGTCTATCAGTTCATTTTTGAAGGAATTTAGGGATGCTAGAAGAAGTTTATCATCCCACTGAAGCGTAACGTCTATTGTCCCACTAACAAAAAATTTTGGCTATGTTTCGCATGAAGTCTTGATTTTCTATTCTACCAAATCACATGTTTCATCCGGGTTACCATGAGATGCGCACGCACCGCCGTGAGTCAGTTGCACTGTTATCGCCGTGAAGTCAAGACGCAAAACTGTGGTGCTGAACAAGGTTTCAGTCAGGTACGTACTTTTCATTCTAACAGTTTATAAACCCCAGATAAAAGAATTCTATCAATTTTGAAATCATTAACGACTTTACAGAGTGTGTTTCGTGACGTGTCACTGCATGACTCTTTTCATGGCCGCTTAGGAAAGGTTAGGCCATCCCCATGCATGATCATCGAACGGCCATGTTCAGCAACAGACCAAGACGTGTCTTGATTTGTTATGAAAAATTACGGATAGTGTGACTATCTCTAAAAGCCATTGCATGTTTCAAGCATCTTTGGTAATTTTTTATCGTTTTGACCACGAGTGGTACGATAAAAAGTAAAAATAACATGTTTGACACCCGCCACACGTGTGTGGTAGAGGAAGTAACGGCCTAGGGCCTGTTCTGATTTTACTTCTCTCTGTTATAGGGAAGAGCGTGTCAAACAGGCAAGGAAATGTCTGACAACGAATTTGAAAACATGTCAGGAACAGACCCTGAGGGCAATTCATCCAAGGAAAGTGACTTCCAATCAGCCATGCTTAAAATGATGTCAGATTTTAAAGCTGATATTTTAGCAAATGTCAAAGAGTCAGTTGCTCAAGTGTACCAAGATTTTGGATACACTGATGATGCAAATAGTAATGAAGATCAACAACCGCAAGATCCAATATCAATGATTTTAGGGGAAGCTGAGCAAGGAGCAAGCATAATTGACCAAATTACAAATTTTACTCAGAACAAAGAGACAAAGTCTGTTCAAGAATCCAGTGAAAAAAGCAATTTTGAGTCTTTTGCCACACAATTTGCTACAGGGGAAAAAACAGGACCATCTATTGACAAGGTCTTGAGCAACATAATGCAGAGTTTATTGAATGAAAAGTTGCCAAAGGAGAAGCTTGATGCTGTGCAGAAAGAATACCTTAGGCCAGAAAACTGCACAAATGTAGCAGCTCCAAAAATCAATAAGCAGATTTGGCAGCAACTAAAACAAGACACAAAGAACAGAGACTCTGCTCTCCAGAAGATTCAGACAACAATGATGTCTTCTTTATATGCCATTTTGCAAGTATGCAACAACCTTTCAAGCAGCAAGCAAGGAGATGACAACTTGACTCCTTTGACACATGCTGCTATACTACTAATGTCAGCAAATAGAGATTTCAACCTCAAACGCAGAGAATTACTCCGTGGTGACCTCAATAAGCAGTATGCTTCATTGTGCAACCCTTCTGTCCCAGTTTCTTCATATCTCTTTGGTGATGATTTAAACAAAGAGGTTGAAGACTTGACAAAGGCAAATAAGCTGAGCAACAAAGTAACATCAAAGCAGCGTGCAGAACCATACCAGATTCCACGAGGGCGTGGCTTTAGAGGTATGGGTCGTGGTAAGCAGAGTAGTTGGAAGGGACGTGGTCATTTTTTAGGATCAGGCCGGGGTCAGTCCCGGAACTATCAGAACTATCAGAGCTGTCAGAACAAACAGCAGCAACAACAAAAAAGCCAGTAAATGAGGTATGTGAGAATAGTATCAATTTATTGATAAAATCTCAAAGCCCTTTCAGGGCAGGCAAATTACAAAATTTTATTGATGAGTGGAGAAATATTACGTCTGACCCTCTCATTCATGATGTTGTTTGTCATTTTCACATTGATTTTGAAAGAGAGCCTTTGTCAAGTACCAGCAGTCCCAGGCCTCAGTGCACTTTCAGTGAAACAGAGCAAACAATCATTGGCAGTGAAATTGAAAAATTTCTTGAGAATGGCATAATTCAGTTCTCAGTGAATGAACCAGATCAAATCATTTCTCCAATATTTACACGTCTTAAAAAGGATGGTTCCCATAGAGTTATTTTCAATTTGAAGAAATTGAATGAGTCTGTATCTTATCATCATTTTAAGATGGATACGTTAGAAACTGCATTGAAATTAATGACACCAAACTGCTACATGACATCTTTAGACTTAAAGAATGCATACTATTCCATACCTATTGCTAAGGAACACCAGAAATACTTAAAGTTCATTTGGAATAATCAATTGTATGTCTTTACATGCTTACCTATGGGTCTTAGTAGTAGCCCTAGAATTTTTACCAAACTGATGAAGCCTGTTTTTGCAACTTTGCGTAGCGATTTTGGTCATATATGCATCAGTTATATTGATGACTCCTTGTATTTTGGAGAAACTTACGAAGATTGTGAAAAGGCTACCTTGGCTGCTGCTCAGTTGTTGATTTCTTTAGGTTTCACGATTCATCCTGTAAAATCAGCAGTTAAACCAACTCAAAGCATAGAATACTTGGGTTTCTCTCTAAATTCAACACTGATGACTGTTAAATTGACAGAACCGAAAGCCATGAAGATTTATAATTTGTGTAAGCAATTTCATAACAAAGACAAGAAGTTTACTATTCGTCAGGTTTCTTCTTTGATTGGATCATTGACTTCAAGTTTCCCAGGGGTAGAATTTGGTCAGCTTCATTACCGCCATATTGAGTCTGACAAAAACCATGCCTTGAAGGAAAATTTTGGAAACTTTGAAGCAAAAATGAAACTCTCTGATTATAGTTTAACTGATCTGGAGTGGTGGATACAAAACATAAACACTGCACAAAGGAAAATCATTCATGGTCACCCAGTGGTTGTCATTTTTACTGATGCATCAAAGAAAGGCTGGGGTGCCAAAATTGAAAATGGTGAAGGCACCGGAGGTCTATGGTCAAAAAATGAGTCTGCAAAGCACATAAATTCATTAGAATTATTAGCTGTCAAATTTTCTCTCATGTCACTGTTACATGGAAGCCATGATATTCATGTAAGAATTATGAGTGACAATACAACTGTTGTGTCGTATATTAATGAAATGGGTGGCTGCAAATCACCTCAGTGTAATGGACTTGCAAAAGAAATCTGGGAATGGGCGATGGCTAGAAATATTTGGTTGTCGGCAGCTCACATTCCAGGTCGTAATAATGTAAGTGCTGATGCACTCTCACGGAAGTTCAGCATGGAACTGGAATGGATGTTTTCTAAGCAAGTTTTCCAAAAAATCCTTTCACGGTTCAATAACTTGGAGATAGATTTATTTGCAAGCAGGCTCAATGCCCAATTGCAGAACTATGTGTCATGGAGACCTGATCCCATGGCAAAGCACATTGATGCATTTACTGTTAATTGGTCTCAGTATGCATTTTATGCATTTCCTCCATTCTGTCTAATTTCTAGATGTGTACAGAAAATTGTTCAAGAGAGAGCAACAGGTGTTCTAATTATACCAATGTGGCCAAGCCAAGCATATTTCTCAGCAGTAATGAATCTTCTGATAGACATTCCCCTTGTAGTGAGGGCAACTGCCAAAAATCTTATTCATCCAAAACTGGACCTTCCACATCCACTAAGTCGCAACCTAACACTGATGGTATGCAGATTATCAGGCAATCCCTGTTTGAGTGCAGAATTTCTCCAGAAGTTGCCGATGTCATCATGTTGTCCTGGCGAGGAAGTACCAAAAAGCAATACAATGTTTACATCAATCAATGGATACAGTTTTGTGGCAAAAGGACATGTGATCCATTGCATCCAACTGTGAACAATGTTTTGGGCTATTTACATAGTTTACATGAAAAAGGTTTGAGCTACTCAGCTTTGAATACAGCACGTTCAGCTATATCTAATATTGACAGCAGTTACATTCAGCCTAATCATACACCTATAGGAAAGCACCCATTAGTATGCAGATACCTGAAAGGAATATTCAATAAGCAGAAGCCAGTCCCAAAATATAACACTATTTGGTCTGTTGACATTGTCCTTGATTATCTCAGTCTCTTGTGGCCTCTTGATAAGATCACTCTGAAGGAGTTGACATTGAAATTAGTAATGTTAATCGCTTTGACGACGGGACAACGTTGCCAAACACAGACTTACCTTGACATCTCTGATCCATACATGAAGAAAAATGAAGATTGTTTTGAATTTGCATTAACAGAGCACCTTAAACAAGATAGACCCGGGAAAGTGTTTGGAAATGTGAGATTGTACAAATATCCTATCAAGGAACGATGCGTATATGAAACACTAGAGTTCTATCTGAAAGTAACAGAAAATTGTAGAAATTCAACCAGTCTGTTAGTATCATTCATTAAGCCTTATAAGGCAGTGACATCATCAACCATAGGACGTTGGCTAAAAACTGTGTTGGCATCAGCAGGCATTGATACAAAGATGTATTCAGCACATAGCACAAGATGTGCATCAACAAGTAAAGCTGTTGCAACCGTCTCTGCTGACATGATAATTCGAGCTGCAGGATGGAACGAAGAATCAACTTTTAGGAAATTTTATGACAGACCAGTCGCATTAACGAACCAGATGAGTATTTCTGTGTTGGAATAAATAAAAAGTGAAGCATTGTGTTTAGTTTGTTGCATATTGAACATTGGAAATGAACAATTCATTTTGTGTTCCTTGCTTTAAATTCTCATGGTAACCCGGATGAAACATGTGATTTGGTAGAATTTAAAATTAAACGAGACTTACCTGTAAGTTGAAGTTTGATGATAATTCTGCCAAATCACGTGTTGCAAGGAGGGTTAACATGCCCTTAGCAACCCTACAGTGACCCTCCCGTTTTCCTTTCATTTTATTTTGCATGATGTTAACTCCTCTATCAGGACCACAAAATGATCTTTAAAGTACTGACTCACGGCGGTGCGTGCGCATCTCATGTTAACCCTCCTTGCAACACGTGATTTGGCAGAATTATCATCAAACTTCAACTTACAGGTAAGTCTCGTTTAATTTTAAATTTTTGCTGCCAGGAAGAAAAACCTTTTTTCCAGCGCTGCATAGTAGTACTATTTTGTATTATATTTCAAGGTTGGCATTGGTTCAAAAGATTTAGAAATGGTCGGCGTAAAATTCTATTACCTATTTGTTTGAAGCAATTGGCTTGATGGAAATTCATGCTGCTTTACTATGATCTTACCTTATTGAACTTTTCAGAAATCTTGAATTTTTTTTCAGCGTAAAATGTATTTTTTATTTCAACTCATTTGAGGACGTGATGTTATCAAATTTCTAAATAGTACACAAGAAGAGTTAAAGACTTTTCATTGATCCCATATTGTATATACATTCTCAAACTATGGTTCTCTCTCAAAAAGCTAGGAAATTGCGATGGTTCAAAATTTTTTCAAACTTTTTCTTAAATTCTTAAGAATTAAGAAAAGCACTCTGAATTTGAAAGTTTTGAAATTGTCAGATATGTCCAATGGTACAAATATATACAGTTTGTTGAAAGCCATTCAATTCACATCAACCTCTGTAAAATTTTTTGGAGGAACCTGTCCGATTGCGAACTACAAGAACAGCGTCCACCAGGACCCCTCCAAGATGAAGCACGAGAAAGGAACCAGTGCTATGGTTAATAGTTAATGGTTAAAGGGGCAGTTGCATGAAAAGGTAAACAAACATAGCTGTAGACAAGCCAATATCATCATTTGAATAACAAATTCCCTGTCTAATTTGGCTAAAACGAAGGAAGCTGTATTTTCTCAACAGCATTTGAGTGCTTAGCCTAAGCAATTTGATAAACCATACTCCCCAAATCTGGCTCTATCTCAGCCATCGCTATAGCTATCAAACTTTCGAGGGTGGGAGCAAACTCTCTGATACTTATTCATCTAGATAAGGCCTTTATTTTGTTAAGTTACGTTATAGATAACACAGGATAAACCTATAAAGATATTCAAATTTGTGAAAAATATGCTAGAACGGTGCCCCTTTAATGAGCTAACTTTCTAAATTCTTCCTTGAACTGAGTGAACAGACCGTATGCGGCAGTTGTAGAAGGAGCTTTAGCCTTATAACGATGAGTCCCTTGTATCCCCGCGGTAAACCTTGCTCAACAGGGACTCATGATTAAACAGTGAAAAAGGTGGCCCTATCAATGGAATTATGATGGAATCACGGCTTCGAATCTCAGTCCCGTGGGGGTGTTTTCAATTCTTCAGTCGAATTCGAATCGAATATTCTATCACATTTTCACCATAACAATAGCAATTCACAAATCTCACAATCTGATTGGTACTGTAGGAATCGCGAAGTTTAGGCCTAAATAGGGCCAGGTTTTTCAGAGTAATATTATGAGTCCCTTTTGACCGAAGCGCCATCATCAAGTCAAAAAGCACAGGAAAACAAGAGACCGATCGCCATAAGTCTAGAAGGAGCTTTATTTTTCTTGAACTCTGGGACAGTTTGCAACAGGTGTGTGAAAGAGACGATGTTGATTTTACTAATTGATGATCAAGTTTTGTTCTTCTTCTAGGTTTGCGAGTTTATTAGACAGCGTCGTGCATTTTCTTTTACCAACATGGGAATATACAGCTGGAACTTTTCAGTGCTTAGAGGTAGGGCGTCAAGCACGCATTGTAAGTTTACTCGTGTCATTATAACTAATTTCTTTAAAAATGCAGGGGTAAACATTCTTCTCTTTCGTTTATAATCATTGAGTAAAGGCTCTAGGCTTTCTTTGGGTTTGTGGTAGGCTGAATATTTTTAAATCCCTTGTAACCCTGCAGTAAGCCTCGCTGGACAGGAACTCATAACAAAACAGTGAAAAAGATGGCCCTTCCTAGGCCCATTCTCAAATATCACCTTGCAGAATGGAATGCAGCAAAAAGTTCATTTGGCACACAGTTAAAGACAAGTGATGGATATAGCAAAGCGTCTGGTTTAAAATTGGAGCAAAAGATGGCTGCTTGCCTTCTTTTGTCCAGTTGATTTGATAGTATCTTGAAATAATCAGATACAATGTATGCTATATTTAGATTGTCCAGGCCTCTAACGTAAGTATCCTTACATCTCCGTCATGTGTCTGTAATGATGAAAGGTTAGCATGCGCAAGTAAAGTTTATATTGTCCATTGAAGCTTTTATCTGCATGAATGAGCTATTCGAATTCATGGAATATTGTAAACTGATTGCCACTACCATTTCTCGTGTGTGAGGGCCTAAGTCAGGTCAAGTTTCCGAGTAATATAATGCGTGTGCGTCTCTGTTTACTGAAGCGATATCATCAAATCAAAGAGCGCAGGGGGACAAGGGGTACATGTCACCAGTTCAGGCAGATGGATGAGAAAAGAAGCAATTATCATATGCCGAAAAAGGAAAAAGGAAGAAAGGCGAAGGTATTTGAAAGAAAGAAAATCTTGGAAAGGTAGCGAAAATAGTTCCGCAACTGCACTGAGAGCTGTATGTGCTGAGTGAAATATGAACTATGAAGAGGAATTGCATCTGATCAACGTTCGTCTTGTCTGTGGCTTGGGGAGCCGGAAAATGTGACTTATTCGAGCGATTCGAGTAATTTATGTGAAGGCCATGCGCACTGATATTTAGTCAAAACGTAGGCTTTTACTTTCGTCATGTGGCCCATGCTATAGGATTTCCAGTAAAAAATTGAAAACTGGATGACCATGTAGCCCTCAAAACTGTTGTTTGCAGCAACTTGCTACGATAATTTAACATTATAATACAACTGTTATATTTGGTTTCAGTGTATGCGACAACTCATGCCATTATCAAAGAAAAGAGCCGGACTTATTGAAAACTGCCTGAGAGAAACACAGTCAAGGTCGGTCTTTCTATGATGAAATTCGTCTTTCTTGATTCTATTTCAACTGACAAATACGTTGTATAATTCCCCCCAGAGTGTAATCGAGTCTTCAGGCTTACAGAAGAGGCTTGCAGAAGCAAGGCAGGAGACTCACAACCATTTCTCTTCATTTCTGGACCAAGTGTGCAGAATGCTGAAAAATTTATGTCGGCAACAAGAATGTACAGTTAACACTCTCCGTCCTTCCTGAATCTCGTCTGAAAGTTTGTTGTGACCAGTGTTGGAGGACAGTTTTTACGGGACCGCTGATTGTTTCAAAAGTGGAAGAGCAAAGAAAAACGAAATGACTTCATTGGGGAAATAAGATCTTTTAAAATGTTAGGGGCGTTAACCCTCAATCAGTATTGCTCTGTGGTCCCTGTATTTAGCAACATTCTGGTACTCAGCGCTCCCTGGGACGTCTTAAGTATTGTATATTTCCTCTAAGAAAGTAAAAGTCATAACATACATGTTGATGCGTATTCATGGTATTTCCTGTTTCTTTTTCTAGTGGTCATGCAAATATTCCCAAGATATTTCTGAATCGCCACTTAGCAGCTGAACATCTTGTTGATCCTTCAAACGATCCAGAAGCCAAACACGCTATATTCAACCAGGTAAATTCCCTTGTTCCACGAAGGACAAATCTTACGCTTGTCTTCTTTTTAAATCCTCTTTGTTTTCCAGTTTTAATCCTCTTTACTGACGCAATAAATAAACAGAAGGCGCTAAATTTTTGCCAATCTCGAGTACTTGGAGGGGCTGTTCATTGGCTTAATTGTCGAAAAGTTGAAGAGTCAGCGATAAAAGTTTGTCACCGTCTTGTTTTAGGCGTATGGATGCATTTTGGCGGCCACTAGTGGTGCCAGTGGTACCACAAAGGTGGATTTGGTGCACGAGTCCCCCTCCCACCTAACTTAACATAATTTGTGTTTGATTCTTGATGTATGATATGCTTTTCATTAGATCTAAACTGTATCTGTAAAAATATGAATGTGACTCTACTTCAGATTGATTTTCATCTCGTCTTGCAATCAGCAGTGAAATTCACATAGGATTCTTTCAAATCATTTATAGCAATGAAGTTTTTTTTTACATCCGGAAAAATTTTACAATATCAGTTATATTCTACTATACTTTCTGATCATAACTATACGACACTACGGAGACAATTCCAAGAGGAGCGAGAAGACACGATTACCCCATGGTTACATGAAACAAAACGAGGAAAACACAAGAAACTTTACGCAAAGAAACAACGAGGGAACAAATACATAGACGAACAACGTAAAAGTAAATAGGTCGTAAAGCTACAAGTTAAGTTAGCTTGTAACCAAGTAATTGAAGAACAATCAAGTGTAAGCATGCGGAACAGTAGCCAAAAGGCTGGACTTATCATTTTCCCAATAACCTGGGTCATTTTATTTGCCGTATTTCAAGTGTTACTGTTCGTTGCATGCTGATCACAATGTCTTACTGTATTCTTCAATATATTTTTAGCTTTATGAAGCTCTACGGCCAGAGCGTTGTGGATCGAAGCTGGATTTCAGGTATGTACATTTGTGAAAATTGATTCTTTTGCCGGAGGGCCGATTGTTAGGTAACTTACATTCTGGTCGTAGAAATATGATCATCATGGCCTTGATGTGCAAGGTAAATATGCAGGAGAGAAATGGTAAAAAACCTAGAGAGCATGAAGAGATGGTCGTTGAAGAGATAACTAATTGGTGCAATAGTGTCTTGTCAATTTCAAGTATAGTCTCTGCTGCAAATATATCTCTACAATATGATCGAGGGCACTTCAGCGCTTGATGCAAAGATGTGTGCCGCCGATCGAGTATCTAAAGACGGTTTGCCACTTGTGCGAAAATGGTCATGCGTCTGGGCATGCGTAGTTTGTTTCAGAGACGAAGATTCCCCTGTTATCTGCGATCGCGTGACTGATTTTGGAAGTTGGATTGACTTAAACTTTTTTACGACCAGCACGAGTAGAGCCAATCAAATTACTTCTATTCTGCAATAGTTACTTAATACGCATACCGAGGCTATTGGTCGCGCAGTAGCGCAACTAGTTCGTGCGACTGCTTTCGAACGATCACACGGGTCGCGCGACCACGTTCGCACAAGTGAAAACCTGCCTTTACATGATAGACAATAGTTATTTTATGCTATAGCTAGTTCATATGTTTGTAAGAATACTACTTAATGTGGTGATTGATCCATGGTATCCTGTTTATATTTTCACCAACCTAAAACTTCTCTTTATATCATAACAGATGGGGCCAGAAGTATGACCAATGGTGGGAATGTAAATTTATTGGCGAGGGAATTATTGACCAAGGTTTGATTTTATCATTTCTCTCGGTATATGAAAAATTCATGTTTCTTCTCTTTTATATCTTTATTTCACATTGATCGTAGCAAAATTACAGTCTTATTACCTCAAAGAGGTTGCCTGTGGCAGGTCTAGGTAGGTATTCTATTGAACGTGGCTAGCCTGCGAAAGTCTGAGAGACTTAGTTCCAGTAGGGGCCACGGATTTTTTACCATCAGTCCGCCGCAGCTACCCGCCGCAGCTACCAGATTTCCCTCACATGGCTCTGGTCGACCCGGGCTAGAGTTACTAACAGCGACCACCCTGTCCAGTGCAGGATTTGAAACTACGGCCGTTCTGACCTTTGGCTTACGAGTCAGACGCCTTAACCACTCGGGCACGCACTCCCTCTAATACAAAACTGAAAGTCAGGCAGAACTTATATCAAATAAAAATCTCATATAAAGTAGTAACTATACTATTTTCCTTCCTCCTGTTTAGTTCATAGGGACGTATTTGAATGGTTACGTTTGAGAGGGCAAGACTGAGACATGCTAATTTCATCCTTCAGAAATCTCGAAATTTGACAAATCTGAGATATTCAGAATCCAAAATGTTCCTTTTGCTTTCGTCAAAAAAGATGCAAAGTGTACACTGTTTTCAACCAGACATTAGTTGTTCTATTAGAGTCAGGAAGTAGAAGGTGTGAATTCACTTTGGGCCCAGAATTCTTGTCCCTTCCCGTCCTCTTGAAAGTGTCAAGGACTTTCCATAGTCGTTTTTATTTCATGCTTTGACTTTAACATTTATATCATTTATTTGATAGGTGGTGGCTTCAGAGACAGCTTAGCAGATATGGCAGAAGAACTCTGTCCAAGTTCCAGTGAAACTGCTATTCCTCTTCCATTCTTTCTTCGAAGTCCTAATCAGGTATTTTGATTATCCTAACCACTAATCTTAAGAGTAAATTTCAATATTTTACATCTCTTCAAGGCAGAATATGTAGACCGTGAATGGCCGAGCGGCTTATTCAGTCTCCGCCAGGTGACTGACGTCAAGCTCGGTCGAGTGAGGTCAAACCCCGGATGGGTGACCTCGGAGGCCTGACCTCACAACTCACCTCGTCGTCCTTGGGAAGAGATGTTAAAGTAGGGGTCCCATGCCTGGATGCGGCATACACAGTGGGCCTAAGTTAGGTTTCAGTGGCTAGAAATCCTGACAAGCCCATTCAAAATAAATTGAAAACAAAAACAAAAAACAAACAAAAACCGTAGAAATAGTTTGATTCTTTGTCTGAATTCTCCCTCTTACGTAAAAACCTGTATGAAAGAAATAAACTCTTCGTACTAGCTTGTTTGATAAAGTAATGTATAATCTTGATAACGATCTGTATAATCTTCTCAAACGGTCTTCCAGGTACCAGCAAACGATGAAAATCCTCAAATTAATGATAGTACATTAATACTGAAATTCTGAAAATATTTCAAACTGAAGAAAACATTTAAGTTATTTCTTTGAACAGTAAAAAGCTGAGATTGTGACATTTATCTTTTAAAATGACCGATGCCTCTTAGCAATTTTCTGTATCGATTTTCTTATGCTATTTATAAAACTGCAAGATTTTTGTCTTCCTGAAATTGCCAAAGTTACTTTCAGCAAGATGATATTTTTGTGATCCTGCTTTCAGTATGTTCTCTTGGTCACTTTTGTTAGTTTTTTTTTCCGTACGTTGGTATGTTTATTTTCAGTAGTTAATTTTTTAATTGTTCTCATTGTTTATGAATTTAGCTGAGAGTTTTAATTTTCTATTGTATTTCACTGTTATAGACGCAAGACTCTTCCAATGTAAACAGAGATTGTTACATTCCAAATCCTTCTTGCAAACTGTTTGCTAAGTTTGAATGGATAGGCATGATTATGGGTGCATGTCTTCGTGGCAAAGAAAGTTTGGTAAATTGAATTCTAATTTGACTACTGCGTTCTTTAAACTTTTTTGTACATGTTGACTTGAAACCTGGTTTTCATATGAATTTAACAGTCGGCGACGCCTCGCCGAGGCAGGCTCAGGGACACATCGGGAACAGTTGCATTTAATGGAAACATTTTCTGAGTGATGTCTCCCACGTCGCCGAACAGACGGGGACAGTACGGGGACGCATCGAAAGAGTTAAGATGAATCTAAACCCTGGTTTCCAAATGATCCTAACAGTGATCGTTTCCATTTGTCGCTGACTGATCGGGGACACGTCACCGCTGTATCGCAGTAGGTCGCCGACTGTTACGATCATATGGAAACCAGGCTTGAGGAGTGTCCCCTGTTCTTCATATACAAATGGTAACTAAACAACAGAACAGCGTACATTACTCATGCCATTAACAATGAGAAAAGACACATTGTCATCTCGTTCCCACTGTCAATGGCATCTAAATCTCTCTAACAATTTTAAAGTGAAAACAAGATTCAACAAATAGGGAAAAGGGTGTCGCTTAGCTGCGGTGGTAAGATCGTGCGCACATTCCTTGTTTCAAAAATTATTGCAGCAATTTCCTTGCATTGTGATCATCGAAATTATGTTTCTGTTACTTCAAGGAATGAAATATCATTGATATGTTTTGCTACTTTTCAAAATAGTAGTCTCTTGATAAACTTGAAAGATTTAGAAACAAATTCTTGCATAACCGCCAGAGAAGTGCCTAAAACGCATGCTTAAAGGCATCTCAAGACAAGAGAAATACAACTTATCATTTTTATTTGTTTTAATACTCCTTCTTGGACAGAAATAAGCAAGATGTCAATTTGGTTTCCGTTTCATTTTCAGTCTCTCGTACAGGGTACCGAAAAAATTGTGCCCCGTTTGTATGGCTGCTGTGGAGGAGCTGTAGATTCAGTTATCTTGGTTTTTACACAGTTGTATAGGTCAGGCTTCAACTTAGAGTTTGAGACCTTGTATGAGTCAATCTGACACATGGTTACTGATTTATGGCAGAGAAGGCAAAATAAGGCAAAGATTTAAGGCAAAATAAGTAGTTGCTTCAAACACAGCACTTCTATTGTTTCCAGCAATATCGAAATAAAGTAAGTTTTCAAAGAGAGGCTCTAGTGTCGCATTAAAATTTTTGCTAAATCTTTTAAAAGGTTAGCAGTGTTGTCTATTCATGAGATAGCACTTTCTACCTTTTAAAAAAATGTAGTGAAAATTTTAATGAGATGCCAGAACCCTCTCTTTGAAAAGTTACTTTATTTTGACATTGTTGAAGGACAATGGAAGTGCTGTTTTTGAAGCAACCACTTATTTTGCCTTTTCTTGCCATTGCCATAAATCGGCAAACACTTGTCAGATTGACTCAAACAAGGTCTCAAACTCTAACTCAAATGGATTTTTTAAGATCTAAGGCACTGATCATCGTGTATTTTGGATCAAAACATTGTGCGTGAAATGATAAGTTTGTACCGAGTGAGTCAGGAAAAACGCCCGGCGTTTGAAATGCTACTGCTCCCTGACTATATAAGCAACGATATTTTGCAATATTTAATTAAATAGCTAACATGTTCAATTATGTCTGATTAAAATCGGTCACTCCGTTCAGATTCTGTAGGCAATTTTCCAAAGTGAGTCCTTTGAGAAACTTTAAAAAACGTGCTAAAATTGCAAGCAAAAGTCCCTAATGTGTTTACCTCACAGCGATAACTTTCAGGATGCTTTAGCACGTGCTTTCGTTTTGGATGGTTGAAAAATCTTCCCCCTAGTGTGAATAACTTATTCAGGGGGGTTCCATTCTCTCAAGAGGACAAAATACATGAGCACATCCAGGAGTCATTATTGGTAGGAAGGAGAACAAAGGGAAATTTTGCTTGCTGTTTTCGCTCGTTTTTGCAGGTTTTCGAAAGGGGCTTTCTGCAGAAAATCTCCTATTTCGACGGGAAGGAATGAACGATTAAAGCCGGGTAAATTACTGAACCTAATTTGACTTACCAAGGATAATACAAGACAGGTTTCAACATCATTGCTTTGATATTCAGTGAGCAGGATTTTTTCAAACGCCGGGCGTTTTTATTGACTCACCCGGTAGATTTAATGATTTTGTTGGTCAATCTTTTATCCATTCTAGGTTTTATCCTTACCATCATATATCTGGAAGCAGTTTGTTGGTGAGAAGGTCACGTGGGAAAGAGATTACATAACAGTTGATGCTGCAGAGGTATTGCGCTATATTTTGTTATTACGATCTCATGTAAGATGCCAAGATGAGTTGTCTTTTCTAAGGGTGTAAATATAAAGAACCCCTTTATAAATTGTAAGTGGCTTTGTTTAGTCCAAGTCAACGACCTTTCTTCAAATGGAAACGTATTTTGATGCAAAGGTTGTTTATATGATGGGTCGAGATAGGCAAAAATCAATGAAGTGTGAATTCTTTTGTGCCGCTTTTATAAAACAGTCTTAAGTGTTTTGCCCATCTTAGCTGTGAAAAGGCAAAGTTGCATGTTTGCCTTCTAAGGGTTACTGAGGCCTTAACTCATCGCTAAAGAAGTGAGGTCCTCGCAGGAGGGCGTGAAGGTTCTTTTTGCTCCCCAGTTATTATTTTGCTAGTTCCTTCGTTACTTGTTAGATGAATATCACGTTTCGTCAGTTTGTTCCCCCAAAACATATTGTTTAATTCATTCCTTTTTTCCTAGACTACTGCTCATAATATCGATAGTATTATGTGGAAAAGTCCTTTTTAGTGACCGGGTGTCCCAGAAAAAACGCAACAGATTTGAAAAATTATAATGGCAGTTGTTTCATACTCATTATAAAATGATTGTTTTTATTTAAATCTGCAATAATTAGAAAAAATTTTGATATATTTTTCCAGTATTTTTGGGGACTTTACTGTAAAGTTAAAAATCAGCAAACTTCAAAATTGCCCTTTTGTCAAAACCAGAGCTGCTGCATTAGCAATATAGTGAATTATAATGTCAAATTATAAAACATGACAATCCCAGCAATTACCGAAGACTGCTGACTAGTGCACAACAAACAAGTAAACTGAACATTTACAGATATTTTTTATAAAGATTTCCGTCAAAGCACAGTTGCTTTTTCTTAAATGACTAGGCCGTCATTAGAGTTATACTTTTAATTGGAAATGAACACTGAAAGGTCCCTCAATTTTAGATAACTTGAATCAGCAACGGATCCCTTTTTCACAGTTTCATGATCAAATTGTGTGCTTGTCTATAATCCTGTGAAGTTGCATGTTTGCTATGCTTGTAATTTTGCAGTATACTTTGCACTTGCTGCTGGTGGCTCTGGTTTTGCCCTGACAACAAATTTAAAGTTTATGGATTTTTAACTCTGCAACCAAGACACCAAAAATTCTGAAAAATATATCAAAATTCAAACTTATCATTGCAGATTTAGAGAAAAATAGTTATTTGATTATTTACTTGAAACAGCTTGTGTCAGAAGTTTTCAAATCCGTTGCATTTTTTTGGGACACCCGCTAGTTGATGACAAGGATAAACGGAGTCAATCAAGTGAAGTAAAATATCAGCACTTTGATGTGAATTTAATTAAGCGCGACGTTTCGAGCATAGCCCGTTATCATGTAAAGAAAAATCAAGGGATCAAATAAAGAAAAACAATTGATGCTGTAATTTCCAAGCAGCGTTCTGATCTTTTAGTAAAATAGCTTGCTAAACCATCCCTCAAAATCAGCCCGTATGTCATGTCAGCAGTCGCTGGATAGATTGATCTTTTAAAAGAATACATAGAATCTACGATTGTTGAATTAATGGGAAATGTTGGAAATGTTTTAGATAAGCTTCAGAGAAAGATTTTACTGATTTCTTTAGAATTTTCTTAAGATTTATTCTTTTCTTACAGGTAAAATTGCATGAAACCATCGAAGCATTAGACCAACAAACCTTTGATGAGAAATTTGGTGGTGTCCTCAAGTATAGCTCGGTATGCCTAAGTTTAGTTGCTTTCTAAACCATATCATGACATAGATTTACCATCATCGCATTTCTCTCGTAGACTTCTTGTTACCGAGAGGCAAATCAATGCAAATATTGCATACAAGATTTGAGACCTTTCTGATATTTTCGAACATCTTTTAGAATTTATATGATTCTTTAGCTTTTTTAGACTTTTAGATTTCCAAAATTTCTCGAGATTTGCAAAGATTTTCCAGATTTTGCGAGATTTTCAAGGATTTAAATGATTTTAAAGTATGCAAAGAAATGTCAAAAGATCATTTTGAGCATTTGTATCATTTGTTTCGGGAAGTTTTTCTTGAATTTTTTAGACCCTCGAACATTTCTATGCATTTCTATAGGATTTCTCAGGTTTTTTGAAGATTTTATTGAGATTTTTGGATTTTGGAAGATTTTTTTAGGATTTTTTCTCAGTTACAGGAAGTTTTCGGAGTGATTTCCCCGTCGCTGATTACCACCTTGTTGTAGAACTTCGTGTTATGATTCTCTTGAAAATTCCACCAATTTTCTCCATTGATTTTGAAACTACGGTGGTTTCAATGTTTTGCTTGTCATTTGAAAGCATTCTGTTGCTTTGAATTAATCAAGATATAAAAGGGTTGAACGATAGAATCGCAGCAAATCACCTAATGTCGCAATTAAGCCATTCACTGCAATGAAAGAGCTACCACCCCATCAAACAAGCTTACCGTAAAAGCTGTAGTAAGCCCCCCCCCGGGGGGAGTTTATTTAATTTTGGACACTCCAAAGGGCTTATTACAGAGGGAGGCTTATTCAAAAAGTTAGATGACTAGGGTATATATGGTGGCTTTATCAGTCTTATACCTGACGTTTTGCGGATTCAACATACAGTTTTATTAGTCAAATACATACATTTGACACAGTTTTATCCCAAACTGCCTGAACCATATCAAAATTAATATACAAACTTGTTTAAGCTAAATTTATTAAAATCTTTGGTATCTTCTGGAATTTGACATGTGTGGTGGGCTTAATAGAGAGGGGGCTTACTAAAAATTTTGACTTGAGGGGGAGCGGCTTATTAGAGAGGAAGGCTTAATAGAGAGGGGGGCTTAATAGAGCTTTTAAGCATAGGTTCCAAATCTTTAAATCTACGAAAACAGGCGGGTGTAAAATTCAACGACTATTTCTTTAAACTGAATGGCCGGAAAGAAACTTTAGCCACTTTTCTATGATTCCACCGTTGGACTTTTCAGAAGTCTTGAATATTTGTCGAAATTACTGCCTATTTTATATTTCAACTCATTTTATGATGTGACGTCATCAAATTTCTAAATCACAAACCAGAAGAGTGTATGAGTTTTGCTTGGTACCATATCGTAGGCATCCTTAAACTATGGTTTCCTTTAAAATTATTTGATCTTTCGTCGACAGGTTTAGAAATACGATAGTTTAAGTTTTTTTCGAAAATTTTCTTGAATTCTTAAAAAAGAAGAAAAACACTGTAATTCTGAAAATATTGAAAATTTCAGAAAAGTCCAACGGCAGATTTACTGTAAAATAGTTCAAGTTTCTTTGAAGCCATTCAGTTCAAAGCAATGGGTCATAGAATTTTACACCCAGCTTTTTAAAGATTTGAAACTTATGCTGAGCTTTAATGGTACATGAAGATTCAGAGCCTGTGGTTTCTACAGTTATGAAAAGTTGGCTGTTAGATCTATGCAAAAAGTTTAGAATAGTGATCGTTCTTAGTTCGACATCAGGTTTTATTCAGGACTGAAATTAGTAGAAGATGTCATATGTATTTCAAAGCATTTCGCTTTTAAATTTCTAGGTGCTGAGTGACGGAACAGTTTGCCAGCTAAAAGAACGAGGTCTAGAAATTGATGTAACACATGAAGAAAGAATGGAATATATGAAGCTTGTTCGAAATGCAAGAATGAATGAATGCAAAGATCAGGTCTGCCATTTCCTCGTCATTATGAAGAATCGCTACAGTCTTGACAAAATCAGGTCTGAAAAATTATGTTTTTGATATAGTGCTGTGGTTTCGCTACTCCTTAAAATGAGAAAGTTATCATGCGTGCAAAGAAGTCTTTAGCCAGACTTACGACTTGATTTAACTTCAGTCTTTATTGAGCTGAATTCTTCTGTTCGCTACCATCATCGTACAATTTCCTACATTTCCCATTTGTTGTCATTATCCTGCATACAACTGACACCTGCACTCTCTTCTCCTCTTACTTTTTCAATGCTCATCTTTGTTTTCTTTCTAAGGTTGAAGCTATCCGACGTGGACTTTTAAAGACTGTGCCTCAAGCCGTCTTAGATTTGCTCACCTGGCAAGAGTTGGAAAAGAAAGTTTGTGGTGATCCTGATATCAGTGTGGAAGCACTTCAGAAATCAGGTGGGGAATCAACCTTAAGCTTAGCCATTAGTGTGGAATCATGCCAGGTAATACACCACTTCAATGAAGCGGCCTAATACTAAAGTGATGGACCCCCAAGAAAATCTACCTTTTTCTGAAATATTGTCCCCCCCCTCTTCCTCCCGTTTCATTTTTGTTTGCTTTGGTGAATGGTTGTTTTCCTAGATCTGCGTGAAAAACCCCCTAACCCTAACCCTAACCCTAACCCCCTTTTAAATTCATTCAATCAAATTCGATTTTTTCAACAGGGGTCCAACACTTTTGTAAGAGATCGCAGCTTTGGGAGTTTATCGAAATTTTTTCCTTTTGTTGATATGAAAATTTCAAGCCCAGATTTGGATCTAACATCCAAACTTTAGTCTTGTTACATATTCTTAAGCTGCTCGCAATTGTGATGTTGCTTTTATGACACTGTAAAGTTAAAAGATTTATAAGGGATTTGACCGTGAAAACTCGTTCAGGTAGAAATTTACACCCCGAGTCATTTTTCTTTGTGAAATCCCACATAGATTTTCAAATTTTACATCGCGACAAAGTCAACACTACAATCGTTAGCAACATTAAAACTCAAGTGTTAGACAAAAGTTTAGGTGCTAAATACGAATTTGGCGTCCAAAATTTAACGTGGAAGAACTTTTGGATAATTTCCAAACTGAGGCTGTTAATTGAAGTTGTGTATGAACTGCTTATTGAGTTGTTTTTCGTAACCAATTCATCTTATTGCATCGTATTGTTTTATTTTTTGTGTATGATATGAAAATTTCTCCAAATTTAGGTGATCGAATTTTTCTTTTTGTTAATTGTTGAATAGCAGTTCAAAAGTGCATGAAGCTCTCTGTCTTTTATACATTAAGGCATATTAGGAAAAAGAGACATAAAAACCCTCAAGGACGTCTAGTACGTATTCATGCAAGGTGCATATGATTATATTTTGGAGAGAAGCTGGAAAACTTTTTGGAAGAGATGAACGCCTAACTTTCACTTTGAAGAGAGTGTTGTTTTTAAGTTTACAGTGACTTTTATTGATTGATTGATTGATTGATTGATTGATTGATTGATTGGTTGATTGATTGATTGATTGATTAATTGATTGATTGATTGATTGATTGATTGGTAGATTGATTGATTGATTGATTGATTGTGATTTTTTCATTGATCCTCTCTGTAGCTCACTATGAGGATCTAAGTGAAACCAGTGTTCGTGTCAAGTATTTGTGGCAATCCCTGAGCAACTTCACTAATGGTATGTATGAAAAGTTTCATATGAAAAAGAATGCATCTGTACCTAATTTTTGTATACACTGAAGTAGCGACAACAGTGGTTGTCGGTGGTGTTCTCTCGGCTGGGGTTTCTGCAGTTCAGCATTATCGCCTGTGCTGGCCTGACTTCCGATGTAAAACAGATCCTAGTATGTATCCGCATCTAGTCGTATTTAATCGTTTATGTGTAGCTCTTTGTAACTGTCTTTATTCTTTTGTTTCCATTTTCGTTTGTTTGTATTTTTCAGTAGTTTAGTTTAGTGTTTTATTTAATGACTCTTGGGATAGTCATGAGTTCTTGCTTCCCGGGTCATCATCCTCCGTCATGTAGTCCAGTAGTTTGTAAATATAGTCTTTAGTACCTCGTTTTCGTGTAAATTTTTATATTGAAAAAAAGAACACTTTAGATTTGAGGGAACAAAGGGAACCCAATGAAGTCCAAACGAGTCATATTTGATAAATCTATTGTTATTCAGTTTTTGAAACCTTATATAATCAGTTTTTGGACTAAATGAAGCTATTTTTTATTCATTACAGAGGACAGGAGCAGGTTCCTGCGGTTTGTGACAGGGAGAAGACGCCTCCCAACACCTCTTTTCATTTGTCCAAGCAAATCGTAAGTATTCAAGAATCTAATATTTTACTGTAAGATTTTATGACAAAGTTCAAATCTAGATCATTGAAAAGACCTGGTTTCGTTTTTTATCGTGCTGAAATTTAAGAAGTTGAATGTCGACGCCGTCACCTTAAGTCTAGATTGAGTTATATAAGATGTAAAAACATGGTATGTTATATACAAGCTTTTTTGATATGTGCAATTGCCACTCTCAGGCACAAGATATCATTTCAAATTAGTTTTTGGCACCTCACTGTACACAGAATGCTTTAATTGAAGACACTTATTCCCAAATCATTTGGTCGCAGACATACCGGGTGACCCAAAAAAATGTTCACGAGCTAGATCGCACATATTTTCTTGAAAGCAAATGTTATGAAGACAAACAAGGTATCAGCATGTAGCTGAAAGGCTCCGCTATCTTTTGAGATGTTTCTGTGTAAGTTTAAGATATGCGTACTGTCCGAAAAAACAGTTTCAAAAATATGAAACTTCATTATTTCTCGGAGCATTCTCTCGCTTTCCAGTCCATTCTTTGGGAAGTGTGAAAAATGCTGAATTCCAAATTTGCTTCGGAGCATGAAATTTGAATGAAGAACAGAGGTCAATCATTTTGCAAACAAAAAATTTCTCCAGACGACTTCTAATCCATCGCTATGTCGAGTTTTCACGCAATGTTGACTTGAAAATGATGGCGATTATTTCACTCAAAATGAGGAATCCTAGACTCAAAATTTTCTTTGAATCTGGTTTTCGGATGGTAATCACTGCTTGAAATGAGCATGCAGCATCTCAAAAGATAGCTAAGCCTTTCAACTAAACTGTGATAGAAAACAATTGGCAATAGCTTTGATTTATGGGAGCTAGTTAGTAGTTTTGATCTAGCTCGTGAAGTTTTTTTTTGTATCACCCGGTAGAACATTTTTGATGAGGCCTTTAATGAACGCACAGAACGGCCTTTAAAGTTTGAAGCATCTGCAAAATTTTGCAATCTGCAATAATGTTCTAATACAGATTTTGTTGTATGGTGATCAAAACTTGCCCAATGAACTTAATAAAAATATACTCCTGCTAACTCTACAATTCATCCACAAATCTGGTCGATTTGATTAGAAAAATTTCTTACTCTGTTATGAGCCATAAAACCACAACCACCATATCCCATTTAAACAATACGTGAATTTTTTCTTTTGTTTGTTTGTTTGTTTTCTTTTTTGTCATTTGTCTTTTATTTGTACATTTAATGTCTGCCTCAAATTAGATACCAGGCGATGTCTGATGTTAATTACCCACTCAATCACTTTAGTTGTTCGATCGCTGATACTTCTCGTGGTGGCATGTAATTTGAAACAGACACTAGGTTTTATCTCTATGTGACGATACGCACTTTTTAGCATTTTTACGAGTTCATTCATTTGAATATATTTTTCCTTTAGCTTTTATTTATTCATTCAAGTTTTAATGATTTTCCTTTCAGATTATGACTAGGTATCATTTCACATAGTTTCAGCATTGATTACGTATGAACCTCGCTTTCATTCCTTTTCGGCATTTACTTTTGGTATATGACTAGTTATTTTATTACCTAGGTTGGTCCTTTAACGCAAATCTCACGTTAGTCATTTTCCTGTTATTCTTATATTTGATTGGTTAGTCTTAATTCGTATTTCCGCGTAGTTTCTAATATATTCTGTAACTTTTGAGTTAATCTTTGATTATCGTTCATGCGACCAGCTACACGTTAATTCCGGATCTCACTGGAGAGCCGTTAACCTTGTACATAGCGTTTGTATATAATCATATAACCGAAGTTTGTGTGATTTATCCGCTCGTGCCTTAACTGCAAGTGAATCCAAGTCAGATCACATCAACGCAAGAAACTTACTGATCGTATTTTGACAATTGGTGACAAAAAGTTCATACTTTCACATCTATGTTAAATTGGCCTCGGGGTAGTCATAGCATCTTTGCTCCTCGGGGTATCATTTCTAGTAGTATTGTATAGTTGTATAGTAATTTTGTAGAGTAGTGTAGTTTGTAAATTCATATTGTAATTTTTAGTGGATTTATAAAAACGTTTTGTATTGTTTTTAGACGTGCACCAGTGGATTCCCTGCCAGAATCAGCTACATGTTCAAGCACGCTGTTTCTTCCCTCTTATTCAAGGTGAGGTCATTGAATGTGCACATACCTATATCTTATGCAAATACAACTTCAAATCAAATCACAGCTCTGTGTTTTCAAATTACATAGTTTTTCACTGGGTGTAGCTTGTAATGCGAAGTTGTCAAGAAAATCCACTATCACGAGTCATAGATCAGTGGACAAATCTGCTACCAGGTCAGTCAATTAACAACAATTCGCGTTTAAAAGTCTACTGCTTTCTGGATAAAAACGCAATGATGATGGCAAATATACTATTTATCAACAGACCTGTTCAAAGGTATTTAAAAATTTACCTTGCGAAAATCGTTCGAGCTGTTCAGAACTTACAACGGATTTTCTCACGAAAGTTTTTTTTGTTTTTCAATTTGTTTTGAGTGGGTTTGTCAGAATTTCTAGCTACTGGAAGCTAATTTAGGCCCACTGTGCATGCCGCATCCAAGCATGGGACCTCTACTTTAATGTCCCTACCGAAGGACCACGAGGTGAGTTATGAGGTCAAGCCTCCGAGGCACGGGGGGGGGGGTTCTCAGCTAAATTTCGGGTAGGGGTGTGCCGCCCACAGTTTCAAAATGGAACCGTCGGCTAGACCAATTTTTGTGAAATGATACCCTTGGCTAGACTAATTTCTCTATTAAGAAATTCTCCTGAAAGGGCATTTTCTAGACAAAACTTGCCAAATTTTCGCATTCTCAGGGCAGAATTTTTTTTTTGATTTGGTTTTTTTACAGAAATTACCGAACTTTTACAGTTCTTTGACCAAAATTGCCAAAAAGCATACCCTTGCCTAGACTAAACTCGACTAAAATTGCCAAAAAGTATACCCTTGGCTAGACTAGAGGTTCAAAAAAGTATACCCTTGTGGGCGGCACATCCCCAGGTACCTTTACTATGGAAGAACCCCCCCCCCCCGTGCTCCGAGGTCACCCATCCGGAGTGTGAAGAAAACTGTTTAAGCCACTCGGCCACCCACCCCGTACAGTTCCTCCGAGAAACCTTGAAAACGTGCTATAATCACGGGAAATTTTCCCATTGTTTCTACCCCATTACAATGACTTAAACACGCTTTATTTTCAATTCAGTCCAATTCAACTTTTTTCATAGAATACAGGATTACATGCTATTACAGGTATATATGAAAAGATCCACCACAAGAAAAGGTACCACATGCATGTGCTATATCCTCTTGGGAGAATGCGAAGGTCCTCCCAGAATGTATAATTCTTCCCCTAGTATGAAAACTTATTGAAGGGAACTGCATTCTCCGAAAAGAACAATTAAATGCAAATATAGTAAAATGACATTATCGTTAGGAAGACATACTAAAGGAAATTTTGCCCGTCAGTTTCACTCGTTTTTGCAAGTTCTTGAAAGGGACTTTTCTACAGAAAATCTCCCGTATCAGCGGGAAGGATTGACCGATTGAAGCCAGGTAAATTACTGAATCTGAATCTAAGCATGTCGGTACTGAAACAAGAAATTTTTGATACTATCGCTTTGATATTCAGAGAGCAGTATTTTTTCAAACCGAAATTGTTTTTATTGACTCAGCCGGTTTGAGGGAAGTTAAAGTAAACCGAGCTTTGTTATTTGGTCTACTTTGTTATTAAGAGGTGTGCAGGGTGTTTCAGAAAAAACGCAACCCAACAATAATTTAAAATCTTAAGAAATTGACAAAATTTGAGTAGATGTAATGTATGCCATCAGAAAGTACAATCTTTCTTCTGTCTAATGATATCCAGTTTGGATACATTAATGGAATCATTTATCATTAAATTGATACTCTCTTCAGTATGGCCATTTTCAAATGCACCATGCTGCAAAAGCAAAATTTGCCCCTCTTTTCGGTAAAGAATCAAAAACAAAATTTTTCTCAAAATATTTCAGGCCTAAAAACACGTGAGGTGATGCCTTGAGGAGGGAAAAAAACAATTTCATCCTCATGAGATGCATTTGTAGATAATGATAAAATATGCTCTCACAAAGGTGGATTATCGTCTATGTAAATGCCTCATCACTTTCCGGCATCTAAAATAAGCCATACTTACGAAAATGTCTGTTAGAGAATGAAAAATTCAATTAATTCACCTAACCTGGATATCATTGGAAAGAAGATAGATTGTACTTTCAGATGGTATGCCTCAAATTGATTAAAATCGTATTATTTCCTGAAGAATCTTGAATGAAAATGGGTCGTATTTTTTCTGACACACCCTGTATAACGTCACAGCATTAAACAAGCTATTGATGACAAGCGCTTCAATTTGGAAAACATTCAGCATTGCAGACATGTTAGGGCTACAGACTATCAATAAACCTATTGTCTTTGCATGCTTTGAGAGGAGCATAATAAGCAATCCCTTTTGTTCTTTTAGCTTCTTTCCTGCTCAGTGCCAATTGTATCTGTGATATAAAATCTAATCGCTCGTTTTAGTGCTGCTGTTGCAGAAGAGAGGCTACGATATGCTGCCTACAACTGTGTTGCAATCGATGCAGACATGAGTCCTTGGGAGGAGTAAGCATACATGTTTAAACTTTTAGTCAATTACTCTGTTTACACGGAACAAAAAATATTACCCCGTTTACACGGAGCCAAAATACGGGATCGCGATCCAGATCGCAATCCTGATCCTGAATAAAAGTTGCCGTGTAAACACTTGATCGCGATCACGATCTCCTAAAATTCGATCTCACTTCAGACGTGGATCGCGATCCGGATCGCAATTCCAATCCTGAAAAAATGTGCCGTGTAAACGCTTCTCGGATCGCGATCCCAATTGAAATCCTTTAAGCATGCGCAGTAAATACAAGCGCTATTGTCTTTGTAGTGTTTCTAGGTTCCGTAACTATGCACAATACGCATGTGCGAGTGGATCGCGATCCTGATCCGTTTTCGTTTAACGCCCGTGTAAACGCAACGGGAATCGCGATCTCGATCCTTGTGGGATCACGATCCCTTATTTTTTGTTCCGTGTAAACAGAGTATATGGGATCGTGATCCCACAAGGATCGAGATCGCGATTCGAGTTGCGTTTACATGGGCGTTAAACGAAAACGGATCAGGATCGCGATCCACTCGCACATGCGTACTGTGCATAGTTACGGAGCCTACAAACACTACAAAGACAATAGCGCTTGTATTTACTGCGCATGATTAGTGGATTTGGATCGGGATCGCGATCCGAGAAGCGTTTACACGGCACATTTCTTCAGGATCGGGATTGCGATCCGGATCGCGATCCACCTCTGAAGTGGGATCGAATTTTAGGGGATCGCGATCGCGATGATGTGTTTACACGGCAACTTTTATTCAGGATCGGGATTGCGATCTGGATCGCGATCCCGTATTTTTGCTCCGTGTAAACGGGGTAAATGATTCTTCTTGCTATTCGTTACGCCTAGCTGGTCACAAGGCTTCTCTAAATTCTATACCGGGTGAGTCGAAAAAGATTATGGATGTTGACCGGGCTGTGGAATAAAAAACGAAAAAACGTGACCGATATTCAAAGCTTAAATCTTAATCTTTCAGTCAAAGGCTAACTTAGACTGCGTTCACACGATGCCGGCACATTTTGAAAACGGTGAAAAATTCGACGGATAGGCCTCCTGTTCACACGAAAACGGCACATTTTTTGCCGGCAGATTTTGAAAACGGTAGATTTTGAAAACGGAACCGTAACCGGCATAAATTTGAAACAGCATCATTTAAACACTCAACAAAGATGAAAACAGAACATTTTTCGACACTTTTGGATCGAGACAAGTCTATTCTTAGGGTGCAGGTACTATTCTTTGGCATCAAATCCTGCAACGAGCTTTTATCGTCAAATTTCCTACCGTTTTCAAATTGTGCCGGCATCGTGTGAACGCTAGCTCAAATTTTGCTACCGTCACTTTTTTCATCGTTTTCAAAATGTGCCGGCATCGTGTGAACGCAGTCTTAGATGTAAAAGTTCTCTGTGGTAAAATAATTCATCTTTTAGACCCAGAAATTAGAAATATGCTGGTAAGGCGTTTGTATGGGAATGAGAATTTTGCATTCGATTATGGTCCATTATTTACTTGCTATTGAAATTCAAACTTAATTCTAACTTTATAAATAGAAATTGAAGTTCTCTTGTTGAAACTGACAGTTGTATTGACATTGGATTTGAATTTCAATATCAAGCAAATTATAGACAAGAACCCAACATGAATGATTCCAGCGTAGTTCGATTGATGAATGCAGAAAATAGGGTCAACTTTTTCACTCTTTTATTATGAGTCCCTGTTGAGCAAGGTTTACCACGGGGATACAAGGACTCAACGTCATATTTCTACCTTACACAGGCCTTACAGCAATGACTTCTGTACGCTTTAGCACGTGTTATCCACTTGGGATGATGAACAAGTCGTCCCCCCTGTGTGAATGACTTATTCACGAGGATTCCATTCTCCCTATAGGACAAAATACATGAAGACATGTAAGTGTCATAATTGCTAGGAAGGAAAACCAAGGAAATTTTGCTCGTTGTTTTCATTGGTTTTGCACGTTTTGGAAGGGGCTTTCTGCAACGAATCTCCCATTTATGCGGGAATGGCCGATTAAAGCAGGGTAAATTACTGAGTCTAATTGGACATATCGGGAAGAAAGCTGGAAAGTTTTCAATATTATTCCTGTGACATTCAGGTAGCGTTGGCCTTTCAAACGGGCATTGTATTTTTTTCACTCACCCGGTAGCATTGGCAAGCAAATATCAAATGCGTAGCAAACAATGTTTGCTCGTACGGTCAAGAATTTAGACAAGCCGTAAGATTTGCAGATATGCTAGACGTAGAGAATTGCTAGAAAAAACTCATTGAATCAAGAATTTCATAGTTCTATACATGGGACATAATTTGACAATATTTGTTTTAGACGAGCTTTGGAAGTTTGACCTGTGTAATATAATTTGAGTTTTCTTAAATATAATAAAGATTTATCAGTTACTCGAAAAGGATACTGCAAAGCATTGATGAATTTTGTGAAATAAAGGAATCAGATCTCTAATGAAACATTTGCGAATCTGCTACGTAGGAGCTTCAGTTTTGGTATTTCTGGTTTCACTTCAAAGCGCCATCTTCACCAAGGCTCCTTTGCGGGCTCAAAGCCACGTCCACACGTATCTGGATATTTTTGAAAACGCATTTTTTCATTTTTTCATCCGTCTAAAAAAAGATCCGCATCCACATGAGGAGCGTTTTCAAAAATATCCCCGTTCACATGAAAACGCTGTGACATTCGAATCTCGATATTCGATAATGAAATTCGATATTCGATATTCGAACTTCGATAAGAGAGAACAAATAAGCAAATTGCCCTCGCATGATCCCCAAAGAACCGAGCTCATGCTCTTATATATAGCAAGCTGTTTTCACCCGTCCGCTCGAGAACAGGAAAACGGCGTTTCGAAAACCCCAGATATTCCCGAAGAACTAAAGGGCTTTAATTTTTGTCAAAAATAGGACTTTTTGCAAAAAATTAAAGGGCATAACTTTGCATTTTGATCAAAAATAGGGATAATCTAAAATCTTTTATTTTCACGAAAAACCAAAGGGTATAACCTTAATTTTTGAACAAAACAGGGATTATCTAAAATCCCTTATATTTGCGAAAAACCAAAGTGTGTTATCTTACTTTTCAGCCAAAGTCGGAATTATGAAGAATCCTTCATTTTGCGAAAAACCAAAGGGTATAGCCTTACTTTTTAGCCAAAAAATTAGCATTTTTGAAAACCCCATATATTTGCGAAGAACTAACGTGCTGTAATTTTTTTCCAAGAATAGGGACTTTCAAACATTCCATATTTTTGCAAGAAAACTAAAGGGCATAGCTAGGGTAATGCCAACCTTCTGTTGAGCAATTTGAGACGAAAAAAATGAGCAGCAAGGCTCCTTCGCCAGCAGCTTTTAATACTTTGCAATCTGTTCAAGCGCTCACGAATCACTATGAATGGACAAACAGTCTTGACAAATAAGCGTTCGGGAAGATAAAATCAAGGGGGGCTGCCCGATGAAAAGTAAATTGTTTACCAAACATTTTGCAGGACTAACAATGGATTTTCTCGCGAAGAAAACAGATTTTAGAAAATTTTCAATGTTGGGGGACGACGCTCGTCTCGAGTCCCATTTCACCAGCACCCACCCCTGCCCATGAAATCTATTGAATAGTAATCATATCACGTAGCCTAGAAGTGCATAGTGCTTGCCCCTCAAGCTCACCCTGAAGCGCAGTGAATCGGAAGCGCAGAGGTGTTTCATACAGGACACTTTTGCATAGTGGACCGTTATGCATAGTTCGCTGGCAGTTCTTAGTGTAGTTTTTGCTATCCGTTAGATATTTACAGTCTTGTGTTTCATGTGTTAACATGCATTCTTTAGATTTCATTAGATCACAACTGTTTAGTAAATTGAATTTAAATCATTTACATGATTATCAATGAATGAATATCAATTAAGTCATCTTTAACCTCTTTTATTCTTTCGAATGCTGCAACTTTCACCAGAACAAGGGTATAACCTTAATGTCTGCAAAATAGCGATCGTCGAAAGTCTCTTATTTTGCGGAAAACCAATGGGTATAACCTTAATTTCTGACCAAATATAGGGAATATCCAAAATCCTTTTTTTTCGCGAAAAACCAAAGAGTATAACCTTGACTTTTGACCAAAAACGGGGATTATCTAAATTCTCTTATTTTCGCGAAAAACCAAAGAGTATAACCTTGACTTTTGACCAGAAACAGGGATTATCTAAAATCCTGTATTTTCGCGAAAAACCAAAGATTATAACCTTGATTTTCTACCAGAAATAGAGGTTTTCTACAATCCCTTATTTTTGCGAAAAACCAGAGGGTATAACCTTGATTTCTAACCAAAAATAGGGATTATCTAAATTCCCTTTTTTTCGCGAAAAACCAAAGAGTATAACCTTGATTTTTGACTTGAAATAGAGATTTTCTACAATCAATTATTTTCGCGAAAAACCAAAGGGTATAACCTTGATTTCTAACCAAAAATAGGGATTATCTAAAATCCCGTATTTTCGCGAAAAACCAAAGGGTATAACCTTGATTTTTGACCAGAAATAGGGATTATCTAAAATCCCTTATTTTCCCGAAAAGCCAAAGGGTATAACCTTGACCTCGAACCAAAAATAGGGATTATCTAAAATCCCTTATTTTCGCGAAAAACCAAAGGGTATAACTTTTAATTTATGAACAAAAATCGTGATATCTAAATCCCTTATTTTTGCGAAAGGGTATAACCTTAATGTCTGGAAAAAGCAATGCTTATAGGCTTAGTCTTTGGTTGAAAATGTACAATTTTGAAACTTGCTGATTTTGCAAGCAGTTCTTTTTTGGTAAAAGATACCAATTTTGAAAACTGACGATTTGGCTGAAAAAGTAAGCCTGCAGAGTTTCTATTTAATGAAAATAAATACTGTTGGAAACAGACAACTACTAGCTGAAAAACGTCGAAACCAGAAGATGAGACTGAGACAAAGGGCCATGTGACTGATCATTGTTTTCTCGAATGTATTAAATCGAATGTAGATACAATGTTTAACAATATATCCAAATTAAATATGACAAGTCAAAACTTATTTAATATACATCTGCAAAAGATACATCAGATCAATAAAAGAAATATTAATACCAGAAACTCTCATGAGAGCTGAAGGTTGTCCCAAAGAGGTGGAAAATGTTTTCTCAAGGCAAACTTCCATCCATAGCAAACATTGATGTATCTATCTATCTGGACCATTTATGACACATGGTGCCCAAAGGTGAGTCCTCACTGACGTCACTAACTCTGCCAAAAATTAAAACCAACTGCCAGTTAATTATCGGCGAGGCCATTGGATTTTACAATCTGTTAACATTTTGATACCTATAACGGGGATTTAGGCCTTATACCTATAACGGGGATTAGGCCTTATACCTCCAAATGGACTTTTGATATGCGAGCGCATTTCCAAGGCAACATTTTATGTGACCTGAAAATCCAACCCGCGCTGCAAACTGGTATTAATTTCATCCCAATTACTCTGCTGTGATCTTGAAGTACTCTAGACTGCACTCTATGATTACAAAACTGGATTATTAGTAGATAAACTTTGTTGACGTTTCTATCACATGCTACTCTAATTACATATCTAATATCACCCTTCACTTCTTGTTAAACAACCCTATACACAACTTGTCAATGTAAACTTCGGCAAGTTTACATTGGAAACCTTACCACAGGAAACTGATGCTGCGGGATATGAAATGTGCGTGATTTAGATTAACGCGAAAGAGAGAGGGGCGAGAGCTAACTGGCAAAAGTTCCAAATCTTTCTAAAAAAAGGTTGGTGTCAAATTCTATCACTACGTCATTGAATTGAATAGCTCGGATGAAACTTTACCTTTTCTGAAGTTTTCAATATTTTCGGCAATACAAGGTTTCTCTTCTTTTTAAAAATTCAGGAAAATTTCTGAAGAACTCAAAACCATCGTAAATAATAAATATTTTCAAGAAAACGATACTTTTTGAATGTCTTTAAATGTGGTATCAAGAGTCTCTAACTCTTCTGGTTTGCGATTCAGAAATTTGATGACATCAAAGCCCAAAATGAGTTGAATTTTGAAAGATGAAATACGCACTAGATTCAGAAATATTCAAGATTTGTGAAAAGTCTAACGGTAGAGTTTCAAACAATTCAGTTCAATGATATAGGTAATGGAGTTTTACATTGATCTTTTTTTAAAAAAACCTGGAATGTAAGTTCACTTAATTGAGATCTGCATTATTTCTTGAGCCAGAGTACCAAAAAATGTTTAATCTCGACGGACGAGCCGTCTTTGGCAAAAGCCTCCTGCTAGTATTCTATTACACAGGCCCGTCAGAACGAAAGTTCTAAGCCTTCATAATTTCCTAAGCTTGCCTTTCTTGGCTTTTTTCGGTAAAAAAGAGCAAACTTTATCAATTGAGGCTTTCCCTCCCCCGTTTGATGTCTCATTTAGTTTTTCCACAGAACTGTGCTTGTTGGTTTTAAACTAAGTACCTTATGTCGGTTCCTTCAACATCAATCTTCATCACTCTGTCACTCATTTGTACCAGGTTTATTCTTCCAGTATATACATAGATTACGTTAAATAAAATAGATGGTCTAGGGCTTGATTTCTATTCTTCCAGTACCTTTCAATTGCCACTTCACGCTAAAAGTCTACCTTTACGAGAGTTGGGCCATTCTTTGCGATTTATGCCTCCCATTTTCTTCTTGTCTACTGCCAAAGTGACTCTCATCGACTGACAGGATCGATTCCTCGATTAATTGACTCAAAGAAAATGTTTACTGCTGAACAACATGTGTAGTGTGAAGACAGCTCAATGTCTTCACTGAGATTATTAGGGCCCGTTTACAAAAGAGCGGATCCAACTGGATCCGTACCCAAACTGTAACGGATACGCCTTGCGTTTACACGGGACTCAACGGATCCGAACCCATATGGATCTGCTATCCGTACTCAAACGGGATCATTTTCGAAGGTGATCCCGTTCTGATACGATCCCAAAAAGGTCTCGTGTAAACGGGTAGGATCGGATCCAAACTGGTACGGATAGGAAGTGACACGGTTAAACTGAAAATCCTTTGTAGACATTTCAAAGAGGGGAATCAGAGACGAGACAGAGTCTATTAGAGTGAGGCCTTTTAAAAAATCTGATAAAATTAAGAGAAAAGGTTTACTAGAGCACTGCTAAGAGTTCACAAAAAAACCAAATGGATCCGATCCCGTGTAAACGCCAATAGTTCTGGATCCGATCCGATCCCATTTGGATCCGATCCCGTGTAAACGGGGCCTTAGTCATGAGCTTTTCAAGGTTCTATTTGTCGTCTTTTCTGAAAGTTTGAAGTACAAAGTTCCCAAAGATTTCATGTATGGCTACATCAGAAATCTAGTATTTCCGGTGGGTTCAGTATAAAAGTAAAATTCCCTGCGGACAATGTCCGAGCGTCCGAAGAAATTCTGACACTCTCAGCCTCAATTTCCTTTAATAAGGTAATGCCAAAATTACTATCCTAGCTATAGCTACTTATAGTTAATGAACTTATAGAATATATAATAAATACGGAAACTTGTGAAGTTAAACCCTTTAATTGAACAACCTACATTCGATACAAAAAAATGAATTCAGTGCAAAGTCATTAGAAATGATAAATACACACAACCCTCAAATCAGAGATATTAACAATCTACTGGCAGTGTAACTGCTAAATGAAAGGGCCATTGTCACCAACATGGTCCTTTGCAGATACACTGAAATTGCGATCATTTTAAATTTGTTTGAACATTTTTCCTCAATTCTTGAGCAAGAAGACAAATACTCCACTTCTGAAAATAATGAAGGTCCAACGGCAGAATTATAGCAAAATAGCACAAGTTTCTTTGAAGCTATTCAGTTTAAAGAAATACGTCGCTGAATTTTACATTCACATTTCAAAGATCTGGAACCTGTGGTCCATTGCATAGACCATAAAAAACGTAGTAGTGCTAGAAATGATGATATCAGAAATGCCGTTTTGGCAAAATAACTAAAGCTGCCTATGATAAATTCATTTCAAAGAATATGCCAATGACATTTTACATTCACATTTTAAAGTCTTCCGAAAATTCGACGTCTATGGTGACAAATACCGCATCAACTTTGCACACTGAAACCAAGTTTATCTAATGCCTGGTTTCCATTTGATCGCAAGGATCGCTGGTGACGCAAATCGCACAAATTTGTGACCAACAACTCTCAGCGATCCTTGCATCACGTAGTTGCCATTTATCACAATGATCGCTCATTTCTTAGAACTCTGGCGGCAAAATCCAATTCTCAAAGTGGCGGTAAAAGATAAAAAAGAAATATCTTTAGAAGGAGAGGCCCATGCCAAGTCGGTTTCTTTTCAACGCAAGGATAGCTGCAGTGGCAGAGATGGAAAATCTTCTACCTCAAACGCGATCGCTGGCAACGCAACGATCGCTGGTAAAACTGGAAAAGACAGTTTCCATTTCGACGCAACGATCATTGGTTACAAATTTGTACGATCCTTGCGTCACCAGCGATCCTCGCGTCACCAGCAATCCTTGCGATCATATGGAAACCAGGCTTAACCAACGTTAGACTTGAGCCAATCAAATGAATCTGATGTGTTGCTGTTGGACTGACTAATTATAATGCAGCATTTGATAACGTAGTTTTGTTTACGCTGGTTCAACTCATCAGTGTGAATGGGGTAAGAGTGGCAGACCTGGGTATCTTAAGGCTGATTTCCACTCAGTAGAATTTTCCGATTGGACAGGAAATCTTTTGTTTACGTGTGAAAATGTTGCTTTGAATTTGAATAGAATGTTACGCTTGACTAACGTTTTATTGTGTCAAATTCAGTCCGCTCGGAAAATTCTACTGAGTGGAAATCAGCCTTTACACTACTTACTGCATCTCCTTTCTAGACTACATTCTGATACTTATAGTAGCATTTTTGGTAGTCTCTCGAGCTTTGAATGAATTGTAACATACGCGTATAAATACATTTTTAGAGGCTGGTTTTCCCACTGCACTATGAACAATCATGGCTGTTCTCAATGCCAAGTTTTCAAATGCGATGAAAGGCCATCTTACATTAGGAACGACCTCTGACTGTAAAATCTGATTCAAATTGATCTTAAAAACGAGGTTTTACACTCAAGTATTGTTCCCAATGCAAGATAAACTTTCATCACATTTATAAAGCTGGCGCCTAGGATAGCAATGGTATTTCATCGTGCAGATGGAACTAGCCTAAAGTTACATGGAAATGCCGATCATTTCAAAACGGCTACTTACAAGTCAATTGGAGGTAGCCAGCTAAGAATGAGTATTGGTGTTCACATCTCCTGGTGCCATAGTGGGATCCTTCTTTTGCATTTCGACAGAATCTGCGGAGTAGAGGGAAAAATTATGAAATTTTTCAAAACTAACGATGATGTCGTTCGAGAATTGAATTTTCAAGCTCACAGGCTACGCCTTTTCTCCTTAGGAATGAAGTAAAATAATCCCTGAAATTAATCTGACCTTTAACACGAATAAAGAGAAGAAAATTGGTAACGACGGTCAAATTTTTGTGATTTTCAAAAAGATTCATATTTCACTGGGTACCTGGTATGAAACTGAGTTCACAAGAAACCGGCACAATTTGCAAACGGTGAAAAATATGACTGACATGCCTCCCGTTCGCACGAAAACAGCAGCTTTTTGCCAGCAGATGTTGAAAACGGTAGATTTCGAAAACAGCATTGTCTGAACACTCGAAACAAAGAAAACATGTACATTTTTCGACGCTTTCACAATGAAGCTAATCAACTCTTGATGTGTAGATACATTTATTTGGCATCATACTCTTGAGGAGATTGCAACGAATAATTTACCGTCAAAATTACTACTGTTTTCAAATGTTGCCAGTATCGACACAGGAAACCCAGGCAGTTAGCTGAACAATAATAAGTTTACAATCTTACACTCGTTAATTGTATAATACCTTTGTGTTATTTGTTGTACTTCTCCACGGCTGTGTTGTATCTCATTGACTTCTGCACTGCACTGCATACGAGACTTCGATATGAAATAACTGGCTGGTAGTCTAATGTACTAGGCCTAATACAATAGAATACGAGCAAGTTATTTCATATCGAACTCTCGAATTCGAACAATTATGAAGTGCAGTGCAACGGCCAATGAGATACAACACAGCCGTGGAGAAGTGCAACAAATAACACACATAAGTATTTATACAATTAACGATTTTAAGATTGTAAACTTATTATTGTTCAGTTAAATGCCTGGGCTTCCTGTGGTATCGAGTGAATATACTTTACGGGAAGAAAATTCCGCGCGAAGAAAGTTTAGCAAGTTGAAAAAATGCACAATTTTGGGAATTAACTTTCGCGAATACGGCAAAGTGGAAAATTACGTTAGAATAAAGTTTCATGAATTAGCATTTTTACAAAGTCCTTCCTCTCTTCAATGACTCTTCCTTATCTTCCATACCTATGCCTGTAAATACCATAGGTCCAAACCCCCCAGGGGGGGGTACTTAGTATATTTTGCTGACGGGATGTGCACGTCCTTCCGGGTGCACATTTTCAGCAATTTATTCTAAGGCCGGGTATCTGTTTTACAGATAAGATCTAAAGCCGGTAGCCTGAATTTAATATTTTTTCTAAAACCGGTTACTTTTTCGCCAACCCAACAGAGCTTCTGGTAATTTCCCCAATTTTCCCGATAAACTTCCTTATGACACTGTTGTATTTTATGAAAGAATTATTGGGAACCAGGAAATGGCCATCTTTCTTGAAAGTGTGGTGGAGATACTGTTGAGTGTATTGCAAATATCAATAGTTTGAAGGATGATTCTTGAGGTAATCATTCAGCATTTCTGCTTATTCCTGTCTACAGAACATTATCGATAGAATTGTGGTTTTGAGCGATTCCAAAATTCTAATGCCGGGTATCGTTTTTGGCCATTTTTTCTAAAGCCGGCTCACAAAAACTATCGTAGGCGTGCACACCCCCGTTGTTTTGTATCCAAGTACCCCCCCCCCGGGGTCCAAACATATGTTCTTAAACAAGATTATATTGAATTTCCTAGCTTTCTATAAAAACACACATATTTGATTCTATATTTTGGGAAACTTCGCGAGAACAAACTTTCACGATGTTCATATTTTAGGACATGGAATAAACCCTCGCGAATTTCACCCAAGAATGCCAAAAAGCGAAAGTTTCTTTCCGCGAAAGTCCCTTCCCTTGAAGCACAGTCCAAATCTATTTGACTCTCACCACTATGAACTGCTCCGTTACTCTGGATCTTATCTTCTGTCTTATTCTCTGTGTAGGGATTTGCTTCTATATGAGCATCCTTTGCAATGTTACCATTTGGCTCTCTTTGATCCGCTACACTGTTTGCCGAGCCGGCTCTTTCTGAATCTTCCTTAATTGCCGTTGAGTATGCCTTAGGCCCAAGTAGACTGAGCAGTGTCGGGAAATACAAAAGGCCGTGGAACAATCCAAATATTACCACCAAGAAAAATACCTGCAAGGGAGTAAAGAATATGTAAACTAGTGAATTTTAAAGTGGTAAAGTGGTGTCAAGTGAATTTAACCAGGCGTACCAGGTGACTAAAAGAATGCTCCCTCCTAATTTGAACACTCATTGCAGCAATAGACGCTAGTTATTCTAAACAAGAAACTGAATCGAGCGATATTTTTATGCATTTTGAAGAATTCTCCAATGTGCACGAAAGTGATAGAAGCTTTGACGTCACTTAATCGAACCTCTCGTATAAAAATGTATATAAATATTGCTCGATCAAGGCTTCAATTTGTAGAATAGCTAAAAGGACTATCATAGTTGCACTACATTCATCGACACTGATCAAGTGTTTTAGGCCATTTTACAGGTATTTTGGAACCAACAATTTTCGCAAAAATTACACTTACCAACATTTTCTTGGACTGATTGCATATTTGTACTTATCGCTATTAAAATGGACGCTCAAACTACGACTCTTGGACTTTCACAGTGAAAACTGGAACGAAGATTTCCCCTTTCGATTTCATAACAACATATGGAAACCATAGCAATACTGTACGCAGTCCAGGCAATGGCGGATGGGCCTAAGTTGCCGACTTGAACCTCCAATGCTAAAACAGCTCAGAGTTCCAGTTTACAGTGATATTAGCCATGAACAAAAGCCACAAGTATCCATATGAATATTTCCTCAATCCAAGAAGCAATAAGCATTTCACTGTGAGCCAGGAGTTCCTAATTTTTACAGCCAATTAGCTTCCCTGAACTTCACCGCAGGAATGAGACTTACCCACTGTCGACGGCTGCTTGCCTCGCTTCTGAGACTATTCCGCAGCCTCGCTCCAGAGGCACACGTAAAAGTATTCATTTCCGTCCAAAATTTTTATATGAAAGTCCATAAGTCCCAGTTTGAGCAAAAATAAAAAGTGTTGTTGTTGTCATTGTTGTTTTTGTTGTTGTTGTTGTTGTTGTTGTTGTTGTTGCTATTGTTGCGATAACCGGGACTCTATCGTGAGTCAAACATTTTCTGTGGTCATAAAAATGCCAGGAAAATTACAAAAGATCTAAATATCTCAACTGTCAAGCTGAAATGAAATTGATTCATTGCATTCCATCTAGTACAGTAAAAACCCGCGTATAAGAACCTACAATTTTGCAAGTCAGCCTGACTAGGTTCTTATATACTTGGTGCTTTGTGCTAAATGAGGCTGTTCAAGTTCTTAAATTGGTTCCTATTTCATTCAGGGATTGCAAGAATTATTTTGTTCCGACTCAAACTTTGAGCCTATTACTTACTGTTAGCTCACAGCTCTTGAGTTAATGACGTCTTGTTCACAACAGGAAGTTTGTGGAAGAATCAGAAATTTTACAGAATCCAATGACAAGGTATGAAAACATGTTTGGAATTCTTTGCTATTTGCACTTATCAGTTTTTATCAGTTCAACGACTAAGCAACTTGAGTTTTAAAATAATTTTGATGACCTTTACAAATAGAAACCTATATATTTCAAATTTCAGGCTCAATGGGTTCTTTTGCAAATGGGGTCTAATTTCAAAATTTCAGCCTATAGGTTCTTTATCTCTAGGCTCTTACACGCGGGTTTTTACTGTACTCGTGGTGCTATGAATGTTCAAAAGTGGGAACTTATTCCCACTTATTCCCAAATCATTTGGTCGCAGACATACCGGGTGACCCAAAAAATGTTCACGAGCTGGATCGCACATATTTCTTTGAAAGCAAATGTGATGAAGACAAACAAGGTATCAGCATGTAGCTGAAAGGCTCCGCTATCTTTTGGGATGTTGCTTGGTCAGTTTAATATATGCGTACTGTCCGAAAAACAGTTTCAAAAGCATGGAAATTCGTTCATTTCTCGGATCATTCCCTCGCATTCCAGTACATTTTTTGGAAAGTGAGAAGAAACCTGAATTCAAAATTTGCTTTGAAGCATGAAATTCGAATGAAGAACTTAGGTCAATCATTTTGCAAACAAAAAATTTCCTCAGATGACTTCTAATCCATCGCTATGTCGAGTTTTCACAAAATGTTGACTTGAAAATGATAGCGATTATTTCACTCGAAATGAGCAATCCTGGATTCGAAAATTTTTTTGAATTTGCCTTTTTGGATGGTAATCATTGCTCAAAATGACCATGCAGCATCTCAGAAGATAGCAAAGCCTTTCAACTAAACTGTGATAGAAAGCATTTGGCAATAGCTGTTGATTGCAAGGAGCCAGCTATGATCTAGCTCATGAAGTTTTTTTTGGGTCACCCGGTATAACAAGGACTAAAGAGAATCGACATAGCTAAAAGTTGGCCTGGGCCAAGTTAAAAACATAGTTTATATTGTGTTTGGTCTCCAATGAGACATGAAAGAAACAGAGATATCAATGCATACGAAAGTGGGCTTAGTGAAGGCATTTGTTTTCTCTGTAATGATGTACAGTTGTGACAGCTGGAAAATTAGGAAAAGTGAGAGAAGGAAGACCGATGCGTTTGAGTTATGGTGTTGGCGTAGAATGCTGAGAATACGATGGACATCAAGAAGAGCAAGTAAGTCTGTCTTAGAAGAAATGAAGTCACAAATTTCATCAGAAGGCATGATTATCAAATTAGCGCTGGCCTTCTTCGGACATACGATGCAAGTTTATGGGATCGAAAAGATATTATGTTAGGAAGGGTAGCAGGGACAAGAAGACGAGTGGCTGAATGTATTGAAAGAATTAAGGTTACGGTAAACGTTTTCTGGGTGAAAATATCCATTTTTCAATTTTTTCAGATTCTGTTAGCCGAACTTTCAAGGCACACAATGATACCTTGCTTGAAGCCAACAGAAGTTTTGAAAATGGAAGAAATTTCATGTAAACGAAGGCTTCCACAATTTCATAATCAAAGTTTCTTGTTTGTGGTCTTCAAAATCCATACCTAAATGCTTGACCTGTTAAGCCGATAATCCGTAAGTCCTTGTGGTTTGTGTGAAATAGCATTGCGCGTTCTTGTATGCTTGTGTTTATCGGGTAATTATTTGAGGACTCTAATTGATTTTTAAGCCCAAATGACTTGATCCGGATTAGTGTGGTTTATATGGTCCCGTTGTGTACTTTACGACTGCAGAACAGTAAAAACCATTTTTCTCAGGACTCACAAATCCATGAGGTACAGGTACGAAAAAGCTATTTTGTACCCTTTGACCCAATCAAATGGCTCGAAAATTTGCACATGACCAGGACAGACTTGGAGCTTGGAAAGTGTGTCCCAAATTTTTTGTATGTGTCCTGGTCCGTCTTTTATAGCCAAATACAACTGCGAGAGGGCAGAAAAATCATTTGCTAATTTTTGACAGCATGTAGTTTCAAAGGAAAAAGGAATTTGAAAAATCCCAGACACACTTTAAAAGCTTAGGATCTGCACTTCCTGTTGATGTAAGTCAGATTCTGTTACCTCAAACGCAAGGGTACAAAATAGCTTTTGAAGGTCGTACACTCTTTTAAGCAATAAATTTGCCTGGAAAATATCATTTTACAGCATTTGCCAATAATTTTAATATGGTTAGAATCCCCACTTTCTTGTGCATCGAATGATGTATAATTTACCTAGATTCCGTCCATAGTTCGGCTTTTAGGGAGCGAAAACCAAATTTCGTGTCAAAAACGTTTACCGTAACCTTAATTGGAATGTCCTTGCATCAACTTAATGAAATAGCAATGAACAGATCAGAATGGAGATTGTTAGTTCAGAGGATCGCCAGAAGTCGCCAGCGACTTGATGGTACCTAACACACACACACATACACACAAATTGTATTTTGGTAACTTTGACACGTGCCACTTAATTGTGTAGCTGAAGAAACAACGTGTGTGTGGGCAGTTTTCAGCCTTTCAAAGCGGGTTGTCGGTACAGCTAAGTCAGTACACAGCTAAGTCGATTCCTCTTTACGCTGTTCCTGCAATTTAAACCAAAGCTTATGTGAGAAAAGTATAACATTCAATTTGCCCTAAGTTGTGTTTTAATTAAAGTTTAAAGTTAATGTGAGAGAGTTTTCGTGTGACTGTTGGCAGCTGCTTTGTGAAAATTGCATGTTTTCATTAAATAATCATGACAACAACTAGATTGAGCATCTTTTTTATAGTTCATTGGTACCAACAGAAACACCTTGTTGGTATATTTTAACTGAATAATGTCTTTTACTCGGGGGAGGGGGAGGGGGAGGGGGAGGGTAACTTCTGTAGGGATTTGGTATACAGGGCAAATCAGAAATTGTATCTACCGTGTGAGCCAGAAAAAAGTTCCCACTTTTACAAATTCGTAGCACCATGAGTACTTCACAGATTTGAATGACTCAAATTCTAGTTGAAAGCTGAAAGATCGAAGTATTTTTGTGATTTTTCTTACTGTCATGCCAGCACTAGATGTGTCGGTAAATTAAACTTTATAAAAATTTCATGATTGCAAAGTGGTTGAAAATGGGCCTAAAACATTGTAACGGGCGCTTCACCTCTCTCAAAAGTTATACGACAAGACTTCCAGTCCCACGGTAATAAATGTATAATGGATAGTTCTTAACCATGAACAATCGTATTTTCTTTATTGATCTGGGCGACTTTATTGATCCTTTTTTTCAAAACTTACGTTAAATATGAAATGGTGAAAAGAATTACCTTGAAAAATGTCTTGAACACATAAGAAGTCGAACCTGCTAAGAACACGAATGCTAGAAAAGTACTCATGCCGCCATTTAGAACGGCGGGTCCAATTTCACGCAATGCACACGCAGCTCGATCTACAAAAAAAAAACAAAATTATGATTCTTATCATATTGACGGAAATATCCAGGGTTGTTTGAAGTGATGTCACAAAGCCAGAGTTTATCGTCTGTAAACATTAAAATCGAAGACTTTCGAACGATCAAACTTTCGGAGAAAATTTTGTCCGAAAGTTTAATTGTCCGAAATCTGGTGAAGTCCGAAAGTATTTTGTCCCAAAGCTATAAATTCGTTGAAAATAGAAAAGCAAAAAAAGAAACGTAGGATAAAATGTTAATTAATCAATGCTTTGGCAGTAGTGCTGACGTTTCTCTAATTTTTTATCTAAAAGTTTGGTTCCTTTAAACATTAATGAAAATAGTTCACGTATGGCAGCACAGCATCTTTTAATTTGGTTTACAGCTGGTTTCACTGTTGTTCAATCTAACGAAAATCACATTCAAATATCCTTGTAGATATTATGATTACCATGTACCCGACTGCAAGATGATATTTATGATTACGACAATCACAATCAGTTTTAACATATATCTCGGTTTCATGCTTGCTTTAGATGTAGTGTTTGTCTGAAAGTTTTTCGGCCCGAAATCCCCGAAAAAGCGTCCGAAAGTTTCTTGTCCGAAGTTTTTGTGCCGAAACTTTTCGGTCCGAAAGTTTTCGATTTGATGTAAACAACCTCTCTCGGAGCGGTGATTCTGAAGTTCTTCGGTCGGCCGTCTCATACAGATTCTTCTCTATTTTTCAAGTGAAAATGTTATTTTGAAGATAGATGTCTGAAAATCACAGAAGAACAAATGAAAAATTCATATTTTTTAAGATTACAGAGATACTGAGATGACGTTGGATTCCTAAAAACGACTTTATTTTGGATTCACCCCATCCACCAAAATTTGTGCAGTGCGACAGAGCAGAAACTGCGCACGCATGCGTGGAAACTGGTAACTTTGAGTACTTCCAGCTCCCTGCAACAGATTCTAAAATTTGGAAACGCTTGCTATATTGTTCCTTGGGCCTGAAACTCTTGATTTACATTTCAAAAAGCTTATCTATCCAAACATTTCCTTGTCCCTGACTGCTCGATGACGTCATTTTACGCAGTTTCTGCTCCGTCGTGCAGAACACAGTAGAAATTTGCTGGATGCAATACAGATTATAGAAATAACGAGTTTGCTTACGGTTACGTGGAAAACCCCCCTTAACATGAGTTCATCTGCTACACTTTTGTTACAGATCCAATGGCTGATCAAGGGCACGGAAACATTTTCCCTTTTCCCTTTTTCATTTTCCCTCCCATAAACTTAGCAAGAAAAGGAAGTCAGGCCTTCAGAGGACTTGCATTGCCAGGCATGAGCGTAGGGAGAGATAAAATTTAGGGGGCTGCTCGAAGAAAAATCCATTGTTTACGAAAATTTTGCACGACTTTAGGCCGATTTTCTGCCCGATTATGGCCGACTTTTGCAAATTTTTCCAACGCTCCCCCCTGTCTCCTACACCTTTGCTGCCAGGGCACTCAAACGAAATATAGGCCTTTTAGCTGTTATACAAGACAGCCTGGATCGAGCGACATTTTCACGCATTTTCATGCGAAATTTTCGATTGAGTGGCATTAGGCCTTCTGTTAGTTTTGTTCACATTTGATAATAGACCTTTTTACTTCTTAAAAAGAGGTTTGGATCGAGCGTCCAATCTGGTAAATTTGTCGAGGAAAACAGAAGCATGACGCCCGCACTAGATATAACGATGCTAGCTGCAGCGGCAAGAAATTTCTTCCGATTTCAGGACACTTTTCAGAGAGTTAACCAGCGATGACTTTGACTCAACTCGAGCTGGGAATGATTTAGTTGATACACAGGGAAGTTTTATTTGCCTTCTGGCCTTGTTTCTCATTGTTTTCGTTCATTGTTAGCTGATTTTGTGGTGCAACATTTACAGCTCAGAAATGCAAGCACGCAAGGGTTTCATTTTGCAAGCTGCAAATCGCAGTTTGCTGTTTTCATCGAAGAAAAATCACAGAAACAAAGGGTGTGTTTGATTGGCAATTTCAAACCTGCCAAATTCTGAAAACGGTAGACTCCGCAGAGATGGAAACACAGTTCCCAATCAAACACAAAATTCTTCAAAACAGCAGGTTTCAGATTTATCCTGGAGAAGACGAGGTCTACCGTTGAAAAACACGAAGACGACTCTGGTGCTTGGCAACAAAGTTACCGATTACCGTAGCAACGCGAGCAAAGTCACCTCGTTTTCGGAGTTCTGCAACTGAAATTGATAATCTCTCTAAAGTCTGCCAAACCTTATGCCATTTGGAGCAGAAGGTTCAGCAGGCCTGCCAAACCTGCCAAACCTGCCGTTTTGGGAATTGGAGAGTCAATCAAACACAAATTCCGAGTCTTCCAAGTCTACCGTTTTCAGAATCGGTACCAATCAAATACACCCAAAGCAAAAGCCCAACAACATTTGCCTCTGCGTAAACTGATACTTTAGGGGCAGAAAGTTTCGCGGGCAGAAAGTTTCGCGATTTTCGCGTTTTTTTGGCATTTTTCGCGAAAGTTTCCCCCAAGGCATAATCTAAAGTCAAAATTCGCGAAAGTTTGTGCTCGCGAAATTACAGAAAATTCTCGACTCGCGATAGTTTTTTCTTTCCAATTTTTTCGTTTCTTCAACATCCTGCGTTGCTGTTCCTTAATCAACCCGATCTTTAGTCTCTTGAGCTATAAAACTTTGTAAATTGTCACCGTGACTATAAGTAGTACAGAAAATGAATATAAAATTTTTTTCCTCTCACTTTTCTTCAGTCGCGAAAGTTTTTTCACGCGAAAATGCATCTTTTTTTCTCGATCGCGAAAGTTTTTGTTGCGAAATTTGCCGGAAAAAGCGTCATTCGCGAAAGTTTATACCCTTAATTTCGCGATTTTTTCTTCTCGCGAAACTTTCTGCCCGCGAAAGTTTCTGCTCCTAAAGTGTATTGGAAAGTTACTTTGTGCAAATTTGTCGATAATAAGCACTGAAAAGTGTTCTGAAATCCAAAGCAACTTCTTGCCGCAGCAAGCTTTGTTTACACCGAGAACGGGGATCATGCTTTTGTTCTCCTTCACAAATATACGAGATTTGGACGCTTGATATAAAAACCTCATTTTTAAGAAGTAAAAAGTCCTTTTTCCAAAAAATAATGTATCAAAATATTGTTCAATTCAGATTATTTTTCAGAACAGCTAAAAGATCTATTTAAATCTTCCTTGCTGAAGGTCATTGCAACGTCATAATCTAACAGTACACAAATTTACATACCATTTTTGGTGCCTTGACTTGCAGTCATAAACGAATGACCAATATGAGCAGCATAATCAACACAAAGTCCAATGGCAAGAATCAACATCACTGATGTAACCGTATCCACATATAAACCCCAAAAATACATCATTCCTCCAACATCGACCTGAAAAGTGGAAGGATGGTTCACTAACATCCATAGCAAGGCAGCATAGCGCTCGAATCTTTGGAAAACTTTAAAGTTAGATGTGTGAAGGTGAAGTGAAGTGAAGTTGCGTTTTTCAGCGCCAAGCGCTGGGATCGCAGAAATAGAGCAGACCTAATAGAGTCCGCGACCCCTTGTCATGACGATCATGTGATGGGGTCCTACGGGGACTCGAACCCACTCCGCCTGACTATTCTGGCTGCAATGTCAGAGGATTACACCACGGCGCCACAACACCTTCAAAAGTTCAAGTTGTGTAAATGTTATTGGTTAATTCTTTCAACTGAATAGATAGAAGTAAACTTTTGGTCGATCGCCATAATTGCAGAAAGAGCATTTTTGGAATCGACGATATTTTAAGCGTTACAGCATTTTTAAGGTTTCTCCTAGTTTTTAAGTTTTGACGTCATCAAATTGCCAAATCGTAAACCATGAAAGCAACAGACTTCTCCTTGCTACAGTTTTGTAGATCTTCAAAAACTGAGTATTTCTTGCATTGGTCATTTTGACTTTCCTCGATCAGTTTAGATTCTATGGAGCTTTTACTGTTTTTCAAAGCTTCTGGCACCTGCTCTGGTACAACTTTTCATAGGACTTAAAAATGCTGTGATTCAGAATATAATAATGGTATCAAACATGCTCCTTCTGGAATTATGGGAATCGACCTAAACTTCCCTTCGATCGATTCAGTTGAAAGAATTAGACAATAACATTATACACACTCTATTTAAAAATTTTCCAAAGATTCGAGCCTAATCCTTAGCAAGGCACGAAGCATAGGTTTCAAATCTTTAAAGGACAGGTCTAGACTGATGATTTTCGGCTAAGTTTTGCTCAACTGAATTGAATTGTTATTTACTGTTATCGTCATTCCCCGGGTATAGTGGGGGTATCGTTGGGGTAAATGGAGCGAAAACAAAGAAAAATGTACTAAGTCTGGGACAAGGCCAGGGTTAGTATGATTGATGATAAAATACAAGATTATAGCCTAGGTTCCAAATCTTTAAATCGGTGTAAAAAGGCGGGTGCAAAATTCAGTGACCTATTTCTTTAAACTGAATGACTTGAGAGAGACTTTAGCCAATTTTCTATGATTCTATACCGTTGGACTTTTCAGAAATCTTGAATATTTGTCGAAATTAAAGCCTATTCTATATTTCAGCTCATCTTATGAAGTGACGTCATCAAATTTCTAAATCACAAACCTGCAGAGTGTAAGAGTTTTGCTTGATACCATATTGTGGGCATCCATGATTTATAGTTTTCTTGAAAATTATTTGATCTTTCGTCAACAAGTTTGGAAATAACGGTAGTTTAAAGTTTTTTCAAAAATTTTCTTGAGTTGTTTAAAAAGAAGCAAAACACTGTAATTTTGAAAATATCGAAGATTTCAGAAAAGTCCAACGACAGATTTACTGTAAAATAGTTCAAGTTTCTTTGAGGCCGTTCAGTTCAAAGAGATAGGTCATAGAATTTTACATCCAGCTCTTTAAAGATTTGAAACCTATGCTCAAGATTATACTGTCATTCATTACCGGACTGAAGTTTCTAAAAAACGAGGCAATACAGAATTCAGCCACTCCTGTTGGCTAATCGCACATTTCCCGCGAGCTTCCTCCGTAGCCTTGGAAAATACGATACAAGGACGCGTTTTTGTCGTCACAGCAACTTCTTTGGGCCTGTGAGATTTACAATCAACTCAGACGACATGACAATAACGAACATGTTCGACGAAAGGATACAAGTCAAAACTAGAAGCTGTCAGGTAATAAAACTCATACTAACTGGTTTTGTCGTTGTACAGAAAATATAAAGCCCTCGGTCTCAACGCACAGATCTCGCAAGCTCAGTCGGTACTACAAAGACCTCGGGCTTTATATTTTCCTGTACAACACAAAACCGGTTAGTATGCACATAGAATGGCACATAGTAATTTTTCTGACAATCCTTTGTCCGCTCTCTGCAACAACTGCGTATCCAAATAAGCGTCCAGATGTCCAGTTCATAGCGACGTCATCAAGGGCAAAGGATATGTGCCTTGTGACGTCACTTTCAACAAAACGATGTTGTCCTATTGTTTTCTCGCTTCCTAATCACTGAAAGCCTCTTTATCGTGTGCTCATGGAAAAAATGGCGACTAATAGCAACGATATTTGGCCTAAATAAAGAGAATGTTTAACGAACTAGGATCAGGATTACACTAGGATTAAAGGGAATAGACATAGCTATATCTCGTAGCCGCTATAAATAGGCTAGAGAAACGCTCACAAATCCTTTGTTTCTTTAGCTACACAATGAAACCGGATGAGTCTAAGTTGTCGAGTACAATAGATTATATTTTTGACCTGGCCGGGGTCAGCCTTTAACTATGTCGATTCCCTTTAACATTTCACTTTTGAATATCGGCCACTTGAATCACCGGTAACATGTACGTAGAAAGCGTTGGGATCAGCTATAATGGCGTTATGAGCCCAAGAAAGAGCAACTCTAGATCAATAAAAATTTCCACATAAGAAAGCAATATTAGACTTACCAGAGTTAACACTACACAACTGAAGACCATTAGAGATGCCCAGATATTTGCAAGTAAAAACAACGTCACTAAGAAAACACAAGCGCCAGCCAAAAGAAGATTTCGAATCAATTCGGTTCCGATGATCTGCAAAATGAGGAAGAACTTTGTGAAAAAGGGGACAGTGTTGTGAAATGGGGGTATAGATGTTGTGAAAAAGGGGGAAATGTTGTGAAAGGGGGGAATGGAAATGTTGTTTACAAGGGAGAATTTTGTGAAAAAGGGAGAGTAACGTTGTGAAAGGGGGAGCAACGTTGTGAAAAGAGGGTAATATACATCTTTTTATATAAGAAACTAGGATCAGGCCATAGTACAAAAAGTTACTCAATATTAAATTTGTCCATTTTAGTACTAAAAGTTTCTTAATTGGTTTCTTGTTTTTTGAATGCATGAATTATCAATGTGGTCGCTAACACTGCCACTGCAAGTATGTTTTTTGACCTCCAAAATATCACAGAGGAACAAATAGTGTTCTGTTATGTTGAAAACACAAATGGTTAGTTAATATTCCTCAAGGATAGAGGTTCAATGATATATTGGACTTGCTACAAGTCTCTCTCGCGGTAAAAACGAGAGAAGGAAAAAAAGTGAGAGAGACTTGTAATACTTGGTAGCCTGGGTCATTGGCTGGACAGGATTCTGTCCAGTCAGCATCCTTTTACAAAAAAACTAATATCCAGACATATGCCTAGAAAGGACAATAATACAACAGAGCGAGGCTCTGCGATGTTCTTCGACAATGGCCAATTCAAGCCTCGATGAAACAATTGACAACAACCCCGTCATTTTTAAAATGGAAGCAAAGCTCGATAGCTCATGAATATTAATGAGAATGCCAAGTATTACAAGTCTCTCTCGCTCTTTTTCCTTCTCCTGTTTGTGCCGTGAGAGAGACTTGTTGCAAGTCCAATGATATATTTGCTATAATATCCATGCTTTTTACTTCTAAAAGTTTCTTAATACTTCTCAGACATAGTACTAGAGTTTCTTAAAATTTTGGCCATCTTAGTACTAGTTTCTTATAGACCAGTTTCTTATAAAAAACGTGTATTGTTGAAAAGAAACATATCTATAATGATATGCCTTTAAAGGCACAAATAAAAGACTTTCCATGATGTGACTGTTATATTTACATACCTTATTGGTTTCCCAGCCAACGTAAAATCGTGAGTAGGAAAACGCCTCTTTGGAGAATCCTACATTCGCTAGATCTTTCTTTATACTGTCCATTGCTTTGATTTCTGTTTTAGAATCTTTTAACTTGATGTGCGTTGCATGCATTCTTGAAAACTAGAAAGAAATGAATCTTTTGTGATGACAGTTCTGGGAAAGCAGAAAATGCTCGCAACAAAAAAAGATTTCATTGGGCCTATCTTCATCAAATCAAATATCTTTCGTCACAGCAGCCGGGTGTTCCAGAAAAAAAGAATAAAAATTTCGTTCGGTCAAGCGATAAGAATTTAGCTTTAAGCAATGACAAATCAGTTTTAAAATCTCCCTCTTAGCAGCTGCTGCAGTGCCGTGGTGTAATCCACTGACATTGCTGCCAGAATAGTCAGGCGGACAGGGCTCCATCCCACGTAAAGCCCAACCACCTAAGCATCATGAGAAAGGATTGCAGACTTGATTAGGTCTATTCTACTTCTGCGACCCCAGCGTTTGGCACCGAAACCACAACGTCACCTTCACCTTCTTGATAGTGAACTTCCAAATCTGCCAAACCTGCCGTTTTCGGAATCTTGGAGTCAATCAAACACAAATTCCAAGCCTTCGAAGTCTACCGCTCTCAGAATTAGTACCAATAAAACATACACTATGTTCAAGCTAATTATCAAGGAACAATTTGTCGTCGATGAGCCATTGAATTCAGCTGAACTTCCTTTGCTGGAACTAACGAAACTTGTATACTTTTTTCCGGAACACCCGGTATACTGCAGAATATAGCCCCAGCTTTCACTCACTGAACTGAACTGAGCTGGATTGCTGCTGCTGTTATCGATTTAGTCTGTGGTATGGTAGCAATCATGCGCTTTGCTTACTTCATTTTTCATAACATGTTGCATTAACTCTACAAGGTGGCCCCATTAGTCGAGAGGACTGCTTTACGGCGGGGGGGGGGGGGGGGGGGCAGCGATTCAATTGAAGCATACAGTAAAAACTTGCATCAGGCTAAAATTTATTTTATATAATATTATAAGAAACTAAAATACAATAATCTGAGCCAATCAAAGCGAGAAAAGACACATGGTCATCTGTTCCCCACTATTAATGGCTCTCACAATGAATACAATCCATGCAAGGGGTTACGCGCCAACGATTACAGCAAGTCTTACGCTGTGACAGTCCAGGGAAAAGAATCTTACCAATATTTTGGTCTTTGCACTATTGAAGGTAACATCAGTACTGTAAATCTTTCCACTTTGAGTGGCGAAAAGAAAATTGTTTAACCAGGAGTAAAACAGAGTTTCGTTCTTTGGACGGTGATCTAAAAAGAAGATATTCTTCTAACTTTGGTGCACAAAATATGCCAAGAAAAAATGCCAAGAAAAATAGTTACATAACACAAAGTGTAAAATTACGAAAAAAAGAGCAATCGGAATAGAACTTTAAATGACTTTTGAAAGTCTAAATACTCTTTAAATAATCGAGTTAACAGTCATCTAATAGATCTTCTCGATATTGCAAATTCAACATTGCAACCGTATGATTTGCCAAATCTTTCAAATGCTCTAATGCTTAAATTGATACTGTATGGTGATGAAGGTTGTCCGTTGATTCTAATTCTGAAATCCTTAAAGCAACTTTACGATACATATACGCAACACAACGTTTTGAATAAAATGATGCTACTGAAACTTAGCTGCTGCAACCTGTTCGGGGACTTATATGTATTGTTTGGTTTTCTTTTTTCTTCCTTCCCTTCATATTTGCTTGTAGTTTTCATCTTTATGTTAAATGGTCGCAGGGTAGACATAGCATTGTGCTCCTTGCGGTATCGTTTTTAGTAGTGTAATAGTGTAATTTTGTTAGTAGCGTAATTGGTAGAGTGACTTTGTAAGTAATGTAGCTAGTACTGTGTGATGTAAATGATTATTGATATATAAAAAAAACTCATCTAACAACTGATAGCTTAAAATTGAATGGAAAAAATGTAGGAAGAGTCGCGAAATGGCACAACCATTGCCAAGTCAACAGAATTTGGCTAACACTACCAGAAGCTCAAAACTCTATAATGAATCTCAGTTTCTGCATTGAATTGGATGGTTATAGCTTCAAACTGAGACTCAAGATAATACAATTTCAAGACACGGTCTAATTAGGCCACATGTACCGCATTTAGGGCACGTCCAATAAGATTGCTACTTTCTTAATATGGTCAGATCACGTGAGCAGTCTTAGCACTTGACTAGCTGATTAGATCCATCAGATCAGAGTTTAATTGTTTGAAGCGAAGCGACGTTCGAAACAACGTTCGACTTTTTTGTTCGACGTTTGAAGGTTCACAGATGTTCCATGTTTCGTCAGATTTCTCGTAAGATTTTAGTCTGCTTTTACAATCAGTTTGGTTGAGTCCATAGACCTTGCATCAGTGAAAATAAGAAAGTCAGATATCAGGGTTATGGACCTTGGGTTTGTGATCCATTTATCACGCTAGGAAATAGGACACCTTTCATTTTGAGTTTGTATTTTGATTTCTGAAACCGTCAATTTTCCTCTCCATTTTACTGAGACAGATATCACAAATAATAAGGCAAGAGTAAATGAAAGCTTGAGGAGAGTTTCTAGTACGATTGAAATTTCATTCTTTGTAGTTTGTCAATTTTTAAGCCGAACATGAATGCCATCTTTAAAATGTGGCTTGGCTCCATGAGTTTCCCCAAGAGGGTTCTTTGATTTAAATCGTGTGCAATACTTTTGCATGTCGATTAATTATATTTACATAACGCGATTGAGGTAGTAGTTATAGTTGCTTGCTCCTCATGGTATCGTCCTTGCAGTATTGTAAAGAGCTTTGTAGCTAGAGTAATCCTTAACATATAGTGCAAGTACAGTGGTATTTGAAAAAATTATGATTCAAGTAAATGTGCAAATCAGCACAAAGAACTCACTGCTATCTACATCTGAGGTATTCCCTTTCGTAGTTTTTATCCATTCGATATATGCATGATACCAACTTGAAACAGATGATTTTACGACATACTGGTCCCTGTAGACACTGTCATACACTTGTTTCAGCTGGGGTTGTTCGTTGAAGTAGTTGACGTCACCTAAGTAATAAGAAACCAATTAATTATCTCTGAAAACCCTTCAAGGTCTTCAAGACAGAACCATCTCCATGATCGAAACCTCCAGGATCAAAGACGAAAGTTCACATAGCTTTCTTCGTGCTAAGCAAACTGTCGCATTTGATCGTGCCGTTAACACGCGATTCTGCTGAGATCTTCAGATTCCGAGGTACAATCTGGAATTTGCCAAAAAGGATTTTCCTCTTTGAATGAATCCCAATGAATGAGTGAGTGAGTCTAGTCTAGTGAGTCTTGAATGAATCTAGAATGAATCCCAATAAGTATCAGGGAGCTTCGTTCCTTGCACCAATTCAAAAAACAATTAAAAATTCATTTGATGAGCTGAAAGCTAATCAAAACAGGACTCCCTGGAAGATCAGCAATGTCATTCAGTACTTTCCTTTTCGCATAAAACACTAATTGATAAAATTGTTTTCTATTTGTAGCATTGGATTTACCTGAAGAGATTTTGGGGTCTAAATAACTTACAATGAAAAATGAAATGAAAAAATTAATCCAGACTTCCATTAAAGGTTATGTGTCCATGTAAGTACAGCTGCGTATACACATTGTCAAAATATGCTGACAAGACGCTGACGAAGAAAGCTCAAGCAGCATACTGTGATTGGTAGAATTTAACTGATCACATGCAAACTCAAAGTCCAATTTCATAGCGAGGCTGCCTGCTGTGGTTCAGCTCTGGAAAATTAACCGCAAGTAAGTCATCACTTTGCTTGAATAATATTCTAATAGGCTATAGATAAATTTGTTGTTTCAGTGATCACATGAAATTTCACGTGAAGCTGCCATGCCCCCCGCAAAGTTGCTGTACTTACAAGCTAACGCTCAAATTAAAAAATCTCTGTAACATTCATAAACTTTCTTGCTAAATCAATCACTTGATAACACGACTTTGATTTAAGATTTTAAAAGTCACTGTAATTCTGAAATCCAGTGAACTATCGAATCCAAATGCTCTCTCCAGGATTGTGGGAGATTACGTAAAGTTTCCTTGGATCAAGTCAATTGAAAGGATAGGGAATTTAAATAGCTACAGGATGGATGAGCGTAAAACTGGAATTGCAAATAAATCTGTAAGAATATATACTGTATACTGCTCACCAAGATAGACTGAAAATTTGACACCTTCCCCTGGAAAATACTGTTGAAGAAGAAAACAATGTCAAATGTTTTATTCATTTAATTCCGCAAATGAGAAAATGAAGAAAATTCTGAGGAGCAGAATCTTCCCAAAAACGTCCTTGGATGTCCCGAAAATAATAACAGCATGATTTAAGTGTAATAGAATTCTTTTTTGTTCATCAAAAACAAGCCAACTATTCAAAATACAACTATTTTCAGCGAGTTCCCACTGTATATGACACTTGAAATTGAATATAAAACCATAGTCGTAAAAGACGTTGACAGTCAGGAAGCAAACAAATTGATATTATGTTTGGCGCTGTCAGGCTCAATCGAATTTCAGGTCGAGTTGGACAGTTTTAGGCTTTATCAACATTGCCAGCAAGCCTTCTGCTCACAACTACTTTTGTCAACATCTTTATAGTTGGAAAAACAATGTGAATTCGTCTGGAATTCGAAACACTTTGATAATATCTTCATCATGTGATTTCCTCCAACACATTGCACAGTGGGCCAGAGGGTGGACAAAAATAAAAAAATGAAAAAATTTAAATAATAGTTTTATCAGTGGAAATTGATATCATATGCCTCATCGAGTAAGGAAATCACATTCAACGTTATCGAAAAAATTGCTTTCTATTAATTAATCAATTTCAAATCACAGGATGCTAACTGTCATTGAATACTTCAAGCCGTCAACTGTTTTCAACTTCAATTTTACCAACTGCGTCTTCAGGCACAGATTTGTCTGCAAGCGGCATTTCGATAGCATCTTCATAACGTTCACAGGCAGTGATCTAAGTGTAACTGACTGCATTTCGATTGAGCACAGACTCCTATTGCAAAATTGTGATTTTGTTCAAAGTACTTCAGAAACACGTTGCTGCACTTTGTACGCTGTGTTTTAAAACTAAGTTCAAAATTTCGCTTGTAAACGCCAAACGTCTTCTTTGCATATTTACAAGCACTGAAGCATCCTCTAACCGTTTGACTTACATTTGGCTGCCGAGAGGTGCCGTAGAAAATACAACGATGGTTATTGCCACGGCAAAATTGAGGTGTATAGGGAATAGGGCACTGCTGAATAACTCTCAGATCGATGTCAAATTCTATTCATTTTTTATGCCAAGTCTATTTCAAAGCCTGTCCTTGTTTAAGAATCACTTCAGATTATAGATTTATAGTCATTAATTCTGCTTTCCTTATTATGGGTACGTACTTATCAGAAGTTATTTGATGCATTGACTTTGGCTGTTTCAAATAAGCACTTAGCAGAATTTTCCGACAACTGCACAAATAACTAAGCAAAGAAATTTTGTCCTCACGACGTTTTTCTTCGTAAGTTTCCAACTTTTATAGCATTCTTTACCATTTTATGCCTTATGCGATTTATGTCCAAAAAAATCGTAATCTGGCCCACTGTGCATTGGCGGGGTGAGTGGCCGAGTGGCTTATACAGTCTTCGTCAGGTGACTGCAGTTGACACTCCAGATGGTACCCTGGGTACCAGAGCCAAAAAATAATAAAAAGAAAAAAATAAGGAAGGAAAGAAAGTTGGCTCTGGTCAAATGGTGACATCCATTGTAGGAATTGACCAATGAGAAGCCTATATACCCGATCGGGTATATGGATTCTGTGAGAATTGATTGGATAGCGTGAGTCACATGACAAGACTACGATTGTGGTCAGAAAAATTGATTCAGACGGTTGTGATCAAGTTTGCCTTCACAACAATGGCGAATGTTTTGAGGGGAGCGGAGCTGTGGAGAACTGGAAAGCTTTTCAGCAAGGATAGGAGCCTAACTCCACAACAGTTTGAGACAATAACTTCATGATCACTGAAGAGTCGTTGCTGTTTGCAGTTGAGCTTTCATTCGCCCAGTGAACTTGCTTGAAGGTTTAGGCCCAGTTGAGGCTAAGGACGTGGAGAGCAGTTTCGAGAATTTAGCCGTGATATTGCTATCACTGAAAATCATAGACACACTGGCAAAAGAGTAATCTTTGCTGATGAGGACTGCATTCCAAACTGGTAGGAACGTTATTATCTTTCTTATTGTATGTGATATGATTAGTGTTTACTTGAAATATCGAGGATAATAATTGGATTTCAGATTGATTCCTCTCGAAATGTGACATTATCAGTCTTCAACCAGTTTCTTGTGATAAACTTTTCCTACTGGTACCCAAGAAATGCTTCCTGTATCGATCATTTTGCAGCGAAACTGATTTTTGTTGTGGCAAGGCCTTTAGTTGTTCAAAAGTTTGTTTGAGCCAAGACATTTGTCAATCATATGATTTAGAAATACCAACGCAACACTACATTTGGATTTGACCTTGGTTTCCCCGTATCTGGTACCCAGGGTATCCATTAAGTGACTTGACCTTGGTTTTCCCATAAGTGTTTTAACAACCGCAGGGAGGGAAGGGAGGGACACTTTAGTTGGGTGACTTCAATACAGCAACTATTTCTAGCTCTAGATCTTAACTTCGATTTAGACAAGTTCAAAGACATGAGAAGAAGTTCTTTCCAAAAGCTCGTAGAAAAGAGACTGCAACAAAAATATCACACATAGTGGCTAGAAACCATTAGTAAAACACAGGGACAGTCAAAACAAGGCTCCAATAAACTGCGGACGTATTGCCTTTTCAAATCTCATTTGCAAAAAGAACCTTACTGCTCTTTGCAGGATAAGGATCTTCGTCGAAACATGGCAAAACTACGCTGCAGTGATCACAATTTACGAATTGAAACGGGCCGAAGAGAAGGCATTCCAGCAGAGCAGCGACTATGCCGCCTGTGTTCTCTAAATAAAATTGAAAACGAAGAACATTTCCTTTTGGAATGCCCAGTTTATCAACCACTGCGAGTAAAACTCTTCCTCGCGTTTGAGAAGGAAATAAGAACTTTTCACTCTTTTGATAATCGACAAAAATTTATTTACCTGATGTCTTGCGAAGACCAGAAACTGCTCTTAGAAGTCACGAAATACATAAGGGATGCTTTTAAATTACGCCCAAATATCCCTGCTCTAATACCATAGAACTATCATAGTCATCGTATATATATCTTTAGTTTTCTAATTGATTATTTGTTCTTCCTTATAGTTCTTGTTATATCTTATCTTATTCTGTATTCGGGTTTTGTTAATAGCTTAGATTCGTCTTGTTTAGTAGACGAAGCTCCTTATATTAGTGTAGCAAGTCTGATGAATTGAAAATTGAAATTGATGAATTGAAATTGGAAGTCTTCAGTAAACATCCAGCTCCACAACAATAAAACTTTTCTCGCCATTCGAATCACAATCAGATCATCAATCGTTTAGGAAAATAATAAAGCTCAGATGACAACAAAATATGTATTTGATTAATAGTATGAATGAAGGTGTTTATTGATTAAAATCACTGCTCAAAAGGTGATCGAATTGATTCATAATCACGCTGATCAGCACCAAAACGAGGTTGCGTTATCATTTGACCAGAGCCTCCTTTCTTCCTTCTCTCTTTTCCTCTTACCAATTTCCTTTCATTTAAATTTTGAGGCTCTGGTACCCAGGGTATCCAGATGGGTGACCTCGGAGGCCTGACCTCACAACTCACCTCGTCGTCCTTAGGAAGGGACATTAAAGGGAGTGTAGTGTGCAATGGTAAATAGGCTGCTCTATAAATAGAACAAAGAAAATACGCAAACACAACATTGTTTCTTTGGCTATCGATCATTAACAACACGTGTGGGCCATCAATTTCAATGGGTTATTTTTAGATTTTTCTGCCTTGTGCAAATGCAGGCTTATAGCTTTGCGCAAACCCTTTAAACTAGGGGCTCCATGCCTGGATGCGGCATGCACAGTTGGCCTAATTAGCTTTCGGCAGCTACAAGTCCTGACAAGCCCACATAAAACAAATTGAAAACAAACGAACAAACATTCTTCTTGACTGACTATGACGTCGCAAATATGTTATAAATAAGTGATTGAATGAATAAATGAATAAAGGAATAGCTGAAGCAAGAAAGGGATGAGTGAATGAGTTAATGAATGAATGAATAATTAAATGAAGAAAGGAGTGAATAAAAAGATGAACAAATGAATGAATAAATGAATGAACGAATGAATAACTGCATGGTTATACTCTATGAAAGAATAAATGAACAAGTGACAGAATAGTTGCAAGAACATACTGTATGAATGAATGAATGAATGAATGAATGAATGAATGAATGAATGAATGAATGAATGCATTAATGAATGATAATTAATTAATTAATCAGCAAATCAATTGACGATCAAATGAAAATGATCTAGAACAAAGATAAGAGAATAATAAAGATTTCATTAAGTTACCTGTGAAGATTTTGCACTGTATTTAGTGGCATCTGAGTCAGGAGGCAAGAATAGATTAAAATCAAAATTTTGGGTCAAGCTGTTTAATCCATAGGTACCAGCAGCGACCAGTCCAGCTGTAGCAAGTAATATTACGATCTGCAACAAAAGAGAGAGTATATTCAGATAGTGCATAGATAGGCACATGAATACATAGATTAACACAAGAAAAAGATGACTTGGAGTTCTTCTACTCTTTTCTTTTAATTTCATCTGCTATTCTTGACATGTCTCGACTCTATGGTCATCGTCAGAGGAATGGGAATTTACATAATGATATGCCCCTGTTATAGCTCTTTTGCAGTCATGTGATTACAAGAGGGTCACATGATGCCTAACTGGGGTCACGTGATGCCGAATATGGCGTCACATTAATCCTTAATCAAATTTCAATATCACGTTTTATGTGTAGAAATGATAGGCCACAGGGGAACAAAGTATTGCGTAAAAAAGTGAACGGAAAAGTAGGTGAGATAGCAAAATTAATGCTAAATATTAGGCCTACTATCTTGCTTACAAATCAGCTAAAATCTTTTTTACAATTGTTGAAAAAATAACTGGATAAGACACGTCACAAATGTTATCATGTCGGATACCCAACCTGTGGTATATATGTTTTGCACCCGGGGGGGGGGGGGTAACATAACATGTTGAAGGTACGGGTATGTGCCGCCCATATGGGTGGGTTTTTGGGGGGTTTTGGGCCCAAAATTCTCTAAACAAGGGTCCCTTTTTCGGCAGATTTTCCATAAACATGGATGGGTTTTCCAGAAATTGGCAAAAAGTGTCAAAAATGGGTAGTGTTCCGCCAAAATTCATCATAAAAGTGGGTATGACGGCAACTGTCGGTAATTAGAAGAGGGTAGCTTTCTGAAAACAGGGCGGCAGACCCCCATCCATCCGCAAGTCATGTACCCCCCCCCCCCGAAGTTTTGCATTGCCTGCAGTTGCAGTCCTCGCGCTTCTGGCATCTAATGTGGTTTCAGAAAAATAGGAAGTGTGCTTATTTGGTAATGTCGGCCAGAGTCTGTTTCCAAGGACGGGTATATTCTTAATTCTAGAGGTCTTGCATTCACCTTTGGAAGCTCAGAAAAACGTTTTCATAATTTCAAAGTTTGGATAAAAATGAGTCCTGAGTTTGATTCTACGGTCGAAGTCCTTATCAGGAACTCGACTACGCAGGAGCTCAGGCGGGAAATACAGTTTGAATAATGGCCTCACTCAACCCCAAGTTGTGTATGACGACAAGAACGAAGAAAAGGTAATAAAAGTAAAAAGTAATTACCAAGCTCTTCTCGCAATCCCGTGGGAAAAACAAGACAACTGGTAAGAATACAATTTTAATGATGACAACTGTCACATCAATGGTGCGTTATTGCCGTGGTGCAAATTAAAATCAAAAACTTTCGGACGATTAAACTTTCCGATAAAATTTTGTCCGAAAGTTTATTTGTCCAAAATCTGGTGATGTCCGAAAGTTTTAAATTCATTAAAAATAGATCAAGCACAAAGAAACGTAACATAAAATATTAGTCAATCAATGTTTTGCCAGTAGCGCTTAAGTTTCTTGAATTTTTAATTTAAGAGTTTGATTCCTTAAAGCGTTTCATGAAAATAGTTCACGTATGGCAGAACCTTTAATTTGGTTTACAGCTTGTTTTACCATTGTTCAGTCGAACGAAAATTACATTCAAATTTCCTTGTAGATGTGATGATCACCATGTACCTACTGTAAGTTGACATTTATGATAGAATCACAATTACTTTTAACATATATTTTGGTATCATGCTTGTTTTTTGATGTCGTGTTTGTCCGAAAGTTTCTTGTCCGAAATTCTTGAAAAAGCGTTGGAAAGTTTTTTGTCCGAAAATTCTTCCGAAACTTCTCCATCCGAAAGTTTTTGATTTAAACGTTAGTTTGTACTCTCGAATACCGAATAAACGGAGGGGGTGAGAATAATGGGGGGGTGGAAATAGATCGATACAACAATAATCGGGGGGCTGGAATAATAGGGGGGTCCTTGGAGAAATTGAAAATAGTCTTTTTCTTACGTAAACACATATCATTTGTTACTGATACATTTACTTTTGAATTCTTGTTCTGTTTAATGCACTTCTTGAGACATTTTCTTGCATTTATTCAGAAATTATGTTTATTATCATTTCATTTTTCCAGAAATTAATAAAAGGGGGTTGGAATAAGAGTGAGGGGGGGTTGGAAAATTTTTCAAAAATTGATAAGCGGGGGGGGGGGACGATTATTCGGTTCTCGAGAGTAAATGACAAAAAACTTATCTGTTTTGCTGTAAACTTACTTTGACAGGCAACTTTACGATGAATTTAGCAACGACAGTGTCAAAGAACTTCTGCAAACGATCAACTTTCGAACATGCAAATGGTTCGTAGGTTTCTGACAAAGTAATACAGCAGCAACATGCATCTCTCCTGTTACCCCTCCTGCAAATCAGAGAAAAATAAATCTCTATACTTAAATTAAACAGAAGCGACAGAGCAGAAACTGCGTAAAATGACGTCATCGAGCAATCTGAGATAAGGAAATATTTGGATAGATAAGCTTTTTGAAACGATAAATCAAGAGTTTAAGGCCCAAGAAACAAAATATCAAGTGTTGCCGAATTTTGGGATCTGTTGCAAGGAGCTAGGGGGACTCAAAGTAACGAGCTTTCGTGCATGCGTGCGCAGTTTCTGCTCTGTCGACAGAAGCACGTATACCGTAAAAGCCTGGCAACTCCCATATGTAGAACGAAAGAAGATAGATAAATCTAAAGTTCTGTCTCGCGGATCTTGTTTATTTGATTCAGGAGCTGAGGAGTGACTGCGTTCATCTGAGCAATAAATATGCAAAAATTGTAATGCCCTCTGCTCGGTTTCTGAATCAAACAAACAAAATCAGCGATACAGAACTTTAGATTTACCCTTCTTCTTTTGTTATAAGCACATACCTTCTCTTAAAAACCTCCCATCGCCCGCACCAAACGAGAGTTCGGCGTATTGGTTTCAGGGCAACTTTGCGGCTTCGTTTGTTTTCAATTTCTGCTTGAGAGAGCAAGGGCAGATTTTGTAATACAATAGCATCAGTCGCTTTGGTTCACACCTCAATTCAAAGCGATTAGCGGATACAGACAAAGGAAATTCTCTCAAGCAGAAATTGAAAACAAACGAAGCCGCAAAATTTCCCTGAAACCAGTACGGCGAACTCTCGTTTGGTGCGGGCGAAGGGAGGTTTTTAAGAGATGTAATGTGCTCATAATAAAAGAAGAAGGGTAAATCTAAAGTTCTGTCTGGGGCATTTTGTTTATTTGACTCAAAAACCGAGCAGAGGGCATTACAATTTTAGCACATTTATTGCTCAGATATACGCAGTCACTGCTCAGCTCCTGAATCAAGTAAACAAAATGCCCAAGACAGAACTTTAGATTTACCCTTCTTCTTTCATTAAGAGCACATTACATCTCTTAAAAACCTCCCTTCGCCCGCACCAAACGAGAGTTCGTCGTACTGGTTTCAGGGCAATTTTGCGGCTTCGTTTGTTTTCAATTTCTGCTTGAGAGAATTTCTTTTGTCTGCATTCGCTAATCGCTTTGAATTGAGGTGTGAACTAAAGCACCTGATGCTATTGTATTACAAAATCTGCCCTTGTTGCTTGAGAGAATTTCTTTTGTCTGCATTCGTTAATCGCTTTGGATTGAGGTGTGAACCAAAGCGACTGATGCTATTGTATTACAAAATCTGCCCTTGTTGTCGGGGATAAAACAAGACAGTTTTCAACATCATTGCTTAGATATTAGGGAGTTTACGAAACTACGACGGCAACGGCGACTGCAACGCAAAGTTGCTTTTGTTTCAGAACTTTAAATTCAAAAGATTCCTTGTTTTTCGTTCGAATTTGCTTCCCATGAGAGACTCTCAAGTTGTCCTCTTCAATTTCACAACTTGGAAACCACATTTCTGGCGTTCTGTGCTGCAGATCTAGGCTTGCGAAGTAAAAATCAGTCGTTTTAAATGTTTGTCTTCAAAGTAAGAATATCGTTTTCAAGTATCTCTGAGTTATAGGAGGCCTCATTTAAGCCTTTTGGATGATATATTAAAAGCAGCGTACGGAAACAAGACTTGCTTTGCGGAATTCCAGATGACGTTCTGGCTGGCGTTGCCGTCCTGGTTTCGTAAACTCTCTATTCAGGAAGCAGGACTTTTTCAAACGCCGGACGTTTTTATTAACTCACCCGCTATAATCAATATTCAATCAAAAGATAGTCATCTCTCCGTTCGCGTTGTTCTGCAGCTTTCCTGCCTTTGAACATTTTCTATTCTTCATTCAAGCAAGATCCGACGCACAGCCAACCATCGTGGCTTTTTCCCATTTCAGTTAACGAAACAACTGTTCACTGTACTGTACAATTTGAGTTTTTGAAGCTCATCAAAAAGCACCGAAGATCAGTGATGAGAGTCTAATAAAATGTCAAAGGACCCGTATCATTAACAAGCAATGAGTGAGCCGAATGAGCGTTATTTTCTTATGTTATTCGTTGAAAAATAGATTAAATTGAGCAATCCTCATGTAGTTTCGCCAAAGCATTGGGACCTAGTTTTCGGAAATTTTTCATTTAATATCAAGATAGTGCATTAACCATAGGTAACCCCAAGGGGGGCACTCAGCACATCCACATACGAGGAGGAAAGTCCGATATTTTTGGGTTAGAATATTGCCAAAAGTGATATTTTTGGGTCCATATAAGACTGAAAATATGTTCATGATATTTTTTGACATGAAATATTGTTGAACTGATATTTCTGGGTTCGCTAGCCCTCTATTTTCATTGTTTCGGGATATTTCATGTTCATGTGCTGGTTTCTGAGTATAACATGAGCTGAAATTTTTGGGTTGCAATGAATTTGAAGGGATATCTTTAGTTGCCTGGAAATTCCTTTGACTGATGCCCCTCCCCCCGTATGCGTAAAGTGTCCCTCCTAGGAGATTAACTGTCAAACTCAAGCTAGCCTCTCAACCACACCACTGAGCTGCCATTTTTCAAATCGAAGTTATAGTTTTGGTTTTTTATGATTTTTCAAATAGTGGACATATTTTCCAATTCAACCGATGTGAAAATGCGAATAATGCAATGTTGTCTTTGCACAAAATCTTGACTATTGCAACATGGTGATAAAAATTTATGAGCAACTACGGTCATACCGTTTGATATCCAAAGCAAGACAGGCGGCGAAAATCGTGCAGGCAAAGAAGAAAACTGCCAAAATCCCTGAAAAAGAACGAAATTATTTTAAAGTAATACTTCAAGCGCTTTATGTAACATCGTAAAAACGTTGAATGGAGGTTAAACAGTGCTACCACTTACAGGTGGCATCAAAACTTTTAATTCCACCCAAATGCGTTACGACACCCTCAAGGTGCTTTTTCTGCCGCATTTCTGATGCATATCTGACGCTCTTTTATTCTTGAGTGAACGTTTAACAACACAATCTCCTATGTTCTCATCGAACAGCTCCTATCTTCTAATCAGCGTTAATGCACGTATTTCTTAGAAGAAACTATGAATTTAGGCCCTCGTGAACACCTTCAAAACAATTTTTGAAGCTCCTCTAATGTTTAGACTTCACAGAGGTATCTTTCGAGAAATATGATTCAAGCAACAAGTGGAGTTTCTTGATTTTTTGTGATGTGAGGGTTGAGTTTCTTGTAAGCAGTTTCTTACAAAGAAATACGTGTATCTTATTGGAAGAAAGATGGCCCACAAATTGGTCAAATTTGCCGAGAAATTTGCCGATAAATTTGCTGCGAAATCTGCTATGAAATTAACGCTGGGGTGCGGTACTCCTTCGTTTGGCTACGTCCTTGCCTCGCACTAGTTTTGCGAAAAATGAGAACTGAATATTATGATACTTCAAAATGCTTTTTACACCTTTTTTTATAAGAAACTGCCTTATAAGAAACTAGTACTAAGATGGCCAAAATTTTAAGAAACTCTAGTACTACGTCTGAGAAGTACTAAGAAACTTTTCAAAGTTAAAAGCATGAATTTTATAGCAAATAGATCGTTGAACCTTTATTATTGGGCAATATTATCTATCATTTGTGTTTTCAACATAACAAAACACTGTTTATTCCTATATGATGCTTTAAATATCAAGAAACATTTCTGCAGCAGTGTTAGCGACCACATTGACAATTCATGTATTCAAAAAATAAGAAACCAATTAAGAAACTTTTAGTAATAAAATGGACAAAACTTCATGTTAAATCAAGAAACTTTTGGTACTATGGCCTGATCCAAGTTTCTTATAAAAAAACAACGTGTATTCAAGCATCTTCTCGCACAAAGAAAGAATAATCATCCTTGAAATAAGCTCCTCTCTACAGCACTTCTTACAAAGAAATTTCATCGATTTTTCAAAACATTTGTAGAATGTCGCATTGATCCGGTATTTGTTGCGAAGTTGCGTCCGTTGGAAATAAAAACAGCTAAGTGGTCATGCTTCTTAAACTCAACCAATGCTTCACAACACAATCTCGTTTGAGGGTCTGCAAAGATGGCGATAAGCAAAACCAAAGAATTTAAAATGAAAACAAAATACTGTCGCAGTTTCTTTAGCTGTTATACAAAGTCGATTTTCAATTTCTATTGCGGTGGGTGTGAATACTAGCCGGACGCTTCTTCAAAAGGGGGATTCCCTATTTCGACATATTCGTAGCATTCTCTTCATTGCTGGCCTATCAGTAGACCGATTATCTACAAGAAGAAATGGTCTACGAAACGAAAAGTTCGACGATGAGCTTGCTGCAGCCATCACATCAATTATTTCCTCCTTTATCAAAATAATAAGATAAACGCGTCTTAACGACAATAACATCAATTTAACTCTATAAAAATTTCCTTCACCTTTGGCAAAGATTCCTTCGTTTTCAAGAAAAATCCTTGAAAAACCCTAAAATCCTTTTACACGTTTTTATTATAAGAAACTTGGATCAGGCCATAGTACTAAAAGTTTCTTAATTTAACATGAAATTTTGTCCATTTTAGTACTAAAAGTTTCTTGATTGGTTTCTTATTTTTTGAATCCATGAATTGTCAATGTGGTCGCTAACACTGCTGCAGATATGTTCCTTGATATTTAAAACATCATATAGGAATAAACAGTGTTCTGTTATGTTGAAAACACAAACGGTTAGATAATATTGCCCAATAATGAAGGTTCAACGATCTATTTGCTATAAAATTCATGCTTTTAACTTTGAAAAGTTTCTTAGTCTCCAGACATAGTACTAGAGTTTCTTAAAATTTTGGCCATCTTAGTACTAGTTTCTTATAAACCAGTTTCTTATAAAAAAACGTGTATTTTCGTTTGTTTCGGATAAACCCATCTAAGACTTGTCCTTCATAATCTCCTGTCTCTCTAAATTGTCGATCGTATGAAAATCTGATTGCTCTAAGGAATTCCAATATGTTGATACTAAATTTTCGACGAATGGAGGAAAAATGGAAAAATTGAGTTCAATTGCAATGAATCTTCTGGTATTAACGGGAGAAGTCATTAGGGAAAGACTATCATGGTGTTTCCAAATTTAGCAAACACGGCGCATGTTCGTCTCTAGAAATCTCAAATCTGTTGTAACAAGCTTTTGCTCTTTGTTTCGCCAGTTTCAAAGACGCTGACTACTTTCATTTACTCGTAGGTTATTAATGCTGATTCATCGCAACAGTGGTTTTGGTTGTTAATCACGTGTACATAAACACATTTGTAAGGAACAGGTCCTTCTATTACATAACCGCTACGCTGCAGGTATCCTATACAATAAGAATTTCAATTGGCGCTCAATGAAAATCTGCAGACTTAACAGAATTGTGGATCTTTCAACAGGGCAGATCAAGAGAGTTCTGGGTCAAAAATGTTGATGATGTAATCGTTTTTTATATCGGCCTGCCGTATACATAATATGCATATTTTTGAAATGACAGATTTTTGATATAGCAAAATTTGCCTTTGTGTGGGATCGGCTTTCTTTGCTCGCATCTGTTTTGGCAGGCTTGATTCTGAGATGAAAAGATTCTTTCATGAGCTAGTTACACAATGTGAATCTGAGGGCTTGTTAACCCCTAAATCTTTTTCACTCAGCCGGTTTGTTCATCAAAATTATGAGATTTACGATGAGACATAACGAAAATCCGGCAGGATCACTTCTGTATAGACATGTAGAACATGTGACTTCCAAAAATTTTTAAAGACCCCTAATCTCCGATTTTACATTACAAAGATGGACCTTTTCTCTGACTTTCACCGAATCAAATCAACGACAATTGCCACTGAAAATGAAATGTTTCTCTGGCAAGATTTTCCACTGTTTGTGACTATGGTATCGAGTAGCAACTTTTATAGTCACGGCAGTCCAAATATCACCCCTTACATTGATTTCTATGTCACAATTAAACAATTAACAATCTCAAATGTAACGAATACTAGAATACGGTTACTGTGATTTCTTTTTTATGGATCATGATAAGGAGTATTTAGCTACCGAAAAGTTTCGTATTCAGTACCATGGATTGATACCCTTATTCCTAAACACTCTGACGTTCCATGACAAAAATTACCTATTTTTAAGAATCAATGTCCTTGCATGCATGGTTCTAGGATACCCTTTCTTGGAGATTTTGGGAACTCACCTGAGATACTATGCGCATACTAACGGGTTTTGCGTTGTACAGGAAAATATAAAGCAGTGACGCATTTACCCATGGGCCAACAGGGCCCAAGCCTAGGGGCTCCCTAAAAATCCTAAAGTTAGGGGGCCCCGAGCAAAAGTTTGAAAAACCTATGAATTTTGTCATGCGGAGTTGCCTCCGGTGAAAGAAGCTTCGTCACGCTGAAAAAGGTCGGCAGTGTCACAAGAGTATGTTGTTGCCTTGTGGCTAAGGGAGCGGTCATTTTTAATCCTGGGTACCGGGGCGGAGGATTTTTGGCAAGGGTATGAAACTTTCTTCCACTATTTTGTGGGGGTACGAAAATTTTAAGAGCAATTCTTATGGGGTACAAAACTATGTCTCTTGAGAAAATTTTTGGTGAAGTCAACGATCAAAGATTGAAAGAAAAGATTATAACGGACATCTGGAAATGATGAATCACTTGAACAGTATGAAGATCGCCTGGGCCAACTTGGTATCTGTCAGTATATCTAAGTTTTATGAACAAAGACTGGTGGATGGGGTACTAAACCATTTTACTGAAAGATTATGGGACACGAAAACTTTTTCTGTGTTCAAAGATGGGGTATGAAATTTTCTCTAATTGTGCAAAATTATCCTCCGCCCTAGTACCCAGGATTAAAAGTGACCGCTCCCTAATGGCAGCAAATTTTGATGTCCTGAGACCTAGACCCCAAGAAAATCATCCGAAATTTAGCAGCAATGGAATTAAGACGAAAGACATTAGTGTCATGGACCATGAACCAAGGGACAAGGATAGTTTTATTGGGATTGTACCAAGATGTATATTCTTGTATCGGTGTACAGCATAGAGCTCAAATCTTTAAAAAGACGGGTGTAAAATTCTTTTAAGTTTTTCTTTGAATCAAAGTGCTCGAAAGGAACTTTGGGCAATTTGCTGTAAATCTGCCGTGGCAATTTTTTGATATCGTGATTACCTTTAAAATGGCGGCATTTATTGATTTTGAGGTTGTGACGTCATCAAATTTCTAAATCTCTAACCAGAAGAGCTACAAATTTCTGCTTGCAATCATGTCGTAGACCTTTATAAACTATGGTTTTCTTGAAGATTGTGTCAATTTTCCTCAAGTAATTTAAGGGTTACGATGGATTTAATTTTCTCAAAATTTTTGCTGGATTTTTACAAAAATAATCCAAATGCCGCCATTTTGAAAATAATCAAGATATTAAGGAATTGCCACGGCAGATTTACAGCAAATTACCTAAAGTTTCTTCGAAGTCATTCAATTCATGGAAAAATTTGATACAACTTCACACCCACCTTTTTTAAGATTTGAAAGATTTGAGCTCTATGCTTCGGTGTACTCAATTTTTCGACTTTTGCAGTATCAAACTATCGTTGATATTCATTAACTTGTTTGGTGACTGAATGCCTGCCCTTATCCATAAAACTTGATGCTAACTGGGTGCCGAGTACTATGCACATGACACACAAATTCTTAGGTATGTTTTAAGGGGCCCCTATCAGTTTTAGGCCCAGGGCCCCAGCTGATTTAAATGGGGCCCTGACGAGTTAAGACCGAGGGTTTTACGAGTTAAGACCGAGGGCTTTATATTTTCCTGTACAACAACAACAAAACAGGTTAGTATGAGTTTTCTTACCTGATAGCTTCTAATTTTAACTTTTATCATCGAGTCAAACGCATTTTGTTACTGCTATGTCGTTTCATCGGGTTTTTGTAAATCTCACAAGCCTAAAGCAGTTGTTGCGGCGACAAAAACACGTCCTTGAATTGAATCGTATTACACAAGGCTACGGGAAACCAGCCGAGAAGGTGCGATTGACCAATAGGAGTTGCGGCATTCTGTATCGTCTTGCTTTTGAAACTTCAGTCAGGTAAAACTGAAGCATCCTTAGCCCAATTTACTGAAGTCGTTTCCTGAATATTCTATACCATATTCTTGACACTATTCCTGCCGATTAAAAAGGAATTCTAGGGATTTCTCTAGCCAAGAAAAGGAAATAACCACGGGGGGGGGTTCTCGGCTAAATTTCGGGTAGGGGGGTGCCGCCCACAGTTTGAAAATGTAACCGTTGGCTAGACCAATTTTTGTGAAAATGATACCCTTGGCTAGACTAATTTTTCCTTCAGAAGTGCTCTGAATTGGCATTTTCTAGGCAAAACTTGCCAAATTTTCGCATTTTCTAGACCAAAATTTTTAAGAAGTTGGGTTTTTTTACAAAAATTACCGAATTTTGACATCTCTTTGACCAAAATTCCCAAAAAGCATACCCTTGCCTAGACCTAACTCGACTAAAATTGCCAAAAAGTACACCCTTGGCTAGACTAGAAGTCCGAAAAAGTATACCCTCGCGGGCGGCACATCCCCAGGTACCTTTACTATGGAAGAACCCCCCCCCCCGTGGAAATAACTTTGCCAAAAAGATTTTGGGGAGTGAAATGTCCCTTGACCTTCATGATGAAACGTACCGAATCATTTTATAGAGGCATCTCCAAAAAACATACATTTTCAGTGCTAAATGTGGATATGATAAATTGGAGACCGTGTCTGTCAGTACTTGAAGTCGAGCCGATTTCAAGTTTTTTTCGAATCTACTTTTTATAGAAAGTGGCTTACCAAAACCAGCATACACGCAAAAAGACCGCAAAGCAGGGAGAACCTACAAGAAAAATATGAATTAGGAATGATAAATCGTTATAAAAGGGGCAAGGCACGAGCGACAAATTTTCAAAGACCAATGAAATTTCACTCAATATCGTTCTTAAATTATTTGGACAACAAAAAACAATAATAAAGCTGCAATAATTAAAGTTTGGATTCATTTTCTGACCTACTTGATAGGCTGTTTAGCTGTCCCACAAAAGAGAACACAAACGACGGTTTTACACATTTCTTAGAAATCTGAGGACTTTTCAAAACATGAAAAGAAACTATCATGTCACTCCACTGAACATTCCATATGACAAATTAGGTAAGTTTCGCTCGATCCAAACTTGTTTATGAAATTGCTACCAAGGTCTATTCAGCCATTTTTATGATTTTTTCAGATTTGTCCAGAAATTGCGAAAAAGCTGCTTCTAATTTTACCCTAGCAGTTCGGGTAAAACTTGACAGTCTCCAAATGTCTAGAATATCAGTAAAGAGTGCCCTAAATTATCCTTATCCTAAAATTAAAACGGCCAGGCTTCTATTCCATTGTTCATGTCATCTTTATTTTTGCCAATAATTCAGCGGGTTTTCTTTTCAAGAGAATAATTGATGGAAAGATTTGAAAAAACCAAGACACATCGTAAATTCTAAATCAAATCTTAGCTAGCAGGTGCACAGTGCACAGTGATACAGCTGGAGGAGAAAGATGCAAAATGTCGCAGATTTGTGCAATGTTTTGCGTTTTCTTTTCTTGACTGGATCACAGTGGGGTGTTATTTTACACACAAGCTGTCTCATAAAAAGCTTCCCAGTTTCAAACTTAAATATCTCTTGAGCTGCACAACCTAGCAAAACAGATAAAACAGTTTCTGAAAGCGTAATAATGCAGTTACTAAATGAGCACCAGTTTGATAAAATTGAGCGATGGAAACAAACACGGGGAGTCATCAAATATGAAACAACCTTTCGCCATTTGTAAGCAGCGTTTCACAATATCAACATGAAAATTGAAATGCTACAATTTTTGCACCAATGACCCCCGTCTTGCTTACAGAAATGGGGTTTGAGACACTCATGATTTGATTCAATGATAGGGGTGTCATTTATGTTGAAATGAATTGTAAAATATAGGCAAATCATTATAGTATGGCCAATTGGATGCATTGATGTTGTCCCAAAGATGGTTGAGCCTCTCTTTGATTTTGCATGTAACCTATCTATATTCTGTTTGACGTATATTTATGATATGTAGCCTTTGGACATGACTGGGTGAGATTGGACTGAGTGAACGGGAGAATGGTTGCTTGAACAGCAGCGTGACCGACATGCTTGAATAGCAGTTAAGTAACTTGAATAGTTAGGACAAAAGTAATGGGATAGCGGTTACTTTATAATCATCGTTGGTTGAACCATATTGTCCGGTGTAACCTGTATAGCGAAGCATATATTCACGTTTATTCTCATTTATATTCATATTCATACTCTTGACTTTTATCGCTCGGATCCTATTTAACAATGTTGTAAACGTCACTTACAATAGCTGAAAAGTCGATTCATATCTGACGAACCCCCCCCCCCCAACCTCGAACCCAGGGTAACAATGGGCGGCCAGTTGTCATTTGTGCTGAAGAGGCGAGGCTGAAGACAATGATAGCCCTGGAATCGAGGTTGACGAACCCCCTTTTTGTTTCCATTGCATTATCAAACTAGTGCTCAGTTCATTTAGTATAGAACTGCATTACCACGCTTTTAGGAAATGTTTTTTTTTGTTAGGTTGCGCAGGTCAAGAGATATCAAGTTTAAAACTGGGAAGCTTTTATGAGACAATCTGTACATAAAGAACCTTCAAGATAAGTTCTGTTTGCCACTGGTTACTTTTCCTTGTCATCGATTTGATCTGACGTCTAATATGAGGCCGACTTCGGTATCAAATCGTACATATTTTCTCTTATGTGTTGCTTTTAATTGCGTGGTTTAAGAAGCTTTTCTTATATCTATGTTCGTTGCCTCGGGGTGGACACAGCTTTTTCCTCCCCGGGGATATTCGTCTCAGCAGTATTGTAGAGTAATCCTTATAAGTAGAGTAGGTCGCAACATGTATTGTAGAATTTTACTGCATTAGATAAACAAAAAATTCTAATTCCTATGTTTATAAAGTTTGACAATATGGTGGCTGGCATAAGTCTGCTGCTTTTCTAGTTAAATATTAGGTATCTTCGTTGTCATAACCTCATCTGTTTGTACATAATCAAAAGTCTAGCTTGCGAGAAAAGCAAAACAGAACTATAAAGCTGAGTTTAAATCATGGATTTTCAACTGGATTGTCAAATATTTCAACTGGATTGCCAAATTTTTCTTTAATATAGCTGGTCCCTTCACCACAAAATGTCTTTTCTCATCGTCGTTTTCATTGTAAGATTTATAATAAAGCTGCGTTTCCCCCGAATCATCATGCTGTTAAAGAACAGCCCAAACATAAAATTCTTTGCATGCGTTTCCTCGACATCTGTTGAAAACGTGTTTGCCTGGAAATCAGCTACCTACATCTACAGCGTTACCAATGGTTAAACTGTGAGTTTGCAACTAGTAAAGAGCAAAAAACTTGCGATGATGGCAATGCAGAGGTGTGAATCTTGACATTTGATGTATGTTTTACTGTAGCTCCCACAAAGTTTTGTTTGATCGTGTTCCGTAAACATCTGCGAACGACGTGTTCGGCTGCAAATCATCTAAAATTTCAAACCACGCACATCTGAAACTTGATTTTCTTCCATCAGTCAGTCAAAAACTTAACAACAGACCTTTTAACTTGCTAGAAAAAGAGGTTTGGATCGAGCGTCCAAATTTGTTAAAATTTGAAAAGGAAAACAAAAGCACGACCCCCATTCTCATGAGCAACACTGCTAGCTGTGGCATGAAGTTGCTTCGGATCTCAGAACACTTTTCAGAGACTTCGTTATCGATTTCTTTGGTCAAAGTGAGTTAGCAATGGTTCTGATAATGCACATAATGAATATCAATGACTGAAAACATCAAACTTCAATGTGCGAACTTGCAACATGATGTCTGAGGATTGTGACACAGAGGGCACATCTTACTTTCTGCGTAACCCCAAATCTGCATATTACTCATGTTGGAGAGGAGGCTTATTAGAAAGGGGGCTTATTGGAGAGAGGGGGCTATGCAAAAAATCATATGACATGGATATATATGATAGCTTTCAAGTTCCTTTATCCCATATTTTCCGGACTCAGCATAACAATTTAAAGAGTCAAATACATAAATTCGACAAGCTCTCCATCCCAAACACTATTGGAACGAAAATGGAACCTTGTCTAGCGAAATAATCGAAAATCATTGGTAATTTCTGGATCTTGATAAGTAAAAGTGGAGGGCTCAATAGTTATTCATAGATCTTTTACGGTACAGCAAAGTACTTGAAATCTCTTTCAAGTCATTCAATCCAAAGACTGATCCACAGGCCATTTGCATCAATCAATCAATCAATCAATCAATCAATCAATCAATCAATCAATCAATCAATCAATCAATCATACTCACGGTAGTAGCACCAATTAAGAATGCAATGACATCCGTCATAGACGTTACAGAAATGGCAACACCCTACAAAAATCGATAGCTTGAAATTAATATCACTGATAAATTTTATTGCAAACCTGTTATAACAGAAGATTGATGGAGTAGCTTAAGATGAGTCAACATTGTGGGGGAAAATCGGTCAATCGAATTTTGCCTGTAATATCAGTTAAAATGTCCTAAGTTGTAAAGTTGCCGCCTTTTAATGAATAAATTGCCTTTGCTTATGAAAGAAAATACCAGTGAAGTAAATAAATTTGTCAACGATGCATTGTGTCCCCATCTTACCGGGTGACCCAAAAAAAAACTTCACGAGCTAGATCATAACTAGCTCCCTGAAATTATCACAGTTTAAATGAAAGGATTAGCTATCTTTTGGGATGCTGCAGGGTCGTTTTAAGCAATGATTACCATCTGAAAAACCAGATTCAAAGAAAATTTCGAGTCCAGGATTCCTCATTTTGAGTGAAATAATCGCCATCATTTTCCAGCCAACATTTTGCGAAAACTCGACATAGCGATGGATTAGAAGTCGTCTGGGAAAATTCTTTGTTTGCAAGATGATTGACCCGAGTTCCTCATTCAAATTTCATACTCCGAAGCAAAGCTGGAATTCAACTTTTCGAGAAACACAGTTTGTCAAAGAAACGTTGATAATCCCAGTTTATCAGTTGATAAACCTAGTTTATCGTGACAAACCTATGTGCCATTCACACTGCAAGTTAACCAACCTTAAATTAAACCAGGTTTTTGAATGGGGCCTTCTAATCGTTCAATCAAACAAATCCAGTCATTTGATTTGTTGAAATTTGAACTTGTTTAGATAAAGCTGGTTTAACAGCGTCAGTGTGAATGCAGTACTAGTTTACAAAGTGATAATCCTGGTTTATCAGTGATTATCAGGTTTTTGTGATTTTTGCTTTTATTGTTATTCTTGATTCATCATTCCAAATGGTACACAATTTTTGAGTAAAAAACTCACACAAGCGGATCTCATCGCAGTTTTGCAATCTGGCATCGAGCAATCTGAGTTAAGGAAGTGTTTGGATAGATAAGCTTTTGAAATGATAAATGAAGAGTTCAAGGCCTAAGGAAGAAAATATCACGCGTTGGTTAATTTTGGGATCTGTTGCCCGGACTTAGTTGGGCTCAAAGTTACGAGTTTTCGTGCATGCGTGCGCTATATCTGCTCTGTCTCTGCTAAGATAGTTTCAATACTCCAGGAAGGAAGTTTTGCTGGATAATCGTACCTGTCCTAGTTTCCGCTAAAAAATGGCTTGCGACGATTTTGAAATGATCTATCACAAGTCATAACAACTAAAAGCAAACCACTATAGGTGTAGACGGATTACAAGCTGTAGTTTCGCTCCTCCGCCAAACTGATATACCCCGCTACAACTAATAGCTACACCTAGTTTGAGAGGTCTCAGTTTGGCAAGCAGTAGTCTCGATTTTGTGAGCGATAACTGGGACTCACTGTAGTCGGTATACTACGGGAGTATGATCGCGCTTCTTGACAACAGAATGATACACGCTGTTTCTACAACACAAACATAAAAAGCTTATGAAGCGAATCTTCGTTGCATGATTGCCCTGTATGGATCATGGACATAAAGAGTTTTAAAACAGTCTGAAAACTAAATCGAGAAATCAAATATTAATTTACGGCAGCGTCTGTAGAATATAATAACGGCTTACATGTAATCTGCCATTTAGGTCAGGCTTGAGGATGAACTGTTTATAGACTTGGTGAACGTGCATCAGACAGATCTAGTCTTATTGTATGAAATGTTAAAAAGACTGCTTGTCTTCGTGCAATGACCTGACGCGTTGGCATTTGCTACAATGACAGATCTTTAGATCAAAGAAACGTGAACATCTAAAACAGAGCCAAATATTCCTTCGAAGCTTTTTACTTGACTTGGGAGATCAAAAATTGGCCTTATGAGCCAAAGATATCATGTGCAAATTTCAAGTACTTGCTGTGGTCGGAAAAGATCCTGTGAGGTACTGTAAAAAAATAGATATCAAGGTTCATGAAGAATTCCACTTGAAATCATGATTTACAGCAGTGATATATGATTTGATTTCCTTTTGAACTTTAGGTTCTGAAATCTCCTAATCAGGTATCTTGATAGTGGTACCTTTCCCGTTCCTTGTTGTTTTATCCATTCTCAGTTGCATTCATTTTCCTCCTCTCATCTTATCTCTTTTTATCTAACCCTTAACCCTTCTTAGCAAAGGTTTCAAATCTTTAAATCAACGAAAAAAGTTGGATGCAAAATTCTATGACACATTTCTTCTATCTGAATGGCTTGAAAGAGACTTCAGCTACCTATCCATAAAACCAACGCTGGACTTTTCAGAAATTTTGAGTATTTTAAATCACATCGGCGTATTCAAAATTTCGGCTCAATTGAGGGAGTGACGTCATCAAATTTCTAAATTATAAACCACAAAAGTGACAGACTTCTGCTTGATGCTATATTTTAGGCATCCATTAACCACGGTTTCCTTGGAAATTATTCCATGGTGCGTCAAACAGTTTAGAAATTGGACGGTTTTGAGTATTTTTGAACAATTTTCTCTCTCATACTGAAGACTTCAGAAAGAGTCCAAACGCAGAATTATAGCAAAGCAGCTGACGTTTCTTTGAGGCCATTCAGTTCAACGAAATAGGTCAATTTTACATCGACCTTTTTTGGAAACTATGCTACCCTTCCTCCATGTAATTCGCTTCCTCCTCTCTTCCTGTTTCCATTTCATAATTGCTAACTTATTGTAGTCCTAATCAACCAAAAAAGTTTGCTCTGGATTTTTCCAACTCAAATAGAAGATTATCTATCTTTGCATTTAAAGGTGTCACTGATGCGGACGAACAGCACCAGGGCCGAAGCCAATGGGGGGGCTGGGGGGCGGAGCGCCCCCCCCCCAGCAGACCATTTGTCGGAAAATTTTGCTCTCTTGTCGGAATTTTTGTGTTCTGAATAACTAGTTTTGGAGGATTTTGAGGAGAAATAATGGAGAAAAACATGAATTTTTTAGTGTAAAAACATAAATTCCAACAGAAATTATTGAATTTGTGGCATATTTTTGATTGATATTAACTAATTTGTGTTGATTTCAACGTTGAATTGCGAAATGTGGCCAAATTTTAGTTACCGCGGAGTTAGATCGGTACAACTGTTGTTGTTGCTGTTGTTGTTGATGGTTTTTTCGTCGGAAAATTTTGGTTTTTCGCCCCCCCTACGCAGGCATAGCTGGTATCGGTCCTGAACAGCACTGTCAAAAGATGGGGAATCCTGTTTCGAATTTTTTACTTTCAAATCTCGTTTTGTTTTCAAATTATCCCCTGATTTTAAGGCCCCGTTCACACTGCACCGTTTTTGTACAAAAACGGAGAGAAAAGCCTCCGTTTTTGTGAAAGTGTTAACATTGATCTGCAAAAAAACGCCACAAAAATGGAGGGTTTCGAAAACGCTATCGAAAGTGGATATCCGCAAAAACGGAGATTTTTGAAAACACTCCTTTGAAAACATTCAACAACGGGCTTCACAGAACCGGAGCAATGTAAACGCACAAAAACGGATATCTTTGGCTCCGTATTTGTTATCAGAAGGATCAACGTGAACGGACAGGATCGATAAAACTTTTGTTTCAGATCACCTTTAAATAGACTGCCAAATGATATGAAATCGGCAGAAAATCTAAATAGTTTTAAAAACATTATAAAAAAGTGATTGGCGGGCCGACATTAATATCATTTGTCGACAGAGGGCTACTATGAAAGATAGCAAAAATACCTGGCAAATTGCGTTTGGACAGTTCTCAGACATTCGAAAATTCTACAAAATGTATCAAAACATAATTCGATTCAGGTTCTTTTTAAGAATAATTTAATGGTCTATAGACCTTTTAGCTATTCTGCAAAAGGGCCTAGATCGAGCCTTATTTTTATACATTTTATACACGAGGTTCGATCGAGTAGCGTTAGAGCTTCTATTATGCACACTATTATGCACATTCGAAAATTCTACAAAATGTATCAAAACATCATTCGATTTAGGTTCTTTTCTAAGAATGATTTAATGTTCTATTAGAGCTTGGTTTCCACAAGACGTTAAATCGCGTTATTTCAGTGCGTTGAATTCTGTAAAATTATAGTGGCGCTAAAAACTGGACTTTTTGAAATAAAGGAGTTTTAATCCCGAGAGCGAGCGTTAAATCGCTATAAACAGCGTCAGATTCTTTCTGTTAGATTGTAAAGTGCGTTTCTAATTGAATTAAAAAACAAGCGCGATCTGACACGCACAAATAACGCAACTTGATGCCTAGAGGAACGCAAGCTTAAAGGAAGAGATTCTTACCGCATGCTTCATCGTTGCTCCTAAAGTATATGGGAGTGAGGCATCTTTTGGTAGTTTTTTGGCAATATTTTCATATGATTGAATGATAACGAAAACATCATCGACGCCGATACCTAATTTGATAAATTGAAACAAGATAGACATAAACATTCAGAATAAGATAGAGCGTACCTTGATCAGAGTATCTGAATGCACGAAGTTTCAAGCTGAGCCCATTATCAAGTGGAATTCCTGGCAAATAAGCTGAGCCCGTTACCACTTGATAGCAGACTTAAGCAGAGCACGGGCTCAGCTCGAAACCTCGTGCATTCAAAATACTCAGATCAAGGTACGATTTATTTTATTCTGAATGTTTATTTTACAATAAATATCGTACAAAATGCCTAAAACAAGATTGTTTTGTGCAAAGCATAGACATGAGTGAGCGCAAAGGATATCCAATACTTATGGGGATGTATCATGGTTTTTGCCCGGATAAGATTTCCGTCAAATGGAGCCTGAAAAGCGATCAATTTCTGTGATTAGAGGCACCGCAGCCGCTTAGGCCCGAGCCTTCTACAACGATTAAATAAGGCAAAAGAAGTACACTAATCAAGCAGCTGGTCAGCACCGAGCAACTAGAGGTATGTAGCATGTGACACTTCCAAAAGATTACCCTTGCCGCTTTAAATGGTAATTAAATATAAAACTTACAGTGTGATCATGTTCACGACTTTACGATCATAAATGCTACATCTTGATCATGTTTACGACTCCCTCTCTAAATCAACAGCATGTTTCCCGAAACTCCTTCATTAAATTTTGGATGATAAAAGACAAGATTGACTGCAAGCGTTGTACCACTATATCATCACTGACTCAAAACAGACAACATCAAACTCATTCCAGTATAATGCAAGGGGCGTCAATTCGATGAAATCGTGTGGTAAGGCCAATAGTTCTTTTGCTTGCAAGAAAAGGGGTTTGGATCGAGTATCCAAATCTGGAAAATTTGGTGAAGGAAATCTTAGGTATGAACCTCTTCTCAGTATAAACACCGCTAGGTGAAACAAAAAACTTCCTTTGGATCTCTGAAATCCCAGAACACTTTTTACAGATTTGATCAACGATAACTTTACTCACATTGAGATATGAGTGTTTCAGTCTATACAAAAGCTAGTTTTATTTGCTTTCTGGCATTGTTTCTCGTTATTTTGGTTTAATATGAGCTGAATTTGTTGTGTGATGGCTGCAGCTCAAAATTTTGAGCATGCAAGGGTTTGATTTTGTGAGTTTGCGAAGCGCTTTGGAGTCTGCGCAGTATCGATCTCAGGGTTATCGTCCTTCATCCTTCCTTTGTGACATTGAGCATGCTTCAAAACGCCTCGCTCTTCCCACTGATCAGCAAGCCAATCAGAATTAACGTTTTTTCCTTTTTGATTTACAAACGGGGGAATTCGCAGTGTCCGGAACAACTGCTCGGTGAAGATGAGTGCCAGTTATAGGAATAGTATTCAAACTACTTACCGAGGATAAGGAACGGCAATATAGAATGGACCGGACCATAGAAGAAACCGATTGCACTTGAAAGGCCGAATGAAACAAGAATTGCAAGACCGACGCAAAGAACGCCAATAACAGCCAACCATACCTACAAAACAGTACGATTATCAATTAACCGGTAATAAAATCAGCCCATTCGTCTACGTATAAATAAACCAGATTACTGCACTGGGGCCAATCATAATCAGTCTGTCCATGTATCCATCTCTTCATTTTGAGGCAATTTTTCACCCTTTCCCAGTGACCGTATTCAGAACGGAATCATAGATTTCACAGCTGCCTGTAGCAGTGACACAAATCATGAGCGATAGGACACCCAGTGTGTAGCAGTTTGAAATTTATATCAGAAGAGAGCCACCTTAACTTGGTGTCTTTTGTGTTTTTAACCTATTTTTACTTGTTATATAACAAGTTTGCCCTGTTTCGTAATTTTGAAATTTTCGGTAGTGAAGGTGGATCTAGGAGGCTCATAAACGAAAATTTCAAAATCACGAAACAGTGAAAGGTGGTTGTATACCAAGTGAAAATGAATTCAAAACACAAAAAATACTATGTTAAGGTGGCTCGCTTCTGATTTAAATTTCAAAATGCTACACACTGGGTGTCTATCCCTCGTTAAAGCAGGCAAGCTCCTTGTATCATTTCAAGAAAATTGTTTAAAAACTGTTTCCTTTCACTTGATTTAGGTTTGAATCTTTAAATTCCTTGTAAATAGGCTTTGAATATTGTAAATAAGGTTGTCTAGCTTGATCTATTCAATAGCTTTTTACTTTGTCTCTTAAATTGTAATTAAATGTTTTTATTAGAGGGCCCCTCGAAAATCAACTTGTTGAAGAGCAAGCCTCCTTAAATGAATTGAAATGAAATGAAAATGCAAAAATGAGGTAAAAATCCTTAGAACACCCAGTAGCGCAACTTTTGCTGCAATAATTTTCAAAAGGGAGGATATTTTTGTGAGTCACCTTATAGTCTTTTGATTAGATCTTATACTGTACTACATACACACCTTGTGCTCTAGAAAAGTAAATCTCCCCAACATCAGTGCCAGGTAAGCAATGATGAGAAAGTAGCCAGCGGAGAGATATGTAATATCGCCTGAAATTGCACTTCCTGAAGCAGCTCGAAATCTAAACAAAAAATTAAAAATGTGATGTTAAATAGGCCGTTTTACTTCTTGAAAAAGAGGTTTGGATCGAGCGTCCAAAGCTGGTAGATTTGTGGAGGAATACAAAAGCACGACCCCCGTTCTCAGTAGAAGCACTGCTAGAACTGCTGGCTGTGGCAGCAAATTGTTTCGGATTTCAGAACAACTTTCAGAGACTTATCATGGACAAATTTGCGCAAAGTGACTTCACAATGATTCAGTTTACACAGAGGCAAGTGTTGTTAGTCTTTTTGCTTTGTTTTTCATTACCTTCATTCATTGTTAGCCCCTCATTAGCTGACCTTTCTTTCAATTGAATAACAACGGTTGAAAACAGCAACTCGATTTGCAACTCGCAAAACGAAACCCTTGCATGTTCCTATTTTTCTAGTAGTAACTGTTACACGGCAAAATCAGCTAACAATGAAAGAAAGCAACGAGAAACAAAGCTAGAAGGCAAATAAAACTTTCCTGCGCATAAACTGTATCATTCCTAACTCACTTCGAGTAAAGTCATCGTTGTTTATGTCCGTGAAATTTGTCCTGAAATCTGAAGCAATATCTTGCCACTGCTAGCATCTTTATACCGAGAACGGGGGTCTCTTTGAGCTTCTGTTTTCCTTCACAAATACATCAGATTTGGACGCTCGATCCCGACCTCTTTGTAAGAATCAAAAAGGTCTATTAAATACTGTATTTATTAACACCACGTTTATTTTGTATTCTTATTTTGTTAAAGGCACACGGTCGTGGTGCTGATTGGATAAACAAGACAATCAAGAAAAAAAGAATTAGGCAAGGTTCAGTAATTTCGCTGTACAGTGAAATTCACGAAAATGATAATGATCTGATTCCCTTTATTCTCGAAACAAAAGATGATCCAAGAGCATAAAGGCTTAGTAATTACTCGAAGGCGAGAGCTTTGTTTTTGATTTCAACATCACAACTAGCCAATCACAACCACGACAGTATGCCTTTAATGTTATGTAGCATTAGTCTTTTACAAAAAAGTTGCTGATTTTTTTGCCAAAGCCCTCTGTCAAGCAGTTCTCATGGACTGACGAAGCTACCGTTCCTAAATCGATGAAAATAAAATACAATGAAATGAAACGGGCATGGTTTTGGTATTGAAAAGATGTTGTGGTTTGGGGGCGATTACATTGCTCTATTTGGAATAAAATTATTCCATGGAAGGCACAAAAGTGTTGCTATTTAGCAACAAAAGTGTAAATGTGAGGCTGATCCGGTAAACGTTTGCCACGGATCCAATATTGTACCGCCACAGCGTAAACGGGGTCAAAAAGCCAAGATTATCAGCGAGACAAAGTTCTGGCACAAGGGCTTGAAGGTTTAGAATAAGTGTCTGTCACAATCAAGCATAGCCTGCGTGCAGACTATACCCAAGGAAAAGGTATAGTCTGCGTAACGCCGCCCACTTTTGTGTAGTGCGTGCTTCAGCATTTATTTGATAACAAAGAAGTTGTATTGTTGTAACAGCCAATAACATTGCTTTCCTGTGAAACGAGGAAGCAATCAGATTTGAGAACGGCTATCATGTGATTAAATCTCAGGTTTCACTTTGTTTTCTAAGCAAACTTAATTAGCAACACAATGCTCTGGAATTTTAAGTACCCAGCGGCAGACAATAGGCAGACGCTAAGGAGAAAAGGCCATTCAAACTGCTATCGAAATGGAATGCTGACGCATACAATACACGAGACTGAGCGGCGTTGCGCACGCAGGCTAAATCAAGCACAGTTTGGCTTTGTAGAAATAACTTCTGGGGGACTCTGGAAAACAAAATATTTGCGAACGAAAACCGAAATTGCTCTGTCTTCCCCAAATTAGACGTTATACTACGTTTTGAAAACGGAATGCTATCTATCTGGAACTATGCTTTTTTTAAGAGTTCTAATGAACAAATCAACCCTTCAGTAATTCTCACAATCTTTTCGCTAAACATCTATCCGTCGAAATTCTTAAATTTTTCAGAAATAAACATTCCTAACGATAATTGGGAATTCACATAGCAGACCAAAAGAACGCTTAATGATGGATGGATTTAATAATCAAGTTTGGTGATTTTCAGAACAGAAGAACATCTTTGGACACCTGCAAGCAAACTCGATTACATGTCATTGTTTCGCTTTTTGCCTGAACTGATAATGCTACATTCACTACGCTTGTAGAAACGGATTAGCTCCGTACTAAAACCTTTTAGCTGTTTACAAAGGTTCGATTAACTGAAGTTGGAGCTTCCATCACTACCGGGTGAGCCAAAAAAAGTTCCCACTTTTGAAAATTCATAGCACCAAGGCTACCTCACGGATTTGAATCATTAAAATTCTACTTTAAGCAGAAAGATCAAAGTATTTTTGTAATTTTGTCTCGCTGTCCTACCAGCACTACAAGTATTGGTAAATTTAACTTTATAAAAATTTCATGGTTGCAAAATGACGGAAAAAGGGCCTAAAATATTGATCAAATCGTAAGAACTCTATTCACACAGAACAATAGGCAACGGGCGTTTCACCTCCCACAAGAGTTATAAGACATCGATCTTCAAACAAATACAGAAGACTTTCAATCCCAAAGGCAATTAATGTCCGGAAGATATCTCTCACCCATGAGAAGTTGCATTTCCTTCATTGTTCTGTGCGAGGAGTCATTTATGCTTTGATCGATGTTTTAGGCCATTTTTCAGTCATTTTGCAAGCATGAAATTTTTGTAAAATTGAATTTACCCATATTTGTAGTGCTAGTGAGACAAGGAGAAAAATCACAAAAATACGCCAACCCTTAGCCTTGTAACTAGAATTGGAATCATTCAAATCTGTGAAATACTCTTGCTGTTATGAATTTCCTTTTTTCTGGCTCACCCGGTATTGTGTACATTCGAACTGTATCAAGTTGTCATTCGACTCGGATTCTTTTTTTAGAATTTAGCCATTGGGCCTGAATCACCAGCTACTTTTTCCTCGCGACCACAGCGTCCAAAATGCCTTAGAAATCAGCTTTCTAGCACTGCTGTACCATAAAACTAGGTATCAGTAGTGCGGAAAAAGGATCATTCTTGCCACAATCGCAAATTCCCGCCTACCTGTAAGCCACATTCTGGCCAGCAAACGACGATGCGACAGAAAATCGCTGCAGATTCACATTTTTGCCGTTTTTACAGCTCTAGGAAAATAAGGCCTTCCATGAGGCGACATCAACGACAACCATTCAACTCAATGATATGAGCGTAACTCGAGGGTCCTTATGGAGTGAGGCTAACCTCCAACCTCATCCCCAGGGCCTTTTGCAATATTACAACGGAGACGAGAGACATTTTTCAAAAGACGCATAAGGTATATACGTTGTTGAAAAGTAAAAGAGAAAGGTACTCACGCTGTCTGAGAGTAAAAAAATAAATTGACGAAAGAATATTTTGAATTGACTTTTTCAGCCACTTTTCCAAATGCTTCTTCCCACAATTTCCCGTTAGCATCTTCCTAATGAAAAAGATTAAACAGGGAAATACATAAGAAACAAAATCAAACTAAATAATGTCAGACCTATGTGTGAGAAGCGTTGCAAAAAATAAGGCTACCAAGAGCTCTATTTAGCTCCATATCCAAAGCGCTACCCTCGCTCGCCCTCGCTAATAAGCGCCTCCTTTGTAAGAAAACATTGTATATGAGCTTCCCTCTCTATTAAGCTCTCTTGGGTATCGAATGCAAGAGGTCACCGAAAGTTTTCCATCTATTTAGCCGTAACAATTTATATTTTGTATGCCAGATCTAGGTACTCTCGAGTACCGAATAATCGTCCCCCCCCCACTTATTAATTTTTGAAAATTTTCCAACCCCCCCCCCCCCCGCTCTTATTCCAACCCCCCTTTTATCAATTTTTGGAAAAATGAAATGACAGTAAACATAATTTCTGAATAAACGCAAGAAAAAGTCTCAAGAAGTGCATTCAACACAACCAGAACTCAAAAGTACATGTATCAGTAACATCACTGTTCACATAAATATATAAAAGACACGTGTTTACCAAAGAAAACGACTGTTTTCTATTTTTCCAAGCATCCCCCCCCCCCCGATTATTCTAACCCTTCCCCCGACTACTGTTATGTCGCACCATTTCCAACCCCCCCGATTATTCTCACCCCCCCCCCCCCCGTTTATTCGGTACTCGAGAGTAGGTATAGTTTGCAAATTAAAACATGTAAAATAATTGAGCAACGCTATCCAGGTATTCAGCTTACAATTATTGTCGGTCTCCTAAACGAATAGACCCAATCGGCTAAGGTTTGTTTTACCCATTTCAAGTCATGTGACCATACTCTTGGGAAATTTTAGTATTATGCTACTTTTTGCATTCATGGCACACCTTTGCATGGCACGAAATATGTTAGAGAAATAAAAAGGTATTTTATCAAGAGACTGATCACATGACATGAAATGGGTGTAAACAAACCTTAGCCAATTTTGTCTATTCAGTCATGTGACCCATTTAAAGACCGTTTTCCAACTCTCATACGCTCCTCTGTTGTTTGCAAGTTTCAGTGTCCTAGCTGACATGCCTCGTACTTCGGAAAAACATCTCGTAATTTAATTTAATCACACACTGCTGGGAGCATTTGCGAATAAACAAAGCAGATCTAAAATTAAAAGTAAGTCCTTCCGCCATCTGGGACCATATCAACCAATCAGGTCACGCCGTGTCGTTTGAAGATTTCTCATTGTTGGACAGAGCTAACAATGGCTTTGATTTGCTTATACACGAAAGTCTACTATTTTGAGAGATCGTCCTTTACTTAACTCCCAACAATCTTCTATCCCCCTAGCTATGTTTTAATCATTATTCCTTTTTGCTTGCCCTTTCACTATTTTACACGTAGGAACTGTAAACATGAACTTTTTAGTTGTGTATTGTCGTTATGAGTATAAATAGAGCCTTGTGGTTTTCGAACATTTAATTCTGATGATGAAGCACGGAGAATTGCTTCGAAAAACATATAAGGGTACACGATAAATATTTGTGTGATAAGGTTATGGCCCCGGGGGGGCATAATTTGCGGGTGGACAGGGGTCTGCCACCCGGTTTTCAGAAAGGTACCCTCTTCTAACTACCGAAACTTGCCGTCATACCCACTTTTATCATGAATTTTGGCGGAAAACCACCCATTTTCGACTATTTTTCGCCAATCCATGGATAACCTACCAAGGAAAATCTACCAAAAAAGGGACCCTTGTTTAGAGAATTTTGGGCCCCAAAAACCCACCCATATGGGCGGCACAAATCCGTACCCTCAACATGTTATGTATCCCCCCCGGGGTTATGGCTACACAAGCGATATTCTACTCACAAAATTTTCGAAAATCACTTAGCTGCCCGTGGGAGCCAAAACTTCCACAAGGAACGTTCCACATTCCTGCAATCCATCTCGTACCAGCAATACAACATCATCTCACAAACTGCAGAAATTTTCAGAATATTGAGCATTCCTGCAATTTTTCTGCTGCATGTGTAGCCATTTCAAAATATTTTTCCTACGCTGGCAATGTAATCAATTTGCAAAAATTGGATCGTCATTGCAAATAAAAACTCCATATGTATCAAAGAGTCACATGACTCTTTTATATGGATCGGAATGCTGGACAATTACAAAAGAACTGCAGAACAAACTAGAAGCTGCAGAAATGTGGTTCTAGAGAAGAATTTTGAAGATATCCTGGACACATAAAGTCAGCAATAAAGATATACTGATCAGAGCAAAAACTCAAAGAACATTGATGGAAACAATTAGGAAAAAACAACTTGAGTTTTTAGGACATTTGTACAGAAAGAAAGGTTTTGAAAATCAGCTGTTGACAGGAAAAATTGAAGGTAAAAGAGACAGGGGGCAGCAAAGAACAACATACATGGATAGTTTGAAGCCCCTCACCAATGAGAAGAATGCTGGAACTTTTCTTCAAAAAACTGTTGATAGGGAAAACTGGAAGACACTGATCGTCAACGTCTGCAATCAGATACGACACAACAATTGATTGATTGATGTATCAAAAGCTTTAAATTGAAGTGAAACTTACAATTTGTCCAGCTTTCTTGTTGTAAACACCTTGATTTTTAAGAAAGTAGGTCAATGTTGCAGCTCCTGCCCTAGTTATCTTTGATGCATTCCTTTCAATTGCTCCAAGAATACGATCTAGACTGATAGGACGTCTTGTTGTAGGGCTGGAAAAGAAGTTTGGAAATATCTTGCATTGACAAGACAGGACGCTTGAAGTGGCGATATCAACCACCAAAAATTTCAGCGGGACAAATATTGAACTGACACTGAAATTTTGGCAGTCAAAAGTTTGTCCAATGAAAGTTTTGGATCCTTCACATGACTCTAAAGCAAAATGTATGAAATATCGGTCCTGTTGAAGCTCTCTTCCAAGCTCTGAAATTTCGGTCAATCAAAAGTTTGTCTCAATGAAAGTCTTGCATCTTTCACATGACTCTGGACTAAAATGCATAGCATTCAGCTACTGTTGAAGTTCTCTGCTATCAAACCTATCAACGTTTGTTGGTAGGAACAGGGGGGGGGCAGGAGACTGGAGGTAGGTGTCCCAAAGGTTAGTGACAAACCAAAAGTGCTATCTTTGTCTCAGGGGGTGCCCCCTTTCAAGACTAATGCCGAGAGAATGTTGCAAAGTTTTGTCATTATCATGTTACTTAGTGAGTTATTGCTTTATTCTTGTTTTGTTTCATTATGAAATCAGACATCTGTTAGGAATGACACCATTTTGTGCTGTATGTCATTTCCTTATGATTTAAATGCAGCACACACATTCAAAAGTGGGACACAGTGCCTAAAGGGGGTTAAAGTGCCCTCCTTGTGAAGGACGTGCTATTGAAGTCTTATGCCTCCCATATTTAAGATGTTTACTGTTGTTGGTTACCCATTGGTTAATCAGCTTTTACAGCCATTTTCACATCATCGGAAAAGGATTGAAATTAGCTGGATTAAAACAATTTCGTTTTCTGAAGCCCTAATCCAACAAAGATCTTTACAGTATTTTCTAAAACAGCCATCCCTTGGATTTCTATTTGTAATTCTCTGAATAAGTGGACATATTGACAACTAGAAGTTCCTGGCAGAAATGTTTCAGTCAAAATTCTTTCGAGTAGGTATTACATGGTTTGGGATTGGGCGATTTGGGATTGAGCAACTTGGAGAAAATTAAAGAGAAATGAAATGACCAAACTTAACTTGCTAGAGAACCAGGTCTAATTCTACTAAATACAACAACATTGTAGCAAATGGTGGAATGGTATCTCCTACCAAAACCTAGCACATCATCAAATCATTTATCTGAAATTTAAGCAGTAAGATTTCATACCTTATTAATGGCACTTTATTAAGGTCAGCCAGAATCTGGGCATCTGTTAAGCCATTTATTTTTGTTTCATTATATCCCCATACATCTAGGATGCCACTCATCTGGCAGACAGGACCAGTCCTGAAGAAAAGAATACTCATTGTCAAGGCATGTTATATCTGTACCTTTCCAGTGTAAAACCTATCAACTACATCATTGTTGGGGAGATGAGATACGCTTTGCCCAAGGAGACAGTGTGTCCCCCTGTGCAGTTGGTTAAAGCCCATGCACCCGTCAGAGCATCATCCCCAAAAATGCTCCTGCACAAAAGCTTTAGGCCACTGCATGGAGGGACACATAATTTTTCTTGGGCAAAGCATATCCCATCTCCCCAATAAATTATTTGTAAATGGGGGGGGGGGGGGCATTGCAAAATCAAGTTTATATCATTTGATGCAAGTGAGACTTAACATGCATCAAAATTTCCATCTCATGCCCTCCATCTTTCAGTACTGTCAACGTCCCCCAGGTGAGACAGGAAGATAAATATAGACCACTCTCATTGGGAATCTAGAAATGGGAGCTTCTTTCCACTTTCATTTCCTAATCAAACAGTTAAAGCAATCACCAAGGGGCTTGCAAAGTGTGTATCGCGAGTCAAGACCTATCTTAGGTCTACAGCAACAAAAGAATTTGTTGTAGACTCCGATGCAACAAAATATAATTTAGAAAGTTCAGGCCAGTTGACATCAGAAGCCTTTTGTCAAGTGGCACAAAAAGTACCAAGACTTCAACAATCTAAATCACACGCATCTAAACTAGGGAAACTTGCGATGCTTTTGACCAAGTATTCTTGTGTGGCAGTTTAGTTTCAGCTAGCCTGCTTGAAATATATTTGGATTTATAAATTTCCTATTTCACCTGCGGACCTCCAACCATAAAATTACCTTTCAGCATTCACAGAAGGGTGGTTCCAAAAGAAAAAAGGGCATGGCCCAAAAAAATTTTTTCCGGGGGCTCTGGACCCCCAACAGCTTTATGCCTTCAACATGAATTGCTGCCCCTCCAATCTGAAAAACGCTCCTACCAGCCTGGATTAGATGAGAATAATATCAAAATGAAATTTTGAGAAAATATATGAAGCAATATCATTTACTTGTAACAAATATCATCCCATTGGTTCTTTGTTCCATTTAAAATAAGTTTAACTTCTTTATCCAAGTCAAGCATCTGTTGAGAAAGGCAAAGCAATTTAATAGGTCAATAGAAAAAAAATCAAGTTAATATAATTTGGCCCCTCATGATGTTGAATCTGAAAGGCACAACAAATTAAAGCAAACAGTATATAATTATGTGAAGGTTCTATGATAAATTAGAAATTCCCGAAAATATTTGGATGGCTGTCAAAGGCAATTTGGACAATAAAGCATCAGGTAAAAATTTGTTCAAGCTTCAACCACATGAAATTTTCAGATTTTGGTGCAGCTGTAATCCCCCAAGGGGGACTCCCTCCAAACATCCCAAACTAAACTTTTGCAAAAATCCTGAAAATCTTCAAAACTCCCAAAAATCTCACATAATTTTTAAAATCTCACAAATCTTATCAAAATCTTAGAAATCCCATAGAATCCCATAGAAATCCCTAAGAATCTTGAAGATCTCCAAAGATCCCAGAAATATTACCCAACAAATAATCAAAATTCTCAAAAATTTTCAAAAATTCTTTGAAAATCTTGAAATCTTTCAAATCCCTAAAAATTATGAAAATCTTGAAAAATCTCATAAAATCTAAACAAATCTTTGAAAATCTAAAAATTATTTGAAAATCTTTGAAAGAATCTCAACAACTTTGAAAAACAGAGAGATTTTTGAAATCCTAAAGTCTCAAATTCTTTTTTAGAGTGATTTGCCCCTTAAAATTCCCTTCAGCTCTTTGATCAACATCACATAAGCACTTACAGCTTTTAACACTTGACTTGTAAGCACATTACTGCTTTCAAAAAGGGCAATGTTGAGTCGGGATGCCACAGGATACCTCTGTTCAACTATTGCTTTGTGTCGCAATGCTTCTGAATCTTGAGGATTCCATAATTTCTCACCCCTGTTTTCTTGTACAAATTCAAGCATACCAATGCCAAATAACCCAGCCACCACAACGCTTATTAGTATTGTCAGATATGGTGATTTTCCAATGATTTTGCCTAACCTGGAGAAAACAGATGTCAAAGTTTGTCAGTTGCAGGTTTGGCGAAGTCTGTACCTGGATCTTTCATTCAAAATTCCTAGGCTTTGGGATTTGAAAGTGTAGCTGACTGACAAAGAAAAACCAACAATTCAATGCTTAAACAATATGCAAGGAGAATTGCGCAATTCAAAGATTTCTGATACTTTCTTAAGACAAACTATCGTACAAATTTGGGCCAGTACCAAAAACTTTCTCAAAATTATCAGAACTTGAGTACCTACTCAGAGTTTCTTGTGCTAATTTCAAAACAAGCTTCTTCAAGCCTTTACGATTATGTTTATACACTACAGTACTCAGGTACGTAACAAGTAATAGGAAACAAATGAAAATAAAGTAAAAATACGTTAAGAATTTGCTTCATCAAAATCAATGGTTTCTTACAGTAAGTTATATTTTCCCAGTTTGAGTTTCTGATGAGCGGTTTCTCGTTAACAAAATATTTGTATCTATCTAATGTCCCACTCCATCAACCCACCCCAGGTTTTCTTCTTTGCACTTTTTCATAAGCAGTAGGTCCACCACACCTTTTGGGGGGGTCTATTATAGTGTGGCGGTTAGGCGGATTCGGCCTCATTTCGGATGCGGAATTCGGTTTTCACAAGATAATCAGTGCGGTATACGGTTTTTGTATTGTTATGCGGTTGCGGAAAATTGGAATTTAAACGAACGGTTTACGGTTTTTGCTTACTTCGTAGAACCTTCTACTACCGGGTGTCGCAAAAAAAAACGCAACAGATTTTTAAAATTCTGACACAAGCTGTTTTGAATTAATGATTAAATAATCATTTTCTCTATATCTACAATAATTAGTTAAGATTTTGATGCATTTTTCAGAATTTTCGGTAACTTAGCTGCAGAGGTGAAAATCAGCAAACTTTAAATTTGTTGTCAGGGCAAACCCAGAGCTTCCAGCAGTATTGCAAAGTATACTGCAAAATTACTAGCATGGCATTCATTCAACTTCTCAGAATTACAAGCACACAATTTGATCAAGAAACTGCAAAAGAGATCCCTTGCTGATTCATGAGCTATCTAGTTTTGAGGGAGCTTTCAGTGTTCATTTCCAATTGACAGTATAACTCTAATGATGTTGTTGTTGTTGTCATCTTATTTTACATCGATTAAATTAAAAAGCTAGCTTACTATATATAAATGTACAAGGTAAACTAATCTAAATCGATGAATATATTAACATAAATAAATATTATTTTTTACAGTCTTTTAACAAACTAACTAAATAAAATAAAACTAATTTGGAGATACATATTTACAAGCACTACATTTACAGTTTTAACCATCCCATTATTTTATCATATTTTTAAAACTATTTAGATTTTCTACCGTTTTCATTTTATTTGGCAGTCCATTCCAGATTTGAGGTCCCAAAGATCGAAGGCTATTTGAACCAAAGGTGACTTGATTTGGTCTATAATGCTGTAAGTCATTGGACTTTCGTAGTGAGTATCTAGAAGATTTTGTTTTGAAAATATCTTGCATAAAGTAAGGGTTTATGTTTTTCAGAGTCTTAAAAACTTCTATGCAGAGGACTCTTAAACGGGAAACATGCATAGTGCACCTTTCTTACTTCGAAAGTAAGTCACCGTATGAGCTAAAGTGATCATTGTGTAAAAATCTAAGGGCACGTTCTTGAATTTTTCAATTTTTTGCAAAGATTTAGCTGAAGACAAATACCAATAACCAAAATTAGAATAGACAGAGCTCTGAACAAGGATCTTCTTTTTTTCATCAAAACCAATAAATCTTTTGAGTCTTTTTAAAACATTGAGTTGTGTTGCAGCTTTTCTGCAAAGTTCAGAGATGTGCTGTTGAAAGTTTAGCTTATATTCCAGGTGAATTCCTAGTAACTTGACTATTTCTTCCGATTTGAACGTTTTTCCTTGGATGTTGAAATTTTCTCCACTTGTGTTTGTTTGATCCTTTTTGATAAGGAGTGCATGGAACTTTTCTGGATTAGCTATCATTTGGTTTTGTTTCAGCCAAGTCAAAGCAAACTCAGCCTCTTCTTCCAGTACCTCAATCAAAAAGTCTTAGAAAAATAAGCCAGAGTGTTATCGTCGGCATAATTATGCAATGTTGCTTCTTTGACGAATAGAAATAGATCGTATAGAAATAGATAGATGAATAACTTTAATTTCTTTTGACCAGTTATCTGCCTTGGCTCAGTTGTTTTGTTGTCGTTTGCGCGTATTGTATCTTGGTTTCGTAGTTTTGTTCTTTGTTTTTTGTATACTTAAATTAATTGGATTTGTAAGTGCCATCCATAGTGAAGACCCGGTGACTTTATGTCTTTCTTGACTATGGATGGTACAGTGTAATATAACCTTATACATTGTATTTTTTAATCTTGATAAAAAAAGTAGATCGTTAATGTTAAAATTGAATAGAATAGGACCCAAAACAGAGCCTTGAGGTACTCCTGATAGCAGGGGCGGCGCTGAGGGGTATTCAAGGTATTCACTGAATACCTATTTTTTTGCAAAAAAGTTCTTATATTTTCTGACCCTCGAAAATAAGTTTTCCAACAAGAAAACCTCTCTCCAGGAGATGCCGGGTTTGATGAAAAGACCCTTTTGTGATGTCGCAAATGATGCACAGACTATATTTACCATCCTTTTTGTCTCAAAGAAAGTGGATAATAGATCGCTAATCCATTGAGGAATTTTGTCAATAGTGGATATTGATATCTGGGATTATTACGGCCCCGTTGGCCGTGAGGTATTCAGAGGCCATCCTGAATACTAAGTCTTTGTTTCCATGGCCCTTTGTGACGTTGACTGCCATTGAACTTTCAGCAAGACAACAAAGGTTTTCTGAACTGAACATATTCAGTTCTCATTCTGCATACCACGGTGAGGTTTCCTTGTGTCTTCACTTTCGACTGCCATTGTGTATGAAGGATTGGGTTTTGGGAAATGAGTATCGTTGGGGTGTTTCAACAACCTTTTTTTGATCAAAATAGAGAAATCAGTTCACTCTCGAGCAGCGTCCAGGTAAGTTTTAGAAGGTGTCTTTTAACCTTGAAGAAGCAATGTTTCAGAGTGTACTCCATGGCTATCCTGTAAGTTACAAAGGGCGAGGGTGCAATGTCACTCATTCGGAAAAGCGTGCAAGATCTTTTCTTAAAACAAATGATTTTTACGGGTTTTGAGGAATTTCCCTTGAAAACAAAATAATTTTCTTAAAGATATACGGATTTTTGGGATTGAAATGCCCATCGATAAAGGGGTCCTTGATTTAATTCAAATTTCTAACATCTTGAATGAAAAAAACTTTCTGATTCTACGCGATTTACTTTGTAAAACATTTACTAGTACCAAGGAATGTTTCAGCGACCTTCAGAATGCAGATGCGAACGCATTTATGAGAAGATGAGGTCCTTCTGAGAGGCCGTGGTATTCAAGTCTAAATCTCACTACCTTGCCCTTTTGGTGGCTTTCTGGAGGCGGCAAGTCTCCGCGAGTTTTGATTGCAATCTGATCTTTGACGATAACTGTAACCCTCACGGTTTAAAGCCCAAGGCCCTTTCTCTTCGTCTTGTGCACTTGTAGCTACTGGGATTCACAGGTACAAGGATTTTACTGGTCTTTTCCAAACTTTGAAGGGTTAGATGTCTTAGAAGATTTTAACAACGTTTGACATTTGACACGTTATTAATATCTGTTGTATGATGATTGCTGAAGATGATTTTTCTCATGAACAAGTTATGAAGGGCACTCTGCAACGCTTTAGAATGTTTTAAAAACATTTTGTTACCAGGGGAGTATGTTCCGGACCCCTGTCCTGGGAAGGCTCCCTTTCCTAATTTTGAATACCTAAATATTTTTAGTCCCAGCCGCCCCTGCCTGATAGAATAGTTTGGAAAGAGGAATACGTATTATTGATTCTAACAGCCTGTTTCCGCCTTTTCAGGTTGGAGTGGGCAGGATGGCCTAGTCATTTTAGAAAAAGTAATGTGTTTTGGCGGAGATCTTTATAGTGTCTGTTAAACGTGCAGTTAACTTGTTTGTTGTATTGCTTGTCGGCAGTTTTCGATAATTGCTGGGATTGTCATGTTTTATAATTTGACTGTTGACTATTATAATTCACTATTGCTAATGCAACAGCTCTGGTTTGACGTATGGGCATTTCGAAGTTTGTTGACTTTTAACTTTACAACCAAGTCCCCAAAAATATTGGACAATATATAAAAATTTTTTCTATTTATTGCAGACTTCAGTGATAATAATAGTTTGATATTGAGTACGAAGCAGTTTCCATAAGAATTTTTCAAATCTGTTGCGTTTTTTCTGGGACATCCGGCAGATAACAGTTATTATCTATCAGGCCTTCGCAAAGCTGTAACAGGACAATCATCGCAAATTATAGATTCAAACAAATTACCTTAGGATTCCTGAAATTACCTTAAGGATACATGAAATAGCTATCTTGAAAAGAATATTTATCGTACTGAAGAAGACTGACGGTTGCGGTTTATGAGTGAAAATTTCTAGCGGTTCACGGTTTAAGAGCACAAATTTTGGCGGTTTGGCGGTTTTGAGGAACCCTATAATAGACCCCCTTTTGGGCTCACTCACGGTCTTTCCTTCATCGTTAATTTCGTCGAAAGAATTGTGTATAAACAAACGAATAAACGGGGTATAGCCTAAGACTGAAGGCACGTCGTACTCGCGTCAAACTCAAAAACCTGCGAAGTGAAGCATCTCAAATGCAATCTCTTCTCTGCTTGAGCCGAAAAGTTAAGAAAACTCTTTCTGCTTTGTGTAGTACAGTAGACAGCAACAGTAACAATTACTTTATGATCATTCTTTGCGCATCATCGGCATGTTATTGATATTTATTATTGTTATTATTTGAGAAAGCATCATGAAATTAAACTTACCAGAAGAAGAAACTCTCAAACTTCCCGATGATGTAATCAGTGACCTTGGTGCAACAATCTTCACAACAATTACCCATCTTGGAATCGTTTAATACAGAAGAGGCAAACCGCTTGTGTCGTCAGTCGCTGAGCTTGTGTTGTCAAAATGATGGCGCAGATGATTTAGCAAGCAAGCAGGTCATCGAGTCCCCTCTCGGTCTCCGAATAATCTTCCTTTCCTTTCTTTCCTTGCATTAAAATGATCTCGTGAATCAAACAACGTGAGTACAATTGCGGGGATTCCGCAAGCAATAGTCATTATGCAATTTTAACATTGAAATGAAATGAGAACGACGAACACAAACACAATAGACAACATTTTTTGTCAATGACAATGCCATGGTTACCTTTCTCGTCGCTATGGTTACTAAGTCTCGTTCACAAGATGAAATACGATTACGAGGATGTACGATCGGAAAGAGCAACTTACGGAATTTTTGGCTTTGGAGGGACATGTCGAAACACAATAAGTGAGAAAAAAGTGACTCCGTGCCTTTTCTCGCTGTGGATGGGACGTGCAATATATTAATGTACCGGGTGAGCCAGAAAAAGTTACCACTTTTGAAAATTCAGAGAAGGCGGACGCAAAGGAAAAGACAGAATTTTGGCACACTGAGGCCTTTCGAACCTACGTTCTCATCAGAGTGCGACTTTACATTTGAGGTTAGAGTAGTGATTATTGGTATATAAGGCGAAGAAGGATTAAAATGATTGACAGATTTTCGTTGACGGGGGCTCTACTAAATTCAGTTCATCAAGGCGTGTCCGTGTTTGAATAGTCTGTTTTCATAATCTATTAACAAATTTGAGTCACTTAATTTCATGAAAGCATAAACTTTGAAAAACGGTTCTTTTAGGTTCTTGTTCGTTTTTCCGCAATTTTCTCCAAGTTGCGAAATCTTTCGACTCAAAGAGTTAAAAAACTGGCTATTAAAATGTAACTACCCAAACGATCTGATAGACCAAGCATTCCACAAAGCAAGATTACAGGGCCCGGCACAAAATCCAGAAAACAACATTATCCCTCTCGTAACAACCTATTACCCAAGCTTAAACTACGGACACATCATGAAGACAATTGCAAACCTGTTCAGAACCATCAGCGACCCAGACACGAAAAGAAAGTTCAAAGACACCAAACCAGTGTTAGCATTAAAACAGCCCCCTAACCTCACTTCTATATTAACAAAAGCCAAATTCACATCTGCTGCTGATCCTAGGCAACTCGAGATACAAGATCCCGGAATCTTCCTATGCAACAAAACTCGATGCAAATTATGTAAATTGTATTTGCAGCCAGTCAAAAATTTCACGACAGCAAACGGTAGTACATGGAACATAAAATCGCGAATCACATGCAATAGCAAGAACGTTGTGTATTTTCTTTCATGCAACCTTTGTGACGGCAACATGAATTATATTGGTCAAACAACGAACTTGAGACAGAGAATGAACAACCATATCTCAGAATCCAGAAGTGGAACATCGACCTGTAACTTTCCTAGACACGTATTTAACTGCGGAAAAACGAACAAGAACCTAAAGGAACCATTTTTCAAAGTTTATGCTTTCATGAAATTAAGTGACTCAAATTTGTTAATAGATTATGAAAACAGACTATTCAAACACGGACACGCCTTGATGAACTGAATTTAGTAGAGCCCCCGTCAACGAAAATCTGTCAATCATTTTAATCCTTCTTCGCCTTATATACCAATAATCACTACTCTAACCTCAAATGTAAAGTCGCACTCTGATGAGAACGTAGGTTCGAAAGGCCTCAGTGTGCCAAAATTCTGTCTTTTCCTTTGCGTCCGCCTTCTCTATAGTATCAAAGTTTGAGTAACCACTTTTAGTATCAAGTTTTTGAAAATTCATATGGAGGAAAATTCACAAAGAGTACTTCACAGATTCGAATGATTCAAATTTCGTTAACAGCCGAAAGATCGAAGAATTTTTGTGATTTTTCTCCTTGTCTCACGAGCACGAGAAACATAGGTAAATTGAACTTTACAAATATTTCATGGTTGCAAAATGACTGAAAAAAACTGCCTAAAATATTGATCAAATCATAAAGGACTCCTCGCACAGACCAATAAATTAAAATAAGATAGTTCATGGGTGAGAGCCATCCACTGCAAATTTATTGCCATGGGACTGAAAATCTTTAGTATTTGTTTGAAAATTGACTGTCGTGAAGCTCTTGAGAGAAGTGAAACACCCATAGTGTATTGTTATGTGTACTGCGTAGTGTCCTTACAATTTGATCATGTTTAGGCTCTTTTTCAGCCACTTTGCAATCATGGATCTAGTGCTGGTCTGACATCGAGGAAGATCGCAAAGATACTGCGATCTTTCAGCTTTTAACTAGAATTTGAATCATTCAAATCTGTGCAGTACTCTTGGTGCTACGAACTAGACTGATGCCTTTTCGTCCCTTGTTTCCCTGCGTTCCTTGGTCAAGAGGGACTAATAACATTACTCTGAAATAGTGGGCCCACTTTAGGCCTGCGCAGGATGGTTCCGTATTCACCAATCAAATCGCTAGAATTCAGTTTTTAACCAATCAGGGGCCGCTATTCAGAATATTGTTGTTGTTGCTCTTAAAGAACGGTTGAAGAAGCCTGGAGTTCTCGCAGCTTCGATGGATCTATTTTGCTTCTACAGAGGAAGATTACAGCCTGAAAGGTATGCATTTTGCGCTTTGTAGGTCAACATAACATCATTCTTTGTACTGAAACTTCGCTTTTCAATGTTCGAGCTCCTTAAACCAGATTTTGAAACGATTTTGTTGGGTGTACGAGAACTCCCACCTTTTTAGGCCATTTCGAAAAAGTGGGCCCATTATATAAGCGTAATATTATGAGTCCCTATTGACCAAGTGATATCAGCAAGTCAAAGAACGCAGGGAAACAAGGGACGAAAAGGCATAAGTCTAGCTACGAACTTCTAAAAATGGGAACCTTTTCTGGCTCACCCGGTATTTAGTGTAGTTTTACTGGATAAAGAAACGGACTAAAAAGGGGGTTTAGCTTTGGGACCGTCAACAACTTGTTTTCGTCATGCATCGCGGCCTCTGGCCGTGATGGGAGGAAAGGGTTCATGCTATACTTATGATAGATTATTTTTTCGTGACAGAATGTCACATAAGAAAATAACAGAGTAGAAAGTATATTAGATCATGATTTTAACATCATTTGAGTATTGGAGATGCCGTAAAGTGTGTTTCAACATGCTCCAAAAGCTCCCTATTTTTACGCCATTGACGCTGTGCAAGTTTTACAAAAAATTGTCTTCCATAAAATGAGGAAATGACTACTGCCTTTCAATATATAGCAAGCAAAATTTGACAACAAGGATCGTAGGAATTGGCTACGGTTAAATCATGTTGGTTGTTATTTTCCTTGGCGGACGCTAATGTTAAGATGATGGTATCTGGACCGAATTATGAAGGCCTAAAGGCAAAGCTCACTTACTTTTGAAACGAACAAACAATGATCAATGCCAAAGGCCGCGATACGCTACGATAACTAATTGTCGACGGCCCGTTAATAGCGAGAGGGGTTGGTGGACAGAGTTTTTACGGTATTGATAATTTCATGTCCAAATGAACGAATAAACAGGATTAAAAAAGATCAAACACAAAGAAGAGAGCCCACTTCTACATTTTAAAACAAACAAAACAACGTCTACATTTATGTACCAGACTACACGTATTCTTTGATAAGAAACTGCTTGTAAGAAACTCAACTCTCAGATCGCCAAAAAATTAAGAAACTCCAGCACTGGGAAAATATTAACAAAGGAAATCCTTGACATGTTCTACTTTATTTAAGTTGTTTCCTGTATCATATTACTCGGAATGTACTTGAGTGATGTCTAAACATCGGAAAGTTTTCAAACAACATTGCTTTGACAAGTTCACAAGGGCGCAGTTAGTGAACATCAAGATTGTTATGGAACCTTCAAGAAACTTGTAACAAACTCTGAGTACTCAAAATCTGACAATTTTAAGAAACTTTCAGTGCTGGCCCAAATTTTTGTTTCTTATAAAAACATACGTGCACGTGCCAAAAATCCCTTTACGGACAGTACTTGATACATTTGGAATGGATCAAAGTATATTTGATAGCCGAAAAGTTGACTCATACAGTAAAACCCTGCAAACAAAAACATAGGAAAATAAGAATATACAGACTGAAGTTTTGAGATAAAGATATCCTAAGATAGGAATAAAAAACAGATTGATTTCTTATTTTGTTAGATGAAAGCACGGGGGGGGGGGTTCTCGGCTAAATTTCGGGCAGGGGTGTGCCGCCCACTGTTTCAAAATAGCACCGTGTTGGCTAGACCAATTTTTCTGAAAATGATACCCTTGGCTAGACTAATTTCTACATCAAAGTGCCATGAATTGGCATTTTCGAGGCAAAACTTGCCAAATTTTTGCATTCTATGGACCAAAATTTGAAAAAAATTTGGGTTTCTTTACAGGAATTACCGAAGTTTGACATTTCTTTGACCAAAATTGCCAAACAGTATACCCTTGCCCAGACTAAATGGGCGAAAATTGGCAAAAAGTATACCCTTGGCTAGACTAAATGGACTGAAATTGGCAAAAATTATACCCTTGGCTAGACTAGAAGGTTTGAAAAAGCATACCCTTGCGGGCGGCACATCCCCTGGTACCTTTACTATGGAAGAACCCCCCCTCCCCGTGGATGAAAGCATAGGTTCGAAGTCTTTAAATCGGCACAAACAGGTGGATGTAAAATTCTATGATGTACTTCTTCCAGCTGAATGACTTGAATAAACTTTAGCTTCCTGTCCATGATTCTACCGTTGGACTTTTTGGAAATTTTGAATATCTTTTAAAATTACAGCGCATTTTGTATTTCAGCTCTTTTGAGGATGTGACGTCATCAAATTTCTCAGTCACAAACAAAAATTGTGACAGAATTTCGCATGATATCATATTGTAAACATCCATGAACTATGGTTTTCTGGGAAGTTATTTCATGTTGGGTCAAACAGTTCCAATTCCAAAAGTTTTAATCAAGTTTTTTGAAAATTTTTCGTCAACTCTCGAGAAAGAAGAAAACACTCTAAATCTGAAAATATGAAAATTCCAGAAATATCCAAAGGTAAAAAAAATAGCAGGATAGCAAAAGTTTCTTCGAAGCCATTCAAATCAAAGAAACAATATTAGGAATATTAGGAATATTAGGAATATTAGGAATATTAGGAATATTAAGAATATTAGGAATATTTAAAATATTAGGAATATTTTAAATATTAGGAACCTATGCTCCAGATGATACAGTTACCAAGAATCAAAACTTTAATTACTTAATAATCATAAACATCTACCGGGTGAGTCAAAACAAGTTTACGCGTTTGGCTATGGGCAGTGCAGACACTATGTGCTGTCTGAACTAACCATGAGAAAATAATGATTCAATACTCACCCAAGCCAAGCAATGTTTGTATTCAATTACAACATCGTATTGTGGTTAGGCCTGAGCTTCAAATTCTGAATCCCAACTGCAACAACATTCCTCCGCCCAAAGTTATCGTAACGAAATGCCCTTGCAGCGACAAGCCCTTGAGAGAAATTTCTGTCAAGCGCTCGTCGCTGCGAGGGCATTTCGTTACGGTAAGTTTGGGAAGCGGAATGTTGCAGCAGTTCAGTTTGGATTCAGAATTTGAAGCTCAAACCTAACCACCATACGATGTTGTAATTGAATACAAACATTGCCTGGCTTGGGTGAGTTTTGAATCATTATTGTTTCTTGGTTAGTTCAGACAGCACAACAATAGTGTCCGAATTGCCCATGGTTTGGCGGGATATGGAATGAAAGTATGTGACCGATATTCAAAACTTAAATGTTTATCTATCAGTCAATGAAGGCTAACTTAGGTGAGAAGATTTTGTTTGGTAAAATCACACATCTTTAAGACTCAACAATTAGAAAAATGTCTGTAAGGGGTTTGTATTGGAATCGCGAATTCAACGTTCCATTCTGGTCGATGATTTATGCGGTCTCGAAGTTAACATTGTCAGTTTGAGAAATTGAATATTAATTTTAACAGCAAGTAAATCATGGACCTGAATAGAATTTGGATTCCTGGTTCCCAAATTTGCCGTTTACCCACATTTTCCTAATTTCTGGGTGTAGATGATGAGTGATTTTACCAAACAAAATTTTCTCATCTAAGTTGGCCTTTGACTGATAGATTAACATTTCAATTTTGAATATCGACCTCATACTTTTAATTCCTCAGTATCACTCACCCGGTATTATGTAGCCAAAGCAAAATAAAAAGAGTAGCCAAATTGCTTGAAATTCATTGCCTGAAGAGTGAGTACCGGGGGACTCAAAAAGTTGACGAGCTAGATTGCAAATACATTCCTCAAAGCAAATGTTACAAGCACAAACAAAGTATCAGCAAGTAGGTGAAAGGCTCACCTATCTTTCAAGACGTTGGTCGACCAGTTTAAGCGTTAAAGGTATGCCTACTTTCCAAAAAACAGTTTCAAAATATGGAAATGAATTCATTCCTGGACGGCTCCCTTGCTTTCCAGTCCATGTTTTGGAAGACGTAAAAAAAGCTGACCTCCACATTTACTTTAGAGCGCGAATTTGAATTAGGAACAGAGCTTAATCATTTTGCAAACAAAAAATTTCCTAAGACAACTTCAAATCCATTGCTACGTTGAGTTTTCAGAAAATGTTGACTGGAAAACGATGGCGATTATTTCACTCAAAATTAGGAATCCGGAATTCGAAATTTTCTTTGAATCTTGTTTTTCGGATGGTACTCATTGCTTAAAATGACCATGCAGCATCTCAAAAGGTAGCCAACCCTTTCCACAAAGCTGTGATCTAAAGCAAAGGGAAATCAAATTAAATGTTAACTTTTGAATTTGTTGTTTGATAATCCATATTATTTTTCATTAACTTTGTTATTTTGGTAATTTCTTCTATTTTCCATTTCGTTATTTGGTAATTAACTCAATTCTTATTCATTCTCCGTGACTTCTACTGTGCTGCGCAGCAAACTTAGAGGTCATGGAAAATGAATAAAGAAATGGAATTAAGTTATATGGAAAATAGAAGAAATTACCAAATAAGAAAATTGATGAAAAATAATATAGATTATCAAACAACAAATGCAAAATTTGACATTTAATTTGGTTTGCCTGTGTCTAAAGCATTTGACAATAGCTTTTGATTGAAGGAAGCCAGTGATAATCTGGTTTATAAAGTTCTTTCTAGGTCACCCGGTACTGTTGTGAACCTGGAAGAGTGCTTTATAAATATCTGATGACATTACTTTATATCAACAGCTCATTATTTCCTTTAGCATTTAAAATGAAATTGTCTCCACTACGTTCATTGAATGTAAGATGTATAGCTTTGTGCTCGTCATAGTCACAAGGATCATTGGGGTCCGAACCGAGCTCTGCATGCAGGAAGAGCACCATGTTCATAAGAACATAATCAGTCTGTCTTTTAGAAGATATGCTCTTATTTGCAGGGTTTCATTTTTTTTGAGATTTTTCTTCTATTTTTCCAGGAATAGAAAATATGGATAAAGTTGAATTTATGAAATTTCCTACTTCAAAAGGGTCCAAAACCCGCAAAAAAACTTTATGGTATGCAAATTCAAAGTGATCTTTACAAAAGAATGGTATAGTATACGTTAATGCTTCATAAAGATTTTATCCTTAACTCCTGAGGGAGATAAAGTGTATTTGAGTCAGGAGATTCTATATAATTTGACCAAGGATTATCCTTGCGTTCCTTTGGCGATCAAAACAATCATGATTGTATTGTTTAAGAGTTTAACTTTGTTTCATTTCAAAGCAATTGGATCCAGCTGGATGACCTTGAATGAAGTCTTGATTGTTTCGATTGCCAAAGGAACGCAATGTATACTTCCCTTCTCACATATTTCAGTAAAATTTACATTTATTTCCAATTCTCAGGAAAACAGTAAAAAAATCACAAAATCATTCACTGTTTCGGCTATCAACCAAACTTTGATGCATTCTTATTTATCAAGAGGGCTCAATGTAAAGAATTTTCAAATGCACCTGTGGTATTACCATAAAATCTCTACAGCTCCTTTCAAAGCATACAAGTCATTCACACTTTATTCAAAGTACCTAAAATCCAACGTATATGTCCAAGAGACTTGATGCCCTTAGTGATCTTTTTCCTAATGTCCACCTCTACCCCTGCCTCTCATTCTACCGCTACTTCGACCTCTACGGCCTCTCTGCCCCCTTCCACCGCCCTGTGTGGCTCCATCGTCAAAATGCTGGAATCCATAATCATCTAAGAAAGTATCTCCTGTAGAGTAGCTCCTTTCACGCTCATTGGCTCTGCCTTGCTCTACTCTATTTGGTGTTCCTCTGCCTTGATCTACTCTTCCTCTATTGCTTCCTCTTCCTCTGCTGTCACCTCTGCTATGATTACCTCTGCCTCTAAGATCACCCCTACCTTTATTATTACCCCTGCCCCTCTGGCCTCCGCGTCCTCGTTGTCCACTTCCTCCAAAAACATTTCCACTATGCGCGCTATCGTCTGTCTCTGATCGTGATTCACTCATGGCTCTATTGGGTCTTCTGTTGCTACTTGCCCCATCTAAATCCGTCCCCTTCGCAAAATTAATTGATGGACCTAACGTGAAGAGAGACAAGAATTCGCGATTTTCTTTCGATGCACCTAAGTTTGTTTTGACGACTCTTTTAGTTTCGATTGCAGAATCATCGTGGGAAAGTGTCGTAGCTGAAGTGTTTCGACGTCTGCCAGGGTTATCCACATTCTCTTCTGCTGTTTTCACATCCAGGTCCTGCTCCTATGGCCATGAACGAATGAAATGAATTATTTATTGAGTAAAATGCTAATCGTTATAAATCGTTCGAAAAAAATCTAATTAAACCACCCACGCTATCCTTGATCAATTATACATGCGCACAGAATCGGTGTTAGTTTTCAAGAGCCTAGAAAAATTTAATTTCCAGTCCAAGATGATTTTAAACGGTGCAAGATGAATTTGAATATCTGTAGTGGAATGAAAACAGTTCAAGCTTAAAATCAATAAGTACGCAGTTGCTTAGAAGATTTACTACGTCTACCTGGAATGCGCCTAAGAAGCCCCAAAAAGTTATAAAATAGATAAAATCCATCCAAGTACATTAGGTATCGCTTTCAAGGACATGTCATCAACTTTTGAAGAAGTTTTCATTAAGGCAGACTCAGTCATTGATTATTAAGGAAATCTTCAGTTGCTAGAAACTCATAAGACCAAAAATGATCTCAGTCCTAAATTTTTATGGGTGAAATCTTTTTTATACATATATAATCTCATATAAATACAACAGCTAAACAACTACAACTAGGCAACTACATAATTACACAACTACAAAAGATTACAAAAAACGATGCCACAAGGAGAACGGAAATACGTAGCAACCCTGTGGCCACTTGACATATAAATATAAATCTAAACAAAATTAATATAAATCTAAAGCTACATTTATAAAGAAGAGATATGTCCATGTATTGGGGGGCTTGCAACAGGAATTAAAAAGCGCTTGTTTGCATGAATGAATTTCAGGGTAGCCTCTGTGAGTCGTTTATTAACGTCAGGTGGTAACCTTTCATTGCCATACAGAATGAATTCAACTAACAATCTCTTTTGAGAGGTTAGAGATGACACTAGGAGGCAAAATTTCGTTGAAACCATTGAGAAGCTCGCGTTTAGGTTCTCCATAAGATTGACAAAACAGCAGGTAATGTTCCGTGTCGTCGACACCATCGTTTGCGGGACACATCGGGTCTATTGCATTACTAAAATTATGCCTAAATTTGTGAAAATTTAGTTTACTGAGACCGACTCTTAACTGTGTAAGAATAGCCAAACCTTTGGGGTCATGAATCCCATATACTGGCTTTGAAGGGGGCCGAATTAGAGCTAGTATTTTTAATTCAAAACCACTTAGCGAAGGTGCCTGTCTAACTAAGGAGCTTGCTCCACTCATTCAAACAATTTGGGTAAAAGCTGTTTTTAAATCTCTCTGTTCTCGCCCTTTTTTGCCCAATGACATGTTGCTCACGAAGAGAGTACTTAGATTGTTCAAGTTGCGGTATAGGATGGGTGAAATCTTCGCTGGGTAGAAAATCTCATGTAGACTGAGAGGTAATGACAACTTATCAGCATCAATTCCACGCTCAAATGCGTACGGTATAAAGACAATCAGGTACACTAGACACAAACTCTGGTAAGCGTTGCCACAAGAAATAACAGAATCTCAAAACCTGACAGAATTCGAGCGGAAAATAAGGCAGCACCAATTTTGGAATTGCAACTACAGATCATGCAAGAGCTATGTGAACAATTTAAGGAGTTTGACAGATATCTTGTTATTTGTATTGTCAAGACTTCAGTAGGAATATCTAATTTGAATTTTCGTTTTCGTTACTGGTTGGCTTTAATCGGCTTAACGATCGTGTCAACCTTAACAATAATTGAAAATAATAAATAATAAATAAATAAATAAATAGATAAATAAATAAATGAATAAATAAATAAGTAAATAAATAAATAAATGAATGAATGAATAAAAATAAATGCTTTTAGTTATTACCATTACAACTAACACTTACAGCAGATTTTTTAGTTTTCTCTTTATTTCTCCGACGCTCTCTCCGATTTCTGCGTTTTCGTTTCCCAGCCTTTCCATCACCATGCTGTTGATCTTGCTCCTTCGCAGGCGTTCGCCTGATTGCACCTCCGTGAACGTTCACGAGACTATTTTCATCATCGCTTTCAGAAGGGGAATCTGAGTCACTGCTCGAGGTTGCACTACTCTGTTCTCTTTTAGCACTTGCACCTGAAATAAATATATGTATTTAGACTATCGCAAAGACATATACCGGGTTAAAAAGCCTGTCAAACTTCAATTTAGACAGAGAATTTCCCCCAACTATCTACGGGTGAGTTAATAAAAAGGTCCGGCGTTTGAAAGGCTACTGCTCCCAAAGTATGACAGTAATGATATTTTGCAATATCTGATGGAATAGCTAACATATTTAATTAATATTAGAAATTGGTCACTCCGTTCAGCTTTTGCAAGAGAGTTTCTAGAAAATGTCATTTCGATAAAACTTAAAAAGCGTGCTGAAATCATCAGCAAGTTTTCCTTGTATGTTTACATCACGCTTTAGCACGTGCTATCCTCTTGGGGAAAGGGAAAGTCTTACCCCTCCTATGCATAACTTTTTCAAGGGATTCTCTTTTCCCAAAGAGTCAAAATACATCAACACATACAAATGTCATTATTGCCAGTAAGGAGAACAAAGGGAAAGCTTGCTTGCCGTTTTTACTCATTTTTGCAGGTTTGGAAAGGGCTTTCTGCAGAAGATCTCCCATTTCTACGGGAAGGAACGGCCGATTAAAGCCGGGTAAATTACTGAAACTTAATGAGGATTTGGGAAAGAAAGCAAGACAGTTTTCAATATCATTGCTTCTGATATTTAGGGAGTAGCATTTTTCAAATGCTAGACCTTTTTATTGACTAACCCGGTAGCAATTTGTTTTTATGCTTGATTAGTACAAATGCAGCCATGGGGATTAAAATTAGACTAGAATACAATTTGAATTTTGACAGAAAGTGTCAGTTTTGATTGCGTAAACAACGGTCACTTTTAGAAATAATGGCGCTTTAACTATTTATGTGTTAAGTCTAACATGTTCGCAAATACTGCACTAAGACAGCATTTGAATGCACCTTTTGGTCTTCCGATTGATACTTAAATTGTTTGTGTTGACGAAATTTGAAAATTTTCATGATGTCATAGATCCAATGACGTCATAATAGAGCCTTGTTAGAATTATTTTGTCTCAAATGTTTTCCTTGATTTCGGCTAAGTCGACCATGAAGATTCTGAATCTGTAGAGGATTAACAGTTTCAATGCCAAGAAATAACGTTATAGACCATGTCATTTTCCCGTTGTACTGCTCGGCCTCTAAACAATGGGGATCATGACAAGGTCTAAAACACTACTTATGTGCATAATAACTTTTGTAGTTATAAGCAACTGATAAATCTAATAATAGATATGACAAGGAATGTATATTTGTCTAGGTTCTTACCATTTCCTGACTTGTTCCTCTGTTTTTTCTTGAAATTCCTTTTTGTGGTTGGCTGCTTTTTCTCGTTGCCTTCCAAGTCAAGCAGTGAAGCATCACTGGTCTGGTGTTTGTCCTTCTTTACAGTCCCCCTTTCAGCGATAGCACTCTTCTCTTTCATTGGTTTACCCCGTTGTGCAGAAACAGATTGGTTTGCTTTGCACGTCTCCTCGAAATCAATCAAAACATCCTCTCTCTGGGGCTCTTTGCTCCTATTTTGTCCCCTCTTAGTCTTGCTAGTCTTCCGTTCTGGCACCTGCGGACTTACAAAAGCTGATACAACGACAGCTTCATTAATCTTAGTGCTCTCTCCTAGACTGGCCATGGAAGAAACATTTTCCATGCGTTCTTTGCAATGAGCTTTCTTCTGTTTAGGCTCAGTGGCCTTTTTATCCTTCTCTTGTTTACTCTGATCAGTGGGAGTGATCTTACTTTGCAACGCAGCAAGATCTTCATTTAATTCATCAATCCTGATTGCAACTTTAGGATCATTGACAATCATTTTTAACTGATCTATAAGCGAGACCAGCTGATTAACTGAAGAATCATTATTTTCACTGGAATTTGAATTCTGTTTTTGCACATTTTTGGGCTTCTTCTTTTGGTCTCCGTGACCTTCAATTTTCGATTCTTTGTTTCTCTTTTCGCTGGATTTAGCTATGCTTACACTTTGCATCTTATAGCTTCTTTCTTCCTCATGATTCGCATTTGCTGCAGAATCTTTCGATGGCTTAGTAGCACCATTTTTAGAACTCTCCACGATCTCACTTCTTTCAAATTTTTGTTTTGTTACCTTCGTATTTTGCACTTCGTCGCTCAGCTTTTGAGAATTATTCTTATTTTCCGGACAGTTCTTTTCAAAATGGCCTACTTTACCACATTTAAAGCATGCCTGATCGGTCAGTTCCTGTTTACCCTTCCTTTTCTTCGGGCAGTGTTTCGCCATATGTCCAACTTCCTTGCAAGCCCTACACTGGCGAAGTTGGACAGATTTGTCTTGTTTTTCCGGGCAATTCTTCTTCGAATGACCAATCTTTCCGCAAATGTTACAAAGCCGGTCTTGTGGCATGTCTAAATCCCTCTTAAGGTACGTTATATCATAAAAGTACCCGACAACATCAGCGTCGATTTCAGAGACCGGCATCCCATATAGGTTTCTAGCATTCGCAAAGATTTTGAAAATGTAATGAAATACTTTCTCATTGATTCCTGCACCAAGGTTGTGGTCACGTTTGAATGGATCTACAGAAGAAAGACAAGAGGCTTGATACCAGGTGACCTAAAAAAACTTCACGAGCTTAATCAGAACTAGCTGTATGAATCGAAAAATTATAGACAAATGATTTGCATTACCATTTACTTGAACGGCTTGGGTATCTACCGGGCACGGGGGGGGGGGGTTCTCGGCTAAATTTCGGTTAGGGGTGTGCCGCCCACGGTTTCAAAATGGCACCGTTGGCTAGACCAATTTTTCTGAAAATGATACCCTTGGCTAGACTAATTTCTACATCAAAGTGCCATGAATTGGCATTTTCTAGGCATTACTTGCCAAATTTTTGCATTCTAAGGACCAAAATTTGAAAAAAATTTGGGTTTCTTTACAGGAATTACCGAAGTTTGACATTTCTTTGACCAAAATTGCCAAAAAGTATACCCTTGCCCAGACTAAATGGGCGAAAATTGGCAAAAAGTATACCCTTGGCTAGACTAAATGGACTAAAATTGGCAAAAAGTATACCCTTGGCTAGACTAGAAGGTTTGAAAAAGCATACCCTTGCGGGCGGCACATCCCCAGATACCTTTACTATGGAAGAACCCCCCCCCCCGTGCTACCGGGTGAGCCAGAAAAATTCTACGCGTTTGGTGGGTTGTGGAACAAAAAGTATGTAGCCGCTATTCAAAAATGAAATGTTTATCTGTCAGTTAGATGCTAACTTAGATGAGAAAATTTTACTTGGTAAAATCCCTCATTTTCAGGCCTAAAAAATTAGAAAAATGCCTGTAAGGGGTTTGTTTGGGAATTGAGAATTCCACGTTCCATTCTGGTCCATGATTTATTTGACATTCAAATTCAGATTCAATGCCATTGTCACTTTGTCAATGCCATTGTCACGGCTTTTCAGAGGGTCATCAAACAAAACCTGACCAAGCCACATCTCAAAAGATAGCCAAGCTCTAAACTACACGCTGACACCTTGTTTTTGTTCATAACATTTGCTTTCATGAAGCTATGTGTGATCGAGATAGTGAAGTTCTTCTTGGTTCATCCCGTATTTGGAGGTCTTTGAGTTTGAAATGGTAAGAGGGGTACGAAGAAAAAAACTCTTCAGACACGGGACTTTCTTCACAGTTATCGACACTACTACCTTAACAACCAGGTCAGTCAAAAAGCAATCCCCGTTTGAAAGATCACAAGACGATAACATCGTCAAACATATCATGTGCATGCAAAAATCCAAAAAACCATGACTTCTCGCGAAAGTTTCATCCTTTAAAGGAACTGTACGAGATAAACTTGAAAAATCACGACTTTCTCTCCCTAATGCAGGCAAACAGCAGTAGACATAATGAAAATAAAGATATTTCTCATACCAGTGTCCCAAAAAAATACCCCCGTTTTAAAAATCACCAAAATTCGATTATAAAAGCTACCGTATAATTTTCTTTTTGATTTCTGTTGTCAATGATTGAGATAAATCTAAGATGATAAAACGTTCGTATTTCATTACGCAAAGAGTATAAAATAACGGATCGAACGACTTAATTCTGAGCCATACTCTTTCAGCAACATCGTTGATCTTGCCTCTAAGAGCCATGATATTGAAATTTTTCATCATCCTTCAAGTCTACAATAGTAGTTTGTGTTTCATTCTGACATTTATGACAAAAACGAGCAGTCCAAAAGCCCATAAAAAATAGCTCAGGCAGGTATCAGTGCTTTTGGCACTATGCTTCAAAACCAGGCAGCAATAAAAAGAGCTAAATGCATTAATTCAAGTACAAATCAAAAGATCACCTATGTCTGAAAAAATGATTTTGTTTTTGATCTACTTGCCAAAAAAAAGAAATCTGAAGATTGGCCTTATGACAGAATTTTGGTGATTTTTCAAACAGGACTACTTTTTTCTAGGACATCCGGCAGGTTTGAACAGCGTATAGAATCAGCCAAAGGAATCAGACTTTTCATCCCATCAACGATCATGAAGATAAAGCTAGATTCTGAGCGACAAGCTTCAGATGTGTTTAGCCGAAACACACGAAAGCCCAATGCAGTATTAAGAAATTCTACGGCACATGCCGTTTGTTTACTGAAATCTGATACCGCTCCTGTCAAGTATAAAGATATTAGATCACTCACCTTCGATAGCCATAGTGTATCGGTTCCAGCCTTTTTCAAACTTTGTCAAACGATCGCGCTGCCGAATCGTGATTACATCTCTCTTAAAATCAAACTCCTCTACATAGTAACGAAAGAAGCCAAGCCATAGTTCACCAACTGATTCTTGATTTCTGCCAAAGTCATCCCACACTTTTGGCTACAAGATTGAATTATCATAGTATGAGGCAGAATCGGAAAAGAGACGGAAAACTCCGAAGCAAAACTCATATGGTTAAGATTGCAGGAAACAAATTGGCGTGGTCAGAAACCAGTCTGCATATTTTATCTCATCGAATCTGTTCTAAATGACATTACTTTTGAATCTTTCACCATTTTAAATTCATAAGACATAAAACAAGTCTGCCCGTTACACCTCATCGAATCTGTCCTAATAATCGGTAGACATAAAAATTAAATCAAGGATGCCATTTATTTTTGAATTTTTTACTACTTTCGATTCATGCTGCTTAAAAATTCTGCCGGTTACACAACACCTAGCCATCGCATCCAAAAGCTCCTTTTGGTAGATGGAAAAGGTGTATCAACACAACTTTAAGTACTCTCGAGTACCGAATAAACGGGGGGTGAGAATTATCGGGGGGGGGGGTTGGAAATGATTCGATATAGCAATAATCGGGGGGATTAGAATAATCGGGGAGGGGGGTGCTTGGAGAAATTGAAAACAGTCGTTTTCTTAGGTAAACACGTATCTTTTACATATTTATGTGAACAGTGATGTCACTGATACATCTACCTACGAACTCTGGTTCTGTTGAATGCACTTCTTGAGACTTTTTCCGTACGTTCGTTCAGAAATTATGTTTGCTATCATTTCATTTTTCCAAAAATCAATAAAGGGGGGGTTGGAATAAGAGCGGGGGGGGGGTTGGAAAATCTTTCAACAATTAATAAGAGGGGGGGATGATTATTCGGTACTCGAGAGTACATAACACAAAAAACAATTCAATGATGCTTTGCTGCACTTAAGTTCAACCTACAGGAACTATACTTCAAATTTTCATATTTCATATTCTAAACTAATTTATACGGAGTACAACCTTCAATAAAATTTCTTTTACAACATGGCCCTGCTAACCTAGGTTCCTAATAATGTACATATGTAAATAAATTAGATAAAAATACATGTCTGAATACAAAAACAGATTTGTACAAAACAAAAGATCTTCGTACGCCAACTGTCTAAACTTTGAGATGAGACAGTATACTGAGGGGGCCTCTTGATACTGTCGTTGAATCTGCACCAGACTTTTATACCACGGTAAGCGAATGCCTTTTCGTCACTTACTGTTCACATAAATGTACTGCTAGCTCATTTTTAGTGTTTCTTGGCTCAAGTGCGAGAACATCTGATAGTCTAACGAAAAGAATACTACCAAGGTAAAATGGTGCAAGATCGTTCAACGATTTGTATATCATCTCTTGTGGTAGAAAGGGGACAGAAATTCCTTTACAGCATGGTCTCGATGACCCTCTGCTCTTGGAGTCTCTGGGTTAAAACATTTCTATCCTTCCTAGGCCTATCATGATAAGATATTAGTATAAAATACTTACGAGTTCGGCAATATTCTTAAAGAAACTAACATCCCACCCGTCCACCATCATTATCCTCCTTTTCTCGTTAGGCAGATACAACTGTTGTAAGACAGGAAGAACGGGGGGTTTCCTGTTCTGGAGGTAGTGAATCAGCATAAGAATATAGGCATATGAAGAGATTGTTCCACGAGATGCATCACCGATTTCGCAAGCCTAAAATTGAAAAGAAAATAATTCTCGTTTTGAACAACGCAGATACAAAACACGGATTTACCGTTGTGTGGAAATTCAATTCAATTGGTACAGGAGTCAGTAGGAAGGTTATTATGAAGCAGTGATCAAGACAGCATTGAACAAGGCACAGCAGAGGCAAACAACCAACAGCTATCAGAGAAATTGTATTCAATCCTGTACCTTCCAACCGAGACATGTAAAAGTGTCATTGAGGCAGCTGACCTACTGTTCCCCATTTTGACTTATTTTGCCTCGCATTACCCTTTTAGAAATAAAGGTGCACGATTATGGAACAATCTGCCAAAATCGATAAGAAACATAACCAAAATAAAACCATTGCTAGTCTGAAAGAGTTTGAAATAGCGAAATATTAACAATAATAACACTTTAAATCAAACTTATCATTTTATGAGCATTTGACACTTTATCCATGTATCTCTATTTTGACAATGCTGTAAATTTTCTTTACATCCTCATGTATTCTTTTACCTTTTGCATTTTAATGTCACGGCCAAAGCTAGATAAGCTATGCTTTTCTTTGGTCGTATAGGATACAGATCTTTTCATATATACTTTGTAATAGCTTTTAGTCCTGTATTCTATGAAAAAAGTTGAATTGAATTGAATTCAGAACCAGTTGATAAGAAAGAAACATCGTACTAACCTTTGCAAAATACTTCAAAGCATATCCAAGGAGTCTAACTCTTTCATCAATACGACCATAGGACAATAACAATTCTGTGTTCTCAAGAGCAAGATTATTATATAGACTGATATCAGCCTCGATCTCAGGATTGCTAAAAATGAATTTAACAATGGGAACTTTGGCGGTCTTGATAGCATGGACCTTTGAAACAAACTGACACTTTTTCAGATGCTTGTTCAATTCTGTGATGTAATACAGATGGTCGATTTGATCTGATCTGAGCCTGCCTAACATCATGCATATATCCATGTCAGAATTGCGAAATCCAAAACCATTATTTGATGATCCAAACAAATACAATTTTGCCTCTGCAAGACAAAATAAGAAAGAAAATTTTGACAAATAAAATCCAGCTTGCAAAATTTTGCCAAAAATGTTGTGATAAATGAACGTCTAAATAAAGAGGCTTGCTACCAGTCCGGGGACGTAGGAACCAACTTAAACTTGGAAGGGAATGCAACTTCAAGGACACTTTTTCCACTGATCCAAAAAGAGATTAGTGATACCCCTAGCAATCGTGCTATAATGCCCAAATTTATACCTCCTGGATAAACGTTTAAAACACTAAATCATAAGCTCCTTCCTATTAACTATATAAATACAATCAAGAAATTCAAAAATATAGACTGGTCATATGACGTTCTGACGACCGTCTCTCATGGCGTTAGGAGACAACTGATAAAGCGAGGCTAGGAATGTAATTATGGCGATAGTAAAGCTTTAATTTTCATCACATATCGTTGTAATTTGTTGCCTCCCTCGGGGACAGACGGTGCCATTCATCTGTTCCTCAGTACAGCGCCTTTATTCTCTAACTATTGTCTTCTCTCTTTTCGGCCCTCTCCCCTTTATAATCAACTTTTATTTTGACAGAGTGTACTAGGTCGGTCCCGCTGTTAAGTTATTGTACCCATGTGACCCCATTGTAATTTAGGTTTATAGGAAGGCCCCAAATTATTGTAAAGTTTATTTCTGATGAAGCGAAAGCGAAACGTCATATGAGCAGTCTATATTTTTGAATTTCTCGTTTAAAACACTTATGCAACCTAAGTATAGGCAAACTATAAAGGGAAATACAGTGACTTAACTTGTGATGGCTGTAAAGAAGAGCAAGAAACAACGGATCATATCGTAAAGTGCAAAGAGTATAAAAGAAAGTTCAAAAGCAAAAAGAAACCTAAGTGCCAAAGGAAACATCAAAAACAGAACTGTCAAGAATTGCACAGTATTTAGGAGAAATAGAACAATACAAAAAGCTTTTGACTATGGTAAAAGAGAACAATAAACAATTAATATCTTGGGCCTTGCAAGTTAAAGGGGCAGGGTCACGTAATGTAAACAAAACTTCTTACGAAACGACGATTTTGCAGTATTTTTGATCGACCATATCACAGTGATTTTCCACTACTTTTCTCAAAATGAAAGTGTTATTTTGAAGATGGACTCATGTATTTCGTAGAGAAACAAACGAAACACTCATATGTTGTACGATTGCAGAGATCTTGGTGGATTTTTAGAAGTAACTTTAGTGTGGATTCACCCTATCCACCAAAATCTGTGCAGAATACAATGACCACGTGTGGGCAACAATATAGATTCTAGAGATAACAGGTTTGTTTACGGCCACGTGACACTGCCCCTGTAAACAGTAACTATGCTCAGTGTGAACATTGAAGATGACCCTATAAAAACCAGGAAAAACCACCAAACCACGAAACTTCTTACCTGGAAAGGAAACTCTAATGTAACGCTCCAAACGCCGAAGTTCATTCTGTCTACTTAAGACCTCTTCCGGAAGTGGCTCACAGCTACGCAAAATCTTACCACATAATGTTTCCAGCAAAAGGCAATGCCCATCTGTCAACTGTAGCAATTCTTTGAGGTCTACCTTCTTATCAGGGCAATCTTTCGCGAAATGGGTGCTCCTTTTACACTCAATGCATTGGAATGGGCGCTTGATCTTGCCGCAGAGCTTCCTCTTGGTGAAATGAAAAAATTGTGAGTCTGTAACAAAAGAATTATCTATTTCAATAGCGGCCGGAAATTGTATAAGGCGCTATTTATCTATCCAAAGGTACTGTACATTAACCTATAAATAGGTATTACGTACAAATAATGTCATAAATACATGAATAGGTATACGTCGGAAGCCGAAGCAAGCTTTTCCCCCATCATTAGCTGTGGTGGCGCATTGTAAGCCGTCGTCGCTGCAAGCCTCACTTTCACTGCGATTGGCCTAAGTACCGCTGAGTGGCTGCTCGATTTGCAGAAGCAAAAACTCAATCTGCAGACACAGAAACAAGACAAAAAAGATACAAGGTGAGGTGAGAATGATTAATTCATATTTTAACAATCATTTGCACAAGTAACTTCTGTGTCTCCTATTGCGCGTGACCTGTCCTTAAAACAGTGGTAACTTAAGGAAGTTCCATCATCAAATTGTAAAAAAATCTGCAACCGCTATTGTTTTAGACATATGCCAATTGTTTCCTGCAGTTTGTTTGGTAGATTCACTCAACTCACCAAAAATAACCTTTAAAGGACAAATCTGAGGTTGGTAAGATTAACGTTATAAAACAAACTTACCACCCACTGACGCAAATTTTGAATGCCTGTATTTCAAATTTAGAGCTTCCCAACGGCCGTCAGTACTATGAAAAATTTGAAAATTTAGGCCCAATCTTGTCAGTCTGTCTCTGTGTCGCCATTTTCTTGCATGAGCATACGATAAAGAGGCCAGTAACGACTAAGAGGCGAAAAACAAAGGATAGCCTCGTTTTCGCTTGAGCCATATGACATCACTTCGCCCAAATCGCTGATTCGAATTCGTTATTTCACAAAGAGCAGGCGAAAAATTGTAGAATAAATAGAATATACCATTGATAACAGCATTATCAACAATCATTTTATCATATTATCATAATATCATATTATCATTTTATCATATTATCATATTATCATATTATCATTTTATCATATTATCATATTATCATATTATCATATTATCATATTATCATTTTATCATATTATCATATTATCATATTATCATTTTATCATATTATCATTTTATCATATTATCATTTTATCATATTATCATTTTATCATATTATCATTTTATCATATTATCATATTATCATATTATCATTTTATCATATTATCATATTATCATATTATCATATTATCATTTTATCATATTATCATATTATCATATTATCATTTTATCATATTATCATATTATCATATCATCATTTTATCATATTATCATATTATCATATTATCATTTTATCATATTATCATAATATCATATTATCATTTTATCATATTATCATATTATCATATTATCATTTTATCATATTATCATATTATCATATTATCATATTATCATATTATCATTTTATCATATTATCATATTATCATTTTATCATATTATCATTTTATCATATTATCATTTTATCATATTATCATATTATCATATTATCATTTTATCATATTATCATATTATCATATTATCATATTATCATTTTATCATATTATCATATTATCATATTATCATTTTATCATATTATCATATTATCATATCATCATTTTATCATATTATCATATTATCATATTATCATTTTATCATATTATCATTTTATCATATTATCATATTATCATATTATCATTTTATCATATTATCATTTTATCATATTATCATATTATCATTTTATCCACAATCATACCAACCCCGGAGTTGTCTTTAAAAATCCACTCATCCGGGCAATCGTGTAAGTTTGTTCCTCTTTGAAGTACAAAGACTTACGTTCAAAATAACGCCTTCTTTTTCACAAGTACGATGAAAATTTGTGTGATATTATCTTTTAAAGAACTGCACAGTCAATGCTTTGACAAAAATTTTGAGACGGGGCTCGTCATTCTCGACGCTTTCCAGATAAAAATGAAATTGTTGGGGGACGAATTGCTGACCTTATTCTTTCGGCACACTGTGTTTCAGATTTGTTGAGAGCGAATCAACGTTGGGGCTCACACTGCCATGCGTGTCGTTGCTATGGTTTCTCCTCTTGTGTCCAATGGTTACGCTAATTTGAATATTACGTCACTGAAGCAAATCATTACTGCGCATGCGATCTCCTTAAGGCTCACAACTTAGCCTGCTCTTATCCCCAACAAGACCGACGCATGACCAATGCGACAAAGCTTGACTTATTGCACTTCATTGCAGCAATCGTATCACACCACAAAATCATCTCAAGTGTGTATAAAGGACAAGTCTGGGGTTGGTATAATTGTCGATAAAATGAAAGATTACCTCGTTGTGATTGGTGTGTAGAACTTTTTTCCAACGTTTTCTCTCCTTTCTCTGTCTAATTGTGTGTTTCAATCTGAACGAAAGTTTCCTGCTAGTTACATTTTTACATCCTTTACACTTCGGTATTTTCGTCCCACATGCGTACAAGATGTTTTCCCGCAAAAAAACTTTGAAGATTTTCCGATGTCACAATATAGCCTCTAAACCGAGGCTAGTAAACCGAGGCTAACGTCCTTATCGCGCAATCATACAAAATAGCGACGACATTTTGGCCTAACTTACGAATAAAATTATGCGAAGTTACAGCCGGTAGAGATCCCGAAACTCGGAAAAAAGTCTCAATTGGTGTTCAGAAGTTGGTAAGGTTAATTTTTGACACAAATCTTATAAACCCCGGACTTGTCCTTTAAGCCTTTCTTTACGAACTTAGACAGCGGAATTGGTACCATCAGGAGATTTAAATACCTGAATTTAAGGACGTTCGTCGTGGTCTCACGTCGGGTCCATTACCAGTTGCATTACTGCAAAGAATTTGTCGATTATCATCATAATCATCACATTCAAACCGCACACTGTCTTCCAAACTGCCTGATTTCGGTCGAGATCCTTTGCGAGTACGTTCATCATCTGAGCTAGTAGTGTCTTTAGTACAAAGCTCCTGTCCATCCTCTTCTGATGAGCTTGCGTCTGAATCTATAAAAACATAAATTAAACACAAAATTTTCAAACCATAAGTATATATCTTTTTACAAGAAACATAATCAGACGGGAAACTTACCTCTCAGATCACCAAAACACAGTGGGGCAGTTCAATGGGGGATTATGAAATTCGCTATAAATGGATCTTAAGTGGATGGTCTGCCCAAATGATGGTTTGCAGCCCCTTCCATGTCTATATAAATTCATGAAATGGAATTAAATGACTTAACGGCATAGGTTTTAGGAAATAAAAAATTTTGATAGCATTGTGCACAAAATGTTACAAATGGGTATCAATGCAATCCTGCTCAGATTTGGTTGGATATATCATCAATGGTTCACATATTGCACAATTCAATCTCGAATGCATTCATTATTTGGAGAAAAAGTATTGTCACTATCGTATGTGAGAAGCACAGTTACCGTGTCAAAGGGGATGTTTTCCAAAAGCTTGCCTAAGATGCAACATGTCGAAATACATGTTTTTCAAATATCATAGCTTCTTTAAAGATTGTCGGTATGTCGAAAGGATGCTTGATACTTTGAAACATAGATCACTATTTGGCCCTAACTCAGACCTGTTTTCATATACAGGGTAAAAAAGTAAAACAAGGACACTAATTTCACTGAGGTCTACCATATCAGTCTCGTTGAATCAATGACTATCCGTAAAGTACTCCATGTTACGGGGTTTTGCCATTATCTAGGGTCCCATTTTGCGATAAAAGCCAGATTGATGGGTATGATTAACAACAACAACAGCAAATCAAACCTAATAATGCATAATCAACACCATCATGACGATCACCAGTATCAAGCATAGGTTCCAAATCTTTAAATCTACGATACAAGGCGGGTGTAAAATTCAATGCCCTACTTCTTTAAGCTGAATGACTTGAAAGAAACTTAAGCAATTTTTCTATGATTCTGCCGTTGGACTTTTCAGAAATCTTGAATATTTGTCGAAATTACAGCCTATTCGATTTTTCAGCTCATTTTACGATGTGACGTCATCAAATTTCTAAATCACAAACCAGAAGAGTGAAAGAATTTTGCTTGATACCATATTGTAGGCATCCATAAACTATGGTTTCCTTGAAAATTATTTGATCTTTCGTCAAGAGGTTTAGAAATTACGATAGTTTTGAGTTTTTTTCGAAAATTTTCTTGAATTCTTAAAAAAGAAGAAAAACATTGTAGTTCTGAAAATATCGAAGATTTTAGAAAAGTCCAACGGCAGATTTACTGTAAAATAGTTCAAGTTTCTTTGAAGCCGTTCAGTTCAAAGAAATAGGTCATCGAATTTCACATCCACCTTTTCAAAGATTTGAAACCTATGCTCCAGTATCATTCCCATGAAATGAAACGATGTCTTCTTCACCATGTTACGGTGAAGCATGTTACGGGGTTTCGCCATTATTTAGGGTACCATTTTGCGATAAAATCCAGATTTATGGGTATGATTAACAGCCACAACAGCAAATCTAACCTAATAACGTAGAATCAACACCATCATGACGATCATCAGAATTATCACCATGAAATGAAACGATGTCTTCTTCACCACTATCATCGTCTTCACTTTCACACCCATCATTATCTGATCCAATACTCTCAAGATCCATGTCTGATTCGCTTTTCCCTTTTCTTCTCGAAGATGAACGACTTTTACTCGCGTCAGAAGGTGCACCCGTCTGCGCTACTCCTAAAAATCAAATAAAGCTTCATCGTTACAAGTGGTCTAACGAACATTAATTCAGCTGAAAAATTGTCGAAACAGTGATTTTGCAGTTTCTTGAAAGGCAATGGCTGCGGTCACACTAGGTGCTTTGGTCCTTACTAAACAACTGGCTTACAACGCTGTTGTATGTGACCGCTCTTCCTGTTCACAAACAACGATGTTGCGACGTTTCGTTCCTTGGGCAAGTTTGTAAACATCACTTTTCCTCTTGTAAATTATATCGTAAATAGTTGGTATTAATCAGTTTGTTACAATTATGTCACACAAATGTCAAAGAATCGTTATGATTTGAATTGATCTGATTTGATAAGAAAATTTGATGATTTGATGGTTCTTTAATAAATGATCGTGTGCTTGTTTCTTCTCTTTTCTTTATCTGCAAAATCAATTTTCTCTTACTTTGATAAAATTTTTTCAATACAAGTAACTTGTTCATCCTTACCTTCGTTTGAGGATTGCTTCACTGAAAAGTATTGAAGAGACTTCTTGAAGCATTCTTTCATGTAATTGAACACTTGAATGAAAAAAAATCAATGATTATGAATGCATGTCAAGAAATTTCTAATCAAAGGATATTTGCGAAGACGCACAAGTCTATCGCTTTGAAGTATGGTCACAGGAGATTTATCATTCTTGGCAATACCACCAGATAGAAATTTTCCGGCCTCCGCAAACTACACTGGCTTCAGTAAAGAAGGACGACATCAATATAAAATGGAAGGGGAAGCTATTTTCAAGATAAGATCAAACACAAGTTTAGAAGTCTAGAAGTCCTTCCCATTAGGTGCCATACCAAAAGTCAAACATTGACAAAAATGAAACTTCTTGCAAGGAATTAATTTTTTAAATATAAGTCAATGGTAATTCTCAAAGCTCGCCAAGCCTTCTCTCTTATGTCTGCGCGAGGGGCCTATTGAAAATGGAAGGGAATTGGTGAAATTGTTTGCAATTTGTTTACTTTATTGCCAATTGAGACAATTGATATCACATATATTCTTTGAAACAATGCATTTGTTTATAAATCAAGATGTATTACCTGAGGTTTAGCGTAGGAAGTTGGTGTAAATTAGCTTTATTCTTTAAAAGTACGTAAATACCAACTTTAAATAAATATGTAAATGAATGAATGAATGAATGAATGAATGAATGAATGAATGAATGAATGAATGAATGAGTAACTGAATGAAAGACTGAATGAATGAATGAATGAATGAATGAATGAATGAATGAATGAATGAATGAATGTGCACCTTTAATGGTAGCAAGTGGTAATGACTTACCTTTTCTCTTTACAGGAGGATGTGCAACATTCCAACCCGCACATGGATCTATGAAGAACAACATTGATTCAGAAGCAATATTCACCTTGCACAGGAATTAAAACAGTCAGCTGACCGTAAAGCTCTATTTAGCCCCCCTGTCTATCAAGCCCAATTCTCTAATAAGCCCCTCCCTCTGCGCTAAAATATTAAATAAGCCCCCTCTCTATTAAGCCCCCCATTTTCATCAAATTCCAGAATTTACCACAGATTTTCCGCTTCTTCTGCCACACAAGTTGGATGTTTACTTTGATATGGTTTGGGATCAAAATGTGTCGCATTTATGTATTTGACAATTAAAGACCCATTGTCAACCAACAACCTTCCTCTTGTTTATCAACATTGCACCTACGCAATTACATGTTTTTCTGTGTCAGAAAATAAAAGTTGCGCAGCTACATAGATTCTTACGACACGTTGAAATCACCAACAAAAGACCTGGCTTTTAATTGAATTAATTCATCAAAAGCCAGGTCTTTTGTTAGTGATTTCAACGTGTTGTAAGAATCTATGTAGCTGCGCAACTTTAATTTTCTGACACAGAAAAACATGTACCCTGGGTACCAGAGCCAAAAAATAATAAAAAGAAAAAAAATTCCTTTCATCTAAATTTTGAGGCTCCGGTACCCAGGGTAAAAAACATGTAATTGCGTAGGTGCAATGTTGATAAACAAGAGGAAGCTTGTTGGTTGACAATGGGTCTTTAAAATTCTATGTAGAATCCGCAAAATGGAGGGTGAAAGAACTGAAAAGATATAATATAGAAATATATATCCTTGTCATCTGATTTTGTGAAAAAGCCCCCCCCTTTAATAAGCCCCCTTTCTATCAAGCCCCCCTGTGAAGTGTCCGGCATTAAATAAGCCCCCGGGGGGCTTAATAGAGCTTTTACGGTAATCAACGGTGCTTTTAATGTTTGTCAAAGTTATATATTCCATTCGTAGGCAAGCTAAACCAACTCAAACTAATCCGGGTTATTGATTGGGACCCTCTAATTGGTCAATCCAACAAACAGAATGCATTTGATTGGTTGAAATCAAACTAATTTAGATAAAGCTGGTTTAACTGTATCTATGTGAATAGGGTATAAGATACCTCCTCCGTACTTCCTTTCACACCACAAAAAAACACTGTAATTCCAAAAATAATGATGATATCAAAAATGCTCGTTATGGAATTATGGCACATTACATGAAGTTCCCAAGATCAATTCAGTAGAAATAATGAGGCAATGACATTTTCAACATTTGATTTCAAAGTTTCGCAAATAGTCCACGCCTATAAAGCTCTAATATGGTCAAGTTTTCAAGAGCAATGCTATTAGTCTTTGTTGACTGAAGCGAATCTAAGGGCACATAGCATAGGTTCCAAATCTTTAAATCTATGTGCAAACATGGACGTAAAATTCTACCGGGTGAGTAAAAAAAGTTTACGCGTTTGTTAGGCTATGGAATAAAAAGTATGTGACTGATATTCAAAACTAAAATGTTAATATATTAGTCACAGGCTAACTTAGACGAGAAAATTTTGTTGGTAAAATCACAGATCTTTAAGAGCCCGCTTGCATGGGGTTTTATGAGAATCGAAAATTCCAGGTTCCCGTCTGGTCCATGATTTACGTGGCATTGAAGTTTACATTGCTAATTTCAGAAACAGGATTTAATTTGCAATATGGACAGAATGGATTGTGGAATCCTTGATCCCAAGCATGCCCCTTCCCAGCATTTTCCTAATTTCTGAGTCTAAAAAATGAGTGATTTTACCAAACAAAATTTTCTCATCGAAGTTAGCCTTTGACTGATAGATCAACAGTTCAGTTTTGAATATCGCCCTCATGCTTTTTACTTCACAGATAACCAAACGTGTAAATTTTGTTTCGACTTACCAAGTATGATCTATTTCTGTGCACTGAATGGCTTAAAACAATCTTTCGTTGCTGATCTATATTTCTACCATTGGACTCTTCGGAAATTGGGAATATTTTTCGAAATTACATGGTATTTCATATTTCGACTCATTTGAGAATGTGACGTCTTGAAGCTCTAAATCGTAAACCAGTAGCCTGACACACGATTGCTTGATACCATACCGTCAAAATCCATAAAATATGGTTTTCTTTATAATGAGTGAATACCATACCTTCAATCACAATCAGAAGTGACTTTTTCCATCCTTTATCATTCGGCGTGTCGGCTCTAATATTAATGTGGACATCCTCCTTAAAGAATCGCCTTTTATAGAACCTAGGATAAACTTGCTCATTATATTTCATATTTCATATTTCATATCTAATTTCATTGAGGGAGGTTGCCCGTCCGCATGTGCTGGTTTTTAAGGGGCTCTCCGATAAAGACATTAATAAAAAAATAATTGTAAAGCTATTAATCAAATTGGACTGCAGAATTCCATTTACAAAGCTTAACACTTATATACAATAACCACAAACTTGAAAATTAAAAGAAAAAACTCTGTCTGCTTCTAAATAGTTTTCTTAAACTCACTAGAGAGGATGCCTGTTTTAATTCGGCTGAGAGGCTATTCCACAGTTTTGCACTTCTATAGAATAAACATCTCTGGCTATTATTTGAACTTTTCCTTGGGTAACGTAAAGTCGATTACAACTGGCATGCGATCGACACATAACGATCTCACACTAAAAATTAGTAATTTTATCTATCTATGATGAGTCAGAAAAACACACGCCCTTTAAAAGGCTAGTGTTCCTGAATATCAAAGCAATAACAAATTTCAATAATTTATTCAATAGCCGACATGTTCAATTAATTTAGGGCCTGTTTACATGGGAGTTTTCAGCCCGGGCTGAAATTTCAGCCCTCCTGGCCCAGGTGAAAATATTTTGTCATTACATTTGTTGGGGTTATGAACAGGCTAAGTTGAGAGCCTCGAGGAATCCCCGAAAAAGGCCTCCAGATCGCATGCGTGGTAGCGATTTATGCCAATGATGTAATATGCAAATTAGCTTGACGGTTGAGAACAGGAGAAGAAAACAATAGGAAAGTTGCGCATGACAGTGTGAGCCCCACCGTTGATTCGCTCTTAACAAAGCTGAATCACAATCAGTCAAAACAATAGGGTCAGCACTTCATCTCCCCAACAAACATGGAGAGTTTCAGCCCGGGCTGAAAGTCTGTCTGGCGCCAAAAGTAAACAAAAGCGCATGCGTCATTGACTTTTCAGCCCGGGCTGAAAAAATGTTTGCCACTACATGGGCGCGTGTCCAGTAAAACAATGGGGATTAGCATACTAATTAAAGGATTAACGTTTCATCTCGGCTAGCTCAAGGCGAGCTGAATTTTTAGCCAGGGGCAAAAAATTTTCCATGTAATAGCAAAATGATATTTACAAGCATTTGACCATGAGTGTTAGGACACCCAGTGTGTAGCTGTTAAAATTTATATTAGTAGCGAGCCACCTTAACTTATTGTTTTTTTTGTGTCTTGAACTTGTTTTTACTTCGTATACAACCACCTTTCAATGTTTCGTAATTTTGAAATTTTCAGTAGTGAGCCACCTTAAGTGAAGATCCACCTTAACTCTTAAAACTATCTTCACTTAAGGTGGCTCACTACTGAAAATTTCAGAATTACAAAACATTGAAAGGTGGTTGTATACGAAGTAAAAACAAGTTCAAGACACAAAAAAAACAATAAGTTAAGGTGGCTCGCTACTAATATAAATTTTAACAGCTACACACTGGGTGTCCTAACGCTCATGATTTGACCGTAAAGAAGGGATGAAGTTTCACCTCGGGTAAACGGGCTGAAAACTCCCATGCAAACAGGCCCTTAGAATTTTTCCTGGCTGAAATCAATCAGTCCAGCCGGATCTTATCAAAGATTTTCACGAGGAAGAGAAATTGAAATTAAGCACCATCTATAAGTGTCTGAAATTTACAACAATCAAGATAAATTGTAAAAATATCGTTTCTTTGTCGTCTAAAATTTCTGTAAAATGTCAGAAATTCCATTAAAAATGTCTGAAATTATTTTGCTAAAATTATTTTGCTAAGGTTCCAAACTACTCTGTCCTAAAGTTATTCGTCCGACATTATTTGTGTTCACTGTAAGTTAAAGGCAAACTGTCATGGCGCTGATTGGGTAAAAAAGACAATCCGTAAGAAAAGAATCAGGCAAGCTTCAGTTATTTCAGTGACCAGAGAAATAAATTCCATGCTAAAAATCTGACTCCTTTATTCCGGAAAGAATGCATGACTCAAACGTATAAATGCTTAGTGAATACAAACCCACAAGATCTTTTGTTATAGATGTTATCTGAAGATCTAGCTAATCAAATCAATGACAGTGTGCCTGTAAACTGGTACAGAAGAGGCGATTGATCAACAATTGGTATCACCGATATATTTATTGGTTGCCCGTATCATCGTCTGCTTGGCTTGCTACTGATACTACATTCACACTGCTCCGTTTTCGTTTCTACCCGTTTTTTATGTTCAAGAAAATGCTGCCCAATCACGTCTTCAACTGAATACGCTATGAAACGATAGGCGTTCACATTGCTCCAGCAAAACGGTGTTGTTAAGCTTGGTACTCACTGCGATCTTAAGTGATCTTAAGTGTGTTTAACTGTGCGAGTTTAACTTAAAACTGCAGTGAGTACGATGCGTGAGTTTAAAATTTTGTAAACCCCTGTTCAAAACAAAGCCTTTTGTTTACAGTAGCTGTCAAGAAGGCGCTTTGAATGCCATTGTAATCAACAGGCAATTAACAAAGGAATGTGAAGCGTTGTTGGTGTTCACACTGAAAACAGATCGTTTTCAAAACGCACCGTTTTCAAAGTTATGTGTTTTCATTAGCGTTTTCGAAAAGCTCTGTTTTCATATCGGAGCAATGTGAACGCAAGGCCAAAACGGATAAGTTTTGTTCCGATTTCATATGAAAACGAGTAGTGCGAACGGGGCCTCAAAGTCCATCGATAGCAAACAGAATGGAGACATACCTCAGCAAACCAAGCCACAACTCTCCGATGGTCTTAGTGTTTGTAGATTTCCATGATGAAAATGAGGCCTGCAAAAGAAACGAACTACTCATTAGCAAGAAAAAATCTGGAATAAAATTTTAAGCAGGGCTATAAAATCCTGTTACACAAAAGCAGTTGCAACGGAAAATTGTCCGATTAAATGTTAATGTAACTTTGCTATCCGCCCTAGTGAGCAGCAAGTAGCCGTTTTGCAAAAACCACTCTCCTAAGAAATCAGTTAACTTCTCCAATACCATTCGGCCAATCATTCGAAGAAAAGGATATTGTTCTGTATAGTGTTGGAAATGAAACGGTGTACAAATCGCAATGTCTCTGTCAAAACTGGCATCGCAAACCTTCTTCAGAAACGCCCCCTTGATTTCAGCAAAGTGGATTCGTCGCTAAAACAACTCAAAAATTTTATGGCTTCTTTTGCTCTATCATTAGTTAGGTTGTACGCCTACAACGTTTCCGACATGGAAGGAGAGGAACCTGGGTGAAGAGGACAGCGCGTGCAGAATCTGGAGATAAAATAGATCTATTATCATCAACAAATTTCAAATATCAACGAAATTCTTCTTTCAAGAGTGAACGGTATCAGAAACATCTGGCAAAGTATTACGTTTCATGACATTATTTTCCATCTGAAGCTGTTATATACCTAAGAAAGCCTCTTACACTTTGAAATGACCAAGACTTGAAAAATTTCTGTTGCTTACCTACAGTATTTAGACCTACTGTTTAGGCCTTTCATAATAAACAACTCCGAGGTTTCCCTAGCCTACAGAATAACATAAGATGTCAACATTGAAGTCAGACATTGAGAAGTTCCTCCTTGTTTCATTGTTCCACTAGGTTGTACGAAGGAAGGGGGGGGGGGGATTTTCGGGACACCCTGCAAACATAAATTCGATCAGATTTATTCAAAATATTAGATACCTTTTTTATAGGCAGAACAAGTTGTGTTTGCAGATATGAAATCACCATTAGAGTGAAGCAATAACCCTTCATAGCTCCTTCATCTGTTTTATCGATCTGACATACCTATAAAAATAGAGAGGAATAGTATGCGGATACAAACTGGTTTTGTGTTGTACATGCATTAAAACGCAGAACCAATCAGTATGAGTTTCATTACTTGATAGCTTCTAAGTTTGAATTATGTCATTAATCAAACCATGGTCAAACGCATTTCGTTACTGTCATGTCATTCAACTTCATCATGAATCTCGCAGGCCTATAAAGCTGTTTCTGTGGCGAAAAGCTCATCCTTGTATCGTATTAAAGAAGGCTACAGGAAAAGCGCGGGAAAGGTGCGATTACCAATGGCAGTGGTGGGATTCTTGTATTGCCTCGTTTCTGGAACTATAGTGAGGTAATAATATTGCATTATTACCCGACAGAAACTTCGACCGCGTGCTATACAAGAACCGTAAATTTCCCACAGCATTCCAGTAGCATTTCATTTCATTATTTTCATTTCATTTCATTTTCATTCTTTATTCGCGGTAACCCCGTCAGCAAAGGTCTCTTTTCAGGGGGCCATGAAAAAATTAAAAATCTACAATTTACAAGTAGAATAATGAATTAACTGAATGAAATAAATGAATGAAATGACACATGCTAGCTGCCCGACCAGAGGATGAAACATCCCGGCACAACCCTAGGGGCGGATGTAACTTTGCATAACAAGGCAAAGAACACAAAAACGCGTCTGATTCAGGCCTATGAGATTACCGATAAAACTTACGAGATATAGCAGTTAGGAAATAAGTTTCATTTAAATGATGCGACTCAAAATTAGAAGCTATCATAGAATAAACCGATAGTGTCTTGTTACTTTTGCTTGAGAAAATATAAAGCCCACAGGCTCTAGACGGACCTCTGGTAAGCTCAGACTGTTCTTTAAAACCTTGCCCTTGACTGAAAATGTCACATCGATAGGACAACGGAGAATACCGAAACAGAAAAAACACACATAGGTCTGACAGTTCTGTTATAACGATGAATAATCTTAGAACACCTTCCACGTTTCCCAGTATACCCATGATCTGACACGGAAACTGTTTGATATTATGATTTTTTTAAAAATGGCAGTATTTTAATTTTCTTTAAAAGAATTCATGGAAAATTTTGAAAGAATTAAAATCGGAGTAAATCATAAATCAACAGAGTAAAAAAAATGACACAATCTTGAAGAAAGCCACAGTTGATGAAAGTCTATAACATGGTGGCAAACAGAAATCTCTAGCTCTTTTGGTCAATGATTTAGCAATTTGATGACGACAAAACCAAAAAACAGTAAATGCTGCCATTACGAAACTAGGATCAAAAAATTCTTCCAAGACAAATTTAGACCAAAGTGTCTTAGGTTCCTTCCAAGCCTTTTAGATCAAAGAAAATGCAATAGAATTTTACACCACACCTTTTAACGATTTGAGCCCTATGCTAAGTCATGTTGATACGTTTTCATCAATCAACCACTTACTCTAGCCCAGTATCGAAAGCATTGTGCCAGTATTAAGGCTCTTTGGTCAAGTGCTAGAAGCTCTTCCACGTATTCACTGCTACGAATCGACTGAAAATTAGAAAAATATAGCAAATAAATCAACTTTTTCAAGGTACGAGGAGCGAAAGTGAAAGCCTTTTGTTGTTAGAGATATTGCATTTTTGAGTCCAACATCCTGTTCTACGCACAAAGTTTCGTGTAGAAGCAAATTTTCACTTTCATATCTGTCTTCATTTCGAAATTTTGGCGATATGAAGTCTTCAGATTCATAAGGGCATTGACCGTGAAATCAGATGCTTGGAGTAAATTTGTCCAAACATCTGACTTCACGGTCAAAGCTCTTATGAATTCAAATTCTTTAAACCGCCATAATTTCCAACCGAAGACAGATATGACAGTGAAAATTTGCTTCTATACTAAACTTTGTACGCATCCCAAGACTCAAAAATGCAAAATTTCTGACAACAAAAGACTTAAGCTTTGGCGCCTCTGTCCTTGAAAAGGTGGATTACGGCTGAGGTAATTGAAATTACAGTGAGAGGTTAACTCATGTTGACAGCAATACTAACTACACCATTTTCAGATTTGTAGCGGGAAGGATCAGCACACCGCACGGCATTGAAAGCAACACTGTTCCCAGAATATCGAAGCAATAATCAGGGCATGAAATAATATTTTCCTTTCTGCAACCAGACAAAAAATCATGCTTAAACTTCTTGCAATATCCAGAACAGAAAAGTGAAATATCCAGATTTCTTAAAACGAGGTCAGTATCCAAAGATAGCCATGTACAGCCCAATTTCCAGTCAGCGGAATTTTCCGAGCGGGCGGAATTTTAGACAATAAAAAGTTGCTCAGCTGTAACTATGTATTCAATTTGAAGGCTGAGTTCCAATCAGTGAAATTTTCCGAGCGGGCGGAAATTCTATTGTTCGCGGTAGAAAATGTCGCTCTGAAATTGAATAGATAGTTACGGCTGAGCAACTTTTTATTATCTAAAATTCCGCCCGCTCGGAAAATTCCACTGACTGGAAATCGGCCTTAATAGCGTGAAGACTATGAAATAGGGGCCCCATAAAACTAAAAAATTGTCCTGCCATATATGATTTCTAAGAAGAATGAAGGAAATTTAGTAGTTGCTGATCTTATATTTGTTGTATGTAAATCGCAGCAGAGACACAATCTGTGCCAGTTAACTTTTGCTTTACTTTGTAAGTTGTTGTCATTCTTTTGAAAAATGAGACCGCGATATATGAAACAAGAATAGTAGCTAGAAAGTTTTCATGCAGTTCTTTTTGAATTAAAAATTTCCTGCGACCGCCCGGTCAAATGGTCAGGTGGGTTTTCATGCCCTAGCAACAATATTGGCAACAGTCTTGCTTGGCAGCCGATACCCTCAAGTAGATTTGGTGACAATGATCTGCTTAAAGTTGAAAATCAAATGTTTCGTGAATGATTGAAGAACTCAAAGTATCACATGTCTCTTGTGTGTCCAGTGAAGAACTGTATTCTCTTAATGGAAGATTGCACAATTATCACAAAAATAAATAACTTTTTGATAACAACAAAATATTTTGATGCGAAAAATATACAACATACCTGTTCAGTGTCACAGCTTATGGTGCATTGAATACCACTTCAAAAAAAACAAATACAGAGCGTTACATGTTGAAATAAACGAATCACAGAGAGAGACACTCAAACGGAATCTAAATTCCAAATTTCAATGAAACGAAGATAAAATTTCCTGACGACTATGAGAAAAAAAACTTTATACACAGCATTCAACCTGCTTTTAGTACAGATAGAAAAAATAAACCAAAATCCTGTAAATGCAAAGAGCCTCACAAGCAAATGGTTTTGCAGTCTCCACTGGCAAGACAACAACGAGACTTTTCAAGGCATCTTTACTGGCCTTCAGTGAAGATAACTCTTGCTATGAAGAACGATTTCCCTTAAACATATCTTTTGATTTCTATTTAATCCTACTTTGTTGAATAGTAGAATTTTAAGTAATTTGTAAACTGAAGGTAAGCTGAAGGTGAAATTACAGTTGATGCTAGAATCGCAGAATTAGAGAAGACCTAATCAAGTTTGTGATCCCTTGTTATGATGCTCCAGTGAGGGTCTCAAATTGGGCTCAAATCCTGTCCGCTTGACTCTTCTGGCCTCAAGGTCAAAGGATTATATCACTGCACGACCATGGAAGTACTTCATCGTTAAGTGATACTGGACGTGCCGCTCATATGGGTGGGTTTTTCATCTCGACAGACAAGACTCCCTACACATGGGTCTGTTATTAACCTTAATTCTGATAGATGGGTAGTACTTTCAGAATGTTTTTACTCATGAGTCCCACAATGAAAATCTGCACCAGACTGCTCAAAATCTCCGTTTAGTTTGCTACAGATATGATAAAGTCAAGAAAAAAGAGAATGTTTGCGTAATAACAATGACAATAACAGCGTCTAACGAGTCAAAGCTGAGGGAATTTGAATAGACCTTGCGTCTTCAAATTGATAAAATTCATACACATGGGTTAGAAATATCCTGATATTAATGCAAGTGGGTTCGGAATTCTTGAATATTCTGTCATGCACACGGGTCCTTCTGTCAAAGTCCGGATGAAAGTATAATCTTGGTCACAATTTGGTACCCCCTCCAAGCTGCACCACAGCACTAACAGAGTGCACAGTGCACTTTAGACTTTGGATTGCATCGGGTTCGCAAGCGAGGGCCCAGTAACTTTGGAAACGATTGTACATAAAGTAGATAAAATTTGTAAGCTTATAAAGTGCTACCTTTTCTTGTCTGTGAAAGAAAATCTTGGTGGGGATGTGTGCAAGTTATCTTTCACATCAACGAAATTTCCTATTAATGGAAAAATTAAAATCTGCAAACAAATACCATGTTGCTTCTAAGAAATAAATTGATACAGACAAAGCAAGCAAGGGAAAAGTGCACTCCCAAATTCGACTTTGTGAACTCATATCTCCGGTGTTGGGAGGACGATTTAAAAATGCAAGGTATGAGCATTGAAGCTGACGATCAACAAATATGCCTATGAACTCAAAAAGTCCCGATATTTTATCGTTCCATTCTTTTGTTTAGTCAAAAGGGGCTACTTTTTTGAGACACCCAGTATTGTATTACAAACACTGTCCTTGTTACTCTTGGCACAATGAAATTTCAAAGTAGTAACTCTCTCCTGGCTCACCCAGCTGAAGAACTAAAAAACTTTATCTAACTGGTGAAACTATCTTTCTGTGATGATCATCATCTTCATTACAATTACAGACATGCTGTAGAACGGAGAAATAAAGATCAGCAAGTAGAGCAGTTCTAAAGTCAGAGATGAAAACATCACACTTACCACTTCCCTTTACCCACTGCAGGGCAGATATCATGCAATGTGGGCTGCACTGAAATTAATAGTCAAAATAGTTACATAGTTATACAGATAACAAACTGTCCTTAACCAAAAATACCTTAATGCAACACTGTATGTACAAATTGGATAGCAAGGATAATAAATATGAAGACTACAGCCACTTTCTGGATTCTGCTATTCCTATAATCATCATATATAAAATGTGACAGTGTGGCCTATTTACCATATATCCTACAGTGTTACTTATTCATACATCTTTGTCCAGAAAGACTTTTGATGACATGTCCATCCTTAGGATGATACCCACTGCCCAGTATTTACCTGCGAGATTTTGGTTGTGTACTTCCAAAGATGATAGTTTCAGTTTCAGTTTCATATATTTTCAATTCCACTATATACAACTTATGAAATAACTTAACAGACAAATAACTAAACTACACGAATATAAGATACAGAAAATTCATAGATCAGCAAAAAAATTGATACAATTAACATTGAACAAAACAAAGAGAAAAGATAAATTGTACGGAATTACTTAAAGGAGAAGCTCTCTCAGTAGTCAGACTAATTGAGGAGAGAGCACCCCCAGTCTTGATAGTGTTTCATATACATTAGATGGATTTCATGGAAATTATATAACTTATGTGGATGGTGACACACAACCGTCCGCCATTACAACAACGCCAATATGAAAGTACAAAAAAGGCTTGAATTAATATAGGGCTGGCAAAATAGCAACCAGTATGGTATAAGGCATGGTGGTATTTGAAGGTTTTGAAATAGAAACAAAGTCTAGAAATAACAATATTGTACATCTATAATAGCCTGATAGGTGAATCAAAAGTTGCAAGAAAATCTTACATTTTCAAAACATATATCTAGGCCAGCATCTTTCAATCCAGCTCTTGTGAAAGATGAACCAAATAACCTCAATCGGCCATCACTTCCTGAAATAAAATGATGGGTACCATTTCAACACATAAGACTGCCAAGAGGGGGAAGGAGGTGTAAGCTGACCCAGAATTTAAGAGTCTATGGGTCATAATACTATATCTTAAAAGCATCTCCCTTCAGAGCATGAATGCAATAAAAATTACCAGCAAATCTCTCATTTTTTTCTCCAGAACATTTACAGGAGCACATTCCTGGCGATTTAAAGGACATATGGCTGCAGAATTGTTCCTGAGCAAGTACTCCCAGATCATCAATAAAGACCTTTAATCAATCAAATCTTAAATGCCATTATAAAAAGTAAATGTGTGTAATTATTTTAGATATTGCTACTTTTTATTTCTTGGTGTTGTAATGCATATATTTTAGTTGTAGAGCCATTTTGTTTGATCTTATATAGAGCTGATTAATAATGAACTGAAAAAATGAACTGAAATCATTGTTTGTCTTTTCCCTTCCGGGTGTCTAAAAAAAAGTACCCCATTTTGGCTGGAAATAGGAATGAAACGATAAGATATTATTACTTTCCTAGTGGCTAGCTAAATTGATCAATCTTCAACTTAGATTCACATACCTTGCATTTAAAAATCGTCCACCAAACACCGGAGATACATGCTTGCAAGTCAAAATTTACAGTGCACCCGAAACCAGAGTTTAGCCATGATTTGTATCATGGATCTTTTCCAAAGCACCTGTAAACTTCAACTTTCGTTTTTTCGCTTTTGAAAAGAATAAAAGACTCGTGGACATCGCCCTGATTAAACAAATATATTAAAGATACAGGAAGGCCTGGTTCACATAGGGTCGTTAAGATCATGCAGAAAGACCCAAAAGACAAAAGACTCAAACCCTGCGTCTTGTCTTTGGGTCTGTTTGCACGAACCTAATGACCCAAAGACACCCGGTATACTTAAAAGGCTTTGCCCTTGGTAAAAATACAATTTCATAGTAAAAAAACCCAATTTGCACAAACTTTGCAATCAGTTTGCAATGAGTGCTGTATTGCTATTCGTTACTTGTCAATTCTGTACAGAGCAAACCCCATTTCTCGGAGAGGGACGTAGTATAAGTGTTGCTTGCTGCTTCTTTGCAATGTATCATCACATTGTACAATAGTGATAAGAGAAATCTATACAAGAAAAAGAACCTCTAATGAGACTAACCTCTTAAAATATGAGCAAGAAACATCTTTATATAATCAAAAACTTTCTTCCTCAATCTCAAGTCCTCTGCAGTTAGTCCAAAATCTTTCATAACACTTATGAGTGAATTATCAAGATCTGGATTTGCAGAAATTACAAATCTGTCTTGTTGATCAACATCTTTGGGTGCTGTCTTGGAACCTTCTTTGGATAATCGTACCTCATAAGTGCTTTTCTTATGTTTTTCCCTTTCTGTGTCTTGATCAAGGTCCTTTGGACCTTCCAGGGCATTTTGTATCCAGAGCTGCAAAGAACAAAAGACACAAAGTACTAGTATATGCTTTATATTTTAACTTTGTTTCTGTAATTTGTTCAAAAAATACTTAAATGTTGTCTGTTTGATGGATTTTTGTATGTTGTTGAATTTTAAAATGAGAACTAAGCTTTCTGGATGAAAATAAGAATTCTTGGCATGCATGAAAGACTGCATGAATTCTTTTCTATTTCTGAGAATTGCCAATGATCTTTGGGCAAGAAAACACTATTGATGCATTACCGTAAGACCTGAACTGTAAGAACATGAAACAAACTGAAGGATCTCTGACACCAAATACAAAGAATTTCAAATTGCATAGATTTACTATAAAACACCTAAAACTAGAAAGTAACATTAGTCAGTGGGTGGAGCCATTTGGGTATAAACTGAACAAACTACGGAAAAGTTGAAATGGGCTTTTCTCAATCTGGTGGCATTACAAAATTTAAAGATTGATGCCTGTCTTCAATGCTCATCTCTGCCATCTCAAGATTTTTGGGGAGATGAGGTAGGCTTTGATTGCAGCATAATATTATTATGGCATGGACATCACAGAGCATATGTAACCCAGTCCTCTTTAATAATAAAAATAATAATAATATATAGTTATTTTATATATAATATATAGGGTTGCTTTTTCAGCAACAAAGGTGCTGTTGTCAATAACGACCCTGTTATCAATAAGAGCCCTTTCAAAATCTTATACCTTTCACTTTCTAGAGAGGAACCAAGCCCAAAGAATAACAAAAACACAATGGCTTATTAAGTGACCAAGGCTCATTTCTTGAGATCTGGAACAGACCATATCAGAAACCTATGGTGCATATGCCCTGCAAGTCCTTCTTAGCATCACAATAATGAATGAAATTACCAGTTCCGCATCAATGTGCATCCTTGATGCCAAATGTTGCTCTTGGGTTTCCTCTTGGATTTCCTTAAGTAGTCCGCAAACTTCACACATGAAAAATTTTCCCTAGGATAAAAATATGTTAAGTTATTGGTTGTTGTGCTGGATATAACATTGCTGAGCAATCCTAGTGTTATGCATTAGAGTTTGAACAGCAACAGACCATCCCCTAGGAAGCATAGGTTCCAAATCTTTAAATTGGTGTAAAATATGCGGGTGTAAAATTCAATGACCTATTTCTTTAAACTGAATGACTTGAAAGAAACTTTAGCCATTTTCTATGCTTCTACCATTGGACGTTTCAGAAATCTTGAACATTTGTCAAAATTACAGTACAGCCTACTTTATATTTCAGCTCATTTTATGATGTGACATTACCAAATTTCTAAATCATAAACGAGAAGGGTGAAAGAGTTTTGCTTGATACCATACTGTAGGCATCCATAAACTATGGTTTTCTTGAAAATTATTTGACCTTTCATCAAGGTTTAGAAATTAGGATTGTTTTAAGTGTTTTCGAAAATTGTCTTCAATTCTTAAAACGGGAGAAAAGCACGTAATTCTGAAAATATTGCAGATTTTAGAAAAGTCCAACAGCAGATTTACTGTAAAATACCTAAAGTTACTTGAAGCCATTCAGTTTAGGGAAATAGATCATAGAATTCTACACCCACCTTTTTAAAGATTTGAAACCTATGCTTCCCTAGGAGAAAGCTCTGCTTGCAACAAGCTTGCACAAGCTTGATAGAAGCATGATTTTGGCCTAAAGGGGCTTGAACTAAGGATGTTGACAGAATTTCTGCCAATTTCCACGTACAATTGATAAAGCTTGACAATAATCCCATGCTGCAACTATTCTAAAACAGACTAGAATCACGCCTGAATTTCTCTTCAATTCAGAAGATGCAAGCTGCAAGCTAGAGCAAGCGGTGGAAAAAATTCCTTCTTGAATCAAGCTCTCAAACACATTACTCAAATTGTACTCAAACCTAGTTGGTATCAGGCTTGAAGTATGCGGCAAACATTTATACTCAATATTTTGAATAACCATTCTATAAAGAGCCTGGATCAAGTGAAATTTATCATCTATATTTATATGGAATGTTTTACTTAGTGGCGTCGGACTACTAAACTACTAAGATGTATTTACTTCAAAGTGCTATTATGAATGATATCAAAAACCTCATGAACCACTGATAAAAACTAACATAGAAGTAAATAAAAGTCAGAGGGAATTTTTGTCTTAACCAAGGACATAGTGTCACAGCATTTTGCTTCATTTCAATGAAAATTTCTTTACCAAAGCCAAGACATTCTTTTGCCATTAGCTGTTGTCAATGAAAAACCATGTAAACGATCCATGTTTGATTTAAATAATTCTCTCACTTCTTCTCAGGCTCTACCTTTCTTGGAACAGTTTCCACTGGCAAAGCATTGTTTGACTCAGCAAAGTGTTTGTTTTGCATTTCAAGAAGCTGTTTGACTATCCCTTAAGAAACTAATCAAATAATAATTACTCACAAAGATGACAATCTGGGGCACCTCAACTTTTGAGGCAACATCAGAAGTAATTGCAACATTTTCATCAGATGCTTCTGAACTGCTCATTTTCTCTGTATATGTACCATAAACTATTTCAAGAGTGTGGATTTCCAATATTCAACTTTACCTGAAAAAGTTACATTTTGATTTGATTTAAATCTTTAGAAATTTAAGCAACATCTTTGTCAACAGCAAGGCACAAACCTATTCTAACATTTTAGTTTTTCCCTTTAAAAAGTCATTCTTATGATACTGTGTTGCAAACAAGCATAGCGGGAATGCTAGTATTCTGGAAATAGGGTGGTGGGTCAGTGGACTAGCCCACTGACATGGACATTATTGTGGTCTAAGGACCCTCCTCACTTACTCATCAAAGAAATAACATGGTATTCAAAAGAGAAAATTGATTAATGATAGAGGACTCTTGCACACAAAAGCTCTCCACAAAAATTGCTTTGAGTTAGCAGATTTTGCGGATGAAATAATTTCTCACAGTATAAGATTTCACTTCCCCTCAGTCATATGTTGCCCTCTCAATTTCATGAATAGAACATGAAGAGAAAATCCCTTAGGGCCAGTTCATATGGGGAAAAACACCTCACAGACAAGGTAAACTTAGCATGGGGCTCAAATCTTTCAAATCTTTAAAAGGGGTGCAAAGAGGGGGGCTTTGGGTTTTGTGGGTTGCAGGTTTGGCCAAAAAAGCCCTTGGGTTTTGGGATTTATGTATGAATCGTCCAGGTTTTCAGGTTTTAAGATGCGTTCAGGGTTGCAGATTTAGCCATTTTTTGTGGTTGGGTTTCGGGTAGTTCATTCTAAATTCCTATTTATTTCCATTTTCATTGTCATAAATTCAATGTGGTCAAATGAGAGTGAAAAACCAGCTTTTGAATGCTTCAAACAAGGTGCAGAGAAGCTGTGACAACCAAAATGCTGGAAATAATCGAAGATTACTGACGCAAACTGAAGATTTTGGTTCAGAAGTGCAGCTTCAGATTTTGGCTTTTTTGTTTGCGGATTTTCGGGCTGTTACTAATTTTGGTCCGGGTTTGCAGGCTCTAGTACCCCGAAAGCCCCCCTCTGTAAAATTGTATCACATTTTTCTATGAATTGAATGATGGAACCTTGGGTTGGAATGTCAGGCCCGAGTCTAGCAGATGAGGTTTATTTCCTCATATAAAACGGCCCTTATTTCTAGCCCCTGGCCAACTGCTAGAGAGTTAATCATAAATAAATTTTACTAACAACAGCAAGCCACACAACGGGCACGATTGGCACCACCCACACTGCTTTGCCGGCCAAGTTGCCATCTCATGCAAACTGTGGTGATTTCTGCTCGGCAAGAGGCCAATAAAATTCTGCTGCTTCCTTGAGCTCACATTTCCATCAGATCTTGCTGCAACAGCCAATCTTTGCTTTGGTACTTCAAGGACTGTTTGCAGATAACTCTGCCACAATTTGACCGACGAATCAAGACCCTTTCTTCAAGAAATGCCAACTCATCCAATTGCTTTCCAATGGCGGCCAAAAATTCCGAGAAAACTGTCTCATGCTCATGCAACAAATAGCAACGAGGCCTTTGCGCCTTCACACAATCACATTCATTCCCAGACCCCAAGAGGCTGTTCGTAGTAAAAAAGTTCCGCCAAACCATTCTGCCACACAAATTTCGTACCACCCAACTGGGCCAACTGAACTGAAGCAACATAGCATCTCTTTGCCCGCAGTCACACCGCAATGTTTGCTGCAGTGGAAGCTGTATCTTACCGTTATGATGAGAATTGCTTCATCTTTCTCGCGATTTGCTTTTGTCTCGTCTCCAGAAGGTACGGCAAAAACGGCGCAAGTAACCAACGTACACAGACAATTTTTATGCGACAGGGTATACTTTTGGGCCATTTTTTATGCGACAGGGTACAGGGTGTGGAGAGCTTTGCCACACACCCCCGTCACTTCCCTAGTCAAGTACCCCCCCCCCCCGGGGAAGCAACATAGCATCTCTTTGCCCGCAGTCACACCGCAATGTTTGCTGCAGTGGAAGCTGTATCTTACCGTTATGATGAGAATTGCTTCATCTTTCTCGTGATTTGCTTTTGTCTCGTCTCCAGAAGGTATGGCAAAAACGGCGCAGTAACCCCCCAGTAACCCACGTACACAGACAATCAGACAATACAGACAACTAGGCTTGCCGCGCGGCGCCTGCGGCGCCGCGCTGGCCCGCCGTCGTACCGGGTGATTCTTAGGAGTGGAATTTGCTGCCTGTTGTCATTGACAGCTGTTAATCACATTATTCAACCGGCTCCAGAAAAATTTCTTTCTTTTGATACCCCGTTCCAGGGAAATAAGCGAAAATGATGCTCCGAAAAATGGCACATCCCCGTCGGCCCCCCGTGAGAACAATTGCCCCCATCACAACAGCGTCCTACGGCCCTGGACAGTACAGTAATAGGAATTGCTATCCGAGGGGCAAATCACTGATTTTTTTTCGTACACCTCCCTTGAAGCCACAAAAAATCGCAAACAAAAATCACAAAATCAAAAAAAATCACATACAAAAAGCACCAAAAATCACAAATCACTGAAAAATTACTGAAAATTACACGAAAAAATCACTAAAAATCACTGAAATCACAAAAAAGTCAGAGAAAAAAATCATGTGACTTCAAAATCACAAAAATCACGTGCGCTTTTTTGAGAAGTGATTTGCCCCTCGTTGCTACCAATTTCCTACATTGTCTTATGTGAGTTAATTGTTGTTGTTTACAATGTTTTGGTGCAATACTGACTTGCAAGTTTTGGTTTATATTTGTTACAATAAGATCAAATTATGCAATGTCCGTTTCCTTTCTTCAAGGCGCTACGTCAGACGCATTAGTTAGATGTGTCGTTCTGTAATGTTGTAAGAACGATTGCCCCCCCCCCCTTCCCCCAATCACAGCAGCATTCTACGGCCCTGCACTGCACCGTACTGTAAGTATGCCATATACTGAAACTTTCGTTTCCTGTTTGTGAGGTGCCCTCGTCCATATCGTGATATCCTTCTTTTTGTCGTGTTAATCCAATGAAATTCATTCCCTTGGCTCGTCTCGCAAAGCAGGATGGGAGGAGATATAGACGCAAGATGGGGCTCGCCGGAAACACTGACCAAAAGTGCATATGCATTGGCACGTCATCGTCTGTGTTGCAGGAAACTCCAGAATTTGGCAAATTAGTCGTTAGCATTCTTGACATTCATGAATATGCACTGTCAAAAGGATGCTTTATATGCCAAATAACATGTAAGACAAAGCGCATTAGGCCCCAAACGACTGCCAGATGAGCATAACAAAGTGGACTACGGCGTCACATGATCATGTGTTGATTAACTATTGCTGTGAAGGAAACAGCCATGACGCAATGTTTGGGTGTTGTGGAGGGGGTTTAGCATCAGACACTGCTTGCATCGTGCATAACGGGAGGTCCTGGTGTGATGGTTTGGGGGCCTTTCACATCATTGCAGGGTCGATAAGAAACTGAGAAAAAGATATGTTAGCTTTAGGAAACTTTCCCTGAGTTTGAGTGTGAATTAATGTCGGTGGTAATCAGTTATAATAACATACACATTTGGCTAACAAATACGTAGATACACCCAATTCTGTTTAATAAACATATTTTGCAGTATTTTCCAGAAAATAAATAGAGACTGAAGAAACATTCTGAGTAGAAAGTTGAAAAGAATCATAGCCATGAGAAACATTTTAGGGTAGGGTATGAAAATAAACATTGAGGTTGTCATAGAGCCGTTAAGGAAGTCGTAGGGAACTCAGAGCACTCAAATTTTGATAATTCTAAGAAACTTTCAATACTGGCCCAAATTCTTAGTTTCTTATAAAAACATTTCGCGTAACATATCAAGGACAGAAATAGCTGTCAAACATTTTTGTGTGACAACCCAGCTCATGTTGAAGAACGGGGATCCCCTCCTTGGAAAAAGAGGGAACCCTGAGAAAGGGCTAAAAAGTGCCCTTAAAAATGATAAATCTTACATTTCTTGCTCTCTGGAAAGCCATCCCCTCTCTGAATTACTCATATTTGTAGGGAGGAAACATAGCAGCGTTATCAAAGCACAAATCTTAGTCAAATCAAGTGCAAAACGCATTTCGAGGGATGGGAAATTGGGGAATTTGCACCCGACCCCCTCCAGCCCCCATGAAACCCCCGGAACTGAATCCCTCTCCAAATGGGTCCCAACCCATCCCGAGCAAATAGAGATCATGTTGGGATTTTTAAAAAATCAAATAACCCCTCAAATGGGTTTCGAAGGACACCCATTTTCTGACGTCATGAATCGTAAGACAACAATGGAAGGACAAAGGATTTCAAGCTCAGCACAAAGGGAAACAAAGGCCTCGCACAGCTGAAAGTGGGGTGTGGAAATGCTCCCACAACCCCTTCACGGGAACGATAACTGCCAAAATATGCCGTGATAAAGAGGTAGGGAAGGCTAGGCGATGTTTTGATGTTAGTATTGACATCAGTGAGGTTGCAGTTCTCGCTGTCGAAATGTCTAAAGAGGAAGAAACTTGGAGGCGAGGGACAATGGGAATGACGCCACATCCGACTGCAACGAATAATTGCCCCGCACCGAAGCGGGGCTTTGTAGTACTCCGTGCGTAAAGAATATATATGGCGAGACCATCTCAATGCGTCGAAAAAAACCTGTTTTTTTTGTCGTTTCTGGTTAAACCGGTTTTTGACCTCCGATTGGAAAAGAGGCTGTGATCACCGAAATTGACAAAATGGCGGATGCGGATCACTGCCACGAGCCGATAGAGTTGTCAAGCGCAGAAAAGATAAGAAGCCAAAGGGAGATATATTGATGTAGATTCGCGTTTGATCTTACTTCACTTGAGCCCAAATTGCCTCCATATTTAGGCGAAACCACAACGCATGCAAATAGGCCTTCCTTGGCCTAACCACACCCCAGGTATTTATTTTAGGGGCCGCACACAAATCGATTCTTTCACGCATAACGTCCATTGGACGTTTTCAAAATACCCCCACCCCCCTCCCCCGAAAACGTCCAATTGAAAATCGATGTAATTTTTCCGATCACGAGAAAATTTCAAACCGTTGTTTTGCTGCATATCAGATGGGCCTAAGTGCTAATGAAGTCGTCAGCGACGTGCTTTCCATGACCATGCTCAACGAAAACGGACAAGATATGTCACTGCTATCGAAATTCTTTCACATTAACAATATATACAGCAAACGAAAGCTGCAGAATAAAGTTCCTTGCAGAAAATTCTCGGGAGAAATGTCGATAAAACAAAATTTTTGAAAACGTCCAGTCCTTTTACCCCCTCCCCCCAAACGTCCATTGGACGTTTCGCGTGAAAGAATCGATTTGTGTGCGGCCCCTTAAAGAAATCAACAACTTTTTTTTTTTGGTTTAGGACCCGATCCGTGCAGCCTTATAGAACCACCTACAGGCTGGGGGTGGGGCATTTAGTATTTACTATTGCTAGTATAGTAGATACACAGTCACTATGACGAGTCATGTGACAAGTACGCGCGCGGCGCAGCTGGGATTCGAAATTTTTTCTGAAAATAAGGATAAGATATGGCATGGGAACTTATTTACCTATTGTTTTGCATACCACAGAATCAGCTTCCTAGGCCAAAATAGACTGACGACGTGATTCTTTGTATTCGTTCATTATTTTCAATCTGATATTTTATTTTCACTCATACTAAGTGAGCGAAAAAAATTAAAAAATCCAATTCAAATGCGATACCATTGAGACTTATGTAATGAGTAATAGACCAAAAGGCGTGTAACAGCGCTCTGTGCGAAAAAAAGAAATGCCGTCACATATCACAGCGAAGAACTTGTTGTTTTGAACGAAGCAAAAACGTCCAGCGTCTTCGCAACCAACAATACTCTTTTTTAAAGGGCTTTTGAAAGAACTGGAACTTAGGATGGATTTTCTTTTCGGTCTGATGTCGAAAACTGCAGCTGATTTTGTTACAGTATTTTGTAATCTCTCAGACCTGCAGACCGAGAATTCTAAAAGCCACCATGATGAGTGTTTGAGTTGTCCGCAAGTCCAAGTCTCGAGAAAGGACAAACAAACGAACATTTTCCATATACAACATCTAGCAAAATCTTAATGAACTAAATACTGTATAGTAATATTCAATCAAGAGAATATCATTGATCTACTTTGACCATAAAAAACATTACTCATACCACACTTATTTGACCAGCTTTACATGACATCAACTTTGATCCAGACTTTCCACAAGTGACCAATTAGTTGTTATTTATGCCGGGAAGGAAGTTGGAAGATATTTAAAAACGGTTAAGCCTGGTTTCCATATGATCGTAACAGTCGGCGACGCTTCGGCGACGTGTCCCCGATCAGTCGGCGACATATGGAAATGATCACTGCTATGATCATATGGAAACCACGCTTTAAACTCATCTCAACTCTTTCGATGCGTCCCCGTACCGTCCCCGTCTGATCGGCGACGTCGTTCAGAAAATTTTCCCATTTAACGCAACCAGGGGCGGATCCAGGGGGGCGCTACGGGTGCTGAAGCACCCCTCAAAAATCCAAATGTATGCTTTTCCTGGATAATAAGCTGATTTAGATGAAGCACTGAAAATCATAACTTTTTGAATAGGTGAAGTGATAAGGCAGCCCCTACACCCCTGCCCCCTGGACACTACCACATCTCTTCGACTCTAAACTCATCGCCGGCTCCAAACAGGATTTTTTTGACGTTCTCTCGGGTTCAGTTTTTTGAATTGGTCCATTCAATGTCCAAAACGCAACGTAATCTGGGATTTGTTATGCATTCTGCGAGTCTGTACTTTATTGCAGGGTGGTCCGCAGTTTTTTTCGGCGCAGTTTCCCTGTCGCGCTGAGCATCCCTCAGCTCACATGATCAGATGCTTGACCAATAGCATCATAGATTGATGGATGCTCAGTTTTAGCGGGAGCATCCGAGATTCAAATTTTCACGGCTAAGCCAATCAAAACCGTGTTTGAGGGGTGCTCGGCTTGATCAAAGAGTTCTGACTCTGATCCAGAAGCTGCTCGAGGGATGCTCGACGGACCAAACTTTCCATGTGAAGCAATTCAGGAGGACGTTGTTCTTGCCGCGCTAAAAGCTCTACTCGCAATTAGTATCATACCTTGCGATAAGAAGAAACGTTTAGGCCGTCCCTCTGCAAGAGGTACATTTAGAAAGAATACGAAGTTTGTTGGACAGTAGAAGCAAGAAAAAGACGGAAGCTTTCACCAAGTTTAAAGATTTGGGCCTAATCGTTTAGTAAAGTGTGTTGTTATAAGTTCCCGGCCACGAAGAAGACAAGAGAAGGAGAATTTCAGGTATATGCACTGCATAAATAAGCCTTTTTGGCTGAAATTCTAAATACTTGATACTATCCTTATTTGCAGCAAAAGCCGCATTTGTGATCGAGTTGAATTAGAACTTTTCATGGAATTGACGTTTGACCTGCAGGTCAAAGGCCTTCTGTTGCTTTGGGCGATGTGTACTTGCCTATTGACAGTTGATCACAAAACAATTTTCGTATGTGATTGAAAGATCCGATTCAAATTGAACAAAGAAACATGCTGAATGGCGACAAGAGTCATTCAATTTCAATTAGGGCCTGATTATATGAGAGTTTTCACCATAGGGCTGGGATTTCATCCCGCCTGCCCGAGGTGAAAATATTTTCGATTACATGGGAGGTTTGAACCCAGGGCTGGAATCTGCTGCCACGTGTGAAATCACATTTTCAATTGTGAAGGCACTCCAATATTTTGATTACGTCAGTGCATCCGATGTAAAACAATAGGGATTAACCGATAATTAGGTGTGACAATAAGGATTAAAGTTTCATCCCGGGTAGAGCAAGGCGGGCTGAGATTTCAGCCCTATGGTGAGTTTCAACCCAGGGCTGAAAAAATCACATGTAATCGGAAATGCAATCTTATGAGCCTTTGACCAGAGAGAAGAGATGGAGTTTCACCTCGGGTAGGCGGGCTGAAATCTCAGCCCTATGCTGAAAACTCCCATGTAATCAGGCCCTTAGTGACCAAAGGTCAAAGGTGGAATAATGGGGTTCAACCATTCAACTGCTAACCCAGGTTCGACCCAGCTTTGTTTACATTGCCTTTGGGATACATGACAGCGTAAAACACAAACTTGGGGTGAACCTGGGTTTGCTGATACATTCGCATGCTCATAGTGGATGTTGTAATTTGTAATTCAGATTCAGGCAAAGTAGAATGGTGGAAGGAAATCAGCTTTGGGGAATCCATTTCACGAGGCAATGTGTCTCTTGAAATTAATCGTTTTCTCCGTGCATCAAATTTTGAAACTTATTTCACTCAGGAGGAGAAAGCACCAGGAAAGACAGCAAACTTCAGCTCAAAATAGAATTTGTCGCTATTTGAGTGAAAGGTCAAGACAGAAAAGGAAGATTCTTGTGACTGTTTTGCATACGTTCATGGTAGTGTATGTTGAATTAAAAAAGGAGACAGCTTTGTTCATCAATTTCTCATAGTATTAATTATCAAAGTACCAAAAAAGCATGCCAAGTAGGTAGCCTTAGGCTGAAGAACAAGAAGTGGATAGTTGAATGCCTTTCAGGACAAACTTTGAAAACTTTGCTTCTTTCACCACAGTCGAACAATCGATATCAAAAAGTAATGTGTGAACATGATTGATGGATTTATTTCCCAACTAGCCACCCTATGTTGATGGTTACAAAAGTATCAAATCACAGGGTTAATTAGTGGAATTTTTTCGCGTAAAAATTGGTTTTTGTAGCCACAAAAGGGTGTGGTCATCGTTTCCGGCAAAGTAGGGGGCGTGGCTTCCAAAAAATTTTCTAGGGGCTTCGCCCCCAGACCCCCTCATTTCCTCTCAGCACCCCTCAACAAAATTCCTGGATCCGCTCCTGGCAACCGTCCCCGATGTGTCCCCGAGCCTGTCTCGCTGAAGCGTCGCCGACTGTTACCATCATATGGAAACCAGGCTTTACAAAACTTTGGCGAAATCCTTTAAGTGCCTTGGTTTCATACGGGAATCAAAACAACGACATCTGGTTACGAATGGCCTACGAATGACATGCAATAGAGCATTGCACTAAAGATGGCGGCGAGGAGTTTTTTACTGAGATGCATTGCGTTCGAATTACAAATCTTTAACGATTCTATAGGAATTCTATAATTAACGATTCTATAACGATTAAAGAACGAAGTGCATCTCGGTAAAAAATTCCTTACCGCCATCTTCAGCGCGATCGTCTATTGGGACGTCATTATTCGTCATGTTGACACTATACATACCATGTGTAGTTAGATAATGCAGTTGTGCTTCAGCCTGCACATTTCTGCGCAGCAAAATTCACATCGTTCTGTTGAGGAGCAAAATTCACATCGTTTCTCTATAAATTTATCCTTCGCAGAAGCAAAAAGCTGTGGCAATCAAGCACAACTGCGTTGTCTAATAACCCATACACTTACAGGCTGACCTAAAAACTTCACAAGCCGGATAGCACATAGCTTCCTGAAAGCAAATTATGTGAATGAATATAGACAAGGTATCAGCATTTTGTTTCAGGGCTGAGCTATCGGAGGAGGTTCTTCGTAGTAGCAAATATTTTCATCCTCCGCAAATAACAAAGCAGCAATGAAGCACAACAGTGGTGTCGGTGGTGTCTAACCACCCATATTGATACAAGGCATTTATCAATTATTTTTAATTCCAGAGAGCTAAATGGGATTACCCGGTACACCTTCTCAAAAAATGCGTAGCTAAAATCCTAACCACCACCTCTGCGTTACAGTAGTGTCCCGCATATAAGAAACATGAATTTAAGAAACACCAGACCTCGATTTTCAAACTAATACCCCCTCTTATAAGAAATTGGTCCAGGTCTGAAAAATGCTTGTTTCTTACTCAAAAACTATGTATACAGTAGAAATTTGAAAAACATGATAAATTCAGCTTTGCAGTTGAATCATACTGTACCTATTATAGAGTTTCTATGACCTTCTCTCATTACTCTGTAACACGTGTGTCCAACTAATCCTCCAACCGAGATATATACATATGCTAACAACTACAACAACACTACACCTATTCAAAAATGAAAACAATAACTTTGCATCTAAATGAAGCAAAAAGCACCTTCCTTGAATAATTCTAGTTTCTCTTGGTAGTGAAAATTTACAAATGCAAATCAAAATATTGTGTTTGATATGACAATCATACAGCTTGTGTCTGATTAGTTCACTGATAATACATATTTTTTTCTGATAAGAAACTTAAGAAACTTTACCCTGATTGGAAGTTTGTATCTCATTTTATAAGAAACACATCAGACCTCAAATTGAAAACGTTGTTTCTTATATGCGGGACACTACTGTATATCACGATTCTATATCAGTATTTACAGTCCAATAAACTCTGTCCGGGATTGAAGTTTCGATATATGTAAATGATATAATTTCAGAGCTGGTCCGAGTTTTAGCCTGAGGCCTGTGAGAACGTCATTTCTTGACATTAGAAGTAGAGCTTTCCCATCGACTTCCTGCGAAATACAAGAAATAAAAAGACTGTACAATAATGAAGAAACTTGATTTCTATCAATGAAAATTCTCCTTACAACAATGATAAGTCTTAAAGAGAAGAAGAGGAGTTGCGCTTCCTGTCTCATCTTCTCGGAAGTTTTCCGAAACTTGGGGCCGTGGAGAGACGGGCCGGACCCCAGGGGTATGGGTGTGCAAGGGGTCCCCAGTGCCGAAAATATTTGGACCACGCCCTTCCCTCTCGGATCACGCTTTCCTGTGCACTGGAAAAACGATGCCCTTGGATGCAAACGTCCTCCTATACAATGTTAAAAACGTGATTTTTAGATTGAAAATTTATTCATCTCGTGTTTAAGAATAAGCTGAGAATGCCTCTGGGCCCACGGGTGGCCTAGAAAAGTTCCTTAAGGAAGATTGAAAACAGAGCAAAAATACATAATGCATATTTTCCGGGGCCCCTAAAGGCCCTGGGCCCCCTGGTAACTACCCTGGCTACCCCCCTTCTCGACTGTCCTGCGGAAACTTCCTGTGACCAGGGATCAATTTTCTATTTCATTTTTATGTTTCATTGGCCATCTTAACGTCGCTTGTAATTGGAGAAAAATACGATTGATAAGTTGACACGTTAGTTGCACACGTGTTATCGCTTCATTGCTATTTGATACATGGTCTGAGAGCTACAGACTCACGACATAGTCCCATCGCAACGACACCGACGACAACAACAACAACGATGACGAGATTACAACAACAACATCTTTTATCTTTGCTCAAACTAGCTGGATCGTCCACATCCGTCTATCCAAGAGCTACAGACTTTCAAATGTCTAAACATTTTCCTGACTTATCCCGTGCAATGACAAATGGAACACCAAATCGGCAAAAGTTAATGATATCCTCAGTTGTGACAAACTAATGTTTACGGAATTAGATCTGGACTCTATAACAGGGCACTTTACTTCCTCTATCAAATGTTTCCCTTAATCATAAATATGCTTTTATAAAATAAAGAATAACTTTCAAGAAATGTATTCTCTGGTATATTATGCTCATTTTATCTAATAATGCCAACAAAGAAAGTTCCCAATTCCAGATAGAGTTTGGGCTTGCGTCAGTTTGCAAAACCTTTTGTCCCTAAATTGGACCTTCGTCTTGTCCATATGTGTCCTTCAAAGCAATGCTAAGCATGTTCAAAAATAGCTTTTTTGTTGCCGTTAGTAGACAATTGCATAATGGTACCTTTCTGAAAATTCTGTCTTCAAAAAATCAATTGAAAAATTCAAACGTAAATGCAAACAATATATGTTCTGCTCTTCAAAAAGCGTCCAAAATTAGAAACATCTTTGTAGTACAGTTTTATCAAAGGGCTCGTGCCAATTCACGTATATTACATCAACCCCCTGCGTTATGGTGCATGTCTCCAACCCAAAATCAAACACGAAGCCAAAACTTCAAATTTTGGTATAAATTCAATGCCCTGCATCACAGTAGTACGGGGTAGTCGACTGTTCTAGGCAAGAGCTACTTACCTGTTCTTCGAATAATTTCGATTCCCCCGGGAATCCATGCGATTTTACATAAAAGCACACGTCTGCGACAGACCAGTCTGCGACATCCGGGGGTAGTGAACGAAGAATATCTTCCCTCAGGAATGAATGAACTGAAATTAGAGAAAGTCGATGTTAGATTCAAAGAAAATTTGTGAAGTTTGATACATTAAATAGGTCGGAAGAAAGTCGGGGAAGAATCAACCTCCATTTCTACCGGACGAGTAAATAAAAAACGCAAATTGTTTTAAAGGCTATTGATCTCTATAGATTAGGAAGGCATGGCTAAGTTTAGCCTAAGCTAAAGAACTGGAGCTAAAGAAGTCTCTGGGATTATGGATGGGATGGAAATTTAGAAGAAGCCAGCCACAAGCACCTTTCATCCTGGTCAAATATATTTTGCAGAAAAGTGAGATTTACCCACAAAATCATTACTGTCCTTATATTTGAATGGGCCGTGGTTTTATCGAGTTGAGGAAAGGGAAAAGACCTAACATCAAGGGACCAAGAGGTGTTTCAAATGAGCACGGACTAAGAGGTATCTTCGGCCCCAGATAAGAACTAAGCGAAAATAAATTCATTGGAAAAGTTAAGGACTTTGTAAAACGAGCAAGGCCTTTACGGCCAGTTGTCAATCAGAAGCATTTTCCGAGCTGGCGGAAATTAAATTGTTTACGATAGAAAATGTCGCTTTGCAACTGAATAGAAATTCAAAGTTGAATTATCATCATCATCATCATCATCATCATCATCATCATCATCATCATCATCATCATCATCATCATCATCATCATCATCATCATCATCATCATCATCATCATCATCATCATCATCATCATCATCATCATCATCATCATCATCATCATCATCATTATCATCATCGTCATTATCATCATCGTCATTATCATCATCATAGTTTTCTGTTAGGTACGTTGTACCCTTTAAGTGTTTTTATTAATACACTTTATTAAGTAAAAACAAATTCAGCTTTATCTTGCATTGTCCGTTGTATTTGTCCTTTAGTGATGTTTAATTATTTTCAAGTTATACCCATCGGTCACGCGCATATCTTTTACGATACAATGCGACGAGCAGTCGTTTTTTAAGTGAATCATCTCCTGGTCTTGTTATATGCGCAATGTATTGAAGATGTTACCTCTTACAGAAATTAGAAATGCTTGAGTTCATTGTTATCACCATTTCTATCGTTATCACTCTTGGACGGACTTGCTGAGCATATAGGATCTATAAGAAGCAATAACTTTTGATTGTGTAATTCCAACCGCTAGGAAAATTCCATCGATTGGAAACTGGCCTTCAGACGGGTATGGTGGCCGAGAACCGCCATAGCATTTTTTCATGTTTTTTCCAATAAAAGAATTTAATTTGAAAAAAGCGATTGAAATGAAATAAAATGAAAACAAATTGAATTCTATTTCGATTCAAAACAAAAATTAAATGAAATGAAAATAATTTCAAATCAAATGAAAAAGAAACAAATTGAAATTAAAATGAAATGCATTTAAAAGTAAAACGAAAATTTTTTTGGAAGCAGCCTAGAGCCGCCATAACACACAATGCTTTGTGCGTGACAAAACCAAAAGGAGGCTATAACAACATGCTACTTTCCCGCCAACTTTTGAATTCAGGTAGCAACATGGCTAGGATTCAGAATGCATACCTCCTAGGACGACCGGAAGGAAGAGGTAGAGAACGGATATTTGCACAGAATGAGGTAACAATTTTAAGGATGCAATCTGGAATTTACAAAGAATGTGAGTTCCATAATTGCCAGGAAAGGTAGTATCCCTCACCATTATGATTTTCCTGAAGCAAACGGTCTACTAAACTGCGGTGAGTAGTATGTGTATAGATTTGCATAATTTGCAGGGCCGAGGAGAAGGGGGTTAGGGGGTCAGAAACCTGGGGCCCATAGCCATAAGGGGCCCATAAATAATAACTGAGTTTTTTCGAAAAGGCTTAAATGAGGAGTGCTAATAGGGGGCCCATCCATCAATAATTTCTCTATTGTCGTAATGCTTCAAAAATCAAGAAGAGACTGAAAACAATGGTTACAACGTTTTCTTATAAGCGGTAAAAGTTAAATGCATCTTGTAAACCACTGAATTTTACCAGATGAGCAAGAAAAAATTCCCGAACATTCATAAGAATGTCAAACGACCAAGAATGTCAAACGGATTTGAACGATTCAGATTCTTGGTAAAAGATGAAAGACGAACAAATTTTATTGTTTTTTCCAACGTTCTTGTGAGCACTGAAAATATAGGAAAATTTGACTTCATTTACTTTTTAGTTGCAAAGTGCTAGATAGGAGCTTAAAACATGACTAGCTTGTTATATGATTTTACGATTGTATCTAGAAGCGGAAATAGTGACCAGAGCAATTCTAGCAACCTTACTTTTAAAAATTTTCCCGGGGGAGCATGCCCCCGGACCCCCCTAAGTAGGTGCGCCTCTGGCGTACCTTTCAGAACTCATTTGACCAATGGCCCATGCTGCATTCTGACCCCGGCCCCAAAAATTCTCTCCGCGGCCCTGATAATTTGGTGCATGTACTGAATTCTAGCTTGACATCAGCTGTAATCCCTGCAGCATCACTCCTTTATCTACAATAGGAGGTTTTTATGCGGCACAGGCCTTTGAGATGTGAAGATGGTGAGAACCCTAGAATTTGAGAGAATTCATCACATCCTGATGGTTATACGGATCCCAGGGGAGGGGGGTTAACTCGAATCTTGGGATGACCTGGACGTGCTGCCCAGCACTTTAGGGGAAGACCCGGGGGGCAAAGCCTGTTGAAATTCCCAGGAATCAAGTTTCATGTCACTGTAACGGTATATTAATGGAAGATACCACAAACCACAAATCAGATTCCACAACTAAGATCAAGAAAATCCAACCATGACAATAAATATCTCGAAAAGTTTCTATAACTACCCCTGCTAGAACTACTCTCCTTACACTATCGAATCTTGATGGACAACTTCACAATCTACAGTTATTTTGGCAATCAACATTTGAAAATTACCAGCTTTACCCCCTGCATACCTATTTTACCCTTGCAGACCCTATTCTTAAAAAAATCCTGCAAGTATAATTGGTTTTCTATATGACAAATCTCATATGCTGTAGGCTGAAGAGTAAGAAGTTGCTATATGGTAAGTGTACTTGAGACTAGCTGTGACCATTTGACTTCTGATTTTCAGAGGAGATGAGAAATGATTAAAGATCCACAGCAAGTGAAAGTGCATGATTATGGAGAAGCATTTAATGTATTTAAAGCATAATATCTAATTCACAAGCAATGACAAAGTGAAAAAGAGTATTTTTGTGTTCTTACTTTGGCTAATTAGCCTGAAGACTTCACAAAAACAAGTAAAGTATCCGTAATGACACACAATTTACTGTTAAGAAGAGTCACCAGAGCCAGTCCTGCATGTGTCAGCAGGTAATGGAACAATGCTTTTGACAATGCAGGAAGAATCATTTATGCAGAGATACCACCAGAAGCAATGCCTTCTGCTGAACAATGCTTTTGTGAAACACAAAACATCTTTTCATTGGCTATGGGACAATAAGAGTTGGCCACTCACATGAGCATTGTTTCCAAGGAAAAATAGTGAATCAGGCATCATTACACAGACTTTACTTATCTCTATATCTGTAAAATTTTCATGCAGGCTAAGGCTAATAGTAATAATTGCAAAGTTTGCCTAATCTGGCCAGTCTACAATATTCATTACAGACATGGTTTTTCTCATTCAGTAATAGCAAGGGAAGTCCAATAACCAAGCATAAAATAGCAAAGGTTAATCAGCATCCACAAAATATGTATCCACTGCCTTGGATATCAGTAATTATCAGTCTTTTATCAGACTTCTCAAACAAAGAATGTGCACAATTTTCTGCCTTCTGATCAATTTCATTCCTTGCTTCAACACAGATCTTTCCAGTGCTATTCATGTACCATTTGTGAACTTTCCCTCTATAAATTCTTCCATTGCTATGCACTCACCATTGTCCAGTTTTCCCAAAGTGCAAATGATTATACTCCAAAAATCGCTCATACTAGCTATCTTCGCTACTGTCTCTTTGCAATTGCCTTGGGGGCAATGCATTGGGACCACCTTTTTGTTGGGTTCTTCCAAAGCCATACCTAACTTGACAATGGATTTCTTTGCGTCCTCAATTGTAATTCTTAATCAATCACTACTTTACAAATCAAGGAGCAAACCATTTACATCTGTTGTTAATTTCAGCCTGGCTGAGAGGAACTGGAACTTCTTCAACATGTCTAGAGCTTGATGTACTGATGTAATTCTGCTGAGTCCTGACTGAAAAGCATTACTTGCAGCATCAAATTGTCAGGATTCACTATTGATGTCATTGATGTCATCATCTTCTGCGAGTGAAGGCTTTACTTTCGTATCTGGAATTAGTCCATTGTTTTTGCAGGATGGCCCTGTTCTCCTGCTGGTCATCACATTTTTATCTATTTACATTGCCAGCCAAGGAACGATTGGAAATGCTTACGTTTCTAGACACCTTGCGAAGCTTGTCTTTTTTTTTCTATTCTTGCACAGAGACTGCACCGAGGCACTGCAGCACCAGCCATTTCTCCCGTTTGTAGGATTTTCGCTTCAGCACCATTTGGGCCATTTTTCGCAACTCCCTTTACCTTGAGCTCCTTTCTAAACTAGTTTCACGACATGTTAAGGCCTCTCGAGCGATGATGAGCTTTCGTTTCGATCAAATGAGAAAGAATCATTTCGGCGGGACGGGAAAGTAGCATGTTGTTATAGCCTCCTTTTGGTTTTGTCACGCGCAAAGCATTGTGTGCTATGGCGGCTCTAGGCTGCTTCCAAAAAAATTTTCGTTTTACTTTTAAATGCATTTCATTTTAATTTCAATTTGTTTCTATTTCATTTGATTTGAAATTATTTTCATTTCATTTAATTTTTGTTTTGAATCGAAATAGAATTCAATTTGTTTTCATTTTATTTCATTTCAATCGCTTTTTTCAAATTAATTTTTTTTTATTGGAAAAAACATGAAAAAATGCTATGGCGGTTCTCGGCCACCATAGACGGGATATTACAAAGATTTCCCCTACCTTGATGAAATTTTCCTTGTCCAACATGTGCAGCTCCAATCAAAGTCGTTTTCCCCATATTCATTTGTCCAGGGAACTGATAAATAGCTGACGTAGGCTGGCCTTGTATTGTTGGAAAGTTAGCTATGGTGCCTTGCTGTACTGGAATGCTCTGGCGCATATGTGGTGTTGTAGGAGAACGAAGAGCAATCATTGGTTGCCTGAATGGTGTATTTACGGCACGCACTCTCATTTGGTCGTTTTTAGAACGAGCTTGCGATGGTTGCACGGCAGGGCTTGCTGTGAGAGTAATGATTTGCATCAATTACAAACACTGTGAATACAACCCAACTTTATTCATAAAATACATTCTAAGATGAGGGTTTGGGAGACAATACAGCCCATCCCTTTTGGTAGGGTCCAGTCCCCTCCCGGCCCACGTGCAAGTCACGTCACCCTTCGTATTGTCTCTTACGCTCGTCTCCAGGCCTCGATAAAAGATCTATGCCATCACACGTGTGATGAGTCAGTTCAAGTTGTCATTAAGGTAAAGTTGTGAGTTGAGACATCACAAATTATAAGATGGGTTAGATCAGTTTTGTAAATAGTTTATATTGTTTTGTTTGGTTCATAAAAACGTTGTGAAATGCACAAGATGTTGTTCTTCATGTTCACGGGATCTACGACTTCAAAATACATGGCGCCCACGAGTTTGCACGGGTTCTCGAGCCTGGGCCATAACATAACGAGGAAGCAGAAATACTAAAATGAATAAATGCGAAGTAAAACACTGCAAGTAACATTTGAGTAACACTGGCCCTCGATTAGACTGATGACGATGAGTCCCTTGTATCCCTGCGGTAAACCTAGCTCAAGAGGGACTCATCATGAAACAGTAAAAAACTTAGCCCTATTTTCTTCAATCATCAATGGAATTACGAAAGAATCACGGCTTCGAATCTCTATCCCGTGGGAGTGTTTTCAATTCTTCAATCGAATCGAAAAGTCTATCACATTTACACGTGAACAATAGTATATAATTCACAAATCTCGCAATCTGATTGGTACTGAAGAAATTGCTCAGTTTGGGCCTAAATAGGGCCAGGTTTTTCATAGTAATACTATGAGTCTCTATTGACCGAAGCGCCATCATCAGGTCAAAGAGCACAGGGAAACAAGAGACTCATCGTCATAAGTCTAGCCCTCGATATCACAAAAGTCCAACGATTAAAGGAGAGAATTTGGAAATTTCATAAATTCTCGTCTGCTACACGTTTGGAATGACGCCTAGATAGCAGGAATCTAATAAAGATGGCGAAATTTTCACACAAGTCTTGGTGATTTCATCAGGAAAATTTTTGATATCCTAATTCAAATCTTATACGATGAATTTTCAAAGGGCTTCCACAGTACCTAGTTGAAGAACGTATCAATAAACTCGACATTCAAAAATTAATTTAATTCCGAGGGGCAAATCATTCCAAATCAGTGTACGACATTTTGGAATTAAGATTTTTCAAAGATTTTGAGATTTGTTCCAGGACTTTTAACTATTTTTTTAGATTTCTAAGACTTATTCAGATTCTTAGATTTTCGAGATTTTTAAAATTCTTGGGGATTTAAAAAATTTCCGACATTTAGCACGATTTTTTAAAGATTTTCTGAGGACTTAAACGATTCGTGAGATCATTAAAATAATTTTCGAAAGAGTTTTTGAGACTTTGTATCATTTTGGCTGCAGATTTTGGTGTTTTTTGAATTTTTTAAAGGATTCTCAGGATGTTCTTTCGGATTTCTAACATTTAGTGAAGTTTTTTTAGATCTCCAAGATTTTTTCGAGATTTTTGAAATTTCTAAAGATGTTTTAGGACTTTTTACGATGGTGCACGAGATTTTTGGAGTGATTTGCCCCTCGCTAATTTCAACTTCATCACTATCAAAATCCACTAAAGATTCTTTTTTACAAATATGAAGTCAAAAAAAAATTCTAAATGGCAAAATGATTGAGCCTACCGTTTCCTAAAGCTGTTTCTTATGAAAAGCAAGTGTAACATAACATCCTTCCTGTGGTGAAGGGCATAGCTTAAAAGGGCCACAAAACACTGCTACAGTATCTAAATCGAGAAAACGAAAACAACAAACCAGGTCGAGGTTGTGACGTCCTTTGAAGTTGCACCATGGTTGGTGGCCCACCAGTAGTCATGACAACACTTGCAGGGATATTTCCATTGTTGTCAGTTCCATTCATTGTTTCATCTTCATCGATAATGTAGACTTCGTTGCCGCCATTCTTGAATCGCTTCACTGTGCATAGACTGCACATCCATTTTCCTACAAATATCGAAAACTATATTACATAAAAATTCAGCAACCTTTGCTTGTGAGAGAATCATTTCAACAGAATTTACACCTCTCGAGGCAAAGCATAGCTTTGTACAATACCTTTTGGCCTGATTTTGTTACATTGCCATATTGTTTACACCTCTTTCATTCATTGCAAATACTTTTTGTCTTATTCTTGACATTTCTGAACCTGAATTTCAGTAGCTATTTCAGCAATTTCTTGCATATCACCTTTGAAACGAGGGACACGTGGCTAGATTTCTGCCAACGAAAACACAGTGTGTCTTTCTATTCTATATTTACAAGCAATTTTACTCAGCTGGTGCCTTGCAAGATTTCTAAACTTGGATTGCAATGAGATGCGATTAGCAATAGACCTTTTAGCTATTCTATAAAAGAGCCTGGATCGAGCGTTATTTTTATACATTATACACGAGGTTCGACCGAGTGGCGTTAAAGCTTCCATCCTTATTGTGCACATTCGAAAATTCTACAAAATGAAGCAAAATACCGTTTAATTCCTATTCTTTTCCGAATAGCTAATAAAAGGTTTATTCGGACCATGACAAACATACTGATTCTCTCTAAACAACTGACACAACAAAAGGAAAAATCATTACCATTGAAAATCATTGTCATTGCCCTTTGGGACTATTAAATTTCATTGCCATTGTCAGGAAGATGAGGGTTCCTATGCAAGTGATACCAAAGTAGCTATAGAACCAATCACAAAAATATGGAAAAAATGACCAATTTTAGCTCTGACGTTATGTCACCTGACTGTAGTATCAGACTGTGTCACATGACTAGAACTCGTGATGTTTAGATGTGTGAACTGTAGTTGTTTACCTTGATGTCGATCTTATAACTCTAGTCTTTCCCCACGTTTTTCTACTGATGTTTATGGTTTCACATAACGTTACACAACGAGACTAAGGCCCTGCTCACACTGCTCCGTTTCTGTACAAAAACGGAGAGAAAACCTCCGTTTTTGTGAAAGTTTTCACACTGATCTGCATAAAAACGCGACAAAAACGGATGTTTTTGAAAACGCATGTAATTAATGTGAACGCACAAAAACGGATGTTTTTGAAAACGCTCCAATATCCAACAATGAGCTTCACAAAAGAGGAGCAATGTGAACGCACAAAAACAGATATCTTTGGCTCCGTATTTGTTATCAGGCAGGTCAATGTGAACGCACAAAAAAACGGATGTTTTTTTCCTCCGTCTTTGTACAAAAACGGAGTGATGTGAACGGGTAGGTTTGATGCAACAAAAAACGCATCATTTCAAAAACGGAACAGCGTGAACGGGGCTTAACATTCTATCACAAACTCAATCTTTTGTCTGTACAATAATACTTCAACAAAACTACCATACTGTAGTCTCCCTCGCCATCTAAACTTCAGACATATAAGAAGGAAATGGCATCATTTACATATAACTCCGTTCTTTAGACTGAAATATTGGTTCTTACCTGAAGGCATTTGATCAAGCTTTGGTGTGTGGCATGTCATATGATATCCTTTGTCACATGCATCACAGAAGAGAAGGGAGTCCTGTGAACAATAACGTTTCACTAGATCAAAAATTAGTCCACCATCCTGCTTGAACAACTTACTGACAAATTTCGCTTTGGATATTTGATGGCATTTCAAAAACAAGACTCCAATTGGAGGAAATTAAGATTTTTAATTTTTCCCTAAGGTCTAAATAAGCCAGAGTTTGAGGCCTTGTCAGGTGTGCATTGCCTGAGAAATTAACAATGAATATTAATCCTTGCTTGTTTGGGCAGTAGAAGACGAACTAGATAAGCTTTGCTGTCAAAATCAAGATCAACTATGAAAATAAATCTGTATGGCATATGGTATTGCAACCATAGTTTCTGTTGGGAGAATATTTTCTGATATCAAGTTGAAAACTGTTTAATATCCACAATTATCGATCCTCTTGTCAAGAGCTATGTGGCGCTAAAATATAACAATGGCACTACAAAGAATATCTACAATGAATATCTATGGTAATTTGCTCTAAAAATGAAAACAAAATTAATCGCAAACTTACAGGATCAGTTGTACCATCACAAATAGTACATGCTTTGCAATCAATGCATTGCCAAGAATCATCTGCTCTTATCTGCTCAACAAGTTCAGGTGAATAATTGAGGCATGAAGGATGTGCTGCAATGATCAGAAATGAAAAAACCCTGAAATATACCGGGTGACTCAAACAATTATTCACACATTAGGCAGGCTGTGAATTAAAGAACATGAGGCCAATATTCAAAATAATCTATCAGTCAAAGGCTAACTTAGATGAGAAAATTCTATGTGGTAAAATCACTCTCATTTAGACCCAGAAATTAGGAAACTACTAGTAAAGGGCATGTTTGGAAACAAGGATTCCAAATTCCATTTTGGTCCATGATTTATTTGCTATTGAAATCAAAATTCTATTTCTGAAACTGACAATGTAAACTTCAATGCATCAATCATGGACCAGAATGGAATGTGGAATTCTTGATTCCAATACAACCCTTTACTGGCATTTTTCTAATTGCTGGGTCTGAAAGATGTGTGATTTTACGAATAACAAAATTTTTTCATCTACTGTAGTTAGCCTTTGACTGACAGCTTAGTGTTTTAGTTTTGAATATTGATGACATACTTTCCATTCCAAGCCTGCCAAACTCGTAAACATTTTGACTCACCTGCTGGTGACTTAATCTTTTTCTTACATTATGTGTTTTGCCAAAGGAAAATGCTCTCAGTCATATCTTTTCATGCATAAGATGACTCTTACATGAGCATAAGCTATCTCATAATAGCTAAAAGGAAAATTCTGGCACAAACCTTTGAAAACCTCCTGTCCTATCAGGGGCGCATCTAAGGGAGGGGTTGTGGGGGTTACAACCCCTGCCCTTTTTGGCAAGGAAGGTAATTTTGCCCTATTGTCATCAGGCCAGTCAATTAGATTGTTGAAGGTTTTTTTTGAATAGTCCGCGTCAATACAGACTGTAAACCAGATAGATGTCTTTTTAAGTTAGCTGCTGACTGATTTTGTTCACTTAGCTCTGTTATCATTACCTTCAGAAAACTAGCCAACTGGCAGATAGTAGTTTACCCCTAGATTATTGTTTGACTGCCTTGAAGACATAGGAAACTGTACTCATATCATGTGATTGCCCTGAATGTCTCAATTGGAAATCCTATATTTTTATGTCCAATTTCTACCACAAACCCCTGCCCTTGAAATATCCTAGTTGCGCGCCTGCCTATAAAACAAACTTCTGCATCTATAACCATTAATTTTATGTTTCCGAGCTATTATATTGTTACTTTCCCAAATTTAAAATCAAACCTACTGGAGCTGAACAATTTTATGACAATATCTATCATATGGAGTCAGTGGCAATGCTCCACTTGATCTATCCAATCCTGGGGTCCAAGAAGAGTCTTGTGAAAATCTGAATATTTGGAATGGATTTGCAAATAAAAAGTTAGAAAGTTGCTGCTAACCTTTGTTGCCACAATCCTTGCAAATAAGAAGTTCTTCTGGTTCTCCAAACGGATTTCTATCTGCATTTTGTTGACAATAGTCGCATAGTAAGTCATCTACACTATCATCAGCATTCTCTTCCATTCCGTCATCTTCAGCACCCTTCACAAAGAAATGTCTAATAATATCAGGACCTGGATATTCTTCAAATCACAATATTAGGAATAAAAGATTGCTTTGCTCATAGTACGGCCATTTCCAACTTACAGCACAAGAACAGAGATTTTCCAAAGTTCAGAAAAAGAACAAAAATGACTACATTCCACTTCTTGTGTATACACCTTTTCAATTAAGTAGCCTCATTCTGGAATTTTTCAAAATTTTTTCAGCTTGAGTCACATGAAATTTCTGGCCCCAGATTCACATTCAGCAAACAAATTTTAGTCTCACTGCAAATTTTCATAATCTTAGTGTTACCGATTTTAATTTCACGATAATAACAATTTTGAAAACTTAGAAGGGGGCCTATTATGATTTGGCAGTTAGGCGGATTTGGCCATATTCTGGATGTGGAATGCGGTTTCAGCAAGCAAATCAGTGCGGTATGCGGTTTTTCTGTTGCAACATGGTTGTGGAAAAATGGAATCTAAATGAATGGTTAGCGGTTTTTCCCTCACTTTGTGGCGGAAAGTGGTTTATTCCATCCCTGAGACATTGCCTTTTACATTGCTTTTACTAGACTTTTACTGGAGGCCCCACCATGAAATTTCCTGGTATCCGGTGGGCCAGTCCGATACTGTTCACATGTTTGATTTAGACTTTGGTTTGGGTACTGGGGACATGCCATCAGGAGAACGGTGTCAATTTTCATGATTTTGGTACAAGAAACCATGTCCACTTTTTGCATTTTCAGAATATGAAATGGTGCTGATTTCTTTATTTTGGTATGAAGAATGGTGTATATCTGTAATTTTGTGATTTTTGGAAAGTTGGTATTAAGGAATACGTTTTTGAAGGTTGGGTGAAATGCAACAACAAAAATCTGGTCAAGTGTCCCTCTGGGATTAATCTATGCCATGTACCAAACAAAATCTGTAATAGGATTGCTAATTGGTTGATTTCAACTGAAGCTCCTTAATCATTTTACAAAAGATTTATCAAAATTCTTATTTTAATCTAACTTCATGTTGTGAGTTGGCGGTCAAACAGAACTAACATGTCACCAAACATTTCACCAAACATTTGGTTGAAACCTGTGATCAGACCGTGCTTGTGCAGTCAACAAGATCCTGCAGAGCTTACACAAAGGCACATGGATGAAAACAAAAGAGAATGTTTAACCCACTGTTTGTTGGAGTGGTCAACTAGATCTAACATTGCAAATAACAACAAAAAACAAAATTTGTTTTGATCTGGATCAAACTTCATCCAACACTGTCAAACTACTTGAAGGTGTTGTGGCGCTGTGTTGTAATCCACTGACTTTGCATCCAGAACAGTCAAGCGGATGGGGTTCAAATCCCACCAGCACCTTAGAGCATCATGACAAGGGGTCGCAGACTCAATTAGTGCTAAGCTATTTCTGCGATCCCAGCGCTTGGCGCTGAAAACCGCAACTTCACCTTCACCTTCAACTAACGTTGTGAGACCAAACAAGGTGGCTAAACAGGCCCAACTTTTATCAAACATTTGTTTTTAAAATGTTAGGTGAAATGTTTGATCTGTTTGACCGGGGCTTTAGTGCACAAACTTCTTTAGCTTGTGTGCAGACTATACCAGAGAAAAATGTATAGTCTGCGTAACGCCGCTCACTTTTGTGTAGTGCTTGCTTTAGCATTTATTTAATAACAAAGAAAAAGTATTGTTGTAACAGCCAATAACATCGCTTTCCTGCGAAACAAGGAAGCAATCAGATTTGAGAACAGCTATCATGTGATTAAATGTCAGGCTTCCCTTTGTTCTCTGAGCACATAACATTAACAACACAATACTCTGGAATTTTAAGTACCCTACGTTAGACAATACATAGACGCCAAGTATAACGGGCCATTGAAACTGTTATTGAAATGAAATGCTGACTCATACAATACGCAATATTGAGTGGCGTTGCGCAGACTATACCTTTTCCTCAGGTATTGTCTGCACGCAGGCTAAAACTTCTTCAGAAGTTAGTGACTGCGGAGGAGCTTTGCACACAGAAGGCACTTTCTCCAGCCGAAACTTCCTAGACATTTCATCAGGCAGCTCCTTAGCAAAATTAAATTGTTTCTCCTCCGAAAGTCCTCCCCAGGCTACTTCAAAATCAAATTTTTGAAAATCTGACAGCGAAAAAGATTCGATCCGACTCAGCCTGTGTCCACTGTCAACGGGGCAACATGAAATGTGAGAAGTGATGGACTCAAAGGACACCGCGTAAACATTAGGCCCATGCCGAAGTTCACCACAATTGACCCTTGGAGCTGGAACCACTTCGAGAAATTTCAAAATAAATGAACTTGAAATATGTTTATCATAATTGAGTAAAGAAGAATCGAGAGATAGCGTTGTCGGTGAAAATAGCGATTCTGGAACGAAAAACTTTGTCTGTTGCCGATGCTTCGTCACAGCTCGACGTCTGATAGAAGGAAGACATGTCTTGGTTGGTGTGGTCTGATGAGAAGGGTTGCAGCGAAATTGCACTTAAAATAAAAAATACCCCATCGAAATTGCTGCATATCAACATTAATTCAACCCTTTAAATTGAATCAATTTCCAGAAAATTTTGGACGTGCCCATGCGTAGGCTATTCACGAAACAAGATAAGGACCTGGCCTAAAATTTCGTCCTCAAACTTTAGGAGGAAGTGTCCCAAGGCCGAGACAACTCACCTCTGGCGGATCGGTTGGCTGAGCGTTTCCCAGCTTGTAGCAGCCATTGACTGTCTTGATAAATCTTCCTTCTTCAATTCCATCCCTAAGAACAGATCTTAGTCTAACTCTGAGGCTGAGGATTGAGCATGTAGTACGCCAATGTGTGGACACAAATCTTTCGATGGCGTGCAGGCTGACACCCAACCCATGAGGGTCCAATTCACGAATGGCTTTGGCGATCTTCTTCGCGTTTCTGAAGTATCTGGCGTGTGCTTTTGCCGCTCCTGCCTTCTCATCAGCGACAATGCGATATGAAACAGCTCCTTTAAATGGTCTTCGGGCTACGATTCCTTTCTCACATAACATATCCAGCCATTTTTCTGTGTCTTTCGGATCAACATTATGATTGCGTTGCATAGCCTTGGAGATGCGATCCAAGTCGGGCCTGGCTTTCCGAGAGCGCACAAGCGCGATCGTTTCCATAATCAGTTTACTTTTATCACTCATTTTCTCTTTGAGATCCTATCCTCTTCTAATTTCAAGTAACTGCGTGTTCTCTTTTCGACACAATTTAGTTCGCGAAGCGACTAAATTCCCCAAAGCGATCAGCAGATCGCCTGAACTACTTTGCCGCAAATTTGCATAGACTTCCTTTTTTGCCGCAAACGCATATACATCCAGACAATGGAGACCCGCTAACAGGGGAAAACTCCAAATGTCGCAACCACTAAGTACACTTCGCTATTATCTTTACAGCACTCCACGATTCAAAAATTCTTTTGATTTACCCCATTATGTAGCTTTCTCCCGAAAAGCATAACCTAAACCAAAAACAAAGTTTCTAAAACCTTTGCCGTTATCTTGAAATGTTGCCGTGACGTTTGAGAAAACCCCCGGCCTGAGAATGATCAGACGCCCCACTGGATAACAATTGAGACGCTCACTTCGCTCAACTAGCAAGTGAGTACGCTGTTCTTTGCCATCAAAATCTGCCGTATTTCTCAAATTGCATTTCATCGATTGCACAGGACAACATTTGAGAACAAAGATGAGCAATTTCTTCCCAAAGATTTAAAACAAAAACCAACAAGTACTTTGCGTTTTGGCGAGAACTTTCAGAAAAGTTGTAGCGACGCCCTGTCGAGTTGTGTTTGCTAAGACGCAACGTCACTTCCGTCTGCGATCTTCAAAACATTTCGCTATCGCTTTCGGGGATGTTGTTCTCGAAGCGAAACGTAATGCATGGCAGCGCACTTTACCTGAACAAAATTGTGAATCGGGGATTCCTGTTTTGGGGGAGGGGAGGAATGAATAACCGTGGGATTGTTCGATAGCGCAGTTAGTTCTTGATTTTTTTGCCGCTAAATATGTCAAACAGACTTCAGATTTCAGACTCCTCAGACATTCGAGGGAAATGATCACCGATCTATGTTTCAATTCGAGTACACTGGATATCCGAAAAGGAAAGTCCATGCAAGGGAAGTAAAATAACAAGTATGCAAATATTCTGATCTGGTTAAGCGGCTAGCATGGCAAATTCCTCAGACAGCACTGGGGTATAGGCGGCGACAAGAGGGGGCAAAGTACGGCAGTACGTGGCAAATTTGCGGCAGTAAAATGCGGGCCAGGCGGGCGAGCACATATTTTCCGCTTCGCTTTCAACTAGGCCTGTTTCCTCTTACCGGGAAAACAGAGCATGAGGCATTTCAACAATTCGGATATAAAAGAACGGCAATTCTTTTATATCGCATTTTGGTGCGGGCATTTGTAACATATCTTCAATTGATCCTACAGGCCTCAGCACATAGGATTCCAAAGAGTGCGTCCGTAACGCGATTTTCAAATTCTGCACAGGTTGCAGACGTTCGATTTGTCAATTTGTCTGACATGAAAGAAACGAGCAGGCTTGATTTTGGAGTCCTGAATGAGATGAACACTCAGTTTTGACTCAACTGTTTCGTCTAAAAACATTTTGGTCTCGCATTGGTCACAAGAAATCGAGGCCCAAGATCAAACGAGAATTAAAGCAGTTTTCGCACAATGGTACCCTGTGTACGTCAGGCTCTAGCACCCAGGGTAGTAAAATGAGCACGTATTTGAATATTGAAGCGCCGGTATTAGTTTCAGAACTCGAACACAAATTTGACAAATCTTGGCCGTCAAAATGCCAAAATTCTTTATAGGGTGCTGTCCGCTCTGGTGCCCCGGGGCCTTTTATCATATTGGGATAAAGGACGGAGGCACAAAGCTCACTTTGATCTCTATCTCAATATGACTAAAGGCCCTGGGGACGAGGTTGTCCTCAGATTCTTTCGCTGTATTTTACTAGTATTGTTATATTTGATGAGTGACAGACCGAAAGTCAAAAAACCGTCAAGAACTTTCCCGCTCTGTCTGCCAGTAGTCTATAGATTTTCTCAATATTTAGCAAAAGCAGTAATAGATGTAAGTCGATTTTTCAAGGAGTTTCATTTAATTTTGAAGACATGTTAAATGGCACGTCTCTACAAGAAGGCACGAAGTGCTTACGGCCCTTGACATCTTTCAGCCATACTGACATGGTCTTTAAAAGGACCTGATGATGGTTCTTTCACCAGCATATTCATAAGCCTAGCCAAGTCTAACTCAGCTAACTCATTGCTAAAACACAACTATAATAATTAAAACGTCCCTTGGCCTTGAGAACACTGTGAGACTCGGTTCAAACTGTACCGATACAACTCTGGATTCGTCCATTCGTCCGTAACAAAAGTGCAACGGTCAGCCCCCTGTCTGCCAAATGTTCCTGCTAATCCGTAATGTTTATTCCTTCAATCTGCCGGAGTTGTGTTATGGAGCAGCTTAAACGCTCTTGAACAGTAAACAACTTTGTGACAGATCAAAACTGTAGGTACAGTGCAAACGTTGTCTGAAAAAGAATGACGCGCGGAAGGTAAAATTTCCTACTGCCGCCACCTTAAGCCAAGAAATGAACTCTCCTTCTACACAACAAATATCTGGTTTATAAACGTAGTAAACACTTCGTACTTGACGGGGCAAGGCTCTCAAAAGGGCACTTTTGTAGAATTAGAGCGGCACTTTGTTAAATCACACAAAGTACTTGGAAGAAGCGCACTTTGAAGCTTGAATAGGGCATTTGCGAAATGGAATTACACGGTGCCGCCTGTGGCCCCAATACGTGAATGCGGTTGCTGCAAGTTTTAGAGCATGACATTCGCGTGTTGGACACCTTGAAGCTAGCACTGCTCCAGCAAATGGTCGATGGCTAGCGGTGAACCACATTTCACGAAAAACGGCGGTGAAAAACCAACTATGATTCAACTTGATCATTCTCGCGGGTTTATTAACATGTGAAAGGGACATGGCATGGGCAGTGACGAAGGTGATGTTTTTCAAATGTTCAAAAGGAGGCAGATTGAGCAGATTGTCAACATTTCAAAAGGGGATATTTTTTTAGAGCGGGTTGTTGCCCAGATCAATTCATATGTTTTGGAGAAAACTTTTCACCGATTTTTGTCCAGAGACGGCTATCGTTGGGAGGGAAAAATTCTGCGCTGCAAATTTCGAAGCAAATCTTTTGGTGGGAAAATCCCCATACAATGAAGTAGTCCCTCCTTGCTGCAAACACCTCCTGTGGGAGTTCTTCCATAGAAAAGTGCTTCTATATAACATAAGAATAAACTGTCTCCTCCAACTTCCTAAAACGAGGACTGACAAATATAGAAACGAGTCTTGTTGTTTTCGGTACAGCACTGACCTGTCTAAATCTTCTGGCAAGGGGGAGGACCGATTATATAAGTTGAAAACTATACAAACAAAGACTGCAGACATGAATTTGGTTGCTCTCTCGATTGAAGAATTGGTCTCAGAATATTTTTGTTCGACGCATTGGCGTGGAAATTAAGTAGCCTGCTGTTGATAGCAAATTATTTTCAAGAGTCTGCAAGAACTTCTTGCAAAACGTAGAGAAAGCGAAAGTCAACAGAAATAAAACTCATTTCAACTACTGCAGAATTCATGAGCAGGTAAAGTACTGGCAGCTTGCATGAGAGTGGATCGATGGTTAGGCCAAGTTTGATCTTCACACAGTTTGAGATTTTAGCGTGCTCACAAAGGGCACTAAGTGATAACTGGCTCTTTAAGTTGAACTCTTTAATCCAACTGCTTGCTGCGTTTGACTGTTACGGAGAAATGGCCAAGGACGACGGACGCCTCGTGTGTGAATGTAGCTGAAGAATCAGACAGCTGCTGCTCACCCATAACACCCCCCAGTAACGACCCCGCTGAAACATTTCCCCGCCAAGGTTGAAGGATGACCCGCCAAGAAAACTTGTTTCCCCGCTAAGTTTTGAGTTCAAACACTTTCCCCGCCTTGTTTTTGTTGTTTCCCCGTTGAAATTTTTTGCTTCCCCGTCAAAGAAATGCAAGTTCCATCATAGATAATAGCCTAAAATTTCATTTCCCCGTCATGATATTTCTAATCCCCGCTTAAAAATTATGTTTTCGTAAAATCCCCGCTGTATTTTCAAGTTCCGGCGGGGTCGTTACTGGGAGGTGTCCCATACATCCCGAAGATCACAACCACCCCCGTGCAATTGACTTGAAGTACTTGCGACAACGGCTCGCCCAATGTGAAACAAGGGTCAGCCGATATCAACACAATTCAAGCCCCAAAACCACAAGAAGTCATCTTCACTTTCCGAAATTTTCGGTGAAATTCAGCTCAGTGAAATAGACTGGAGCGACAGCGCATATTGACCTCATTTCGGTGAGGAAGCGAGCAGCAAACAAAGTAGCTGCGTTGGAAGAGACGAGAACCTTTTACGTTTCGGCAAGTGACCAATGACGATGAGTCACTTGTTTCTATGTGCTCTTTGACTTGATGATGGCGCTTCAGTCAACAGAGATTCATAATATTACTCTGAAGAACCTGATCCTATTTAGGCCCAAACTCTGCTATTCTTAGAGTACCAATCAGATTGCGAGATTCGTGAATTACTATGGTTACAACCAATGTGATAGAATTTTCTGTTCGACTGAAGAATTGAAAACATTCCCACTCCCACGGGACTGAGATTCGAAGCCGTGATTCTATCATAATTCCATTGACGACTGCGGAAAATAGGGTCAGCTGTTTCACTGTATCATTATGAGTCCCTGTTGAGCAAGGTTTACCGCAGAGATACAAAGGACTCATCATCATAAGTCTAACAGTTCCCTCATCCCGTTCCCGTAAACCGTAAGGACAAGGTATTTGAATAATAATCTGGGATTGGCAAGTGTGTTTAATATGAAAATAAGCTCGGTTTGTTTGGAGCGCAAATGGGCTTAAGTTGCAAATTTGAGAAACTCTCACCGCAGCTTCGAAAATGAAATGGCTCGTTATTCTCCGAATTTCGGAGATAAGTCGCAAATCATTGTTGAAATGGGTATAAAATGTGGTTTCCCCGTCGAATTTTGACATGCCGCGGCCGTTTACCCCGCGCTGAGAGGAGTTAACGCGCAAAACGGAGTTACAGCCAGTCGAATCGTCGAACGGGCCTCTTGTATCCCAGAGTAGAGGCAGAGCAACGAACTCACTCTGGGGAAGAGATTGATACAAACTATACAGCTTAAACTAATCTAGGTTATGGCATTGGGTCTTCTTATTGGTCAAACCAACAAACCGAATGCATATGATTGGCTCAAATTAAACCTGGTTTATGCAAAACTTGTTTAACTGTGTCAGTGTGAATACAAAAATGTAGTATTAGACTCTTGCCAAAATATACTCGCTTCAAGGAAACATACTTCGACAGAAACGTGAGAATCTGATTAAGAAATCAAATTGACTTATCTTCTCGACATTCATTAGGAAAATTAAAATCAACTGCTACGATGTAAAAGAAAACAGAAGATTTCCACTGATTTAAAATGAATTTCATTATTTTTATTGTACAATGTAAAACCTATCACTGATAGGATACTCGTTATGTCAGTTTGTTATCGATTTTGTAGGTTAGAATTGTTGCAACAACCATCTTTAAAGAGAAATTGTTACCCAGAGTCCTTTGCAGGCATGCTATAATTTCAGACAGTTTGAAAATAAAATCTGGTCTTGGGAGAAATACAGGTCAATGCATGGGTGGTTAGACACTGCAGGTGTACTTACATTGATATAAATTGTTTGTTTGTACGTGTGGCTATAATAACCAGTAAATAAATAAATTTCGTTAAATAGAGAATATAGCCTAGAGCTTATTGTATTACTAAACGTTTCGGGCTTCATTCTCTTCTCCATTCTATTAATAAACTATTCTATCAATCGTTCTTTCTCTGCTTCTTTAGTTTAATCGTACCTTTTCTCGTTACCACTGATGAAGGGCCAAGCCCGAAACGTTTAGTAATACAAGCTCTAGGCTATATTCTCTATTTAACGAAATTTATGTATGTACCTACATTGACTTCATGATAAGAAAGAATTACTTCCTGCTGTAAGCGTAATTTTCTGTGTCCTTTTCTTCATTGTGTTGAGCTCAAAGAGGAGCCCAACTGTGTGTATGACACCATGTTGAGAGTTCGTTAATGATATTTCTTCCATGGGGGAGGCTGTTACCGCCTCTACAGAACCATAGAAATGATTCCTCCACAGCAGAGCTACAAAATTAGTTGCTGCACACCGGCAGTGTCTAACTTCCCATGGTCAATGCTGCAACAGTTAAACAAGAAGGCAAGTCAGTTGAAGTCAAAATTTTCTATCGGGTTTAAGGATCCATATTTTCCACGAAGGCCAAATTCGATTGCTCTATAATCTTAACTTTAAGCGTGCCTACAAAGGAGCCTGGGTAACAGTGACTCTTTAATGAACCAGTTAGTGTTAATTTCTCGTTATCTGTCATTTCCTGTCGTTGAAATCGCTAGCAAACTATTTGTAGTCAAGTCAGGCCAGTAGATTTTTTGTTGCTTGAAACTTTCAAAGTTTTTTACAATATTAGTCTCATCATTAATCTTCCTAATCGCTGTTTATTCTCCCTTCGTCAAGCCCCAAGCATGAACCTTTTAGCTGCTTTGTCATACGAGCTTTAATAGGCCATCCGCCATCAAAATGACTGTTTAAGGAGCAATGTAGTTGAGCGTCTGGCAGGGCTGTCAAGCGATGACTGCAGCGTTGCAATCAGTCAGTTCGTCCCTATTCAAAATTAAACTGAATAAGGGGCGGTACACAAATCAATTCTTTTACGCAAAACGTCCATTGAACGTTTTCAAAATACCCCTAACCCCCTCCCCCAAAACGTCCATTTGAAAATCGATGAAATTTTCCCCATCATGAAAAAATTTCATACCGTTGTTGTGCTGCATATCAAATGGGCCTAAGTGATAATGAAGTCGTCAGCAACGTGCTTTCCATGACCAGACTCAACAAAACCGGACAAGATACTTTCACTGCTGTCAAAATTTCTTCGCACTAACAAAATATACAACAGAGCAAAAGATGTAGAATAAAATTACTTGCAGAAAATTCTGGGACAGAAATTTCGATGATAAAACAAAAATTTTGAAAACGTCCGGTCCTTCTACCCCCTCCCCCCAAACGTCCATTGGATGTTTTGCGTGAAAGAATCGATTTGTGTGCGGCCCCTAAGGCATTTAGCGTTAATTTCAAGCTGTATAAATCGTTAATTCAGAACCGCATTCAATTTTATGAACATATGCAATGAAGTGAATTGTACTTTGAACAGAGTATGATAAATTCACCAACGACACATAATCATAGTATGAATTTATTATTTTCTGTTCAAAGTACAATGTTTTATTTCAAGTGTCTATATTACTATAAACTTTGTACAGCAAGCTCACAAAAAGATTGTTTTTTTGCATTCAGTAATAGCTTGTCTTAATCCAGCCTCGGTAGTTGCTTCCTGTCCCCTGCACTTGGCACAGTAACATTACACTGGGGATGTTGGTTATCGCTACTGTCAAATTGTTTGCATTGGCAAGTAGTAGTTTGTCGTATTGTGTCGTCGAAAGTCGCCATTAGTCGCAGTTTGTCGTATTCAGTCGCAGTTCACCGTATCTTGCCAAAGCAAGCCGGCTTTTATCGTTCAGACTTGACCTCTTCCAAAAAAAACCAGATTTATGAGATATGATCGTGTGGTGTTTCTTGTATTGCTCCCCGATTATCTGTACCATCATAGTCACTGTAAGTCGTCTTCTGTCGTCGAAATTCGCCATCAGTCGCATTTACTCGTTCGTTCTATTCGCCTTTCGGTTTGATGCACTCATCTGTCGCAACCATAAATCCAGCGAAAGCACAAACAATCAACATTAGGCCTACAGCGATTGGGAACATAGCGATTTCAAGATAATGATTTTGTTTAGTTTTATTCGATTGAAGCGTCTACAGTGTGTGAATGTTTGCAGCTTGGACTTGTTAAGCTATGCGTAAACAGAGTTTTTCAGGGTCAAAGACCACTTAATTAATCTTAACCGGCTTCCTGTTGGAAATAACTGTGAGGGTAAGTTGTTCAACAGGTGGTTTGATTCATCTCCTTATATGGAAAAGGTCATTAGCAATAAACACTAGTGCCCAGCTTTCTGGAGATATCAAACAAACATCTTAAGTGAACAGCTACTATGCTTATACCAACTGTGTAATATAGTTGACACTACGCACTGGTGCACGGCTGAGAGAGAATTAAAAGGAAGAGAACAAGACCTGCTATCTCGTTCACTCATCTTATCACTTGAATTTGAGGCCTCAGTAGGAGTTTGCCACAGCCCCCTTAAAAGCAGTAAAGACTTTTAGCAACTAGGACGGCGACTGCAACGATAAAGCAAATGCATCCTTTGTTTCCGAACTTTGGTTTGAAAAGACTCTTTGCTTTCCGTTTGAATTTGCTTCCCTTGAGAGTCAGGGAGGTTGTTCTTTTCAACTGCACCACTTAGAAATCGTATTTCTAACGTGCTGCTCTTCAGATCTGGATATTAAAAGCGAAACTCAGTCATTTTAAATGTTAAGAAAACAAAGCGTTCCGAAGTATTTAGGTGAAGAAGGAGATTTTGCCTCGTCCTATTTTAGAACATGTGAAGGTAACGTGGGAAACTATACTTAGTTTGTATCATACAAGATGACGTTCTGGCTGGCGTTGCCGTCCTGGCTGCTAAAAGTCCCTAATGTTCATTGACGGCCGGGCCTACCATGCCTGAAAAAATAAAACTAGAAATGAAATACAACGTGGCAGAGCATCATATTCCATTTATCGTTAATAGCGCGTTTCAGCCTGTCAACACGTGAACGCTAAAACAAATGGAAATGAATTATGAGCACTACGTCTATAACGTCATCGTTCACAAAGTATGGATTTACGACCGTCCACATGAAAACGCAAAAACAGTGTTTTCTAACAAGTTAAAACGAATGCTGAATACGACGTCTGTGACGTCACTGTTTACGAAAGTATGGGTTTACGACCGTCGACGACAGAGCAGAAACTGCGTAAAATGACGTCATCGAGCAATCTGAGATAAGGAACTGTTTAGATTGATAAGCTTTTTGAAGTGTTTTAAATCAAGTGTTTAAGACCCAAGGAACAAAATATCAGGTGTTGCCGAATTTTGGGATCTGTTGCAGGGAGCTAGGGGGGCTCAAAGTTGCAAGTTTTTGCGCATGCGTGCGCAGTTTCTGCTCTGTCACCGTCGACAAGACGCGAAAACAGCGTACTCAAAAGTACACACTTTGGAAAGCGTTTTTGAATGTACGTGTGTGGGATAACTTAAAACGCCGTTTACGTGTAGACGCAAATCGTAAACGTATCAGAAAGTATGTGTTTACTGATGTAAACATACACATGTGTGGAAGGGACCTAAAATGATTCACACACCTTCGACATGCTTCCTTTGATCTGCACTTTATGTGAAACAGAATGAAACGTCTGCTCCCTCCTCCCTATTTCAATTGTAATTTGTCATTTGAGCTTGAGGCTAACTCGAACCTCTGGCCATAACCATGACGAATAGGACCCTACACATTCTGCATGGGGCCACAAATTCCAAGAACCTACTGAAAGCCTCTCAATAGTGAGAAAACAAACTCAAAACGATTTGCTACAGTTTCTAATCATTAGTTTAAGTGTTTACTTAAACTTGAATAGCTTATGATAAACCTCTGTATGTATCAACGGGTTCTTGTTACTCAACTCACTGTTGAAGTTCAGTGTCACTCGAGTATTTCATAAGATTACCTCTAATTTCACTCAAACTCAGTCTGCACATGAAATGCAATTTCTTACATAGAATGAAAATTGATGACTGTTCTGTGTAAGAAACGCTAACATGCTAGTTTTAACATAGACTACATTACATAAGCCCCTCTAACTTACGCTCGTTGTTGTTGTTGTCATCGCTTCAGTTGAGGGACTTATGTCCTTACGCTTCAGAATAGGGACTAATTAGGCCAAGTCCGCCGCGTTCACGGCGCGACCAATCAGATCGCTACTTTCTTAATATGGTCAACCCACGTGCCTATTTGTAGCGTTTGATTGGCTCATTAGTTCAAAGTTCGATTTCTCGAAGCGAAGCGACGCTCGAAATGACGTTCGAAGAGACGTTCGACTTTTCTTTCGACGTTCGTAGGATGGAAGATGTTCTAAGTTTCTTCTGATTTTTCGTAAGATTTTAGTCCCTGTTTAGAATCTGTTTGGTCGTGAGTCCTTTGTATGAGTGAAATTAAAACATCAGATTATAAATGTTGAACGAATACAAGGAATCACGTCGTCAGTCTAGTTTTAACATACTTTTATAAAATTACTTCATTCTGTTTAAATGTTTCAACATACAAAATATGCTTGTTTGGCCCTATCGAAGGGCAGTATTCAAGAGAAATATGTACTAGAATCTTTGATAGAAGGGCTAAGTAGGAGTGAATGGAGCAAAACAAGTGCTAAATTTGCAAGTCTTAGCAATATGCCTGAATTTGAATACCTTTTTCTATGATTTTGACTTATTTGGCGTCCAACTTTGTGGCTGAAAAGTCTGTTCTTCGTCATCGTCTATCTCATTAGTTGTTCTCGATTGTGGTTTCCATGCTCCAGGCTCGAACTTCCCGCCAACTGTTGTTGGATCCGAATCTTGTGTAGTAGGCCCAAAATATGGTGCGGAGGCGTGTCCAACTATAAAAGAGGCATAGGAAGGTGAAAAAACTTAAACGGCAAAACTTCGTTTCACAGACCGCAATAACAAGAGTTTCGCACAAAATTCTCCGCCGAAAAGCTTTGGACAATGCATGAGAGCTTTCTTACTGGTAATAAGTTCTAAATTTGGGCATAAAGACATAAAGACCAAAAGTGTGTCGAAAGTAGAAGCAGGTGCTATTTTGGGGACTACTGAAAACAACAACATAGCATGTAAAACAAAATTCGAGGCTACACAACACAATTCTTAAAATCATCCATTTCAAAAATTGGAAATATCCTGAAAACCTATTACATAAAGAATAAAAAATTCCTAAGCTGGCAGATCCTTATAGTTTAAAGATTCTGAAGGTCATGAGTGATGTACATTTTAGAAATGAAACAATAACCGATATTTTAAAAAATTATTTAAAAAAAGGAGATTCTCACAAATACGAGACCAGACATAAATTTGACAACGAAACATACAAGTCAAATAAAAAATGGGGAGCAACATGCTGGAGAAATGTTACAACTCATCTCTGAAACAATCTCTCCTCTAGTTTGAAATAAAACTCAAAATCGTGTAGTTTCAAATTTAAAGAAATACTAATTGCTGCTTATCGAGATGCGAGTATAATACAAAATACAACCCAACCTAAATTTGACCAGAAAATAGCTTTTGCTTCATTTGTATTGTATTTTTGTAAACTCAGTCATCATGCTCCAATTTGTGTATGTTTAAACTAAATATATATTCTCCTCTTTTATTCTCATTATTGTTTTGTTAACGGCCCAAGCTAAATAAGCTATGCCTTTTTGGGTAATGTAGAATACAGCTTTATTATGATACGCACTGTATTAGAAAATGAGCTCTGAGAAGAAAATTGAATTGAATTGCATGTGTTTCAGTAATTTGGTTTGAAATCCTTATCATCTGCAATTTTACAGCAACAACAGCTACTTCGAAATGTGTTTCTGATAGCGATTGAGGTTATAACAGGTGAGATAAAACAAGGCCTGGCGTTTGAAAGGCTACTGCATCCTGAGTATATAAGCAATAATATTTTGCAATATCTCATTGAAAACCTAACATGTTCAATTATTTTTAGAATTTTCCCTAGCTAAAGTCTGTCACTCCGTTCAGATTCTGTAAGCGATTTTCTGAAAAAAAACCCTTTAAGAAACCTTAAAAAACGTGCCAAAATTGCAAGCAAATTTCCCAATGTATTTACCTCACAGCGATGACTTTCAGCACGCTTTAGCACATGCTTTCCTCTTGTTAGGTTGAAAAGTCTTTCCCCTAGTGTGAAAAACATAGAGGGATTCCGTTCTCCCATGAGGACAAAATACATGACCACATCCAAGTGTCATTATTGCTAGGAAGGAGAACAAAAGGAAACCTTGCTTGGTGTTTTCACTCCATTCTGCAGGTTTTCGAAAAGGGCTTTCTGCAGGAAATCTCCAATTTCGACAGGAAGGAAGGGCCGGTTAAAGCCGGGTAAACTACAGAACCTTATTGGACATATCGGCAATAGAATAAGACAGTTTTCAATATCATTGTTTCGATGTTGAGGAAGCTGAAGTTTTTCAAACGCCCGGCTTTTATATTGACTGACCCGGTACTAAGATCATAAAAAGAGAGGATAAAGGGATCCAAATCTAACAAAATATCAGCTCGACAGTCAGGTTCCAATGAAACATGCTTGTTGTTAGAGTTATAGAATTGCTTTGGTCCAAATACTACAGCAGGAAATGCTTTTGGGCAAGTTTAGACTTTGGTCCAATAATTTTTGCACAAGCTTTCATATTGTCCCCATTCAACAAAACTAAAGAACAGCTTACTTTGTTTCGTAGCCATATCTGGTTTTGGTGCTTCCAAGCTTCTGGAAATTAAGCCCTCTGAAACAGAATATCAAAACATTTATGTCAGCCTTAGTACAGGATATAACTACATATAGAAAATTGAGAAGACTAAATGAAAATGGGATGATACCCTACAATGTCGAAAGAATCAACTGAACATGGAAAAAGTAAAACAAGGAATGGGAAGCTAAAATTTCTTCCAAACAGTCAACATGTCGATCTGCACAAACTTATCCTAAAGGGATTGGGTCATGTAACTGTAAAGAAAGCTTTTATCCGTATAATCTATATTGTTGCCTACATGCTTGTTGTCTACATCAAACCAGTTTCATTGTGTTCTGTACAGATTTCGGCGGCTGGGGTGCATCCACGATAAACTATTGGTTCTACTTACCTTCAAACGCTTTTTCTTGAGCCTGAAACAAACATAATGTAGATAAAGAATGAAACAGCCAAAGATTTTAAAAATCATTTGAAAAGGAAAACGTAAATGAAAGCCTGAAATACTGCGTAAACCGCCTCTCTGCTGTAAAATGTTCCTTCCTTATATCTACTTAATTTGTTACATTTGTGTCTCTGTGTCAAAGGCAAATGGCCTCCAGGGTTTAAGTCTAACCATGCTCCTTGTGGTATCAATTTGTAACTGATCATTGTTGTAAATTTTATGAATGAATGTACAAAAAAGAACTCAAAAATATCCGGGAGTAAACATAAAAATCAATTGAACAAACACATCACTTTTCAGTAAAACATGCCAAAATCCAATATATATGTAATCAGTGGCAGCATACACGACAATCAAGAAAGGGAGGCAGTCAGGTTAGTTACCACGGGGCCCGGGTCTACACGTTTGTATTCTTCTTTGTTTTCAATTTTGCTTGAGGAACGTTTCTATGCCCACAAGCTAACTACTGTCATTCTCAACTTAGTCTGTACAAGATGAAAGCATTTTCCACTTAAAACTTATGTTTTTAACAGTGTATGTGAGGGTGTTTCCATGTAGAAGCAGCTAAAGATGCTACATATCATCCTTAACAGAAGTATGATACATTGGTTGAATTTCTCATAATCATCAAAGCCGTGCACTGATCAAGTTCTAACTGCCAAAATTTCTCCATTTTAGGTTGATTTGAAACAAAAACAAGATTAAAACAGTTTCACAAATGAAAAGAATTTTAAACCTCATCATCCCTTCTTTTAATTTCTTCAGCTTTCTTAGCAATCATTTCTTGCATCTTTTCTCTTTGCAGGAGGTCCTGGATAGAATCAGAGCTTTTACGATATGGGGCATGCCTTACATTAAAATGTACATGGATAGAAATACTATCTATGTCAGTAGCTGATAGAAGAATGATCAAAGTTCAACACATTTTCAACAAGATCTCTTAAAGCAGGAAATTTCTCAAAAATTGTTCAATTTATAAAAACATGTTAGTTACCTCAATGGTAGGAGGTGTGTCAGTTCTGCCACGAATCCAAGCTATAAGAAACATTAAATTGACAAGTTATCTCATGGTATGGAGTCTATCTACAGTAGATAATGAAACTGCATTACAATGAACCAATTAATGATTCATCAAACCATTTAATGAATCATGTATTGTATACAACTTAAGGAATCAGGAATTAAAGAATCTGAGAATCAGGAATCACCAAGAAATGGACTTTCAAACTGTGTAATTATGGCTGTGTCAAAGGTATAAATTGCAGTACACAAATTCTCTAGATGGCTTACAGGCTAAAGATAAATATTTCAAGATAAAATTTAGGGGGTACATTTAACAGGGTACTCTATAAACAGGGCTTGTACGTCCAAAAATTAAGGTGCTTGACCAAAGACTCGCATGAAAGAAGATGACCTAAAAATGCGGCTGATTAAACTTGGGTGGATTGAGCAAACAAAGTAACTCAGCTGTATCCAAGGAATAAATCAGCATCAAGGAGTTACAAGGTATCTTTTAAAGCAAAAATTATTTTGTCTACAAAGTTTTTCAGTGAACTCACGAATGGGACATCACTCTCATCAGGGGAAATATTTCATTACAGGGCGCGATAAATCGCTGCATGTGTGCTATCACGCGCCCTCAACTGAAAGCCCTGTATAAACCATGCCTGTTGCACTATCTTCAAGTTCATATTTTGTTACAATTATTTTGACCAAATTTGTCATTCTTCAAATAGTTCCAGAAAAGTAGATAGCTACTTAACAATGCGCCATGCTGGAAAACATGAGTTTTACACCAAATATGAATGTTACACCAAATGTCTTTGGTGTGGGACAACATCAAGAGCAATGGAAGAACATAGCTTTATTGTCTTTAGAATTGTCTTTAAACAATTAAAGTGGTGTAAACCATAGGCATAATGAAAATGAACTTTCCACACAGGACAATGAGTCATTTGGGATTAAAAAATTCATAAACAGTTTGGTTTAATCACAAGGGTGAAGCTTCTTCCATTACACTACAAAAAAACATTGCAATGCAACTGATCATTCAACACTTTGGGGACTGGTCACTGCAATTTTACTTGATAGAATTTCAGGGAATTCATGTTCTGCAATTGTACCTACACACAAAATCTGCAATTCTGCAGTTTGTAATTCCATACTTCTGCGATTCTAGATTCCTGAATTCCTTAGTTCCGGATCCCTCAAATTACATCTGTTGCATATAAATAAGTACACTTTAAAGGGGCTGGGTCACATAATGTAAATAAACTTCTTTTGAAATGGCAATTCTGCAGCATTTTTGATAGGTCATATCACAGGCATTTTCCACTATCTTTCTCAAAATAAAGGTGTTACTTTGACGATGGACTCTTGGGCTTCGTAGAAAAACAAACAAAACACTCATATTTTGTATGATTGCAGAGATATTGGTGGATTTTTGGAAGTAACTTTCTTGTGGCTTCACCCCATCTACCAGAATCTGTGCTGAACACAATGGCGATGTGTGGGCAACAATATAGATAATAGTGGTAAGAGGTTTGTTCATGGTTACGTGACCTTGTCCTTTTAAGAATTACTGCTAGCTGAAAATAGCAGAAAGCTCTTGCAAGTAGCATTGATCAATTTGGGTACACTTTGACATTTGAAGAACCTTGATTAATAAAAAAAATTTCAATTTTCATTTTGTCTTTTTTTACATTTGTCTTTCTTTGAGTAACAGAAGGTAGGTAGACCATGAAATTGAAGAGACTTTCATACAGGCCAATGGCCTAAGTCGATGATATTACTGTTGTGTTATATTATTATCATATCATATCATCATATTATATCATATCATAATTATATGATAAAGACATACTTTCCCATAGATTTGGTATCATTCCTGGCTGATATTCATCAGGATTCAAATCATCACTTCTTTCAAAGAATCTTCTCATTTTCCCATCAGCTGTAAAAAAGGGGAGTCAGATTACAGGGTTTTTTGGTTTGATTGACTTCTCATCATTCAAGCATATAGGGGTCATCAACAAATAATTTTCGTCACAGTTAACGGAATTCAGCCGTTAATGGCTTAACCCCCCTCCCCCTTCTTAACAGACCGCTAAATTTGTCGCTAGATTTTCTTCTTGCCATGGGCTTCCTACAAACCCTCTCCATAGGCCTACTATGTGTCTTGGATAGAGGCCTAAGGCCTACCGTGACTTCGTCGTGCTTGCGACGTTAAAATTAAGTACTGCCTTGCCGAAAAATTTACCGCTACAAGCTAATAGTAATCTTTAAAGATTGATGTAATATTAGGGCTTATTTCAATTTTCATCACAAAAGCAACACTTTAAACGGATTTGAGCTGGACCCCCTCCCCCCCCCTAACAGCCCAATTCCGTTAACTGTGACAAAAATCGTTTGTCGATGACCCCTGGCCTTAGGGGCCACACACAAATCGATTCTTTCACGCAAAACGTCCAATGGACGTTTGGGGGGGAGGGGGTAAAAGGACTGGACGTTTTCAAAATTTTCATTCTATCGACATTTTCCTGAGAATTTCTGCAAAGAAACTTTATTCTGCAGCTTTCGTTTGCTGTATATATCTTCTTTGTGCAAGAACTTCGACAGTAGTGACATATCTTGTCCTCGTTGGAGCATGGTCATGGAAAGCACGTCGCCGACGACTTCATGAGCACTTAGGCCCATTTGATATGCAGCAAAACAACGGTTTGAAATTTTCTCACGATCGGAAAAATTACATCGATTTTCAATTGGACGTTTTGGGGGGAGGAGGGTGGGGGTATTTTGAAAACGTCCAATGGACGTTATGCGTGAAAGAATCGATTTGTGTGCGGCCCCTTATATATTTATTAACAGTTCCATGATTTATTTCATAACAGGAGGCTAATCTTTCTCTAACTACTTTCTACAGCTTACCCTCTTTTTCATTCCAACACCTACCTACCTATGACTAGTCGCTTTGCTTATGACTAATATTTTCTCGTACAACGTGGTTGTCGGCCTTTTAAAGGCCTAAATTTGATCCTCTGCTGTGCAGCACACTCAGTTAACCTGCTCTACTTACCTTTCTCCTGCTCATAATACTTGTTACCAAGATGGTCCACACCAACAAGCCTCTTTGCTTTTGTTGGCGGGAAAAGTGCAGTTAACATTCGACGGATCATCCTCCTCACGAACACCTTCTCACTGGACCATTTCACCTGATTTCTTCAAATTCTGCCGCCATGTTTTATTGAATATATTGAACTTGCCTCTTTCTCGCGTTGACATCTCGTTTGCATGCACGCATCTGTGACGTCACTTTACAGGCTGCATCAACAAAGCTGTGAAGGCACAGTTTTCCTTTCTTGGGGATTTCAGGAAAATTGACTCTTCCTTGGACTACAAAGGAAAATTTCTTAGGTTATGCTGCAACTAAATTTCAATTACAGTGGAACCTCCATATAACGGACGCCTCCGGGACCAATGTCATTGTCAGCTGCAGACGGCTGTCCGCTGTATGGCAGTGATATCTTCTGTCATAATACTGTATGTTTTGGGACAAAAATAATTGTCCGTCGTTCAGAGGCGTCCGTTCATGGAAGTTTCACTGCACAATGGTACTTGATATTTTCAAACGCTGAAATGGAAAACATTGCCGAGAAAACCAAAAACTGCGAAAGAAACTAGACTATGTAACACAGAAGTAGATCTACATAGTTGCGAGAAACGGTTGTTATCGGCACATAAGAAACGCACACTTAAGAAACAAAGACCTTCATTTTCAAAGGAAACGCCCATTTTATAGAAAACTGGTTCGGGTATGATAAAAAACTTGTTCTAATTTAAAACTTTGTATCGAAACCTTTGAATTTTTCAGCCTTCCAGTTCAATTGAACTGTACCTATTCAAGTGAAAACAAGATTGTTGCATGCAACGAAAGCAAGAAGCAACTTCCTGGAAGTGCAAATTGATGGATACAATTAAAAAATAATATGTTTTTATCACAATCATAGAACTATCTCTGAGTAGTTAATCATTAGTACATGATTTTTGTAACAAGAAATTTTGCTCTGATTTGTAAGTTTATCTCATTTTATAAGAAACACATTAGACCAGAAACTGAACAAATTGTTTCTCATACGGGCATACGCGGGACACTGCTGCACATCAAGACAACTCTTGAAACCTTGATACTGCACAGCACGTCTCAAAATAGGCTGTAAATCTGTGAAAACTTCAGAGTTAGTTGCAAAAAATTTGGTCACGCTTACTTCCCAAGGGGAAGCACTTAGCACATTCACTTACGGGGAGGTAAGTCCGATATTTTTGGGGCAGAATATTGCCAAAAGTGACATTTTTAGGTCCAAATAAAACTGAAACAATGTTCATAATATTTTTTACACCAAACATCGTTGAACTGATATCTCTGGGTTCGTTAGAGGCAATCCTGACGTCTAAATGTGTACTTTACGTTCATGTGTACCTGACGTTCATGGTACTTTATGTTCATGTACAGGTTTCTCAGTGTCAAACGGTCTGACATTTTTGGGTTGCAATGAAGCTGAAGTAATATTTTTGGGGTTCCCTGAAAATTTCTTGGACTGATCCCCCCCCCCCCCGTATGCGTATATACTGAGTCAGGGCCGTAGCTACGTTGGGGGTGCTGGGGGTGCGGCACCCCCCCTGGCCATATCTCAGTCGGCAAATCAAGTAAAAGTTACACTCAGTCGGCAAATTGAGAAAATTCCTGAAATCTGCACGTTAATTTAGCATAAACCAGTCGGCAAGTCATTTGAACTGCAATTTACAAATCCTACTTACTTAGAGACATCTTTGCACGATTTAAAGCAACAAAAGCATAAAAATTTTCTGCTCGCTTCGCTCGCATTTCGATTCGTGCGTCAGTGTATTATCGTTGTACCGCCTAGCTTGCTATGATGTGCAGGCACGCAGCTTTATTAGATCCAATGAATCATATGATCCAATGAGCCACAACTTCGGCATATGTTTAACTTTATATGTTTATTCCTCTATTTAGCACATAATGTAGATTAGATTAATCACTTTCAAAAAAATTTTTGCTCGCTTCGCTCATGCTCATACTTCTGTCAAGATTTCTATGTGTACTTGGTAACATGAAGCCACTGGTCTTCTTTAAAGATTTCTCCACTTCCCCAAGCACTACAAAAATCGGCGTTACAAAAATCTATGCATGCTTCTTAAACCTTCCTTAACTTTCATCAACATTGCATCCTCTTTTACGATAACGTGATATTTCAACAATGTAGTGAAACCATTGAGCATGGGGAAACTTTTTGTGCGCTTGTGCGCTTGTGCTCTTCTTAAAATTTTCAGCTTGCTTCGCTCACATTCCCTTCGTATTCCACGTATTCAGTAAGATGCTCATGGAAGGGAAGAGTGGAGTTAAAAGCCACCCTTCCCTTGCATGGGCATCGTTGTTCTTTCTAGACTTTGATCAGAGTTTTAAAACAAGCCAAATTTCAAATTCTTCTTCTTGTTTCCTTTGGGCACATTCTTGTTTTTCCTAAAAGTTTAGGCACGTGCAAATTGCTAGATATTATCGACTAGTTCATTGAACTTGGCCTTTCTATCCTTAGGTTCTGACATGGTTCTGGGCAGCTTGGGCTAAAAAATAGCGTCTACAGCATTCTAAAGGATGTGGCCTCCAAAAAATTTTCCGGGGGCAAACCCCCGGACCCCGGACCCCCATTTGTGCCCCCTTCACTCGCAACTTACACCCCTCTAAAGGCAGGAACCTGGCTACGCCACTAGTGGAGAGGAACTTGAGCCCCTCAACAAGGATTATGTGTGTGACATGGAGTGTGTGTGACAAAAAAGCAACGCTCAAAAGCCATGCCCACCAGTCGGCAAACTGAGAGCTTGCACCCCCCTAGCTTGACACCTCTAGCGACGGTCCTGTACTGAGTGCCTCCCTGGGTTTACTTCCAAAGAAATTGCTTGAGAGGAACGAAGCGGGTTGCATCGTAGTAAGCTCTGCTTATCCTCCTTGCTCAATGTCATTCAGTTGTCAAGCCTGACAAACATTAAAAAACTTGACAAACATTCAGTTCATGAAGGTTTACAATTTGGCAAAGCAGAGATCTGTAGCCTTGACGTTTTACGATTCCAGCTGTTTGATGACATCACGACTTCAAAACTAGGAGAAGTACAAAAACGCTGTAATTCTGGAAAAACGATGATGTCAAAAACGCTCTCTTGAAATCATAGCAACTTAGCTAAAATGCCCGTTGAGTAATTCATAGCATTTCACATGATGAATTTCAATTGTGCGAAGATTTACCCCCTGTGGTGTTCGTCTCGCAAATACAGAAAGTGGTTAGAACTTCTGAACAAACAGTCACATAAACTTGCTTAAGGTAAAATAACGACCATAACAACAGCGTGATACTAACGTTTTTTACGTTGACAGTAACATTTCAAGATGATTTCCCCTAAAGGTACCCGAAGTGGTATAACGGCGATTGACGAATAATAGGTGATGCAAAGCAACCTCGAACCCGGGTAACAATGGGCGGCCAACTGTTATTTGTATCATTTGTGCTGAAAAGTGAGGCTTATGGCTGAACGGCTGAAGACAATGATAGCCCTGGAATCGAGGTTGGCTGGACAAAGAAATTAGGCTGTTATAGCACTAGCACTAGAGTGATGACGATGAGTCCCTTGTATCCCTGCGGTAAACCTTGCTCAAGAGGGACTCATCATGCAACAGTAAAAAACTTGGCCCTATTTTCTTCAATCATCAATGGAATTAGAAAAGAATCACGGCTTCGAATCTCTATCCCATGGGAGTGTTGTCAATTCTTCAATCAAATCGAAAATTCTATCACATTTACACGTTAACAATAGTAATTCACAAATCTCGCAATCTGATTGGTACTGAAGAAATCGCTCAGTTTGGGCCTAAATAGGGTCAGGTTTTTCATAGTAATACTATGAGTCTCTATTGACCGAAGCGCCATCATCAAGTCAAAGAGCACAGGGAAACAAGAGACTCATCGTCATAAGTCTATTATAGCACAGGGACCCCACGAAGATGCAAAGTCGACTAGGGGGCTAATTCTGGGAAGTGTGAAAGTAGCGTAAAAACATTTTGTTGATGGAATAAAAAAAGCAACGTAATATAATAACAGAAACAGACTCTAAACTATGTCAGGTATTAGCTGAAGACACTGTTATGAAGGCAGCTGCTTGGTGCGGGCAAATGCGTTGCTATGCCTGGAAATCTGGAAACTGTGAAATTGTTACTGGAAATACGAAAACAGCTGCCAAAGGCTCTAGAAGTAGCCACATATCAGCATTTCGGCACATTTACTGTAAATTTCATTTATTATGAGATCATCAGCATAATAAGCAAGATCTTCGGTTTTGAAAGCTATTACTTATCTGTACTACGTTGTAGCTATTACACATGATAGTATATGACACTACAGTGTATGATCTCAAGGGCCATGTTTCTGCAGATTCAGCTTCAGAGTCATTTATGAGGAGATCATCAATATAGTTTGCGAAGTGTTGGCTTCGGAAAGTAGTTGATACTCATCTTGGTTACGTTTTGGCTATGGAACAGGGTACATAGAACATTGCTACTATATTGTACGTTCTCAAAGGCCAGATTTATAAAAAAACAGTGGCAACCATCAAATATATTCAACCAGCAATCAGATGATCAACATTCACAATTGTTGGATGTGGATTGCATTTGAATTTGCAGACAGCTGAGAACCACCCGCACCGAAGCAAATTAAAGAAAGTCTCGAGAAAAAGATCCCAAACGGAAACAGATTCCTTAGTTGTACCATTCACCACTTTCAAATTCGGACGGCAGCCATTGAATTAACAGAGAACCGAAGGCTATTGCAGACAGAAAACATCAGAGATCTTGGAGAAGCCAATTTGGACCATCGGTTTCCAAAATCCTCTTTCATCCTCTAATAATTTGAAAATTATTTTCAGATGAAGGTTGATCTCGAGAAATAGATCAATCGGCATTTTGTCTGCAGAAAATACTCAACGCTCTTACGGTTTCAGATGCTATTTTCATCAAAGTTTGATGAAAAATTCGCCTCAGCTGCTGAAGCTTATTGAACAGACAAGCCTTTAAGATCTGCCATGAAAACCACAAGCAACTAAAGCCAATTAACTTGTTTTGCATACTTTGAATTTGAAGAAAAAGTTGAAGCAAATTTCAGCAGTGTGACCTAATTTAGAACAAGTTGAGTGCCTACAAGGGTAATTGCTGTCTCGAATCAGATCAATGAAGAACCAGACTTCCCGATACGTCAATAAATTTTTCTTCAAGACCAAGTAGAGAGAGTTGAAGAAGATTCGAGAAGCAGGCAAGGTATTTTGTGGCGCATGCTAATGACTTGTTGATGAATTTCAAGTGCATTTAGCACAATGAAACAGCAATTTGGGAATCTGACAAAGTAATCGTTAAACTTCAAAGACCAACCACCATCACTATTCTCACTATAGAATGCTGTTCATCTAAGGCTTAGAGCACGAGAGGAAATATACGAGTAAATGTGAAGATTACGGAGAAGAGCACCGAAAGATGTTACAAAATAGCACTTGATAGGTCTCGCAAACGATAAAGGTAAATAGTGGAATTAGAAAAGTAACAACGTACCAAAATAAAGCACAATAACACGGAGATCAATAACACGATAGCACAATAACAGGATTAACTGATGGACAGTAACAAAGATTTTTGACTTTGGAAGATGATTGTTCCTATTGTTATTGAAGTTTGGAAGCAGTTCCAATTCAACACAGAGTTTGTCCTTGACCAAATGTTAATTGACGAAGTTGTACATAAAGTTTTACATAAATTTTATCAGAAGCTCATCGGGAACCAACACCAGCGGGGGTTGCAGTGATGTACGACTTACAGAAGCAAACATTGTAAATCAACAGCAAGGATAGATAGGTTTGTTCTTTTCCAACAACTTCAACGAACGAGAATTAACTCCAGTTCTTCATTTTTTCTTAAGGGGTTGAAAACATTGTGATCGTGTGAGAGGACTATCCCACAAGCAGAAAATTGGACTGGCTATCCACTGTAAGTGCCTATCTAGCTCCCTAGTCAAGTTCTTCATTCATTTAAACAGAACTTGTAAAACTAAGACTTGTCATGATGTGATGCCTTAGCAATGCAAAAGATGAAATAGCTCGGATACAAATAGCACTTTTACTATATTGTGAACAGACTATTTTCTATATTGCTATCCGCAGAAATCCTTCAAAACGTTTCGCAAGAACATGTGACAGAAATGTCCGTCAGTTCATTAATTTAGCATTGCAAAGGAACAATCAGCTCAGAGAGAAACAATAGTAGTCAATCAAAAAGCTGCTCACTGAGTGCAATTTCAAGGTAAATGATAAACAATTCTGTGGTAGTAGCCATTACAGACAACTGTGATATCTAAGAAGTTTGACAGAGAACAAAGAATCAAAGGCAAATAGGTCTAAGTAAACTAACATATATGAATAGATCATAGCCCCACATAACATCACACACCACACATCACAACAGAGTGTTAGGGCCCCCCACATTACAGCCCTAAAAATCACCGCAAAAACATCACATACATACACGCCTGCTATAGGGAAGTACTGGAGTACTTAGTTATTGATACACACCATAGAGGTATCATGAAGCATTTAACTCTCATAAGTAGGGAGAACATTATTTACTTACCAATCCTTGGTATCATCCTTGCTGCAATTGCACTCGCTTTGAATGTCCTGACATTTCATTTCATGAGAATCGAAAAGACTTTCAGTTCACAAATGTGGTTGCTTGGCAGCATCAATATATCACGTGTCATGTTATGCTTTATCACATGTTTATGGTGGGTAGCATGGTACTCATTTCATGGTCGAAGTTTCGAGAAATCAACCAATATTATCATAGGTGGTGTGTATATATTTCACATGTTCAGCGTGCTGTCGTTGACTGCAGATAGACTAATCGAGGTGACATCACCACTGCAATACAAAGCATTGCCTACAGATACGATCCAGAGATGCTTGGTGTTAGCAAGTGTTCTCATCGGCAGTGCATCAGCCATTGTGTTCCTATATGGCTACAAGGATAGCAGTATCCAGGCCTATTTCACGCTCGTGTTGAATGCGTTGTCGATAATCATCAACTCCGTTGGCTTTGCATTTATCAGCAAGAAATGGAACAGCCGGTTGAATTTGGCAAAGAAGCTCGGTGGTCTCGGCCGTGCTTTGCAAAGGCTTGATGCTAAAGTCATGAAGACGGCATTTTTTATTGCTTTCTGTGGCATTCTTGCAGCAATCGCCGGCGTGGCTCGCATAAGTCTAGAGTTGATGTTTCCAGCTAACAAGACAAAGATCGCTGTGGGTTTGTTATCATTATTCTGCACTGGCTTGTACATATTACAACCTTTGTTTTGCTTGGTGATTGGCGTAGATCTGAGCTCGAAGCACAAGAAGCAAGCCTTGTTTGTCGGACGAGGTGGAAGGCGCAGATCATGGAGGAATCTCTGACACTAGTGAGGAATAATCTCATGTACTACCATACCAAGCACATTATATTGGCTAAAATTATGAAAAATTTTATCTACGAGTGTATGATTGTTTCATTTCAAGATTCAAGTAAGTACGTATGGAAACAGGCGATCAAGCCAGGAAGACCCAGTGAGTCAAAAAATAGTCAACACGTTTGACGGATTGTGAAACGAAGAGTACGAGGCTGATTTTCAAAACTGAAATGTTTATCTGTCATTCAAAGGCTAACTTAGGTACAGGCAACAAGGACAGATCGACAATAGCATCGGTTGCTTTTGTTGACATTTAAATTCAAAGCGATTCGAGATTGCAGACAAAGGAAATTCTCTAAACCCAGTGATTCAACACAAACAAAGCCGCAAAGTTTCTCTGAAACCCAGGTAGCTATTTCGTTTCCTGTGCACTCCAGAAATGGGTTTTAAGAGCAAACATGAGCACATATTGAAAGAAGGAGGATATATAAACATCTACCGCGGACATTCTATTTGTTTGGTATGGAAGTCGATTTGAAGGCGATTCAATTCTCGTATTTTTTGGGTGTAATCAAAGCACTTTCTGCTCAGCTTTTGAAAAACAAAAATAAAATGCCGCGGTAGATGCTTAGATATATTCTCCTTCTCTCGATATATGCTCCTGTTTGCGCTTAAAAACTATTTCTGGAATGCACGACAAGCGACCAAGCTACCTTAGTTTCAGAGAAACTTTGTGGCTTTGTTTGTTTTGAATCACTGGTTGAGAGAATTTCCTTTGTCTGCAATCTCGAATCACTTTGAATTTATGTGCCAACAAAAGCAGCTGATGCAATTGTCTTACAAAATCTGTCCTTGTTCGTACAGGTCATTAATTCTTGCTGAGGAGGGGATGGAAGATATTTACAAATATTTGATGGAATCTTCGTACCCCCTCTCTGATATTCCTAGAAGTTTGGTGCTCCCTCCAACGCTGCAGAAAATTTGTTCAGCCTCACTCCCAGTACATGTACATAAAGATGGAATACCAGATAAGAGGAATACCATTTCAAATGTGAGAGAACCAATGTTGGCAGCAAACTTGCTTCCTAAAAACTAGCTTTTCAACATTTACATGATTAATCTCAAAGCATTTTCATTAGCAATCTCATCCCAAATGTCTTCCATCCCCTTCCGAGCAAGAAATAATGGCCAGTAACTTAGATGTGAAAATTTTGCTTGGTAAAATCACTCATCTTTTAGACTCGGACATTAGGAAATGTTCGTGTGGGATTTGTATGGGAACGAAAATTCGAAGTTTGATTCTGGTCCATGATTTAATTGCAACTGAAATTTGAATTCAACTTTTGAAACTGACAATTGTATTGAATTTAAATTTCCATGACAAGTAAACCATGGATCAGAATCGAACGTGGAATTCTCGTTACCATACAAACTCTTTCCCAACAAGCATTTTTCTAATTTCCTGGTCTCGATTTTACGAAGCAAAATTTTCATATCTAAGTTAGCCCTTGACTGACAGATTTTGTTTTGTTTTTGTTTTCAATTTGTTTTGAGTGGGCTCGTCAGGATTTCTAGTTACTGAAAGCTGATTTACGCCCACTGTGCATGCCGCATCCAGGCATGGGACCCCAAGTTTAACGTCCCTTCCGAAGGACGACGAGGTGAGTTGTGAGGTCAGGCCTCCGGGATCACCCATCCGGAGTTTGACTTCACTCGACCGAGCTTAACTTCAGTTACCTGAAGAAAACTGCTTAAGGCACTCGGCCACTCACCCCTTGTAGATTAACAATTCAGTTTTGAACATGGCCCTATGCTTTTACTTCACAGGCCGCTTATTTTTTACTCACCTTGAACTAGCTGCTTACATATTCGTGGTTATCGCTATTAATAGACTGCTGGGCGCTCATTGTTGCTTTTGTTTTCGTTGTTGTTGTTGTCCTTGTTGTTGTTGTGACAACTGGGATTATGTCGTGAGCCTAACCTTGTACATGGTCCATAAAATGTAGGCAGGGCACAGCCTCAAAATGCACAGCCTCAAAATGCGTTAGGAGTCATCGCATGTCATCTCTGACTGACATCCTTGGGTTCCATTTGTGAAGCTCTTATAAGGGGTTTTGTAGAGAAGAGACAGAGCTCATCAAGGGTGTTAGGACACGGATGTTTTGATTGATTATCTATTTACCTTGTTTTGATCCTTGCATCTTGTTTTGTTGTCTTGTTTTCTGTTCTGTTTCGTCTTCAACTGATGTGTACAACTGAGCGCTGTTTGAAACCTTTTTCGTGCGAAGGCACACTAAGACACTGACATACAAGGGAGTTCTATTCGAACAACTTGAGAGCAGTTGGGCCGAACCACGCTCAGTAGTACACATCAGATGAAGGCGAAACAGAACAGAAAAAAAGACAATAAGACAAGATACAAGGATCAAAACAAGCTAAATCAATAATCAATCAAAACACCCGTGTCCTAACACCCTTGAACTAATAGACTGAAGACATTCAAAACTAAACAGGACAAGTTAGTAAAACGGAGTAAATTCTAAACAATCAGTGCGTTAGTGCGTTTAAAATGTATCAAAGATGTAAGAATAGAATACGTACGCATATATATAGTGGTTGAATTTCGGCATGAATTTAGGAACATTTTTATTTTTTTTTTATATTCATCTAAAATTTTACAATACATGCTACACCTACATCCTACTGTACTTCCTAATTACTATACAAACTATACAAACACTACAGGGACAGGACCACAAGGAGCAAAGGACAATGACTACCCTGAGGCCATTAACATAAAGACATGTAAATATTAACTAAATGAAACCTACAAAACACTAAACATACCATTAATTACTCGAATCCGTTTCACATTGGATGTCAGGCCAGCATAAGTAAATGTGCTGAACCGTCATTGGTTTAGCATGGATAAGTTCCCATATTTTGCTTCATGTGCCCAACACCAAATGTGAAACAGACTTACAAGAGGAACGGGGAAAAGTGTAGTGGTTGTGTGGCGTAAAAGGAAAGTTTGTAGTTATCCAAGCCGACCTGTTTTGTGGATGAAATTTAAAGTACGTTCGAGTATATTTCTGTTTATGTCATTAGAAAGCTCTTTATTACCATACAATAAGTATTGAACAAGAACGTTGTTTGGAAGGGTGTCGATTTGGACAAATGGTCGTAACAATTCCGAAACTCCAGCGAGAAGATCTTGGCGTTGACTGTCAAATGACGGGCAAAGCAACAAAAAATGCTCCGTACCCTCAATGCCATCATTCGTTGGGCACATTGGGTTCACTGTATCCCTAAAGTTGTGCTTGAATTTATGAAAATTCAGTTTACTAAGACCAACCCTTAGTTGTAGAAGATAACTCAAGCCTATTGGATCATGAATACCAAAGACAGACTTTGCATTGGGGCGAATTCTTGATAGAAGCTTTGTTTTAAAAACAGCAACAGAAGGTGCAAGTCTGATTTCTGGATCAAGTTTATTCCATTCAGAAATGCAGTTAGGATAGAAGCTTGATAGAAATTTTTCTGTCCTTGCCCTTATCTGCCCAACATCATCCTGATTGCGAAGAGAGTAATTTGACTGTTGAAGAGGTGGGATTGGCTCCTTTGTATACAATGGGGTGAGGTTATTCATAATCTTATAGAACAAAGTAAGGCGTTAGTGCATAGTAGGAACATGTGTTAGAACGGATGAGAAACGCTTGCATAAAATACCGGAAGAAAAGACACGTTCCCACAGTACGTGATACGCTGTCCAACAATTATTCTGTCAACCACTATGCCCTGTCCCATAACTTTTGCAAGCAAAGGACACCGTGTCCCATATTTTTAACCACAAAACATCATATTGAGCGACACATCCCGTCAGCTCAAGTATGAAGGCACTCCTTTCCAGGTCCAAAATCTGTCCACATACATTTGATCACTATATGAGTTGGAAAACTTTGAATTCAGAAACTTTCAAATTGGTTGCACAAACGAGAAGTGCTTGAAACATGGATGTTGCTTGTACCAAGTCAAGGAAAAAACTGACCAGCATTCATTTTACACCAAAGTGACCACCATACCTTCGACCTATTCTCAGCGCCGTATGAGTTGCCCCCTTTTAAAGATCACCTAATGATATAATGATGTCTGCCTGCAGAATTCATTCGAGGCCCGACTTTGATGCAAAATTCATGCCAAAATTCAACCAGGATGATGAATGTAGTAAACCCATGAGCACATATATATATATAAAAAGATTAGTAAAATAGTTCATTACCATTACATCAAAACTAACACTCAATAAAATTTATCTTACTTCGATGAAAGTTTAGCTTTCTCCACAGCATCAAAGGTAACTGGACCGCCTGGTAATGTAATCAAGTCCTTTTCCTCAGCTAGAATTCTCTCCGCTTCAGCTGAAAATAAGATAGAATACCGATTGAGCAAAAAAAAATTCACGAGCTCGATAACAGATTGCTTCCAGAAAGCAAATGTAGCGAACAAAATCAACAAAATCAGCATGTTGGTGAAGGAATTTGCTATCTTTTGAGATGTTGCTTGGTCAGTTTCTAAGTTATGATCACCCTCTGAGAAAACAGTTTCAAGAATATCATAATTCATTCATTTTTCGAATTAACCCCTCCTTTCAGTTCCATGTTTTGAAAGATGTGACAAAAAGCCGATTTACAAACTTGCATGGAAGCGCGAAATTTGAATAAGGAACAGGATCAATATACAAACAATAGACTTCAACCAACGACTTCAAATCCATCTCTACGTCATGTTTTCACCAAATTTTAACAAGAAAATGATGGCGATTATTTGACTCCAAATGGGCAAGGACAGATATTGTAATACAAGAGTAGCAGTTGCTTTAATTGACTCCCAACTGTTAAACCAAAACAAAGACGCTCGCAAAAGTTAACCCGAAAACAGTACGGCAAACTCTCGCCTTGTGCAAGTGAAAAGTAGTTTTTATGAGAAGTTATGTGCTCATAATGAAAGATGAAGGGTAAATCTAAAGTTCCGTCTCGCGGATTTTGTTTATTTGATTTTTTTTTATATATGTCATTAAAATTTTACAATTACACTACTTACAAGAATTACTTTACAATACTACTGGGACAAAAATCCCCGGGGAGCAAGAGGCTGTGTCTACCCCAAGGGAATTAACATAGATAAAAGAAAGAAAACTACTTAAACTTAAACAACACTACTAAAAACAATACATATGGATGATAAGAACGATTTGACACTAAGAACGATTTGACACTAAGTCTGCTGCATATTAGAAGTCAGATCCATGTGATGGTGAGGAAAAGTAATGATGGAGAAAAACTTATATTGGAAGTTTTTTTTTATTATTCCTTTTATATATGTATTTATTTGATTCAGGAGTTGTGTAGTAATTGTTTCTTTTAAACCCAAAATACTCGAGAAGTATAATGCCTTCTGCTCGGCTGCTGAATCAAATAAACAAAAGCTGCGAGACAGAACTTTAGATTTACCCTTAAAATCCACCTTTCGCTTACACAGGGCGACAGTTTGCCCTTCTGGTTTCGGGGCAATTTTTGCGGCCGTGTTTTCTTTGATTTATTGATTCAGAGAATGTCCTTTGTCTGCAGTCGCTAATGGCTTTGAACAGAGGTGTCAATTAAAGCGACTGTTGCTATTGTATTACAAAAATCTGTCCTTGTTCTCCAAATGAGAAATCTAGTATTTGAATTTCTTTAAATCTAATTTCTCGGATGGTAGTGACGTAAAAGCTCTTATTGTATTACTCTGGTCTCTATAGTGCAAAGTAGCTCCGATCCTAGTACGATCTTAGACTTATGCCTTATGCGTTCTTTGATTTGCTGATATCACTTGGTCAATAGGGACTCATAATATTACGCTTATATAATGGGCCCACTTTTTCAAAATGGCCTAAATAGGTGGGAGTTTTCGTACACTCAACAAAATCGCTTCAAAATCTGGTTTAAAGAGCTTGAACATTGAAAAGGAAACTTTTAGTACAAAGAATGATGTTGTCTTGACGTACGAAACGCAAAATGCATACCTTTCAGACAGTAATCTTCCTCTGTAGAAGCGAAATAGATCCATCGAAGCTGCGAGAACTCCAGGCTTCTTCAACCGTTCTTTAAGAGCAACAACAACAACATTCTGAATAGCGGCCCCTGATTGGTTAAAAACTGAATTCTAGCGATTTGATTGGTGAATACGGAACCACCCGACGCGGGCCTAAAGTGGGCCCACTATTTCAGAGTAATGTTATTAGTCCCTCTTGACCAAGGAACGCAGGGAAACAAGGGACGAAAAGGCATCAGTCTAGTACGATCTAACAAAACCAGCAAATATTAACGATGAAATGAATAAGGTTTACAGCTAGGAAAATCACAAAAAATACTTCGATCTTTGGGCTTACCAGTTGGGAGTATTTGTTATCGCTCCCAAGGAATAATTCAAATATACGTTTTCGTTATAAGAAACTTGGATCAGGCCATAGTACTAAAAGTTTCTTAATTTAACATGAAGTTTTGTCCATTTTAGTACTAAAAGTTTCTTAATTGGTTTCTTATTTTTCAATGTAGAATTATTGATGTCGTCGCTAACACTGCAGCAGATATGTTTCTTGACATTTAGAATATCATACAGGAATAAACAGTGTTCTGTTATGTTAAAAACACAAATGGTTAGATAATATTGCCCAATAATAAAGGTTCAACGATCTATTTGCTATAAAATTCATGCTTTTAACTTTGAAAAATTTCTCAGTACTTCGCATACATAGTACTAGAGTTTCTTAAAATTTTGGCCATCTTAGTACTAGTTTCTTATAAACCAGTTTCTTATAAAAAATGTGTATGTGAAGTATTCTTGATGCTATGAACTTTCAAAAGTGGGAACTTTTTTCTGGCCCACCCGGTAAAATTCAAGTTTCACAAAGATTGGAGCTTGTAGATTTATTTTATTCATCTTTGAAGTCTACTAACATGAAAGCAATATCCTACGTTTATTATGATAGTCTTCCTTCAAGTAGGTGAAGGTGAAGGTGAAGTTGCGTTTTTCAGCGCCAAGCGCTGGGATCGCAGAAATAGAGCAGACCTAATCGAGTCCGCGACCCCTTGTCATGACGCTCAAGTGGTGGGGCCCTACCGGGACTCGAACCCACTCCGCCTGACTGTTCTGGCTGCAATGTCAGAGGATTACACCACGGCGCCACAACACCTTCAAGTAGCTTAAAACAATAACAAAATAAAATCTCACCTCTAATCCTTTGGATTTTGTTTCCGTATGCTAGATGTGCTTGGTATCCAACGATGAATGACAATGGGATAAAAGGGATTAATACAGATGGTTTCTTTGTTTTTGAAAATCTGTAAAAGAAATAAGGTACATGCAAAGTCAAACTGTCAGCAAAGCTAAAACAACCAAGTGGCTCAGAAAAATGCATACCCAAGGGGGGGGGTAACTCCTAGGGTTAGGGTACACCATAACTCTGGTATATCTGTGCTTTTGAGAATCCGGGGCTGGGACCCATAACCTGGGCAACATCTTTAAAATAAGACCCTATAACCAGGGCGAAATTTTGAAATATGAACCCATATTTCAGGGAAAATTTTTCCACAAGTATCATGAAAGACTATGCTTCATACACTGAGTCCTATATGAAAGCTGAATCCTTGAAACTGGACTCATTAACAAGTAACAACTGAATGGCATCAAGATGTGAGCAGGGGACAAGCTTCAATTTCCCTATCAAGAATAACACACAGGGCCACCAAGAGGGGGAGGCAGTAGGGGCAATTTGCCCCAGGGCCACAGGGTCTAAGGGGCCTCGTACTGGAGGTTTTCTGACATTTTGAATGTAGGAAATGCTCTGAAAAGCATTTTAAGCCCATCTAAAGGGGGCGATCAAAAAAATGTTCTGCTCGCTTGGCTCGCAAGGGGCCTCAAGGGGCCTTGAAAAGATTTTGGCGGCCCTGATAACACAGTACATCTTATTAAAGTACCCACTATGTTTTCTATATCTTTTGTTATGGTGGTCTATGTGAATCTGTCTTACATCAAATGTTACATATTAGACATTTGCCATTTCTGTGATTAGCTTTGCATTTGCAAAGTTTTTATTGGCAATTTTTCATTTCTGACATATCCCCCTGAAAACAAGTGCTGAGAATTCAATTGTTTTAACGATGATTCAAGTCAATTGTCAATTCAAAAAGAATATGATGTTGTCACCTAAAACCAAAAAGCATGACATTACCCAACAAACATTCCAATGGATGCAAGGGCATAAAAGGAGCCAACCCAATCAAACATCTCTCTTGCTCTTGCTACTTGTGTTGCCATCTGTTTCTCAATCATCAACCTCTGCATGGTCATCTGACGTTCCATCTACAAAAGTAATGTAGCAAGCTATATTTTCTCAACCCTATTTGTTGAGTGATTTTTACTTACTTTATACTGGAGGAGGTTGGCGTCTTTTGCCCCCCTCTTTTTCTCCAAAACTACTGGGTGTTAAAAAAGATTGTGCCCCATTTGTGTAGCTACTGTGGAGGAGCTGTAGGTTCAATCATCTTGGTTTTTACATAGTTACATAGGTTTGACTTCAACTAAGAGTTTGAGATCTTGTTTGGGTCGATCTGACATTTGGCTGCTGATTTAAGGGAGAGAAATGGCAAAATAAGTGATTGCTTCAAAAACAGCCCTTCTTTTGTTCTCCAGCTATGTCAAAATAACATATTAAGCTTTCAAACAAAGGGTTCTAGCGTGATATCAAAATTTTTCCAAATTCTTGTCAAGGGTTAGCAGCGTTGTCTTCCTTACGAGAGTACTCTCTACATTTTAAAAGATGCAGTAAAAATTTTATCATGATGCAAGAACCCTTTCTTTAAAAAGTTGCTTTTTTGACATTGCTGGAGAACAATAGAAGAGCTGTTTTTGAAGCAACAACTAATTTTGCCTTTTTCTGCCATAAATCAGCAACCACTTGTCAGATTCACTCAAACAGGGTCTCCAACTCTAAACTGAAGCTTGACCAATACAGCTTTGCAAAAACTGAGAAAATTTAACCTATAGCTCCTCCACAGTAGCCACACAAATGGGCACAAATTTTTTGGGACACCTTGTACAAAAGATATAACAATAAGACCAAGAATTCCCCTATTGTTCCTTAGACAATCGGCTTCTCAAATATAACAACGACAATTGCTTAGTCACATGCTTTGTTGCTAGACAACCAAAAACAAAGGAAAATTGGCAATATTTTACCTTCTTAACAAGAAAAATTCTATTTGATTTATATAATGTTTGTTTCAAAAATTGTAGGAAAAATGTTACAGATTCAAAATACATACTTTTGAGTTATTTTCAGTTTTTATTTTTAGCTCAGTTAGCTTCTAATTAGCTTTTTGTTTAATATGCTGATTTTCTTTGCCGCTTATTTCTAATGCTTGCCATTTATCTAATAAATATGGACTCAGAATTAATCAAATTAACGAGATAAAGCAAAAAAGACGACAACTTTTTATATTTTGCCCTCATCTATGACAGCAATGATGTCATAATAAATGTGAATGATGTCATAGATATCAAATTTTGCTGATGTCATCAAATATGAAATCGGACAGACGAGACAAAAGTTATGGAGATTTTAAGTATAATTTTGTTGACTAAACTGTATTGCAAACAACAGCCTGTTTCATGTTCATGGATGGGAGTAGATGGCTACGATCAACCGCCCTACTATACCTAGGTTGGTGAATTTACATGTCAGGCCTTTATCATCCAGGCCTTTCGTTCATCAGTTTGCCATACATTACCTGCATTTTTTGAGAGGCAAGCATGAACTCTTGACTCTTCTTCATATTGTCCTCCATCGTCTCCTTCATCGCCTTTCCTATTATGGAGCCCATCTTTGCAAATGGTTGTTTTTCTGGTAGCAAGCTAATCTGCTTCTTTGTTGATCAACATTCAAGTCAAGTCAAGGGCCTAGCTGGCTCGACCTCGTTCCCAGGAGGGTGTTCTTACGTCATTTTTGATTACAAAGTCCACTTTGTAATCTAAGAAGGGGCTTCGATGTCAGTCAGAAAGAAAGTAACCCACTTCCGTCACGCTCGTTAAAGCAATTGATTAACGTTTTATCTCTGCTAATTGGCACTGAATCCACCTTTTCAAGATAAGAGGTGCGAAAACGGAAGTCTTTTGTTGTTTGAGATTTTGCATTTTTGAGGCCAAAATCTTGTTCTGCATGCAAAGGTTAGTGTATAAACCAATTTTCACATTCACGTCTGTCTTCATTTGGAAACTTCGGGGATATAAAGAATTAGAAATCATAAGGGCTTTGACCGTGAAATCAAAGTTTGGACAAAATTTGTCCAAACATCCGAATTTACGGTCAAAGCCCTTATAACTTTGAATTCTTAAAATCGCCGTAATTTCCAAACGAAGATAGATATGGAAATAAAAATTCGCTTCTATGCTAAACTTTGTACGCAGAACAAGATTTTAGCCTCAAAAATGCAACATCTCCAACAACAAAAGACTTCCGTTTTCGCACCTCTTATTGATTACAAAGTCCAACTTTGTAATCTAAGGGGGGACTCGATGTCAGTAAGAAAGTAAGAAAGAAAGAAAGTAAGTAAGTCACGCTCGTTAAAGCAATTGATTAACGTTTTATCTCTGCTAATTGGCACTGAAATAAAGAAAGCGCACATAAAGCGCATACAAGACAGAAGTTTCCCGCGATCCTATAGCAACATTTGACGTCGGCTTATTTCATGTTAGACAGATTTGACACCATAAGATGGATAAATTACTAGGATGTTTACCCTGGCACAGCAACAAATTCACCCAGAATTGGCACGTTCTTGACTTCATTAGCAGCTTAATTATGTCAAAACAATCGTTTTCTAGGACGAACGAATCATTAGCCACTTATTGATAGTACTCATTATGCAAATAACTCAACTTTAGAGGATGATGTAACCGGCGGCCTGCACAGAGGCTAGCATTTGCAGCATAACCAAAGGTAGAAGGACCCCCCTCCTACACAGCAACGGATGCAATCATCGCAGGTGAAGTTGAGACGAAAGGTGCAGAATCCCAGCAAGCAATGGCGCCATGGACTGGGGGAAGGGACGTGATCACACTGAACCAAAACATCTTCATGCATATCATTCTGCACAGAGGAATCTTCGTGACTGCTTGTCTCAAATTAGATGCCCGCGAATAGCAACAACTGAAACGTTCTGTACGGTTCTGCATAAGTAATTTTGCGTTATCGTAAATCTCACATGACATCTCATTTGACACAGATGCACCCACCAATAGTTTTGTGCACGAACTATAAGCAAACTAGGGGTAATGACTTTTGATTTTTGCGTATCATTCTCGTTTGACATAAAGACCAAAATATTGCCTTTGACCTTGAGGCGATTCTTGTCCTTATACTAGGCGCTCGATTTTCCATTGAAGGCGACTTTAGCAGCAACACTCATCTCTCTGACTGTAGCAAAAAACAGAATCAACGATCATTTGGGGTTATGAAGAAATCAATTCTTATGCTTGTTTAGCTCAGGACGGACTTTGTAATCATCCAAAAGGATCTTATGTTTGTCATTCATCACGAAGCCGATGGACTTGCCCAAGTCGTTTGGGCAAGTCCACGAAGCCGAATGAACAACGAACTCACTCTGGGGGGGGGGGGCGAGATTGTAGCTTGCGTGCAGACAAAACTCGAGAAATACGTAGGGTAGGACGGGGTAAAATGAACTATTTTGCAGGTTTTTGAAAAACTAAATTTTATTTCGAGGAAAATATCAAATCTGCTTGCGTTTACATTGTGGCCTTTGCTGAAATATTGATACATGTTTTTGATTTTTAATGATTGGCGTTTCCACGCATCAGCGTGTTTTTGGCAAAGCAGTTGGGTAGTTAAAACTCAGTTCTTTTATCGACTTTGAACTGCTTTGGAGATACATTCCGATCCTTGTTGATGTTTTATCATGTGCTCCAACCTATGGCATTTCTTGACTACAACACTTTTGCCAGAGTCGCGCGTTTCTCATATTTTCACATAGAAGGTTCCAATGAATGATCAGCCTGGTAAAAACCATGAGAGAACTACATGTGTTTTTGTACTGATAGAAACTTAACTCTCAAATCGTCAAAAAATTAAGAAATTCCAGTAATACGAAAATATAAAAGAAACGGTTTATTTTTAAAAAATAAATCCTCGACATATTTACTTTCTTTCACCTGTTTCCTTTATCTTCTGGTACCCTGGGTACCAGAGCCTCAAAATTTAAATGAAAGGAAATTGGTTAGAGGAAAAGAGAGAAGGAAGAAAGGAGACTTTCTTTCCTTCCTTATTTTTTCTTTTTTATCATTTTTTGGCTCTGGTACCCAGGGTATTGAATTTTACACATTTGGAACCTATGCTGCAGTCACTCAAGACCGAAAATCATGGTTCATAGTTTGTCTAGGTCGTTAAGATCCTGCAGGTCATTTGGGTCTCTGGACGGCTTTAACGACTCATGAGACCTAGTGTGAAGCAGGCTTTAGAGACTTTTGAAACTCTTACCTTCAAATATCTTTTCAACACGGGGACAAAAGTTCGTTTGGCTTGGCTTATTGTCAGGAAAATTTCATGCATGAAGATAAATGATGCAACGAGCGAAAAACGGCTTGGAGACAATTTTTGCTGTGTGCAAAAACTCTGTTCTTGTGGACGAGAATCAGCCAGCAATCAGATACAAAAGACCAAGCAGAGAATACGTATATATCTCTCATGTTCAATTTAATGACATCTCTCGCATTTATTTACAAAGTTAATGTTCTACTGACAAACTTTCATTTCAATAATTTGAATACAGATCATCAACTAAGTGTGTGCTATAATTCAAACCAAATTATAAAGTTCAAGGCTATCTGGGGCAGCTACGATACCTATAGACCACTGATGAACATGATCCTCTGCGGCGCAATTTGTTTTGCTACAGTACAATGGTTTTGCTTTTCATTCGGATCATGGGAAGCAATGAGACTATAAATTCACATGGTATGATGGCATTGGATCCGCAACAAATTGATCAGCTTCCTAAAAATATGTAAAAGTGGTTCTAGATGAAACGATTCTCCACTGCCTCTGCTAGCCTTGCAACGCAACTGATCAAAATACTGCAAATTAATTAATTCTACGAGTTGTTCTCCTGGAAACTTTTAGCGCAGTAAAATGCATCACGTGTTGAAAGCACAACATTAACTGCTCTGGACTCGCGACAAAAGAGACGCCCTTATTCGCAGTTTAAATCAGACGTTTTGCAAGTGGCACATTTTACAAAGTAGTATTCTCACACTTCATGCAAAAAAAGTCCTTTCTAAGTAACACCAAAAAAAAACAGTGCATGAGCAAACCCACTCTTAATAAATAACCCAATATAAACAATTTACACCAGCTGTCAGTTCGCCAAATAAACTCGTTTGGCCGAGGTCTTTATATGTCAGATCTATTTGCGGCGAGGTCCACTCTTCGAGTCTGGAGTAGATTGGGAGGGTATGGAATACACAGGGAGGGTTGAAATTCATCGAATCTTGACAAACGGTGTTCATATAAACTTCCATTTAATCAAGGGAATGAACAAGTTGTTTGTGCTCAAGAGCATATCAAAAACACGTTAAAGAGCCGTTGTCAATCAGGGTCCTTTGCGAGCAGGCTACATTTCCAGACCGTCTGGAAACCAAATTTGGCAAGACAATCTACAGATCCACAGTATAGCGGTTAAACTGATAGAACACTTCAATAGACCTTTTCGCAATTTTGAGAAAGGAACTGAGGAGAGTGCGGCCCATTCTGACAGCCTTGGCAACAGTGGGAAATCAGGAGGATCCCCTCCTTGTAGCTCGGTTTCATCTTCATGCAAATTCGAGTTATCTTTTATTTGTTTGCACTTTTCAAGAACTGCACGATCCTTGTTTAGTGTGGTAAGTGTTTTCTCTGGATTATTTAGCCATCTGGTTATCCTTCCACCCATATGCGAGTATATCTCGCGGCACTTCATTGCTGGCACTTGTCCTCGGCTTTGAAGAGGCTAAATTTAGGCCCAACCGATCAACAGGCCTAACTTTAAACTTGAGTGAACAAATGCAATAAATCACCTCAAAATTAAATAATTAAATACGCTTACAAATGGGTGAAAGGATGACCAGATAGCTAAATGATCTAAAGAAAACATTTACCAGACTAAATAAGTACCGTCCAACTCTTGAAAAGTGCAAATAAATCGAAAATAACTCGAGTTTGCAGGGAGATACAACCGAGGCTCAAGCCGTATGATTATTACCTAAGCGGTGGGGATTCTCCTGATTTCCTACTGTTGCCAAGGCTGTCATAGTGGGCCACGCTCTCCTCAGTCCCTTTCCCCAAATTGCAAAAACGTCTATTAAAGAAAAGATTTCTGCCAGTTAATGTAGTCTAAATGCATGGTTTCCGTTAAAGTCAATTTGATTTCAAGACAATCAGAAACTTGACTGTTCCCATAGGATACTGGTTGACAACGGCTCTTTTTAAACAAACTGAAAGCTGGCGGTCTGGACAATTACAACCAAAAAACATTTCATCTTAATCAACGACAAGCTATGCTACCGACATTCAATCATGTCACATTTTAAACAATGATTTCAGCCTAATCAAAGTAACGAATTAATTCTAATACCTTCCTATAATCTAGAAAACAGTTTGTTCTATTTACACGCTATGATTACATAAATTTTCATAAATCTAAGGTAGAAGAAAAGCAAGAGAGCATCTATTTCCTAGGGCGCGGTCTGGTAAGGTCTATCTCTCTTTCCTGGAACTGTTTCTCAAGGTGAAGGCAAGGTTGCGGTTTTTAGCGCCAAGAGCTGGGGTAGAAAGACCCAATAGAGTATGCGACCCCTGATCATGACAGTCAAGTGGTGGGGCTCTACTTGATTGCTCAGGCTGCAAAGTCAAAAGATTACACCACTGAGTCACAACACATTAAATTGCTTCTTGTCAAGCACCACGTTGTTCTCGAGGGCGCTCGATTCCAAAAAAATCATCCTACTTGTTTTCCATATCTTGTAAACAAACACGGTGCTTAGCATCTAAACAAGTTACCGTCCCAGGAGTCAAAGGATAGATCTGATGGATTCTACATAAAAAATGGGAATAAGTAAGTATTGTGAATGTTAGAACCATTAAAGATTTGCAAAAGTTGCAGGAAACCTATAGAAGTGACTTTCATAGAGCAACTTCTATCGATGCAGCGCCTTCCAAAGACGACTTTTGCGAGGAAATGGGAATTGCAAGGTAAGATCGCTTCAGTCATAGACTATGGTACAGGCAAATCCCAACAATGTCGACCCTCTCCTGCATGCATGTCACTGTCCAAAATATATACGAACCTCGTCTCAAGAAAACCTTCTAATAAAGCAAATACCTATAACCTGCTTTTTCACAAATCTAGCGACAGAACTTCTCAAAACCCGGGTGATTTCTTATTTTATGGAAAACACAAATTAGATGTATCAGAAATAAAAGTTTACTGGATGCAGCGAAAACTTGGATTTGCACCGAGAGCAAAATGTCACGTGTTAAATTCAAATTTTTAGCATCAAAGGACTTCTGTCTTTGTCTGACGTTGCTTTCCATGAATCCAGTCAAAGTAGTTGTAGCGATGTTATTTTGCATCCAGTGGTGGAAATCTGACCTCCTCGATTGCAATATCGAGTTCAGTTTCTAAGTAATAGACAGTTGTGCTAAAGCTGTCCACATGGAAATCTTGACCATAATCTTTTGGATTCAAGATAAATCGACCAAAGCATAAGGCTCGAATCTTTGTAAAACTTTGGAATTAAATTTGGAATACGTTATTGCCACCCTTTCACCTGAATGGATTCCACGATTCCAAAAGAACATTTTTCATATCACCACAATTTTTGGAATTACAGCGCTCTTAACATTTATGAAAGGAAATGCGAGAGCTCCACAAATTGTAAACTGATAGCAGAACGGCGAAATGACAAATAGAAAAAATACCCAGTTTTTAAAGATCTAAAAGATGGTAGCAAACACAAGTTTGTAGCGTTTATGGTTTACGAATTAGCAATTTGATGACGTCACAACTTAAAAAACTAGCGGTAGATTAAAGTGTCTGTTTCATCCAGCATGCTTTGCACGTGTCGTATCTTGGATCGCCTTTGTTGCCGCCATTTTCATGGGCCATGAAAATGGCGACAAACAAAGGCCAACCAAGAGACGACACGTGCAAGGAATGCTAGATGAAACAGACCCTTTAAGCAATGCTGCAACGCTGAAAATAATGATTATATCCAAAAAGCTCTTCTCAAGTCATGGCGAAAAACCTAAATTTTCTTTCGATCTATTCTATTGAAAGAATTAGGCAATAACGTTTTATACATTCAATTTTCAAAGTTTTGCAAGGATTCATACCGTATGCCATTGATCAATCAAATCAATCGAAATTCTTTCAGATAGCAGGATCATGGTCAAAATTCCTGGAGACAATCTTAATTCAGCCAACTGTAATCGGCCGTTAACTGCAAGTGCAACCCAAGGTTCGTTACGATAGTGACCGTTACGATGTTGACATACGGTGTTATTTACAAAATGTCACTATTATTGAAAATATTCCAGATGTACTATGAGCTAGTCTGCGGTGCGACATCTACGGGGGAGGAAAGTCAATTTTTTCTGCCCCGTAGAGGTCGCACCGCAGACTTACTATGAGTGAACTCTCAGCAATGCACAAGAGCACTCAAGATGGCGTCTTGGAACTGGGGGGAGGGTCATTTCTACTTGGATCCTTTGATTCTCACAGAAGTTGGATTAGGTAGACTGCTAAATCGACGGGCACAAGGATTCCCCCCTCCCAGTCCCAGATGCCAACTTCAGAGCAGTCGCATTCTAAAGAACACGTCACAGACAATAAATAGAATTTAAAAGAAAAAACACAAGACATTCATTCCGAATACGAAGATACTCTGCCTTCATTTCGTTACGACTTACTTTAAAGGCAGAAAGTCGTATCCGCAACAAAAGTACTGTGCTTAATAAATATGGTTCCATGAAAAGTGATAACTCATCGTGATAAATATGGCTCCATGAATAGTGAGAAGCCATCCATTCAAATAGCTTGTTGGGCTTCTTCCTGTATTTATAAACTTTCCCAGCTTGCTAAGTTGAAAGCTTTACAGCAATTCTAAGAGCCTCAATCGAGTGAATTTGCATCAAAACTGTTTTTGTCGAGAATTTTCTGGCGTCTTACGAGCGAGTTTCACTTTCAACTACTGAACCTAATTGAGGAAAATCACGTTTCCTGTATGATGGCATTCTTTATACTAACTATGGTGGAACGTGCCATACTTATGAGCTAATGTAAAACATGAATAAGACATTTCCTTTCACTGACTTTGATCCAAGGGGAAAGTCCTTTAAAATCACTTTATGGTATTTGAGGGTAAGATGTTTAATCAATACTCCTCTGAATGTTGTATGAAAGTTTATGCAATGGATCGTAGCTTCTCTTTGAAGATAAGCTCTTATATTTTGCGAGGTAGCTAATTTAAAAACTGAGTTTGGCATAAATCTGTTGGCGAGACTGAGCGCCAGTTGAAACTAACTTGGCCGTTCGATCTTAGCTCCACAGTTTCAGCCTTGAAAACGATAAACTGACGTTGCCTAATAATCAGAAACTTGAAGAAAGTGATAGGGGAAGTAAGAATACGAAGATATCTACCTTGAAAGAACTTAACATTTTCAGATGAAGACTGTGGAGCAGATTGTCTACAAAGGCCAGCTCTGGAGCAGCAATGCTACCCAATGGCACGATCAGAGGCTGGCATGATAAGGAGATTCAGTTGACATAATTTACCTATCACAACACCAAACTATTACTAGAGTTAGACTGCTGATGTTGCATAACTGGTTTGGTTTCATCACACGTGCTACCATTGTCTGATGAACTATCGTCCGGAACATTCATTAATCCGGGATCATTAATTAGATCTTCAGTCTCACATGCTTGCGTGTAATTAATGTTTTCAAAGTTCTTATGAGCTTTCTTGTGTGTGCCGTTTGAGTTGAATTTGATCGCTTCCACAGCAAGCATTTCTGGATCTCCTTGATGGAATGTGATGCTTAAGTTGGATTGATTTCTCTTGCGCTTATAAATGATTAGGAGAATGACGAGAATCACAAGGATGATACAAGCGATACCTGCAATCACTCCAGCAATCAACGGCGTGTGATTAGGCGATTTCTTTTTATCAGTTGCTTTGCCAAGCTCTACTGAATCTGTAAGGTAGAAAGATAACGTTAAATTATTTGAAGACAACACGGCCTACCACTAAATTTTGCTATTCTCTAGTCTCTATGGTTTTTACCGAGACTTAGCACGCTCTTTTAGCAGCAAGGTGCGGACGTCTTTGAAAACGCAGCTACATTTTTATGTTTTTAAAGCATTCTAATTTTCCAGTTTCTTCCTACTTAGAAAGCTGCTCATAGACATACAATTTCCCTAAGAACAGTTTGCATTCTCGCATTTCAATCATTTGTGAATATGCTCATATTCCATTTTGCTTCCCTTCTCGATGTCCTATTTTCACAGTGCGGCCTTCAAAAGTATACATTTCAGGTTGTCAGTTTCTGAATAGAACGTACAGTAAGTCTCTCGAGACTCGCAAAAGTTTTGAAGTTGATTTCACTTTGCAATTTACATCCTCGAACAAAGAATTATGCTGGCGTCTACTTGACTCGCGTCTTCTTGCTAAATTAGCCTAGTGGTAGGTAGCAAAAAACTTTAAGGCATGCAATACCTCACTTTTTGGTTGTCTTTTATTTCGACAATGTCTGGAACTGCCTCAGTTCCAATTCCCTCATTTCAAATGTCCGTCATAACTTTAGAAAGATAACAAACAAACTTACTGCAGCGATCAAGCAATTCATCTTCGCCATTTAAACAATCGTCAACACCATCACATACTTTTGTTTGTGCAACGCATTCCTTCGTAGATGGGCAGACGAACTGATTGTCATGACAACCTAGCAATGAAAATACAAAGCAAGTTAGCGTGACTGGAGCCTCCTTGGAGCAGGATGAATTTAAAAGGATTGTCTAGAAAGCTAGCATTAGGGACAACGCAGAATCAGTTTAATGACATGGCCGGGTCAGAATGTAAAGGGTGTAAAGGGGCAGCAACGTTTTGAATTCATATAGAGCGGGGTCAGCTCTGTTTACAAAGCATTTATGTACGAGGCAATATTTTTTTATAAGTTAAAGGTGAGGTTTTCAACACAAAATTGTCCACTTTAAAGACAAAATGGCAGACCATGCACAAGAAAAATGCTCCAAGAGATGTGTGTAGAATGATGTAAAGTTTCCATGTTAAATGATTGCAAGAATTGTTCAGCAGTCACATCTTTTCCATCCTCCGAGTCAAGTGACAAAGACTTGTGTAGAAATGAATCGCTTTTCTTTAGGTCATAAGCTAATTTACGTGCTGTGCCTTATGATGCATATCTAATATTCAGAAATACCCGGCAGATACATTTTATTGCGGAGGGAGTGGCAGGATAATTGCGTATTTGCAATAATTTTATACAAGGTGAGAGGAAATTTTACAAGGATTTCTTCATTGGCCACGTAATATAATAAATTCTGAACTGTCCTTTTCATTGTTTGCTTTCCACAGAGAGGTTCTAACTGATTATGTTTATGATTCTTGATTATTCACTCCATTGAGGCTTATAAATGGATTCTGACAGCAGCATATTGGGCTTCAAGTTAACATCTTTCCACGGATTCGAATAGTCGAATTAGCCAAGGAGCAGAAACTTTGGACAGAGGAAAAGTGAACTGCCTTGCTATAAAAATATTGAGATCGTCGACGGTTCCGTTGCTTTTTGTTTTTGAGGTTAGAATGGGGGAGAGCAGCTTCGTTACCAAAGCCCCCCCCCCCAATGTTTCGTACTCTATGTCTTGTTGTCTATACCCTTTCTGACAAGTCTCTAACCTTGTCAGAACACTTAGAGGTTTTTCTCGACTAAAACTTATGGGACCTGACCTGTCAACAATGCAATAAACGGCCGGAATTCGGGACCAAAAAGTGGATCAACAGCATAAAACATTTTGAAGGGAATACGAAAAGAATTTGGTTATCGTAACTTTTTAAAGGGGCAGGGTCACGCAATGTAAACAAACTTCCTTTGAAATGACGGTTTTGCAGCATTTTTGATAGACCATATCACAGAGATTTTCCACTATTTTTCTCAAAATGAAGGCGTTAGTTTGAAGATGGACTCTTGTACTTCCTAGAGAATCAAACGAAGCACTCATATGTTATGCGATTGCAGAGATATTGGCGGATTTTTGGAAGTAGCTTTCTTGTGGATTCACCCCATCCACCAAAATCTGTGCAAAACACAATGGCCACGTGTGGGCAACAAATATAGATTATAGAGATAACAGGTTTGTTTACAGTTACGTGACCCTGCTCCTTTAATCCCCGGACACATCTTGAAGTATCAAAGGGGCCTCTGCATCCAGAATACCTTACTTGTACCATTCCTTTGCTGGCGGCCATTTTCTTGGAACATAAAGATGTATTCGCAAAGCATGCCGGTTGCAAAGGCCCCTTATATAGCATTGACATGAATTTCAAACCCGATCACAAACTTGGTAAACATAGACGCATTAAGGTAAAATCAATCAAAATGACAAACGTGCAACACTTGGTTTATGATGCAAATTTCTGAAGATTAACAGTGCATTTAAATGTATGTTTAAAAATCAAACATATAATCAAACAACTATGCACACAAATTTTGATATTGAAATTAGGAAAAATTAAATGAAATTAAAGATGAGAATTTAAATAGATAATTTAGGATTGACATTTTTATAGATGATATACCTTTCACAATAATTCTTGATTTAGTCGTTATTTCGGACTTAGTAGTGGTTTTTATTATTCTTGCAGTAGTCGAGTTTAGTTTGTTGGTAGTGGATGAAGTTGAAGGAATGCCAGTGGTGCTTACTAAAATTATGACGAATGATAAAGTTAATTTTAATGACAGGAGACGTTAAGCAAAGCAACTGCGTCTCGATCGGTCTTGGTACAATTTTTTGGCAGGAGTACATAATCAACTCTGAGAAAATTCTTCACCCCTGTCTCATGGTACCATTAAAAATACAATTCCGAACATACTTAATTGTTGAGAGATGTGCTTGGTTCATGCTTCTATCTATGGTGCAAAGAAGAGAGCTCTGGTTGGCACTCCAAAGACAGTTTATAAAATGCATTGCTTCACATCAATGAACTCCAAGTAAATTGCCACATCTTTGAAGTTTGTTGCGTCAGACTTGAACTTGATAAAAATCTTAGCAGCATTTTTATCTATAGATTGGTCGAACTTTGGTAGAAGTCTGCACAGTCACCAAACGACTTTAGAAAACCATAGAAGACCATGGTTGATACCCAATGCGGTACACTAATAGCAAGAAATTAAAAATCTACAAATTGCTGTCCTTTTTGCAACTACAATGCCTGCCAAAAGTCCTTGGAACACTTAGGCCATTTCTTCATAATCCGCATTTCTAATCATAGCGATCAGGTTTAAATACCCCCTCACCCCCGAAACAATGTTGATTACGAAGCTTGTTGTCCCAGCACCACTCCAGCAGAGTCACGGATCGTCCTGTCATCCCCCTCACCCCCGAAACAATTTTGATTTCGAAGGTTACTGTCCAAGCATTCCAGCAGAGTCGCGGATCGTCCTGTCATCCCAATTTTTTACCATAAAACAGCATTGTTCTGTGGGGGAGAGGAAGAAATCAGAAAACAAGGCAAAATTAGCAGAGGTGTTCCAAGACTTTTGGCAGGCATTGTATGTATGTCCTGGCGACGATCAGCCCACCTTATTTCAAGAACATCACACAGTTTATGGCAGACCAAAAGGTCGCCGACACCGTAGAACTACTCACTCCTTTTAGTTAAAGGATTAGTGCATTCATTTTAGCAGTGATATAAAATTAGAATATGCGAATTAGAATTAGATATATCGACGTTAAACTTAATCTACCTTTTGCACTCGTTGATGTAACTAGGCGTCTTTGAGTAGTCGTTAAAACACCCGTTGTAGTAGGATAAACTGTGGAAGAAGAAGATATCACGAGGGTTTAAAAGAGTTTATACCGAAAAAATTGACTTAAAATAATTTTCAAGATCTGAAACGTAAATACTGCGCGACTAAGGAGACTATTTGTCTCTGTCAAAAAATCAGCACAAATAATACTGCTTCAGGGTGCTACTAAATATAACTTTTTACATAATCTGGTGTGGGGTGGATTTCGTAAAACAAAGCTCTCCAACATCACACAGAGATTCCTCCTTTCTCAAGAACAAATCACACACCCATGGATGCACTCAATTTGATAAAAAAAAAACAGCGAGAATAAAACATCACGCTCGGCTGCGCTAAGGTGTGAGATCTACTCTTCAGACAAGCTTTGTAATGTCAGAGAGCAGAATCCCTTGTTTCATAAAGTTCATCCTACCTAAAGGTCCGGAATTTTGAGATCATTAACAAAAGTCTATGTTGCTATGCTGCAACTTCATTAGTCCTTATCAGTATTATCTTCCAAAAAACGTGACGACCACTAGTAACACGTTTTTTATCCCCACACACCATGGGCAATAAAGCACTGTGTTTGTAGCTTAGAATTAAAGTTCATTACCTTGATACTACTGCTTTTCTTTGCTGGTTTCTACTCGACCCAAGCCTAGCCAGTGCTAGAATTCAAATTCAAATGGCTCCTGCGCGCCTCAACGGCTAGCACCTACACAGTTTTCGTCCTTTTTTCGAACTTCCACTTACAATATGATAAGAGGAAGTTTGAAACGAGGATGAACGCTGTGTAGGAGCTAACTGTTCAGACGCGCAGGAACGATTTGAACTTGATTTGTAGCACTGGCTAGACTTGGGGCAAATAGAAAACAGCAAAGAAAAGCAGTAACATCGTGGTAATGAACTTCAATTTCTAGGAAACAAATACGGTGCATTACTGCCTATGCACACACAGAAATTTATGACACACATTTACCTGCAGATTTAAACGACGATAGTGAATGAAAGTTTTAAAATCTTTTGGATCAGCGTGTGAATGTGTCTTTTTTCTATATGTATACCTATCACGTATGGGGCCGCGTGTGTAAGTAGGAGAGGATAAATCTTTTATATTCAGATCTGTATCTGGAAATCTGGGAAGTGGATTGATTCTCGTACATACATCGCACAGAAATAAACTCACCAACATCACAAGTTTTGCCATCAGGCCACATTTTGATATCAGTAGGACAAGCACAACTGAAACCTTCCTTTTTCACGGAGCTCAGTAGGCACAAATGACTGCAACCACCATTGTTTACAGCGCAAGGATTTGGCTCTGAAAATAAAGAATAATAGCCATCTATTGCTTATAAAGTAAACAAAGGTGTATCGAAAAATTATTGCAGACTGGTTCCAGTACTAAGTGTATTGTAAGGAAGCTCCTGCAAACTTCTATATATTACTTAAAAGGGGTGGTCAAGATTTTTAGTAAACAAAGATAAAGGTCTGCTAGTCAAAATGAATATTCAGTGAGAATTTCCTCTATAATTGGTGCAAGTCATCGAATTTCTTCAGCCTGCAGTGACCTTCCATGTGTTTAGGCGAAACCATCTTGAAACCTGTCACTCAGAATCCAGCTGCATATCTAAATTGCTGATCATATCAAGAATCTAATTGCACTACAAAAATTATACTAAATTCCAACACAACGTAAAATATCGTCATTTACAATGTATCTACTGCTATTTCCTGCATTTGGGTAAGAAAGACATGAATTGCTGAATTGTATTTTTCTTTGCTTGATAACGGGCTATGCTCGAAACGTCGCTACTTTCAATTCGCATCAAAGTGCTTATATGTCATGTTATTTACTTTTTTGTCTTTGTATTATGGCACTACACGCAGCAAGAAGATTTTTTTTGATGAATTGCTGAATGTTTACATTGTACAACACCTTCAAGGGATGTTTGAAAAGTCGTATGAAATTGACATAAACAAATCGCAGTGAGAAAGCATCTCAACAGTTCTCATTTGATGTTGCATTTCACGACCTTATATCATTCTTAAATGAACGATATTTGAGTAGTTGAATGAACAACTTGTAACTCGTTTTTCCGACCCAGAATGGAAATGCTAGTACTATCCAATTATAAAATAGATTTACCTGTCTTTTGGATCAAGGGGTGATAGATCTGAACATCCATGGGTGAGAAAAATGCTTCTTGGTACTCGTACTTGTTCGCCCCTGTGAATTTATTGGCACGGAAAACTTGACTTCTTATGAAGTTTGTCCAGTAGACAAAGTCTTCGAAAACAGTTAACCCATATGGGTTATAAATGTCTTTTACGGCAACAACCACATCTGAACCATCCAAGTCGCTGGAACCAATGTAATTTCTCCTGCTATCAGTCCAGAATATGCGATCTGCAACGTAATCCACGGCGAGACCATTTGGCCATGTGAGGTGTTCTGATGTCACTATGGCTTGCCTGTGCTGACCATCCATGCTTATTCGTTCGATGCGTGGCATCTTGCCCCAGTCGGACCAGAAAAGAAGGCTGAAAATAGGAAGGAAGACAGATTATTACTTAAATTCTGTTAATTTAAGTGAGCTTGGGTCTTGTGGGGATACCTGATTTTCAATTCCAAGATCAAGGAATAATTTTTTTCACATGGCTTTAGGACTTTTCACTTGAAATAATAGCTGACTTTAGAAAAAAATCAGCGAAATGTATGCTCTAAAACGTAAAAAATTCATAGGAAAACTAATGACAACCGGCTTTAGAACAACCAACTTTAGAACAACCGACTTTAGAACAACCGACTTTAGAACAACCGACTTTAGAACAACCGACTTTAGAACAACCGACTTTAGAACGTATAGCTGGATGTTAGGTGTATGTGGTTGATACAGAACAGTTTTCAAACTGCGGTCTTGTCCATTTACGGAGGCTTACAATTCAGCATCTTACAATCATTGATCTGTATTCGATTTGACGATTTTTAGAACAAATTCATGGCCGACTTCAATATACAAATAAATACTGACCGTTTCTTGGGGTGAACTGCGACAGCTCTCGGCTCATCAATTTTGCCATGCACCAAGACCAATCGATTTGAACCATCAGCATCGGATACTTCAATTGAACCATTATCTGAAAAATGATCGCCACTGTTTAGAGAATGCCAAGCCAAATGAAAGATTAAAGAACTTTCGTTAGAAGGGTCTGTTTCATCCAGCATTCCTTGCACATGTCGTCTCAAGGCTGGCTTTTGTTTGTTGCCATTTTCATGGGCCATGAAAATGATGACAACACATGCAAACTAAGAGACGACACTTACAAGGCATGCTGGATGAAACAGACCCTTTAACACTGATCCTTGCAAGGTTACAGTGTGTCACAGAGAAGTTCTCCATGCACATTCATTTTCTATACAAAATGTTTCCTGAGCAGCAGACGTGATCGGTGGGAAGTGCAATTGAGTCACAAAAAATAGAATGAGGAGCAAGACGACAAACATGTCTGCATATCATTTATATACAACTGACATATCCATCAATCTGATGGACTTCCTGTGCAAAATTATCAAGTTTTCAAACATCAAATATGCTTCCTTACTTTAACCCTATTGTACCCGGGCGATTTGGGTCAGACCACTGCCCGGGGGGGGGGGGCAAAAAAATGCCCCCCCAATTATCTTCAAAACCATGATTAGTATGCCGTTGTAACTTTGTACAATGGTAATAACATCTATTTGAAGTCTAAATATAGAATCTGGTGTTAATTGGTCACGTGGTTTGTTGCCAGGCAACCAAACAATAGGACCATGTCGCTATAAGCTTCTGTACTGAAGAAGCAACGAGTGCTAATTATTTCAGGGAATAAGGTTTTTAACCTGAATAAACTGCTTAAAAGTGAAGAAAATATCACTGCCAACCTATTTATATCAAAATTGAGAAATTTTATCTTTCTTCATTAGAAATATGACGTCATCAATTTGAATTACGTCATAGAACTTATAATTTGCTGATGTCAGCAAATATAGCTAAATTATATATCAAATGAAAGTACTTCTCAAGAGCAATCGTTTGGTACCAAAGACATCGTAATAAAAGTTAAAACAAAGAAGTTATGATTGTTTATGTGATTTCTTTTGTGACAACTCTCCAAATATGGATATCTACTACGTGACTTAAATTACAGGGTGTCTCAAAAAAATTGTTCGACGTTTGATTAAATATTGAAAAATAAAGACAACATGAACAGGTTCGTGGAAAGATAACCCTGTTCCTACGATTGTGAAATAATTTTAGAGACCAGAATCAAGCAAATCGGTTGAAAATTCACTGAGTTACGAGCTCTCGAAGATCAAAAATATGCGATAGCTGAAACCAGAGACCCCCCAGATTACTTGTCTTGCAAAAAGCTCGAAGACGGAGGTAAGAGAAGCTTATCCAATGTCATACCTCTCGTTGATATGAGAGCAAACCAAATACGACTTCTAAAGTAAATTATTTCTTACGATCATTCTCAAAATTCCTTAACATTGCAAATGTCCAAAAACAATGGTTCAAAACAAAATCGGCGAGAGACTGAATCTGTTTCCTCAAAGCATCCATACGCTTGACAGTTAGGCTATCGAATACCTGTTTGAATCCCACTTGGTTCGCCCTGAAACAATTGAGAAATAACAGAAACGACGGCCTATGGGACTTTTACCAAAAATGCCATTTCGAGGCCTCTGGTTTCAGCTTTCGCACAAACTTGAACTTCAAAAGCTTGTAACCCCATGCATTTTTATCGGATTTGCAAGATTCTTGTGTCAAAAATTTTTTTAAAATGTCAGGAAAAGGGTCACTTGACCAAAGGTCCATTCAGCGTATCGTTATTTTTTAGTATTTAATCAAACGTCGAACAATTTTTTTGAGACACCCTGTATAACAATGAAAAACCTAAAATTTAATTGCCAATTAAAAATTAGGAAAAGTCAAGGAAGTTTCAGCTCTCTTTCTTTTTTACTCTCTGTTTTAGAATCAAAAGTTTGTCTGGGGCGGGTACAATAGGGTTAATAAATTTCGGACTCCAATATTTCGAACCACAAAAGATTTTGGACACCAAACTTATCGGACGCTGCAAATGTCCGACAATGTTAACGTCCAAATTGCTTTTATTTTAGTGTACTTTACTTACATTCTGGATGTGTGGATGACCAGTATATCTTTTTAGCAATCCAGTCGTAGGCAATTCCCTCTGGTTTCTCTACATTCTTCACCAGGGTCTCAACACTGTTTTTATCTCCAAATGACGCACGTGCGATAGAACTATTTCTCATATCAGCAAAGTAAATCTTCTTCGCTTGAGCATCAATATCTAATGCCATTACACCTTTAACATAACTTGAATGCACCATTAGGTCATAATGCTGTCCATCCGTAGAAATCTGACGAATATCTGAATGCATTGCAATGATCAGGTCTGGTAATTTTCCTATGACGACAAATTTATGGAAAGATGGTTCATATACAGAACACGAGGAACCTCTTTTTGTGTTTTGTCTCGAACAAAGGTGGAAACACCTGTCATATGAGTACCTTAGAGACTGGATGAAGAAAGAGGCTAGCAGAGAAAGCTGAAATAAAATGAGCTCGCTTAACATTTGAATGTTTGTAAGTCGTGAAGAACACAGTGCCAGGTGTCTTGTTCGAAAGGATAGAGCCCCTGGGAATGGAAGCGATAGAATGCAATACAATACGAGAAAGAGGGAAAGAAACGAAGTGTCTATGATTGACGGACAGAGCAGAAACTGGGTAAAATGACGCCATCGACCAATCTGAGATAAGGAAGTGTTTGGACAGATAGGCTTTTGAAATGATAAATCAAGGCCCTGGGAAGAAAATATCAAGTGCTGCCTAATTTTGATATCTATTGCAGGGAGCTAAGGGGGCTCAAAGGTACGAGTTTTCACGCATGCGTGCGCAGTTTCTGCTCTGTTTGATGACACTAGAAGACGTAGATGGAGGCTTTACTCTCAGAGACCCAGGCACGCTACTAAGAGACCCAGGCACGCTACTAAGTTCCTAAGAGCAATGCCTGTAAAAGAGGCGACAGCAGAAACACGAAGCAGAGACACGATTTATTGCTGCTCCCATTCCCATAAACATCAACAAGTAACAGTTTCATTACACGAAATGACTGGATGCCCATGTAGTCAATGTAGTTTACAGCAAAACAGATGCGCCCCCAATCAGGATCCCCCCCCCCCCCGACGAATAAGATGCCACACAAACCCGTTTAAAAGATCACTGCGGAGACGTCAAACATAGCTTTTAAAGATTCCGTAAGCTTAATGCCCGTTACTATATTATCACCATGCAAAACATTAACAAAGCTCCACTGAATATCTTGACAAGGAGTTTTATGCCCACTACATACGAAGGGCTGCAAAATAAATCACTTACCAGATGCACGACATGTTCTTTTATCTCCATCAAGTACATATCCATCGAAACAGAAACATTTGAATGATCCCTTCAAATTAACGCATTTTTGACTGCATCTTCCATGAATACTACATTCATTCACATCTGAAAATGAACGAAGCATTAGAAGATACGGACAAAAAGGTCAAGATTTTGTGGAGCAAGAATACTGCAAACCGCACCATGCATTGGCCAGTATGCTTTCCAATTCAATCTAATTCAATTTATTCATATTCTATCATTCTAAAACTTGCACAACCACGGGCTGCTGAGTGTACAGAATTCACATAATTTTGAAGAAAACCATATTTAATTGATGTCTACAATATGGTATGAAGCAAAACTCGTTCACTCCTCAGGTTCATGATTTAGAAATTTGATGACGTCAAATCATAAAATAAGTTGAAATATAAAATAGGCAGTAATTTTGACCAATATTCAAGATTTCTGAAAAGTCCAACGCTAGAATTACTGAAAAGTAGTTATAATTCTTATCAAGCTATTCGATTAAATGAAATAGACCATAGAACTTTGCACCAGCCATTTTACACCAATTTAAAGATTTTGAACATATGCTTATTCTTATATCCTATTTTCTGTTTATTTTGATGATGAATTAATTTTACACACGTTATTAAAAAAACTTGATTGATTAGAAGATTGACGTTAAAACAATTACCATGACAAGTTTTGTTATCATGTGCAAGGATGAAACCTTCTTTGCAAGTACACTTAAAACCAATCTTCATATCAACACAATTCTGTGCACAGCCATGTTTGTCTCCTTGACATTCATTGACACCTGCAAAGGGGAAAACGATAAAAGTTGAAACATAATAATATGCAGGGTATCTCTTAAAAAGCTTCCCAGTTTAAAACTCAAATATCTGCTCATCCTAGTACAACAAATGAATCGTTTTCTCAAAGCATACGGAATTAGCCCATTGTTTTTCCTTTGTCTATGCGCACGTGTCGCCGAAAAGTGTGGGTACAAATATGTCATTTTCCTTTCCTTTTACTGGTTTCCCATACTTCTACCTGGTGAGTCAAAAAAAGTTTAAGCGTTTGGAGGGCTGTGGAATAAAAAGTGCTTTTTGCTTTTTTATGTGACCGATATTCAAAACTTAAGTGTTAGTCTATCACTCAAAGGCTAACTTAGATGACAAAATTTTGTTTGGTAAAATCAAACATCTTTAAGACCCAACAACAATAAAAATGCTTGTAAGGGGTTTGTATGGGAATCGAGAATTCCACATTTCATTCTGGTCCATGATTTATGTAGCATTGAAGTTTACGATGCCAGTTTGAGATGCTGAATTCCAATTCCAATAGAAGGTAAATCATGAACCAGAATGGAATGTGGAATTTTCGTTCCCAAACATGCATTTTACCAGCATTTTCCTAATTTCCGGGTCTGTAAGATGAGGGATACTACCAAACAAAATTTTCTCATCTAAGTTGACCTTTCACTTATAGATCAACATTTCAGTTTTGAATATCGGTCACATACTTTTTATTCCACAGCCCTCCAAACGCCTAAACTTTTTTACTCACCCGGTAGAAGTCGTAGGAAAAGACTAAATACATTTTCGAAATGTACAAGGCCTCTACTTCTTTTATTCATTAAAAGTCTCGTTCAGATATTCAGATACAGCAAAGTTGCGATTTTGTATCTTTAAATCTGAATGGGAACACATGAACAATAGTCTCTTTCAGGGGTGGGGCCAGAGGGCAATAACCCCTGATTGGAAGCCTCTAGCCCCCTTGTCGAAGGAGCTTTTGGGTTATTATTGGCAACACCCCTGAAATCCGAATCTAGTTGATTGTAGTGAATAAACCCCGGAAAATAAATGTCGTTTGAACGTGCAAATAAACAAGACTCTATTCAAGGAAAAAGTAAGACTACAAGAAGAATTGTAAAATTTTTCTTCAACTGAGAAAAATTACCAAGATATCCAACCACAAAATCCTCGAGAGGCAAGTTTACAGTAATGACAAACTATCTGGAAAAAGCTTCCTGTTGAGAAAGACTGATCACACGAAGTCACATGACATACCGCATTGCTGAGGCTCATCTTCTCCGGCTGGACAATCTCGTTTTCCATCACATACGAGGCTTTGTTCGACACACGAGGTCCCATTGCCACAATTGAAAGATGTTGGCGTACATTTGACTGGCCTCACAGCTGAAAAGACATTCATCATTTAATGGAAAAACTCCATCGATAGTCTCAAAAGCACTTTTTAGAATTATACGGCGTTCACATGATGCCGGCACATTTTGAAAACGGCGAAAAATATGACGGATAAACCTCCCGTTCACACCAAAACGGCACATGTTTTGCCAACAGATTTAGAAAACGGTAGATTTGAAAACGGAACTCTAACCGGCACATTTCGGAAGCGATATTCCTCTGTGAACACTTGAAAATGACGTAAACAGAAAATTTCTCGACGCTTTTGGAACGCGACTGATTGATTCTTAAGGTGTAGGTACATTTCTTTAGCATCAAAGTCTTGCAACGAGTTCTTTTACCGTCAAGTTGCTACCGTTTTCAAATTGTTCCGGCATCGTGTGAACGCTAGCTCAAATTTTGCTACCGTCACATTTTTCATAGTTTTCAAAATGTGTCGGTATCGTGTGAACGTAGTCTTAATCCACTACGCAAGTCTCATTAGGGGGGATGCAAGTGTCATCCCTAGGAGTAAAACAACGTTATTTCCGGTGACTTTATCTTCCCAAGAGAACAACGTGTTCTAAAACCTCTAGAAGAACGGACTGGCGCGATAGCTAAGGTCATTGGCTTTAAGTATACTGTATAAGCAAGTATTCTTTATGAAAAGGAATTTCTCAAAATCATGCAAGTACTTACGACAATCCTCCTCATCCGAGTTATCACCACACTGATTGATGCTGTCACATTTCAGATGCTTCGGGATACATTTCCCATTCTTGCATGCAAATTGTTGTGGACTACACGTTTTTCCTTCACAAACAGCTTTGGATTCGTCTTCTCCATCCAAACAATCGTTGTCTGCGTCGCACAGATATGTATTATAGATACATTCGCCGTTGATTTTGCATTTGAATTCACCAAATGCACATGGTTTACTCGTTGTTGCCAGCATCGTTGTTTCTTTCACGGTAGTTGGCATTGCTGTTGTTGTTGTTGCTTTGGTAGCTATTCAACAAAAATGGTTAAGGATTTAATGACACTATACTACAGTTGACCTGCTCTAAATCAAGCTTAGCACTGGTGTTTGAGTCATATGCAATTATACTTATGATCAGGCCATAAAAAGAGAAATTTCAGATTGTTTGTGATTTTAAGCAGTTCCATATTATCATGTTTAACACCAGGGGTGGTAAATTCCATATATGGAGCAACGGGTACATGCCATCCATAACAATGGGCTTAGAACATCAAAAATCCTTTAGTATATACAGGGTGTCTCAAAAAAATTGTTCGACGTTTGATTAAATATTGAAAAATAAGGACAACATGAACAGGCTCATGGAAAGATAACCCTGTTCCTAAGATTATGAAATAATTTTAGAGACTAAAATCACGCAAATCGTTTGAAAATTCACAGAGTTACGAGCTCTCGAAGATAAAAAATATGCGATAGCTGAAACCAGAGACCCCCCCCCCCCCCAGATTACTTGCATTGCAAAAAGCTCGAAGACAGAGATAAGAGAAGCTCATCCATTGTCATACCTCTCGTTGATATCAGAGCAAACCAAATAGGACTTCTAAAGTAAATTATTTCTTGCGATCATTCTGAAAATTTCCTTAACATTGCGTAAGCCCAAAACCAATGGTTCAAAACATAATCGGCTGGAGACTGAATCTGTTTCCTCAAAGCATCCATTGCTTGACAGTTAGGTTATCGAAAACCTGTTTGAATCCCATTTGGTTAGCCCTGAAACAATTGAGAAATAACAGAAACGACGGCCTATGGGACTTTTACCAAAAAGGCCATTTCGAGGTCTCTGGTTTCAGCTTTCGGACAAATCTGAACTTCAAAAGCTTGTAGCCCCATGAATTTTTAGCAGATTTGCAAGATTCTTGTGTCAAAAATTAATTCAAAATCTCAGGAAAAGGGTCAATTGACCAAGGGTCCATTCAGCGTATCGTTATTTTTTAGTATTTAATCAAACGTCGAACAATTTTTTGAGACACCCTGTATGGGTCTCAGAATTTAAATTTTCCGCCAGAAATAGGTAGCGTTTTGACTTGCAATGAAACAGTTAGCAATTTTTGTATTTGCAACGTTAGATTTTTTTCATTCATATGTGGCAATTTTACCTTCATATATTCAAAGTGAAATTAACTTTGATTTCTGAGAAGTTCAACGAACTTTTCTCCCAGAATCCTTAAAAATGGGTATCAAAATCGACGGAAAATCCTGAAACATGGGTTTTACCATTAAATGTTGGGCGGCACGTCCTCGTCCATCCGTCATCCCAAGATTCGAGTTACCACCTAAGGGTTTAACACTTTGTCAGAAGGACCAGTCAACGCAACGTTTCGTTAGACTGACTGCATATTCGTAGTTATCGCTATTGATAGATTGATGGACGCTCAAACTACGACTTATGGACTTTTATACTAAAATTTGGGATGAAGTTTTCCCCGATCGATTTCATAACTAGATTTGGAAACTATAGCAACACTGTACGAACACCAGGCAATGGTGGATGGGCCTAAGTTGCCGGCTCGAACCTCCAATGTTAAAACAGCTCAGAATTCAAGTTTACAGTGATATTAGCCATGAACAAAAGCCACAAGTATCCATACGAATGTTTCCTCAATCCAAGAATCAACAAACCTTACACTGTGAATCAGGAGTTCCTCAGTTTTAAGGCCAATTAGCTTCCATGAACTTCACCGCAGCTTTGAGAATTTCAAACTGTCGAGGGTCACTTGCCTCGCTTCCGAGACTACACTGCAGCCTCGTTCCAAAGGGCACACGTAAACGTGTGCATCTCCGTCTCAAAAATTTGTATCAAAGTCCATAAGGCCCAGATTGAGCAAAAATGGAAATGTTGTTGTTGTTGTTATTGTTGTTGTTGTTGCTATTTTGCGATATCTGGGACTATGTCGTGAGGCTAACGTTTCGTAGCAAATTTTCGACAGAATATATTTTATAGATAGTTTTCAGTCAGATGTAAAAGTTTGCAAGTACCGCAGGAAGATTGTAAACAAAGGAAAAACTGAAATATTGCTGATTGTTGAGAAAAGAGTGTCTGTGGCTATTGGTAACGAATAAGGGTGGAAAGCAGTTGCAATTTTCAAAGAGAGGTAACAAGCTATTTTTGAATCATGGTTGAAAGTTCCTAGCTCCAAAAGGTCTATTGCTCGTTTGCCAAAACCTGAGACATAATATTACTTGACCTATTTTGAAGAAAGCAGGTTATTTTGACTCGTTTCTTCTTCCAGGGCATTAAAGCGGGATGTTTTTCTCCAATCACAGGAAGGACAACTTTTTCCATGCCCTGGCTATGACTCGAGCAGATTTTTTTCCAGGCCTTCCAAGCATCTTTTTATTCATGTGAAATAATTTACAACAATGACATACTTGTTGGGCAATTTTGTTCATCTGATCCATCAAGGCACTCTCGAGTTCCATCGCATCTGTATGTTCCAACTATGCAATGACCACTTTCCACACACTTAAACTGGCCTGCAGGGCATGCCCTTGGGTCTGTTGATAAAGATAAATCAAACTTAACACACTGCTTGACGAGTTCATCTCTTTCGTTTTGAATATCATTTTGAAGCAACGGATGAAACAAACAACCAAAATTTCACATCAAAAATTTTAATGATTCTATTATGTGCAGACAAAAGCAGATTGCGTAACTTGTATAGCCAAGCACGGAATCAGTTGTTCGAGCCCACTTCCTACCTGATTTCGGATCCTGATATGAGCATGACAAGACGTGCAACATATCTTACAACGAACCCCATAGGTTTAAAGGCCATTTCTTGTGCGCATGTAACGACTGAATAAAATTCTATTTTCTATCAAGTAAACAAGAATGTTTGAGTTTAAGTTAACATTGTTTCCGCGCCTAATACATAGAACAGAAAAATTCACCAGTTTTCTATATGTATGAGCTAAGTCAACGAGGCTTTAAATTGATACCGAGGATACAGCATCTCATATTACAAACAGAAAAAGCAGAAATTACAACTTAGTATCAATGCACTGCAAACGATCAACTTTTTTTGATACACTTACTGCAGTTCTTTTCGTCACTTCTGTCTGAACACTCTGCTCTTCGATTACATCTAAATGAAGCATCAATACACGTTCTTTCTCCACTTTCGCATCTGAATTCGGTAGCTTTGCATTTATGCTTACCTAAACGGGACGAGAAATATCAAGTTTAGTTACAGTACCCTACGAAGTTATATTGGCTAACTAAGACGCTGCGACTCGACCAACTTCAGCAAAAAGTTTGCAGTGGCATGCAAGAGAGCAAGGGAATTTCAATTTGAGAGATGCTAATCATATCTGATGGTTCAGTCCGATGAAATAAGCTAAATACTTGACTTTGAAAATAGTCCTTAATAACGGACTCGTTACACCAAACTCATCAACGCAACAAAAGCACCGTTATCTGTAGAAAGAAAACTGTTAATAGATGAATGTGCAACGAAACGCGTTTTTGGTATCAACCGTTATCATTCATTGCAGTTACTAAGGCCCCGTTCACACTGCTCCGTTTTTGTTATGACCCGTTTTTGTTGCATAGATGCCACCCGTTCACATTACTCCGTTTCTGTACAAAAACGGAGGGAAAAACATCCGTTTTTGTCCGTTCACATTGATCCTTCTGATAAAAAATACGGAGCCAAAGATACCGTTTTTGTGCGTTTCACATTGCTCCAGTTCTGTGAAGCCAATTGTTGAACATTGGAGCGTTTTCAAAAATCTCCGTTTTTGTGCGTTCACATTGATTCAGAGCGTTTTCAAAAACCTCCGTTTTTGTGGATATCCACTTTCTATAGCGTTTTCGATAACCTCCGTTTTTTGGCGTTTTTGTGCAGATCAACGTGAACACTTTCACAAAAACGGAGGCTTTTCTCTCCGTTTTTGTACAAAAACGGTGCAGTGTGAACGGGGCCTGACTCTTTCCTTTCCTTTCACGGTTTGACATTAATCCGTTTTTCTTTACTTCATGATGCAAATATTTTCTCTCTAGTCAGGTTTATTGAGGCCGTCAAACAAGATACTAAAGTACGACCAAAAACTATGTAGAGTTAAAACGTTTTTCGATGCCTTTTCGGCTCTATTTGCTTAATAGTAAAAGTTAAGATCTCTTTCGAAAGAGGAAGAGGAGCGTAATATCCTTAAGCAGCATTTTCGACATTTAAACTTACAGAAGGGGGTTTAAATCAAGCCTCAAAAAAAGCAACTCTTAGCTCATGCATCCATCGAAGTTGAAAAATATATGGCTGAAAAGCTCTATCTTCGCTGTACCCAAATCTGTGCTCCATTTATTTGTTAACTAAGTACATTTTCATCCATATGCGAAGAAATGACCAAGGGTTAGCAGATTTTGGAAAAGTTGGTTTTACTAAAATCGGGGGAAGCAACAAGTCGCTACTGCAATGAACAACACGGACTTTATCACAGTAAAACTGTATCGAGCATGGAAGGTTATCTTAAGGGAGTTTAACCGAAAGTCACTTTCTCGTGATTACTGATCACTGATGCTTTCCTTGAAAAAATATTTCATTTGAATTTCGAGTTGTTCGGTCAAGCATGTGAGATAACTATTTCTTGCAAAAGCACATGAAATGCATCGATTGTAATCTCTCAAGCGGCTAGATTCGCAAATGAGAAACACCAGGCTACTGCAAAGGTTCTTTCAAAAAACCGTAAGCGTACCAAAGTTAATTGTTTAGAATCTACACAAAATATTCTTTGAAAGAAATCAACAACATTTAGGAAGAGAAAGTGAATTTCGACTAAGCTCTCTGGAGGCAATCTTTCATGCTAGGTACAGTTTTTTGTGATAAAGTCCCTTTTATTTGTTGTTGTAGCGACTTGGTGCTTCCCCCGTTACTGAGAAAACCAGATTTTCCAAAATCTGCTAACCCTTGGCCATTTCTTCGTTTGTAGACAGAATCGTATTGGGTTGACAAATGAACGGAGCATAGATTTGGATACAGCTAAGATAGAGCTCTTCAGCCATATATTTTTCAACCTCGACGGATGCGTGGGCTAAGAGTTGCTTTTTTTGAGGCTTGATTTAAACCCCCTTCTGTAAGTTTAAATTTCAAAAATGCTGCTTAAGGATATTACGCTTCTCTTCCTCTTTCGAAAGAGACCTTAACTTTTACTATTAAGCAAATAGGGCCGAAATGGCATCGAAAAATGTTTTAACTCTACATAGTTTTTGGTCGTACTTTAGGAGTAAATTCGTGAAAATAAGGAGATATTCCGGGGGGGGGGGTACTTGACCAGATTTTGGACGGGGACGTGGCATCGAGGTTTCAAAAACATACCCGTTCCGTAAACCAATTTTTCGAAAATGTATACGGGTCATTCCAAATAAGCACAACAGATGGATGTCAGGTGACGTTCTCAAAAGTCCTTCTAATTCTAACCACTGAAACCCGTGCATCTGAGAACCTCAGAAAAAAAATTTCAGCAAGATATCTCATTTGGTTCAGGTTTTATGATCAATTAAATATTTAGCTTATTGATGCAAAAATGTGTTTTTTCATGAGATGGCAAATTCAAGTTCAGATATATGAAAAGCAAAATTTCCTATCCCAACTCAATCTGCATTTACTTGTAGTATGCTATGAATAATTGTAGAAATTTGAAGTTTTGCGTAATTGAAGACCAACGTTTTTGTAGAATATTGCTTCAAAGTTTGAACCAAATTTGATTTTAGCCCCAAAATGTGTCTGGGGAAAGGATTTTGGTGTTGGCTTTCTGATCGATAAATGCCATGATGCTTTTCAGTTTTACGGAATAGATAACTGATCTACCCCAGATGCCATATTTTAATCAACCAAATGCTTTTCGCAAAATTCCTTTGTCCAGGGGGGTTGCAAAATCTCTCAGTTTTTGCCGAAAAGTCTATTTTTCTATACTTTCAGACGGTATCTTGCAAAAATCCTGCAACGCTTAAGATAGCTATTTATATCATCCAAATGTGCACATGCAGAAGTTCCAAAAAAGTGCCAAAACCAAGAAAATTTTGTTCTGATATGAGAACAATAGCTCTGTCAAAATGGATGCACGCTCAAAACGGTCAAATTTGGCCAACTTCAACTGGCTAGAAATCTTGTGTCCCAAGGAGGTACATTCCTGCATTTTTTTGTATAGACTCCTACACCTTATAACTTATTTACCTACAAATATGGAAGCGAAACGGAGTCTGGAAGGGTGTCAAATAGCAACAGTTGCCAACACGGGGATAACATGATAACTAAAGGGTTTTTTTGGACAGATTTTTTCATGGTGCAATTTATTTACACTTTTTGTTCCAAAGAAATCATTTTAGAACAGTTTATAATGAAATCGATTTATCCATTTTATGGTTGTGCCGTATTTGTTCAAAACAGGGAGTTCCCTCATATCTGTCCAAGACGAAACTGGCATCTAGTGGCATAGAATTTTTCCAAGGACGGAATGTCATGCAAAAAGACATAATGGAGAAAAATGGTTTACTGTAGCTTCAATGGATTGATTCTTCTGAGAAGCCTTCGAAAATTGATGTCCACTTTGTCGAGTTACTAGATATTTTTGAATGTAATCCATAAGGAAAAGATACTCAAAATATCTCAACTGGACGATGTGGACATCAATTTTTGGAGGCTTCTGAGATGAATCAATCCATTGAAGCTACAGTAAACCACTTTTCCCATCATATCTTTTCGCATGATATTCCCGCTTTGGAAAAATTATGCGACAAGTGGATGCCAGTCTCATCTTAGATAGATATGAGGATACCCCGTCCTTTTGAGCAAATATGGCACAACCATAAAACTAATCTCTATAAGGATACAATCCATTTCATTATGAACTGTTCTAAAATGATTTCTTTGAAATAAAAAGCGTAAATAAATTGCACCATGAAAAAATCTGTCCAAAAAACCCTTTAGTTATCATGTTACCCCCCGTGTTGGCAACTGTTGCTATTTGACACCCTTCCAGACTCCGTTTCGCTTCCATATTTGTAGGTAAATAAGTTATAAGGCGTAGGAGTCCATACAAAAAATTGCAGGAATGTACCTCCTTGGGACACAAGATTTCTAGCCCGTTGAAGTTGGCCAAATTTGACCGTTTTGAGCGTGCATCCATTTTGACAGAACTATTGTTCTCACATCAGAACAAAACTTCCTTGGTTTTGGCACTTTTTCGGAACTCCTGCATGTGCACATTTGGATGATATAAATAGCTATCTTAACCGCTGCAGGATTTTTGCAAGACACCGCCTGAAAGTATAGAAAAATAGACTTTTCGGCAAAAACTGAGAGATTTTGCAACCCCCCTGGACAAAGGAATTTTGCGAAAAGCATTTGGTTGATTAAAATATAGTATCTGGGGTAGATCAGTATTCTATTCCGTAAAATTGAAAAGCATCATGGCATTTATCGATCAGAAAGCCAACACCAAAATCCTTTCCCCAGACACATTTTGGGGCTAAAATCAAATTTGGTTCAAACTTTGAAGCAATATTCTACAAATACGTTGGTCTTCAATTACGCAAAACTTCAAATTCCTACAATCATTCATAGCATACTACAAGTAAATGCAGATTGAGTTGGGATAGGAAATTTTGCTTTTCATATATCTGAACTTGAATTTGCCATCTCATGAAAAAACACACTTTTGCATCAATTAGCTAAATATTCAATCGCGCATAAAACCTGAACCAAATGAGATATCTTGCTGAAATTTTTTTCTGGGGTTCTCAGATGCATGGGTTCCCGTGGTTAAAATTAGAAGGACTTTAGAGAATGTCACCTGAGATCCATCTGTTGTGCTTATTTGGATTGACCCATACCCGACTTTATACCAACTTCTCAAAAATATATACCCGACTTTATACCAATTTTCCGAAAAAGCATACCCGACCCTATACCAATTGTGAAAATTGCAAAAATCGATACCGTTCCTTATACCAAAATCGTGAAAATCGATACCGTTCCTTATACCAAAATCGTGAAAATCGTCCCCGCACCCAAAAAATGTATAGTACCCCCCCCCCCCGGGGAGATATTTTATGATACCAAAGAATTGTAGTGTAAAAAACATACAAGCTAGTATAAACCTGGAATGACAAAAGTTACGGGGGCATACTGATTTCACACTAACGAGTCAAAGATAAAGTTAACATGCAATCGAAGGCTGTTAAACTCTGAAATAGCTAAGCTAGCTAAACCCTGAAAGAGAATACTGGCTCCATGAGAAGATTAATACTTTTGTGTTTCTATTCCTGCAAAAGGAATTGTTATGAGAAGTTGTTGTAGAATCAAAGGTGTGAACAAGGGCGGCGCCACGGGGTGGACATGTCCACCTTTCCTCAGTTCGGTATTCATTCCTAAGCAAAAATGATGTAAAAAGCATTAGGAAAACCTTCTGGCAATCACTTCTACCTCTTGTCCTCCCCACATTTTCAGGGCTGGCGCCGCCCCTGGGTGTGAACAACAGTTTCTTCAGTTCCATGATGAATGAGAGGGGGTATGGACAGGGGCGGATCCAGACCGATGCAACCGATGCAAATGCATCGGTCAGTCCCACATGATCGATAATCTAGAAGTCTGTGCACAAGATTTTTTATCAGACGCAAATCATTTCAACTTTCCAAATGCCCCCTTCTCTCTGTTGCCACTGCTTCCACGTAGCAACCTCGCAACCTCAGACTCAGGTACAAAAGCCATGGCCGACAATTAGACCCATTATCCAAAAGAATAAAGTGTCCTCCAAACAGCTACGGTAAATCCCATTATTATTCTAATCCCCTATTCAAAATGTGTAACGTGCGCCTCGACAAAAGCAACAAAAGCTAACGCATAAATAGGAGAACCTTGCGTAATCACTTTGATGAGTGCATCGGTGTCAATCATAGCAGCTTTGACAGCTCCTTTCTTCTCAACAAACGATAGCCAAAATGCATCGGTCCCCAGACCCCTAAGTGGAGAAAAATCAGCGTTTTGCACCGGTTGACCGATGCAGTCCAAAGGTTAACATTGAGCAATAGATTGCCCTTCTATCATTATTGTTGTCCGCTGTTTGGTTGTTTCGCTTCCTCTCGTCTGAATGAAAAGTGCAGTGGACCTAAACTCTTCTTCAACGTGTTAGAAGACCAAATTGTGGTTGACTGGATAAATCAGTCCGCGAGGGGAACTTTTCTGGCAATGCCAACGCAATCTGGCCTGTCAAGGCCGAGATGTAAACAGCACTTCGAAAAGCATTGGCTTGAATAGCTCTGATAAGAGGTACATGTTCATATCCTAGTGCCTGCAGTAACCTTCAAAGCAAGGTCTTCCAGCCAAAAGAAATTGTAAAAAGGGCGTTGCCTATGTTTTCCGAGAGTCTGAAGGGCGTGGTCACCCAAAAATTTCCTGGGGGCTTCGCCCCCAGACCCCCTCGCATGCATCGGTCACTCAAATATCTGGATCCGCCCCTGGGTATGGAACGGATGGGAGAATTATATAAATGAGGGCTGGGTTACGGGGTGGAAACCTGAACGGTGAAAACAGAAACCGTAAATACTTGCATAACTAAGATGGCTTAACTGGCTCTGAGATGTGTCCACAGACGTTTTAAATTTAGCAATGGATTGTCGATGCAACATTTAAAAGCAAAAGTCTGCATGTCACTTAATGATTTAAATTAAATTTAAGACGTCACATCAACTTGAAAAGTTTTATTTTCATCTTCGTCCGCAACTGCAGTTTCCCTGATAGAAAACACAGTAATGATCTAACAATTTTTAAGATATTCAAAAAGTACAAGTGTGGGGAGTGGTGTCAAATTGTCGCGTGCGCAGGACAAACTCCTTTTTTGGTGAAATCTTTCACACCCATTTAGGGTGACACCTAGCTAATAAACAAAGTACCAAACCTTACTGACTATGACTGAACTACATACATTGCAACATCAGAAAACATAGTTATTGTTATGGCTGAAGTGGCCTGCAGGCAATGGTGGAAAGGTGGAAAGGATCTTCCATTCATCAAGGATTTTCAAATGATGATTTCTGCCTGCTTTGCTCAAAGTCTCTCCTTATGAGAAAGTATATATGATGCTGACTTCCTTTTTATTATGCCATGTTCTAGCAATCTGGCGTTCGTCTACAAATTCTTCCCAAGCAACTGTATCTTTGTTGATGAACACAAATTATTTTGCAACTTTCACCTTAGCATGTCAACAACAGTCCAACTGAATGGATTTATGCATAGCCAATACTACGTAGCCTATAGCAAGTACGCAAAGAACAGGCAAATATGTCAATCATTTCAACTGAACTTGTTACATCAAATGAACTGATAACCATAACTAACACCCAACAGACTGACAACCACAAACACAAAGAAACAAAATAAAAAAGGACTGCACAGATAAGGAAAATCGCCAGTCTTCCCATCCAGTCATACAGAGCATCTCCTCCACAATGATCACCTGAGATGATAAGCCTCCACAGAGGGTCTGCTTAGGAGCAGGTCAAACAATTCTTTACTCCAAAGTTCTTCACAACACACACGATATACTTTTGGTAAGAAACATACTACACAAGGCATCGCTCTCATCATCTCCATTCCTACAATTTTGCCTTCCATTGCAAGTCCATGATTTGTAAATGCATCTTCCTCTATAGCCACAACGATATTGGTGACGGTATGGGCATGCAATTTTCGCTAAAATAGAAAAGATGATAAAATTGGTAATACAAATTGATGGAAATTTTTATGGCATAAAAAATGACTATTAAGAAAGCCTATTTAGGAATCAAATCATCTGGAGAAATCCTGACTCCAACTCAACTGGCTAGATTTTTTTCACAACTGAATGTTCTTCAGTGCTATCCAGAACCTTTCTGTCGGTGTCCGCATATTTCTCTAAAATGTTAGTAATCATAACACATTTAGACCCCTTCAAGGCACTGAAGTCATGAAAGTGTCACTTACATTCCAATAAGTTAAACTAGTTACTGCTGAGTACAGTCTTGATCATAGCAAGGCGTTACCGCAAGTGTTATTTGCAGAACAATCAAACTAAATATTGCTGATAAAAACTGTTCTCAAACAGACACAGTTTGCCACATATTTCATATTTCATTTGGTGGGGTGCACTTCAAACAACAGAGTTAATTTTCAAGGGGCCCACAATTTTAACCCTTTCTTTTTCCAAGCATGATCTATAGGCAAGGTGTAATTCGGAACTAGGATGGCTAAGAGGTTGCACACACAGCAATCAACCTGAGGGTTCATGCTTCAAATCCTGCCTGTTAAACCTCCTGAATAGAGAAATAAAGAGTCAGCAGCTCTCTTTAATTCCAGGTTAAAGGAATTGCATGGTCAGGTCACATCAAGTGGAAGGAACAGGACACTGCTTTGAAAACTTGGCTTTTTGATGCTTTTTCAGATACTATCAGTGAAAGTCTTTTGGGTTTCTCCAGAAGAGCCATATCACCTAAGCACCTAAGTTCATTGAATTGTGTGCCATAGTGATTTTGGTCATCAACCTTAATATTCCCTTGTTGATAGGTACAGTATACGTTCCTAAAAAATCTTCACCTCTTCCATTGATCAGCAAGCCAATCAGATTTATTCATTTCCATTGTGATTTACAAAAGGGAGAATTAGTAGTATCCAGAACGATGTCCTAAAATCAACTCTGGGTGCAAAGTAGGAAAAAGAAAAAAAAGCTGGGAACAGTGCTGGCAACTACAGTACCCGGGTTTAGAAATCTTTAGCAAATAAAAGTCAAAGCTGCATACCACATCCAATCTCATCCGACCTATCTGGGCATTCATTCTCACCATTACATCGCCAAAGCTTGGATATACAGCTACGATCTCTGCATTCAAATTCATTTTCATTGCATTTGCTCATTTCCACTTTGGCTTTGGGAGTGAATAAAATGTCCTGTCATTGTGGGCTAAAATGTCATGTGAGGAAAAACAAAGTTACAAAAACAACTTACTGTACTGTATAGACAATCGAGGCAAAAATTTACAGCATAATAAAAGCTAATCATGCAGAACAAAGCTGTCAATTTAGCCTATAGCCTATACACAGCTGTATTACAAGGGCACAGCCCCTATATTTAGGTGCAGTACCCTTATATCTGCAACCATACAGTGAAAGTAGTAATTTTATGACAAAAATAGCTCATAAAAATGCTGAAAATATTCTCACTTACCCTTTAGATGGGAGAGCCACCCAGTCTGGCATCTAACCAGGAATGAATGACGGAAGAAGGAAAAACACAGAAGCCAGAAGCTTTGCAAAATCTTCTAAACTTGCATTTTACAGGAAGCAAAATTTGATCATATTGTTTATAGACGTCTGAATATTTGTGCATATGGGTAAACATTCCATTAAGAAAGAATGACTCTCCAGTGTATATTCATATAACATGTGTTTAATCTTAGTCAGATTGGGTGTTAATTGAATGCTGTTTTTGTTAATCTCAGCTTTGAAAGCAAGAGGGTTAAATCTTGGTTTGAAGGGTTATGTCAGTAGTTGTACTGCATTGCTGCAATGTCATTAGCAAAAATATCGTTTTATCTGGTTAAGTTCAATTTAAAAAAAATAAACACATGTGGTACATTATAATAAAAAATCATTGCTTTGTTCTAAGACATGGCAATTTGAAGTAACTGAAGTAATATATATGCATACATTTATATTGTATAAACTGTCTACATGCTACTGACAATAACTGTAGATCAACTACATTCAACTACACATTACTGACCATTGCTGACTTCTGCAAATATACTACATCATCACACCAGATGCCTCCTTCAGAACCAACATGCTAAAATTTCCGTTCTCCTCGAAGGGGAGCAACACAGATCATAAAGCTAACCCACAAAGAGGCATATAACAAAAATAGGCTCCAATCAAATATTTTTTCTGGAAAGGAAGAAAGTGAGCAATCCTCTATCATTCAACATGCTGAAAAAAAATACTCATGAATCACACTGGGAAAAAATCAGACACAAATTAGCAAGAAGGATGAGTTGAAGACATTTTCATAGGAATGATATAAAAGTCAAATTTGTTTAACAGGACTTACCACAGCCTACTTCATCTGACTCATCACCATTTCCACAATCTTTCCTTCCATCACAAACAAAGATCTTTCTAATGCAAGATTTTGTGACATTACATTGAAAATGTGTTGGTGCACATGTTGCTGAAGCAGCTACAAGAAAGTATTGAAGAAGTCTGTCAAGCACTTTCTAATCTTTTTGGGCACTTGAATTAATGCAGAGGTTGTATGGGGGGGGGGGGAGCAGGAGAAGGAAGGTCTGCTATTTGGTTTTGCAATTCACCCAGCCACAACGTTTTTACCTCTGAAGAAAAAGGAAATATTTAAATAAGGTAGAAGGATTCATTAGTCTTGTTCACTTTCAGAGAAATTCATCAATTTGCCATTTTTATCAATAATTTAAACGAAATGTGTGAATTGAGAATAGCCTTTTACTCTGAAGGAGAATGCAACAAAACGTGAAGAACAGAATGATTCCCCTGGCAGTTACAACTTGTTGCTAGGATAATGAGGTCATTTCAGGTTGTTTCAGTCTTTATCCTGCTTTTGACACCTCACTACAGGTGGTTTCAGGTGGTTTCAGCCTGTTTAAACTTGCTTAAATTACATATATATTTTTTATTCAAGGAAAGTCAGTCAACTTTTGAACACTGATATTGTCAGAAGGACTTCATCACATCCTTGAGTTATACCTGGTGAATGGCATTCTAAAGGCCACTAAAACCACAGATATATTCGTTAATTACATACTATAACTTGCGGAACCACCTTGACAAGCTCATTGATTTTAGAAATTTTCCTGAAAATTGGCCACATTCTTCTGAAAACATTACAGATTTTCCCAAGAAGGCTGCCCCCTTAAAACAGAGTCTATGGAAATATATCAAAGAATCTAACCCTGCTGACAGAGAACATCACAATCTATATACTTACAACATCTTGGTCCATCAGAGGTGCTTTCATCACTGTTGTCTCCGCAGTCATCAACTTTATCGCAGGCCCAATCGTTTGGTATGCATCGATCATTCTTGCATTTGAATTCTGTGCTTGAGCATCCTTTCTTAGCTGCAAAAATGAGTTTGCAATTAAAATCAATCTATACGCAAATACAAAACTTTCAGCGGGATTGTGATTTATATATAGTTGACTGGAGAAAAGGAAAACCATCCAAAAAATTTGTGCACCCATTCATGAAAAATCTCAAAATATTTGTTAAGATTTTAAACAAATCTCAATCTCGAGAAAACCCCAAAAAAATCTAGATCCCCCATAAAACTTTTGAATCCCAAAAAAATCTTTGACAAATCCCAGAAAATCTAAAAAAAATAAAAAAAATCAATGGGGGTATTAACGCAGTGATTTGTGCCCAAAGACTTGGACTGGACAATAAAAATACAAGATAGCTGGAAAAACGAGAAAGCAGGGGTGACACCAGCCTCCAACAGTGGAGTGGACAGGCAAATGGAGTGTGTAAAGAATGGGGGCTGCCATAAGGAAATTTTTGAGGACAACACCCTCAAGCTTTGGAATGTTGGAAAATGTCCTTTTCCAAGATAGGATCCATTGATTTGTTCATCATTGATTTAACATGATAGAGCTTCTTTGCAAGATCCAATTCACTTCAAACTTTGAACAAGAAACTAACGAGTAGAGTTTTGATTTCTATCTTAAGATGGCCTTCACACAGTTGCGGAGCCAGGAAAGGGATGAGGGGGTAAATACACCCTCACTTTCAAAAATCTGACTGGAGTTGTAACTGAAAAATGCAATAAAAAGTACACCTTTTCACCCTCCCCCCTTTGGACCTTTACCCCCTTACTATCTTTTGTCTGTCTCTGCCACTGCCTTCACATGAAAGTAAATACTGTAAACATCTAGAAAATAAAATCTGATATAGTTGGTTGGAAACTACACAAACCAAATGACTACAACTGATAACTGAGTACCAATCTCGGGAAGGAAAAATTATCCCTCCCAACTTTTTTCATCGAATCTAGACGAATTAGAAAACTAATCCTCAAAAAACAAAGGGTGAGCATGTCCACCCAAACCCCCACCCCCTTGGAACCAACCCTGTGAGAATGAGAGATAACCATCTCTGCTAAAACAATGCTATGCGCTACTGCTATCACACAGGAGATCTTTTGGCATCACACAAACAAACCAATGCATGCACCTTCCCTGTCTTTTATTTTGGTACTATCATCAGAAAAATATGTAGAGAAGATTTTGAAAATTTTGGCAAATATTCATGGTTCTCGAATCTGGTTCCTATCAAAAGGCACTGGGGGAATGTGGGCATGTGCCCTGCGATTTAGTGAAAAAATGAAAATTCCTTGTTATTTCAGGAAGTGCTAGAGTAGTTTAAAGTGTCTTGACAATGAAAAAGTGTCCAGTCTTGCAACCCCATAGGATGCTTCTTATAGCCCCCATCATCTGTAATACTTGTGGAAAAACATGCAGTGTACTCCTGCAGTTAATCTAATGACTGTGAGTTTATGCCTTGAAAAAACTTTCTGTGAACATCTTTTGTGGTTTACATAACATTGATAGAGTCATCATTTCACTATTTGCCTAAACTGATTTCAAGTGATGCAGAGCTTTGCAGAATTTTTCCCACAATTGAATACAAGCAGGTGCAAAAAGCTGCTTACAATGAAATTCCCTGACGCATGACTCATTATCTACGTTTAGAGCTGACTATAACTTTCTCAAACATGCAAAGGGGCTGTATTGTTAAAATTCTGAGATTAGACAAATAGCATGGAAGATTTGATGGGATGAGCTTGGTGTTAGAATGTCTGCAGCCATCACAAGTGCAAACTCTGTGTTTCCACTGAATGACTGAGATTTGTGAAGTGGACTTTCCCCGATGTTCAGCAACCTTTAGCTAAAATGAATTTTATGACTATTTTTGATGAAGTTTCTTTTGAATGAAAAATTTTATTCTATTTACCAATATTTTTACAAAGAAACTCTTTACCAGCCACATTCTCGCATTACAAGAATCTTTCTGGGCTAAATGGGCTAAAACTGTTTCATGAAACTTGTTCTTTTGGCCAGGGAAATCCATACCATTTATTAACTTCATTTCCACCTGTTGCATTTTCAGTTTCCTATCATTTTTAAACTCGTATCATGCATCGTATTACTCCGAAGGCAAAACTTCTGATTACTTCAAAAGTGACCATTTTACAAAAGTTTCAGTGCTGCATCAAAATCTTACCTTCTTAAGGAATTCCATCAACTTAACCAGAAACTTTGTGCATACATTTTTTTGGTGAAGCAATTTTGAAAGGGTAGGTGCAACATTTTAGAAAAGCGTTATACATAATTTTTTGGGGGATTTTGCAAAAGGAAGGCTTCAACCTACGAATTTTCCTGAGAACTGAGAAGTCACCACAGGCCATAGTTGCCAGACACAAATACTGTATATGATATCCAAAAAATTCCATTTAATGGCTTTTTGAGACTGTCTTTAAGATGAGAGACTTATATGAAAAAATATATCTGGCTTTATAAATTCCTACGGAAACTTTGGAAGTGCTGCACCAGGCTATGCAACGTGTCGTAATTCAACTTGCTCGTGCAGCACGGAAACAAAACAACAAAGACGACTAGATGCGATTAAATTATTCTTTCAATTCAACATGTGGTTCACCTATGGTTTACCATTGACAATGTGGATTCATTCATATTACGAAAACTAAACAAAGTGGCACCATGCCAATCAACCAATCAAATCCCACAATATCCATGCTATTACAAACCTGCCAATCACATCAATGAAATAGAGTCACCTGATCAGCCTTTACCCAATAAGAATCGACCTGCTATCGTGCTTGCCCACGGCACACCTCTGATTCAACAAAACGGTGAATGGAGCGAAAAACCATGGGGAAAATGTCGGCATGCGGTGAAACTCGCCTGGAAAACATCGCCATAATTTACCCATAATTAGATCAAACTATCGTTGAAGTTATCCACGAAGGTGACTCTTTAAAAATTAGGAATTGAAATGGCGAGACTTCACAGAGCAACGGAACAGAGCCGGTGCTAGCAGGTGGCTCTACTGCTGGGTCTAGCAATTTCGAAATGCCGCTGCCTGGAGATAACCACTGCTGATGTTTGTCATTTGATTCCACAAACAGCTGGGCTTCGTACAAAAAATTTATCAATGAATACCAAAAAACACAATTCGTGAACAACTTCGCTCCCATCTTGATTCTCAACTTCTTGAGATTTCTCAAATAACACAGGTCAAGACCCTAAGGCAATCCTGTCTAGACCAAAGTGACGTCTGTTGAGTGTCAGGATAAACTGACGATGTCTCTCACGCCTCTATCGTGTTGTATTTCAATGAATTGACATTCCTGGGGCTTTACAAATGTTTTCAAAGTGTCACCAACAATTTACACAGTTTCAGGTTCATTCATATTTGCGTTAGGTGGGTGTGATGTGGTGTGTGTCTCATGTTTTGCTTCGGCAAAGTGCCATTTATCGCACGTATTTTTAGATAAGAAACTCAACTCTCAGATCGCCAAAAGATTGAGAAACTCCAATGGTACTGGGAAAATATAACTTAAGAAACAATTTCTTTAAATGAAGAAAATTCTTGACATGCTTTCTATTCTATTTTCATTTTCACTTGTTTCCTGTATCATGTTACTCAGAAGGTATTACTAAAGGCTTCAATAAACATTCTTTGAAATATTCAGGAGGCCACATGTGGTCAACATGACGATTCTTTTATGAAACCATAGGAAGCCTTTAACAAACTCCTAAGAAACTCTGAGTACTCAAAATCTGATAATTTAAAGAAACTCTCAGTACTCTATAAAGTAACTGGTATAAATTCGACCTCAAATGAAGCCCGTTTTAAAGAACTAATGCAGAGTAATGAGCCCAGTGTCATTGAGGCCTTGTCTAATTTTCTAAAAGTAGCAAATGACATCTGAAAAAAAATCACCAAGAACAGTGAATTTTCCACACCAATTATTGTTTTATTCCAGCTGTATATTTGTAAATTGACGCTTAGTTCTTTTTTGTTGATTTTCTTTCTGTTGTGGTTGTTGTTTTTTTTAAATTTACATTATTGTGCCTGTAATTAGGTAAAGCATTGAAGCAAAAATAAAAAGCCTTTCAGCTGTTTAAATATGCCCAAGTTCCTTCCCAGTAATATGATACAGGAAACAAGTGTACTAATTGTTTCTCAAGTTATACTGTATTTTCTCAGTACTGGAGTTTCTTAATTTTTTGGATCTGAGAGTTGAGTTTCTTACAAGCAGTTTCTTTCATACAAAATTATGTGTACTTCCATCGAAATCAAATCAACAATGTGGGCGGGGAGACGCAGCAGTGGCTTTTTGTGCAATGCCTCCTTACTCGACCCAATGAGGTTCTCACCCTGGTGTAGGCCTACTTGATTGGGGGCTGGGATGAGAAGGAAGTTTTTGGCACACATAAATAGCGGAAGCTCTCAACCCAATCAACTAACTTTTGAGGATCTTGAGATTATTAAAGAATGTCGTTTCCTTCTTCCTTGATGAGGTCACATTGAAACGTAAGGGCCCTCACAGATCACTCTTCATGCAAAAACAAAAACAAAACACTTACGACAATTTTCTTCGTCTGAATTATCACCACAATCATCTTCCCCATCACATTTCCATGCGAGGGTAACACAAACTTTATTTTTGCATTCCATTTCTCCAGTTTCACATCTTCGGGCAGCTAGAGTGAAGACAATTATGAGGATCTCAAAGCTGAAAGTACTAACTTTGACCAGCAGATAACTTTGCAAGTCATTCGAGTTTCTGTATCGTCTGTGAATTAGCAGTTGAGATCTATTTGTCAATGCATTTCGATTTGGCATACAAGTTTTTATAAGAAACTTGGTACCTATTTTTCAAATACATGAATCACTGATGCAGATATGTTTCTCGGCATTCGAAACATGACATAGGAATACACAGTGTTCAATTTTGTTCAAAACAAAAAACGGTTTCTAGCTATCTTCTTAGGAATAAAGGTGTGACAGCATATTTGCCACAATCCCTGCATTTACCTCATAAAAGTTTTTAATACTTCTCAGACTTAGTACGCGAGTTTCTTAAAAATTTGGCATTCTTAGAACTTTTCTTGTAAATCAGTTTTGTTATGACAAAATATGTACTTCAGTTTAATAGGCTCCGTGGTAATGGCTCAAGTCAAGCCACGCACAGCTTTATCATTTCAAGAAACAGGTCTTTTGGCATTTTGAAGGCAGTTGCTATTGTTTAAAATCAAAATTGGGCGCCAGCAGGTTAAGTGTAGCCGTCTAAAGTTCAAGATATTCTACACAACAGTTTTATAGTTTGTGTTGTAACAACTCTGAAGTATGGGGATGGGTCATCAAGATAAAGCCACAACATGGCCTAATCATTTTGTGTGTTGTCTTCGAGTTGAATTCGGAAGATAATGAGTCCTTCCCTTCTTGTCATAATATATGATTTACCAAGGTTGCTGTTTTGTAGCTTGTAGAATCTAAGGCATGGTTTTAATGTTAAAGTCTCAAGTTTGTGAATTTAGGACAACGTTGCCCTGCCCTGCCCAGTCAATGAAAACAATCTGCTTCATTCACACCAGGGAGATATAGATATCTCCCTGATTCACACATAACGAGGGCTGCGCCATGCTACTATGTGAAACCCGAACGAAACTGAAGAATACACTCAACTAAAACAACTTTAGAACATATCGATCCTTAGTTCACTGTTGTGAACTGTTTACATTAAATCTTGTGCATGTTACGTTGAATACAAGTAATGAACTTAGGTTATGTTTTGTGGTATACACTAACAGTAATTCTTGATGATACTTAGGAAAATATCTCTCTTACCAACAAGTCTGTACGTGATTGCCATTAACAGCAGTACAGCAAGTACAAATATCCAGCTTCGTCTCATCTTGATATCAGTAGAAATGCAACCAGATCCTGGCAAGAAATAAGTTACAGACCACAAGAAGTGCTGAGCTACTGTGGTCAACAAGAACGTGCTTGAGAACGAGAACGGTTTGCTTGAAATGATTAAAATGTGAATTCTTTTGAGAAAACTCTTTAGCTGTTCAAATATCTGCTTTCTGATTGGTTGATTTATCATCGGTCTATTCCTTTTCCACAGGGTGTCCATATGTTTGTAATTTCCTCCATGGCGATAGACGACGTGTGATTATGTGATTACTTTATTGTGAAAAAGTGTAAACATTGCACAAGGAAAGTTTATAAACTTCCCTGTATATTTCTAGCCTACTTTTCTAATTTTCAGAAAACTAAGAGATTACTATACGAACATGTTGGTCAAAGACATAGCAACAATCAACAAATAGTATCTATGGTAAATCAATTTTGGTTAGAGAGCTACATTCTCGTTTGATTGAGGGGAACACGGTATCCATAAAGTACTATCCAATATTTTCCGAATTTCATGCCAGAAAAGAATATAGAAAATAGACAATGATAGTACTCACACAATGATCTACTTCACTTCATTAACTTAAACTTTGTATACAAATCAATAGAAAGTTCAGTGGCGGCGCAGCGGGGGGACTGGGGAGGGGGGGGGACTTATTCCCCCAAATCCCAATGGGCGGCAAAAATTGTCAAAGAAAAATCGCATAAGATTAGTTGGGTATACCTTAAGATTGAAAAATTACGTCAAAATCCCCCCTATTTCTCTTTGATTTTTCAGAGCTGGCGCCGCCACTGGATAAGTTCATTCCTGTCTTTTATGACTTTTTCCAATCCAGCCAATATGCACTGTTTCAAACAAGTAGAATACAATACAGTATGGTCTAAGATCGCAATACATGGTTCAAAACTATGGAATACTATGCCAATTCATGCTAGAACTGCCACATCCATTTCAATTTTCAAATGTAAATTGAAGTAATTTTTGATAAATGTTTTAGAAATGTTATAGAATATAGAAACAGTTTGTTAAGAAAAACAGGTGTAAAATAACTGTAAAACTGCCTGGATCACAAAATTATTGTAATCTTGACCACACCCTCTTGCAATGCAGTGCGAAAGCAGAACAGTGAAGCAAAATGCCGCCATTTTCAGAATCAGGCTTATAGTCATGCTTCAACTTTGCAAAAAGCCAGTCATGCTGGTGTACATGTTTTTACAAGGTAAATGACCCAATATGGCCTAACGGAATGCACTTTTGGTTTGAGAAAGAACTCAGAGGTTATTTTTTGGAGGATATTTGGAAACTGTAACAAATTAAATTTAACCAGTTCAACCAAAAACATGTAAAACGCCTTCATCATGTGTAAGTGTAGATTATACCCGAGATTATGTGGCTAGAATTTTATGTCGTTCGGCATATTATACATTTTTTGCCACATGTCTAGGAAAATATCTCATTTAGCCCTTGCCCAACCCATTGATCATTCCACTATCGTACGATATGTGAATGAAATTTCATGTCATGAAAAATTCATGTTTCCTGCCCTGTTTAACAATAGCTGACCTGATAAGTCCGTCGTTAGTGAATTAAACTTTTGCCGAAAGGCATTTGCTATATTTCGCAGAAATTCATTAAAGTGTGAAATAAAAACATAAAGCATCGTTATGACAAGGGTAGGTTGCTCCGTGAAGACCCGTTGCTTGGTTACTAAATAGGTATGATCCTTTGCGACCCCAAAGTTGACTTTCGTGAGATGTGAAATGTCATTTCTGGTCTAGCCTTTGCAATTCCTTTTTGTTTCTATTGTGACGAAGGCTGTTTCTGGCTGGCCTTCGTTCCAGACCCCTCTGGTACACAAGGTATTTCTGGCCTAAGTTCTTATTACCTTTGCCTTTCATTCAGCGAACAAAGAATAAGAAATAAGGTAATGCCATCAGATAGGCAACAAGCAACGACTGTTAAAACAAAACAAACTGATTGGAATTGTACAGTATATTGTCTAGTTCTGTGTAAATTACTTCTTTCAGCAGTTTCTACTCATCTTTGTGTGTGGGTTATTCTGCTCATTCCTTCAATTATCCATTCATTCATTCATTCATTCATTCATTCATTCATTCATTCATTCATTCATTCATTCATTCATTCATTCATATATTTATTATGCCATTTACTATTTCTTCAACCATTTCTTCATTTTCTACTTTTATTTCTTCAAAATAGGGCTTCCGTTCATCACTAATTTACCAATTCTCAATTGTCTTCAGTGACCTTGCCTGGGGTCTAGTTATTATTCCACCCCTGCTGTTCGCATCCGCCAATATTACGATAACAACCTACCCCCTTTTAAGCGTATCCACCACCATTACGCGTAAGTGTGTGGAGTGGCGGTTTGTCGCAGTTTCGAGTCAGTCTACCTTGGCCTTGGGGCTCTGGTACCCAGGGTAGAGCACCGGTAGAGTCAGTCAAGGTTTTGTGAGCATGTGTGATGTCAAAAATAATTCATATTGCAAAGTCTTACTTTCGCTCCGCTGTGTATGCCTCTAAAAATTCAGCAGATATCTGCTTCCTCATATCCTCAACCTTTTGAATTTGTTTCTGAATAGGCCTATGTATGTTTCAAGTTGATACTGTAGTTACATGTAGCTGCTACACTTCTTTACGCCTCGTTAAAAATGAGAAACCATTAATCGAACAATTTACTTGATATTTTCGAATGCAAAAAGCGATAGAGTTATGTGCGTCCTATTCTATCATTTTATTGACGATGCACTATTCAGCTTTAAATGATAAAAATAGAACACTCCACTTGTCGTATATATTCAGTTTCAAAACGATGGCTTGGTACAGTAGTTTTTCTCGGATGGCTTGCCTCAGTTTTTAATCAAATATTGAAACAAAGACAGGAAGAAAATGGCTTCAAAAGGTCCCGTCCTATCTGCCGAATTTATTTCAAATACATAGACATTGCAACTAAATGCCTATGAAATCAAATTGTTGCCATTAGCTTGCTTGCGCGCAGCCTCAGCACTCCAAGTCGTCGAGCCCTTGAGGCTCTACGAGGGTCAGGCCCGTAGAAAGCTGGGGGCAGTTAGGGCTCAAGCCCCCCAATAATTTTGAAAACAATGGTGCAACGTCACAAGCATTGATTAGATGTACTGTTCTCTATTGTTTCAAGAACAATTGCCCCGCCCCAATCAGCAGCTTCCTACGGCCCTGCAAACGCAAGCTGAGGCCAACTGGCAATAATTTACGAAATTTAGCCTCAGTGTTCAGCTGGTTCTTGTGTCGAGTTTTCTGTTGTTCCTTGCAGAGCAGAGCCAGCTCTTATTTTGCCAGGTTAAGTGATGGTGAAGTTAACAGGCATTTTCAATCTAGGCCTTAGCAAATACAAGTTATTAAGGCAGTTTAAACAGCATTTTACATGCAGCGTGTTTCTGGAAAAACGCCACCCAACTATGTTTGAAAATTTTACGAAAGTGAGAAGGTTAGAGTAGATGCACGTTCACACTAATCCGTTTTCATTTAGATCCGTTTTTACTCCTAAAAACGGAGCTACTTTTCCTCCCCGTTCACATTGCTCCGTTTCCAGATAAAAATGGATATCTTTCAACAAGTGTTCACATTTATTTTCAAAAACGCACCTGATTGTCTTTTTTGAATCACAAACTAGCAAGACTTGTTGTTGTTAGCGTATTCAAATTCCTCCTTTTTGGTATTCACATTTCAGCCATGCGTTTTTGTTTAACTCCGTTTGCATTCAGCTCCGTTTTTGTCAGGGCATTCCTTTAGCTCCGTTTTGGAGTGGATTAATGTGAACGTAAGGCCAAAACGGAGCTAAACATATCCGTTTTCATGCAAAAATGGATTAGTGTGAATGGGGCCTAACAGCAGAATCCTACAATCAATATCTACACATAAGTTCAAACCTTTTTTTTTTTTTTTTTTTTTTTTTATTAACATCTACGATATTGTGCTCCATAAACCCCGACAACTTAAAGGCGCAATGTCTTGAACAGTATTGTTCGGCATCTGGCGCCTCCGTCGATGACCTTGCATGCCAATGCGAAACAGATTCCAGTATCCATCAGTATCGTATAGTATGTGTACCATTTTGTAGGTGTTTATTTAGTTGTTGATTTAGTTGTGTATTTTCATGTGTTGGCCATGGGGTAGACATAGTCTTTTGCTCCTCTTGGCATCGTCCTTGTAGTGTTGCATAGTAGTTAAAGTACAGTAGAAGGTAGCATATATTGTAATATTTTATATTGATATAAAAAAAAAAAAAAAAAAAGCAGAATCCAGCTTCTTTCCATTGACATGGACACATTGATGTTATTCATCATTTTTAATTTATATCTTATCAAGTATGACCCACCGATTTCAAATGCAGCATGCTGCAAGAGCAAAATCAAGACATAATTACGGGAAAGGTATGAAAAATAGCCTTTTTAACATTTCATGTCTACTAGCATTCAAGGTGATGCCTAAAGTTAGGAAGGAGACAAATTTATCCCTATGAGACGCATTCAATTGGATTTCATCTACAGTAAATCTCTGGATATAAGAACCTACTCTCTTCTGAAAAGGATTCTTTTTGCGAAGGCACCAACACTAATTTCAAGATATAGAGGCTCTTATTTTAAGGGTGCTTTGCGTAGGTCTTACAAAAGGTTCAGGTTCTTATTTTGGTAAGTTCTTATCTGCGGGGATTTACTGTATGTGAACGTTCTATCACTTTCCAGCATCTGAAATTAGGCCATACTTACGAAAACACCAATGATGAGTAATTACTCCAAATCTGGGTATTATGGGAAAGAAAATAACTGGTGTACATTAAATTGATTCAAATATTGTCACTTTCTGATGAATCTCGAATAAAGTTGGGTTGAGTCTGTTCTGAAACATGATGTAGGCATATTGCTTACAAAACAAATGCTTCCTGGCTTGCGTCAGAAACGTCTACTCTTGAATTCTTCAAAAGATAACATTACAAATTCTGCTTGCAAACCAATGCTTTATCACCACGGTCAAACTGACAAGTTTCTTTGAGAAGCAAGAAAATATAAGTAATGTTTGCTGAGGGTAAACAAACCTGGTTTCCATATAATCGTTACGATCGTTTGGATCGCTGTGAATGACTCCCGCGATCCCAGCGATCTTATGGAAACATGGACGAACGATCCTAGCGATCGCAACGATCAGGATAGCTAGAATGGAGCCTTGCCTTTCGTTCCTTTGGCGATCAAAACAATAATGATTGTATTGTTTAAGACTTTAACATTGTTTCATTTCAAAGCAATTAGATCCAGCTGGCTGACTTTGAATGCAATCTTGATTGTTTCGATTGCCAAAGGAACGCAATGTTGTTCTATTCCAGCGATCCACCAGCGATCGCAACGATCCGGATCGCTGGAGTCGTTAACAGCGATCCAACCGATCGTAACGATCATATGGAAACCAGACTTAAATATCGGACCCATCATAACAAACCCATAGACACAACAAAAACACCGTAAACTGTAGAAAGAACACTGTTAACTCATATAGCAGAACAACAACTAAATAAACAAGTAACTTAGAAATCTCCGGCGAGATTTACCATCGCATATAAAAGAATCCCGATCTGTAGTAGAGTATTTTAAAAAGGAAGTTAAGTTTCGAATTTTTCATGCAACTGTAGATTGTGTAAAGTTTGTTGTAATTTTAGGTTACATTTCGGTTTATTGTGATTGTCAAAAAAGTTTGCATTCAATAATGGTGTTGGCATTAATTAGTGAAGTGCTATTTTCCACGCTAACCTTAAAGAAAGTGATTATTATTTATTATTATTCATCTGAGAAAGAACTGTTGAAAGCTGTGGGAGAAAATATATTGATATAATTTGAAAGGGATGAAATTAGTTGTTAAAGGACATATGTCACGTTAGCAATTGGTTGACACAACAAAGAAGTGTGGAGTGGAATTCCATTGTTTTGTGACCTTTCATTTCTGTTTCACGAATTTTCATTGCAATGAAAATTCAGCCTCGATCCTGTGCTTTGTAATAAACAATAGAAAGAATTGTATCGTGTGAACCAATCAGGTTCATGACATATGTGCTTTAACTCACCAGTAACAAAGAACAACGTTGAATAACCAAAAACGCGTTTCATCGCACACTCATCAATACGGTTCATGCGGAGAAAAAATTAATGATACAAACTGGCCGCTTTATTACCAAACGTACAAAAGGAATTTGAAAATCACGTGTCCATTATAACTGAGTCATTCATTAGGTAAACTGCAACAACAACCGCCAATCAATAATCTTGCTGTTTGGTCTTCCGTTTGCACCAAAACGTTTTCGTAACCGACACAACATGAAGACGATTTTGAAAATGGAATGTGTGAAAACGGCATGAAACTTTTCAGTGTACACGCTTGAAAAAGGAACAATGCGATCATCGTTACGGATTCACAGAGAGACAAAAAATGATCTGCCTCCGTTTCAATGCGCAACGAAATTGTTCCGTTTTCGCGCATTTACACTGAAACGTTTTATGCCGTTTTCAAATTGTGCCTTTTTCAAACTCGTCTTCATTTGATCTAATGCCAGTTACAAAAATAGTTTAGTGTAAACGGAAGATCAAACGGCATGATTTCATACCGCTTTCATTTGAAGACAGTATAGTGTAAACGGGCCTATGGGCCTGTTTATATAGAGGCGAGTCAGCCCGCCCACCGGGCGGGAGCTCTTTGCCGAGATATCATCTCATCCCATGCGCAAAAAGAAACGAAAAGTTGCTGTCACCAATAGTGTGTTTTGTGCAGCCAAAATCGATTCTTTGTTTCAAAAAATCTTATCGTAAATTGTCAATTGTGGAACATTTTCTGTAAAATATTCTGACAATCTAAGTTACCCTGCCGCAGAAAATATCAAACACGGCGAAAAAGGCCTAAATTTAGGAGCCTAGGCTTTTTACATACCTATTGCCTTGATTTATGAAAGTAGTTACAGAAGACCTCTTTTATTCGAACTAATACCGCATTCTCGCACCAACACTGAAACAGCTTGACTAGCTTTGCTTAAACCTTTAATTTCAACCAATCGAATGCATTCGATTTGTTGGATTGGCCAATCAGAAGGCTATTCAATACTTGGGTAAATTTAAGCTGGTTTAGCTTCAAGTGTAAATGGGGTATACGACATATTCGAAAAACTCTAGATTCCTAGATCCATGTGAAAGAGTTGATCATTGATCCTTCCAATTCACTGAGTGATCAATGATGTTGACCTTCTACTACATTCACGACTTCAAATATAAAAAACAATGATCCACAAGAAACATTGAAGATATCATATCGTTAGAAAAGAAACTACATTTAACATCGACAGCTACGCATGTTCCGGAAACATTCGATTCATAGAAAAAAAACATTAATTCATTGAATTAAAGAGCCATCGAGTGATCAGGCAATATGGCTTCACATTTGAAAAACAATGATCCACAAGAAATGTGGAAGATAACACATTGTTACATCGTAGAACAAAAAACCTTGTTTTAAAGATGGACTGTTACACGTATACATACAAAGATAAGCCATGTGTTGTTGAAAGATCAACGGGTGGTACTATTATGACTGGTTCATTCGAAGAGGCAATTGAATGATCATTGAAGTTCTCTTGTTGTTTTAATCAATGAATGGCCTAAGAGCTACGTGGTTTGGGAGGCTCTTTTGAGCGAGCGACGTAAACTGGCATCGGGTTACACGGATTGCATATTAGTAGTTATCGCTGTTGATAATTAATACTGTTTTCATCGTTGTTGTTGTTGTCATCGTTGTTATTATTGCGATACTGGGATAATGTTGTAAGTCTAGCATTGAGTCCAATTAATAGTGCGTTTATGACTAATATCAAGTTTTTTTTAGGAAGTGTTCCTCAACAGCAAAAATTCAGGATAGCATTAACGCTCAACTATTTATACGGACTCAATTGTTTTAAAAGAGCCATTGTTGCTCATGCCTTGCGTAGGCCCTTTCAAAGTCTTGCAAAAGATTTTCAGCTCTATTATTTGTTTGGAAGGGTTCCTTTGGACCTAATAGGCTGTTTTAGCAGCAAGACGCGGACGTCTTCAAAAACGCAGCTACTTTATCATGTTTTTCGAACATTCTAGTTTTCCAGCCTTTTCCATCCCAGAAAGCTGCTTACATTCAGACAAAATTCCCTAAGAACAGTTTGCACTCTCGTATCTCCATCATTTGCGAATGTGCTCATATTGCATTTTGCTTCCCTTCTCGACGTCCTATTTTTGGAGAACGGCCTTCAAAAGTATACGTTTCAGGTTGTCAGTTTCAGAATAGATAGAACGTACAATTAGTCTCTCGAGACTCGCAAAAATTTTTAAGTTGATTTCACTTAGTAATTTACATCCTCGAACAAAAGAATTATGCTGGAGTCTTCTTGACTCGCGTCTTCTTGCTAAAACAGCCTAATAACTAATTGGCGAGGAGAATCAACTTCTAACAGCCAACTGGGACCAAAATGAACTAGGCCTTAATTACAAGGTACAAATTTAGGAAAATAGCCTCTAGGTTCTTATTTTGGTAGGTTTTCATATGCAGTGATTTACTGCAAGCGGAAAGTAGGGCTCCATACGGCAGTCGTTGAACTGATAGAAAAGCTAGACTTTTGTAGTCTTTTCTATTACTGTAAAAGCTGTATCAAGCCTAGACCATTGAACTATAAATATTTATAGTTCAATGGCCTAGGCTCGATCAAAAACAACAACAATTCAATGAGATGAGATGAGCGTAACTTGAGGGCCCTTGTAGAGCGAGGCTTTTCCGGGGGCTTATTCAATTCCGACACTCCAGGGGGAGGGGGTTATAGAGAGGAGAGCTTATTCACAAAATCAAATGACATGGATACGAATGATAGCTTTTCGGTTTTTTACTCCATATTTTGTAGATTTAACATACAATTTTACGAGTCAAATACATAAATTCGACACAGTTTCTATCCCGAACCACATCAAAATAAAGATGAAAGCTTGCTTACACCTTTCGTAATCTCTGGAATTTGACATAAGTGGGGGGGGGCTTAAAAGAGAGGGGGTTATTCAAAATTTGGACTTGGAGGGTAGGGGCTTATTAGAGAGGGGGCTTGTTAGAGAGGGGGCTTAATAGAGGGGGGCCAAATAGAGCTTGTACGGTAGTTGAAATTTGCAGTGCTGTAGATCCATGTATTCTACTTAGGTCAGATTGAATGGAGGGATTCAATTTTTAGATAGTGTGAAAAATTTTAGCCTGTGAACGACCGAAAAAAGAATTGAAAAGGAAATTTTTTCCGTTTTACGTAATTTTATCCGTTAGCCGTTCACAGGCTAGAAAAATTTCAGCGCACCTGCAATGGATCATGGGTGACGGTGGCTTTTTACAAAATTCAACAAATTGCATTTTTGGATAGCTTCACTACGCAGAGGTTGCTGGTTAGTGCAGAGTCTTTCAACCTCAACATCAACCAAAAACTGATAAGTGGTTTTGATTAAATTCAAATCTTGAAGGGGCTGTACAAGCTGAGCTTCCAAAAGACCCACGACTTTCTCTCCCTAATGCAGGCTAAAAGCGACAGAAGGCAGAATATCGCCTGTCAGCCCCAGGTCTGGCAGGTGCCGTGCTCTTTCTCAAATAAACAGGCCCTTGATAATGATAAACACAGGGCGTCCTGCCGCTTATTAAATGTCTTTGGACCGCCCCTGGACCAATATGAAAAAAGTTCCGTCAGTTTGACACGGAAACTGAAAGGGTCTCAGTACAGCAAAGGGTTATCACATGGCAGTAAATCAAGGAATAAACCATAGAATAAACGCTGTGGTATCGGTGCCCTGGAAACAGGAATAGGATTCAATTCCATTTTATCCAGTAGCAACTATTTGGCAAAGTCCTAATCCAATGATTATGCTGAAGAATTGTGGGGTGACCAAAAACGACCCTGCAGATCAACAGATGATATCACATTCCATGATAGTTTACGTTTTACCATGGTTATGTTGAAAGGGTTGGAAGGTATGACTTATCTGCTTGTATTGAGATCGATATATTTGCTAACATTGGACTGCCAGGCGTTAAAGTTGTTGGACGTAAGCGGCGACATAAGGCAAGTTCTAGAAACTTCGAAACCTGTTTCGCAGGTAACCGGGCCTCTTTGTCATGTCAAAGAAACAGACAGGTGTGGTTATTCAAAACGAGGCTTAACGTTTATCAGATGTTCAAAAAATAACAATAACATGTTCAGGTTTCTCATTAATAAATGCATGGTGACAATGTATTTGGTGGTTATTCAAGGAAATGCAAGAATCGTACGATTTCCGAGTGCTTCCATGATCGTACGATTGTCGTGCGAAGTCTGCAACGCAGCTTGTCAGCTGAGACTATGCTGGTTTCCAGCAGATGTAAAAATGTTGATGTTCCCAGTGGTTTTAAGGTTCTCATTCTTAATCCTCAAATAACATATTACGACTGACTGTCTGAAGCCTGATGAGTAATCATCCTTGTTGCTTGAAAATTTGGTTCCTTATCCCCACATCTATGGTGATACCGTAATAGGGTGACCAAAGTAGTTCAAGGTTCAGTTGTGAATTCATCGAACAATTCACAGCAAAAAATACGAGAATTTCCCAAAAGTTTCTGTATGGCAACTTTAGGGGACAGATCCATTTCCATCTTGGAAGAATAATGGGGATTTGTCAGTTCCCCAATCAATATTCTCTTAGAAAAACCATAGTGAAATTTCATCATTTCTTGGCAAAATAGGGTTTCGTCCCCTCCAATAAAATAGCAACTGGTTAAATATAAATGGGCCTGTCCTATCGGTTCGATTAGTAATGGATTCGAGTTTAAATGGACTCTTTTCCTGCGAAGCGAATGGCTATAATATACAACTTAATATACATCTATCCATCGGCGACGACCTATGTATGTAGATGGTGATGATGATGATGATGATGATGATATTGATGATGATGATGATGATGATGATGATGATGATGATGATGATGATGATGATGATGATGATGATGATGATGATGATGATGATGATGATGATGATGATGATGATAAAGGTGATGATGATGATGATGACGATGATGATAATGATGATAAAGATATAGATGATGATGGTGATGATCATGATGTTGATCATGATGCTATGAATCGCCTGTGAACTATTAAACTAGGAAGGATGACATTCAGTTACATCGTGGTTGCTGCGGTAAATAACTTCAAACAAATATCGGCAAACCTCACAACAGTCATCCAAAAGAAATAAAAGGACAACCATTTCTTCGTATTAGATTACGCAAAATTAGGCCTAACATGGATTTAAAGTAACACAAGGTTTGAACTGGTTCGCTGGTCTCACCAATACAAATCTTCTTAGTGGCTTGACCTCTGCAAACTCTTTATGTCTTCAACTTTTTAGAGTACTTTAACGGCTTCTGTTATCAGTGAATAAGCATGCTGTTTTTACGAAAATAGTTTAAACATTCAAATGAAGAAATAAATCGATGTCAAGTCTTTGGCGTCAACTTTGGTGTTATCTTGGTGGCCATTTTTGACCTTCTACTCTTTGTCATAGTCTATCCTAAAATCTGAACGATGTAACTCCTATCATAGAAACTTAAAGGGAACCTTACATATATTAAACGGAATCTTATATGTATATAGTATATAAACCTGTGATAAAAATAACAGTGCAAAGACAAATAACAAACAGGGTGACACCTATGGAACCATATTTGGGTGCCCGTGACACCTATGGAACCATATTTGGGTAACTGATCTACGTCAACAGTAAGAAGTGATATCTGATCAAAGGGAGCCCCCTAACAAGGTATGAAAAACTAGACGACATTGGTCTTGAGCGAGTGTAACACGGAGAAACGGGGCATCTGCGAATCTCCTCCGTTCTTTTCTTTCTCCTCCGCAAAAAGGCGCATTGTTCACTCTTCATCCCCTCTTCATCGCTCCTTCGCAGATGCCGCGCTTCGCCGTGTCTCACTCACTGAAGACCATTTTCGTCTAGGTTTTTCATACCTTTTAAGGGGGCTCCCTGTGATGTGATAGGCAAGAATTTGCTTACATTCCCTTATGCTTACATTCCCTTCAGAGCCGTTTTCACCCAAGATCCTTTGCGAGAGAGCTGACAGGCTGTCTCACAATCAAATTTGGCCTAAGTGAAAGTCTTGGGATGCAATACTGCAAGTAGTTGTACGTTGAACAGATAGAAAATGTTTACTTCACCAGATTAGATCCTTTGCTTACTTGAAATGCCATAAAATTCTCTTCCTTCACACTGGAAGCCTTCTCAGCCACACTTTCTGGCCTTGAACTGCAGAGGTCCGTCTTATGTGCCTTTCAGAATTTTTGGACCTTATTGGTATCTCCTGCGCAATACTCTCCAACCGGAGGACTCAAAATGAAGTGCAGGAGGTGCTAATAGGCGACTTAGGCCCAAAAATTCCAAAAGGCACATGTGACGGAGTCCGCATTTCAAGCCCAGAAAATATCGCTGAGGGCTGCTGATGTCAAGGAAGAGAATTTTACGGCATTTCTAGGTAAGCAAAGAATCTAATCCAATCTAATTCAACCTAATTGTGTCCTACCATTCATGCTTCACAGTACTACTGAATGAATTTTGATATCATTAAATAAGCTGGCTGTTTACTTGAAAGCAGTCGGATCATCGTGAATATTTTTAATCTTCCCGTTATCCAATGCTAAAGACTGGAAATGTAACTCTTACTTAAAGAAGATTGAGGTATCGCAAATTAAACCACAGTAGTTCTATCCTACAAAAGTTTCTTTCAGTATACCCCAAGTTGCCCCACCCACAAAATCATGCCACCGAAAGAGTAACAAACTCTAAATACCCTTATCTTGGCATTGCGCCCAAAATCAAATTTTCTCATGGATCAAAAACGCAAAATCATTGTTAGCCTGTATATTATGACATTCTTTTCGCGAAATTAACAAAGAAGAGGAAAGGCGGTTAGATTTTGCGGCCATTTTGTTTTCAGGAAACAGTAGCGACAAACGGAAAATTAAGATTGTGGACAAACTTATCTCAAATACAGCCGCATAAACGTCAAGAAAGATGACTGATAACTGTGTATGAATTAGAAACCAAGAGCGATTCATGAAAACTTAATGAAATTTTGACAGAATAATGAATAATGTCGCAAATAGAACCCATTCTTGGAATCTGTGCATGTTCGGTAACTTAGTTACGACTCTCAGTACCACTCCACAACGTGTTGTCATTCAAAGCCACTTTCTGACTATAATTTCCAGTTCCGATGGCTCAATAATGGGTTATCGATAGCAGAGGTTCAACAAGGAAGCGTAAAAATGACTGTGATCTATTTCCTTGCATAGAATTGCTCAAAAGAAACTTTGGCAACTTTGGTATAAGTCTACCGTTGAATTTACCAGAAATCTTGAATAGCTTTCAAAATTAGAGAGTGTTTTGTATTCCAACTCATATGAGGATGTGACATCAACAAATTTCTAAATCTTATAAAATTAGAGGAGTGAAAGACTTTTGCTTGGTAACATGATGTAGACATTCATAAACTCTGGTTCTATTGACCTCTGCGTTTCCTGAAGAAGCTTCAGAACGCTTTACTTTGATTAATCTTTCGACTTCCCTATGAACACCCCCATACCCCCAACCCTCCATGTATCTTTAATGTTCTTATTTATTTATGCGTGATAGTTTGAGGTAGCTTGCAACCAAGTAAGAAATTTTTTTTCTAACCTTCCTCTTTGGGTTTTGAATTTCCAAACTTTTAATCTGCAATTACTTGGTTGCAAGCTACCTTAACTCATAGCTTAACGTCGTATTTACTTGTAGTATGTTGTTCGTCTATGTTTTTCGTCCCCCGTTGTTTTGTTGCGTACAGTTTCTTGTATTGTCCTAGTCTTGTTTCATGTAACCATGGGGTAGTCGTGCAATTTTCGCTCCTCTTGGTATTGTCGTGGTATTGTCCCTGTAGTGTCGTATAGTTATAATTAGAAAGTATAGTAAAATGTAACTAATATTGTAAATTTTTATCTGAATGTATAAAAAAAGCTTCAGAAATGACAAGTTTTAACACTATTTGCCTTGAATTCTTAAAAAGAAATCGAGAGAAAAACTCAAATTCTAAAAATATTGATTATTTCAGAATAATCCAACGGCAGAATTATAGAAAAGTAGCTAAAGTTTCTTTCAAGCCAGCCCTTCAATTACAAGAACTATGTTATGGAATTTTACACGAACCTTGAAGGTTTGAAATCTATGCTGCTGTCTGTGCAAAACGCTAGGGAGGGTAAGGTACAGTAAAAATAAACTGGGGGTGAAGGGAGGGGAGAAATTCACTGAAAAAGCTGCAGCTGCAAGTGTATATCAATCAAACATGGAGATATTTGCTGAAACCTTGGTACAAAAAGGAAATCGTGCTAAAAAGACGTCCACATAACTAGCAAAATGAGTAACGTCTCAGCCATTCTAAAGATGCGGAAATGAGGCTGAAAAACTCATTTCGAAAAAGTGGTTAACAGAATGCCGAATTCGACTGAGAAAATCATCTGAAGATTAAAACTTTGGTTAGGGTTCAGGCTAACCGCTTACAGCTTGGGCGTGTAAACTATGAATGCGTCACTTGTATAGGAAATGGAAGGAAAAATTTGGTGCAAATGTACAGATTGTGACTCTATGATTGGGAACTTGTGGCGTCAACAAAGTGGCACACAAATACGGCAGTACTAGCAAGCTTTTGACAATCACCCATAGGCCTACCGATACATTTTGAAAACGGTGAAATTGTCAAACTATCAAAGATACTATATGATACTAGCATAATTTGAGAACGATGGAAAATTCGACAGTAAGAATCTCTTTGTAATCTCTGGGACAAACGGGCTGGATTTTGAAAACAAACAAATCTTATATCTGGGCATAAAGAATCAATCGACTCGCTTCGAGAGAAATGAAAAATGTTCAATTTATATCTTTTTTTGAGTCGCCGTTCTCAACCGTGCCGTTTTCAAATTGCACAGACAAAATAACGTGCCGTTTTCGTGTGAACAGGAGGCGTATCCATAGCAATCTTATCTATGTGACGTTCATGTGGATACCATGTGAATGTAGTCTTAGGCTAAACTAGAAGGCTTATATTGGAGGATAGTTTCGTCGATGGAAAGGTAATTTCAGAGCCAAACCAACAATATGTGCACTGCAGCTATCGCAAGGGGTTTTTAGAACTTTATGTTTCTAGTTGAGAGCCTAGAAACATTAATGAAAAAACTGTAGGAGCAATGGGAAAAATCTGTAACGATCATATCTTTAGCGAGGAAGCTGATGGAATTTCTATTTCATCTTAGAGGGAAAAAAAGAACAAACGAAAAATGACAGGCTAGCGAGTCATTCATAACATCCTTGGGATGGCCTCAAGGTTGCAAGTGGTTTTATATATATTCAGTGGAAAAGTTTATAGAAACAAGGTACTAACAACACTACGAGGAGGATACCAGGGGAGCAACAGACAATGACAACGCCTTGGACATCACATAAAGAAGAAGTGGTTCGTCCTGTAAAAGCTGCAAGCGAAATTTCAACGGTCGTACGAGTTCTCAACTGTTATCGCGATGAAATTTGGCCGAACTACCTACCTGAAGTAAATCTGATTTCGAGAGCATAGAAAAAACCGGCAAAGATAAAATGATTCCTCACGAGAAGCCGTCCCTCTCGACCCACGTAACTTCTAATCTGTCACGACCTACGTAACTGCATTTTCACAACGCAGATTTCCTAACACTGACTTGACCTGCTTCATCGCAAATAACCTTTAAGAGTTCCTAGCAAATGCGGAAATTATCCAAAGAATTTATGTGCGTCTTTTGACCTAATGACAGTGGACGTCGTCAGCGTTTCTTCAGTCAAAGATCATATACCACATTAGTCCTCACTTTTAATTAAAATGTTCTTTATAGGTATCACATTTCTCAGGAACGGAGTGTGATGTGATAGGTTGTAAATTTTTTGTTTGGATCATACACCAAATCACTAATGTAGAACCACAGTAGAACCAGCTGCGCATTGATAATCTTGGCAGATGCTAAGCAAATTTAGACCAAAATTATGAAAGATTCATGTTTGAAGTCTTCATGCAATCATGCAATCTGTAAGTGTGCTTGGAAGCCAATTTGACTCATGTAAACACATCGTTATTTATCAAAGGGAATCCAGAAATTACACCAACCTTGTACGGCTGTTGTGGAAGGACTGTAGCTTCTATTATAGTCAGAGCAGGGGCCAGCAGGTTCTTGTGACTGTGCTTCTTTTGTCTTCTACTTAATACAGTTGCATAGAATGCAGTAAAAACCCGCGTATGAGAACGCACAGTACAATCTTGTAAGTCAGCCTAACTAGGTTCTTATATATTGGGTACCTAGTAGGAAATGAGGCTCTTCAGGTTTTTAAATTAGTTCTTATTTCATTCAGGGCTTTCAGGTATTTGTTTTGTTAATATTCAAACTAAAAGCCAGTATTTACTGTCAGTTCACAGCACCTGAGTTCGTGAGATCTTAGTCACAGCAAAAGTTTGTGGAAGAATCAGAAATTTGATAGAATACAATGAAAAGCTTTCAAAGCATCTTCAAAGCTCTTTGCAATATGCACATATGTATAGCCGTAGGAACCGGTGGCACTGGAGGCACGACGTGGCCCCCAAGATCGTGGAATAAACAAAGAAGTGCCCCTTTTGTTTTCAGGAAATGCCTCTTTAGTTTAAGGGGAAAGTGCACTGGAAGTGACAAGCTTGAAATGCTTCCTACCGCACATATGGTATCATCAGTCTGAATAGGCTCAATGACGAAGCAGCTGGAGTTTTAATCTAATTTGATGATCTCTAAAAATAAGAACCTATAACAAATTTCAGGTTGAATGGGTCCTTATGCGTGTTTTTACTGCAGGCTAAAAGTTACAATTTGACTCAATATGACATGTGGTTGCTGATTTCTGGCACAAGAAAGACAAAATAACTGGTTGCTTCAAAATTGCAGCTGCTATGTTCTCCAACAATGTCAAAATAAAGTGAATATCGCAAATTTTCATTTCATTCATTTTTCATTTTAACTTTTTTATCCATGGTAATCCACTCAGATAACACACTGTTTTACAGGGAGCCATGCAAAAACAAAACCTAATAATAACTAAAATATTCAACCCTATTTACAATAATCTCAGTCAAAAAAAAAGGAAAGGAAAACGAGATGAGTCATAGTTTGGTTTTATAATTTCTTCGAAAGGAGCTGAATGATGCGGACGCTTTGACAACACTATCTAGATCACTCCACACCCTAGCCTCTCTGTAAGCAAACGATTTCTGACCAGTTGATGTTCTCAATAGTGGCAATCTGAGGTCAGTTTTAGAGTTCCTCAGCTGACGGTTTGTAGCTTCAGATACCTTTTGAAATATGTTTCGCAAGTAATCAGGGGCGAGGGCGTTCAGAGATTTATAGACCATCTTGCTCGTCTCAAAGTCGATCAATTCTCTAATGGTCAGCCAGCCAAGACTCCCTATCAAAGGCAGAGCTGAGGCGTCATAGGGGCTGTTTGTGACAATCCTGGCAGCTCGATTTTGAAGTTTTTGCAACTTATCGAGGGCTGCCGCACCGAAAGAGCCCCAAACAGGGCAGCAGTACCTAAAGTAGGGCTCAACGAGACTTCTATACAACGTAATGAGGCTTTCCTTAGGTAGGTATCTTTTGGAAAACTTCAGCATACCGATACCTCTAGAGACTTTCTTGATTGTAGAGGACAAATGGGTAGACCATTTCAGTTGATCGTCAACCTGCAGACCTAGATACTTGGTGTTGTTAACCATAGTAATCTCCTCGCCACCGATGTTAAGGTCAGGTTTGGAAGAACTAGGCAAGTCTATACTATGAAGCTTGCACCTGCTACCCATTATCATCCCCTGAGTCTTTACGACATTAAGCGATAACTTGTTGCCCTCAAGCCAACATCTAAGGGCTTCAAGGTCAGCATTTATTGCAGTATTAATATCGTTCATAGAAGGAGAGGAGTAATAGATAGTGATGTCGTCAGCATACATTGCCACATCAGAAGTCTTTAAACAGTAGGGGAGGTCATTTACGTAAACTAGAAATAGTAGGGGTCATAGGCAGGAGCCCTGGGGAACTCCACAACCGACCCCTTCAGTTGCAGATGTATGACCATTCACTCTACAAAACTGCTTCCTATTGTAAAGATACGACCGAAACCAGCTCAGTTCTTTACTCCTAACGCCATAGTAGTTCAGTTTGTTCAAAAGGATTTCATGATCCACAGTATCGAAAGCTTTTTTGAGATCGATAAAGACTGCTGCAGTATACCTCCCCTTGTCAATGTTTAAATACCAGTCATTAGTGCTTTCAAGTAGACACGTTAGGACAGAATGTAGTTTCCTGAACGCTGACTGTAGGAGAAAGATGAGCTGATTCCGGTTAAGATAGTCGTAAAGCTGATCGAAGATTAACTTCTCGAAAAGTCGAGAAATGACAGGGAGCACAGAGATAGGCCTATAGTTTGATTTGTCATCGGTGGCTCCATCTTTGAAGATAGGTGCTACCCTCGCCATTTTCCAACTGTCCGGGAATCGCCCAAGAGAAAGGGATAAGTTGAACAGTTGCACGAGAGAAGGTGCCAATACTGAAATGCCAATTTTTAAGAAAAAACTAGATATACAGTCAACACCCGACCCATTGGAGGTTTTAATGCCGCCACAAACCCTAATCAAAGTCTCCTCGTTCTGAAATGAAAGTTCTAGCGTTCATGTGTTTGAATTTTTGCAAAATTTGAAATGCTACACACGCAGGCAAAACTGTCAACCGTTTATTTTAACGTAGCAGATACACAAATAGAACCCAAGAGGCATCTCTTGAATATTTGCCTGATTTGACCTTGACCTTGTCGAAGCTAAAGAATGAAGAAGCACTTTTCAGAAGCAACCATACTTTGACTTTTCTGAGTCATGAATCAGCAATCATTTATTAGATTGACGTGAATGAAGACTCAAATTCTAAGTTGAAGCATATCCTATGCAACTGTATAACGGATGTAACTGTAAAAGCAGCGACATAAATGGGGCAAAACTTTTTTTGAGATACTCGGTTGTGTTACAGTAAAAAAGGCCCCGTTTACACAAGATCGAATCCACATCGGATTGAATCCATTTGGATCCACTCCACCTTTCGAAGGGGCGTTTAAACGAGATCGGATCCATAACTGGGTGCAGTTACACGAGATTGGATCCATAACTGGGTGCGGTTACACGAGATCGGATCCATAACTGGGTGCGGTTACACGAGATTGGATCCAAAGCGGATCCACATCCAGGGTGGATCATTTTGCTAGAAAGTTGTCAATGTGAATCGCAAGAAGAATAGAAGCAAGTGAAACAGTCTTCGTTTTGGCACCACTATAAAGGACTACCATTATTGAAATGCCTCTTACTGTACGTCACTGGGCGTCAATGCGTCTCGATCCCGGGGGGTATATAACATGTTGAGGGTACGGGTATGTGCCGCTTATATGGGTGGGTTTTTGGGCCAAAAAATTCTCTAAACAAGGGTCCCATTTTCGGCAGATTTTCCATGAACATGGGTGGGTTATCCAGAAATTGGGCAAAAATTGCCAAAAATGGATCGTTTTCCGCCAAAAGTCATCATAAAAGCAGGTATGACAGCAATTTTCGGTAATTAGAAGAGGGTACCTTTCTGAAAACCGGGTGGCAGACCCCCGTCCATCCGCAAGTCATGTACCCCCCCCCCCCCCCCCGGGGTCTCGATTTCGACCCGTACCCGTTTGGATCCGATCCCATCTGTTCACACGAGACCTTTTTGGGATCAGATGTAAATATGGGATCATTTTCGAAAGTGATCTCGTTTGGGGACGGATAGCAAATCAAAATAAATGAGTTCGGATCCGTTGAATGCCGTGTAAATGCAAGACCTATCCATTAAAGTTTGGGGATGGATCCATCTGGATCCGATTTTGTATAAATGGGACCCAAAGCTCAAAATGATATTAATACTGATCGATACAAAACTCAAAAAGTCTTCTCATTTCCAGATGATGGCAAACGCATTTGCATCCAAAAAGAAGAAATCATAAAAGATCTAAGAAGAGTCTCCTTTTATTCCGTTCTCCGCTGTTTTCCTTTTATCTCTTACGTTTTTACTGTTAACAACTGGCATTGCAGAGATGAAGCGAAACGAAAAGTATGTTTATGGTATTAGCAGTTTATGTTTCCCTTGTATAAAGCCATTTCAGAAACCATTAGTCTAGTCTGTACGTTGAAACATCACCAAACAGAACATCGTCAAACACTGTTAGGCATGATTTCCATTAGGCGGAATATTCCGCTCGCAGCGACCTTTTCCAGCAATCTGATTGGCTTGCGGGAAAGCGACGTCGCTCAAAAGTAGAAACCCATTCAACTTTCGAGCGGAATCGTGCTTGCAAACAAAGCAAGATTTCTGCGAGAGTAATTTTCCGCCTAGTGGAAAGTAGGCTTTATACAACGGAATACGGACGCCAATACAGAACGAATTCTTTAACTGTGTATATCATTCTGTTACACAAATTTGAATATCGAGAAATTTGAGAATTTTACTGCAGGAAGCAAAAATTTGAAAAAGTTTGACGACGATGATCACGTTATGATCCAATCAAATTCACTCAATAGACAATTATGGAAGAGATAGTGGTAAGGACCATTTCCCATAAGTCTTTGCATTCAATTTTAGAATTTCAAAAGAATCAAAATAAATTCTAACTAAGACTGAGTCAAGTTTAGGACATGTTCCTCAACGGTCAGGCCATTTTTTCGTAATCATCAATGAGTGCTTTTGTATACATTTTCATCACATTTGATGACGTACAACAAGTTGTCTGACGATGCTGAACGCGTTCTGTAAGACCATGTTTATCGTATAGACCAGCTTTGACACGACAATGTCTCTTTAATAGTCTCTTGCTAAACTCATTACGAGAGATCCCATGCTTCGTTTCATTTCTTGATAAACTGACAGCACTGTATTTCAACAAGCGGCCCATGACATCACAGATAAAACTTTGGACTTACTTCATGAAGAGTAGAATTCGATTCTCTCGAAGATTTGTTGGAAAGATGATTCTAAAAATTCCATCCCTGCAGTGGACTTGTCTCTCTCCCGCGTTTATACCCACAAAAACTGCCACCTGAAACACCTTCATAGGAAGGAAGAAAATGCCTCCGCGAAGGAGGGAGAAAACCTCCCTCTCTCCTTCGCAGAGGCAATTTTAGAGTATTTCACGTACGCAGATGAGACTTCGGCAAGTCCATCCCTGTAGCTGCACCGCTAAACCAAAACGAATGGATGCTTAAAGACTGCAAAGCAACATACTGAAATGTTGTATTGTTACTGCCCCTAAAAAATCCAAGGGATTCGTCTAACTTAGGTCCATGATTTTAGCTGTAATGCCATGACTCCCAAGTTGACGTGGACTGCTGTCAGACTAGACATATTACGTTGAGTCCTAGTAATCGCTACCACCCACCCACCCCTCGCTCATAGTATGAGCGAGGGGTGGGTGGGTGGTAGCGATTACTAGGACTCAACGTAATAAGTCTACTGTCAGACCAGATTATAAAAAAGAAGCGAAACATACGGCTCTTGTTATGAGTCTGCCACCTTACCTCCACCAACTGATGTGCTCTATAATATTCAATGTTTATTTTTCTTGATTTTTAGCAGCAATTACATCAGCCTCTGTGATAGTATGGAATACTGTGTCCAGTTCATCAACTGGAAGTTCCATTTCACTTCTTCGTTTTTCTAACTTTTCTTGAGCCGCCTGCCGATTTACATATTTGTATGATGCTTGCTTTCGTAGTTGCCTTCGATGCTTTAAAAAGAAGAATGGGAGTGAAATAATAAATACATAAAGGTATTTCAAAGATCGAGGAGTATAGGAAGATCGAGCAAAGGGAAATTTGGGAACTAATTGTTGTTGTGACGTCTAAACTAACTATGAAATAACTATGAATGTTACATACAAGAGCACTTGTTTCGTGTCATTTTTGCCTTATAGGCCCTGTCCACACGTATCCGGATATTTTTGAAAATGCATCCTTTTTATCCGTTTTGGGTTAGCGTCCACATGGAGACGGCATGTTTGGTCACCAAAAACGAAGCTTTTCGAGAGTGGACCTTTTGAAAACGCCATTTTCATGTTGTCGTGTGGACGGGTGAAAACGGAGCTTTTCGAAAATGCTGACGTCACAGCATCGATTTAAGACGTATCAAAGCATGCGCACGGATCTTTGGGGATCACGCAAGGACATTTGGATTGTTTGTTTTCTTTTGTCAAATTTCGAACAGCGGAGTTTGAATGCAGCAGTGTCTTTCGTGTGGACGGGCGATATTTTCGAAAACACTCTTCGTGTGGACGCGGATATTTTTTATACGGATAAAGGAAGATGCGTTTTCAAAAATATTCGGATAAGTGTGGACGAGGCCTTAGTCAATGTTAACATTGGGCAGTTATTACCTTTGACCATGGGCAGTTGGACATTACTGTTGTGATGTCAGAATAACCCATGAAATAACTATGAAATGGAATGATTCTCTCACCCAGCTGCATTGTGTGTGACTTTCTTTACCATATCTTAGGACCAAAGTTCAAATTTTGAATCCCAACCAAATTGCAAGTCATTTCGCCTCCAGCCTTGAGGCATTTTCGTTTGAATTAGGTTAGGAGGTGGAATGTTGCTGTAGTTTAGTTGAAATTAAAAATTTTAACATCGGGCCTAAGACATAATGATAGAATAAAGGCGGATTTCCATTCAGTGCATTTCGTCGCGCGCGCGACAATTTGCGATCGATTTGCAGTCTGGGCATGCGTACTTTGCGTTATTTGGTAGCACGATCTGAGCGCGCGATCGCACAAAAAAGTAGAATCTCATCCTACTTTTGCGATCGATCGCCAACGTTGTAACAGACCCAGCAGGGAAGGTTAGGCCATACGACGTGCCCATTTGCCCTGGTTTCTATTATTCTTCTCATTTGCATCATCTCCTTCGTAGGAGTAGCAACGGCTTTAAACATCTATTAATAGGAGCCATCTTTGATCACGTCATTATTTGAATTTGGAGAGCTCGAAGATGCCTCTGGACTACTTATCGGAATTGAAAGAAAGTTGTGCGATCGCTAAAAGTCGATCGCTAACTGTCACGCGCGCGACAAAAATCACTGAATGGAAATCCACCTTAATACATCACATTGCTTGGATCCAAATAGCACCCAAATATATCACAAAATACATCCAAAAAAGGTGTGAATTTTCATGGCAATACACTAAAAAAGTGCCGTCTTGATCTTCTGAGCACACTTTCGGATACTGCAAACTTCACACATAAAAAGGTAAGACGATTTCCCCGCATTACTAGCCATCCATGTGCTCTTAAAAGGTACAGTCCATGGTAATAACAAATCTTTCTGTTTCTTAACAAAAGCAAGGGAAATCGGTGTAATCTGCAGAGCTACGTATTGAAGATTGAAGACTGAAGAACCAATGCCTTCGCTACTGATCTCATTGTTTTCTGCATCCAAATTAAAATGTAATGATTTTAGCAAGGAAAATAGCGAAGGGGGTCCTTCCTTCCTTTCAGTCTAATTAATACAAAAAGTACTAACGTTTCTTCCTTCATCTCCTAGGCCCTGAGGCCATTGGGCAACTGACAAGCATTACAGCCTTATTTTCAAAGGTGGCCTAATTTCATGCAGTATGAAAGAAATTTTGCACTTCCGCTCCACACTAACTTACCGTAGCTGCAGCTCCAGATACGGGCTTATGTCTCGTTCAATTCCTACCCTGACCATCTCCTCGGGCAGCCCAGGGGTCAACAAAAATTTCATGCACAAAAGCCTGGGGGCCGGGTAAATTTTTTGGCGAATGCCCGGGGGCCAGGCATTGAGAAATGGTACATTCCAAGCAACTTTATAAGCAAGAGCACCTAGCATTGTCAAATGCCTTGGGGGCCTGGGAAAAATTGACGGTCAAATGCCTGGGGGTTGGGAATTTTTTCATGTGCAAATGCCCAGGGTATCGTGGAGGGGATGATCAAGGAAGGAATTGAACGTGACATTATTTCTCCTTACGTGCGTCAAACATTGGACTGGAAAGGAGTGAAATCCATGAAATCCACTAAAAAGAAACAAACGATCGCAATGCATGTCGGTTGTGCAAGGACCTTTCACAAAGGACCTGATATTTCATTGAGTGACAGCAAGGAAATCTGGCTGCTTTTTTAGCCTTCCCTTGCAATGAGCTTGTTTCATCTATTTCGAAGGGGTGCAGTTCGAAGTATTGGATGTAACGGAACCGGACAATATACTGCAGAAGTAATTAAAACTAAATCTATCTATTTTCATTTTCAATGATTGTTTTCAAAATTTCTAGGAAATATAATACCTAATAGTGCATCATTTTGGTGGAAACCGTTAAACGTGAACGGAAACATTTAAGAATATTGCTACATTTGATTTGATCTATTTTGATAATTTTTCATGCAGCTTCAAAAGACATATTTGCATTATCGAACCTCCAACAAAAGTTCTCATGTCCATCTCATCCCCTTCTCATCGAAGCCCCATCATGCTAGGGTGCGTAAATGGGAACAGGCTACCCGTTCTATCGCAGTCTGTGCAGAGAAGCATAATTTCAGGTCAGAAGCTGTGCATGGTTAACGAGCTGTCACCGAAGGTTAACGTGGAAATAATTTAATAGAAAATTCAAAACGCAGACCAGATTACTGAACCTTTAGCTATTTTTAGAAAATTTTTCCAGGAAGCAAAAGAATTTTCGTCAAAGGTAGACGTGATTTTCGTGAATGAATTGCCCCTTCAACTGGTACAATGTAAGTCTTTAATACCCCCTTCACACTGGCACGCTAAACCAGCTTAAACTAAACTTGGTTATGGAATGGAGCCTTCTAATTGGTCAGTCCAACAAATCGAAAGTATTTGATTGGTTGCAATCTAACCTCGCTCAGATAAAGCTAGTTTAGCATGCCCATGTGAATGGGGTACAACTGAAAAGCTTCCCTTTTAAGAGTTCACTTCTATTTTGCTGTAACTTTTCACGCTATTCGTTGGGCACCACCTTGAAACACTTGGAAGGAAGCAAATGGTTTTAAAAGATGCACACAGGGATCACAGTTTCGTCAAATATATCATCTCTTCCAGTAACCAAATAAAGATAGGGATTTGACTTGAATTGCCAATGACATCTAGAGGACCAAATCGGAATTTTGGAGCACTATTTATAGGTGAGAACATATTCTTCAAGCTCAAGAATATGAAGCATGATTTCTTCGAAATGCAAACACACAGTGATCAGTGTTTAACAAAACCATACCTTCTCTTCTGCAACAAGACAAAAATTGTGATTTGACTGGAGTTACGATTGAAATCGAAACGTCCAAACGGACTTTTTGAGTTATATTTACGGGAGAGAACATATTATATACAGCAAACCTGGATTCAAAAAATGCACACAGAGATCACAGTTTCACTAAAGCATACCCTCTCTTCTAGTGATGAAACAAGGACCTTGATTTGATCTGATTTGCCATTGAGATTGATAACTACAAATCGGAATATTTCGATCATGTTTTATTGGAAAGTAAAAATTTTTCGAGATTTAAACGTACTTTGACCTAGACTTCTTAAACACAGCGCGAGTACTACACACAAGTAACTCGTGACTTCAATTCACAAAAGCATGGCTATATATCTGAGCTAAGCCTACACTCTAAGTAGTCTCAGTAGCTTCAGCAATCATAAGTCGTTGTAGTACGATATTAATTGTGATCGTATCCACGTGGACTTCGATCTAAAAATCTGCGACCTGGCAAGTTAAAACCGAAACGAATGAATCTCAGGTCAAGCAGTCAGTGGCGTCAGGGAATAGAAACGTAAATTTCATTTTAACGATTTCCCAGCAGTTTTGCAATACTGAATTCTTGAAACATGGGATTCATCAAATGACTATCACTTTGAAAATTACCAGATGAAGAGAAAAAATACTTCAATCGATTGGCTATTAGAAAAATCAATTATTATGATTCTAGCTCATGTACAATTACTGCAATAATTCTTCAAAGAGGAGACAATTTTGAGTAACCATGTACCAGGTCAGTTGTTCAGCCAAGGGTACTTTTGCTCTTTTTGGGTCATGCTGAGTTTGTTACTGTAGATTTCCTATGCAGTATATCAGAAGTTTTATCATGGGACCTTGAGTCCAAATGAGGTTACGAAACCTTACTTATTATTTACGTTACTGGTTCAATATAGCTTCGATTTCCATAGACTTCTCCATATACTGTTTAACAACTGTGAGAACAATATTCATTTGGTACCCCCAGCCAAGCCAGCAGAAAGATGAATGAAAAAATAACAGCACTTGTATAGTTAACTAAACAATATCCTGGCTGCACTTATCTCAATATAAGTTAAAAACGAGAACCAAAAATCATTCAAGAATCTCTAATAAAAGGCTTGCCTGATGGACTCCAGCAGCTTTTAACACTTTACCTCCTTCGCAAGCATGGAAGAAACAAACTTTATGATCAAGTGGCAGCCCACCCTCAGGACCAGGCGTGCCAAAAGGGCGATGGATGGAAAAGGATGTATATCCGTATAGCTAACCAAACAACTTTCTAACTGCGTTTTTCTCAGTACAGGTTTATAACATGGGCCGAAACTCAATAAACCAGCCCTAATAAGAGGCCGGCTAATAAGAGGCCGGCCTAAATGCTCCTGCAGCTTTATTTACCATATTGAGTCTTAAATCCAAGAAGCTTAAATAAACCATAGTCATTTTGAAGATACAGCGGGTACTTGCAAACAAAAAGTCTATTGCACAATCTTGTAAACAATTTACTGATTGTCTAGGCCGTATTTCTTCAGCTGTTATGTAAACTGTCTATAGATTAAGTCTAAGCCTATTTAGGTGGCAAATCATTCATCTAGCAACTAAAAATGGGATTCTTTTGACAGCATGGTGGAATCAACGGACTCTTTCGAGGGTAACAAACAAATTTACCCACTTTCCAGCCAATGGAAGCGAAGTACATGTGTGGCTTGTATATGCATGACAACCTGTCATAGCAACGTGATTGACTGATTGAAAAACAATGAGATCAAAATGGCGCAAATTGATACCGGTAAAACAAACATTACGCAGATGTGTTAGGTGATTCTCCACTGGCAAATGGGTATTCGTGCAATTATCCTTATAGTTGATAGATAGATAGTCATATAGCAATGGCAAATTTTGCAAAGTAAAAAAGGACACAGGTCTGATTAAGATGAAGCGATATGCTACAATCGCGGACAAAACTCTTGACACACTTCGTTTTGGAGGAAATTTCGAGTTGAGATCCCCCCCCCCCCCCCCACCCATTGCAATGTTGAACGCTGATGAAAATGTCATAGACGAGATGGCAAGTATGTCTTCTTCATTCAAACAACCGAAATTGCAGTGGGGGGCAGGGGGGCATTAGCAGTGGAAGGTAGCAGTTTACATGCGGAAAAGGCCTCTTTTAACGCAAAACTCATCTGTCCCAACGAGTTTTGTCCGTGATTGTAGCCTCAAGTAAAGACTTCTGTGCAACCAGACAGGAAAAGTAATGAAAACATCCAAGGAACAAACCTCATTCGGTGAAACATAATGAGGATTTTCATAAATTGTCGATCCACCAAAACTACCACTAAAAATTCGGATTGGATTCAGAACAAATCGTGGTCCTAAAAATTGAAAAAAGTACATTATATCGTATTAAAAATCACATGAAGTAATATTAGCGGCCAAGAACTAGATAGCGAGCGCATTTTTTTGCCAAAAGTCAATTTCTGGACCTTGAGCGTGACGTAAGAACCACGTGTATTCAAAATAAAACTACTGAAAGATACGAGTTATAATTGTTGAGATTCTGTTAACTATAAAGAAAAGGAACGCTAGAACACACACTTGATGTATCACTTTTACACTTACATACTCTCGAACCGTTTAAAAAGTACTGCAAGAAAGTATAAGCACTAAAGAAATGATAAACCATAAGCTCCTTTCCATAAACTATATAAATGTAATAAATAAGTTGAAAATGTAATCTAATTAAAAAAAACGATTCACTCTCATTTCATCATAAAGCAAAACGGAATAAGAGTTGACAATTTGTTTAAGCAATGTTAACCAATCATGATTTACCAACGTAATCACGTGACGATTACTTTCGCGCCAAAATGATTAGCCACAGCACAGGCAACTTTGCAAAAGACGTGACGGGCACAGTGTGACCGGGTGTCGTTGTATCGCTATAATGCCGTACTTTATATAATGTCGAAGATGAATTTCAATAAAGTGAAACAATTCAGATTGTAACGGGATTAGAACCTAGTGTGACCGCAGCCATTGTTTAACTTCAGTATCATCGCGCTAAAAACATTTTTTTGTAAAATTTTTGTAAAGGTTACTGTAACGTATTGGCAGCTATCTTACAAAGATTAATGTGTTGATATTGTTGCAAAAAGGGAAGTATGCTAAGCTAATTAGGAAGTCGCTTTGACGATAGGATAAAAGATCAACTCTGGCCAAAAAAATAGCCTCAAGCAAGTTTCTATTTTGTGTTGAACAGAGGGGGCTTTGGGGGGGGGGTACTAGAACCTGCAAACCGGGACAAAAATTAGCAAAAACCCGAAATCCCACAAACAACAAAAGCTAAAACCCGAGATTGGACTTCTGAATAAAATCTTCAATTTTCGTCAATAATCCTCGATTATTTCCAGGATGTGCGTTTTCACCGACTCCCTGCGCCTTGTTTTAAGCATTCGAAAGCTGGTATTTCAATCTCAGTTAACCAAATGGACTGTATGACTTTAAAAACCCCACAAAATAGGAACTTTGAGTGAAATACCCTAAACCCAAGCACAAAAAATGGCTAAACGCGCAACCGGCAACACATCTCAAAACCCGGAAACCCGTATGATGTAAACGTCAATCCCGAAATCCGTGGGCTAAAATTGGCCACACCCACAACCCGTGAAAGCCCAAAGCCCCCCTCTTGAACACGCTGCTGGGAATTAAACATTGTTGTTTATTCAACATGCATCTCTTTGTTTTCAGTTAAATTTCATGCCTCATGAGCATGGATGAATTCTATGAAACAAAGTATTCATCTTTCCGATATTACAAAGCGACTTGCCTTTCTGAAGAGTAGATTTCACACCTTGAATGCAGGCACCCATGATGATTTGCAATTTCTGTTTATTTGATGTGAATGAGACTAATTTAATCAGCTTTAATTTGTTCATCCCACACGAGGTACTGGTCAACTTGGACACCGAGATATTAGAGAGATTACGAAACCAGGTCGGAAACGCCAGCCAGAACGTCATCTGATATTCTGTAAAGGAAGTATTGTTTCCGTACTCTACCTTTGATATATCATCCAAAAGACCAAAATGAGGCCTTCTATAACTCACAGATGCCTGAAAACCAAATTTTCAAAGATTCAAACATTCATTCAAACATTCAAAACGACTGAGTTATATTGCACTACAGAACGCCAGAAATAGGGTTTCCAGGTTGTGAAATTGAAAAGGACAGCTTCAGAGACTCTCAAGGGAAGCAAATTTGGACAGAAAACAAGGAATCTTTTGAATAACAAAAGCAACATTGCGTTGCAGTTGCCGTCGTGGTTTCGTAAACTCCCTATTTAAAGGGAGTGTGCAATGGTAAATAGGCTTCTCTATAAATAGAACAAAGAACATGCGCAAACACAACATTGTTTCTTTAGCTATCGATTATTAACAACACGTGTGGGCCATCAATTTCAATGGGCTATTTTTAGATTTTTCTGCTCTGTGCAAATGCAGGCTTTTAGCCTTGCACAAACCCTTTAATACTGTCGATGAGCTCTACAGGAGAATCATTGATCACCAATGTAGAAAAATCTACAGCTTTTTCACTGATCTTTTTAAGATTTGGTCTAGATCCAATGACCGCTGCTTGAGTCTTGATTACATTCAGAGACAATTTATAGGTCTGAAACCATTCTTTTAAACATTTCACTTCGAATCTCATTCAGATTCTAAATGACTAGTATTAGTAGGATTTTAATTTGTAAAGTTTTTAGTACGGCCCCATGAAAATCAATCATTATGACTGACAGGGCTACCGTGCAAAAATAATTTTAAAATGAAATGAAAACATTAAATGACAAAATGGAAAACTGCATCCAGAGGTGTCAAATCTATTCTTAAGAAAGACAAATCGCTTCAGAATGTCAGAGAACTGAATATTTGGTTTGCAGACTTCACCCTTGCTTGTCCAATGGAATGAAACATACGAATGATTTATCATTAACCCTATAGTGGTTGGGCTATTTGATAGTACTATTTTGGTTGGGGGGGGAAGCCCCCCCCTACCTAACTCTTGACTGGTAATAGGTAGAGCGACAAAACTTGGTGTGCTAAAAGCCTCAGACATGTACTTTCTGTAAATATGAAAATTAACCTAAAAATAGCCACCATTTTTGCTTACGTCAGCATTTTCCCTTGTGTGGTCAAGAATAGCGGCAAAATTGGCCAAAATCAGGAAAATCGAGATAAAATTAAATTGGAGCATATTTCCCATCCAAACATGATATTTGTGATAGAATGCATCAAATAACACAACATACAAAAGAAATTTGCAAAATATTCCACTTCTGCTCCTTTTTTCGCGATAATTGAGATTTGAGAATTTGCGATTTTTCCTGGGTCAGTCCCAGAAAATTGTCTCCCGCCCCCTCATTTTTCACAATATTTCAATGAAACTTTTTGAGAAGTTGCACAATAAGTAGTTGCAAAAAGTCAAGAAGTTTCATGGCCATAAAATTCTGCCTCGCAGAGTTATTAAAAAAAACCACTAGGGGGGGGGATTTGCCCCCCAACCAAAATAGGGTTAAAACGCATCGCGGGTAAATTGGGGCCCTTACAACAAGTCGAAACCACTAATTGAGGCAAGCAACTAAAGAGAAAAAGTATATTACCGATTTCTGTCAATGAAAAGTCGTTCTGGTTCACAATCTAAAATGAAAACAAAACCTTGTTAAAGTTTCATTCCCTTAATCCTGTCTTGAATATTTAAAGGGCACCCAGCTCTCTGTCGACAAGCATACCCTTTGAGTGCCCAGTTGATCAAGTAGACATTCCAGGTGCCAGAAGTGAGGCAGGAAAGCTAAAGATCCAAAACAGAACATAATATCATATTCATTGACATATTCATTGAGAAACTGAATCAAACTCAAATTCTACTCCGTACAATGCTTCCAGGCATGCTTGCTTTGAATAATATCTAGAAGTATTTAGGTTATCAATCGGCAACCGAATAGCAGTTGGTTTGCTCGGATGTTGGCGAGAAGCATGAGAAAGCATAACCGCTTTGGGGCCATTTTTCACACGACTATGAGGATCCCAGATTCTCCATGATTATAGTGTCAAAAACTTAACGATCATAATTATCTTCTGATGAAGTTCCGTTGATTGTTGATCTGTTATGAAGATATAAACAAACAACGTCGAATTATTCTCTTGGAACCCTGTAGTATGGTTTGCATCTGTTGCTCGTGACATTTAAATGGTTAAATTAGCCTCTTGCTTCCCCTCTGTGCCTAAAAAGTTTGAATCAAAATTTGATTATTCAGGCCAGTAGAAGCGGGGGGGGCAGGGAGGGGTCAAGCCCCCCAATAATTTTGACAACAATGATGCTACGTCATAAGCATTAATTAGAAGTATTATTCTCTATTGTTTAGAGAACAGTTGCCCCCAATCAGCAGATGCTTCCTACGGCCCTGGATTATTCAAATCTCTTCTGTACCAACAATAAATTTCCAATCAAAACTTAACTATCATTCTCCTCTTTACTGTACCAAAATAAATTTCAAGTCAAAAAGTAATTACCTGATAATTTCTGAACCAGATTCTGTTATCAACGATGGAGAAATTAAACACATGATCGAAGAATGGTTTACTCTTTGGATGAAGATTTGGTGTGCTGAATATTTGTGTGAACAATTCTTTTAATAATTTGTTTTGTGGATTGCTGTCAAATGCCTTTGAAGATAAAATGAACTTATTAAGGCTTGAAACAGATCTTGATGAACATGATGCTAAAAAACTATACACTGACTGAAAGGGAGACAATGACTGACACAAAGCATTCAACCAAAGCTGTATTGAATTACATCCGGGGGGGGGGTTACAAAACATAGTGACGATACGGGTATGTGCTGCTAATATGGGTGGGTTTTTTGGCCCAAAATTCTCTATACAAGATTCCTTTTCCCCATAGATTTTCTTAAACATGGGTGGGTTTGGTGGTAGATTCCCCAAAAGTTGTTTAAAATGGGTGGTTTTCCATCGAAATTCATCATAAAGGTGGATCCCAAGGCAAGTTCTGGAAAGTTGAAGAGGATATATACTTTTCTAAAAACCTAGCAGGAGACCCCCATCAATTCATAAGTCATGTACCCCCCTCGGGAAATTACATTGAATGAAAATGGTTGCAGACAACAGAATAGATACAATTTTTGTCTCTGCTATTCTCCCTATACCTACAGTTAAGCCTGAAATTATTATCATCCAGGCCATATTCAAAGTATGTTGAGTTGATCTATTTGTGAACAAATTCTACTGTGATTGAAGTTACACAAGAATACAAGAAAAAGCACGTCAGAAATACTGCAAGAAAAATTGCAAGGAATACAATTTCTTGGGTAGTTGGTCTGCAAATTAAATGATTCAAAATACTTTGGGAGTTTCTGTGGGTATGAATCATTTAAAGCTTAACTGTACCTACAAGACAGGGATCTATTTTGTGGTAACTCAATTTTGATACAATGAAAAAGATACCCAATTTGGCAAAGAAACTTTGTCAAAATGTACAGCTCTAAAGGAGTAAAAAAACTTTGCGTAGTAGCTGTTTTTACAAGTGCTCAAAAAGGACTAAATTGGTTTATCAGTTCATGTTCCATTTGGTACTTCAAATAAATAAACAAGATAAAATTCTTTTGATAATACAAAAATAACTTTTATTTCAACAGTTGGTTGGCAGTACAAAGAAAATTTCTGAGTTAGTCGTTAGCATGAAGTAGAATTCAAAATTCACCTTTTCAAAAGACAGTAAAGGGCGAGAACCTTTCAAACAATTACCAGTCAGCTTTAACTCATCCATAGTATGAACTAAATGAAAAGAGAATTAACAATGAAGGGAGAAATTCATTTGAGAAAGTAACTTTCTAATTTATCAAAGAGTACAATGCATGTCCTAGAGCCTAAGCAATTGCCATGCAAAGAAATCAAAATTTTAATGACAGTAAGAGTTCAGTAATACAAATTAATTCAAAATCAATAGGGATACAAGAAGGTAAAATTATATTTTTGATGGCTGTTTACTTTGTCAGGTCTTATCAAGCACAAATACAATTAACAGTGTCATATGAAGTACTTACTATTTTCAACTTGAAATTTAACAGATGGACCATGTGGTACACATGACATCCTTGGAAAGAACAAGAAATAATTATACATTGCCAAATGATATGACTCATATATTCAGTACAGGCCTTGATAGGTATATCAATAAAAATGTCTTCCTGCCTAAAACTTCTCAGAAAATTCTGAAGACTTCTTGTCCAAAATTTCTTACAGCTTTTCATACCTCCCAAGAATTTTAGGACATCTGGAGAATCTTAAGAGAATTCACTGACCAGAGGTGGCAATAGTGCATGAAGCTGCAAAAAGGAGCTCATTTTTCTTGAAGGAAAAAGAAGGGAAGGAAAATAGCATGTTGGATAAAGAAAGAAAAAAGACCAGGGAGGACAGAAGAAATGAAAAGAAAAGGAAGGAACAAGGAGAAGAGGAAGAACATAAAATGGAAAGGGAGAGAAAACAGAATGAAAAAGATAAAATAAAGGCTTACAATGTAAAGAGGAAGGCAGGAAAGAAGGACAGAATAAAGGAAAAAGGCAATGCTTGGTGGTGCTTTTGCACTGCTCATTTGTTTGCTGTAGTTCAATTGTGCTTTGAAATCTGGCACAAGAAATAATCGATTAAACAATAGAAGGAAGGATCTTAGTTTGAGTGCTTCACAGGAATGTACTGTAAATATCTTTCCACCACTGTTGAGAATTATCTTTGGCTTATGTACAAGAGGCCTGTACCACAGGATAAGAAGATCCTCGCTGCTTGCTATGGTCTCTGCACATGCATTCAGAAAGACTTCTATTTTAAAAACTGGTTATCCTAAGTTTCCATTCAGTCTGAATAACTATCTAAAATTGATAACCTGCAACTTACAAGTCAAGGAAATCCTTCTGTGACATTCAAATTTGATTCAGATAGAAAAGTAAGTGAAAATGAATGAATCTTACCAAAGGAATAAATCCTGTTTCCTCCTCATTTGAAAGAAAATGCATCTGTTGCAATTTTTCAGCTCACAAACCTGAAGGCAACAAGTTTAAAAACATTGTTTACATATTTCTTATTTTCAACATTGAAGAAATATGCTTTCAGCCAACATAATTTTTGTAATTGTTATTTTGATTTGTGATAGTCTTGTAACTTTTAAATCCAAGTTGTATAAAAGAACATATTTTATAAAAGAACCATTTACAGAACTCCTAAGATTTTGATTGTAACTAGCTCAGTTTTTAATGTAAAGTTTTTCTAAGATCATGTGTGTTTATAAAAGGGCCCTTATTGACAACAGCACTTCTATTGCTGAAAAGGTCACTTCCATGTAAAGAACTGTATTGTTATTATATACAGTCACTGTACTGTAAATTTTGAGGCACATCAATATTGAACCAATGACAGTACCAGATTTTCATGACTGTTAGAAAATAACATGCTGGCCAACAATATTGAAAACTGAAAAATATTTCAGGACAATTTAAGACTTCACTGCTAATCTTTGAGCTATCATACTCTCCTCTTACAAAATCATAAAATTCTGCAAGGTGTAAAATACATATTCTTGACATATATCATACAGTACCTCATTGACAACCTGCACTTCATCTTTTCTGTCTAGCTTATTATCTAAGTTGTAAATAAATTAAAGGGTTAGAATGGAGAACTTCTTGGAAAAATAAATAGTACCCAATAGATGTAAGCAGATGCCCCTGGAACATATCTCATTCTCCTTCAGTTTTACCTGGTAGTTGAATCCGATTAGAAGCTGGAATTAGTTCAAAGGAAGCTTTGCTTTGCTGAAATATATGAAACCACTTGTTGAAACAGATCCAGGGGAGTGATGCAGCATTGGCAAATGGCTGGAACCTGGCCGGAGCAGGTGAAAACAAAATATAAAAAGGGTATATATTGGCTGGAATCAAAATTAATGGTGGGAAATAAATGTCTATATGGGACTAAGGCCTATTAGTGATAACTACTGTACACCTATATCAGCACAAATTTTCTTCTGGTAATTCTTAAAAAGATGTCTTTCAGTTTGATCTTCCCCGTTGAATGTCTGGAGCCAGCCTGAGCTGGTGAAGAAAAAACAGCAATAGCCAAATAATAATAATAATAATAATTGCTTTATTTAACGTTGGCTTCTCGTCTAGCTAATTACATAGCTAATTAATGCCAACCAAACTTAAATACACGTTGTTGATAAATCTGTCTACAAAGAGGATATCAGTTACATCATAAAAACCCTAAATTCACAACAAATCGTTTGCATAATCTACAGTTGCAATCAAACTGATGGTTTTTAATGCCTTTTTTGAAGCTGTTCAGTGTCTGGGACTCTTTTAAGGAAGATGGCCTTGTATGCAATATCTTCGCTCCAAGAAAACGTGCATTTTCAAGACCATACCCTGTCGTGTTTGGTTTTGGTGCCAAAATATTTCTGCCACCACGAAGGGTATATGGAGTATCTTTCTCTACAAAAATTTGATTCATGAATCTTGGATTAAGATTCCTTTGAGTTTTAAAAATTTCAGTAGCAAGCAACTGCAAATTTTTGTGGTGAATGGACACTGTATTTGCTTTCGTCAATAATTCCTCGAAATTTGAACAACTATCCTTGTACGTGATTCTCAAAGCTCTCTCGTGGATTTTGTTTATTTTCTTATTAACCGACCTATCGTGAAACATCCAAACAAGTGGACAGTAGCTAAACTGAGAAACAACGAAAGTGTTCATCATAACCCTCAGTTTCTCAACATCCACATAGTCTGAAATACGTGCAAGTGCATGCAGCTTCTGTCCAGCTTTTTTACAAAGTGTGTTTACGTGGTTCTTGAAATCTAGCTTCCTATCAAACCAAACCTCTGGCCTGTGGCACTGGCTTAGTCCTGGCCACCGGCCAGAGCCTTGGCACCCTTGTACCGACCTGTTTGTCCAAAACCCCCAAAAATGTGCAACAACAATATAGAAGATGGATTGATTTTGTCATTAAAAGTACACTCAATCAAATTCTTGGCACTAATATTATCATGGGTAGCCTGCACTTGTGTAAGCTGCCATCTAAACCATTTTACATACTTCAGAAGAGTTGGTGGTAAATTCTTCTCCTATTTCAAATGTCTAAAAATTCAACAAAAAAGTAAATCAAACCTGCTCTAGAATGTGGTAATAGTGACCTCAAGTCAAGCATCAAATGTCTTGCCCTGAAGAGCAGAAAAATTACAAATTATATAGAATAATGAAATCTGCAAAAAACAGGAAAGTTTACCATAAGTTTCCACAAAAAATTTTTAGCATTTGAATGTTAGCTCTGATAGCCTCTTTGACTATGCTCTAGGAAATATTTTCTGCAAAATGACATTTGATTTTGGAAGGAACTTTTGAGTAAGACCATGAACCTTTCTTTTGAGTAAGACCATAAACCTTTTGAGTAAGACCATAAACAAGAATAATTGCAAACTCCACTAAAAATTTGAAAAATCAATGTGTTGCTGTTTATACCATATCCCATATGTTGTAAAAATGATATTTTTGGCCAAAATATTGCTGCTCTGTTACAGTACTTTACTTATTCATTCTTTAATTTATAATTCTAGCAAATATACATTACCCTTTGTTTTTTCATCTTAGTTCAGTTCAGTTCAGTTCATCATCATTTTAAAATTCCACTATATACAATATCAATATTCAACAAAAGGAACTAAAAACTAAATACGGCTTAACTAAAATACAACTAATGATATAAAATAAATAAACTAAGGATGGAAATATATAACATTGTATGCAGGGAATTTCTTGAGGAGGAGCTCTCTCAGTAGTTAGGGTTCATCAACAAAAGATTTCCATCCCCATTACAAATTTTGTCTGTTGGTAGGGAGAGGGTCTCACCTGAATCTGTTAAGATTGTCGTTTTGGGAACAAAATCCCGATAAGAGAAGTTGCAATCAAAATGAGAGTTTAAGATCATAAATATGCTGCTTTCATCGTATTTTACTTGAAACCTTGATCATTTGAATTACTTGTACTCCAGATTGGAAAGTTTGCAGAATGCTTAACCTCTGTCTCTTAACTTACTTAACAAACTTAACCTCTGACTCTCCTACGTCCAAATTGCTTGCGTGGCTGTATTTGTGTCACTAAACAATAGTTCTATTGTTTCCTTTTGTTGTTTTACGAAAATTTCGCGGCTGGAACCGCCGCTGAAATTTAAAGTGTGCGGCAGAGAAATCGGCCGAGCAAGGCAAACTTCCAATCTGGCTTGTACTCACCTTTCTCAAAAAAATTGGCAGTTTTGGGGCTGGCAATAAGAAAAATATATTGAAACAATGTAGGTATTAGTGGGCCTAGTAGGCAACTTTGACCAGAAGCAAAAAGTTTTTCCTTTACTCAGGGGGAGGGGGTTCAGATCTTAACAGACAAAATCTTTTAATGGGAACAAACGTCTTTTGTTGATGACCCCGCTTATTATTTTTTGACTTTACATTAGCATTGCCTTCAGCATGCCAACTTAGGGGTCATCGACAAAAGATTTTCATCCCCGTTAACGGATTTTGTCCGTTAGGGGGGGAGGGGGTCTCACCTGAATCCGTTAAAATTGTCATATTAGGGACGAAAATCTTGATAAGAAATGTTGCTTAAATATTTCATGAGAATTTGTTAGATCACGAACAAATTTAACTGAAGTTTGCAATAAATGTGTGGATTTCAGGTGTGAAACTTACCTCGTATCAAAATGTGTTGGTATGCGACAGACATGCTAGCTAGGCCATGCCATTCATGGTGGGCCTAGGCCAGGTGTATTACGGGCCGAGGCTGCTTAAAAGAGGCCAGAAACTTTTTGTCCGTTAACGAGGGGGGGGAGGGGGTTGGGTTCAGAAGTTAACGGACAAAATCCGTTAACGGGGACGAAAATCTTTTGTTGATGACCCCTTATTGATTAATGTGATACCTGTGGTTGATTCCTCTTTGACAGAAAACCAGGACTCTCTGTTTATTTGTCCATTTCTAAAAGAAATAGATAAGTACACATTGTTACCAGCAATGGGATGTTAACCATGACATAAAATGTATATAAAATTATATGAATATTTATTATCGTTGTGAAATTCTGCAATGAAATTGTTGTTCTTGTTTTGCATCTTGAGGACTCACAATCAAGCAAGCAAAGCAAGAGTGCTGGCGAGAGCGTGGTGGTTAGCGGGCAAGGCCTATATCTGTATATGATGGGTGATTGACTTTTCGTTTTTTTTTTGCATCTGCCTCTTATAGTATCTATATTTTGAAGTACCAACTCCTACCAATATGATGGGTGATATGTGGGCCTATACACAGAACGACTCATTTAATTTGTTGACATTTTGTTTTGCGTTAATTTTGTTTTCGAACAATCAAGTGAGACGAACGAAATATCATGTTGACATTCAATTCCAGGACAAACCTTCGGTTTCTTCGAATCTGGTTCTGGATCACCGCCATTTGCATTTTTATCACGGATTCTTTTTCTTCCTTTGGGCTTCGCCATCTTGTTTTTGACCATGCTTGTGTGTTTTAAGTTAGCCTCTGTCTGACGAAACCTCACTTTCGAACCATTGCTGCGCAACGCCAACGCCAAGCACCACAGCGCCAAATACATTGAACCCAGGGAGCGCCCTGATTGAACCGGCAAAAACAAAACCACTTACACACCCAAAACAATACAATGTAGAATTCGGAGAAAAATTGTTTGGTCATGGAATACTTGTGACTAGTGACTAGTGACTATGGGCATGAGACATGCACATCAATATTACACGCTTGGGATCATTTGCATCTCGCAAGCTTCATAAAGCTTTGTTTATTTGAAGCTCTGTGATTGTTAAGATTGTAAAATGAATGAATTATGTATTTCATGCCCGGGGGGAGGGGGGGGGGGTACTTCACTTTGGGTAAGACGGGGATGTGCGCCAGTTTTGGGTAGTTTTTGGCCTGAAAATTCTGGGATTGGGGTATCCTTTTACTGGAAAATTTCTGTGATTGGGGTATACTTTCACTCGGAATTTTCTGGGATTGGGGGTTACTCAAAATTCTGTAATGGGTGTTGAATGAAAGTACAACTGGATAAATTTTCGAGCAACACGTGGTCAGTTTCAGGTGCACTGATTTCAAGTATTTTTGTGTTGAAAAACGTCCTCAGATCAGAACCTCGTTCCAATGGCCACTTGGAACCAAAATAATCGTTCCCAGCCCTCTATCCCTTATCCTTTTGACGTCGAATTGCTTTTGTTACTTCTTCGATTGGGTATCAATATCTGACATATATTCTGGGATTGGGTATCAATATCGGACCAAATTTCTGGGATTGGGTCGTAATAGAAATCCTTGCGGCGCACACCCCCGTATGAATTTATAGTGAAGTACCCCCCCCCCCCGGGATTTCATGTAACTGGTAAGTCTTCTTCTCAGGAACATACACCTTGAGAAGCGTAAACTTTTCTGAAACAGTGAGTTCTGGAATTGCCCCTGGACGAGGTCTGACAAATCTTATGAGTCTGCAAAACATGGGAGCAAAAATCGTACTTGATAACTTTTGAATGATGTCGAGAATGACGCATAGATATGTATAGGAGGTTGGAAAATTTCGTGAATGAAAACAGCTTCCTGAAACTCCTAACCCCATTTAAGTGAAAGTGACCAAATGTTTACAATGCATTCCGCTTGCTAAACCCTTTTGAATGATATCTAGTTTGCATATTTTGGAAAATAATCGTATTTCTATGGTCAAAAACAGTTGTCCACAGAACGTAAGACATTGTTTGGAGCAAAAGACCAATTTTCATAAAAAGAAACTACTCACTCAACTCCAAACAAAAACTCTCATGTAACCATTCGTCATAACAAAAGAACTACTTCTAGCAAGATAAAATAAGTGCGATCTTACTTTATCTTTCTTCTGGGAAAGGTTTATGCAACATGTTGATGAATTTTGAATATACTCAGAACAAGTCCACGCCACGGAAGGTTCAGCTGTCACACATTCTGCTCAAACAACCAACGGGAAAACATTGCCAAAGACAACATCACACCTTTAAAGGGTTTAAACAGCCATTGTCATCCAGGATCCTTTGCAAGCAAAATGCTATTTCAGATGGTCTGAAAATCAAATTTGGCCTAAGCGGAAAAGCATAGATCAACACAGCAGTTGTTCAACTGATTGAAAAATCAGCTACAGGGTGTCTAAAAAAATGTGTCCCGTTTGTTTGCCTACTGTGGAGGAGCTGTAGTTTCAATTATCTCGGTTTTTACACAGTTGCATAGACTAGGCTTTAAGTTAGAGTTTGAGACCTTGTATGAGTCAATCTGACAAGTGGTTGCTGATTTATGGCGGAGAAAAGGCAAGGTAAGTGGTTGCTTCAAAAACAGCACTTCTATTGTTCTCCAGCAATGTCAAAATAAAGTAAGTATGCAAAGAAAGGGTTCTGGCATCGTATCAAAATTTTCACTACTTGTTTTAAAAAGTAGAAAGTGCTCTCTTATGAATAGACAACACTGCTACAACATTAAGAAATTTAGCAAAAATTGTTACACCGCGCTAGAACCATTTCTGTCAAAACCTACTTTATTTAGAATTGCTGGAGAACATCAGACGTGCTGTTTTTGAAGCAACCACTTATTTTGCCTTTTCTCTAACATAAATAGGGAGCAACTTTGACAAACGCATACAAGGTTTCAAACTCAAAGCTGAAGCTTGACCTAAGCGTCTGTGTACAAACCTAGAAACTTGAATCCACAGCTCCTCCACAGCAGCCACACAATATTTTTTGGGACACCCTGTAAAGTTGAATTCTCCATAAATTCAACTACTGCAGTGTGGATCCATATTTTTGTTCAGGCCAAATTTGTTTTTAAGACAGTCTAAAGTTACAGCGTTATTGCAACGGACTTTGAGTGACAATGACTCATTTTATCTACATCTTTAAATGATTTTAGCTTGTTATAAATAATACAGTAATGCAAATATGTCACTGCGAAGGCTAGTTAATCCTCTATCATTCTACATGGGCGTCAAATCTTCAAAGAAGGTGGTGTCAACGGCTGTAACGTCTTTCTTTGGACTGAATGTGAATGGCTCGACAAGAAATTTAGCTGCCTTGCGTTAATTTTACCGTATGAGTGTGTTTTGATACCTTGATTTATAGTAAAACTCTGCAAACAAGAACATATGTCTTTAAGAAGCAGACTGGCTAAGTTCGCATGATTATGGTGCTCTTCTTGCATTCATGGTGAGGCTCTTATCTCCAGGTCATTTAGCTGTTTAACATTACTCATCTGATGAACTTAGGGGAGGTATGAATGCATTATAGACATTGGAGGAAATAGTAACTTGTAGTGGAAAATTTGAATTACACCACACAAGCTGACCAAAAAAATTGCTTACCCTTAAAAAACTATTTTGAGATATTTGACTGTAAAAAAGTTGTGGTTTTCTATAAACGAATGAGATCTGATGTCTAAAAACCCTCAGAGGTCTCATATGATTAGAATATGGATAGAAATCAGTTTGTTCTTGTTTCTTATCTTTGGGTGCTTTTACTAAAAATCAGCCTGCAGTCTTGTTTGCGGGGATTCACTGTATAGACCTTTACACAATGTAAAGTTAAATTCGAGGTGAAGCTTGCATTCCCGAATGGAACTAAATTTCATTGCTGCAAACTTGGCACTCTGTTTCCAAATCTAACCATTGCTAACACATTGCATGGGCTGCCTTTGGAGACACACGCCGCTTGGGTGACTCCAAAGTGAGGCGAAGCCGGCAAATCAGCATTTCAATAGATTTTTGAGATTTTGGGTAAGGTCTATTACGGCGTCTTTATGTTTCAATTAGTTTTGAGGCAGTAACGTCATCGAATTGCTGAATCGCAAAGCAAAAAAGCTGATATTTCTGCTCACTTCAATATCGCAGACCTTCATAAACGACGGGTTTCTTCAAAATCCTACTATGTTCATAAAATGCAAGGTTTCAGAGTTAAATTTGTGAAAAGTATCCTAAGTTTATGCTGTCCTTAGATATTCTCAATCAAAAAATTGGAAACATGCAGTCTGTTAACAATGATAATAACACGCTTTACCATGTATCACACATCAGAATAGATTGTGCAGCTATTCTACACTTGCTAGATCAAACAATATTCCTTCATATATTTTTTGTAGAGATCTGATAAAGCTGCAATGTGCACGACGGTATCACACCACTCAATGGAATATTTCAAATACCAGGTGAGCAAAAAAAGTTTACGCGCTTGGTGGGCTTGAAATAAGAAGTATGAGGCCGATATTCAAAACTGAAAATGTTAATTATCAGTCAAAGGCTAATTTAGATGGGAAAATTATGTTCGGTAAAATGACTCATAAGTTAGACTCAGAAATTAGGAAAATGCTGGTCAGGAGCATGTTTGGGAAAGATGGTCCATGATTAACTTATTATTGAAATTAAAATTCTATTTCTGAAACCGACAATGTAAACTTCAAAGGCACATAAGTCATGGACTAAATTGGAACGTGGAATTCTTGATTCCCATACAAACCCCTTACGTGCATTTTTCTAATTTTTGGGTCTTAAAGATATGTGATTTTACCAAACAAAATCTTCTCATCTAAGTTAGCCTTTGACTGATCGATTAATATTTTATTTCTGAATATCGGTAACATGCTTTTGCCAAACGCGTAAACGTTTTTTCGACTCATCCGGTAGAAATGCACATAAATCTCTTGATACCGATTGTTTGTATAACCAAAAGGTACATTCTGATGTCTTGTCTTGGTTAACTTATAATCAACGCCTGAAATTCTGACTCTACGGAGAGGCCCTGTAGTGGTAAATTTGAGTTCAGATCTTTAGCATCTGCTCATTTGAGCCTTATTCAAATAACGTATCTCTTACGAATACATCAACGGTTCAAGAGGCATCACATCGTTCACTATTTTACATACTGCCAGCAGCGAAGTTGTCAATGAAAGTATTTCTCTGTGTAGGGCTGATGTACTGCACCTAGAAAAAGATAAATGGAATGTTATAGGTAATCGTGAGGGAAGGCGTGGGAATACAGGCGTCCAGTCTGAAAAAAACAGAGGAAACTGGGTATCACCGTTTTCTCAGAATTGAATGGCCTGAAACTGATTTACCGTAATTGAAGGATGCAAATCTTTGAAGTCATTATTTTTTAGTAATATATAACTCTTTTCGTTTCACGAAAAAAGTATGAAAGGACTCATCTAAAGTTTGACAAAATTGAAAGCACGACAATCTCAAAATCAATTGAGAAAAATAATGATTTTCAAGAAAACCTCAATTCCCCATTATGGTTTCAAGCAAAAGTCTGCAGCTTTGTAGTTTACAATTAAGAATTTTGACGATGAGGCAGCAAATCAAAACATACAAATCTGAAGATAACGAAGATATTAAAATCTGTATTCTATATTATATACTGTAAATTACACAAACTTTCGATCAAGGCTACCATGAGTACCAGCCTCCATCTAAAAGAATTTTCATTTAGAGAGAGTCTAGTACCCAGAGTATTTCAAACAATTCAGTATAGAAAAAAAGGAACATCCATTTCCCGGTTTAGGCCAGGCCGGATTCAATGGCAATCTGAGCCAAAAAGTGATAGGATCAGGCTCACATTTTCAATCTTTCTTGCAATGTTTTTCATCGTCTTTCAGAGTAAACCCATCTGCACAATGACACGAAAAGCCCTTCTCTTCAATTGAGCTCAACAGACAAAGATGTTTGCAGCCACCATTGTTATTTCCACATGGATTTGTACCTGCAAAACAGAAGGATATAGTTAAGCACTCAAAACTAAAATATATGGCTGTATGTAATAAGTGCAATATAATCATTTTTTGAAAGAGATTTACATAGATTGGCATGGTACTTTTCCAAATAAAAATAACTGATGCCAAAACAAAGATTGTTTACTTGCTTCTGTTATTCTTACGATTCAAATTGACAAATCTCTTGCAAAATGATTTGCTTTGGATGTGGATCCGCTTTGGATCAGATCTCGTGTAAACGCACCCACTTATGGATCCGATCCCGTGTAAACGCCCCTTTGAAAAGTGGATCGGATCCAAACGGATCAGATCCAATGGGGATCCGATCTCGTGTAAACGGGGCCTAAGTTGACCTCTGACTAATAGATAAACATTTCAGTTTTGAATATCAGGCACATACCTATTTCACAGCCCATCACAAGGGCAAGCTTTTTCTGACTCACACAGTACCGAATCGTGGAAATCAATAAAGGTGCTCTAAACATTGCACTTGAAGTTAAATCAATGAAAAACGAAACAAACGATTGCAATGCATGCCGGTAGCTAAAGAGCCTTTAAATGTTTATGTTACCTCGCGGTTTTGCTGCAACATGATTGACTCTGATAGCGTATGATCTAAAAAATGCTCCTCTGATTTCCTTCTTGTCATTCCCGTCAAATTTATTTGCTTTGTAAACCTTTCCAGACATTTGAGTCCAGTAAATCGAGGATTCAAAAACAGCCAACCCGAAAGATGATCTGGTGTTGGATTGCACTATCTTTCTTAGATCTGTACCATCCAGATTACTTGATCCGATATAACCCTTTCCACTGTCAGTCCAATAAAGACGGTTTAACACTTGGTCAGCAGCTACAGCGTTAGGCCAATGTAGATGCTCGGATCCGATGATAGTTTTTCGATCTTCACCATCCATGCTGGCTCCCTCGATCTTAGGATTCTCACTCCAGTCAGTCCAGAACATCAACCTAAAAAGAAGCGATTTGCAAACGTTATTGCTTTTACACACGAGAATATCTCGAAGGATGACGATCACAAATTACCGCGGAACCTGATCATAAGGCAAGCTGGCTCCCCGGACCCTGGTGGCCTTGCTTGCGGTTAAGCTTAAAAACACCCTCGTGCGTGATAATAGTTAAAAAGGTTGCATGATAGTCTCAAGTGTACAGGATTATTATACACATCAGCTTCTCTATACATCTAGTAAACGTTATGAAAGACAAGATACATAGCATTTGATTACGACATCTGTTGGGACTAAATTGCCAGAAAACTGATTAAAGGCTGACTTCCAATTGCATTAGTTTGGTCGGCAACCAGCGAGTTTGTCTAGTGCGCGTGCTTGCGTTAAAGACTTTAGGCCTGTTATGAACGATTTTGCAATGAGAAATATTTACAAAATCGCTTGTGATTCAAGAATAATATGAACGATTTTTAAAAACTAACTTTTCTTACCTAAGTTGACATTTTAACATGTACTGTTAACCTATAAAAACCTGATAAATGGTTTCAGAGGCACAAGCTTTGAGACTTCTGCACACGCGCTTAGATTCCTTATATAATTGCAAAGAATATACCTTTTAAACGGTAGAAGTGCAATTCCTCTTGGCTTTTCTACGTCTGAAACGAGTGTCTTTCGATGAGATCCATCTGTATTAGATACTTCTATGGCTCCTATACCTACATAGAAAACAACACACTGTTTTAAAGTCAGTCAGTAAAATAGACGATTCCAGAAAAGGCGGCGGACCTCATTTCACGCACGCAATACATGATAGGAATATGCTCCCTAGCAACGCATAGCTACCAAAGTTTACTCGCGGTATAAAATCTTCACCAAAGCTACGATAGACTTGGACCCCCGCAACTTTATCGTGAATCTACGCGTATTCTTTTGGGCACCTGATGTCTACGAAGTCTTCTGAAAACTGTAGACTTCACAGAAAGAAACCTCAGCTACCCAAAGGATGCAAATTCTGAAAACAGTATAGAGTCGAGAGTCGGCAGACTTGGCGGAAAGAATCAATCTCTCCTTCTATACACCTTTCCAATATGTTATGCCAAAAATCTTCTTGAAATCTAGATGAAACGACGAAAACAGCAGGCCACTACACCTTGATATTGTAGGAAAACTAAACTGTAACTTATTGCGAGAGACGGCTTAGAAGAGTGTCGATTTTCACGATGAAGTTGCGACGGTCAAAATTTTAAGCTGCAGTTGTAACTTTTGGCAGCTATGCGTTGCTAGGGGCATATTCCTATCATGCATTACGGTACCCTGAGTACCAGAGCCTCAAAAATATATAAGAAGAAAGAAAAATTTCTCTTTCTTCGTTTATTTTCCTTTTGAGGCTCTAGGGCAGCATTGCGTGAAATGAAGTCCGCCATCTTTTCCGTAATTGTCTATTCCAGGTTACTTTGTGCAGTGGTCTTCGAAACTTGAAATACAAATGCCTGCTTATGAGTAGACAGCTGGAGTTTAACGAAGGATAATTCGAGCGCCAACTTGACCAAAGATTCTGCTTGTTTGATGCTGAAATTCATAATTTACAGGTTTAATTGAAAAAAGAATGAACACACTGACAACCAAAATCGCAAATCCTTCAATTCTAATGCAGCTCTGTTTACTGACAAAATACATATTTTACGCTGTTGTTCTTTGAAAGAAAACTGCGGTTTGAGCTTATAGTTGTATTTCAAAAACTGGAAACAGGCTGCCCTACAACGTCCATTGCAGTTGGAATCTTATGCATTGTAGTATTCTTGCAAAAAAGAAACCACATTGAATATGAATACAAGATAGATTTTCACGATGAGCATCTAACTCCCCATTTCAAGCTTTGCTTGCTCCAATCTAGTTGTAACAATAAACTTAGATACTTGACGCATTTTTCTGGCAAATTAAAGAGTTACCTTGAAAGAAAATAATCAGGAGATATTTTGCTCACAAAGCTGTGTATGCACAGAATTAATAATAACTGCAAAGGACATTTTGAAAATATTAAATGCCGAGCATGCAAACTTGGCCCAGAATCTTTTATGAACATTTAATCAAAAACGATGCAAAAAGAGCAATAGTAGAACATATCTACAGTGATGATTATGAATGCCTGGGTAAATACACAAGTGAAATTATATCATTCATTAAAAGGATGTAAACAATCCCACCCTTTGAGCCTAATCCAGTGTTACGTCCTAAGCCTACTTCACCCTTTGAGCCTAATCCAGTAGAGAGCGCGTGGCCGAGTGGTTAAGGCGTCTGACTCGTAAGCCAAAGGTAAGAACGGCCGAAGGTTCAAATCCCGCGCTGGGCAGTTTGGTCGCTGTCCGTAACTCTAGCCCGGGTCGACCAGTGCCATATGAGGGAAATCTTGTAGCTGCGGCGGGTAGCTGCGGCGGGTAGCTGCGGCGGACTGATGGTAAAACATCCGTGGCCCTTGTTGGAAATAAGTCTCTCAGACTTTCACAGGCTAGCCCGTTAAATATAAATACCTACCTACCTACCTACGTTTCATAATTGGCACAGATTAATAATTATGATACCATTGTACGCAACTGTGTCGAAGTGAAGATTTGATATTATTACTATTATCATGAAAAAAAGCTAAACCATCCTCTAAGACAAACAGAAATAAAAGTATAAAAACACAACTGTTACGCCGACAAACGTTCGATTAAAGTCTTCTTCAGTTTGAACTATACACAGGGCAGCCAAATATTTATGCAAAGTCTTGTTTACCTAATATTACAAAACACTTTTTTAACCCTATAGTGGTTGGGCTATTTGATAGTCCTATTTTGGTTGGGAGGAGGGCAAAAAAGCCCCCCTACCTAACTCTTGACTAGTAATAGGTAGAGCAACCAAATTTGGTGGGCAAAAAGCCTCAGGCATGTACTTTCTGTAAATATAAAAATTAACCTAAAAATAGCCATCATTTTTGTTCACGTCAGCATTTTCCTTCGTGTGGTCAAGAAATGCGGCAAAATTGGCCAAAATCTGGAAAATCACGATAAAATTAAATTTGGAGCACATTTTCCAACACTACATTACTAAAGAAATTTGCAAAATATTCCACTTCTGCTCCTTTTTAGCGACAATTGAGATTTGAGAATTTGCGATTTTTCCTGAGTCAGTCCCAGAAAATTGTCTCCCGCCCCCTCATTTTTCAAATTATTTTAATAAAACTTTTTGAGAAGTTACACAATAAGTAGTTGCAAAAAGTCAAGAAGTTTCAGGGCTATCAAATTCTTCCTGGCAGAGTTATTTAAAAAAATCTACTAGGGGGGGGGGGGCAAATATGCCCCTCAACCCAAATAGGGTTAAAAAATAAAATCTAATTTACAGTTTACATGTTCATGCATTCAACAGTAAATTAGATTCTATTTTTCTAAAAAAGTGTTTTGTAATATTAGGTAAACAAGACTTTGTGTAAATATTTGGCTGCCCTGTGTATAGTTCACAATGAAGACGATTTTAATCGAAACGTATTTCGGCAAAACAGTTGTGTTTGATACTATCATTATTATTATTATTAAATAAACTAAACCACCATTATTGATAACAGAAAAGTAAAATAAAAAACAACACTGTTAAAATCTTCAACGTTTCGATAAAATCTTCATCAGGAATAACTTTTCAAGCGAGCAACCGAGTATTTATAGATATTTTACAAGATAAAAAGATGATATTTGATAATATTATTATTATTATCATCATTATTAATATCACTATTATCATCATTATTATCATTATAATTATTATTAGCAAACTCAAACCATCTAAAAAATAAAACAGAAATAAAATTAAGAAAAACACAACTGTTCTATATCAAACGTTTCGATGTAAAATCTTCTTCAGTGTCTATCATAATTATTATTATTATCATCTATTGGAGCTAAAACAAAATCCGCACTAAAATCATTCTTTTCTAGGAAATGGCTGGCATTTCAGGACTCATAAGGCTTCCTTCACCTTATCTGGGCAGCAGCAATAAAAGCCCCCCTAAATGTGAATAGAACAACTCGAAACAACTGATCATGTGCCAAAAGATCAGCAAACTAAGTGAACGAATCCTCAACGTTTAGATTCGATTTAGATTAGTCATACGCGTATAAATATGTATACAGATGTATAGCTAGAAGAAAATCGAATTAGAATAAGGTTACAAACAAACAAGCAACCGTTTTTGAACAAAACATCATAATCAGTCCATACAAAGCATTTACCTTCATTTGTCCAATACAACTTATTTCCAACCCAGTCCACAGCGATTCCCTCTGATCGAGTCAACTTTCCATTTGCAACAACAACAACATTTGATGTGTTCTTCATTTGCGCACGTGAGATGGTGCCCTTTACATAATCTGCCCAATAGATGAAGCCATCAAGGGGGTTGACATCCACTGCGATGGAGGCACCAATTGCTTTGCCATAAACCAATCGAATGTTTTGTTTACCATCAAGACTGACTTGTGATATATCAACCTGGTTTGCGATGACAAGGGTCGGACGATTCCCTAAAATAGAGAAAATAAAATCAAATTTAAAACTGAAAAGAAACAATCGATTAAACCTTTTATGTGCAGAATGTAGGTTCATTGCAATTTCTGCAGGGCCACGACTATCCTAAATATACTCAGTGTACAAATGACTTGTGCATGGACGGGGGTTGGCCACCCGGTTTTCAGAAACGTACCCTCTTCTAATTACCAAAACTTGCCTTTGTTCCCATTTTAATGATGAAGTTTGGCCAAAAAATACCCATTTTTAACAATTTTTGAGAATTTCAGCCCAATTCAGCCATATTAGAGGGAAATCTGCTGAAAAAAGACCAGTTTTCAGAGAATTCTGGGCTCAAGAACCACCCATATGGGCAGCACATACCCGCACCCTCAACATGTTATACGCCGGGGTAAACAAATCACCAACCATGGGATTCAAAAGAACTATTGGGTTTTAGAGATGCTATTTGATTGGTTGCAACTGCAAAGCTATCCAGTACAACTAAATGACAAATTATGACGGATTTCACCCGAAAAATCGGCTCAGATAGTAAAAAGCTCAAACTTTGAAGAAACGGCGGTAAGCAAGCTGAAATCTTCGTACAAGAAACAACCACGTAGAGGACGAGCACTCTGATAGGAAAACTTTGCAAAAGACCAAACAGTCTGCATCAAATAGCAGCAAACTAGAAATTTCATACTTATATAAATATGTAACTTAACAAAGGAATTAAGACTAAACATTGGTTAAACAGTCAGACATTTTACTTATCAAGCTCCCTGGACGTCAGAACTGGATAACGTGACGCTCTTTCTTATCTCATGCTAGATTTGAAGCGAAAAATTTGGGTATATCGTGATTGGGTAGATTGGGTGGATAGGTAGAATAACAACATTGGTTTGCGTGTAGTACGTCAGTAGTTTGTTGCAATCAATTTATTCTTTTAAAAAATACGACTTTGTACTTTTTAGACTTTTTAGACCTGACGAAGAGTAATGCTGGAAACGTTGTACAAATTACGTCCCAAGTACAAAGTCGCCTTTTTTGAAAGAATCAATAGATGAGTAGAACGTTGATAACGACACTCACCTTTTGCCTGGCATGTTTTCCCATCTGCTTGTAGCTCGTAGTCTTTGTTGCAATGACAGGTGAATGAACCAATGGTGTTCCTGCATTCTTGATCACATGTGCCATAGTCATTACATTCATTAACGTCTGAAAAATTAAGCAAAGATATGACTATAACATTTGGAAGTAAGACAGGTTGAATTTTCTGGTAAGTTTCATTTCTACTGAGTGACTTCCAAACTAGATAAAGCCGTTTGCCCAGGTGCAACATCGTAGCTACTTTATTGACTAAGACTACGTTCACATGATACCGGCACATTTTTAAAACGGTGAAAAATGTGACGGCAGCTAAATTTGTGCTAGCGGTCACACAATGCAGGAACAATATGAAAAAGGTAGGAAATTTGAGGTAAAAAACTCGTTGCAAGACTTTGATGCTAAAGAAATGTACCTACATCCTAATAGTCGATCAGTCTCGTCCCAAAAGCGTCGAAAAACGTTCTGTTTTCATCATTTTCGAGTGTTCACACGATGTTTTCTATATTGTGCCGGTTAGAGTTCCGTTTTCAAAATCTACCGTTTCGAAATTTGCAGGCAAAAAATATGCCGTTTTAGTGTGAACGGCAGGCCTATCCGTCACATTTTCACCATTTTCAAAATTTGCCGGCATCGTGTGAACGCAGCTTAATTTTCAGGAAAGAGGAAGGTTGAATCAAGATAGCAAAGTTTATTTCATTAAAATTAACACATACCATCACAATTTATGCCATCTTCACTAAGCAAGTATCCATCTGTGCAGGAACATTTGAAACCAATCTTTAAATCGATGCAAGTCTGCGCGCATCCACCATTTGATTTCAGGCATTCATTAACACCTAGATAGGCAATCAAATAATACATTAATCCATCATTATCACAAAAAGTCTATGGGACACATAAGTATCGGGAAACATTCAGGAATAATACAAAATTGCAGCTGTATAACACAGGAGAAGGAATACATAGAAACAATTTGAGGCACAATATCAAAACAACCATTACCAATCGACTTTCAATGTTTTAATTCTCATAATTGAAGATCTATCTATGACCATCTCAAATAAGACTAAGTAGCTTGTGAACTGAACAGGCCTTATCTGCAAAGAAGAAGAGAGTGTGTAGGAATAGGTTACATTTTTTAATTCCATCTTGAGTTCATCAAATCATCAAAAAGATTTTCTTAGGGGGTCTGTTTCGTCCGGCGTGCCTTGCTCGTGTCGTCTCTTGGTTTGCCATTGTTGTCGCCATTTTCATGGCCCATGAGAGTGGCGACAAGCGGGGGCCAGCCGGGGGGCGGCGCGTGCGGGGGTGCTGGATGAAGCAGACCCTTTAAGTCATTTCAATGAGATTTCCTCTCTTCCTCCCAACCTTTGTATCATTTTTGTATCATTTCATTTCTTTTCGTAGTTTGTAGTTTATGCTGTAATATTTTCGTGTAAATGTTAAATGTTTCATGTTAATTGTTAAAGCCACAGGGTTGCAATGTATTCTCATTCTCCTTGTGGTATCGTCTTGTAACCATGTTCTGTTATTGTAAGATTTTAAATTGATGTATAAAAAAAAAAAAAATTCCATCTATCTGATCGGAGGTACAAAAGGTTATTGTATATTTGTCCTAAATTTCAATACCGCAAGTGATATGAATGGTTTTATTCATCAATATTACCTCTCATTTCTCAAAAATACAGGGTGTCTCAAAAAAATTGTTCGACGTTTGATTAAATATTGAAAAATAAGGATAGCATAAACAGCCTCATGGATGGATAACCCAGTTCCTGAGATTATGAAATAATTTTAGAGACTAAAAATCGTGCAAATCGGTTGAAAGCTCACTTAGCTACGAGCTCCAGAAGATTAAAAATATGCGATAGCTGAAACCAGAGACCCCCTAGATTATTTGTATTGCAAAAAGCTCGAATACGGAGGTAACAAAAGCTTATCCAATGTCATACCTCTCACTGATATCAGAGCAAACAATATAGGGCTTCTAAAGTAAATCATTTCTTGCGATCATTCTCAAAATTTCCTTAACATCGCGTAAGTCCAAAAACAGTGGTTCAAAACATAATCGGCGAGAGACTGAATCTGTTTCCTCAAAGCATCCATATGCTTGACAGTCAGGTTACCGAAAACCTGCTTGAAGCCCACTTGGTTCGCCCTGAAACAATTGAGAAATAGCAGAAACGACGGCCTGTGGGACTTTTACCAAAAATGCCATTTTGAGGCCCCTGGTTTCGGCTTTCGCACAAACTTGAACTTCAAAAGCTTGTAACCCCATGAATTTTTAGCGGATTTGCAAGATTCTTGTGTCAAAAATTAATGTAAAATCTCAGAAAAAGGGTGAGTTGACCAAAGGTCCATTCAGCGTATCCTTACTTTTTAGTATTTAATCAAACGTTGAACAATTTTTTTGAGATACCCTGTATAATTGTGGGGCTTGAAGAATGCCATTCTCAAGGCAAAATAACAAAGAATGCTATATACTTCAAATCAGGTATATGGAATTCGAAAATGCAGCCCATTCTTTCAGGCCCTTTCCTCTCTTTTCCTCATCTGAAGCTTCCAGATGAGGACAACTAGCAGGCCAAAGACTAAGAAATGGGAACCTACGCAATGACCCATATTCAACAAAATACGACAAATGACTCCCCATAATTTCTTTCAGCAACCCTCGAAGCCATAGCATGAAAGGTCGCAAAGAATGTGTCTCATACTGCAATTTGTCCCAAAACTGTAAAACTTGACAACGAGACAATGTTTTTACGAGAGACTTCACTAGAACCATGACATACTTGAATGCAATCCTTCTTCCTTTTAAATTTAGCAGATCTTCGAAATTCAGAATTCTGTTATTTCAAAAGCTGCAAATTTTAAGAAATTTTCAAAATTTCGAGATTCACCAAGGCCTTGCAAAATTTGGACCTCGCTCGATTCTTTCCAATAGACCCAATCGGCTAAGGTTTGTTTTACCCATTTCAAATTAAGTGACCAATGGTCACTGACCATACACTTGGGAAGTTTCAGTATTATGCTACTTTTTGTATTCATGGCACAAAATTGTATGGCACGAAATATGTCAGAGAAATTAAACATGTTGTATCAAGAGATAGATCACATGACTTGAAATGGGTGTAAATAATATCAAGAGATCATATTACTTGAAATGGGTCAAGTCATTGTTTTCTGATGAAGCGAAAGCGAAACGTCATGTGCGCATTCTATATTTTCGAAATTCTTGATTATATGTATGATTTAAAATGGATGTAAACAAACCTTAGCCGATTCTGTCTATCAATAAAAGATTTTCGAAATTTTCAGATTTTATCCAGATTGACATCAAGTCAAATGTAAGGTAAAATTTGCGATAACGCAAAATTGCTAATGCAAACACTTCAGTTGTTTTATTCACAGAGAGTTTTGCCAGACATCTAATGTGAGACAGTATTCCTTAGTTTGACTAAAGAGGTAAATGCAAGATTCTTACCACAAAGAGGAGTTTCATCCTTTCCGCCTGGGCAATCAACTTGTTTATCGCAAACTTTTACTTTGTCGATACATGTCTTTGTTCCAGGGCATTGGAAGGCACTATCAAGGTCACATGACAATGACGGTAAAGTAGCTACGAAAGAGAGCAGTTATGTCATTATGAATATAAAAGAGTAATGAAGAAGAGGCTTGAAGGAATAAATGTCTTGCCAAGAATGAAGAAACAGTTACACTTATTGTCCTGGGGTAGAAATACCCTCAGATGAAAATATCAAATGCGAAATTGTCCAATCCGCAACAGATATATTGTTCAATATGAGGATGGCAGATACGAAAGGATATCACCTGGTCAAAATTGAAGGCAGGCATAGGACTAAATGAATTGTTTGAATCTCTTGTTCCCCCTGGTCTTTGATTTTTACGACACTATTTAATTCAGCTGAGACTGGAATTAACCGTGTTGCAACGGTCACTAGTCCTACGCAAGGACTCATAAGCCAAATCGGTCGACGGTTAGAAGATTGTTTGGCGGCCCAGGAACGAGGTTGAATCAACATATTTATGAAAAACATGACACTTTTTCGGGCTTCAACAGAGGAACTTGTGGCGGATATCAGCTGACAAGACTCGACAAATTTTGTTGTGATTCAAGCTCCAATGGACAGTGTGAAATTTAAACTGCGTGCACATGCAAACTTGTTTTGTTATTAACGGTGTGCCGAATGGGTTTTTGATAAAATTCTTTTCAGCGAGGTGATGGCTGAGAATTAGACTAACTACCTCAGTCTCAGTTTCCGCTTCGTTCATTCAATTGGATGCGGCCACAGCGCAGTTTATCAAGGAGCGTAACTACGACATGTAACCAGTCTAGCTGAGAAAGGGCCTAAACAGGATCATCTTTTCATTGTCTCAACATCAGTTCTTGACAACCAATCAAGCAAAACTTATCACAGGGCGATGAGGATTTAGGTAATCAGAGCATAGTGTAGAATCTGGTGTAAAACATGTGTTACTTACGACATCCAACTTCATCTGAATTGTCTCCGCAGTTGTCGATCAAGTCGCAGCGTTGTCTTGATGAAACACAGTTTCCATTTTTGCACTTGAATTCTGATGCTGTACATTTTGGCTTTTCTAAACAAGATGGGAAATTATTGGTTTTGTCCTCAGACAGCAACGACCCTCTCCGTATACAAATTCTAGAAAGCTAGAGCTATTCATGCGTCCTACTGCATCAATTAGCAAAGAATCTAGATTTAGGTCTAATTATTTTGTTACCTAAATCACAGTTTTGAGCTGCGGGATCACACCAAAATAAAAGTGTAAATCCATTAAAGAGAGTTTTATTCCAAAAATGTAACAGTAAACAAATGAATAAGGCGATAGGATTAGATGAATGAGTAAATCAACCTGTTTGTCGAATCATAAGCCTTTTGTTTAACACTGCTGATACACGCATTTACATGATAAATTGCTAGTATAGAATCAACTCTCAGATCGTCAACAACTCAAGAAACTCCAGTACTGGAAAATGTAACTTAACTAATTATTTTTTTGAAAATGAAGAATCCTTGACGACAGAGCAGAAACTGTGCACGCATGCGCGAAAACTTGTAACTTTGAGCCCCCATAGCTCTCTGCAACAGGTCCCAAAATTTGGCAACACTTGATATTTCGTTCCATGGGTCTGAAACTCTTGATTTATCATTTCGAAAAGCTTATCTATCCAAACACTTCCTTATCTCAGACTGCTCGATGACGTCATTTTACACAGTTTCTGCTCTGTCATCCTTGACTTATTTCTAATTCATTTTCACTTGTCTCCTGTATCATATTGCCCGGAAAGAATTTGAGTAAATGTCTATCTCATTTAACTCATTGGGTAGGCTAGAAAGAACTTTGCTTTGAAGGTTTAAGAAACTCGCAAGAAACCCTGAGTACTCAGAATCTGATAACTTTCAGAAAATTTCAGTACTGTCCCAAATTCTGAAGTTTCTTTTAAAATATTCGAGTTATGTTTTTGAAGAGAATTCATCATATCTGTATCGCCATTCAGTCAAGATGTGCGTCTTATGGTCCAATGAGCCAGCGGCTAGAGGCCATAAAACCAAAATAAGTTTTTTTAAGTGACACAAGCTGCTGTGCTCATAATGGTCTTTCGCTGTTAAGTGAATTATCAAAATAGACCGACAACACCTCCAACACTCCCCTCAACAACTGTGCTGTCTTTCTGAGGAAGGAAGTGGATCTGTGTTTGTGTTTTCGTGTCATATTTTCACATCACAACGGGCTTCTTTACAAGAGGAAAGGCACCTCAACAGTCAGATTCGGGGCTGACAGGCGAGGTAAGCTTCAGTCACTGTTAATATGGGAATTTCACCTCATCTGTCAGCCCCGGGATCTGAGGTGAGGTCTTCTTCCTCATACAAACAAGCCCTAGGTCAAGGATAAGATCAAGCAAGCGGCAACTCATTCCCCCAAAAAGAGTGCGGAACTACCATCAGAAAACGGAGATTTTAGCGATGTTTCGAGGAAAAGATTTTCGCAGACGATATTTTTGGAATTCATCTGCCCCTCAGGCAAAATAAGCAACAACTTGAAAACTTATGGGTGGCTATGCGTCGGAAAAGTGAGCAACAAATTTAGAAAATTCGGATAAACAAGTATGGAAAATCCACAGAACTATTGAAAAACCCTTTACTTCATGCTGTGGAATCTGGTTTAACTCTACCCACCCTCTTTGAGAGCAGCTCTTACCGCGTAAATGCTAAGCTGAGTTTTTCAGAAAGATCTTGCAGAAAGTTCTTGCAGAAAGATCTCACCATTTGGTTTACACTGCAAACCATGTAAGCCACGGGGGAGGAAATACGGCATACAAAGCCAAGTTTTGGCAATTTACTGCATGACAGCCAAACATTTTAGTCACTATGTGCGAAAAAACGAAACAATGTATGCAAAGATTACCTTATTACCTTATTTTGTTTCTAACAAGTTTTTTATAGCTTTTCACAACTGCGTTGTAATGTTTTGTTGAACAACTTAGCTTAGCATTCACCTTGACAAATTTTCTAATCAGCAGCCCCAAAATATACTGATTTTGCCCCACATAGCGTACCCAAAGATATACTAGATAGCGTTTCCAAGACCCAAAAAGTGTCAGACTTACAGGGAGTCCCCCGCCTAGGTCTAGGGGCGGATCCAGCCCAAAATTGAGGGAGAGGCAGTCTGCAGAGAGGGCGCATAAAATTGAAGATTTATTGACTTAGCTGTGCACTCGGAGAGTAATGATATCGCATGGTGTTGTTCCTATTTCTAAGGGTAGTTAGACACCGCAAGTTCAGTATATTTGCTACTGTGGAGGAAATTGTATATATGCGGAGGGGTATCTTTGTTGAGACACCCGGTATAGTGCCCGTTTCGGCCAATTTTTGACTCCATGCTGTGGGGTGTTTTTAACTTGTATATATCAAATTTGCTTTGTAAAATTTATTGTAAATATTTCAATTAGTTTTTCATTTATTTTATCTTATTTTTTTAACCATTGTAAATTTTTTAGTGGCAAATATATGCTTACTTACTTACTTACTTTCTTACTTACTTACTTACTTACTTACTTTCTTACTTACTTACTTACTTACTTACTTACTTACTTACTTACTTACTTACTTACTTACTTACTTACTTTCTTACTTAATTTTGGATTGCAGACAGTCAGAAGTTGTAGCAAGCCCGTAAAGGACACTGGGTGACACTGGCTCTTTAAGGTCTGTAACGCTACGGCTTAAAAATTTGAGATCTTGGGACCTTTCCTTGTCATTACCGCTACTGTTCGTTGCATGGGCTTTAGGGCACTGCTAAAAATGTAAAATGCGGGCATACATACTACAATTTTTCTCATCAGATCCATCATTGCAATCTTCTTCCCCGTCGCATTTCCATGATTTGTGAATACATGATTTGCCATCCAAGCATCCAAATTCTGTTATAACGTTGCATTTCTTCTTTTCTGGAATAAAACAAAATACAACGATAGTAGAATTTCTGAATTTTTTTTGAACACACAAATGGTACCTATTTTTTGGTAACCGCTATCATCGAGAAGCTCAAAACAAACTGAAAAAGTAAAGAAAACTATTCTTTTCTCTTCTACCAAGATATCTCTTAGATTTTTATGAGGCTTTCAGCAAATTTTTGCTTGCGATGTAATTGTGGATTCCCGATACCAAAAATCCTTGGGTCTATAACATAGATGCACTCACGGGGGAGGGGAGTGGGTTCTCGGTTAAATTTCCGGTGGGGATGTGTTTGAGAGTATCTGGTACCCTGGCTTTTTCTAAGAGGGGAAAGGGGGGCAAGAGTGTCCTTCCAATGAAACAGTATATTTCTTTAACAACGTTAAATATGACATTATGAAAATAATGAATTTAGCTCTTGATTGAGTATTGTAACTTGCATTAGTAGTACACAAATATCTAAGAGAGAACATGATTTACATCAGTTAGAGTATTCTTGATGGCATTTTCAGTCAGTCTAAGGGCGTGGCCGCAAAAAGTCTCCTGGAGGAGGACCCCCAGATCCAATCTTGGGCACTCTTGTGCCCCTTGCCCCTCTTAGAAAAAGGCAGGATGGGCGCTTGCCCCCCCCCCCGCGTCCCTCTCCGGCGTTCCTGGGTGTGCTGCCCACAGTTTATAAGTGATACCGTTAGCTAGATCAATTTTTGTGAAGATGATACCCTTCGCTAGACTAAATTCTACATCAATAGTGCCATGAGTTGGCGTTTTCTAGACAAAGCTGCCAAATTTTCGCCTTCTCTAGACAACAAACACTAAAATTTTGGGTTTCTTTACAGATATAACCAAAGTTGACTTCTCTTTGACCAAAATTGCCAAAAAATCATACCCTTGCCAAGACTAAGTTGCCAAGAAGGATACCCTTGGCAAGGTTAGAAGTCCCAAAAAAGTATACCGTTGCGGGCGGCACATTCCGAGGTGCTTTTACTATGGAAGAACCCCCCCCCCCAAGCGGGTGAACTCTTCTATAAAAGAAGGAAATCTTTAGGACTTTGGTTCTTTTCTTTGCACATTAATTGTACCAACAAGAAAATATACACCTCGGTCAGAAATCTGGAGGGGTTTAGCTCCCTTTTTCCTGCATAAACGCAATCATTCCATTCACGGCAAATGTGTAGATTCAGATTGAATGAATGGATGTGCGAATGAATGAAAGTAAACGAATTAGTCAATAAATTGACAATGCGTGAGTAAACGTTGACGTGAAGCAGAGCAGCAAGGAATCATGAAAGACTGAATGAATGGGTTGTTGAGAAACCGGAAAAAGAAAAAAACCACCAGGGATGAGGGAAATAGCGCGAAACGCGATTGCCAAAAGTAATACAGATGCTAACGTTTTAACAGCTAAGGAACAGAAGAAAGCATATTTCGCCACAGAAGAAGCAATTTCCCTTCCTTAAATATCATTGAATTAGATGATATGAGCAAAAAACAACGTTGTGCAACGCTCAAAAAGCAGTCTAAAGGGTGTATAAGTTGTCTTTATGATTGACTCCAGACCTTCAGTAGCAAGACCCCATCAGAGGAAAATCACTTTTGAAAAAAGCTCTTACGCTTTCAGCAAATTCCATTTCAATCTGAGGAAGCATTTGAGAAATCTACATACGCAATCAAAATCTTTGCTGACGAAATGTTACTTTTGGATGTAAAAAAACGAGGCACTTCAATTTTTGCATCGCCAACGTCAGCCCTGCTCCTGTTTTTTAAGTTGTGCCCACCCATCAGAATAAAGCTTACAGACACCTGACTCTTTTCAAGGTGAAAGGCACAAGCTGAAATGTAAGCTACCTGAAATATGAAAAGACTTTCTACTCGAGTTTGACATGAGACGATACTCATATTTGAGACACAAAGCAAATAATGTCACAGGAAATCGACATCGTAGTAAACAATAACGGTCTCGCTAATACACGCATCTTTTTATAAGAAACAAGGAATTTGGGCCAGTACTCACAGTTTCTTAAAATTATCAGATTTTTTCACAACCTGTTCCCCCCTGAACATTCCAAAAACAAAATTTTTTGAAGCGATGTCATTGTTTGGGCTTTATTTTGCCTTCCAAGTGAAAAAGAAGTGAAATTATATCAGTTAAAATTAAGAGTATATTACCTTCCCATTGAAAAAGAAGTGAAAATGAAGTAAACTATTCTAGAGATTCCCTTTGTGAAAATAAATAATTTCTTAAGTTATATTTTCCCAGTACTGGAGTTTCTTAACTTTTTTCGATCTGAGGGTTGAGTTTCTTATAAGCAGTTTCTTTCAAAAAAGATACGCGTATTTCAACGACTGTGATACATATTTTCTGAAAGTCACACTCTGATGACAACGTAAGTCAGAAAGGCCTCATTGTGCTAAATCTTCTTGTTTTTTTGCATCCGGACCTTATCTATCAAAGTTCTCCTAATGTATGTAGGATCATTATCCTGCAGTTTACAATTAAAGAAACACAGAGACATAAGCAAGTTAATATTAATGAAATACTTACCACATTTTGTAAAAGACAATAATGAGGTTATGCTTAAGCACATCAAAGCAAAAGTCACGGCAACTTTCATGATGACCTGCGTTGCAAGACGTCTTCAGCTAACTCTTGAGTCTTTCTTCCTGAACCAATTTTCAATGCTGGAACTTTCAAATTGCCACGAAGCAGCTCTAAATTTCCCTGATCACCTCTCAGTGTTGGATGTCTGCTTCTGGAGATGCGATTCTCTTGCACTGTTTTTTGAACATGAGGACGGAATCTAAATACTTGGCAACTGTTGCAAGAATCGCAGCTTGATAAAGGATTCTCATTGTTTATTAATTTGTTGATGAAAATCTTCTGATATCGAACGATCTCCTGCATGATAGCGAAGACATATTATGGCTTGATGGCCGATCAATAGCCTCTGCCCTGTGACCCTCGCTTCAGGAGACCTTTAGGCACGGATCCCTAGAACTCACTTGTCACGAAACTATAGGTGAAGCTCTTTTTTTTGGGGGGGGGGTGGAGGAGGAGTGGCCTTACACTGGTTTTTATATCAACAATGATATGAGCAATGAACCTATCATCTTTACTTTTACGTTGTTCAAAATAATTGACAATTCAATGCCCATAGAAAGGTGAGAAATATCATGGAGCCGATTGATAAATGTTCAAATTGGTTTAGATCTGTTCCAGTCCCACTGCCTTTTCTCAGTAGATTGAGCAATAAAAACTCGAAGGGTAACGCTCTTTACAAATCCATATGAAGCAGTTGTTGCCTAGCCTTAATATTTTATTTGCATATATAAAAAACAACCGTGCAAACTCTCGTTAAATAGTTGCCAGAAACAGAATACAAACAGCGTTCAAATTTGTCTTTCATGCTCTAGCATTGATTTCCGATAAGATCTGCTGTTTTGTAAAATTTAGGCATTCATAAGCAAATCATATTATTGAAAACTGTCTCGTCAGATATTAGAGCAAACTTTCAAGACCTTCTCAGTCCATTGCAAAGGAAATTTGTATGATAGATAACGTCACATACTAAAGGTTTAACTGTCGCAATAACATCAGCTAGCAACTTAAAATACTACGGCAACAACTAGATTTTAAGACTAATCGATAAATATAACCTAAATGATACAAAATGCTACCTTTTCTTGCCTTTAGATTTATATTTATCAAGTCCAACTATATACTTCTTTGGTATTTTCAGTTCATCTAGAAAAAGAAGAATAAAAATTTCAACATGAAAATCTTCCACGACTTGATTATTGTCTCTCTTGTTTCCCAGTAAGATCTTACTCTTCTCTTTCCCTTGAAGCAGGTGTCGCCTACCACTTTCATTCCTCTATTGAGGTGTCCATGCTAAACCAGAAAATGCGGGCAAATAGCAGCAGATACATTGTAAATTAAGATATGTGCTGCAGGATTGAACTCTGTAGAATCAGCCAGTGAAATCAAATTTTCCATACCATCAACGAGTTTAAAGCTGCAACTGGATTCCGAGGCACAAGTTTTTAACTAAAACAGCGATGAATTTCTTGCCCAAATGCAGACAAATAGCTGCAGAAACTTTGAAAATTAAGATATGTTCTGCAGGATTGAACTCTGTAGAATCAGCCAGTGAAATCAAATTTTTCATGTCATCAACGAGTTTAGAGATGCAGCTGGATTCCGAGCCATAAGTTTTAGTTGAGTTTAACTTATACAGTTGCTGCACAAGCTTAACTAAAACAACGATGACTATCTTCCTCTAATGCAGGCAAAACAATAGTAGATACATTGAGAATGAAGATAATTTCTAGAGGGTTGAAGTCTATAGAATCAGCAAGTGAAATCAGATTTTTCACAACATCAACAATTTCGAAGATACAGCTGGATTCAGAGCCACATGTTTTTCAGATGTTTTTGGCCTTACACACAAAAATCTACTGCAGGCTGAAAAACTGAAAAACTTCTATGACATTCTACGCGCCCTTTGGTTTGCAGAAATCTTGTACAGCTCCTTTAATTGCTAAAGGAAAACTTATTTGCACTGGATGAAAGTACCAAACGTACTAGGTTTACCCTAGCTGTTCTGTAATATCACCAGATAGCATTCAAGTATGAGTACTTACCTAGAACTTTAGCGACGTGGCTTATTTGATTCCCTTGAACCAAAACCTGTTCTTGAACAGTATTCTTACCACGAACGGAACTAACTGAAAATAAGATGTTATCAATTACAAGCAAATGGCATAAGAATTTTTTGGCACTAATCTTGCGAGAAGCAAGTGTTGAAATCGATGTAATTTGTTACAATTAACAATGACAACAGGTACCACGCAGAAACGGGAGACCTTGAAATTCCAACAAATGCTAGCCTGTGGAACGACTAAAAACGGCTTGCAGTTTTCCTGTTTTTTCAATATTTTCTCGGCCGTTCACAGGCTAAAAAATGCGGGGAATGATGAAAATCTCATATGAACGACAAATCTATTGGCAGAAAAGTTTTGCCTGATTACTTCGACACTTCATTCACGAATATTCGACAGCTGAAATTGAATAAACATATGGCAAAATATGACATATGAACAACTTTGACTATGGCTTCAGAAAACGAATGGGGGTCGGAAAGCATCCGTAGAAGAGGTAGGAAAGTTTTAAATATTGTAAGTGTCGCACCCGTTTACCAGGTACCTAAGAGTACGTATCTATGGTTTTAACAGTAAATAAGGTTTTAAAAATATATTTACTCTTATGTTCTTACCTGATGTACTTGATGCAGCGGCTAATTGAATTTGATGTGCAAATTCATTGGGATCAATCCCAAATTGTTCAAGGTTCTGTATCAAAGTAACCTACATAAGACACAACATTATTGTGGTTTAGAAGATACAATATGTCTGCTAATAAGTACAAGTGATACACCCCTTGATAAGTGCCTCACTTGACGATTTTTATAGAAATGCTCTTTGACAAAGTCAAATCAAGGATTCCAGAACACGAATGTTCTCATTGATTATTTATTTACCTTGTTTTGATCCTTGTGCCTTGTTTTATTGTACTGTTTTCTGCTCTGTTTCGTCTTCAACTGATGTGTCCAACTCAACGTTGGTTTAGGCCCAACCGCTCTCAAATCGTTCGAAAATTACTCTATTGTGTTTCTGTGTCTTATTGCGCCTTCGTAAAAGAAAGGTTTTCAACCGGAAAGTCATTCTTTTGCGAGGGCGCACTAAGATACAGAAATACAAGGGAATGATATTCAAAAAATTTGAGCGCGATAGGGCCTAAACCTACGTTCATTCAACTGCATACATCAGTTGAGGACGAAACAGAGCAGAAAACAAGACAAGAAAACAAGACACAAGGATCAAAACAAGGTAAATAATAATCAATCAAAATATCCGCATCCTGAAATCATTGGAACACGGATCTCTAGGAACACGGATCTCTAGGAACACGGATGACCCAGCCGTAGTGGTTGCCGGCTGCAGTAATTCAGGATCCTGAGCAGATAAATCATTATCGAGTAAAAACTACCAAAGAAGGGAAAGAATAGCAATTTACAAAATCTCCAGGGCTATATCATACGATGATCGCACAATGGGAGAACCGAGCAAGTAGGCCTACATCAATGAACACCTCCCTTCATTCACAAAATGTTAGAGAATTGAAACTATAAGGAGATTAAAGCATTGAATAAGTAAAACAAATAGAAATGATCCCAAAAGAGGAAAAAACATGAATTTCTAACATTACTTTCGAGTTAGATCATACGATAGTAGTGCAACACGAAAATCGAACGAGTAGGCCTACATCAATGAAAACATTCCCTCATTCATAACTTGTCTAACAATTGAAGAAATAAGCAGATTAAGAAGGTAAATAGGATTCTTAAATGAAAAACCTTAGCAGGCCTCTGAAAATCTACATTGATGTCTATTTACATTCCAAAGTCCCCTGAGGTGACCCAAAAGAATCCTGACTTGCATTAGCGATTGTTGCTGGCTGACTAAATTAGCTAACAGAAAAGATTCCAGAGAGAAAAGTATTTCTAACATTACTGCAGAGTTATATCTTACGACAGCAATACAAGGGAGAATCGAACGAGTAGGCCTACATCAATGAAATCTCTCCTCCATTCATAACTTGTCAAACAATTGAAGTAATAAGTAGATTAAAATGCTAAATAGGATTGTTTACTCACGGCGGTTTTTTGGTAACTTAAAAAAATGTCCAACAGTCGTATGATTATGGAACTCACTGTTGCTAGGAAATCACGCAAAGTGCGACGATGAACAAGTCGGCGAAAGGCGATTCAGTTTTGTTTTCAGAAAGCACCGAAGAGTTAATTAATTTGTCCCGATTGTGATTACATCTCTATTTCGATTGAAGGGGTCACAACTTTTTAGGGAGACATCAGTGCCTGTAAATAATTTTTCAAGCTTCTTAATGAATAGTGAACAGCAAAGATACTTAAAATACCTTTTTGTTGCCCATCCTTTGTGCAACTGTCACCTCAATCGGTTCAGCTTTTCCTTTCCTACACAAAATAAAAGCGAAGTGAGAAAAACGAGGACAGATGGAACCTATCGTTCAAAAAGAAGCAGTGAGAGCTCGGAAAGGTTAATTATCAGACTGTCTGCAAGAATAAGAAATCTTTATCAAAAACGAATTGTAAAATGATTAACGTTAGGTTATAAAATCGACTGATGGTTCATGGCAGAATCTTACAAACAAGGAAGCTGTGAAATTTTGCTGAACTATGTTGGTATCTCCTTTCTTCCATCCTTTCCATGAAAAACGAGGGTAGAAAGGCGAAGAAAATGGTAGTGTTGGAACGAATATGTTCAAATGAATTTTGTGAAATGTATATACTTACTTTATTTTCGACTCTTTCCCATTTATGATAATTCTATGGCATGGATTCATCTTTTCTAGAAACCTTAGAATGAAAAGAAATCGTTCAATCCTGTAATACAGCTTAAATGAGAATGCCGCTTTCAGCCTGTGCACAGCCTCGGTACTCCTCCAGAAAGTAGTAAACTCTATCGCAGGAGGAGAGTGTCGACGCTGTGCCCAGGCTAGCCATTTGAAGGCATAGCAATGCAATGAAAGTCCCCTTTTGTCAAAATAGCTAGATCTAGCTTAGGTCAAACTTATCTGGTAAGGCTAACGTGATTCTCAGCAAGATGGTTACGATAAGACAGTAACTGTTAACAAATACCTACAAGAACAACTACTTTTGGGGCAGAAACTTTCGCGGGCAGAAAGTTTCACAATTTTCGCATTTTTTTGGCAATTTTCGCGAAAGTTTCTGTCAAGGCATAATCTAAATTCAAAATTCGCGAAAGTTTTTGCTCGCGAAATTATAGAAAATTCTCGACTCGCGAAAGTTTTTTCTATCCAACGTTTTTCGTTTCTTCAAGTTTTTGCGTTGCTGTCCTTAATCACGCCAATCTTTGGTCTCTTGGGCTATAGAGCCTTGTAAATTGTCACCGCGACTGTGGGTAGTACTGAAAATGAATAGAAAATTGTGTTTTTCCCTTCACTTTTCTTCAGTCGCGAAAGTTGTTTCACGTGAAAATGTCTCTTTTCTTCTCGATCGCGAAAGTTTTTGTTGCGAAATTTGCGGGAAAAACGTCATTCGCGAAAGTACATGCCCTTCATTTCGCGATTTTTTTATCTCGCGAAACTTTCTACCCGCGACAGTTTCTGCCCCTACAGTATTTTTTCATCTGGGTTTACTCAAGTTCCTGTCATAAATCAATGTGTTCTTTTGTAACAAGGGCAGATTTTGTAATACAATAGCATCAGTCGCTTTGGTTCACACCTCAATTCAAAGCGATAAGCGAATGCAGACAAAAGAAATTCTCTCAAGCAGAAATTGAAAACAAACGAAGCCGCAAAGTTGCCCTGAAACCAGTACGGCAAACTCTCGTTTGGTGCGGGCGAAGGGAGGTTTTTAAGAGAAGGTATGTGCTTATAACGACAGAAGAGGGGTAAATCTAAAGTTCTGTCTCGCGGATTTTGTTTATTTGATTCAGGAGCTGAGGAGTGACAGCGTACATCTGAGCAACAAATATGCAAAAATTGTAATGCCCTCTGCTCGGTTTCTGAATCAAATAAACAAAATCCGCGAGACAGAACTTTAGATTTACCCTTCTTCTGTCGTTATAAGTACATACCTTCTCTTAAAAACCTCCCTTCGCCTGCACCAAACGAGAGTTTGCCGTACTGGTTTCAGGGCAACTTTGCGGCTTCGTTTGTTTTCAATTTCTGCTTGAGAGAATTTCCTTTGTCTACCTTCGCTAATCGCTTTGAATTGAGGTGTGAACCAAAGCGACTGATGCTATTGTATTACAAAATCTGCCCTTGTTGTTCTTTTGTATCTTGAGCTACCTTATGATGAGAATGAAGAAAAGCACGTTTCGCAAACAAACCTTGAAATGAGCACATCCCAAGAGACAATATCTTCGTGAAAATTCTTATCAAAAAGAACATCAGACAAAATTGGATCAAGGACAACCTTCCTACAAGGGAAATGGATTTCATCAAAATAATAGGTTATTAAACAAATGAGTTGAAAAAATTGCACACGGACACATAAATCAATGATAACAAAACAGCAAACTAAAGTCTGTCTGAAATTGACTGTCAAGTGCAAATGCCGCAAATAAACACAACTCAAGCATCTTGTGTAAGGAACTTTGTGATATCGCAAGTCTAAGGCGATACTAGACTTATGACGATGAGTCTCTTGTTTCCCTGTGCTCTTTGACTTGATGATGGCGCTTCGGTCAAGAGAGACTCATAGTATACTTTATTATTACATATTAGTTTCGTTAAAAAGGTGTTAGTTAATATTCTCGTTGTAATTTTTTTTTGTGTAATCATTCAGAAAGTTGATATCTTATTTTTGTTAGGACGACGCTCCAGTATTGTGTAGCAAGTCTTTATTGTTAAAAATGAAAAAAAAAGTATTACTATGAAAAACATGGCCCTATTTAGGCCCAAACTGAGCAATTTCTTCAGTAACAATCAGATTGCGAGATTTGTGAATTACTATTGTGTGGGTGTAAAGGTGATAGAATGTTCGATTCGATTGAAGAATTGAAAACACTCCCACGGGACTGACATTCGAAGCCGTGATTCTATCATAATGCCATTGATGATTGAACAGAATAGGGCCAAGTTTTTCACTGTTTCATTATGAGTCCCTCTTGAGCAAGGCTTACCGCAGGAATACATGGGACTCATCGTCATCGTCTAAGGCGATACTTGATCTGAGACAGCACCTTAACTATGTTGACCGATAACTGCTCTTTTGCCGGAAAAATGAACAAACTAGCTCTATGTCAGAAATACCTTGGTGATTTTTGTGATTACGGTTATTGATTACAATTAGTGATCACGGGGTGAGTGGCCGAGTGGCTTACAGTTCTCGTCAGGTAATTGAAGTTAAGCTAGGTCGAGTGAGATCAAACTCCTGATGGGTGATCTCGGAGGCCTGACCTCACAACTCACCTCGCCATCCTTCGGAGGGGATGTTAAACTAGGGGTCCCATGCCTGGATGCGGCATGCACAGTGGGCCTAAATTAGCTTTCAGAAGCTAGAAATCCTGGCAAGCCCACGCAAAACAAATTAAAAAACAAAAAACAAAATTTCACATTTGAATGCTGAACACAACCTTGACTTTTGTGAAAAGAACAGAAAACATAAAATTCAACAAAGATGAATTTCTAGCGAAACGAAGAATGAAAAATATGAACAGATCAATGACTAGAAATACCTTTTATCTTTTTGATTGGCTAGCTCATTGTCTTTGACGTATGTTTTGATGAAGTCACGAACTTCTGCTGCTGTAAAAGCATCTCCTTTGCTGTAAGAAACGAAGAAAACAATCATTAGGAGAATCACGTACACATCTTTTCTGCTCGAAGACATTCTCTGAAACATCAAAGATGTCATCAAACCGCAATCTTTTGTTGTGATGAGTACTTTAAGGTTTGTTTGTTTTGTTTGTTTTTAATTTGTTTGAGTGGGCTTGTCAGGATTTCTAGCTACTGAAAGCTAATTTAGGCCCACTGTGCATGCCGCACCCAGGCATGGGACCCCTGGTTTAACGTCCCTTCCGAAGGACGGCGAGGTGAGTTGTGAGGTCAGGCCCCCGAGGTCACCCATCCGGAGTTTGACCTCACTCAACCGAGCTTAACTTCAGTCACCTGACGAAGACTGTATAAGCCACTCGGCCACTCACCCCGCGCAGGTTGAAAGGCAGATAGAAAAGAAGCACTTCTATTATTGAATAGTCACGAATGAGAAGTACTGCTCTTGAGAAAGCACATGTCTAGCATATTGGCAACAATTTTGAAACTCTATGCTATATTTGATTAATAGATGCGAGAGAACTGTCGTGCCCCTCTATGGAGTATGTCTTGCTACAAGAAAGCTGATTGGTTCGATATGATCAGCCTACATCGTATATCTTATATCTGGGCAAGAAATGCTGGTATCTATCAACATACGATTATGGAAGAGATGGCATCAAAAGATATTTGACCTAAAGGCATTGCAATCTATAAAAGGAAGGAATAGTGATTCAAAAGAATCTCCATTATTAAACGCAGTGTACTTTGGTCAAATATTCCCCGACGCAATTTTTTCCGTAATCTCCTATTGCGTGAACTTACCTTTTCTCGAATAACCTAAAGAAGGCTTGTGTCTTCCCAGAGACTGCAAACATCTCAACAATGTGTGTGCCCTGAAGGAAAATGATGCAAACTACGTATAAGAAATGAATGAATAGAGATTACATCGAATTATTCGAGAATAGAACAAACCTATCTATAAATTACGCTTAAACTTCATTTTCATTTCAAATTTCCCTTGCATATAGATTAGAAAAGTCTGAAGCAAATAGACCTTCTAGCTATTCTGAAAAGAATCTGAATCAAATGATATTTTGATGACAGAGCAGAATAGACGATTACGGAAAAGATGGCGGACCTCATTTCACGCAATGCATGATAGGAATATGCCCCCTAGCAACGCATAGCTACCAAAACTTACAACTGCAGCATAAAATCTTCACTAAGCTACGATAGACTTAGGCCGTTGCAACTTTATCGTGAAATCTACGCGTATTCTTTTGGGCTCCTGAAGTCTACGAAGTCTTCTGAAGACGGTAGACTTCGCAGATAAAACTTCAGCTACCCAAAGGATGCAACTTCTGAAAACAGTAGAGTCGAGAACCGTCAGACTTGGCGGAGAGAAATGCCAAAAGAATGAGAATTCTGAAAGAAAGTTAAAGAGTTCGAATGTTGTGTTCGGTCGAGTGAACTGAAGCCATTGCAATACTTTTGTTATGCTAATCTCAAGAGAATGTGATTCGCAATGTTTCATTCTTTTTTCGAATGTTCTTAGAACTTTTTAATCATCTCTCTTTTTACTCACCTCTCCAATCAGTTATGTAAACAAGGCCAAAAATCTTCTTGAACTCTTGATCAAACGACGCAAACAGAGCAGGCCGCTACACCTTAATATTGTAGGGAAACCATACTGTACCATATTGCGAGCGACAGCTTAGAAGAGTGTCGATTTCACGATAAAGTTGCAACGGCCTAAGTCTATCGTAGCTGTGGTCAAGATTTTATGCTGCAGTTGTAAGTTTTGGTAGCTATGCGTTGCTAGGGGGCAAATTCCTTTCATGCATTGCGTGAAATGAGGTCCGCTATCTTTTCCGTAATCGTCTATTGCATAAAATGACTTCATCGACCAATCTGAGATAAGGTAGTCTTTGAAAAGATAAGCTTTTTGAAATGATAAATCAAGAGTTCAAGATCCAGGAAGAAAATATCAAGTGTTGCCTAATTTTGGGATCTGTTGCAGAGAGCTAAGGGGGTTCAAAGTAACGAGATTTTCGGGCATCCATGCGCACTTTCTGCTCTGTTCATTTTGATACATTTTGTAGAATTTTCGAATTTCCGCAAAAAGGATAGGAACTGTAGCTTCACTCAATCGACTTTTCATATAAAAATGTATCACTGCTCGAATCAGACTCTTTAGTAGAATAGCTAACAGGTCTACTTATGTCACGTGAATTTTCCACGAATAAAGACAACTGAAATGCTTGACAAATGTGATTTTGCGTTATCGCAAATGTCATCCGACATCTAATTCTACACAGACTTAGCTTAAGTATGAAAGCGATAGAAAAGAAAGATCAGTTCAGTTTTCAAAGCAAACCTCCTGCGAATTTTGTTCTTCCATTTTCAGTTTCGCTTCGGCTTTAGCAGCAGATTTTTCCTTTGCAAAGTTCGATGATTTGAAGTCTCTTAAAATTTCATTTTCCAAAACGATCTCCGTTATGCTTAGGACACCTCTGCTTAATTCTGCAACTTTGACTAACTGTTGAGTTTCCATTTCTTGTAAGAATTTACTCATCTACAAAAATAAGGAGTTTAACTTGAAATGCAGAGTATGCAGTTTCGAAAACTCATTAGACAAAAACATCGAAATAACAATGCATCTATTTGGAAAAATCATTCCTGAATCCTGGTGGGTACAATGTTAATGAAAATACGACACCACGCTCATCCATGATTTCGCTGAGCATAGGGTATATTTGAAGCAGAATCCTAGGACCTAGAATCTAGAAAAAAGGGATATTTTTCTTTAGAAAATATCCCAAAAACAGTTAAATGCTATTTTGGGACCCTACAATATAGTTAATTTCGCCTAGCTCAACTGTGATATCCTTAGATTTACGAGATTCTGCTGTTTTCCAGTAAACGAGAGATCAGTGAAGTAAATGCTCTTAAAGAGCAACAATCCCAAAAATTTCTCAAAGAACTGGTATTTGTACGGTAACCATCACTGTACGGTTGAGTAATACTCCTTTAGAAGGGGGTTGCCTTCGAAAATTTCCAATAAAATGTGGGTGCAGGCTAATGGGTGGATGGGATTCCTGCAGTGTGGCTGGATGGCTGCTGCCCTTTGTTTTTCTCGCTTGCTATCCCCATTGGGGTGGCGTGGGTGTTTATGGTAGTGACTGTTTTGTCTGCACATGGGGGTCCCATGCTCATTGACTTCCACTCGTTTTTTTTACGCATTGATAGCTTTGCAGGGGTCGTTGCCTGACATCAAATGTGAGACAGACGTTAATATTAATCTTTTAGAAAAATTTAAATTTTCTAATTGTGAGTGTCTGTCATGGTGGGAACTCCGATGACCTAGTGTCTATTCCCACCATGACAGGCACAGTAGCTGTAAACATTTGTGTTTATTTTAATGGATTATATATATATATAAAAAAATTTCCCGTGATAAGGGGTCTTCTTGCCAACTGAAATTGGGAGAAAAGGGTATTCTATCAAATTGTATGGATGAGCGTGGTGTACCTTTTACTACTGCAATGCACTCTTCGGGTCCTGAATAAGCACGAAATTCTGTACAGGATCAATATATAAGGTGAGTGAGTGGCTGAGCGGCATATGCAGTATCCATCAGGTGAAAGCCAATAAAGAAAGCTTAAGTTTACACATCTACATTCCTTAGGGGTGGTATCCTCAACTATTTTTCCTTATTCTTTGTTTATTCCACAAATTTACCTCCCGGAGGAGAGTATTTGGAAAATGCATGAAAATAAGAGTACACAGACTGATCTTACCTTCTTGTATTTGGTTTTCTTTATGTCAATTTTCTGTCCATCGGGGCTAGAAAGTGTAAGCAAAAATAAACACTGATGACTTCAAATAATCAAAAATGGTCCAAAAGAGAAAAACTCACATAATAACAAATGGTTTTCGAAAGTGGAGATCAATGGAAATGTAGACTCTACAAAGTCTAATTATTTCTTGTTGAGAGAAAGTAGGGGAAAATCTTTTCCCCTTTTCTCTTCCATCCCTCAGAAATCGCTGAAATGTCAGTCTTGGGGCAAGTCAAGCGGAAAGGCGATGCAGTATTCGGCTGATTATCGCACCTTAAATTTATTTAACAAGAGAAATAAAGCGTCGTAGATTTACCATGCTGGATGAAGATATTTTGCTGAAAATGAGGTAACTAGCATTGGGAACTCTGCTTTCTTTGCATCGATCAATGCTTGACAAAAACAGTTCCATAATAACAAATCCATCTGTTCTGTGAAACGAGAGAAAAATAGTAAGATTAAATCGCTGAATTGGTTGCAGAAACTATGAACTATCGTTTAGAGAGCAACTGTATGATACTTGAATCTTTATGGTGAAGGAAATTAAGTCGAACATACAGATAAGAGAAATAATTCCAATGTCATCAAAATACATACAGTTGAGTACCCAAGGAGCTATTTAGCAATACTCACTTCTGATGCTGCTGAAAGGAACACAAAAATGGGGCATTCCGCGATCAACTACGGGCTGGTAAATGATTATACTTCTACAAGGTGACTGTGGAGAATTAGCATAAAAGTACAGTATGGTCAATCAGGGTAATCTTCATAAATCAAATATATTTCGCACCAAGCACCAGCGATAAACTTTAGAAAGAGAGACAATAGACCTTTTAGCTATTCTGCAAAAGAGCCTGGATCGAGCGATATTTTTATACACTTTTATATATGCGAGGCTCGATTGAATGGCGTTAGAGCTTCGATCGCAATTGTACACATTCGAAAATTCTACAAAATGCAATGAAATATCGTTCCATCCACATTTTTTTCAAAATGGCTAAAAGGTCTATTGACTTGTAGCATCAACTTCAACTCTTTCGCAGCAAGCAATTCATTAAAGTTATTCAAAAGGTTCTTATACCTTCAACTGTCAACTGAACTGTTTCTTCGGTTTCATCCGCAGCACCCCCACTTGCAAGTTCTATCTCAGTATCTTCTTCAGCTTCAGATGCTTTATCTTGGATGCCTGTTTGATTCTCTTTACTTTGTGATCCATTGTCATCATCTACCTTCGCTGTACACTCATCCTTCATGAATCTATCTGCTTCCATGCCTCTAGACTCTTCATTTGCAATTTTAAGCCCTTGCAAAGCAGATTCGACAGGTTCTACGAGAAAAATATCATTAGCCTGTGTTAAGCAAAAATAGAGGTCCTCCAGGGGGTTAGAGTTTCCTGCTTGTTCTCTCATTTCCTGTAAGATGTCACAGAAAATTTATTGATTAGTTCCCAAAATAATACCGGGTGGGCCAGAAAAAAGTTCCCACTTTTGAAAATTCATAACACCAAGACTACTTCACGGATTTGAATCATTCAAATTCTAGTTAAAAGTCGAAAGATCAAAGTATTTTTGTGATTTTTGTTGCTGTCCTACCAGCACTAGAAGTATTGGTAAATTCAACTTTATAAAAAGGCCTAAAACATTGACCAAATCGTAAAGACTCTATTCAAATCGAATAATAGACATGGGCGTTTCAACTCCCTCAAGGGTTATAAGACATTGATTTTCAAACAAATAAGAAAGATTTTCAATCCCAAGGCAATTAATGCCTAGAGGATATCTCTCACTCATCAGAAATTGCATTTCCTTCATTATTCTGTGCGAGAAGTCATTTATGCATTGATCGATGTTTTGGGCCATTGTTCAGTCATTTTGCAACCATGAAATTTTTGTAAAGTTGAATTAACCTATATTTGTAGTGCTGGTAGGACAGTGATAAAAATCACAAAAATACTTTAATCTTTCGGCTTTTAACTAGAATTTGAATGACTCAAATCTGTGAATCAGTCTTGGTGTTATGAATTTTCAAAAGTGGGAACTTTTCTCTGGCTCACCCGGTATTTTTCAGATATTTGCTCTCATTTCCAGACTTTGATTGACTGCTCATTCCCAGCATTGAAATGAGCAAAGAAATGAATATCATTCCAATTAAACGGAAAACTGATGAATACGAAATAGGAGTAGACATACCAAGACTGGCAGAAACATCTTGAGCTTCTTCATCAGAATCACTTTTAGTTAAGCAATCAGGTAAGGTGTCAGGAATGATTGGCATCTCTGAAGAATCTCCTAGAGCCCTATGGGTGATAAAAAATATGCAAAACCACAAAATATGATAACATTTACTTTTTTAAAATTATCACATGGACATTATTTAATGAACAAGAAAATAAAGTGAAAACTAATGCAATGTTTGTGCAATGTTTGTGCTCTCATGGGCGCTAGGAAACATCTGGATTGTACTTTGAAAATGTTGCGGGCGCACCTTGAAGTTTTCAAGATTGAGAATAGCTCCAATGTCTTTGTAGCGGCTTTGCTTTTTACTAGCCACTTGACTACTCATCCGGTAGATGCTAATCTGCTGATTGACTAATCTGAATGACTTAAGTCAATTGGCAAATGAGCGTGTGTCGGGTCAGTGGTCAAGTGGCTAGCAAATGAAACAAAACTGCTTTGAAGATATCATGGCTGTTTCTAATATTGAAAGCCGCAGCCCTCTTCCAAACAATTTTCAAAAGTATAATTCAAACGTTTCCTGATCGAAGGTGTTGTGGCGCAGTGGTGTAATCCTCTGACATTGCAGCCAGAATAGTCAGGCGGAGTGGGTTCGAGTCCCGGTAGGGCCCCACCACTTGAGCGTCATGACAAGGGATCGCGGACTCGATTAGGTCTGCTCTATTTCTGCGATCCCAGCGCTTGGCGCTGAAAAACGCAACTTCACCTTCACCTTCACCTATGGTGTTTTGGACAAAAACACCAATACAACAGAATAGACATTTCTCAGTCCCAAAAATGGCATTGATATCTCATAGGCTTATGCACTTACCATAGATTGTCAGTATACCAGTGATGGATTATAATGCCTTTTCCTCTCATCCCACACTCTGCCATTTCTTCTGATGACATTGCAGCAACCCCAACAGCAATTGGAGCACTAGTTGATAAAATACAGCCAGCAAATGATATGGGAAAAGTTTTGCTTGCTTGAAAATAAGAACAACTAGAAGGAGATCTCATTACAAATTTTCACAAGTTTTGAGCTAAGTTTCTTCAGTGTAAACTCTACTCAACAGACTGTATCCAAAAAGATTATAAATGCCGTAAGAGTCATGATTTAAAGGCAGTCTGGATCAAGCTATATTTTAATACATTTTAATGCAAGAAGTTTGTTTGTGTTGTGTTAGAGCTTCTATTACAATTGTGCCAAATCAATATCCTTCAAAATGTATATAATGAAATATCTTTAGTCAAGGTTCTTTTCAGAATGGCTACACAGTAAAATGTCTAATATTGGCATCAAAGTAGCTGGATCACCTTTCATGGATTCTGCCAGTTGAAATGAGAAATAATATCCCATTGCAATGCACTAGGAATTCTTTAAAATTTCAGTACTAAGTAAAGACAGAACAAACCTGTTGCCCATTATTCTGATAGCCATAACTTGACCCTTTTTAACTCCATCCAACCCACCATATTGAACAATTACACCAGGTAACATTAGATCTACAAGATGACAAAATATATTAGATCCTAATAATGAACTTGTTTATTGTAAACATTTGTGCATGCAGGACTATAACAAAAACTACCCATTAGAAGCATTCAGTTTCACATAAATTCAACATCATAATTAGCTTCCTCATCAAAGAAATAAAAACATTGGATTCTTTTTGAAGAGAAACTAATTTTCTATAATCTTGTTACAGCATTACGACAAAAAGATAGTGCTTCTGTTGACCAAATTCACACCAGAATGTAATCTACTGACCATTCAAAATCCATTGTTTGAGACTGGATTGACTTGTGTAAGTTATTTTAAAGCCAAATTTAATCTCATTCGCCATTCTTGAGGAATATTTTGATGCATTTTACAGAGAGCAGCTTTTCACAGTCTTGTGCCGAAAAAACTTGAGTGAACAGGGCAGATATTTTCAATCATTGAATATTTGTCTAACTGACTTAAAAAGATCTCTTCAGCTAACTTACCTGCACCCCTGCTTATTTTTTCAAACACTGGAGGACTTGTGACCATGTATGGTATCAAATCTGCACACTGCCAAAGTGTATAAACTGCAGAAGAAGAATATCCCATTGCTATAAATCTATGAATAGCTAGAAAGGAATCATTAATTTTCATTCAATTGAAAGTTTGACTTCTACAGGCACTGTACACCAGCCACAGATGTCAAAATTTTGTACTTGCAAACTATTGCAAACTTAGTGAAAGACTACCAAACAAGCATTGATGCTGTTGTGTTTTTCTGATGCTGAAGAAATCCAATTATATAAATCTTTTATCTATTCCTTATATATCCACTCAAAACCTTAAAACGACACAGTGCATATGAAAACTATACAATACTACTTTGGAACCAATTCTATGAAATAAAATGGTCAAGGACAACTGCTTTTCTACACCCTCCCCTTGTTTGCTTGTGAAATCTCTCAACATGGCAAATTTGCAAACTTATCTTTATAAAGACTTTTTTCAAACAATTTACCTGTTGGGTATAAAATGTTTTCTTTGTCCACTTCAAAGAACAATGGATTTTTGTTGAGACAGTAGCATGTCACACAAATGTCATTGTGTGTCTCTATCTTTGTAACAAAAATATCTTCTTTATTTGGTAAAAGTTCATTGAGTTTGCCATCAGTAATCTGTGAAAACTGCTTCAAAACATTTTGCTTTAACTTCTTCCTATGGGGTCAAAACAAAGAAAGAATGTACCGCAAAATATCTTGAGACGTTTAAATTCCATTCACTGGAATGGAACAAGCAGTTTTGAGTTGGAAACAATGTTTGGTGATGTTTAAAGTCAGAAAATTTTAAGGAACATCCATAGAGGAGTTAAAAGAATTTATGGGGGATATGAAAATAAGTTTAAATTTTGCCACATGGCAATTCACTCCTTTTTATGAGAATGCTATAAATGGCTCCTACTAAAACACGGAACGCGGAACGAAACGCGAAACGAAATATAACGGCGGAACGGAACAGCGGAATACTAAAATACGGAACAAAATTACTAAAAGGCGAAACGGAATTACTAAAATGCGAAATGGACTTCTTGACAAAGAAGAAATCAATAAGTATTAGATTACTAAAATGCGGAATGATTACTAAAAGGCGAAAAGTGGCAGACCAAGCCTCGTTCTCATTTGCTGCTCAGATAAAAACGCAACATAAAATGTATCAAGAGCACCCTTCAAGCTTTTTGGTGTTGGGTTTCATTGGGTTCAAGCAATCATTTCAATTTTAGGTGTGTGTAGTTTATTTCTCACATGGGTATGCGCCAGGAGAAGTTTTTTACAGTTACCAAAATTACTGCAATATCAAAATCATGAAAAGAAAGCAATTAGAGCTAATTCTAATAGAACTGATGATGAAATTTTGAAGAACCAGTCACTATGGTGTTCTAAATTCCTCAACTTCTCCTCTCAGGATCCGAGTTGGAGTTGCATCAAAGGAGTTTCAGTCCTAACTGTAAAAGAATGCAGGAAACCATCCCTTCAAAGATAGATTTCCAAGGTCATCCTGTAAAAGTGAGAATGGGCAAGACTAAAGGTTTTGGCAGTTCGAACGATTTGGTTGGGCTGAGGTTCCTAAATGTAGGTAATTTGCAGCAAAATTTGCACCAAATGAAAATGAGAAGTCCAGGATTATTAGTCCCTCTTGACCAAGGAACGCAGGTAAACAAGGGACGAAAAGGCATCAGTCTAGTCAAGAAGTCCTGTTTCGCATTTTAGTAATTCCGTTTCGCAGTTTAGTAATTCCGTTTCGCCTTTTAGTAATTTTGTTCCGTATTTTAGTATTCCGCTGTTCCGTTCCGCCGTTATGTTTCGTTTCGCGTTCTGTGTTTTAGTAGGAGCCCTATAAATTTTGTCAAGCCTTGGTATTCTTAAGGACTTGTTTGCTTTCGAGCATGAATACATTCTTACAGTATTCTCTTTTTCAAATCTGATATGGTGTCAGGGGAACACAATTAAATCTGGAAAGAAATTGAAAAAACAAAATGTGCAAGTCATGATTCTCTGTTTTGGACATTGCAATGCTAGAAAATGAGACAAATATGCAGGTTCTATGACATCCGCAAATTTCAAATTCCACTACAAATGAACAGAACATCTTGTCACCATTATACGTTCTGTAAAGAATATCAAGAGGAAGAATCTAAGAAACTAACAAAAACGGTATTGCAGGTAATTAAATGTGGCAACTCCATCTGTTACGTATATCCCATAATCAGTAGTGACACCATGGGGGGGGGGGGGCTCCCAAGTTCCAAAAGTTGCCAAAAATTGTCAAAGAAACTTGGCATAAAATTAGTTGGATGCACCTTCAGATTGAAAAATTAAGTCAAATTCCCCCCACTTTTTTCGGATTTTTCAGAGCTGGTGCCACAACTGTCCATACATCATATATCTATATACTAATATGCTTTACAGAATGTATTGGTGGTGTTGTGGGGGAGTGGTGTAATCCTCTGACTTTGCAGCCAGAACAGGTTTGATACCTGGTAGGACCCCTTCACTGGAGCATCATGACAAGGGGTCGCAGACTCAATGTGGTCTGCTCTATTTTTGTGAGATCCCAGCGCTTGGCGCTAAAAGAAGCAACTTCACCTTCACCCTCACCATGTAAAATGGTGACAAGACATTCTACTTAGGGGTCATCGACAAACGATTTTCGTCACAGTTAACGGAATTGGGCCGTTAGGGGGGGAGGGGGTCCAGCTCAAATCCGTTAAAACTTTGACTTTTGTGACAAAAATTGAAATAAGTAATATTTCATTATCAATCCTGAAAGAATAACTCGTAGTAGTACAGTTTTCGGCCTTGCGCTACTTGATTTTGATGTTGCGATCTGCACGAAGAAGTAGGCTTAGGCCCCATCAACCCAGGGACACATAATAGGCCTATAACGAGAGTCTGTGGGACGCTTGTGACAAGGGAAAATATAGCCATAAAGTTAGTGGTCCGTTAAGAAGGGGGGGGGGGGGGTCAAGCCGTTAACACACTAGTGCACTGCAACATTCACTATCTGTTGTACATCCCAAATATGGTGAGCTGAGACTAACAATTACAAATATTCTTTATGATAATGTAATGCTAGCTAGTGGTGTGATTCTGACATCTTGGTTTTTCCTCACTCTTTGGTCACATTTGGTGACTTTAAGGGACCTGTCATAAAGAATCTGCTACAGGGGGGTGGAGGATATAGGCCGGGGCCACCAAAAATTTGATTGGCTTGATATTGGGCCACAGAAAATATTTGCAGATTTTGAATGGGCCATGAAATGTGTCAGTGTGTAACCTTATAAAAGCGTTTTGAAATGTCAGAGATACTGTGAAATTTATGTGAGAGAAATTCGAAAATCTTTCAAAAAAGCTAAAATCAGTTCAGTGCAGTCGGAATCCAATCCAGTCACTGGTTCAACTTTCCAGCTTCATTCACTTTTTTTCAAAGCATAAGCAGATTTTCCCTGTTCTGATGCCTGTTTTGCTTTCTGCCTCTTAATGCCCACAACTGAACCTGCCATCTTCCAATCCTTGCATCCCAGCCCATCAGTGCAAAAATACTTGCAAATTCTTAGAGCTTACTTCTTTTTGTTGAATGCTGAAAGTGCATTGAGGTGAAGCAAACTCAAAGTTTGGAGGCAAATTCTTTGAAAGCTGTTCTGTTCTTTTAAAATTTATGATTCTTTGCTTCATCAACAAATAATGCTGGGCAACAATCATGAAGACGAAGTGGACATGCTGCCCAAACCACAATTAGGCACAGTTACTCTTCGCACAGCGGAGACAATTAGTGTCATAATAAAAGTCTGAAGATGAAGTAGAAAGGGGAGAGCATCTTGTGCTATAGAATTGAGACAAATTTCAAAAATTCAAATTGAAATGGGCCACGAAAATTATTCTTCTCTGCACGAGGGGCCACGGATTTTTTAGTCATTTTCAATAGGGGCTTTGAAAAATATTTTGGTTAAAGTCGAATATCCTCCGCCCCCCTGTAGTAGCTACTTTATGACAGGTCCCTCAGAGAGAAAAATCATTCATGTGTAATTGCAAGAAATTAGCTTTTTGAACACACACACACCACCACCACTCTTCCCTACAGAAACTTCCCTCTGTCACATAATACTTGCCTTTCAGACCCTTTCAGACGATTACTAGTCTTTACTCTGAATGGTTTCTTGAACATCTTATGTGATTCTTTAGGCCTGGTGTTAAGTTTCTTTAAAGTTTAAATCTTGAGGATATTCCGAAATCCTGTAATTTCGTCTTCCGATAGGCCTAAATCAGTTTGAAATAAATATTTTGATCATTGAGTTGGATTGATATACCTCGTTCCAATATGTTGTTGTTGCGATTGCTTTGCTTTGCTCAACAGTGGCAAAATTTGTAAAACAAAAACTTGAGCTTTCTGTAAAACAAAGCCACTTGCCTTCTTTTGAAAAGGGATTTGACATCTTGCGTGGATCTGATGATATATCTTTTAGATATATCAGAACAAAACGTCATATGCAAAGAAGCAGAGCTTTCAAATCTTTAAATCCGTGTAAAACGGCAGGTGTAAACTTCAATGACCTATTTCTATAAAATGGTGAAGGTGAAGGTGAAGTTGCGTTTTTCAGCGCCAAGCGCTGGGATCGCAGAAATAGAGCAGACCTAATCGAGTCCGCGACCCCTTGTCATGACGATCATGTGATGGGGTCCTACGGGGACTCGAACCCACTCCGCCTGACTATTCTGGCTGCAATGTCAGAGGATTACACCACTGCGCCACAACACAAAATGAACGACTTGAAAGAAAGTTGAGCCACTTTTCTATGATTCTACCGTTGGACTTTTCAGAAATCTTGAATTTTTGTCAAAATTACAGCCTATTTCATATTTCACCTCATTTTATGATGTGACGTCATCAAATTTCTAAATCACAACCAGAAGAGTGAAGGAGTTTTGCTTGATATTTGACCTTTCTTCGACAGGTTTAGAAATTTTTTTCGAAAATTTTCTTGAATTCTTAAGAAAGAAGAAAAACATTGTAATTCTGAAAATATTGAAGATTTCAGAAAAGTCCAACGGCAGATTTACTTTAAAATAGTTCCAAGTTTTTTGAGGCCGTTCAGATCAAGGAAATAGGTCATAGAATTTTACACCCAGCTTTTTAAAGATTTGAAACCTATGCCATGCAAAGAGGGAAGCAACAATCATTCTTGAAAACTTTCATTCATGAGAAATCTAAATTAGATCTAAATCATTAATGAGAGGGGGGTGACAGGGTAGTGGTACCGCGGTACCAGAGGGGTGGTACCTGGTACAACATTGTGTAAATGTGGTGGAACCTGGTACCAAAGGTAGGGGTACCGGTACCAAGCTTATATGAGTCGGTACCAATAAAATTTCATCCTTGGATGATTTTGGAATTCCTAGAACAAATTTTTAGCATTGACAGTGCAGACAATGACACAGATGCCACGGTGACGTGCTCAGGAGTGGTTTGGTCTTGACATTGGTTTCACGAGGAACTGACATAGACCTCATTTCAGAATTCGTCATATTCATGATAGCTCCTCCCCCCAAAATTGGTGGTACCAATATCTTCAATTTGGGTGGAACCTGGTACCTTATGAGTTGGTACCGGTACCAAAGACTCCCCCTGTCACCCCCCTCTAATGATGCAGATGAATAGGAGCTAAGTTGTGTCAGAAATTGCATGCAAATGTGGTGATATCAGGGCCTTGGTTGGTTATGAAAAAGTAGACATATATCAAGGCTACAAGAAAACCTTCCTTTAGAAGCCAAGCTAGATAAAATTCTAAATACTTCCAAACCTTGCTGGTTATCTTTGGGAAATCAAAAACCCTTGAAGTTTTGAATGACTTATGCCCTCGAAAAGCAACTTAGAGGAAGCAACGAACTTATCAAACAGCTCCGTGTATGCTGTCGATGAATGCCTATCATCGGGATAGCTTCCTTGGAAAATAAAAGTTGGAAATTTCTTGCTTAATTTCTGTAAAACTTGATACTCAAGCAGTGGCGGATTTAGGGGGCAGATGGGGGCAACTGCCCCCCCTTCACGATGAAAATCCAGCTTTGGCGCCCCCTTTTTAGCAAGAAAAGCGCCCCTTATCCTGACCCAAATGCACTCCTTTTTTCAATGATTTGTTCTGAATGCAGGGAAACATATAAACTAAGGCGTTATTCAGTAGAAAAACCAGAGAATTTTCTCGAAGAACCCCCCAAAAATTTCCATTGTGCTTTTGGCGCCCCCTCTCCAAGTTGCCCCCCCCCCCTTCAACTTCGATCTGGATCCGCCTCTGTACTCAAGTTCGTTGTTGGGTTATGATCCTGATCTATTTACATCTTTGGGCAACTTTAAGATAAGAAACACGATTACACATAGCCCAAAGGTTACACTACAAATATAGTGTCAGATGCTATTTTTGTCTCTGTCGCGCTGCAGAGGCCTGAGGTTGCCTGCGGTCTGTCTGCAGCGATTTGCTCGTGTCTTTGGATCCAGAGTTATTTTGCGTGTATCTTGTCACAGTGGAAACACCATCAATGAATCTGGTCTTGTAGAGAACATTTGCATTGTTGAACATTCCATCTTTTAAGGAGACAACAATAAACTGAGAATGCTTGAAATGAGTCCGCAACATTTGTCCAATATTTTGGGTATGCGACAAATCGAGGGCGGCGTCAACTTCGTCGAGAATGTAAATTGGAGCTGGTTTGAATAACAACAGGGCGAGGATGAGCGATAAGGCAACCAGTGAGCTGCAAAGGAGTGGTGAACATTTCGATAATAATTGATAAAACATGCATTGCTATAAGCTAAATGTTCTGCAAGATAGTAAATGAAAAATTTTTGAAATCTTTACTACAGTATTAGTGGACCTTAGGAGAAGTTAAACAATGTTTTAAAACACTGATATAACGTATAAACTAGGAATTTTAGTGACATATCTCCAAACTACTGGATAAGATGCTCTATGAAACCTTTAGTCAAAGTGTGATTCTTCGAGCAAAAGATGTTTTTATAAACCAATTCCATTACATTACAAATATTTTACTCAACTCTACACAAAAAGGAAGTGCTCTACCATCAATACGATAGATGAATATTTTCTGAGACCATAAAATATACTAAAAATATTTGCAATGCTAAATTTTTGAGTTTCTGAATGGAAAAACTGTTCATTCTTTTGATGCAACTTAAATGTTTAAGATCTAAACTACAGGTGCAAGAACTGAAATGGCCGTTTGAAAAAAAGCCAAAGCAAAGGAAGTTGACATCAAATTACTTACCGTTGCCCTCCACTCAGTTCTGTGAGACTTTCCTTCCAAACATTTCCAAAAGCAACTTTGATTTCAAGACCATCAAGCACAGATTGTCCTTCAGGTGGCGATAATTTTGCATTTGTGCCAGGTAGAAGTGTCGAATAAATACTACCAAAATCCTGAAATAGAGAAGTCGTTGGTGAAGATGATCACGGACCTTTACGGTCGGTCCTGGACGCTCACACTTCTTCAATTGCTTTCAATACAGGAGTTGCTCTTTGGTATGGAAGAAAGCGCTGGACTGATATCGGAGGTTATGGACTGAGGCCACTAGGATCAAGATTGGGCTACCCATAAGGCGGAAGGTGCTTGAATTGATTATGTTTTAGAAATGGTAACTTGATTTAGAATAGAGGCTATTTCCAATACGTAACATATATTGATAGCTAAATGGTGTTGAATGAATTGCGGAAAAATAAGACTTCAATTTGTTCAGTTTCAAGATAGTTCAAGCTGATTTGATTTCCGACCATTCTGTAACTAGTGCAACGGTTGTTTCTCGGTCTTTGAGAAGGTTAACAAATTTTCTTACAACAGAACTGTTTTGGCAAGTAATATATAAAATGAGCGGTAAAAGCTACAGAAATAAATCGTAGCCTCTATTTACCTTGTTGACTTGCTCCCATGCTTTTTGCAATGCTTCATTTTTCTTCATATCAAGTTCTTGAATAACTTCTTCAATCTTTTTCTTATCATCTTCAACAATTTTCTTCTTCTTCATTAAATCATTGTACTGAAATAAAGGCAAGAAGATCTGTTACGATCTTTTTGTGACAAAACACTGAAAACTGTCTGTTTAAATCTTTCGCAATTTGGAGAAAGGGACTGAGAAGAGCGCAGCCTATTCTAACAGCCTTGGCAAAAGTAGAAAACTAGGGGGATAAAACTTGCTTCGGTGATTAGCGTATGGCCTGCGCCTCGGTTGCATCTCCCTGCAAACTCAAGTTATTTTCGGTTTTTTGCACCTTTCAAGAGTTACATGATATTTGTTTGGTATGGTAAGTGCTTTCTGTCCATTACTTAGGCGTCTTGGCATCCTTCCGCCTATTTGTGAGTGTATTGTGAGCCACTTTATTTCGTGTGTTCACTCAAAAGTTTGAAGTTAGGCTTGTTGGACAGTTGGGCCTAATATGAGCTGTCTCAAAGCCGAGGTCAAAAATACCTGCAATAAAGTGGCTCAGAATACATTCACCAGTGGGCGAAAGGATGGACAGATGGCTAAATAATCCAGAGAAAACACTCACCAGTCTAAACAAGTATCGTGCAACTCTAGAAATGTGCAATCAAATAAAAAATAACTAAAGTTTGCAGGAAGATGCAACGGAACTACAAGGAGGGGATTTCCCTTATTTCCTACTGTTGCCAAGGCTGTCAGAATGGACCGCCCTCCCCCCAGTCCCATTCTGCAAATTGCGAAAAGGTCCATTGATAGCCTGAAATTTGGACCACAGCTCGTTATCAATCTTTGCAATTGCAGGAATCTAGTAAACATTCATAAAGCAAGGATTCATCTTATTTGGACAATACCTTTTCTTCAGCTTTCCCAAGCATAGTCATGGCTCTCATGTTGACATTTTTGCTCAGTTTATCTTTCGTTTCTTCCAGCTTCACTAACTTTCTTTGTGCCTCTTTAGGATCAGTAGCATTGAAATCGTATGCAGTGTTCGCTTGTCCAAAATACTCTTTCTCAGTTGAGATCCAATCATGTTTTGCCAACATGTTTTCTACCTACAAAGAAATTACGAAATTACAAAATGGCACATTGCAGTTTGAAGCCAACTGCAATGCAAGGAACTAAGTCTTTTTCATTGCCCTTTTCCTGAGAAACGGTGGAAATTACTCATTAATAAAGATTCTACTTTCAGTCATTCTATCTGCAGTAGGCTTCCTAAAGATTTGGGCAACTTTGTTGTCAGATTTTCGAAAAAACGATCAAATTTCAGGGCCTCGGAAACGTTAGGCTCCATTTTGGAAAGCTTAACGATGGGAGATCATACGGTGACCCATTTCGTGAAGGGAAAAGTTCAGAAAACCTTCAAAAACTTTATAACGAATCGAACAGCTGCTTTCATGATTCGCACAACTTAAGTGAAATGTAATGTAGAGGCCTCCAAGGATCCGGTTCAAAAGTCTGTGGCATGAAAAGTTTCTGAACGAATTCTACCGTTATTAGACGATTTCCAAGATCTTTAAAATGTGTTATGTACGGCGAAGATTCAAGATTTCTGACATATTGTTTTGTTTACTGCCAGACTAGGATGGTTTGCATATATACAAACTCTTGCTTCATTGCACATTGGGTAATGGCCAAAGATCTCATGTTGCAACAATCATTCATAAAAAACTTACCCTCTTTGCTGCATCGTTACTATCTTTCTTATTCTTTGAAATATCATATTCCAATTCTTTTAATTTGAGTTGTACATCAGAGGCCTCTTTTGCTAATTCATTTTGCTCCTTAACCTTCTCGCTAATTGCCTTTAAAAGGGATAAAAACGTTATTCGCTAATAAGGAGAAAGCATACTTTTACGTGTGTGTGCCAATACCTGCAAGAACTACAATCAAATAAGAACTCCTTGGCAGCTAATAATTTTGCAATATTGCAGAACTCGAACGTGGTCTTAATTGAGCTCCTCGTTCATTTGAAGGATATTTTTCAATGCGAGTTCAAGTTGCGGCGGTTCAACATTAATTTTCTTGTTGGTAAACAACAGCATAAGATTTGCCAGTAAGCAGGCTGAACTAGATGAAAAATATGAACCTTGTAACGTTCTGACACAGCTTCAGAGTAAATTGGTTCACAGAGTTTCATCAGATGATAATTGCATTACCTGACTGCAAGCTTTTAAATTGTCTTTTTGCTTCTTCAGTTCTTCCTTTGCTTCGTCCAATGTAGCCTTAAATGATATGATTTAGCTTCGAGTGAGACAGCGAGGTAATAATTTTAGCTTGAAAACTACCAACACTTGATCTAAGGGGCTGGTTCACGTGATCTAAACAAACTTCTTTGGAAACAACGATTTTGCAGTATTTTTCATAGGCCATATCACAAAGATGTTCTACTCCTTTCTCAAAATGAAGATGTTATTTTGAAGACGGACTCTTGAATTTCGTAAAGACACAAACGAAACACTAATATGTTGTACGAGTGCAGAGATCTTGGTGGATTTTTATAAGTAACTTTAGTGTGGGTTCACCCCTTCCACCGAAATCTGTGCAGAACACAATGGCCACGTGTGGGCAACAATATGGATTGTAGAGATAACAGGCTTGTTTATGGTTACGTGATACCCAGCCCTTTTAATTTCATAGACAGAAATTAATGCTCATCCACCTAACTCTTTCATAAGTAAATCAGTTAGCAGCCTCATGATAAGAGTGCAGAAAATGATCAGTCTTCCTCTGAGCAAACTACAGTGTCGATGGGACCTTCCTCGTCTTTTGATAGAAACTGGGTGAGCTCATTGCGAGGCATAAGTTATTCCTTCGTTTTCAAAAGCCTTCCTCGCGATCAGTGACCGTGTGATCATCCTGACTCTGCTCAGAATGTCATCTCATGTGACATCATTTTTTCACAATGATGGACTTAACAGTCAGTAATGAAGGAAACCTTTTTACATATTCATCTAAAATTTTACAATACATGTTACATCTACATCCTACTATACTTTCTAATTACTATACAAACTATACAAATACTACAGGGACATGACCACGAGGAGCAAAGGACAATAACTACCCTGTGACCATTAACATAAAGACATGCAAATAACCACAAAATGCTAAACATATGACTAATTACACATGAATACTCGAATCCGTTTCACACTGGGTGTCAGCCCAGCATAGGAGTATGATGCTGAGCAATAGGAACCCCGGACGATAGAACAACAACAACAGCAATTGCTACCGTCACTGATTCTCCTCCAGAGTCCCCACCGCTCAACACATAACGCATATGCTGTATGCATATGCTGTAAGGCTAGGGTTCCTGATTTAGCAATATCAATGATATGTGTGAAGAAAATTGCGGGAACAAACCTTGCTCTCCTTTGCCTTTGCATCCTGATTGTCAACGTCTTCCTGGAGCTTCGCAATGGATTCATCAAAACTTTTGAGCTGAAAGAATAACATTCCTTCATTTAACTTGTTGCATCTTTTGTAATCTATAGTAGCGATAATTTCAAAAAGGTGCTATGAGATAATGTTTTAGTTTATCAAACATCTTACCTGTTCTTGAAGAGACTTGATTTCATTTTGCAACTCTTCAACTTCCAGCCGCATCTCAACGATTTCCTGAAAATGAAGTTAAAAATATGACCAAAATTATATATACAGTACGCACACTCTTGATTCTGCCATTTCAACATCATACAATACATTTTCCCTAGCACCATACAGTGCAGTTCCTGAAGAGGTTTCTAAACGGCTCCTTGAATAAAGTAGATCATATTGAATTTATCTTTAATAAAAACTTGATACTAAAAGGGGTTATGACGAATTAAATTTTACGAAGTAGGCGGACGCAAGGAAAGAGACAGAATTCTGGCACAATGAGGTCTTTCGAACCTACCTTCTCATCTGAGTGTTACTTTTCTGAATTATATAGATATTCGGTCAATTTACTTTCGAAATTATGCAACTTCATTTCACGAAATAAATCTTTTCCACACAATAAAAATTAATGTTCTTCCATGCCAATTTTATACTGAAAAATAATTTGTTGTCAAAGTTTCCCAAACAAGTTTTCTGGCTAAAAATTAGTAGAGCGATAAAGTATAACAATACCTGCTCTTTAGCTTTGAATTCTTTCATTGAATTTTCAGCTCTTTGTTTTGCTTTGGTCATTTCGTCTTCAGCTTTCTTCAGTTCTTTTTCTCTGTGCTGCTTTGCATTCTGTAAAACAATCAATGAAATAGCATAAAACCAACGAATATCTTCCTGCAAAACCCTTCAAGTTATGCTCCTGAACGAAAAACCACCACGATTGTAGTATGTTTTTTCTACTACTTAAGCTTCTTCAAAGTCATCAAAACGAAGCATGAAGTACAAATTCATGCATACTACAATGATAAAAAAGCATGCATTTTGATATCTTACACTTGTCAGGACAGCATAGAAGGACAAGTCCGGGGTTGGTATAATTGATGAATATTCAAGAGATTACACTGTTGTGAATGATTTGTAGTACTTTTTTCGAAACCACATATTTCAATCTGCTAAGAAGTGCAAAATGACGTCATTTTCTATGACGTCACTTCATGTTGACTTGAACAAGGCTGCCAATTGTGTTGATATCATACCACTCGCATTGCTAGCCTCCTTATCGCACCTTCGCACACTCGTACAAAATACAAAATGGTGACAATATTTGGCCTAACTTACGAAGATTCATTTACCAATTTATGAAAGTTGGAGGCATCAAAACTTGGAAAGAACTCATGATTGGTGTTCATCAGTTGGTAAGGTTGCTTTTCAACAATAAATTTATCAACCCCGGACTTGTCCTTTAATGCACTTCATCTAGTTTAGAACGTTCAAATGATTGCCAATAGTTGCTTCTTATCATCATTAATACCCCTTTCTTTTTCATCAAAAGAGCAAAGTAAAAAGTTTTGACCTGGGGCAAGTAGATTTGTTCTTATACATGTTCAATAGGTGCAAGTTTTTCTACTCACCAGGCACTAACTCCTACTAAGAACGAAACAGGGAGGATCAAGTCAAAATCTAGGAAAATATCTATTGCCTTCATCCAACATAAATGGGGGAACTAGCTGTTAACCAAGTTAAGGAAGTGCTGCTTAAAGGTGATGCAATATGCTATCTTCAGTACCTTCATCATTGATTCTAGGTCAGCTGCTTTCTTACTTGCATTCGCCTTCTTTTCATTTGCTTTTTCTATCGACAGTTTTTGTTCATCTAAGAATTAGAAATATCAAGTGAAAATTTAGCATCTTGTTTAAGAGAAATCAGAAGATATTGATACAGCCATATGATGACTAATTGCCAGCATTAAACTTGCAGGACACAGGGTCAAGGAACGGTGACAGCAGTTAAAAATGTGGCTAATTCAATATCTGAATATCAAAAGAGATTGTCAAGAAAGGCATGGGTCTATATTATGAACAAATAACAGATCTAAATATTTACTGTTTGAATTTGTTGCATCGTTCCGAGAAGCTGAGGAATGAGCAACTGTACTGTCTCCTACAGAGGCCATAAGATATTGTGTGTGATGGAAACATTTAGTGCTCAGCCACAGAATTAGATAAATAGAGAAAGATGCTTACATTCACTCCTTTACTAAAATAACAGCTCTATGGTATCTTATGCAACATTGCTAGATTACACTTGCAACCCGACTAATTGGCCGTAGAAATCTCTATCCAATCGCTTTGACAACTGACAGCAAGCGCTACGACTGTCACTGTTCAGCCTTACGGAATCAAAATAAAATCAAATTGAAAAAGTACCAATGGCTTGCTCTAATGCTTTGACTTCTTCGACTTTATGGTGATGTGTAGTTTGTTTCAATCTATCTTGAACCAGCTCAGCTTCGCGTGACTTCAAATCGAACTGCTGTTTCAAATGATTGTACCTGAAATAAGGAAATAAACATGGAATACTATAGGAAAACTATATGGATATGATTTTCAGCATAAATGTAGTCTCTGAACTAAAGCGAACAATAAAGGGTATGAAACCATCAGCGAGTATCTACAACAAAGATGTTTTGGGGGAGGGCGTTATGTTCATTTCATTGAGGTGGACACATTCCTTGTATGTTCTGAAGGACACCCATAGAGAAATTAACAAAATCTAATTGGAATACGACATAGGTTTAAAAGATCCAAACATCATTTATTTGAAAGACGACTGACAAAAAATGATGGATAAATTTCACTGTCTAATATTCTTCTGGTATGAATCATACATATTACAACATTCTTTATAAATGAAAGTCAACATTTCACCAACAAATCAAGGGCAGGTTTTCTGAGAATCAATTCATTGAAAAACTTCTGTATCTCTGTGATGATGCATAAAACAAAGACACGAAGTATATTTTAGATAGTGAAAACCAAAGATTATAAAGAACTTTTACTTGTAAAGTTATTAGAGCTTTCAACCATGACAGCTGTGAATTCCGATGCTATTTCCTAATAAAAACGAGAGTGAAATTTACAAAAACTAAAGAAAATTCAACACAACTCACTCGTCTGCTTTCCGTTTCAAAGTTGCAAGCTGCTTCTTTGAATCCTTCAGCAATTTTTCTTTTTCCTGTAACTGCTCTTGAGACCTCATTAGTTCTTGCAATTTTTCGAGGACAGACGCTTTGTGAGCTCTTGCACCTATCAGGGCAAAATAAAATCGACCTTGAACAGCTTCACTTGCTCAAACAATGCCCCTCTATTAACCTATCAATGTTCTAGAGGGTGAACTATAAATGCGATTTACTATCTCTGTGGTAAGAATCAAGCAATCCCTCAGCCAACTTTGAAGTCTTCTTCAAACAAACTAATGCCCAAGATACGAAGGCTTGCGTGTAAACCATGTCTGTATTTTAATAAACCAATTCACTAACATTACAAACATTATACTCACTATACAGTAATGAAGAATACGACTGCATTGAAGATGATGCAACTGGACATTCCTACATGCGCCCAAATAAATCTCACAATGAATGAGAAAAAATTGCTATTCTTACATGCAGTGCAAATATATATATTTTCTTTTTGTTAAGCTTTATTAGATTGCAGTTTCGATTGCATAAGAGATAGGGTCAGAAAAAATCTGTGAGACAATTCGATTCCATGTGTTTTCCCTAACAAAACTTCCAATCCCACGAATCCCGAATCATTGATTCATTGGTGGGCGGGTACATCTGTATATCTTTGCAATTTATAAATGTTCACAATTTGGTCATTCTGAGCAAGACGGAACTCAATCATTTGTGACCAAATCTAACTTCTCTGCCTTTGCATGTAATGGAGCATTGTCGAGGCATGCTCAAGGCACCAACGAAAAAAATGACCATCAGAGGCCGGAGAGAAAAATTGCTAGGCAAATTTACCTCCTGTAAGGGTCCCAGCAGGATCAAAGACATCACCTTCCAAAGTAACAGATTTGGCTTTGATTTCCGGATCAAACGTGACCTTATAAAAAAATATATATATTGTAGCAACATGAATACACAACTATTCAAATAGAAATATTAATGTTTGTCAGTACTTAGAAATGCTATGCTCTGATGATTTAGCAGAACAATTTTCTTGAAGGAAAATTTGGCTGAAAATTTTTGAAAAGTAAGTTTAGCAAAACAGTTTTTTCTTGACAATTTTAGACGAACAATATTTCAATATTTTGTGAAAGTTAAGTTTAGAAGAAAAAGCTGTGTCCACAGATAAGGAAATTTTCTTGATAAAAGAAATACCGGAAAATTCACACTTCAAACCATTGTACAAATAATCTTCTTAGAACGGCAGTCACAGCCTTTACTTAGCAATAAGCTGCCATTTTGATGCAGGCCAGTATTCCTGTCCTCAGATTCTTTGTTAGGATAGTAATACAATTCTCATCTATTTCTTACCTTTTTGGCATCATCCATTTCATTGCAGACGAAAGAGGATCCAAAAACAAATTTCATGGCAGCTTCAATTTCCTTTTCATACCCAACCAAGGACAATGCCGTGTGAACATTATTGTTGCCAACCTAGAAAGCAGAACACATATGCTAGGCAACTGTGAAGACGCTTTGGTTTCGACGTTTGCTAGGCTTGTAAAGAAAGTGCATAATAAACTTCCTTTGAAATATCTATAACCTATGAAATTTCATCTGATAAATAAAAACTGTAGAGCAGTTAAATCAGCAGTTAAAATTCTCGCCGAGATGAAATATTTTGCTTAAAAGCGACCTTCTCAAGTATTGTTACAGCATATTCAAATAAAAAACAAATACACTTATACACGATGCTCATGAAAATGCAGAATTTAGCTAGCAAGATTATTTTCATTGCGTAACTTTGTGCACGCCTCACGGCAATTAGCTTCAGAGTTAAGTGCAAACTTACCAGTTTTTTCGCCTTTTTGACGACATCGTCATTTAGTGACTTTGAAGCAATCTTGTTAAGAGGAATAATTGTTACTCTTCTTTTCAGTTCTCCCTTTTCTAACAATTGTTTGCCAGTTTGTTCCGAGTCCACCACAACGTTATATAGCTGCAAAGAGGGAAAAACTTGTCAGTAAATCAATGGTCTCGATGTTGAAAGACATTCGGTAAAAACCTGCATATAACTAAGAAAATCTTTGAAGTTTTTAAAAATGGCATTACAACTGGAAAGAAATATATTTCAACTGTTACATGCTCAAAGCCTGTCATTTATTTGGTTTTGGTGTAGTGCTGTGAAATCTAATCTGTAGTATGCATTATTGTTAATTTTAGACCCCAAAGCAAAAACCCTTTGCCAGGCCAAGCCAAATGGCGGTGGCGTGCGGGTTTACTGCTGATAAATGAAGAACTGTGAGTGGATGCATGCACATTGTGATCTGTCAAGGAACTACTTCACAAGTAAAGGACAGAAGATCGAAAAACGAAAAACTGATGCAAACAGCCGTAGGGGTTGGAGCAGTGAAGCCCAAAGGCGTACGAAATAAAAGATATCCATCGGTTGTTCAAGACAATCGATTGTTTGACGTCCTGAGCAACTCGTACCCTCATGTTCCTGTCTCGGATTAAATCTGCAACATGACGAGGAATAAAACATGGTTCCTGAGAAGATAACCTTAAAAAGTACCTGGTAAGTGTCCGTAGAAACTACAGCAGAACATTACCTTTCCACCGGCTGTTACTTCTAAACTTGTTGCTGTTTTCATATCTTTAACCTTCATTAACCTACAAACTAATCCTTTGACCTATAAGATGAAGGAAACGGAAAGACCTACAAAAACAGAAATTTGGAAGCAATCGAGGAGAGCGCGGTGAAACCCAACTTTAAGCTGTACTTTGAAGGTATATACTGGGCAAACGTTGCACGACCCAAAAAATAAATGAATAATATGTAGCAGAACGGTTTCGAGAATTAATAACAAATAAGTATAAAATTCCTTACATCAACTACATTCGTAGAACGATTTGTCAAACATATAATGACTATTCATAATAATGATGATAATCACTGTAAGAACTAGAATCACATTCACCAATAGGGTGATTATTTACAGGAAACGATTAATCTAGGAAAGGATTGGAATTAAAAGCTGTCAAACTACCAAGTTCAAAGGTGTGACCATATACCTTATAAAATATAAAATATCATGACCATATACCTTATTTTTCAGCCTAAGAATTCTCAGTCATAGCTTGGGCAAGATGCAGTTTACACAATCGGTGGTTAGAGTTAGGAGCATTTTTGTTGTCCATAAGTCAGTCCAGTCAAGTCCCAGTAAATTTAGCACTCCTACTAATATGAATCTTTTTGCCGGCCACATCCTGACAGCCGACGGGCTTGACCGAGACTTACTAACAGGTACTATCTAGGGACCCTTTGGGTCGAGGAAGGCCTAAAAAGAGATACAAGGACGAAATAAAAGATTTATGTGGTGGAAAGTTTCAAAGAGCTGCTTGACCGGTACAATGAAGAGGAGAATGGCGTGAACGAATTGGGGTGGGGGGCAACGGCGGTTCGAAACCGACCCAACCGTCAATGATAATGATGATTTACCTTAGAACGATCAAAGCTTGACGTGGGACTTTTAAAGTCGAAGGCCAGATGAGGAAACCTAAAGGAAATTAACAGACACAAAAAATTAGATTTCATTGTTCGAGTGTTGGAGACATCTCACAAGATATACAGCTGCAAATGACGATGGTACTGCTTCCAGAACACTGATCAGCCATTCTTCTGTTAATAGGAATTTGGTATTTTTCGATGTCTATGCTAATTATAACTTACTTGAGCTCTAGATTTTCAATAACTCCACGCAGCTGTTGTACTTCTTTCTCTAAGTTTCCCCTGTAGGCAAATGCAAAAATTAAGGAGAATCGTTGCAACAAAACATATGTAACGTGTCTGATGGTGTTTTGATGAAAAGTCATAATCTATAAATGCAGCACCTTACACCATGGCAGCATAGCAATGACTTTTCTAACTGCCATAAACTTGTCACTAGAATTTGATGACAAAATCACTTCCGTCACATTTGAAAGTATATAATTATTTGATATATTCGAAACATTTTAAAGGTGATCTGAAGCGAAAATTTTTATTGATGCAGATGAATTGCACTGTTGAACGATGAAGAATGTCATTAAAATTATCTTCGAGTTATCCATTAATTTGTACGATTGGATGATGACGTCATTTTGTTTACAAAAAGTACGAGAAAGTATACAAGGTTGACTACGTTTCCAAAGGGAAATAAAATCAACGACCTTTCCTTCAAATGAAATCTAAAGGTCACATCAGTTGATGAAACAATGTTTATTGCATTTATTCCCATCAGCTGAAATGTCTCCTAAAACTGTAACCTTTTCCAAAGATCAGATACAGCTTTCTTCCATATAGAATCCTAATAATTTGCAACAAAATGACGTCATCAACTGACACATAAAATCATTGGATAACTTAAAAACGAAATGAGATATCAAAAAAATTTCAGCAAGATTTCTTATCAATCGACAGGGGCCTTCGTTTGCATCAATAAAAATTTTCGCTTCAGATCACCTCATTTTAAGCTACAAACAGTGGGAGGCTTTGTTTTGAAAGCTGTGACTGAACTACTATCAAATAATTTTGTATATATATATATATAGCAAAGTTGAAATCAGTAATTTCACACAAGTTATTACAAAGAGAGTTACTAATGTGAAACAGGAATAGACATTGAAGTCACAAAGGGCAGTGAAGTATGGGTTTAATCAATTCAGTTCTAAATGCCGGAACCTGAAACTTACACTTTTGATATTAGCTCTGTTTCTTTACCTTCTTGGTAGTCCAGTTTCTTTAAGTCGGTCTTGGAAAAAGAGAGAAAAAACAACCTTTGTAGCACTCGCTCAAAGTCAGCAATCTCTACAAAGTTCTGGATACGCCTAAAACAAGGGTCTTTAAAATATCAGTGACAAAACATTTGATGTATAACATACCGAGTGACGCAAAAAAAACTTCACGGGCTGGATCATTACTAGCTCCTTGAAATCAAGAGCTATTGCCAAATGCATTCTATCACAGTTTAGTTGAAAGGCTTAGCTATCTTTTGAGATGCTGCATGCTCATTTCAAGCAGTGATTACCATCCGAAAAACCAGATTCAATGAAAATTTCGAATCCAGGATTCCTCATTTTGAGTGAAATAATCGCCAAAATTTTCAAGTCAGCATTTTGTGAAAACTCGACATAGCGATGGATTAGAAGTCGTCTGGGAAAATTTTTTGTTTCCAAACAGATTGACCTCCGTTACTCATTCAAATTTCATGCTCCAAAGCAAATTTGGAATTCGGCTTTTTTCACTCTTTCCAAAAAATGGACTGGAAAGCGGCAGTACACATATCTAAAACTGATCAAACAACATCTTAAAAGATAGCGGAGCCATTCAGCTACATGCTGATACCTTATTTGTCTTCATAAAATTTGCTTTCAAGAAAATATGTGCGATCTAGCTCGTGAAGTTTTTTTTGGGTCACCCGGTACTTCATATACATCAAAAGCCACATTTCGCAACATCAACGAAGAGAATAAGTCTTTCCACAAACTATTCTTACCTCAATTTTGTCTTTTTCTTTTTGTAATTTCTCTGCCACTGCAGCATCTTTTTCATATCCTTTTTCTGTCGATTTCAAATCAGCCTTCTTCTTTTTCAGTTCTCCTTCATTGTGCTTCAACCTGAGAGAAGATAAGAAGTGAGTTTCTCTTCTGTGGAAGAAGACAAATCAGGGAATGTTGTTACTTTGACAGGATGGAGAAACATGAAAACTAAACCACCACTATGTCTTTGGGACGATGCTTTTGTATTCAGCCCTTTTGAATAAGGTCGCATGGAGGATTTTCAACTAGCCTATGCACGGCCGACAACCCATCATTCGACTTCCGTAGCCTCGTTCTGATGATAATAGTATTTCTATAGGAGCATAATTTTTCTCGAACTTTGGCCTGATTTTTGCAAAAGAAATATATGACCTGTATCAACCAACCTGAGCAAAACTTGTAGCAAATTTATCAGAGATTTTGTTCACCCCAAATTTGTTTTCATTCCAAAAGTTTAAATGACCGGGTATCAATTGTTTTTGAAGACAGGTCATAAATTCTTCTGGTAAACCCCATATATGGTATTGGTTCACCCTTATTTGGCACAACTTTTCCAACATCAAACAGGTCGACGAGCCGCTTCGGGAAGAAAAATTTCTTGTCACGGGACTGAATTTTACAAAATATGACACTACTACTTACACAATCTAGGAGTTTGATATTGTATATTCAGCTGTAAGATGATGGATGATATATACATGAATGGTAGACTAAGAGAACACTTCTGAGCCGTGAGAGAGCATAAAACGTTGGAGCGGAGACTGACTGGCCTAACCAAAATGAAGGGAACAAGACATGAACCTGGCCAGCGCCTAGTTGATAGGCTCACAAACTCCAATAATAAGCAAGTTATATTTTACATCACGAAAAAGGCAGATAATTTTTACGTGGCTTAGGACGTTTCTTTATTCTATAACTTGTCATTTTCTGCAAGAAAATACACTCCTAATGAATCAGATCAATTTCTGTAAGATTTGACGAAGCGATAAGCATATGAATGGCGTGCAAGTTGAAAGAAACCCTAGAAACAAGATAAAGCCAAAATTTCTTGGGAGAAGTGATTTTTGCATGGAAATATGGATATAATGAGATAAAATCGAAAAAAATTGGATACCAAGGCGGCAGAAAGCCGCAAAAACGTTGAAAAATGGAGATGGAGACAGACTGGCCTAAGTAAAATAATGGGTACAAAATTCATAGTTAGTCCACGCCTTTTTTATAGGTTTCATAACAACAACAAAAAATATATAAAACTTTAGCTCAAAAGAAAGAGAAATGAATCTTGCATGGCATAGGAAGGGTTTCTTTCTCATAGGACGTAGCATTTGGAAGAAAATGGCCTTAAATGAAAAAGTGAAATTTTGGTAAAATTCGACGAGCGGAATTGCAGCAATTCAACATGCAGGTGGAATGCAACTCTAAGTTCAGAAAAAGCTACAGAATCACAATTTAATTGGTTTTTGGAAGAAAGTATGAATTTTGTTCCCTGAAAATGCCAACTTATCGATCAAATAGAGAACTTATGACTGAGAAAGAGACAAAAAGTCGAGGTGGAGACTGGTTGGCTTAACAAAAATAATGGTTACAAAATTCATAGTTAGTCCACGCCTTTTTTATAGGTTTCATAACAACAACAAAAGATATACCAAACTTTAGCTCAAAAGAAAGAGAAATGAATTTTGCATGGTATAGGATAGTTCGCTTTTCAAATAAACTCGTCACTTCTCGAGAAAACAACCCTGAATAAAAATCATTAATTTTCGTCTTACGAAACGAAAGAAAAATCTAAAGGGAGTCTTACGATTAAACACTTCCTGAAAATGGGTAATTTCATTTCTAAATTATCCCAAACAAAAGAAAACTAAGTTTGTGAAGACTGTTCTTCCAAATAAAATCAAACATCTTTGGAATATCACAGCAGGTGGATAAGAAATTCAAAGATTAATGTTGAGTTGCAATTCCGGGCCTACGAGATTTTCGTGAAATCGAAGAGGATCAGCTTACCTGCTAGCATCCATAGCGTTTGTTTCTCTGCTTTCAAATCATCAAAATCTTCAATTTTTGCACAGTTTTTATTACTAAACACGCTCAATATCAGATCTTACAAAAATGAAATGTTTTTTGATGTGTACGCGCGATGAAATCAGGAAAAGGGCGCGCAAAAATCACATGACCTCCACCTGCCTCCACAGCTTCGAGGATTCAATGTGACGTCACACGTCAGTAGGGGTTGTCGGGCGTGCTATGCGAGAACATAGAAATTCAATGTATAGCTACGGGTTTCCCTCTCCTTCTAAAGATTCCACATCATCTTAGAGGCATTTATGTGAAGAAGATTTCATTGCTTTACTATGTTATCAAATACGTTAAATAAGTAAACAAATGATTTGAGGTACAAAATTTTTAAATAGCCTCAAATAGCGTAGTCATCATAATAAACCCATGGACATACAATAAACTTGTAACCTGTAGGGAAACACTGTCAACTCCTGTAAAAGAACAATAATCAAAATATAAGATAAACCTGTAACTGGAGAGAAAATTGCTAAACCTGCAAGAAAATCAAGTAATCACTTACCAACAACGTTATTATACCAAATTATTACACCAAATACGCGTTTCGTCGCACGCTCCTCAGTTTGGTTCATGCGTCCGTGCACACTCCTCCGTTTGGTTCATCTGTTCTTTGCATGAACCAAACTGAGGAATGTGCGACAAAACGCGTATATATTTGGTGCAATAATTTGGTATAATAACGTTGTTGGTAAGTGATTACTTGATTTTCTTGCAGGTTCAACAGTTTTCTCTCTAGTTACAGGTTTATCTTATATTTTGATTACTGTTCTTTTACAGGAGTTGACAGTGTTTCCCTACAGGTTATAAGTTTATTCTACATCCATGGGCTTATTATGGTGAGTTCGCCATTTAAGGTTATCTAAACATAAAATAACTTACTTCATGTTTGCTTGTTTGATTTCCGTATCAGATTCACTGATAGCATTTTTGCAATCTATAACAGAACGATATTTAAATATAAATATTTGAAGGTTTACAAGCAGACAATATCAATAATAAGAAAATGGAGTCAAAAACCTCCTTGTTTTACGCGACATATCTTTGTAGGCATTCAATTCATTAACTTGGAAATTAGTTTGCTAGGAAGCATCAAAACTAACTGCGGCTACCATTGCACCAGGTTTTCCAAAATCACAGTTGGTTTCCTGGGAAAGGTCACTTCAAAACATTTAGAACACAGCTGAAAACCATGATCAAATTTTTGTACTCCTTTGCCCTGCAGCCACACAACAGTCACGTATTATTGTCTTTGGAGAATAAAAATCAAAATTTTTCGAGGGTAAAATTAGTAAAATAGTTACCCATTAGTTGATCAGCAAGTGTCTTATCTTCTCCATCAGCATTACTCGATAAACCTGCTGACACTGCATGAAAATGCTTCTGTGCAGCAGCAATTGCCTCCGCATCAGCATTGCTCTTGTCCTCAAGCTTTCTGAGACCTTCTTCTCGTTTACTAATTTCTTTGCCTTTAGCTTTAAGTTGAGCTTCGTCCTGTGAGGTTAGATGCTAGTGTTAGCAAACTCAAAACATTTCTTATTGCTTTGTTTAATACATAGCCAAAGGCCTGTTCATATGGAGGCGAGCCAGCCCGCTTACCGAGCTGGCCTGGAAGGTGAGACAGTTTTCTTCTTGTGTTCGTATGGAGAAATTTCAGCCCGCTTGCCGAGACAAAAATTGGACACGTGTCAAAAATGAGACACGTGCCCATTGTTTAGATATTTTCATAACAATGGCGACATTTTCGTCTCGATAGCCGGAATGGGGTGTTTATATGGGAAAATTTTCATCCCGCCAACCGAGATCTCGCCAGTGCACCAGTGAGATCTCGCTAAGCGGGCCAGTCCGCCTGTTCATACGAGCAGAAATCAAATTATGCATTGGAATTAGGGATGAGGTGAGATCTCGGCAAAGAGCTCCAGCCCCGTATCGGGCTGGCTCTCCTCCATATGAACAGGCCCTAAGGAGACAAGCAATCGCGATGTAGATAGTTGCCTCGTTCGTAGCATGCTCTAAGACAATGATCGGCGATGAATATTAAACCAGGCTTTAGCAGGATTTCGAAAGGACCTTTCTGCAGAAAATCTGCTTTTTTAACGGGAAGGTATGGATGACTAAAGCCAGGTAAATTACTGAACCTAATTGGATATATCAGGAATAAGAGCAAACAGTTTTCAATATCATTGCTTTGATAATCGGAACGCTGCACTTTTTCAAATGCCAAGCCTTTTTATTGACTCACCCAGTAGATACGTTGTTTATTCGAGAAAAAAAATCTGTAAGCTACTTGAAGAATAAATTGATAAATGCTTCATTTCAAAGAAGAATGTACAGGTTTTCTGGTGTTCAAGATTTTATGTTATGTGGAATCATTCGATAGCATCATGTCCTTTCCAGATCTGGTAGCCATAGAATACTTACATGTAGTTCAAGTTTAATTGCTTTTACGTGATAAAAAATTATTGTAGAGGTTTGCTGCAGCTGGCAATTTAACACCGACTGGGGTGATTGCATATAGTGTCTGGAAAACTATTTGTCTGGAAAAACCTAATACAACGGAGTAAGAATGAACTTACATCAGCAATGTTTTTCTCCATTTCCTTTTTTCTCTTGTTCTCTCCCTTCAAAGCTTCTTTTGCATATTTCAGGTCTGAGTTGACTTTCACATCCGACTGAAAAACAGTTTGCTATGTTACAGCGGGATCTTCTGGGAATAATTCCTTTAAGTATGGAAGCAAAGATCTTGGCAAAATATTGTTTTCCGGTAATAAATATAGAACGTTTCTGGTAAGGGCCAAAATTTAATTCAGAATTTCAGAATAAAGAAGGGCCAAAAAATTCAGAGTCAATAGACATATAAGCCCACGTGTGTTTCAACTGAATAGAAGCTCATCGAAAAGATCAATCACATACCTTTGACAGTTCATTTACTTTAGTTTCCAGTTCTTTCAAAACGCCTCCAGATTGCTATGGAAAGAGCAATGATAAGATCAAAGAAAGATGATGTCCTATTCGATAAATTTTCTTATAACAATACAGCCTTATTCTAAATAAAAAGAAATATATAATGTGCCAGTCATGGCTGGGAAGACACACTGTCATCTGGTTCCCAACATGGATGACACTCACAATTCAACAGTTACTTTCAAAAGAAAAACAAACAATAACAAAAACGAAAATAGAAACAAAAGAAATAACAACACAGCAACAATACAACACAGAGAAAAACAACAGATAAGTGCGGAAAAGGGGATGCCACAAAAGGTGATATTAACAAGCTTGGAACATTTATGAAGCCGCTTAGTTTCTTCTAGTTACGAAAAATTCTTGCTTCCAAAATCATTCTGTTTGAGGCAATGTTTAAATCATGTGGAGGATGAAGTCAAAACGTATGATGAATTACCGGTGAATTTTTTGCTCGTCTCTTGATAATTTGAAAATTTTCGTTTCTTGATTTAAGTTTCTTAAAACAGACAAGATAATTGTTGATCGTGAAAACCATGCTCACACAGACAGCCTGGCACATCAGGCACTAAACGACATAAAAAATAAATGAATAAGTAAATATATAAATAAATAAATGAATGAATGAATAAATAAATGAAATAATAGAAATCCTCCGAAGAATTCGTTTCTAACAACTTTAAGGTTTTAGAACTTAGCAAAGCGTCAGATCTTGGGAAATTTGTGAACAAATTAGCAGCTGAAGCTTTGTGGAAAGCCACACAATGTTTTAATACTCACAGCATCCTTCTGTTGTTGTAATTCTTTGACATGTTCATTGATCTTATTTACAGACACTTCAATCTTAAAAGAAAATAATAATGAAATATTCAGAATTATCATCAAAACGATCTATGCTTTTGTTACATTTCTGTTTTTAACTTCTGAGTATTTGGGTCTCAAGTACTAGTAATTGAATAGATTTGTTTACTTACTTCTTTAAATCGCTCCTCAAGTTGCTTTTTGTTTTCCATCATGGCTTCGAGTTCTGTCCCAGAGGATTTCTTCATTTCCTAGTGAAAACAGTATCGTTATCAACATCTTCATCATCTTAACAAAAGTCATCATGGCTTCTCAAATAAGCATTACTTGGTATGTCTCTGCGTTGACATAAATATCTAGCTATGTTTAACCCCTCAGGTTTACTCAATGTTCTGTATATATTTTTACAATGCTAACCATTGCTATTCTGCTTTTGAGAGGGAAAGCAATGTCAAAATTCTGCTTAGTTTTGATATAAACAGCAGTGCAAGCCTCATGAAGAGACAAGGCCATTAGAATATTACTTTGTGAAAAACGTTGAAAATTTAACAGCCGCTTAACACGGGAAACCTAAACTAGCTTCCCGAAAATACCCTTTTGGTTATAGCAGGAAAGGATAAGCCTCCCAAAAAGTGAATGAACAAGAAACACAATTTTTACAAGAAGTGTGCGGTACCTATGCAACTGAAATAGGCAGAGTTCGCAGTAAAATCATAACCAAGTCACCTCTCTACTCTTCGAAAGGATAAACAACCTGACAATACTCTACAGCTATATCACGTTGAACCTCTTGGAACGAGGACATATCAACAGGAAGCGTAGGGATTGCACTCCAACTATCAATTCACTTACCTCTGCTCTCAGAAATTCATAAGCAATGCATAATTTTCGAAGATGTTCAATTTCTCGCATAACTTTTTGGTATTCCATGTAATTTGATCTATCCTGAAAATTACAGTTTCCATTAGGATTTGTCGTACAGCAGAAATGGTAAGTTCGAAATTGGGCATTCATTTTGAGTACCGTAAAAGCCCCATTAAGCCCCACTCTCTAATAAGCCCTTCCCCTCTGAGTCAGAATTTGAAATAAGCCCCCTCCCTCTATTAACCCCACAACTTATATCAAATTCCAGAATTTACGCAAATATTTTCCATTCACTTAGCTAAACAAGCTTGCATGTTATTTTTTAAAAGGGTTGGAATAAAAACTGTGTTAGATTTATGTACTTGACCTGTCAAATTGTATTTGCATTCTGCAAAGTATGGGATGAAACAACTGAAAAGATACAAAATATATTGTTGTCATTTGATTCTATGAATAAGCTCCTTTCTCTGTTGAGCCTCCCTCTGGAGCGTCGAATAATAATAACAATAAAACCATATCGATACAGGTAAACTTGTTCAGCAAAATGAATTAGCTGCTATCAACCAAGGACCTGTGAACTTAATGTATCTATGATAAAATCAACAAAGGCCCCTGGGGCTTAATAGAGCTTTTACAGTAGTCGAAATCCTTGAATACTATCAGGTACCTCAATTATCTCTCCTTGAAAAGTTGTTGTCTGTTTCGTGCCGTAATATCTAGGAGCATGAGCTAACTGAAGCAAAAGGTTGTTTATCGTAGAATGAGCACGACGATGAGAAAAAACATTTTGTAGTGAATAGACAATCCAGTTACATGACGAACAACTTTGACAATTCAATTAGATGATGAAAGAAAAGGTTTGACAGTCCAGTTGAAAATATAAGGTCACATCCAGGATACTTGGTTTTTATAAAGTTATGACATAATTCGGTACGTTTTGACTCTGGCTAGAGTCATCTTCAGCAAAGAAAACATGTGCACGAGGGCTTTTTAAACTAAAACGAAACACAGCATGTAGGAGGGGAGAAATACCTAATAAGGAAAAGTAAACATCAAAACAAAGAAGAAAAACAAGTCGTGAGAATGTAAGATGAAAAACAAGACCTAATAAGGCAAAGGAAGAAAGGCAAACAGAACAGAAAAAACCTTAGAATAAGACCATAGGAATAGATGACGCTTGGGAGTTCAAAGAGGGCGTATCTCGTTTATCAAAAGACTTTCGTGAATAAAAAGGTTGTCTTGCTTTCATAATGTTCCTGGAAATTAGGTTCTTGGCTTCCTGAGATTTGCAGTGGTCTGGCAAACATCAGAATAAGCAAAGAGCCAAATCATAGGCAAATATTTTAGTACACAAATAGATACATAAACGAAAATTCAACAATATATATACCATTTTGAAAAGCAGGTCCTCAAGTCATTGTAGCCTCGCTCCACAAGCAAGGGCCCTCAACTTACGTTCATCTCATTGAATTTATGTTGTTGTCGTCGTTTCAGTGAGGGCCTTATTTCCCAACTGTTCTCAAACCGGACAAAATTTCCTTTGGGGCACAGATCTGTTCCCCGACCAATCAGAATGGAATATGACTAATAATGTGATCGGATAGGCTGATTTTGAAATTTTCCAAAAAAGGGCAAACAAAAGCGAGTTCGACTGAACGGCCACAACGATCAAAATCTCGAAGTACCGAACGAATTTAGGAGATATTTTGGTCCCCAAACACGCAAAAAATCGTTTGTGGGTAGGAGGTTTTTGCTGAAATAGCCTGAAGAAACAGCCATCTAAGTACTGATAGCTTGTTTTACAGTGTAGCACTCTAGGAAGACTGCTTTTTTTCGGTGTTTTAGAGTGGGTGGTTTTGAGAAAAAACTGCAGGTGATTTAGGCCATGACCGTTTCTGGCAGTGTAAGGACATGAGTCGTAGTTTCGTAGCTTCCACGTACCGTCCACCAGTCTGTCAATAGCGATAGCTACGAATTATGCAATCAGTCTAAAGTTATTGTTCAGCTATAAAAGAATATGAAAGTGGAAGTGCTTAGCAAGCAGCTCTGATTTGTCTTTGATTTCTCTTTAATACTTGCGTTGTTCCAAGCAATTTCAGTTCTTTTGAGATGCCTTTAAAAGTAACTGACTTATCCCACTTCGAAAACAACTCAAAAAATATGGATTGGGAACCAATAAGTGAATTCTCAATCAAGTATAATTTTCCAAAGTCAAAATGGTTGTCGAAATCTATTAATGAAGAAGCATGAAGAAATAAACGATGCACATACTTGCTTCAATTTGGTTATTTGAGGAGTTATATCTTCATTAAGGATCTGCAATGAAAAGAATCTCAAGTCAAGTGTGGCAATAGTTCAAACCAAAACAAATACTTTTTCCAAGAAACTGATTATAAGGAACTCAACTCTCAGATTGCCACAAAATGAAGCAACTGCATCACTAAGAAAGTATAAGTTTAGAAAGCATTTATTTTGACAAAAGAAATCAGGTACAGGAAGCAAACATGAAGACTACTATGGAACTTCTAATCAAGAAACTCACAGGAAACTCTGAGTACTAATTCTGATTGAAGAAACTATCAGTACAGGTCCAAATCCTTAGTTTCTTGCAAAAAAAAATATGTGTACTCTCACTGACAACTTATCAGGCAAATACAATCTTAGGCCAAGAACATTTGTGCTTAAGATGATCTTGATTCTTGGTATCTGAGAAAATTATTGAAATATATACTTTACATTGATTAAAAAGAATGAATTTACCTTTTCAATTTCTGTCAGCTTACTTTGTTTCTTTTCAATAGTTCTCAACGCAGATTGTTTCTTACTTTCATACATTTTTGTTCCAGCTGCTTCTTCAATCATACCCAATATCTTTAGGTGTAATAAGAAAAATTTTGCAGGATGTGTTGCACAATATTTTTAGAATGGAGTATCTTTTGCATCAAAATATCCACATATAATTTTCATATCAAAATATAAATTTGATCCTAAATATAAAGCACAAATTGCTTCGAGATTTATCATAGAAAGGTGCAGCATTCAAATGAGAAAAAGTTGGAACATGTGAATGAGAAAACAGGGGGAACATTTGACTGAGAAAATTTTGTCAATTTGTCAAAAGTGTCAAAGCTTACAGAAGTGTTACATACCTCAACAGGCTTCATATTGAGCACTTTAGTAATTCTTCCCTGCAAGAAAAATGATTTTAGAGCAACAACAAAAAGGGACCTCCCTGACATCAAAAGATTATTTCATTATAAAAAGTGGAAAAAGATACCTTAACATACCAGTAGAACACAAGTTATAATGCAAAATACCTGCATGATGACAAAGTGTGGGTTGTTGATGTTGAGTTGAACTGTCCTGAATAAATCCTGGACTCTTTGGTTATTTGCATTTGAGCCATTTATAAGGTATTTGTTGCGACCACCCAGCACAATCTAAAAACATTGATAGGACAATGAAAATATTGCAATAAAATGCTTTCCAAGTCTTCTTAAATCCTAGTCTCATTTTAGTTGTCATTGTGATTACTACTGACAGACTGCTATATGTCCTATGGCAACCCGTACGAAAATACCGGGCCATGCAGAGCCAAAACCAGGCTATAATCGGGCCTTATTTCTCATTCTTAGCCATAATTCACCATTGCAAGAACGTTGCATTTTTTTTGCAAGGGTCTTGCAAAAACATTAGGTTGGTGCAAGGCTTGATTTTGGCCCTTATCAGGCCTTGCATTAGAGTCACATCAGCGATATTCTTTGGCTATCAATGTTAGGCTAATGCAACGCTCATGTTAGGTTTGTTGTCGATATCTTTTGGCAAAACCGTTATTTTGTTCGTACTCAAATATCGTTCATGCCATGCTCTTGTCGGGGCCTTATTAAGGCTATCCTCCTATGGGAATATTTAGATAAAGGTGTTTATTGTGCAAATACGACGGATTTGAGTTTGAAAAAAAGGACGAAGCACCACGTGTAAGACAGCATGAGTCCAGCTAAGTGTAAGTTTCATCGAAGAGGTTTTCAAAGGTTCGCTACAAGAAACTTAAACGCACCAAGATAAATAATGGTTGATGCGGTGAGTATAAATTTCGTTTCAACGTCCAATCGCAAGTTTTGTAATCTTCTTCTCTCTGCAATCGTTATGTTAGGATGGAAACAACCATCTGCGTATCCAAAATTGCGACAACCATCTCACTATCACGATCGGTTAGAAACTATTTAGGACACCAAAATACAATGCTCTACTTACTCGCGAACTGTGGTTGTAAAGAAATGAAAGAATGTAATTTCCTTTGAATGTAGACAGGCTCCTTCTATCTCCTGCAACAAACTGTTCGTTTGTCGTAGGGGTTAATATGCACAGCATTTGTAGTTGTGAACGATTCGTCATCCACACATTTCCGCGTCGTTCTTTATAAGCATCAGAAATCGAAATAAGGGTAATGCTGTTGACAACAAGGCTTCTAAGGCCACGCCAGCGCACAAGCTCGACAGCATGGAAAACTTGGGAAGCTTCAAATTGTTTCCGAACTCAATTTGAAAAGGTTTGTTATAATTCTTACTTTGAAAATTTTGTCCATGTTATCAAATTTGGTCTACGAAAAGTGCAATAAGTAAAGATTAGAAAAATCTTTTCGAAGTTTTTGAGTTTTCCGAGCTGTCCGAGCTTTCGTCTGGGACAGATTTTCAAACTGGAAATGATTGAACTGTTTCCATGCTGCTGCAAGCTTGCTTTTGCCTTTATTTTGGCCTTGTAAGCACCTAAAATAAGCCAGGCCCCAATTGGCCCATACAAGGGCCTTTCAAATGCCAGGCTAAATGTATGGCCCGTTTTAGGTCCATGTATAGTGTGCTGCAAGGCTGCCTTTTCAATTCAAATGTTAGGCTCATGCCAGTGTGAAATATGGCTATGGTTGCAAGGCCCTGTTTAGGCTGATGCAAGGCCCTGTAATTTCGTAAGGGAACCTGAGTGCAGACTCAATCAAACTGGTTTATTTCCAATGCCAGAGAGGTTTCTCCGCTAGTAAAGTCTATGCATCAGCAAGAAAAAGTGAGTCAGCTGATATCAGTATGGGCATAATTTAATCTATAACTAGCATGTGCACAAACAAACCTAGCTGAAGAGAGTCCACCTTAGCAAAATGATTAGTATGTTTACAGCATGCTTCAAAGCTTGATGCTAACTTGTTTTGAGTATGATTTGGGTATGTTTGAGAGCTTGATTTGAGTAAGAATTTTGCACCCCTTGCGCTAGCTTGCAGCCTGCATCTTTTGACTGGAAGACAAACTCAATCAAGCTTGATTGTAGTATGTTTAAGAATGACTTAAGCATGTGATTATTGTCAAGCTTGATCAAGCTCTAATCAAACATGCAAAAAGGCAAAAATTGTGTCAGCATGCTCATTTCAAGCTCCTTTAAGATAAAGTCATGCTCCTTTCAAGCCTGTGCAAGCTTGCTGCAAGCTGAACTTTTTCTTATGGGCCATTGCGTGGGGAATGTTTGATTGCCATATTTATAATCTTAACTATAAGCTGCCCCATTGAATCTAATGCAATGAGAATAATTACAAGAGCTTCTTGGAGATATTTATTGATCAATTGAATTAAAGAGAACAGATATCCCTTATGAGCAGACTCTACTGTAGGAGAACCTCTCTGAAAACAAATCAGTTGAATCAGCGCACAGGCTACATGTCCTTGCTATAACTCATGACTAATAAATACATAGTATATCTCAAATTTGATGTTATGTGAAAATGTCAACAAATAAACCAACTGAAGTTTTTGCATGTGTAACTTTGTGTTACTGCAAATCTCATGTGATATTCAATTTTGGATAGATACACTGCCTGACTGACTTTGCCAATTCCGTACGAGTTCTGGTACCAAAAATGCAAATCTGAAAGCTTCATGAAGTTAACTTTCTTTCTTGGATGCAACAGTAAAAATATCTAAAAACTGGAAAGCACATAAACACACACAGGTACTGTACCTGCAAGGAAACAAACCTGTCTAGAAATGGTGAGCTCATTAAAACTTTCATATCCAATTGGACTTTGTTTTTTATCTGTATTGTCAAATGTTATCGTAACAGTTGCCTTTGTCACTCCAGCTTGCCCATTCTTATAAATCAATTCTTGTAAGTTGCTTGCTCTAACCTGAAAACACAAGAAATCATGTTTTAATCATGTGGTGGAGAAACAGGGGTGTTAGATGTGACAAATGCAAGCAAAGATTTTCAGAACATTTTCATATATATACAAGTTATTTCAAATATCATCAGAGTGTGAGCATTTGAGGTAAACTGTCTCAGGTTAACCAAGTGAACAACCAAATTTGACATCTAAAAATGGTCCTAGCCAAAGAACTTTATTTGGCCACCTAACAGAATATTCTTGAGACCGCTGCCTATTTGGTCTTTCATTTTTCGTTCCTACTGCAATGCTTGTCAATAAAAGCCAGGCAGAAGTTGCCTATTCTCATCCCAGATCTGAATCTTTGCAGAATGTGCAGAGGATCTATCCTTCACTCAAATCATTTGCAAAGCTGTATTTGTGTCACTAAACAATAGATATGTAGACTGCTCTTGTTGTTTTATCAAAACTTTGTGGCTAGAACTGTGGCTGAAGTAGAAATTGCATAGTGGCAAAATCCATTGTGCAAAGCCAGACTAGAAAGTTTGTATTTTGCATGTGCAAGTAGTTATGATGAGATGGACATATCAATCACAAATTGCATGGAAATTTTGTAGCCATGATTGAGAACCAGACTGCACTCGATGTACCTTGGGCGGGGAAGTGCGCGGGTGAAAACAATGGCTCAACAATAGACTCTATTGTTTTAGCGAAAGTGGCGCGGGGAAGATCTTCCCCGCGCACTACAAAGAATGCAGACTGGATTGAGAACAGTAGGTTGAAACAATAGCTCTCTTGATAAATGGTGAATGCATAGGACAGACTGAAGCCATAAGTTCTTGCACATCATCCAACATCTTGCATGTATATGTTCAACAAAATTTCCTGTCTGCATGCATTACTGGCAAATTTTCCAGTAGTGTAGTCTGCAACTCTCTTTGAGCAAGCAACAAGGCATTAGGCACGTCTGCTGTCTGCAAAGTATTGAAAACAACATAAAAAAAACAGCATCTTCTTTAGAAACTTATCAAGTCCATTCCATCCGAGCAGGCTCAGGAAACATTTATCCCCTCTTGATCTCCTGCCTGCCTTATAAACAATTCAAGAACATTTCATCTTGACTCATTACCACCAAATGGCAGGAGATTATTCCGGCAAATGACTTTTTCACTCAGTTTCTTTCATCTTATGTCAATGAATTGTAACCGATGAAGAATTGATCACGAGTAGAATTTTTAGGCCCATTTTTACCTGATGCAAATTAGAGATGCCAAGAAGAAAGCAGATGCTGTCCAAGATGTTCGATTTCCCACTTCCATTCAGTCCTGTTATTGCATTGAAGTTGAAGTCAAATCCAGACACTTCTGTTCTCTGTGCATATGATTTGAAGCCATCCAACACAATACTCTTTATGTACATTTTGATTTTTCAGGCCTTTCACTCACCTTCATTCACTTCTTTCTGACTGAACGACATTCCCAAAAATTTTGGCGCCAAAATTACGAATGAAGTTACGCATGCGCAGATTCCTATACTCCTCCACTGCGCCCTCGCAGCAAATGAGAAAGTTTGGCGCATCATCTTCATCGACGTTGCTCAGGGAGCGCCGAAGGGAGCTCCCTGACGTTGCTCTTCCCTGAAGTGCTCCTGCCTGCTCCTGCAACAAAGATGAGACAAATGGGGGGGGGGGGGGAGGAAAGGAAAACTGAACGAACGAACCGTAGTAAGGAAAGATAGCCTTTCTCTTTCATTTTTTATAATCATAATTCTTTTTATGTCCTTTCCGTGCACATGCACATGCAATGAGAGAATTACGAGGAATGACCTTTTGCATAATCGCTCAATCATTCTCTCAAAAATTTTAAATACATTTACCATATGAGTATGACTGTGAGTAACTTTTTGTCATGAAGAGCTTTCCAAAGAGAAACACCACATTTACACTGTAAACAGTTACAGTTTTGATCCGCTACAAAGTCGTTACATTTGAAGAACGTTTACACTGCTCCCAGCACCAAACATCTCAATATAGATCAAAGGAATAAACATCTCATTGATCCAAAGTTGTGTTGGTACAGTATAAACAGGGTCCAAGACAACCTCGTCCCCAGGGCCTTTTGTCCTATTGGGATGGAGACAACCTTGTTCCCAGGGCATTTTCATCTCCGTCCCAATATGACAAAAGGCCCTGGCGGCGAGGTTGGGTCCAAGATCCGTGTAACGGGAAGCAAAGCACAAAGCCTATCTCCATTTCCAAACAATTTTTTTCTCGGTTCAGGTGACGTGATACATTCCAAACAAAATCTGTCAAGAATACGCTGTATACTGAAAGCTTCTTGATATGAACGAAATAAATCAAGGACCGAGATACTGGCGGGAGGGGGCTGGGGAGGCTTTCCCCCCTAAAAATTTGTCAGTAGTTGCTCCAGTATTTCTCTTACAGTAGTGTCCCGCATATAAGAAACATGAATTCAAGAAACATCAGACCTTGATCATCAAAATAATATCCCCTCCTATAAGAAACTGGTGCAGGTCTGAAAAGGGCTTGTTTCTTATTCAAAAGACTATGTTTTCATAAGAAAATTGAAAAACATGACAAATTCAGCTTTGCATTTGAATCAGCCTTTACCTATTCAAATGAAAACAAGAAATTCGCATGCAATGAAGCAAAAATCACCTTCCTGGAATAAATGTAACCTTTTTTGGTAATATTGTGTATGTCAATCATAAAGCTAGTGTCTGATTAGTTCACTGATAGTACATGATTTTTCTAATAAGAAACTTAAGAAACTTTACCCCGATTTGAAGTCTATATCTCATTTTATAAGAAACATGTCAGACCTCAAATTGAAAATGTTGTTTCTTATATGCGGGAAACTACTGTATTCGTTCTATTTGATTTATTTTGCTTTTTTTGAACTTAGAAAGCGATTCATCTTCGATCGTCAGGAATTGGAGCAGCTATGAGAGCGACTGAGATTTTGCTTTTTTGCTCAACGTTTATAATTTCTATGCCAACGTATACCTACCTATAAAACAGTAGGTAGGTATACGTTGGCATAGAAATTGTAAACGCTTTAGCAAATGGCAAAATTTCAGTCGTTCTCATGGCTGCTTCAATGACGGACGATCGAAGATGATCATTTTTCCGTTGTCTATGATGATCTGACGACGGTCTTTTTTTGCAGTTTTCTAACAGGGTTATAAAACAATGCAAATTTAATATGTTCCTTAATCTGTACAAAAATTATTAAATGAATGAAACGAACGGAGTAAGAGGTAAAGTATAAGACACGTAGAATGTCAATTTAAAGTAGCAACGAACATATCATATTAACAAAGAGCTAAAAATTTCGTCGTACCAATGCCAAAACTAACATTCGAATAAAGCTTTACATTTAAACTATCATGCTACATAGGTTGTCTCAAAATTTGTGACAAAATAAATTCGAGGTGGGTAACCAAGCGGCAAATTTAGACTTGGCTACGAGACACTCTCTGTTGTCTTCCCTCCCGGGTTCTGATTTGCAGTTATCTTTTGCATCTCGCACCAGGGGCGGATCCAGACCGAAATTGAAGGGGGTGGGCAACTTGGAGAGGGGGCGCTAAAAACACAATGGAAAGGGAGCGCGCCGAAGGGATGTGAACATTTTTGGGGCGTTATTCAAGAAAATTCTCTGGTCTTTGTACTGAATAACACCTTAGTTTATATGTTTCCTCGCATTCAGAACGAATCACTGAAAAAAGAAAGGGGGCGTCAAAGCTGAATTTTCATCGTGAAGGGGGGCAGTTGCTCCCATTTGCTCCCCTAAATCCGCCACTATCTCGCGCTGACAAGAAAGTGACTTGTAGGAAGATCAGGGTGACTGAATCTTACTTGTCATCAAGCAGAAAAAATTTTTTAAATCGTCGCAAATAATGTAGCTTTAGCAATAAGATTTACAAGCAGGAAAAGGGTAATGTTTCAATTTCTGCAATGTAATGTTTCTGTGACAAGACTTTTTGAAGGCAGTTTCTTAAAATTTGTTAGAAATAGATTACCCTTACCTTTTCAGGAGATAGCTACTACTGTTCTCTTCAGCATTCCTAAGCAAATTTACTTGTATGCTAGCCCATCACGCACTGCTTAAAATGCTGGCTTACGAGAGGTGGCCGTGCAACGCATACCTATCATTTTCCACAATCAAAGCTATACTGGTATCGTATTTTCTACCAGCTCTGCTAATTTTACCCAAACAAATATCATCTTATCATAACTATCATGACTCTAACTCTAATCTTAAAACTGTAGAGAATCTACCGCAAGATACTATTTACAAAGAACTATGAACTACAATATAAAAATAACTTGGGACTATGTTACTTCAAATAACATGAGCCAACCCGACCTTTAGCAAGAAGTGGTGATTCATCAGAGGTTGTAAAATCTTCCTCTTCACTATGAGTAACAAAGGGTGCTTACTGATACAGACTCAAGGGTATCTTTTCTGCATAAAAATGCACATGTGGAAACCATTGACTCTAATCAAATGCCTTACAATGTAACGAGGGTAACGAGACGGTAACGAGGCTTGATTGGAGAACCTCTCGACAAACGATCTGCCTATCTAATGACCTTAGCTGATAGTAATCCTTCCTGATATTACAACTTGAGAACGTTGAGATGCGAGATGGGATGCATTAAAGACAATGTTTGAGGGAGATCTCATCATGTTAAAGTTCTATTAAATTCATTGATGAAGGTCGAGAGTATCTCTGTACAGGGCCACCGAGAGGGGGGAGGCAGGAGAGGCAATTTTCCCCAGGGTCTCAGGGTCTAAGGGCTTCATAATTGACGATTTTTTATATTTTAACCGTAGGACATGCTCTGAAATTAATTTTCAGCCAATCTTACAGGCGTGATCGAAAAATTTTCTGCTCCCTAGGGGTCTCATTCGCAGGTTTGTCCCTGGGCCTCGAAAAGCTCTCGGCGACCCTGTCTCTGCATATCCAATATTTTGAACAAAAGCAAAAATTTTAGCAGAAAAGCACTTTTTCGTTGAAGGTTCGAGATTGCGAATATTAGCAAAATGGATATCAGATGATATCATAAATATGAAATTCTCTAACAGTCATCCTTTTGTTTCACGGCCATCTTTATTTGGTTTCGAATAATGCTCTAAGTCCGCGTGTTTTTGCTTGTCGTTTCATCTAGAAAAAGAGGATATTGAGGTTACTGACGACGAGTAGATTTGCTACCCTACTCATTATTTAGGGTGTATTCTTTTGGGAATCTTCTGAAAACGGTAGAGTTGATAGAAGATAAAGGGTGTGTATGACTGGTAATTGTAAACCTTCAAATTATGAAAATGATAGACTTCGCAGAGATGGAAACACATTTTCCAATCAAAGACAAACTTCTACAAAACAGGTGGTTTCAGAATCATCTTGGCAAAAACGAGGTTTCTAGTTGAAAAAACACGAAGACGAGTCTGATGTTTGGCAGCAAAGGGTAAAGTTACCGATTTACCGTAACAACGTAAGCAAATTCGCCTCGTTTTCAAAGTTTCGTATGTGAAAACGAGAATCTCTGCAAAGTCTGCCAGCTCTACCGTTTTCAGACTTCGCATTCTGTCGGTAAATGACAGTTTTCTCTTCGAAGTCTTCCGTTTTCAGAAGACTTTGCAGACGGCGCATTCTTTTGGGCATCTGAAGTCTGCGAAGTCTTCTGAAAACGGTAGACTTCGCAGAGAAAAATGTCAGTTTCCAAAAGAATGCAAATTCTGAAAACGGTAGAGTTGGCAGACTTTGCAGAGAAAATCCTAAAAGAATGAATATTCTGAAAGGAAGAGAGTTCGAATGTTGTTCGGCCGAGCGGACTGAAGCAATTGAAATACAATGTAATTTTGTAATGCAAATCCCAAGAGAAAAGAATCTACAATTGGAGAAATAACAATGTGTGCTAAAAACAGAATGGTACAAATCTACAAAATCCATGATTGTGTCAATTCAAACATCAATATTTAGGTGCTTACCTTTTCTTCAATGACGGCATTTTGCTTTGAAAGTTCTTCTTCCTCTTTGCGCTGTAAGATAAAAGATACAATGAACGTCAAGGCCTACTTCTTGCACAGATCAACAATGACAAGATTGAAAACTAACTGTATGAATGAACAAGGGCAGATTTTGTAATACAATAGCATCAATCGCTTTGGTTCACACCTCAATTCAAAGCTATTAGCGAATGCAGACAAAAGATATTCTCTCAAGCAGAAATTCAAAACAAACGAAGCCGCAAAGTTGCCCTGAAACCAGTACAGCAAACTCTCATTTGGTGCGGCCGAAGGGAGGTTTTTAAGAGAAGGTATCTGCTTATAACGAAAGACGAAGGGTAAATCTAAAGTTCTGTCTCGCGGATTTTGTTTATTTGATTCAGAAACCGAGCAGAGGGCAATACAATTTTTGCATACCTATTGCTCGGACGTACGCGGTCATTCCTCGGCTCCTGAATCGAATAAACAAAATCCGCGAGACAGAACTTTAGATTTACCCTTCTTCTTTCTTTATAAGCACATAACTTCTCTTAAAAACCTCCCTTCGCCCGCACCAAACGAGAGTTCGCCGTACTGGTTTCAGGGCAATTTTGCGGCTTCATTTGTTTTGAATTTCTGCTTGAGAGAATTTCTTTTGTCTGCATTGGTTAATCGCTTTGAATTGAGGTGTGAACCAAAGCAACTGATGCTATTGTATTACAAAATCTGCCCTTGTTGTATGAATGTGAAAGGAAAAAGAATTTGTTTAACAGCCATTTTCCCGAAAGAATCATAACTCTGCTATTTTTCACTCTTTGAAGAAACTCTGTCGTAAATCCTTGACCAACTCCTGCCTTGGAACACAATAAAAACCGTCGCATAAGAACCTAGTGAACATGAACCTACAGGCTAAAATTTTGAAATTCGACCCTGTTGTAATGACGTAAAAAGTCAACGTGTTTTGGGTTGGACCCAGTCCCCTTTCCGGCAGGTTATCGTACCTGCCATTCCCACCTTTGTTTAGGATTCTTTACATTACGCGCATTCAACGGTTTGGTAGGATTCGATTAGAAACGTACATCGAGGTTAGACGCACGAAGCAATATGGTCACGTAATTTTTGTAAATAGTATATCGTTCTGTTTGGTTTGATAGAAAAGAGAAAACGTCAAGAGTGTCTCTCTGTCCAAGAACCCAACTTCTCAACAGACCCCCATTATATACGAACCCATTTTAGACAGAGATTTGAAATAGGTTCTTATTTATAACAATCTTCTTGTTATTAGTGTAGTTTTATTAATTAAGTATTGCTGCTTTTTATGGGAAATACAGAATGTCAACATTACTTGGGTTCAGGAGCTCTGATATTCAAAACGGAAGTTTGTGGAAGAATCAGAAATTTTCATGTGATCCAGTGAGAAGCTATCAAAGCTTTTCATTGGTTGATACAAAATTTCTGATTCTTCCACAAACTTCTGTTGTGAATAAGACCTCATGAAGTCAAGTGCTTTGTAAGTAAAAAGAAGCTTGAAGTTTGAATCAGAACAAAGAAATTGCTAAAAGCCCTGACTAAAGTAAGAACCAATTTAAGAACCTGAACAGCCTCAACGTCCATTAAATACTCAATGTAAAAGATCCTAGTCAGGCTGATTTGCAAAATTGTAGGTTCCTATACGCCGGTTTTTACTGTAAGCTCCACTCTCGAATAAACCTCCAAACTAATTTTTACAAATGAGCCCACCCTTACAGAAGTGCCCTACACAAATTCATTCATTCTTTGTCTTGGTACCAAGTTTATCGTTGTTAGGTTACATCTCAATGCTATATGTATAACACTACATTTCCTGTGAGATCTGGTTCAAAATTGATAGGTTTTTCATTTTTCCTTATACCTTCGTCAGCTAGAATCGCTGGATGCTGTCAAGCATCTATTTACCTTATATTAAAGGGAATAGACATAGGTATATCTCATAATCGCTATAAATAGGCCAGAGAAACGCCCACAAATCCTTTGTTTCTTTAGCTACACAATGAAACCGGATGCGTCGAAGCTGTCGAGTACAATAGATTATATTTTTGGCCTGGCCCGGGCCAGCTTTTAACCATGTCGATTCCCTTTAACTAAGCCCCATCTCAAATAAATCCCCATCTAAAATTCATTTTGCAAACAAGCCCCAGGGGGGGGGGGGTTCAAGGATTTCTGTTACTCGTAAAGAAGCAATTCAATCATCTAATAGTAAACGTACAGACTACAAAATCAACGACTTCTCTTCTGAAGTCCGTCTCAAATTACATATCACCTGAGATTTACGATACCGCAAAAATACTTTGCAAACACTTCTATTGTTGTTTTTCGCGGTCATTTACAAAGGTGACATTTGATTTAAGACAGAATTTAATAAACAGAATAACTCAAACCTTTCGTTCTTGTTCTTCTAGCTCTACTTTCCTCTTCTTATCTTGCAATATTTTCATTCTTTCTTCTTCCCTTCTTTTCATTTCTTGTTCTAACTCTGCCTCTCGTCTCCTCGCTTCTTCAAGTTCTTGTTCGATCTTCGATAACTTCTTCTTTGACTATAATGTAAAAGTTGACCAAACGTTTAACAAAGTCAATGTGATGCTCTATGTGAAGCTGTATGTTACAAATTGCAATCCCAGCACTATGTGTCAGGAGATCTGCCTTACCTTTTCATGTTAAAACAGACATTAACCTTTAATGGAATCTCCAATAAGTAGTGGAATAAGAGGAGAGCAAGAGTATGCTCTCTGAAACTAAGATAGTTTGCTCCCTCAGACCACATCGCGGTTAGAATTTAGCAAAAATTCAAAGTCCACAAGGCGTCAAACCTCCTCCTTTTATCCAGATTTGTCAAACTCCTAACGTTGTTTTTACCGTAAAAATTTATAAACATGTTGCTGCTACCAAAATGACCCAAAAGTGTCGTAGATTTCTTATGAAATTAATAAGAGTTCCCTCAAATATGACATTAACAAGCAAACCCTTTCTGCAGCTCATAGCCCTAGGCTGTAACAAGTTGTGGATCCTATTCAAAAAACAACAGCTCACAAAGGAGAACACTATATATGTTTTTCGCAACACAACTTGATTGGTAATAGGTGTGTGGACTCAAAAAATTTAACAGCATGCTTCAACATTATTTTTTTGCACGCGAAATCTACCATTTAAAGAAATTGTTCATGATCAGTTTCCTAAATAATCATATAGTCTACTCCGATACAGGCATGTCAACAAAACAACTAATCTTCATTGAAATATAATCTTACTCACCTTTAAGTTATTCCGCATATCTTTTTCGTTAAGTAATGTCTCTTTCTTGTCATCCAAAACCAGATTCCCATTTGTATCTTCTCTTCTTGCTTCGATTTTCCGAGAATTCTCATTCTTCCTTGTATCCTTTTCATAACTCCTTGTTTTCATGTTCCGGGTTTTCTTATCGTCCTTATTCGATTCTTCTTTTTGGGAATATTGTTCCTTCATTTTTCGAGCCCTCGCCTCTTGTTTCTCGATTTCCTTCCTGATTCGATCGTTTTGAAAACGTGAAACTTTGTTATCAGAATTCTCGTCTTGGACTGTTCTTCTTCCTGTAATTTGCGAAGTTCTATTGGCCGAGCTTGATTGTTCTGCAGGCTTATATTCATTTGCTTTTGTGTTCGTTTCATTTGCATCTGCCTTATTTACAGATAAAACCTTTTCGTCAGTGTCGCTTCTTAGTCTTTGCCTAATTTCATTTTCCCTGGCTTCTTGTTCCTCAAGCTCTCGCCGTATCCTATCATCTTTGACAACTTTCGAATATGAAAAGCCATCGATATTTTCGTCTTTCATGCTAGAACTTGGGCCCTTCTTAACGACAAAATTTTCTTTCCTCTCCTTCATGGGAGAGCTGTCTTTGGTCTGAGCAACTGCCTTAGTTGCAGGCTTCAATTTAATGTTCGGCTCTCTGACAGAATCGTTATCATTTGCTTCTTCTTGTAACATAAGTCCCCCCAAGTCTCGAACAATTCTCCCATCCATGCTCTCCCCTCGCTTATCTTCTTTTAAATTTGCCTGCATCCCACTGTTCTGCGGTGAAAGTATGTTATCATCTATTGCAACGCTACTATGATCCTCATCACCAAAGCTTTTCCCGTGATATGATTTCGGTCTAATTCGTTTTATTACCTTTTCCCTTTTCTTCACTAAGTTACTGCTATCTTGTCCAGTCTGGAACAGCATCAGTCTGTCTTTTATGCTTGGTATGTTGTCTTCACCTTTCTTATTACAATCATCTTCTACAGTTAATTCTTTACTTACAGAGCTGTCGGTTGAATTGCCTTCATGTGAATCAATGCTTGATGTTCGGTCCTTAAAGTTAAACTCCGAATTCTCATGTCTTGTATCTTTCTTGCTTTTAAGAATATTAACGCTCTTCGTCTCATTCTTTTCCGGGTTTTCTTGCATCTTTTCCTTCTTATTTTGTGAATTCTCTGTTTGCTGCCCACTTCTCGATCTCTTATCTTTTGTAATGACTTTCTGCTTCTTGTCTTTTGCATCTCCTTTCTCAAATAATTGCCTGAAGTCTCCAACTTTCTTGAACGTTGGTTTTGCCTCCTCATGTTCTCTCTCCATTTCATCTCCTTCCTTGTTTTGCACATTCCTTCCTTTCTCTGGTTTCATTTTCTTCTTCCGATCCTCTTCCAAACTCTCTTGCCTCTTCATCTCCATCTTAGCTTCTTCATAATAGACAACGTCTCTTCTCTTGGAATCTCCGCTACCTCTTCGATTCAGTTCTCCACTGCTGCTTCTTTTGTCCTTCTTCTCCACCGAAGGTTGCTTCTCAACAATCTGTATGCTTTTGCTATCATCTGAAGGTCTATTAAGACCTTCTCCAAGGCTTTTACTCCGCGTTAACATCCCACCAATTGGCCTAATATCAAGTGACATTGATTTATGATATTTGTCAACAGGCCTATTTGGACTCGATTTTTCTTCAAACATTGCCTTAAAGGTTTTAATGTTTTTCAAGGGACTTGACTCCTCAGTTCTCTGCTCTTGTAGTTTAATACTCTGAGCAGCTTCTGAACTATGTGAAATTTCATCAATTGATTCCCCGCTATCTTTAGCAGTGCTTTTAACAAATGAAGCTTGCATATCATGCTCCTCGTGTGGTGTTTGAGCCTTGTGTTTAGGGCTCGTTTTCTCTTCTATTAATGAATTTTTCGTAGTTAGTTGCTCTTTTTTTCGGGATCCCTTCAAAACTTGCCTTTCGTTCTCCCTACCTGCCACATGTTCAGGCTGCACCGGGCTCAAGGCCTCTTTTATCTTTATGAAAGAAACGGGAGAAGCAGTCTCCCTGCTATGATCACTGTCAGTTGCCGCCCCAGCCCCATCATTCAGCTTTACTGGGATGCGTTCTGCTTTTATGGTGTCCTTTTCGCCAACCACTTTATCTGTAGATACATCATCTCGGGCACGCAAATCAGCAAATTCTCTACCCTCTGATTCCATAAATGCCTCTATCCCTACGGGCATCGATTTGTGTCTTTCTACAAAGGCTTTATCCCTGACTATTTTCTGATCTCTGAGCGTAACACCCATAGCTTTAAGTTTTCTTCCTTCGAGCTCCATATCAACAAGCCCCTTAACAAGTCGTCGGCTGTCGTCTAGATTCAATGATGCTTCATCTATGGTCTCACTTCTCGTGAACATTTGCTTTCGTTGTTTCGGCACAATTTTCGGAGAGTCAACTTCGGATCGCTTACGTCTTTCTATCGTTTCGAGCTCGGCTTTTACGAGTGTATCAAGCCACTCGCACTCTTCCACATACGACAATCTGTTCGGATTTGACCAACTCCGTAATCCTCGCATCGATTTTGATTTGACTTTGCTACCACTTTTAGTCCTCAAAACTTTCTTTGTTTTCTTAGTAGTTTTATCAGCCTCTATCCCATCACCACTATTAGCCTCATGGTCATTATCGTCGCTCTTTTTCGTCTCCTCTATGTTACAGCCTCCATCTGAGGCATCAGTCTCGGAATGAGTAAATACTTCATCATTTGTGCTGTCATCAGCTTGGCTAGATGATTCGTGGTCACTGGATTTGTTGCGACCATTAGGGGTCATACTTTTCATTGCGCTGGACTCCATGACTTCAAATTCATCTCTTAAATCTATCAACGGCTCTGTTACAGCCTTAGAAACATCCTCCACATCTACGCCTTGTTGTTGCCTGAAAAGCTCCTCCTCCTTCGAATCACAACTTGTTTCCTCTAACAAATCAATCAAACTTTTCACTGTCTCCTCGTTCTGAATAACATGTGGTGCTGGGGTTACTTCATCACCCTCATTCACAGCTGGCCTCTCTTCTGGAGAGGCCTCGCTTTGATCAGCACGAGAAACAACCGAGCTGCAATAACTACTGTTCACAATATCACTCTGTGTAAACTGTGGAGGATTATGCCTCGTCTTCAGTTCTTCTTGGTCCGAGTCACTGAGGATGCTAACAATGTCTTTTGACGAACTTTCATCCTCTATAAGTTTGCTGACTATTATCTCATCCTCTTGGACTGCTCGTACGTTTTGTTTATGGATAGGCCGTTCTTTGGGCGGCTCGAAAGTTGCAACATCAAAGCTCTCAGACTGGAAGTCTGCTATCGGTTTTGCAAATACTGTTTCGATCGTTGAGTGCCATTCATTGTCTACTTCAACCGAAGCTGTATCGTTCGTCAAATCTGCTTTCTCGTTTCGCTTCTTCTTATTGTTTACCTCATTAATTCTCTCAACAATTTGCTCTTCAGATGATACAGATTCTTCACTGCTCTTCAGACGCCCTCTCCGCTGACTGCCATGCCAATCTGCAGTTCCTATTAAACAAGAAATACCAAGAATTAATAACAGAGCAAAGATGGATAAATATAGTAAAGTATCCAGGTGAAATAGCTAATTTAATTCAAGTCTTGTGGCGACTTGCAATATGTCTAAACTAGGAAACGAATGAGCGTTGCAAGATGTCGAAGAAGATGCCAAACAACTGCAAACCAGCCAGTTAATCACCAAGCAAGGTTACAAAAATTTTAATCAAGTCTTTGATTGTCTTCTTTCACATAGCAACCCATTTGTTTTTATTGCAACTAGGCATGTGATGCAAGGTCGCTCTACCCTGTACTAAGAGAACTAGAACTAGAAATAATATGATCACATACTAGATAACTATTAACAGGTACCGCGAGGAAGCGTTTCAGTTTTCCATTAATTATACAGTACATACGGGTATGAACAAACATAAACTAAACTCTAGTCGAACTATACGCTAAGTATACTGCAGTATTGAAATCAGCAGATTCATTTTGTAGATCGATATTTGTTAAAATTTCTTTTCCTTAATGATATCAATGACCGAATGACCGTTAGGAATAGCAAATGGCTAGCCTGAGTGCAGACATAATTTTGTCTCGATAGCTCTCCTTCGCACTGGAAAGTAAAGTCTGTACGCAGGCTACCAAAAGGTTTGCTCCTACACGCAAAATATTACCAAATAACAGCTCGACAATACATTTTTGAGCCAGAGAATTTAATTTCTTCAAAATTCTTGCAGAAGAGTCTTAACTTGACGATTCTTGACAATCACTCTATTGTTGTTTAGTACATAAAGACGAAAGGGGGTTTACCTAAGGAAAATTTCGAGCTGCCAACATTTATTAATAAAACGGTCCTAAAATACAAAGTTCTCTTTTGACATATTCATCGACTTCTATGCTTAAAAAGGGCGCAAAGGGATTCACGATAAAACTACTGCAACGATAAGCGACAGCTCTTAAATAAGGCTGTTCCTTCCGGCGACTGTAAAATTGAAAGAGTTCGAATATTGTCATTTTTCAGGTCTGTACAGTTGCGAGGGAAGCTAGGGGACAAGTTGCCATAAGGACTCAGGTTCTAAGGTGGCAAGTGCCAAGTTGCCCTAAGGACTCAGGGTCTAAGGTGCCTCGCGGGCATAAATTTTCGCGAATTTAACATTATAGGACACTTCGCGGAATAAACTTTTGCCAAGTTCGGCCAAAAACACGAACGACGCGAAAGTGTCTTCTTGCGAGAGCTACTTCCCTGAAAGTACTAGAAAAAGGAAAAGAACGGTAAATGACATCTTACCATTCACATTTTTTGCTTCTCTATTTGTCAAATTCTTCACTGATGCTTCATCTTGCTTCTTTTCCGACGCACTGTCTTGACTCTGTTGCTTCACTTCAATCCATGGCGTCTTCTGCAAACCTTTTAATGACCTATTTCTCTTTGGCGATTCTTTGTCTGAATTTGTTTCTGAATCGGATGAAAATAATTTTTGAAATAATTCCAAGGCACTTGTTGAGCGTTTCTTATAAGCTTCTTTCTTTCTCGACACGCTGTTACTGCTTGAAGATCCGGATGAGTTTTCCTATGAAATAAAAATGAATTGTTTGAATATTCTCAATAAGGTTTAGTCGAAAGACTGTTTTCTGAGGTCATATGCTAGACTTATAACGATGGGTCCTTTGTATATGTAGGCCAGAGATAACTAGAAAGAGCTGATCGTACAAAGGTGCTAAGGTGTGGAGTGATATCCCAAACAATATTAGAAATGTGGAATCTGCTGCACTTTTCAAAAGGCAGGTTAGAAACTATTTCTTGGGCCAATAAGACATCGAATGTCCCTTGAATCATGACCTCCTGGAAGAACAGTGTGGTTGGATATATATTTATCTTTATCTTTATTTTTGTTATCTTACTATTACTGATGGAGTATTATGTATGAAAAAGATTAAATGAACAAATGAAATGAAATCCCTGCAGTCAACCTTGCTCAACAGGGACTCATAATGTAATATGAAGGTGAAAAAGCTGACCCTATTCCTGCAATCATCAATACTCATGATATTACGTTCGGTTTGCAGTCAGCTATTGCGCTGTTTTTCAGTTTTCTTCAATTTAGTTTTAAATTCGACGTGGATCAATGCAGACAATTTTTCACACTTGTTAAAGGTGATCTGAAGCGAAAATTTTTATTCCCTGTTGATTGATAAGAACTCCTGTTGAATTTTTTTTAATATCTCATTTCGTTTTTAAGTTATCCAGTGATTTTAAGTGTCAGTTGATGACGTCATTTTGTTTGCAAATTATTAGGATTCTATATGGAAAGAAGCTGTATCTGATCTTTGGAAGGTTACAGTTTTTGGAGACATTTCAGCTGAGCAGAATAAATGCAATAAACATTGTTTCATCAACTGATGTGACCTTCAGAAAGGCATTTCATTTAAAGGAAAGGTCGTTGACTTTATTTCCCTTTGGACACGTGGTCAACCTTGTATACTTTCTCGTACTTTTTGCAAACAAAGTGACGTCATCAGCCAATCATCAAATTAGTGGATAACTCGTAGATGAAACAAAGTATCAAACAAATTTTAATGACGTTCTTCATCGTTCAACAGTGCTATTCATCTGCATCAATAAAAAATTTCGCTTCAGATCACCTTTAAAAGCGGACTTTAGGTGAATGAAATGTTTGAATAATTGCAGGCGAACACTGTCAATGCCAACTGGACAGTAGCAGATAATATTTACTCAACATTTCGCTGACAGGATGAAACCATTTCTAAATATCTGTCGGGTGTTCTTGACTTTCAACGATTGGTTACGCAAGGAGAGCGCCTTTCACCAAGTTTAATGTTTTAGTGGTCTTAATCTTAGAAAGCTTGTGGTCTGTTATATATTCTGTTATTGAATCAAAATCATTCTTCGGCGAAGTTTCTTTGCCATGCAGCAAACCAAAACACTAATCATTTTAAACACTTTCCAAAAGATAAAGAAATATTTGAAAGATCAATAAATTCCGGGTGTTGCAGATAGAAGTGAATCGTTATTGCTTACGTCAGTTTTATTGTCGCTTTCCGATTGGCTGCGAGTTGATCTGTAATCCATCTCCTGCTTTGCTGCCCTGGTTCTAGCCTCAATATCACTTATTGCCTCACTTAGGGAACGAATTTTCGTTGGACTTTTTGGTTCTCTTCGTGTTAATTTGTCTCTTTCTGATTTAGGCCTGTTTCGTCTCCTTCGTCGTTGGCCGATATCTACCGAATCGCTTTCGTCATCGGATGAGTTTCCGTCGTTGTTTGCGGCAGCTATAGGAGATTGTTCGGCAGTAGTCCTATCCGCCGATCGCAATTGCTGCTTCTCGTTTTGGATGAAGTGCGACTGATTTTTAGGAGAAGTTCTTGAGTCTCTTCTTTTAACAATAACGTGCGGATTTAGAGGAAGATTTCGTGCAAAGTCAAGGATATTCTGGCCAAGGAAGAGCTCAGAAGTTACACCTTCGCAGAAGATGCAGTTACCTAAAACAGATAGAAAGGAAGTGCAAATTAACTTATACAGATACTGGTGACTCCATACAGCAAAATTCTGCAAGAAGAGTTAAAAGTTTGTTTAAGCCAAACTGCCCTACCTCAACGATCGCAAATTACTAGCCATGTATTAGGTACAATGAGTTCTTCAAGACCTGGGTGAAATTCAGGACTTCATACATTCTCGTAGTACCAGGTGAGCCAGAAAAAGTTCCCACTTTTGAAAATTCATAGCACCAAGATTTGACTCCACAGATTTGAATTATTCAAATTCTTCTTAAAAGCAAAAAGATCTAAGTATTTTTGAGATTTTTCTCGCTGTCTAAAGAGCACTAGAAATATAAGTTAATTCAACTTTACAAAAATTTCGTTGTTGCAAAATGACTGAAAATTAGCCTAAAACATTGATCAAATCATAATGGACTCCTCACCCAGATCAATAAAGAAAATGCAATTGCTCATGGGTTAGAGATATCCACTGCACAGGTATTGCCATGAGACTACGTGAAACGCCCATTGCGTATTGTTCTGTATAAGGAGAGTCCTTACAATTTGATCAATGTTTTAGGCCCTTTTTCAGTCATTTTGCAACGAAGGAATTTCAATAAAGTCAATTCACCGATACTTCTAGTACAGGTAAGACAGCGAGAAAAATCACAAAAATACTTCAATCATTCGGTTTCTAACTAGAATTCGAATCATTGAGATCGGTGAAGTACTCCTGGTGCTATAAATTTTCAAAAGTGGGAACTTTTTTCAGGCTTACCCGGTATATGTTTGTAAATCCTTGAAAATTCACGTCAAACGTTATTTCTCAGCGCGTTGTTACTCTTAAGGTTGTTTGCTCTTAAATGATTTGCCCTCTTATGTGAGATGTTCCTGAAGAATATATGCTTATGCTGCATTAAGTTTAAGGTTAATAAGATAGAACGTACTAAACAGAAGAATACCGCATTCATACTGACACAATTTAATAATCTTTATCTGAAGCAGGTTAAATTTCAACCAACCAAATGTATTCTGTTAGTTGGAATGACCAATAAGAAGGCTCTACTCGATAGCCTGGTTTGGTTTACGCTGATTTAACTGCAAGTGCAAATGGAAGAATTAATGCAGCTATCATTTTATTTCCCCGACTCCCCCCCACCCCGGGAAAGGCGAGGCCGATGCGGGGCTATTCGCCTCTTGTTCCCTAAAAAATTTGCCCCGGGGAGCGGGGACACCCGGGGTGATTCATTTCTTCCAAAGCTTGCAGCTTTTATCTATGCAAAATGGCCTCCTCGTGCACGTTTCCAATTGTCCCCCGCACAACATGCCGGGGCTTTGAGCGGGGTCAAACGTGAGCTATCGTCTCCCGTACGCAAAAGAATATTGCCCCGATGGGCGGGGGCATCGTTCGCTGTCACAAGAGAAAAACGTGAATGACCCCGCATCGGCCCCGCCTATCCCGGGGTGGGGGGGAGGGGGTCGGGGCAATAAAATGATAGCTGCATAACCTTGCTCCAAGAAAAGCGTTGAGCAACAGCGTAGAAAGTGACAGACAGCTGAAACTTAATGGTCAATAATATTTGCTTCCAAAGAAAGACATTTGATTGTAAGCTAACACAGTTAGAACTCCTTCAACAGAGCACTGTGTGCGTTTTGCAATAAAATATTTGCAAAATAAGCCAAGTTAGTCTCTGTATGTTTGTGCATCCACAAGCAAAGCAAATTAGAAAATCACCCTCTCCCCCTAACAAAACTTGGCATTGTATTTGGCATTCTTGTGATTTCTTCTTGACTGCAAAGAGTACAGATCTGTATTGGAGTACTTGGGATTTTATGACGTTTTATTGGGATTGGTTCCTCGTTTCGTTCCTCGTTCTGTTCCGTGTTTCACATTATAAGCAGGATGTAATTAAGATAGCAAAACAAATGCCATTAGTTTCTTTCAACCCTTTGACGTCATTCTCTTTCTTTCAGCGAACAATGGGAATTTAGAACAATATCTGCGGCAACAAATATCCAGCGGTTACGAAGCGACATGCAAAAATATATGCGTGATCAGCAGGCGAAAACTCTGGAGCTCTCCCCAAGTCAGGCAGCCTGCTTTTTCCTAGCATGCAATAAATAAATGAATTTTTTCAAAAGAAAATAAATATAAATTGTTTGGCTACGGCTGGCTTTTGATAGAAGCACATTGTGTGCAACCTGGTACTGAGTAAATCAAAATAACGATAACAAAGTAAACACAGAAGTCATCAAAGGATTCAATCGTTACAGGTAGAAATACCATCAATTCAGTTTCCTTCTTTCAAAAGGTTTAAAAACACATAAAGAATTTTATCATCTGCATATTATCTCTTTATTTTCATGCCTTCAGACTTCTTGAATAATTAATGATAAGGAAGGAGTTCCTACGAGTTCATACCTTACGTTAGTGAGGAAACATTTAGTCAGGGCTGTGAGCACCAAAAAATATCACTGAATTGTGCAATTGTGATAGATGCATAGAATTCGGTAAGGGTACACAGTTTGATGCGCTGAAAAAGATAGGATGCAGACCCCTTCTTCGGACAAGGTACGAAAAACAAACCAGTTTCCTAGGAAAGGACTCCTTCGAGTGTCATGATTTCATACCATTCACAGGGCCGATACCAGCTATGCCTGCGTAGGGGGGCGAAAAACCAAAATTTTCCGACGAAAAAACCATCAACAACAACAGTAACAACAACTGTTGTACCGATCTAACTCCGCGGTAACTAAAATTTGGCCACATTTCGCAATTCAACGTTGAAATCAACACAATTAGTTAATATAAATCAAAAATATGCCATAAATTCAATAATTTCTGTTGGAATTTATGTTTTTACACTAAAAAATTCACGTTTTTCTCCATTATTTCTCCTCAAAATCCTCCAAAACTAGTTATTTAGAACACAAAAATTCCGACAAGAGAGCTAAATTTTCCGACAAATGGTCTGCTGGGGGGGGGGGCGCTTCGCCCCCCAGCCCCCCATTGGCTTCGGCCCTTATTCTGGCGGGCTGCAGAAAACCATTCTATTTTTGTAAAGAAAGAAGACAACCTGAAATCCTGAAATTTTAGGTCACTCTTGCTGACGTCTCGTGAACCTTGTTATACCTTGCTGAGCCTAAACAAGCAAGCAGAAAGCAACAACAGAGGTGACTATCAGATCTCGAAATCTTGAAGGATACTACAAAAATATCAGCCCTTTCAACTTTATCAGCGAAACTACCGCAGGAACAAATATGAACTTGCAAGAACGATGTGCAGCAAAAATTTATAAGCAAATTACTTTTCTTTCTTTACTAAAGTCGACAAGAACTTACGAAAACTTCTTCAGCTTCAAGAAACTTCAAACAACCAACTTCAAACTTCAAACTTTAAACTTCAAGCGATGGACGTATCCATATCTTCAAATCAATGCAAAGCAAACTCATTCTTTCGCTGTGCATGGTAAACAATTTCAATGAATCAAAACTTCTGACAGTCCTCTGACCCATCAACAACTCTGTTCTCAAGAAATCATGAAACAACAGACAGGAACAATGCAAGCCTTCGATGGCCATTACAAGGACCCTAGACAACTATTGAATTGATAACAAAAGGGCGATTATGACTATGCAAAAGCATCACAGGGCGTCTGAATAAAACAATCCATTCAAGCACTCTGGGAATAAGTTATCCTTTGCCTCCCCTGTGTGTTTCGCTCACTGTGGTTATATTTGTGAAGAAAAGAAATTGAATCAATGTACATTTCCACGGGGGTCTTTAGAATTACAGAATATATGCTACAGTTAGTAACTATGAGCCTATGAGTGAATCATCAAGGATAAACCGTGGAAAACTTGAAATCTTGGCAAGCTTTCATTGCTAAAAGTAGTTTATAGTCCTCAAACTCAAACTCAAACTCAAAGTACATTGTATTTAAAGAAAGAACCGCAAATTAAGATAAATCTACAAAATTACATATAACAAATATACAGTTCATAAGTTTGCAGTCGGACACATGGAAAGAACTCTGAAGGAGCTATCTAGGCCATACGCCCGATTTGACGTGTAAGAAAGTGTACAGCATATGTCTTATTTAGAATGAAAAGAAAGTTAAAAGACTAACAAATAAGAATAAGAAAGAATTAGTAGGTTCATATTATTAGTAGTGTATAATAGTAGTTTAAAGTCCTCTGTGACGAATTGTAACTTACAATTTTCAAAGAAGGGTTGAGGTTTCAGATGACAAGTAAATTCGTTATATTGACAATGATCAAATAGGTTGTGAAGTAAGCAAGGAGCTGAAACAGCATCTGCATGAGTCTGCATGTTAGTGGACTTGCTACAAGTCTCTCTCGCGGCAAAAACGGGAGAAGGAAAAAAGCGAGAGAGACTTGTAATACTTGGCATGCTCATTAATATTCATGAGCTATCGAGCCTTGCTTCCATTCTAATAATAACGGGTTTGTTGTCAACTGTTTCATCGAAACTTGAGTCGGCCATTGTCAAGGAACACCGTAGAGTCTCGCTCTGTTGTATCATTGTCCTTTCTAAGCATATGATTGGATATTGGTTTTTTGTAAAGGGATGCCGACTGGACAGAATCCTGTCCAGCCAACGATACAGGCTGCCAAGTATTACAAGTCTCTCTCGCTTTTTTTCCTTCTCCCGTTTTTGCCGCGAGAGAGACTTGTTGCAAGTCCAGCATGTTAGAAAACTCCCCGTTACGTATCATCTGTTAATGAGACGGATAAAATGCTTTTCTTTGCCAAGGAAGTTGGGTATCCGAACATTAGTGCAAAAAGTTTCTCAATCTTGTATCATAATTTACTCTTTTTAGTACTAAACTCTCTTATCTTATTTTTGGGTGCAGGAATTATGACGTAGATCCTTCCACTTCAGATATGTTTCTTGACAAAAGAAAGAACGTTAGAATGACATCGAATGACAGAATTCTCTTGTGCTCAAACCATAAATATGCTATAGATATCACTGAAAAATAAGGTTGCAACAATGCAATGTCATTGCCACGTATCCTTGAATTTATGTTTCAAAAGTTTTCAGTGCTTCTCAAATACGTCTCTGTATGATAGAAGAAAAGAAACTAGTACTACAGTAGAGACCCGCATAAAAGAACCTACTTTTATAAGAACCTTGAGGCTGACATTCAATATTTTAAACCCCCTAAATAAGAACCTCTCAAAGGCTGACACTGGGGGATGTTCTTATATTTCAGGTTTCAAGTCTTCAGAATAGCTCAGAAAGTTCAAGAATTTCTTGACATTCTGATCAGAATTCCCGGGGGGGGGGGGGTACATGACTTGCGGATGGACGGGGGTCTGCCGCCCGGTTTTCAGAAAGGTACCCTCTTCTAATTACCGAAACTTGCGGACATACCCACCTTTATGATGAAATTTGGCGGAAAACCACCCATTTTTTGCTATTTTTCGCCAATTTCTGGATAACCCACCCTTGTTTAAGGAAAATCTGCCGAAAAAGGGACCCTTGTTTAGAGAATTTGGGGCTCAAAAACCCACCCATATGGGCGGCACATACCCGTACCCTCAACATGTTATGTACCCCCCCCCCCCCCCGGGTCAGAATTCTTCAGTGGTGCAGAGACTACGAGATTTTTAACAATGAACTTAAAAATATTCTCAAGAATTCTCAAGGAATTCTCAAAAAGTCCTTAGATTTCTTGTGCTGAAAACGGTATTAATGTGTGCAAGGTGAGAACTGTATATAAGAAGCTCTTTAAAGACAAATGACGGAGATATAAGGCAACTTAAATCAGGGGCAGGGGCAATCTAAATATAGTCTATTGTATTCCATTGTATTGGATGGTCTTGAGCGATTATCAAAACAACTGGAACAATGATGGTAGCCGCCCATCTTTTCTTCTATTTTCAAACTAGATGCTATATATCCATCATTTGTCAAATTAAGAACCTATTCAGGCTGCCCAAGAAAAACCTAGGTTCTTTTATGCAGGTTTCTACTGTTGGTTGGCTGAAAATTTAAGAGACTCTGGGAAGATGTTCGAAAGAGCCAGGAAATTTTAATATGCTAAATTCAACGATCTCATGGCAAATAGGTATGTCGCTGAACCTCCATCCTCGAGTAAAGTAAACACTAAGTTTTAAGTTTGAAAATGATAAGACACTTTCCTTCTCAAATGATCTCCTAACTACCAAGAAACATCTCCAGCAGTGTTGGAAACTACATCATAATAATTCGTGCAATTAAACATAAGCAACAATTTAAGAAGCATTTAGTACAAAAAAGTGGATACTTTCATGTAAAGTTGAGAAACTTTCAAGTATCGTATTCTCATCCATATTTTTTTTGTTATAGGAAAACACGTGTATCGTACCAGAGGGCTAAATTTCTCTTTTCTCGGTAATAGTTCATTACAACCCTAAAATATACTTACAGCTGTTGGAGAAGCGAAGATAGTCGAATCACAGGCCAATAAACATATTATTAAATGTATTAGCTCTTCAAGTCAAGCCAGCTTCGCCCCTTGCCGAGAAAACGACCCGAAGCTTCACACCTTAGTTAAACATAGGGACAACAAAACCACATGACTCTCTTTACACACATAAAAGATTTAACGAATGAAATGATTATTTAGTTATTGCCGTCTTCGAAGAATCAATAATTCATGTTATCACCATATGGTAGTTAAGATCACCTTGAACTATTAATATCTACAGGGATGGTAGAAATGTTCGGCGTCTGCAGAGATCTGAGATCGTGCATCATTAAGTCTTGAAGGACAACTTCGGAATTGGTATGATTGATAATAAAATACATGATAATGTTGCTATGAATTGTGTATCCTACCTTTTTCAATTATTTTTCACCTTCTCCTTGCGAAATTACGTATTCAAATAAGCGATCTTAGCGAAGTGACGTCATATAGGACGTCTTTTTCACCTCTAGATATTTTATCTTATTATATCCCAAGAAATTATCCTGTTTCCTTCCATTCTCTTTTTCCATACCAACGGTGGTTTCCTTTTTTCTATAATAGTTACGTTTACTTAAGATTATTGTATTTACATGAACGTTTGTGATAAAGATACTGGTATAGCAGTTCAAGAAAATCGCTAACATTTTGCATAAAGTCCTCCGATCAAGTCGACTCAAATTCCGAATTCTTTCATTAATATGCAGAGCCTCTTTTAAAGAATCATAACTTGGGGGGCAAGTTTCAAAAAGGGGACCTCATTTTAGATACAAGAAATATTTCTCTTTATGAACTCCTTAGGAAAGCATGCATTTCTTACAAGGCATAAATTGTGCTAGAAGGCCCCTCGCCACTATTTTGCCGCTCATCTTTGTATTCAGGACAGGGTAGAGGATTTATGGATGGCCCAGGGTCAGAAAAAGATGCGCCTTTTGCAAAGTGAGTTTTGAAAGGTACGCCAAAGGCGCGTCCATTTAGGGGGTCCGGAGGCATACTCCCCTGGGAAAAATTTTGAATCTTGGATGCTAGAATCGCTCTGGAAGCCATTTTTTGCCTCTAACCCACTTATCAAATCAATCTGGCCATCCATTATGCACAAATTGTAGTAAAAGTCAATCAGTTGTCATATATAGGCCAAGAGAGGTATTTCTTTAATAGAAAAATGGACCAGCGAACCGGGTAAGCCAGAAAAGATTCCCCACATTTGATAATTCATGGCACCGAAAGTGTCTGATATATTTGCTTGATAGCCAAGAGTTGAGAAATTGAAGCATTTCTGTAAGTTTCTTTGTTTTTATGAGCACTGCACTGGGAAAGATAATCAAATGCGACTTGACAAAAATGTTGCGAAAGGGCCCGAAAAGGGGCCTAAGAGCAGCAAAAAGAAAAAAGTAACCTATTCTAACTGCCTTTACCACCCCGCTATTCAAATTAGGTTCAGATATGGAGAGTGCGAGGAAATCGCGGATTTGAATAGCGGTATGGTATTTTCGTTGAATCATCGCTGAGGGAGGAGGGTGGGTCGAAAAATCTGGATAAACGTCTTGTTGCTTGAAAGGGCAGAAACTATGCGAATTCGAGCTTAAATATGTCTCTTGATCCCAAGAGACTCGTGAAGGTATGCAAAGAGGCACATTAGGCCATTTGAGACCCCAGGAAACATCTTGAATGAGGCCAAATTTGAAAACGAGGGTGTTCCAGCCAGTGAGAATAGTAACCTATTCTAACTGCCTTTACCACCCCGCTATTCAAATTAGGTTCAGATATGGAGAGTGCTTCGTACATCGCCGGATTTAAAGAGTAGCCACTTTCAGAACGATTACCAGTAGTCAAAAAAGACATGACGATTGTTTGATTTATAACACTTCATTGCGAAAAAGGAACTAATCCTTCCATAACTCAAAAAGGAACGAATACAAAGAAAACGAATACTGCTAAGCCGTTCTAGGAGAGATCAAAAAGAGGCTTAAAGGGTCTGTTTCATCCAGCATTCCTTGCACGTGTCGTCTCTTAGCTAACCTTTGTTTGTCGCCATTTTCATGGCCCATGAAAATGGCGACGACAAAGGCAAACCAAGAGACGACACGTGCAAGGCATGCTGGATGAAACAGACCCTTTAAAGCCAATCAGTTCATTGTTCCTTTTAAAATGCTCCCCTTTCTCTCTAATCTTGGACACCGTTGCAGCAGAAAACACTGTACTTGGGTCGCTGCAGCGAGACACTTTCTCGTACTGAGAATAATATTCTGCCATGTCCGTGCTTTTCCAACCAACATGATTGGCAATCTCTATGTATGAAACACCAAGGGAAGCCAAAGTTATCGAGCAGCCGCTTCTAAAGCTATGAACGGTTTCCCCTTCATGAATTGACAAGGCTTTAAGATGTTTCTGTAATCTATTAGCTATGGCAGATCCAATGAACGGAGATGCTGAGATACAACCGTGTTGGTCTGTTGCTCTGAAGAGGTAACCTTGCCGCAGATCTATATTAATTGCTTTACAGATGGAGAGGTAGCAATTAAGATTAGAAACCGGGCAAATCCACACTTTTGGCAGAAGTTGTGATCCATATCATTGGGGTATCCACATTTGGAGCATTTAATTGCGGGTTTCCATAAACGCGGCACTTCGGGGCAATCCTGTTGAATGGGAGGGAAGATATAAGGAATGCAACAAGAGAAAAACAAAGAGTAGTTATAGCGCTAACATTCCTTCTTATCTACTACTAAAGAGTATCAAAAGCTTCACAAGAGTCTGCTTTATAAAGGCTAGGAATTAAAAGTTCAGTCTAAAAGCATAAAGGTTCCAGGGCAAAGGCCTTGTGTGCCAGTCTTGTTTCTTATCTGGAGGGAACCATATTATACCTGGTTGTCCTTTTCTTCCAATGAGAATGCTGTCCACAGAAGAGGATATCAATAGCGGCCACCAATATTTCTTAGGGGAAACATCGGGGGAAACGAGGGTCAACTGCATCTTAAACGTGCCAAAGAACCTGATCAATGGGCCAATGAGCACAAATGGTGGAAACACGTAATAATTCTCCGTTGCTGAAAAGGATTGTGCAAAGACATTTACACCATCAGACCCTGGACAAGGAACTGGGGAAAAGAACCTCAACTGGTGGCCATTCCTGTGTGTGCGCCCATTCGAAGGTGTAGCCATTAAATCCACATCATGAGGGCCGTACCTTCGGTCTACCATTGCCCAGGTATCCTCTGAGAGACGACAATCGATATCTGCTCGGAATCTGGATGGGGCATCGGCCTCCATCAAGTTTGTGGGCGTATAAACCAACTGCAGAGATATGTCCAGATCCAGGCACATTCGAAATATGCCTTTGATCTCGTCATTGAGCTGACTATTCTTCCCACCTTCGTTATTCCAGGCCGCAATCAGATTTTGGTTGTCAACATACGCATCAACCCTGGCATTTGACAGATAATTGTTGAAAGTTAACAGGGTATTGTGAAGAGCCTTCGCCTCTTTAACCGCTATAACTGATGATCGATCTTCAGACTTCCAATAATCACGGGATTGCAGTTTTCCCTCAGGCAGGGAAAGAATGCCTCCCCAGCCTGAATTCGATGCGTCTGAGCATAATTTAACGCTGTAATGTTTCTCATCTCTCCAAGGAAGACATTCTTTCCACGAGTCCAGGAAACGCCAACATTTTAGCTCTTCTTTCAGAGAAATAGAGACAGTCACAGCTTTTGAATTTCGTAAGCCTTTACTGATGTGCTGATTTACTTCACGAACAAACAATTTCGCAGCGGGGATGGCTAAAGAAAATGAGACAGCTTTCCCAGCGAATCGCTGAAGAGTGTTAACCGTAACACATTTAGAACTGATGATGGATTCCCTGAGCACAGCAAAATTATCTTTTTTGTCTTGGGGAAGAACAAAAGCTTGTCGTGTTGAATCGCATATGAATCCAAGGAATAACAGAGATTTTACTAGTCGCAGAACTGACTTTTGCAGCCCTATAAAGTAGCCACAATGAGTCAAAGTCAATGCCGTAATGAATGCCGCCCCCTCGGATAGCTCCAAATTCGACCAGACCGTAGAAAAGGCTTTAGTCGGGCGAAGCTGACCAACGTGCCGATCATCAATGTATTGGGTTAATGGTACGTTCTGGGCTCTAATGAAGCTTGAGACACCCAAACCTATTGTTTGGTACACATAAGCACTTGGGCTCCATCCAAAAGGCAAGGTTGTGTAAACGAAGAACCAATTCTTCCAAGCAAGGCCAAAAAATTTACTGCTGTCCCTAGATAGCCGCACGTGATCATAGCCAGACTTGTCATCTAGCTTCACTTGGAAGTGCCCTTCACCGACATATCGGGGTAAATCAGTTATGGGGTCAAAACAAATAGGGGGACCTTTCGTCCATAAGTTCAGGAAGCGCTCATCATGACATAACCTAGGTTTGGAGGGCTCGATGGTCATGGGCATTACCAGGTGTGGCGGTGAGCAATCTCCTTTTTTCCCCCAAACAGCCAGAGAGCCATTCGATACCCTTTCAATTATCGTGCGCGATATGAAATCTTCGAAATCATTGCAGCTCTTGCTGTTTGGAAGGATTATACTGGGCGGAGTCGGGCTGTTGTATTTTACGCCTTTGAATTCTCCATTGAAAGGCTTCATGAAATCGAAGATGGAAACTCCGTCCGTGAGATATTTGATGATCTCGTCCCTTTTGTGGTATCCCTCTAAGACGAAATTCCAAGATTCTAAATGATTATGAAGCTCCCCCGCAACGAAATAATCTGGGTCTCTAAACACTACGTCACTAGCCGATGTTTTTTGAATGCCATTCTTTGTGTTCTGGACAGATTTCAAATCTTGCTGTCTGGTTAGGGTGCAGGGCAACCCCTCAAGGTCACACCATTTTATATCACCAGCCTGCCTCATTCCAATTCCTTTGCTGAGATCTGCGATGGCTTCATCGAATGACAAGGTTTTGTAAGGCTAAGGAAATTGGAAAGAGCAAGCATTAGGAATAAGACACTCGTGGGGTGCTCCTGCAACCTAGCCAGCCAGAACGAAACCGAAGTCCCGCGTACAGTCCTTAGATAGACCCCAGATGGCTAGGAAGAGGATTCCTTGAGCGAATTGAATTCCACTCTACGCTACTCTTTAGAGTAACCTAGAATGCGATAATTTCAATAAAATTGATGACAATGCCTTGAAACGAGACCTGATTCAAAGGTACTTCTCGATCTGCAATTTATTTATTTATTTATTTATTTGTTTTTTTTTTTTTGGAATATATTACTTACAATGCACTTTAATAATGTTTAAGATTCGAAACGGTCAAGTCAAATAGAAAAAGGCTAGCAGAATTAACATATTTCCATTCTCCAAACTACACAACACAGAAAGAAAACCAACCAAAACCCCCTTTTCTTGGTTCAAGACCAGCGAGCAGTAAAAATACGCAAAAGAATGAATGAAATTCAAATTGATAACTGCTATCATCATTATATTATATCTTATCATTACTATATCATATCATAACTGTGGTTGTCATAATATATCTCTTATACTTCAGAATTGATAGTTCAAAAATAACACAAGGCAGAATCATGTTCACAAGGAAAAACAACATCAATTATGTTTAACAACTGGCCCCCTGGGTCCTCTGAAACCATTCCTTCTGCTGAAGCAATAAGGGGCTGTATGTCCTTGCATATTGCAGTAAGTGCAGAACCTGTTACGCTGTCTTCTTGGGCCACGCATAGGGCCGAGCTGTGGATGACCTGCCAAATATGGCTGGAAACCGTATGGAGCATATGGACTTCCGAGACCCATATTGGTGGGCTGAAGGAATGATGGAGCAGCGGCATGGGGCTGAAGTGGCTGCGTAGCAGGGGCGATTGATGCGGCAGGTGGCGTACTGATAGTCTTTTCTTTGAAAGTTTTATCAATTTTTGCAACTGAATCGATGATTCGATCATAATCTTTACCTCCCAGCAAAGAGAGAACATAGTCTCTGAACTGTTCCACTGGTTTGTCTACACGTTCTTGCAAAATGATATATACACCACTATAATATTCTGCCTTCTTATCGTTTGTTTCTTCACTAATTGTTCTTAGCTGACTGACCTTCTGAAGTACCTGGTACTTGTCATAATCTCCAATCTTCCTAGCCGAATACTGGCAAATATCCTTCTTAAGTGAGTCAACTGTCGGCTTTTGGGACCGTTCAAGAGCAGCAATTCGGTCAAGTAGATTTGCCATGTTATTCTAGTAGAAAAGGAATGGCCCTATTAAGAACATAGAACACTTGGTACACACAGCTAATTGCAAAATGCCAGACAAAGGGAAGTCATTTGAAACTGACATAGAGTGAGAGGGCTTAACTCAAGCCCACACCACAGTACAAGATATTACCTGCGCAAGAGACTTAACATATTAACAGAATGCAAAATTGTTACCTCGAATTGGTATCATGATGATTGTCATTTTATCATTTTTGTTTTAATAATCTTTCAATAAAGCTAATTGCATTGCATAAATTGCTGGCATCATTTTGTCCAAGAAAAATTTCATGCATAAGATATATAAAAAGTCTGGTGCCAGAGATCTTGAGCTAACTGTGGGTGATCCAATATGGAGGCAAATAATGAACAGAAACATACTATGCCAAACCAATAATGAAAATTCCTAATGAATTCAAACAGGCAACAGGAAAAATTTTGCAAATAGTTTGCAAGCAAACACTTGGTAAACCATTCACCAGTTGGGGTGAACGATAAATTTCAAAAGAACCATAACATTCATTATATTTTTTGATAACTTGGTGGACAAGATGTCAAGGCTACTTAATGCATCCAGCTGGGCCATCATTGCTAAATTACACAAAAAATTAGGCAGCCAAGTTGTGACAAATCACGTAAACAGACCTTATTTGGACAAACATTACTATGTAACACGCCAACCTTCAAACAAATAGTCAAATCTACTGATGCACTTTGGTTGGTCAACAAGGATATGAAAATTCCACACCAACTGGGCCAACATTATCAAACTGTGCACCACTGGACCATCAAACAGATAATTCTACTCAAGCTCTTATAGACCAACATTATCAAATCATACATAGAACTACTGGACCACTAACATGATAAACTCCTTAACAGTTTAGGTGGGCCAACATTATATATCGCAAATAAATTGGAAAAGCAGTTTGATAAATTTACCCTTACACTATTGCTGGACCAGTAGCACGAAGCTACGCACCAACTGGCGAACATTTTTCCATAAATTTACTGATGCACTCCAGTTGGGCCCAACACAAATAAAAAATTATGCACCAACTGAGCAAACATTTTGCCAGAACTTACATATGCACTCCAGTTGGGCCAACACTACCCCATTACACACCAACTAAGCAAAAATCTTATCATAATTGACTATGGAGGTCAGTTGGGCCAACGCAATTAAATTGCATACCGACTGGGTAAAAATTTTATCATGATTTGCTATGTCAGCTTGGCCAACACAATTAAAATTGCACACCAACTGGGCAAAAATCTTGATACAATTTACTTATGCACCCCAGCTGGGACAACACAATTAAATCACGCACCAACTGGGCAAACATTTGACAAACTTACATATGCACTTCAGCTGGGCCAACACAATTAAATCATGCACCACCTGGGCAAACAACTTTAGAAATTTACTTATGCTTTTCAGTTGGGCCAACAGAATTAAAGCATGCACCAACTTACGCACCAACTGGGCAAACATTTTGCCATGATTTACTTATGCACATCAGTTGGGCCACAGAATTAAATTACGCACCAACTGGGCAAACATAAGACATAACTTACATATGCACTTCAGTTGGGCCAACAGAAATCATGCACCAACTGGGCAAACAACTTTAAAAATTTACTTATGCACTTCAGTTGGGCCAACAGAATTAAATTACCCACCAACTGGGCAAACATTAGACATAACTTACATATGCACTTCAGTTGGGAACAGAAATCATGCACCAACTGGGCAAACAACTTTAAAAATTTACTTATACACCTCAGTTGGGCCAACACAATTAAAATTACGCACCAACTGGGCAAACATTTTGCCATAATTTAATTATGCACATCAGTTGGGCTACAGAATTAAATTACACACCAACTGGGCAAACATTAGACATAACTTAAATATGCACTTCAGTTGGGCCAACAGAATTAAATCATGCACCAACTGGGCAAACAACTTTAAAAATTTACTTATGCACTTCAGTTGGGCCAACAGAATTAAAGTATGCACCAACTGGGCAAAATTTTGTCGTAATTTACTTATGCACTTCAGATGGGCCAACACAATTAAAATTACGCACCAACTGGGCAAACATTTTGTCATAATTTAATTATGCACATCAGTTGGGCCACAGAATTAAATTACGCACCAACTGGGCAAACATTCATTAGACATAACTTAAATATGCACTTCAGTTGGGCCAACAGAATTAAATCATGCACCAACCGGGCAAATAACTTTAATAAATTACTTACGCACTTCAGTTGGGCCAACACAAATAAATAACGCACCAACTGGGCAAAATTTGTCATAATCTACTAATGCATTTCAGCGGCCAACACTGTTAAATTACGCACCAACTGGGCAACATCGTGTAATAATTTACTTATGCACTTCAGTTGGGCCAACACTATTAAATTATGCACCAACTGGGCGAAAGGCTTTGTCACAATTTACTTATAACCACTTTTCAGATGAACCAACACACTACTTTTCAGTCACGAATCAAAATGGGCAAACATTTGGTAATAATTACCTTGGAATAACGCTAGGACAAAATCGATATTTGACTGCCCCTTGGGCCATTGGGCACTTTGGATGGACCATGAATACAGATAATAAAAATACTTCATTTAGTTTTGAAACAAGTCTCGTCTTGTACGCAGTAGTAGTAAGAAAACCCTCTCAGACAGGTTAAAACAGATCCATAAGCACGAGACGAGCGATGCTGCACGTGGAGGAACGACGTTCGATGAATAAAGGTGATAAAAAGGATGTCCAAAGTCTAAACTCACGTTAGCTTCCAGAGCAGGTGCAGCGGGTTGCGGTGCAGCGTTGTTGTTTTCAGCATCAGCTTGCTGCCCTATAGCGAGGGCCTCATCTAAAGCCCCAATAACGGGCTGAATAGGTGCCTGTTGTTGAGCCATTGTCAGCGATGATTCCTTTCGAAAAACCGCAGATAGGCGTCTTGTTGCTTGAAAGGGCAGAAACTATGCGAATTCGAGCTTAAATATGTCTCTTGATCCCAAGAGACTCGTGAAGGTATGCAAAGAGGCACATTAGGCCATTTGAGACCCCAGGAAACATCTTGAATGAGGCCAAATTTGAAAACGAGGGTGTTCCAGCCAGTGAGAATAGGACCATGTACTAGGGGGGCAAAACACTGTGAAAAACTGTAACTGGGGGGGGGGGCAAGCAAGTGGGACTGGGGGGCTTTTGCCCCCTAGTTTGTATGTTAAAAGAGGCTCTGTTAATATGTCATCTGATGGTTTAAAAACCAATGCTGAGAAAGCCAGATCTTCTTGAGCTGATCACCCCCTTGATATTTAAGGCGTGTACAAACTGCGCTCTTTGAAAAATTTTGATAATATTTCTACCACTACAAAATGGTCCTTATCCATGTAAATGTAAATAAACATAAATGAATACAGAAAAATTGATGAGGTCAGTGAAAGACTTTCAATGGGAAAGAAAAACAGAAGTAGAATAGAACAAAATGATCATGAAAATAAAAAGCATGTTTTGTGGAGTTATTGTCATTATTTATAACAACATTTTCAAGATTTGCATCGTAAACAAGATACCCGGAAAGTGCTCAATTCTTCAATTACTATGAAATGAGTCAGAAAATTGCAAGCTCATTGAAAAATCATCAACATTTGTTTGATGAAACTAATCTACAAGATTTCAGCAGGGCAAACTCTCGCATTTTGCAAGCGACAGGTAGATTGTAAGAAAACTTATATGCTTAGAACGAAAGAAGAAGGGTAAATCTAAAGTTCTGTCTCGCAAATTTTGTTTATTTGATTCAGGAGCTATGTGGTAATTCTTTCATTTAAGACCAAACAAAATACCTTCTACTCGGCTTCTGGATGAAATAAATAAAATCTACGAGACAGAGCTTTGGATGTACCCATCTTCTTTCGTTGTAAGCACATAACTTCTCTTAAAAACCACCCACAAGGCGAGAGTTTGACCTGTGCTGCCATGTTTATTTTGATTTACTGGTTGAGAGAACTTCCTTTGTCTTCAGTCGTTAATCGCTTTGAACTGAGGTGTCAATTAAAGCAACTGTTGTTATCATATTACAAAATTGTCATTGCCCTCTAAAATGGTGATGGTAAAGAAATATGACTGACCTGGATGATACTTAATCTTCTTGAGAAAATCAATTCCAGATGATTGTCTTTTCATGAGAAAACTTCGATCAAATGGTCGCATTACTTCTATGTTAGTTGTCACTGAGGTGTTCAAATTCATCTGTGTGATTTCCTGAAATGGACAGACATCATTCATAGAAGACATAACGCATAATAGCAGATTCAATATTCCTTGAGTTACATTTTTGTTCTACTAATCTTCAATTCAAGTAACTTAACTTCAACCGATAGCGAAAGATTGCTTCATATCTTGTAAAAATTGCAATATCAAGCTGTCCAGTAACCTTTGCGAAGTGAAAACAAAAATATTTTCAATAGCCTGACTGCTCTGAATAGGATGGGTTTTGCCCTGTCGGTTATATCATTTACATTTAGAACTTATGGAAAGGGATTTTGCAATTGAAGGTGTCAAACGGATTTGATTGATTCTACAATCCTCGCCAAAACCTATTGTCACAAACTACCTTTTTCAGGCTTTTTCGTAAAAAAATCACTATTATCTCCTATTTAAGCGGAAAGATTTTCAGAACCCACCTCCCCCCCAAGTCAATGTTGTTTGTCGTGACTCAAGACACCTGCTGCATCATATTTTCAAAGTAACAGGTATTAGCAACATTGACTTGGGAGGAGAGGGGGGGTCATAATTTTCAGAATCCACTTTTTCCTGTTTTGTGACAAGGGTTTTGGCGAGGATTGTAGGTATTTCGCAAATTCTTGAATTAATCTGAGCAATTGTGAATCATGAGTCTGAAATGTATCTCGTGAAATGAAGTTGCCAAATAAAAAACCAGACCAGAGCTTTAAGCTGGGCGACCGAAAGAAATGCGAAATTCAATCAAATCGATAAATTCTTCTGGGACAGCTAACAGATGTACATTACATTATTGAATATGCGGAAAGTTTGCAGGGAGTTTAATGCTAAATTTTACCTAGAAATACAAAAATACAAAAATCATGATTTAACTATTCTCACAAATATTTCGTGTCAAATATTTCGTGTCGAGTATTTCGTGTCAAATATTTCGTGTCAAATATTTCGTGTCAAAATGAAACAGGACCAAGTGAAAATCTTTTAGCGTCTACCTCCCGCAATAAAATTTCTTTTTTTGTGATAACTTGAAGTTCTTTGCATGTTTTATCCAATTCAAATTGAATCTTGGTCATCGCTGCTTTGTTGTCACTGCTCTCAGCATTAACTTGTTCACTCTGTAATTTCTCCTGAAAAAGACGTACATGATTTCCAAATATAAGCAGGCTCACGGTATGCTTCGATGAAGCAAAACAAGCTAAATCGAGTGTAAAATTGACAAAAATGAATTTAGGGTATCTGGCAAAGTCCTGCAACAACCCTGGAGAAGTCCTGCTGGCAGGACGAAATTTTGGTGATAAATGTATTCAGTAAATTTGTTTATATCTGCTATATCTGCTATATTTGTTTATATCTGCTATCACTGAATTGCGTAAAAATTATTCAATTCACTCTGCGTCGCCAGCATCTTCGAAAAAGATCTGAAGAAATAAGTTGGTAAAATGGAATCTCTCTTTCTAAATCTATTATTTGCACATACCCTTAATGAGGTCAATTTTCTTATATCTGTCTGAAATTCTGTGCGTCTGAAAAAAGGAAGAAAGGTATGATGACACAATAACACAGTCAAAGCAATCATTTACAGTAAGAACGGTAGTTTGAAGCACTTTTTGAGACTCCTCTTCAAAATGGACCCAATGAACTCAATTTTGTCCTACCTTGAAAATATTGATAACAAAACATGATTGAGTAATGACAAAACCGTCTCTTTTCATTCGACAAAAATTCAAAAGAATTCTTTTTGGCAAACTTCTTTCTGTGTACAGAGAGAAAAATAGCATTGAAGAGTATTCTTATCATGAAACTTCCATTAAGGATGAATATAGTTATTTTTCTGATAAGCTTTATTCCTTAAGAACTAACAACAGCTACTAATAACACTTACCTTCTTCGTTTGTCATGGATTGATTCTCCAGCAGCCTAATAAAAAAATACATTCCACCATTAATGCACAGCTTTAACTATGGCTCAGATGACAAAACTGAGAAATAATGATAATATTAAAAAATTTACAATAAACAGTGCTTACATGACCTTAATCATTCTAAATTTGAATCTGAATCTTGGCTTACCAACTGTCTACTTGTTCTTTGCTTACCAAACTGATTATCAATCGTGAGATTGATGAAAAGTACACCTATTTTCTCTCCTCCACAGCTATCACCTTTATATCATTGGGTACATGAATAAGGAGCTCGCAGGATTCGCAGCAAAGTCATTCCAAAAGAAAACTGAATTTCAATTATCGAATGGATGCAAGCTTTAACAGTACAGCAGCAAGAAAAATCACTGTTTTGATTGAATCAAAATAGATTTTATGAAGATTTTCGCATTCTACGTGCTAGCGTAGCAGAATATAAAATGAGACTGGCAAGTAACTAGATCCACGGAACCAGACTCAACTACCAAAGCCCGTACGTTTCGCTTCGATTTTTCAAAATCGGATGTAGCGCTCAAAACTTTAACTAAGACCATCAAGAAAAATATAGAAAACATGGTGAGTTTTGCATTGCATCAAAAGTCTTCATGAACTCATACTTGGTAACATAAATGAGTTTCAAACCAGAAATTACGTTTCTAAAATTGGTCTTGTCGAAGAGTGAGCTAAGAACAAAGGTATACCTTCTTTGGCAAGATTGATAAGACATCAACGGAGCCAACGAGGCCTGATTTATCTGCAAGGAGAGAAGAGCTTACAAAGGTGGAGTAAACAAAAATGACTATATATCTAACGCATAGGATTTTGATTACTGTCTCACAAATTAGGGATTTTTCTCGAATGCAAAGGGATCAGAGGCATATGAGATCTAAACGCAGTGCTAAGCCTCTCGTATGAATTGATTTTTGTTCACGTTATACATGAAGCCAAGAGGAGTTATTGGCTCGAGTACTTATTTGCTCTAGAATCAGGCTTTATTCTGATAAACTAATTCATCATGGGACATTTCTTCTGTGATAGAACTCTGGGATCGTCTAGAATCATCGAATCAATGTAACCTAAAACACAGTTTTAACATACAATCAATAAAAGCCAACGTCAATCGTTACAGCCAGTAAAATGTAGATTGCGTGACAAGAAAGTAGACTGTACAAAATATTGAGAATACGTGTAATACTGCACTTACTATTTGCGCAAAATCTCGTCAAATGCAAAGCAATAAAGAATTCTTCCTTGTTTATTTTACCATCTCGATCGATATCAGAGAGGTCCCTATAAAAATAGATGTTTTGAATCATAACCTATGAAAATAAAGGAGTGCAAAACGCAGAGAACAGGGTTCGTGTTGGCGAATGACTAGCCTGCGTGCAGACTTCACCTTCCACTTTGAAGAAAGGCTGATGAGGATCTTGTGAATTTCCTCAGTGATTCTCCTTCACAGTCAGTGGCGGATTTAGGGGGGGGGCAGATGGGGGCAACTGCCCCCCCTTCACGATGAAAATTCAGCTTTGGCGCCCCCTTTTTGGCAAGAAAAGCGCCCCTTATCCTGACCCAAATGCAGTCTTTTTTCAGTGATTCGTTCTGAATGCGGCGAAACATATAAACAAAGTCGTTATTCAGTAGAAAAACCAGAGAATTTTCTCGAATAAAGCCCCAAAAATTTTCGCGCGCCTTCGGCGCGCTAATCTTTCACTGTGTTTTTGGCGCCCCCTCTCCAAGTTGCCCCCCCTTCAACTTCGGTCTGGATCCGCCCCTGTTCACAGTGGAAAGGTAATGTCTGTACGCAGGCAAACGACTGACAGTTAACATAAAGTTGAAAAGTGCAACAGAAGTTCTTAATTGAAACAAGTTGAAAAGAACAATAATTCTTACCAGATCTTGGCCAGAATATCTGACGGCAGACCGGAGCTTCCAAGGAATTTCAAGACCGTTTCACCTGAGATAAAATGGATCAGAAAATCAGATAAACATCCTGGATACGAAAAATCTAACGAAAGACATATGAACAAGCAGCTCGTGCAAGCATGAAACTTGGATTACATTTTTAGTGCAAAATGCAGTATGATTGGCTGAAAGATCCTAGTTGTAGTGTCTTTGCAGTTTACCTAGAAGATGTCACAAGATAATTGTGCCCCGTTTGTGTGGCTACTGTGGAGGGGCTGTCGATTCAATTATATTGAATTTTACACAGTTCCATAGGTCAGGCTTCAATTTAGAGTTTGAGACCTCGTATGATTCAGTATAACTAGTGATTGCCGATTTATGGCAGAGGAAGCATGAATTAAGTGGTTGCTTCAAGAACAGCACTTCTATTGGCCTCCAGCAATGTCAATAAAGTAAGTTTTCAAAGAAAGGGTCCTAGGCGTCGTATCAAAATTTTGCTAAATCTTGAAAGGGTTAGGAGTGTTGTCTGTTTATAGGAGAGCACTTTCTATCTTTTAAAAAGTGTCGTGAAAATTTATTACGAAACCAGAGTCCCTTCTTTGAAAACTTTCATTATTTTGACATTGCTGGAGAACAAAATAGAAGTGCTGTTTTTGAAGCAACCACTTACTTTCCCCCTTTTCTGCAATAAATCAGCAACCACTGGTCAGATTGACTCAAACAAGGTCTCAAGGTCTGAGTTGCAGCCTGACCTATGCAACTGTGTAACAATCGAGATAATTGAACCTACAGCTCCTCCACAATAGCCACGCAAACGGGGCAGAATTTTTTGGGGGGGGCTACTTGACCTAATTTTGGACGGGGACGTGCCATCGAGGTTTCAAAAACATACCCGTTCCTTATACCAATTTTTCCAAAATGTATACCCAACTTTATACCAATTTTTCAAAAATGTATACCCGACGACTTTATACCAATTTTATGAAAATGCATACCCGATCCTATACCAATTGCAAAACTTGCGAAAATCGATACCGTTCCTTATACCAAAATCATGAAAATCGATACCATTCCTAATACCAAAATCGTGAAAAACGATACCCTTCCCGATGGCACGTCCCCGTACCCAAATTATGTATAGTACCCCCCCCGGGTGCTGAAACTGCTGATCAACATTTCACGTCTTTTCTGGCGGTTTCGAAGCGAGGCTAGGAACCTTTAAAGGTAATCTTAGCTATCTTTTAGAAAAACCTTTGAAAACTGAACTGTTGAAGATAACTTTCTTGTGACATTAAAATATAAACCAAGAATTGAATATTGAATTGAAATACGAGTCCAGGATCTTTACTAACATACCGGGTGACCCAAAAAAAGTTGACGAGCTAGATCATAAGTAGCTCCCTGAAATCAAAAGTTATTGACAAATGCTTTGTATCACAGTTTGGGTTAAAAGGCTTCGCTATCTTTTGGGATGCTGCACGGTCGTTTTAAGCAATGATTACCATCCGAAAAACCAGATTCAATGAAATTTTCGAATCCCGTATTCCTCATTTTGAGTAAAATAATGGCCATCATTTTCCAGTCAACATTTTGTGAAAACTAAACGTAGCGATGGATTTGAAGTCGTTTGCGAGAATCTTTCGTTTGCCAAGCGAATTTGGAACTCAGCCTTTTTAACATCTTCCAAAACATGGACTGGAAAAGGAGAGAACATTCCGCGAGATGCACGAATTACTGTATATTTGAAACCTTTCTTCGAACTGTAGGCCTAATTCAAACTAACCAGGCAACGTGTTAAAAGTTAGCTGAGCCTTTCAGCTACATGCCGATACCTTGTTTGTGTTCATAACATTTGCTTTCAGGAAACTATGTGTAATCAAGTCAAGCTCGTGAAGTTTTCTTTTTGGGTCACCCGGTAGTATATATGACTTAACATGATGCATTATGGGAGTTGCTAGACCAATCAAATCACATATAGCTCCAATACCTATTAATTGTTTGCAAGAACAGCTCTAGTCAAGGATGGTGATCTTTTCAAATCGATACCAATACCTATTTTCAGACAACGTAGTTCGCTACTAATTATTCCAAGCTCCTATACTTAAGACAGAGTTTGCACAGCATCCAATGATCAAATAATGTCAAAATCGAACAGCAAATTTCTTACAAAATCTCATTCATGTGTTTTTACAAACATTTTCTTATTTGAATTAATATTTAAGCCCGAGATTAGCCAATGCTTTCTTCCACTTATCTCGTTGGTTTTTCAATGTTTTATCACGAAATATCAAATTACTTTTGTGCAGCAATCAGCGTTTCATAGTCAGTACATGGAGTGGATTGGAGGAAAATGAACGAAATATTCGTTTTTAAATTCATAGCAAAAGGTACACCACGCTCGTTCGTACCATTTCATTGAAAACCCTTTTCTCTGACTTTCTAGTTGCAGAAAAGGCCCCTTATGAAGGAAAATTTTTAGAGGTAACCCCATTTTAAAAGAGGATCACTTAACCCTGAAGAGATTTGTACGGTACAAATACTGGTTCTAAGGGGGGGGGGAGGTTTGGGATTTAATTGCTGTTCAATTTACTGATATCTTTACCGTTTATTGGAAAACAGTAGAATGCCATAAAACTCTGGGGGAGGGGGCTGCAATGGTTTTCAGGAATCATTCTTTAGTCTGGCACCAAGAAAACAGTAAATACGTAAACTGCTGAAATAAGGTAACTCATGAAATGTAAAATTTTTAAAATCAGGTTGTGCAGTATCTGCAATTCCAATCTAGACGTTAATAAAATACCGTACAAGAAAGTGAATTTATAAAGGATCCTATTTTGATGATTTTACAAACAAAGCAATTCCTCCTCAATTTACTTGGTACTCGATCAAACTTACTATTTTGTAAACCATCATCTTCAGGTTGCAACCAACCAAACACACTCCCATATGCATCTAGTTCATCTTGGTTGGCTTGCTTTATGACGAGCAGTGGACGTGATTTGGGCCTAGCATTGCTTTCTATCGATTCTGGGATGTCAAAGCCACATAAACGTCTTTGTATAAGATGAATTGCCACAACGAATTCACCTTCGTCCAGCATATTGTCACGTGTAACATCTGCAAGTTTCCTGAGAAATGAAAAATATGGCAGCTTAGTGATTATATTGCTAGCGAGCGGGACTAGGAGGAATGTCTTTTGTTTTTGAGCGTATGGCCTACCAGCAACAAGCGCAGAAGCGACCAAGGAGACATGATCCATAGTGAACTGCTACAACAGCATTATCTTCCCTACTTTGACAAATATAAAAAGGCATAATTCAAGGAAGCTTAGTACCAAATAATCAAAAACTCTAATTGTTCCAAACTGTGGAATCCATGCTGGATCAAAAATAAGCATTTCAAAGGTTTCATTGATTATTTGCTGCAAAGTTACCCTAACAAAACTAACAATGAAAGGTGGGGGGGGGGGTTGCTGCTGTTTACTTCCTACACATTCAACTAAATACTTTCTTGCTTGAAATGAATTAAATTGTTGCTTCCACGATCGTTCTTTTGTCCAATATAAGAAGATCTTGGCTCCCAAACAGAAGCAAATTGCTCAGTGTATTTGAATCAAATTCGTTTATGTTCACATCAAGGACTTCCCCTTCTTCTAATTGGTCACCGAATAGGTGACGTTTCTAACCTTCATCTTTCAGTCTGGAGGTATTTTGAAACATTCAATACTTACGATTGTACTTTTACAACTTGACTTTGTTCTAAATCATTCTTCAAACTGAATTTTAAGGCGAAGTAAAGTAATTTTGAAATGAGTACCAAGTGGAATTGAATGGTTTTTTGTCTTGCGAAATCTGAAGATTTTCGAAAACACTGAACGAAACTTGAAAAGAAGTCAGAAGTGATCTTATGCAGGCATATTTCTTAACTTTGGTCCAACAATTTGTTTCGATGCATTCTACAAGCGTTGATTTCTTGAAACACATTTCTAATCATTTTCGACTCCCCCTTGCTAATCTTTCAACCCCAGCAAAAGCATTGAAAGAGAAACTATCCTCTGGTGCAGCTAGCTATACCGTATGACGTAAACTAAATGATGGTTGTGTTTGAAATTAGCCTACCGCGAGAATCGTACAAATGACATCATTTATCATAAAAATGCAGATTTTATTAGTTAGTATTTTAGACATTTTATCAGTTTCAGGTTGGGTTTGCAGATTGATTAAAGTTAAAAAAGTCACGCAGGCCACACCATTGACCACATTTAGGGATTTAACAGATTTATGGCTAAAAAATTTGGTCTAAGGGACAGTGCAAAGTTTATTTTATAACATGGCCGGTGCAATACGTAACAGGGCAACTACTTTTTTTGATCTTGTATACAACCGGGTCAACACCTTTTATTAAGCAAATATGAACGGGCTTGAACGGTGCAGTAACTTTTTATGATATCAAGATAAGATGAACTTTATAAAATGGCTCACCTTGAGGAGAAAATTGTGAATCATACAAGTTGAGAAATGTATGCAAAGATGTGCATAAATGACGCCAAATTTGCTTGTTAGTTTCTTGCAAGAAGGATTCATCAGTCATTAACAAAAACTCGTATAGTTCATGAATACAGGGCAGATGCATTTTTTAAGGAAAAAGGTGACTGGGCAGTTGTATTTTTTGCAATGATTTCATACGGGGCGAGCAGATTTTTTTGCGACAATTTTCCTTCTCCACCGGCCATGTAATATCATAAATTTTGCACTGCCCCTAACCATCACACGATGCTTTACAAGCATTTCTATTTGTAACGGGAATAATATACTTTTGAACTTTTCCTATCTTTTAACCAGCTGTTTGAAGCTGTTTGCTGTTTGATGACAGCATTTTCACGTGGGAATTTCGCTTACTTCTTTGTTTCTGTGAAGCAATGAGTAGCTGAACTTACCAAATTTTACTGAGATCTTGCAACGGTAACTTTGATTTAATAAACAATGATCGAGCCCGTTCACCTACAAAAAAACAGAGGCTTGTTTAATGCTTACTAAAAGAGACACACAGATCCATATCAATAAATTGTATCACAATCGAAGAAGCAAACGATCAAAATTACAATGATCTGTAACGCAAAATAAAGTATCCTGCAACGCGGGGTGAGTGACCGAGCGGGCTATTACGGTCTTTGCCAGGTGATTGAAGCTAAGCTCGGTCTGGACTTGCTACAAGCCTAACTCTGCATTTTCCGGACTATTTCGGCCTAAAAAGAGAGAGAGGCTTGTAGCAAGTCCAAGCTCGGTCGAGTGAGGTCAAACAACTCAAATCGCCGTCCTTCGAAAGGGACCTTCAACTAGGGGTCCCATGCCTCACCGTGGCATGCATAATGGGCCTAAATTAGCTTGGAGTAGCTACAAATCCTGACAAGCTCACTCAAAACAAATTGCTACTGCGATGGTGAATAGCCAATAAATAAAAATTGGTATCCTCAATCGACATTCGAGATGATCAAATTGACTAAGTTGACCAAACTGATCAAAAAAGTTCATAGTCACTATAGAGTTCTCCTATACTGACCATGAACAGATTAAGCTAACCAACAACTGTCCAACCTGAAAGAAGCAGGCCATCATCTGGGTTTTGGCTGTAAAATAATGCATCATGGCGTATCCGTTCTTCCTCTCCTACGAGGCAACCTGCAAAAGATGCAAAATTCATACTCCATAGGTTTCAAATCTTTAAACAGGACAGGTAAGTGTAAAACTTTGCAGGGGCGGATCCAGACCGAAGTTGAAGGGGGGCAACTTGGAGAGGGGGCGCCAAAAACACAGTGAAAAGTTAGCGCGCCGAAGGCGCGCGAAAATTTTTGGGGCTTTCTTCGAGAAAATTCTCTGTTTTTTCTACTGAATAACGCCTTAGTTTATATGTTTCGCCGCATTCAGAACGAATCACTGAAAAAAGAGTGCATTCGGGTCAGGAAAAGGGGCGCTTTTCTTGCCAAAAAGGGGGCGCCAAAGCTGAATTTTCATCGTGAAGGGGGGGGCAGTTGCCCCCATCTGCCCCCCTAAATCCGCCACTGAAACTTTGTGACCTATTTCTCAGAACTGAACAGCCTCAAACGGCCTCAAAGAAATTTAGCTATTTGACTGTAAATCTGCCATTGAACTTTGTTGAAATGTTAAATAATTTTAAAGCAAAAATCTTTCACCCTTTTGGTTTATGATTAAGGAACTTGATAATGTCACATCCGAAAATGACCTCAAATATAAAATAGGCTGTAATTTCGACAAATATTGAAGATTTCTAAAATTCCAACGGTAGAACTATAGAAAAGTTGCTTAAGTTCCTTTCAAGTCATTCAATTAAAAGAAATATGTCATAGAATTTTAGACCAGCCTTTTTCACTGATTTAAAGATTTGGAAGCTATGCTAGCCCACACTGTCTTCTAGAATTGTTTAAAACAGTCACGCAAGAAGCTGACATAGACAAAGTTTATAACCAGCTATTGAAACCATGTACAGTTTCAACCAGTTAACTACAGTTGCTTGGTTGGATTCACAAATAGAAGACTACTGAAAAAGATGGCGTGGGGGGGGGGGGGGGGATTTTACCAAGATGCACTGCATTCTACTGTAGAATCAACAGTGATTCTGCAGAAGCTCGATCCTCGATCACTGAACGCAGAACAACTTGGTCAAATGCCTCTATTGTCTCTTAGAATTCAAAATTTGATAAGCTGTTTAAATCAGGGTAATTGACCCTGTTTCAATTAAGCTAGTTTAATTTTGGAAGTGCGAGTGAGACGTTAAGACACCAGAATTCTGCAGATTATTTTGAAATTACAGCATGCTACTTGAAAAACCTTGCAGCACAATAAAGACCACAGTCAGCGACAAAACAGGTATCACCGTGTCCCTTATAGACAACAGGTGAGGCAATCCCCTTAGTTTTTGCAATAAGGACAACCTTTCTCCGTTATTCGTATCATGACTGAAACTCGCCATAAATAATGAAACGACCAAACAAACATTGTTATCTGATCATCGGGGCCTTTTTCATGTACGGCTTTCAGTATTTATCAAAAGTCGTGGGGGGGGGGGGACTTTACCAAGATGCACTGCATTCTACTGTAGAATCAACAGTGATTCTGCAGAAGCTCGATCCTCGATCACTGAACGCAGAACAACTTGGTCAAATGCCTCTATTGTCTCTTAGAATTCAAAATTTGATAAGCTGTTTAAATCAGGGTAATTGACCCTGTTTCAATTAAGCTATTTTAATTTTGGAAGTGCGAGTGAGACGTTAAGACACCAGAATTCTGCAGATTATTTTGAAATTACAGCATGCTACTTGAAAAACCTTGCAGCACAATAAAGACCAAAGTCAGCGACAAAACAGGTATCACCGTGTCCCTTATAGACAACAGGTGAGGCAATCCCCTTAGTTTTTGCAATAAGGACAACCTTTCTCCGTTATTCGTATCATGACTGAAACTCGCCATAAATAATGAAACGACCAAACAAACATTGTTATCTGATCATCGGGGCCTTTTTCATGTACGGCTTTCAGTATTTATCAAAAGTCGTGAGCCAAGTCTCCGAATCAAACAAATTAGGCCCAGGACCTCAAGCATAGCTCAGTGTGACGTTTCCAAATAACTAATGATGTTAGAACAAAGCAAACAAACGGCTAGATGTGAACAGAAAAGTAAGTTGCTTTGAGCTTGTCTAAATATCGAATTCAAAAAATGTATGCAGAAAGGCTTTTGAGAAAACAAAGACAAAAGGCAGGTTGTATTTTCAATTTTTCTACGTTTCTATGGGAACAGATAGCTTATTGCAGGTGAAGTGGAATTTGTACTTTAGCCCAGAAAGGTGATAAAATGTACATTGCATTATTCAACGTTTTGATAAATGTTTTTTGCAGCTCTGTGCTCGTTTTGGGGTGATATATACCATTTTACAGCTACCATTGAGAAAATGCGAAAAGCTATTCAAGATTGATTAACTTGTGCAATGAGATTGTTGGTGGAAAACTGATTATCTTGTGAAAGCAGATTGCACTGGAGCAAAAACCCCCAAGCCACCTACAGGGCTGTCAAACCTTTAAGTTTATATGTAAAAGCCTAAGTGATCAAATGTGAACTTTGACGTGAAATTCAACAAGGAACTCAGGGAAATTAGGGACCAGTCATTATCAACGCTGGGTAGGGGGCCAGAAGATATTCAGAGGGGCCACCCGAAATTTAGGGCAGTGAAAGGGGGGCCACTGAAAATCTTCAGTGTAAAAAAGGGGCCATGAAAACTTTACAAAGCTGATCCCAGCTATCTGAAATGCTAAAACGTCACCCTTTTATGATCTTTGTTTATGCCTTGCGTTTTTGCGCAAAGTGTCATATTTTTCATAAAATCTCCAGGTGTTCTGCCACCTTTTCTCTTGAGAGCATTTCTATGTCATTTTTGATTCACTTGCCATCAGAAAACATGCTTGGGAATATTTCATCAAATTTGATACAGAGAGGGGCCACCACAAATTACAGCTAAATAATCAGGGGCCCTTGAAAATCTTAATGACAATTTGAAGGGGTTATGAAAAATGTTTATTATTCCTAAAAATATCTTCCAGCCGCCTACCTGACATTAATAAAGACTGATCCCTTACTTAATCTCCCGGATGGAACTCTACGAGCACACGTGATTCCATAGTGCTTGTGGAATCGGACGCATAGATTTCAAGTGTTTTTCCAGTTTTTTTATTTAAGAACTTGGTTTGTAAGAAACTAGTACCAGGATGACCGACAATTTAAGAAACCCTAACATTATGTTTCAGAAACCCTAAGGCCAATAAAACTCTTTTCCTTGCTAAATATTGTGTGCATGTCAAGAAACAAATAAGTGGCAATTGTAGAAAGCACATTAGAATTCATGCTGCTGAAAAAAAGACACAAATCAAGTAACTTTCGAAACTAAAAGGTGGAAATTTTTATGTGAAATTAAGAAGTTCAAGTACCACGAGCTGATCCGAGATTCCTGAAGAACAAACGTCTATTTCTACATGAAATAGTAATCACATAGTAATCACATAGACCAAGTTATTCCACCTCTAATTCTCAAGCCATGCAATGCCTGACTATAGGGGTATAGAGCTTAAAGGTTTTAAAATGACTTAAGGCATCAAGTCAACATCACAGGCTTCGAGGAGCTTGTTCACAGCTTACGTTTCTTGCTGTAGGGCAATGCCCTGTAGTTTCTTGCCATGGAAACGTAGGAAAATGCAATTATCGTTCAAATCTATTTCAATGTACATATATGATGAAGATTTCATCAAACCAAGATAAGAAGTCAATATTCAGCAGGCTATAAGCCTTTAAGTCAGATGAATTTTCGTTAATCGTTGTGTGTTGTCATCGAATTCTTAGAAGTTTTACATATAAATTTTTAATGATGATATGCAATGATTAAGTTAAGAAATGACTCAATCTGCAGACGCATGATTATTAATAATATTTTAGTTTGTGACAGCAGTATGCATGGCATATGAAAACACAATTTACTATTTATGCCAATGGATACGTAAATAATTTTGTGAATCGAGGTAAAACATTAACAGGAGAATGATTTCAGTTCTATCCCATTCTAGGGGAAGATCTACAAGTTATCTGCTCACTTAGGTGTTCGTAGTGTGCCAATGCCACTTGTGAAACTCAAATCCATAATTTTGCATGCATTACATTCTAATTACGAATCCTTAACCATTCTATCGGAATTCGAGTAAAGAACATAAAAATTCCTCGCGACGATCTTTAGCATAATCGTCTTTTCCTAACGTTGTTTTGTAAGTTTCACAACTTTGTAAGCATAGGCCTAATCCGGTTTGTCAAGCTGGGTCTTCTTAACGTTAGACTTGCCCCAAGTCTTCACTTCAGACAGAATTATCACCGATGACTAAATGACAATGGCTGCCATTAAACTATTGCAAAAGAAAAGATACATCACGAAAATTTGAAATGAGCCAATGAGGCTGTGCACCATCAGCAAAACCTTAAGTAAGTATAAATTCTCATTCATTTCACACAATGCTGACGATGCTGCAATGAATGGTGTTGGATAAACAAATGATTCGTTCTCTGTGCACCAACGAATAAAAAGCCTGTTCCAGAAAGGGAAGTTCGGAACTGGGCTCTGGGACACAGGCTAGAGAAAGGACTTCTTCGCAGACTAGCCTTGTCTGATTCTATTAGCAGAAAGCGAAGAATGGCAGCCTATCAAGATATTTGTTTATCATTTATGACAAATCTCAGAAAGATGGATGTTTTGGTGTACTGATTTCCTTTGTAACAAATGTTCGTCCCATTCTTGTCACCAAAAATGTTTCAAATGTGAGTTATCAAGCAAGAAACAACCCAAGGGGAATTGGCCAAGTTTTTGTAGTATCTGTAGACTATCTTGAAGGGTAAAATGTTGAAGATTCAGTAATTGCAAGGTGATGGTAAAATGTAAGGATTTTGAATTGACAATAAGTCACAAAAATTTTCAGGATTTCGTTGAGATGGAGGTATTTTTGGATGAAATAATTGTTTTTACTTATATCTGAGAAATAGATGAAGTATATTTAGGTTTTACCCCTTAGGTCAAACGAATCGCTATGATCAGTGTTAAAAGACAAAATTTGCCAAATGCTCCTACCACTAGAAAGATTCTTAATTAATAACAAGACTCAACCACACGTTAAGAAGAACTAAATGTATGCAAAAATAGCTCTAGGGACCTGTCGTTAAAAGAGAATTGTTTTGGTACAAGTCATTAAAGTGGGGGTCATCAGGGTTTACGGAACAGCGGAATTAGAAGAAAATTTGTCCCGGAATACGGAATTCTATCAACTTCTTGGCGGAACGACGGAATTCTCCATCCCTACCGGACGCGGATTTTTGTCGAAAATGATACGCGGAATGCGGAATTTTCATGAAATTTTATGGATTTGCGGATCCTTCATCTGTTGTCTTGCAAAAAAGGTCGTGGTCACATCTCAATTTTTCCGGTCAGCACTATGAGAATATTTTTCAAGCCTTGCACAAGAATTTTAACTGCCACTCTCCTCCTCTTTCCACCTAGATGGATGGAAAATGTCTAACAATACTAATTTGTGCCATCATTGGTAAAGAAGTGGCGGGACACGGAACTTTGGCTAAAACTGACCGGAACGGCGGATTTTAACTGAAAATCGCGCGGAACGGCGGATTTCTACCCCCCTTGATGACCCCCACATTAAAGTTGATATAGGTGCACTTTTGTTTATTTTTCAGGGATATCCTTGTTTACCTTTAAGAAACAAAACTCGAAGTAAATACAGCAAATAAAAAATGTTTTCCTAATTCATTAACAAATTGAAAATCTCCTTTCTAAAGTTGATTCCAAGCAAAATATTAGTAGGTTATGATACTTTAGCAACGAAAAAATTTGATCAGGACTTCTTCAATAGTGGATAAACAAACACTCAGCTACTAAGCTTTGCCTGAACTAGCAAGAAAACCAAAATACAGACAATAAATAATGACCTTTCAGCTTATTTGGAAGCTGCTTATCCTAAGTGGTACTCTTTTGAGATTGACCGACACAAGGCAGTGTAACTAGCATGCAATCTAATTCGTAATATAAAAGTTTATCAGAGAAATTCACTGCATCTGTTCTTCGGTGTATGATTTCGCAGACAACACAACTTGTCTTCTTTTGACTCGGTTCTCTTGCATAAATAAATACTTCTTGTTTCTCTTGAAAGTTCGAGGTGTACTGCGCGGAGAAACAGCTTTCTTGAGGCCTAAGTACACTGCAAATGATTGATAATAAAGCAAGCGTGCGATTGATCAACCGATGATTATTCTCCTATCTATCATCAATCTAATTTAAAAATCAAAACTCAGATACCTTCAGAATCTGCATACGATCCTCTACGTTTTCCATGTTGCTCCATATTATCAATCTAAATTGGAAGCAGTTATGATAATTATGATTCCAGCACTTCAAAACTCAAGAGCGAGCATAACATCTTCTTCAGCAACCTGCTACTCCATGAATAACGCTACCATTCAAAATCATTTTAATATATTCATGACTTCGCGCTGTTAGATTCCAACTAAGCAACCTCTTAATTTGATATGCCACGACAGATATCACACTGCGATTGTAACAACAGATTTGGTTAATTTACCGTCAAATTTGGCACAAATTTAGCAGGAGCAATGTTGATTTTGACTCTTAAGACACTGTTTACACTTGAACTTTTGTATCAATGGTGATCAAGTGCGCGCTTTTCTTGTGTGTTAAGGGCCTGGGAACAAGTAAAATGAAAAGTTGCACATTGAAGGGGATACTTGAGTAAGTGTTATAAGGCAATCATAAAATGGAAGAAAAGAGCGGTGGTGTTAAGCAGCGATACTAATATCAACATTGGATTGGACAAGTCTTTGATCATAGAGGCCTCAGTGTCCTGAAAAGTGCCCACGTTTTACCAAGATAAAATAAGGAAATAAGGAAGCGTAAGATTAATGGCCTGCAATCCCTTGTTTCCCTGTGCTCTATGAATAGACCTTTTAGCTATTCTGAAACGAATCTGAATCGAACGAAATTTTTCTTCATTTTATAGAATGTTCGAAGGTGCACAATAGTGATAGAACCTCTAACGTCACTCGATCGAACCTGGCATATAAAAATGCATAAAATAACGCTCGATCCAGGCTCTTTGTAAAATAGCTAAAAGGTCTACCGACGATGGCAATCAGATCAACAGAGACTCACGATATTACTCTGCAAAATGTGACCCTATTTCGGCCCAAGCTCGGAGATTCCTAGAGCACCGATCAGATTGCTAGATTTGTGAATTACTATGGTGATGGCAACTATCACGGAAATTTCGATTCGATTGAGCAACTGATAACATTCAGACGAAATTCGATGCCATGATTCGAGATTCGTGGTCGTGATTCCATTCCATCATAATTCGACTGATGAATGAAGAGAACAGGGTCAACTTTTTCACCTCTTCATTACGAGTCCCTGTTGAGCAAGGTTTGCCACAGGGATACAAGGAGCTCATTGTCATAAGTCTACATTATAGTAAGAAAAAGCTTTCCTAAGATAGACCTTTAGCAGCTTATCTTAGCAGTGAATAAAAACATCATTTCGATGGACGTTATGGCGCTATCAAAGAGCCAACTGTATGACAGAAGACATCAAACTTCAAGTTGGAGCTTTTAGTTTCTAAAATGAATACATTTCAAATTATCGAATCATGTGGCACATCTGTGTTAACAATTACGTCTACAAATCTGTTTTTGCACATGTATATACAGGGTGTCTCAAAAAAATTGTTCGACGTTTGATTAGATATTGAAAAATAAGGACAACATGAACAGGCACATGGAAAGATAACCCAGTTCCTGAGATTATGAAATAATTTTAGAGACTAAAAATTGTGCAAATCGGTTGAAAGCTCACTTAGCTACGAGCTCTCGAAGATAAATAATATGCGATAGCTGAAACCAGAGACCCCCCAGATTACTTGTATTGCAAAAAGCTCGAAGACGGAGGTAAGAGAAGCTTATCCAATGTTATACCTCTTGTTAATATCAGAGCAAACCAAATACGACTTCTAAAGTAAATTATTTCTTGCGATCACTCTCAAAATCCCTTAACATTGCATAGGTCCAAAAACATTGGTTCAAAACAAAGTCGGCTAGAGACTGAATCTGTTTCCTCAAAGCATCCATATCCTTGACAGTTATGTTCTCGAACACCTGTTTGAATCCCACTTGGTTCGCCCTGAAACCATTGAGAAATAACAGAAACGACGGCCTATGGGACTTTTACCAAAAATGCCATTTCGAGGCCTCTGGTTTCAGCTTTCGCACAAACTTGAACTTCAAAAGTTTGTAACCCCATGAATTTTTATCGGATTTGCTAGATCCTTGTGTCAAAAATGAATTCAAAATCTCAGGACAAGGGTGACTTGACCTAATGTCCATTCAGCGTATCGTTATTTTTTAGTATTTAATCAAACGTCGAACAATTTTTTTGAGACACCCTGTATTGTACGATAAAGAAAAAGAAGTCCAATCGGTCGCCAGTATTATTTAAGCGCTACCTGTCGATTCCTGCGCTTTATTGTTATGTAAAAACGGAATAAAAACGCGGCAAGAGACTGACTGATGTCTTTAATCTAAATCATAATGAAAGTCAAGAGATTTCTTACGGTAAATCATATTCACTATCCTAGTGTAACGTATTGTCTTGATGCACGCAAGTTAACACCTAACCAGGCTGAGCTGATACCAGACGTTTGGTGTCAACTTTACTTTTTTTTAAATATCATCCTAAGATATTAAAAATACACAAAAACAACAACAACCGTTAAGCTAGAATACACAAAGGAAAAATATGTCGTTCGAAGCGAGAAAGGACACAAGGTCTTTCAGTTCCCACAACGAACGACATTTAGCGGAAATTTAATACAACAATAAATCTAGAATAACAAGAAAATATACATTACAAAAATTTGGGTGTACCAGGTGCGTCAAAGATATATATCTCTGACTCACCTGGTAAGGCAAATTTCCACTCAGTCAATTCCTCCGATGGGGCATTGGGCAATTTTACTTAATTCATTCATACGAATCTGATAATGTTAAGCCCAATTTCCAGTCAGCGGAATTTTCCGAGCGGGCGGAATTTTTGACAATAGAAGTTGCTCAGCCGTAACTACCTATTCAATTTCAGAGCGACATTTTCTCCCGCAAACAATAGAATTTCCGCCCGCTCGGAAAATTCCACTGACTGGAAATCAGCCTTAAAAACCATCTTCTGTCTTGTTTTCTCTGAGCAAAGATTGCATTAAAGAGCATATGTTGCGTCTGCAATTGATTAATACAACAAAGCAGTTTGGAATGGAATTTCATTAATTTGTGACTTTTCATTTCTGCTTCATAAACTTTTACTGCTGTAAAAAAAATTCAGCCTCGATCCAGTACTTTGCACTAAACAAAGGAGAAAATTGTTTTGCATCAGCCAATCTGCTTCACGACATATGTCCTTTTAGTCCAAATGCAAGTTATGCAACGAAACGTTTCAAAGTGCATTCCTAGATGGAATTCGCGTATGTAGTCCCTTTGTCGTTCATAGCAGCCTCGTGGTAATTGTTTCCGAAATTAAATCTACTCGCAAATCTCATTGGTTACAGGTTACAAGGCTTCCGAATACGGGTCCATTTGATGGGAGACTCTTGCTAACCTTTGGTACATTTTGCATTATATTAAACGACACGATTAGGTGAAAACGACAACTACAAAAAGAGGTGTAGTTAATGACGCATTTTTCAATTTCCGAAAAACTCAAATTAAAATGGCTACTGAAAGACACATTTTTGGCAATTGCATGTGGGCAACTCTCTGGAAACTTCACCAAAACCAAACACTCCGCCAAAAGTCATGCATTGCACCCATCTCTAAACATGATATGAAAATCTGGATGATGCTTCTAATGCATGACTGGCTAGTGGCTAAGAGCTAACATCACATGGCATATTTCGCTCCTATACGATAATTTTTTTTCAATACCTCCTTTTACAGCCTGTGTTCAGAAGGTTTAGACAAACATGCAGTACAAGATAGCTGAATTTAAACTGATACTATGGAGCAAACAGCAGGATTCCAGTGTAAGACAGTGAGAGGTACAGAGACAGATGGCGCACTGATCTTCTTATATGGTATAGCATGGCCTTACATAGTAGCAAAATTTTTCATAAAAAGTGTGTGAGCTTACTCAAAAGACCACATCTCACATGCAGATTCCCCAAACAATGAATTTGGTGTTTCAAAGTTCAATGGTATACCATCTTCTTGCTTGTAAGTCATAAATTCCTTTTCAAACAATTCTGCATAAGTTGAATCAACATATTGGCTGATGTCTTTCTCTTCTTTTCCAAGCGGTTGATGGAAAACTTTGACAGCTTCTTGGATATCTGCATCATAATGCTGTTCTAATGTTTTCAGTTCCCACAATGAGCTGTTAATTGCATTACATTTTGCAAAATCTGGCTCATCAAAGTTGTATGGATCTGAAATTTTCTCATCGCAGGATGAATCTGACTTTGTCTGTTTGGAGAGAAGATGAAAAATCATACAGTACAGTACAAGCAATAACAGGACAAAGTAACAAATTTGAGGGATCACTTTTGATGCCAGTATGGCTTTGGTTAAGAAAAAGATTAATTAAAAGCACTAAAAATTATTGCATGGCCAATAGGCACTGGATCTTTTAGGTACAGTGTTGCATACAGCTATGCAGGTAAAGTCCAAAACTAACTCTTTACTGGAAGGGGAATTTCTATTCCATGTAGAGGCAGAATTCTCTACATTTCCAAATGTTTGTGTGCAAGAAATTGCCTCATTCTAAAATCATCCACCTGAAAGATGAATGATTGAATTTAGATGTCACTCATCACTCCATTATGGAATGCAGTGGATTTTGGCCCAAGCACTCTGGAATCTCCAATAGTCAATTGAATGAAGAGAAACACACCTTTCTGTGAATGAGCAATCTACAACTTGGATGCCTCTTCATCAAATTTTCAATCACAGCCAAAATTATTTTGATACCATCTGGGGATGTGCGTAGACTAATCCTTGCAAGCCTCTTTGCAAATGCAGCAACCAAATATGATGGCAGAGTAGTGGATGTCAAAAACAGATCCATCAGACTGAAGAATTTTCCGCTATGTTGAGCTTCAAAAACATCAGCATCAATCAAGTTGTATAATTTCTTAAAAAAGTCTGGATAATCAAGATTGTATTTCTGAATGAGCAAGAAAAGCCCATTGAGAGCAAGAAGTGCTACAGGGCCTTCAAGGTTATAGGCATCAGTGAGGAAGTCAATCAGTAGCTTTGGGTCTTCCATATAGGGCATTACATCTGAATGAAGACTGGCTAAGATTTTCTTTAAAATTTCATTTGGGAGTTGTAGGCGTAAGAGTGATAGCCAAGTGTTACTGAAAAGCTTTTTTCCTTCTTTGCTGTCAGGTGAAAACTTCTCAAGTTGCTCTTCATCAGTTATAATGAAACCATCCTCTTCCTCTATACTGCTGTTTGAGGTTGATGTGATTCTTAGTAATAATAGGCATAAATTACTCCTGACATTTGCAACTTGTGTGTTGCTCTTTCCTCTGCTGTTTAGAATTCTGTGTATGTTCTTGAGAGAATAAAATTGGATATCACTGTGTTTCAAATACATATCAAAATTCTTTAATTGATTCTTCATTGTTGTTGGGTTACACTGTAGAAGCCCATCTATCACTCTTGAGAACAAAGTGTTTGGAAAATAGGCTTGTGAAGGATCAAATTTTGGACTTTTGATGATAGCTTCATGCTCTTCCTGCAACAACTGCATGAGACAATCAAGACATTTTTTCTGAATATCTTTTCTTTGATGGTTCAAAAGGTTAAGCAACTTTTTGACAAAGTGTAAATATTTCTCATGCGCCCAATTTGCATAGATTTTCTCAGCATCTGCTTTGGAATGGATACTACCACTACCTGTTTCTTTGACCTGTCCTTGCCTTTCAAATTCCTCGATGCCCTCGCTACTTCCAAAAGTTTCCTTCTCTTCCTCTTCACAATTTTTTGGGCCTAAATCCGCTTCCAACTTTTCATGCCAAAGTCTTTGTGAGATAAAGTTCTTAAAAACCATTTGCAGGCAGTTTATTATTTTCTCGAGCTCTTGTTTTTCACTTGATTCAAGTTTCTCTAACAAATTCACCAAGATATTTGCATTCTTGCGACTTTCTAAAACAAGTTTCACTTGCTCGTCGACAGAAATGACATCCATTTCGACGTCCATTTTGAAATAAAACCACGTGCTTGCTCAGAAAGTTTTTTGTTGCTGTTGTTGCAGATTGTTGCTGTTGTTGCACATTGCTGCTGCCGTTAATTCTTGAAACCATCGCTTGAAACCCATCGAAACCCATGGGGAAACTTCACGCGCCTTCGTTGCAATGTGTAGCAGCACGTCCCGGGGAGTGTGAAGATTCAAGGAGAATCTTCGGCTGTATATATCATTTTGATTTTCTTTCAATTAAAATATTTTCGATATTCAGGTAAATTTTGATACAAATTCAAGACAGTAATTGTCATACATTTTCACATTCATATGAGAAAATCTAACATGCTTAGTAAACATTACAGTAAACCCAGTAAACATTACAACAGATTTTCAGTATTATAATTTTGATTGAAATGAAAAGAGCCGGAGTTAGAAGACGAGCTGACTTATGCCCAAAAGAAGCAAAGCCAAAAAAAACTATGGAGTGTTTGGGTTTTTCCTTCGTCCTGTTTATAGACTACATCATGTACGTAGCTCAGTTCATTTATTTTAAATATTTCAGGTAGTGCGATTTGCTTCTAAAAGAAAATTGCACTACCTGATCTATTATTGATGGGTGTTGAAGCAATCAGACAGGAAGAGAAGAAACAGTTTCGAATAATGGTGCTACCAAAGTGTTTTGCAAATCAGTTGGATAACACGAACAACAAACGAAGAAGTGCTGAGATGATATAACTGCTAAAGAAGGCTATTGGCCACTCTCAGCGAAAGGAAGGCAAGTTTCGCTGGTCGTATCCTGAGGGCCGATGGGCAGGAGTGACAGACCTACTAACGCGCACTTTCTACGGACCCAGGGGTTGAGGAAGACCTAAAACGGGTCGAAACCGACCCACAGTCGTCATTGATGATGATGATCTATTTTTCGTCAAACTTTTGAATAGGATCTGGGACACAGGCTAGGATTTCTAAGATCCTTTTCAACTAGTGTTTTGCTTGGACTTTGTTACTTTCATTTACCTTCTCATCCCCTTCTTGCAGAACTGAAGAGCCATGTAGAGGATCAGCAATGGCAGCAGTGATCTGTGCACCTCCTTGTAATAATTATTACATTTGAAGAATTCATTTATTATTAAGGAAATTGCTATCATTTCTGACTAATGAAATCGTTAACTCAACCCTGACGTGACAGCATACGTTTGCTATCACGCGCCTATGCTGGCCTGACATCCAATGTGGAACAGATTCCAGCATGTGTTGGTATCTAATCTTAATTTACTAAATTTTGATCTATTTGCATGTCTTTATGTTAATGCCCACAGGGTAGTCATTGTCTCTTGCTCCTTGCGGTCCCGTCCCTGTAGTGTTGTATTGTTGTACAGTAATTAGAAAGTGTAGTAGAACGTAGATGTAGCATGTATTGTAATTTTTTATATGGATATTAAAAAAATATTTGAGGACGTAACTTCATTCTATCAGTAAAGCATAAATGTATCAAATCCTTTTATCGTATCATATTTAATTTGTACTGCATTTGTCGAATTTCTAACAAAATTACTGTTTTGTGCATCAAACGGACTCGGAGAGTGCAGTGGTCTAATTACAGGGTGATGACTCTCCTTCTTCGTGAAATCTCCATCTTGACTTTCTGATTCAATGATCGCATCTAGACATCTCAAGGCCTCTTCCTCTTCAGAAGCTTCTGGAACCTTCTCCCTCGTTGCAGTCTGTTTTGACCTGGGACGTAATAGTGACGTCATAGTCGCCTTCTTGTTGATCAAAAATGTCCTGATACCAGAATCATTGTCTTTCGGAGGAGTTATGTCTACGCTGCCACGTTTCATCCTCGTGATGGATAAATAAAGTCTAGTTAATTTTGACGGGAAATCTTGCATCGACAGGAAGCTTCTAAATTCGAGTGACTCTTCCATGCACAACAAATGTCTCAATATATTCTCACCATTAAGAATGATAATGAAACGTCAATGTGGTGATCGCAAATATCAACTTCAACCGTCACCCAACAGGTCGATCTTCAATATTTCAAAATAGCACAGTTTTATGACTTATGCTTTGAACCTTCAGATCCATACTGAACTTTGTAACGCTTTACTGTCTGAGTTAAAGTCGTGCAAAGACGTTTCTTCTCAAGTAAAATTCTGCACTTTCTGATTAATAGTGTCTCCTGCGGAAATCAATTTTAAGTTGAAGCAAAAAATTACCTACTTGCTAAATGGTTGATGTAGAATATACGACCTTAGGAAGAGTGAGCCGAGTAATTCGCCAGATTCTGAGAAGTGTCTTTGCAAAGTAAGCGTATTTCTGTTGCCTCTACCAACAGTTCCAAGAAGCAACAAATTATCTAATGATAATTGGAAACTTAATCCCTTGATCTTGAACAGTGTTTCAAATTAAATGGTACAGCAATGATCTCTACCACAAGAAAACTGCATCTTCCTGTGTATCTTTGAGAATATATAAAGTTTGTTTCAACTATCTTCACTCCCAAAGCTGCACATTGCTCATAGTAAGGTGCACTTTGTAGCTTATACCACTTTAGCAATGAAGTGGTACTGAAATCCTTCAACTGAAATCCTTTCAGTAGAAGACATTCGAGTGCTCTAAGGCTGGGTTCTTCGGACAAACTGCACTAAGTTCCATCACAACAGGCTTTATGAGGGTGGATGAAACTTTGTTTCAATGTGCTTCAGGCCGAAGCTGAACAGTACATCAAACATAAAGATCCTCTTCGCTGTTGACTTCACTTCAGAAATGTTCGGTCTTCATGTGGAAGAAGATCGTGTATTCGTGTAAACACCACTAAAATGTCACTGCAAATACGCTGCAAACGAGGATGGCTGATACTTCATTTCAATGGGCTTCGGTCCAAAGATGAATAGCACATCAACAAAAAACCTCCTTCGCCGTTGGTTTCACTCCAGGAATGACCAGAAAAAAATTGAGTAATCTAAGGCTCGATTCCTGCAGCAATGTGTTCACTTACCCTTACCAATTAAGACTGTTACTCTTTCAATTCCATGTACCTTTTATATTGTAAAATGTTGCAATTTTATCAACAAATATTATCTTGAATCTCTTATCTGCTTCAAACGACCTGTATGTGGATGATCTCATGACGTAAACAACTTAATTGTCACTGACGACAATGAAATTATACCAGTTGTCGACAACTGAGCGAAATAACTGGAACATAGATTCGACGGACCAAAAAGCCTTGGAATATGGACATAAGATCCTCAGCCTTGCAGAAAGACCCTTAAGCAAAGTGAAGTTGAACCAACTTGTTACATAAGTTGGATAGCTGCAAAACTACTCTCAACAATGATGCTTGTAGTACAATGAAAACTGCTAGAGAGCCTACAAACAAAGTTGCTGTCCACTGGCACTGCCAAGGAGATGGCAAACTCTGTCAGAAATTCTGTCAAGAAACGTCTTTTTTGTTGAAAAGTGAACTGAAAATCACGCAAAATTTCAACATTCGAAAGAGATTGTGTTTTACAACTAGGAAAAAAAGTCCTGATGATAAACAAGTCGAATGTTTAGACGTTTGAAAGCCTGTAATTTCCGAAAAATGGAACAGATTTACTGACTCAAAGAGGTTTCATTGCGTTATCAACATGAAAGCTTTGATACGCAGTTTAATTGGTCAAAATCACTCCTATTGCTTGCTCAGAACCTTCCAAAAAAAAAATAGCCTTAAAATTCCTCTTATCTGCTTCGCAAAAATTTGATAGGAATTCAACACTTCATCTAGCAAATCTGAAGTTCATCTAGTTACCATACTGCCTAAGCAACTTGTTTCACATAGAAAGATGAGCCTGCTGCATAATTTTGCTTACTTATGCTGCTTCTTTTTGCCGCATTTTTTCATCTAGTTTTCAGTGTCGTCATGTTAAATTGGAGGGATCCTGATCTAGTCAATTTTTTAAGCCGGATCTCCACTAGGCGGAAAAATGTCGCGGCGGAAAATTTCCGGCAATCTGATTGGCTGATCGAATTGATGCGATGAAAAATTTCGTGCCTCGAATAGTAGGAATACGTTCTACTTTTCGCGGCTCGACATTTTTTCCGCCTAGTGGAGATCCGGCTTTAATTAGGAAACAATATTCAAACCTTATTTACCATATTTCCTTTAATTTCTTGTTACATTTTCATTTCATTTTCATTTTTAAATATTTAAACAGGTTACAAATTTCAGTAATAAATAACTGCTTTACAAATTGACCTGTGAAAAAACAGAAAAGCCTAAATTAAAGAGAATTATAATACAATGTACAAAAGAGCATAATAAAACTAAAAATGAAAATATAATGTACCTCTCATATGGATTTTTTAAAGGTAGACAGGGAAGATGCCAATTTAGTTTCCCTATTCAGCTCATTCCATAGTTTTGCTCCACGATAAGAAAATGCTTTTTGGCCTGTGCTGGTTCTTAGCAGATGATACCACAATCTATGCTTGCGACAAGAACCTGGAAAGCATAACTCATAAGCTTGAAAATGACTGCAATGTAGCATTAGAATGGTTTGCCAACAACTTTATGAAATTAAATGCAGATAAATGTCATCTTTTGGTCATTGGGAAGAGATGTGATGATCCAGTTGCTGTTAAGATTGGAAGCGCCGAAATCGTTAATAGCTCTGAAGAGAAATTACTTGGAGTTCATATTGATAGTAAACTCTCCTTTGACCATCACGTCTCGAAACTTTGCCAAAGAGCCAGTAGTAAACTTTATGCACTTGCCCGCATATCCCCGTATATGGATCATAACAAACTAAGAATCTTGATGAGGGCATTTATTACCAGTCAATTTCAATACTGCCCTTTAGTTTGGATAATCCACAACAGGCAGCTGAACCAAAAAATCAACAAAATACAGGAAAGGGCATTGAGAATAACATATAAGAACACCGAATCGACTTTTAGTGACCTATTACAGCGGGACTGTGCAGTCACTATTCATACAAAGAACTTGCAAATACTTATGATTGAAATGTACAAAACTAGAAATGACCTAAATCCCTCATTTATGCAGGAAATTTTCTGTGAAAATATTACTCACTACAATTTGCGTAACAATAACGAATTTATTCAACCAAGAGTGAGATCAGTCAACAACGGCTCTGAAAGCGTCAGATTTAAAGGTCCGCAGCTATGGCAAACGTTACCACCAACAATACGCAATTCAGAATCCCTTTATGAGTTTAAAACAAAGATAAAGAATTGGTACGGAGAAAATTGTTCATGCAGGTTATGCCGCACATTTGTTCCCAACCTGGGCTTTTTGTAATGCACATCTTTAGATATCTGTTTATATACTGTTTGATATTGACAATTTGTAAATATTTTATCCACCATTTTTATGTAATGTTTGTATTGTAATATTTTTAGGTTGGAATTAATTAGCTAACTACTTTTAGCTATTTTTACTATTGTCCAACTGTAAAGAAATTGATAATAATAATAATAATAATAATAATAATAATAATAATAATAATAATAATAATAATAATAATAATAATAATAATAATAATAATAATGATAATAATAATAATAATAATAATAATAATAGTAATAATAATAATAATAATAATAATAATAATAATAATAATAATAATAATAATAATAATAATAATAATAATAATAATAATAATAATAATAATAAAAGGTATATGCAAGTTTGTTTCGGTAGAGCGAAGAATGCGATCACTGCCCTCTGGGCATTTACTGAAAAGTTCCCCTAAATATTGAGGAGCAAGTGAATTCAATGCCTTATAGGTCAGTGTTGCTGTTTCTTTTCTGATGAGATCTTTAATTGATGGCCAGCCAAGATTTTGGAGCAGAGGGGCAGCAGAAGCATCGTAAGGACTATCGGTAGTTATTCTTGCAGCTCTATTCTGGATCTTTTGGAGAGAATTAAGTTTGGTTTCACTACAACAACCCCAAACCGAGCAGCAATAACTGAAATGTGGCCCAACAATTCCTCTATACATTTTTTACATAAATTATTTGTACCCTTCACGTTTCACAAAAATGCTTTCTTTAGCCTGGTTTCCATATGATCGCAAGGATCGCAAGTGCGATGCAAGGATGAAAATCCTTGCAATCCTTGTGCTTCTTGCGATCCTTGCGACAAAACGGTCTCCATATGAAAAAGGACTGACGTATGAATCGCAAGAATCGCGGAGATAGAAATTTTTCTATCTCAATCACAAGGATCGCAAGGATCACAAGGATCGCAATGGATTTTTTAAAGTAGTTTCCATTAAGACGCAAAGATCGTAAGGATCGCAAGTCGCAATTTTTAGCGATTCTTGGCGTCACTCGCAATCCTTGCCATCATATGGGGACCAGGACTTTCTTATTTCCTCGGTTGAAATGCTGCATGCCAATCATTCCTTGTTTAAAATGACGAAATAGACAGAGAATGTGCCTTCAAATGAAATTATCTTGAAACTATTCTTAACGAGGTTCTAATAATGTTCCAGTCGATGAAAGTGTCTGTTTCTACGCATTGTGATTTCAAACTGTTTAATCTTGGCTCACCCAGTGCTGCGCCAACTGCTCCTCTGCAACAGTTTTTTGCCTTGAACGGAAATTGAAGGAGGCAAAGTATCAATCGAAGGACTATGCAATGTTTTTCAGTTTCCCTTCGATCGTTTCAAGGCAACTTAATCTTACTGACCTTGATTTAACTACTGATATTGAAGCATGAACCGAAGGTTCACCATTAGGATCCTACATCCACATTCTGCATAATTCCCCAAGTCCGGCTTATATTCGCTTCGCCAAAAAATAAAAAATTCATGAAGTTGAATTTTCATAGCGTACATTCGGCGATAGATTGTTCACTTGTAATTGTTTTAAGCCTTGATCTTCACAACCATTCGCTCGATTTAATAGATCATTGGTAAAGATAAGACTATTTTCTTTGCAAAGGTCTGCAGACTTCCTATAGATGTAAAACCACGTTTTAAAATAGCTGTGAAAAGTTGTCAATAGAATAAGGCTCTTTCTCCTGTTTCGTCATTCTCTCGTCAATGATAGTAACCATTGAGGTTGGAAATAATTAGCAAAACTGCGAGGATATTCGAGGTAACTGATCACCACAAAATTGTGTAGGTGTAAAGATAAAATGTTAAAAATGGGTCAAAGTTCTGAAAATACTTATCATGGTTACTGTTGCGAACTTTGCTTACGTCACGAAGGCCTATTTCAAAGGCAAACATGGTAACTTTCACAATAGTCATAAAGTTGAGAAAGGGACTCCTAAGAGGACTCATAAACGATGTTTATTGCCTCCGTGGAGAAAACCACAGGAATTTTGATTAAAAACCCCAAACAAAGTGATAAGTCATTACTAACAATACGATTTCTACAGAAGATTATTCAAGCCATTAACTGAACAAAAGAAAGCACCATATGATTCCTAGAAAAGCGCTGGGCTAACTCACTCGTGGTGCGTACGAAACAGGTACATGAATGGAATGCAAGAGAAGATACTGAAAGGAAATGTACCCGGGGGGGGGGGGGGGTAACTCGACTCTTGGGGTGGCGGGGACGTGCGACCTAGCATTTTAGGAGAACAGCCATATTTAAGGATTTTCGGTCGATTTTCATACCCATTTTTACGGATTTCGTGGGGCAAAGCCTGTTTAAACTGAATGAAATGAATGAAATGTAACGAAATGAAATGAAGATGTCTAGCTACAACTGTTAATGACAAAGACTCCTCGTAAGTGCTTCGCAGCGGTGCATAGCAATGCAAAACATAACATAATCTCAAAAACCAGGATTTTGTATCTGGCACAATTTTAATCGTTGTGACATCACCAAATACGACGACCGTGGGCTTGCTCCTCCACCAGTGCGAAACAAAAGCAACGAAAGGACAATAAACAAGTCTCTGACTGGATGGAAAAAATTGGTATATTCGCTTATAAATGAATTTGAATTCTCTAGGCAAGTAGGCAAGGCAAGTAGGAAAGGCAAAGTTAACAAGATCGATGACTTCACGACGAAGTTCTCTGAAGTTTACAAAGAAACAAATCTTGAGTTAGAAGAAATCCATACAAAGAAAGTTGGGAAACTTTCAAAGCTTTTGGGCCTTTGCATCTTCCGAAACCAGGAAGGCCACGCCACAGGTAATTGGGGAAAATTATTATAACATTGATAAGAATGGACACCCTTCGGGTAAGAGCCTCTCTTTTTACTTTAGTTTGTCACCAATGGCCTTCTATGTAGGTTTATCTTTTTATGTCGAAATTACTTCAGTGCAACCACTTCAGTATGAAACAACAACTTACCAGGAATACGGTATCGGTGGTAAATTCTGAACGGCGGTATTTGCCGGACGATCTGTTCATGATACCTGCTACCCGAGGTCCTTTAACCCCAAAGCAAACTAGCATTTCATCTCCACGTTCTCCATCTCTTACTCGATCTTTTCACATATCATGAGCTTTTAAATAAACTCCTGCTAGCTGTAAATCCCTCAAGAACAAACAGTGCTCCCACGTGCATTCGAAATGATGGTGTCAACGTTGCTTCTAGCGATCAATGTGTCAACGATATTCAACTTGTTGGACATGCAAGCAAAGCAGAGTGATGCCGATGAAAACTACACAAATTAACCTTCAAAAGCCAAAGTGATAAAATTTAAAGGAATCGCCAACGAAACGTAGCGTTTTGCACGTCAAATCGACGATCAACTGTGCGTTCGAAAAATACTGCCACACGACATTTTTAAAATGTCGTGTGGCAGTATTTTTCGAACGCACAGTTGATCAGGCCCAAAAAAACTCCACGACAAGGAAGAGCTACAGGAACACGCAAAAAAATTGCAAACAGTTAAGAAAAGAAAGACAAAATGATGTAAGTTGAACGTGATATTTTGTTTTTCGATTTGGAAGGAAAGTTTCGTCATCTTAGGCATTTACGAACCTTAACCGTCCGGGAAATACCGCCGATACCCTACCAGCACTTGTTAAATATCATTTACTACTAGAATTCCATATAATAAAATAAAACATACTTTGGTTTGCTGTTTGAGTTACATGAATAAATGCCAATGATTCCGGCATTAGCTCACTGTGGCTGCTGTGATCAAAAGGGCATGCATAAGTGGACACATGTTTCGTGGCGTGGGCCAAACACACTAATTTCAAGAATTTTTACAGCTTTCGCAGAAATGCAAGGCAAGCTTAGTGAGTCATTTCACGCAAGGAAAAATATAGAGTTAGAAGTGAAGCATGAGAGAGGAAGTAAAGTTAATAAAAGAGACCTTTGCAAACTCGCGGAGTCCTTGTGTTGCTTTTACACTAAAGAAATGAACAGACAAGGTGTAGATAACTGAGACAACTGAACAAAGGCATCAATCTTTTATCGTTGGATCGGGGAAATGAGACAGTCAGGAGTGCAACCCCCGGGGGGGGGTACATAACATGTTGAGGGTACGGGTATGTGCCGCCAATATGGGTGGGTTTTTGGGGCCAAAATTCTCTAAACAAGGGTCCCTTTTTCGGCAGATTTTCCATAAACATGGGTGGGTTATCCAGAAATTGGCGAGAAATAGCGAAAAATATGTCGTTTTCCGCCAAAATTCATCATGAAAGTGGGTATGACAGCAAGTTTCGGTAATTGGAAGAGGGTACCTTTCTGAAAACCGGGCAGCAGACCCCCGTCCATTAGCAAGTCATGTACCCCCGGGAGTGCAACACCGCTCTATGAACGAAAAATTATCACGTCCAAACTTCGCAGGTATCCTCTATCATTGGTAGCATTGTAGGTGCATCTCAGCCACAGAGGGGAGACATATTCGTTCGTTGTAAAGCTGCAACTAGAAATAATTCTCCCTAGCAGACTGACACAAAATCAAGAGAATTGTTACTCACCACCAAATTAAGTCTTTCTTCTTCATGATCTTCTCTTTACTGCCTTTAATTTCGCGTACTTTCTAACATCAGGGACTAAATTAAAAACAGAAATCAAAATCAAAATCAGTCAACCCAGGTACCATTTTGCAGGAAATCTCATGGAGATCACAATTATCTATATGAATTTGCCCTTAAAGAAGTTCCTTCACAGGCAGCTTCATTTGTATAACTGCCAGTTTGCCGACATTTTGCGCATTTAGCAAAATAAACCAGAAGATGTTTTTTTTATTTATGAGGTAAATGATAAAAACCATATGGATAATTTTGGATACCAATGCTTTGACTTCAAAATGGCATATTTCTTTGTGCCAAAATATTTACTAATTAACAAGGAAAGCTGCACTTGTCATGATAGGTTTTTTGCCACTGTTGTTGTGTTTCTATGGAATCATGATCTATTTTTAAAACCTAGCTCCCTATTTGAAATCTCCAAACCAATATTAATACTCATGGAAATCATCTTTGCTCTAACCTGTACGACAGAAATATGACGTCGCAAGACATCAAAGAAATAATAAATTGCTGACATCAGCAAATATAGATAAAGTACATATATCAAGTTGAAGTACTCATTGAGACAAATAGGAAGAGCAAAGACATATTCCATTTGTTGTAGTTACGGCTTTCGGATGAAATGATGGATGCATGGCAGCCCCATTTTGGTGAAAGATAACTGCGCTGCTGCGACTCGCAACACAACGTGTAAATTGGGGGGGGGGGAGGGAGGGAGAGGGTTTGAAGTAAGTCTAAAATTTGAAGAACAAGGGGCAATATTTCAGGTAAACTTAAAAGAATGGTGGACGGTGCAGAGCAAGCTTTGCAATCTTCCCGTTGGTGTGAAATAGTAAATGACAATCATAAATGAAGCTTCAACCATTCTATCTGATGCCTGTCAAGTTTATTTAATCAAATTATGCAAATGCCGACTTTATCTAATTAGGCGTGCATGGCTTCAACTTTTTATTTCTTATTTTCAAACATCTCCATCGTTTCAATGAATATGTGAAAGTCAAGCACCGTATACAAAGTGGATTAAACATGCCATGCTGATTTAAATCTACTTTCGTTAACAGTCAAATAGCTATAAAGTCTACCAATCAATTATTTGTTTAGGAAATAAACAGCAACCGAAGCGTACCCAATGAAATAATTCGCTCTAAATTCGCATCTAAAGGCATATTTTCTAAACTGATATGGGTCTGTAAAGCCTCTTGTTTTTCAAATATTAAACCTACATTTACTTAAATTTCTACTTCCGTTAATAATTAATCTGGTGTAAAAGGGTTTTCAGGATTTTTGTCTAGATAGAAGCCACAAAATTGTAAATCATTTATGATGTTTAGAAAGTAGTTTGTAATCGATTTTACACACTTTGACAAAAAACCAATGTGTCTGGTAACTTGTTTACACATGGGTTTCAGTGGGACTTTTGATGATGCATGTAGCAACTTCCGTTGGAAGTGCTTCTTCCACGCTGTTAGCTTAGCTTTGTTGCAAAAAGTGTTTAGCAATAAATAGCTGCAATATTAATCGTAAAAAAATTTTTTCTATTACTAAAAATTTTAACGTTCACTAAGACTATCGGCAGATTTCATACGAAAACAAAGAATCTTTAGGGTTGTCAATAAAGAAATGTTGCCATCGAATACTTGTCTATAAAAGCTAAGGTGCACCTAAATTCAATCACCTACGACACGAAATAAATACAAAATCGGCTACTACTACGGAAGATCTTAGAAACATGCAATATGGTTCAGTTCTGATTGACTGAATAACACTTAACTACCTTAAAGTGTTATTAAGCCCGTATTGTATTCAACGGGGTTAAAAGCAACTTAGCTAGGGAACTGGGTCCATCTAAATATAACCTATTGTATTTGATGTTTTGATCGATGAAAACAATAGGAAGTTAAGTGGCGCCTGCCGTTCCTTTGTGCTATATTTATATTGTGTCGCTATATCTCCGCTCATTTACTTTAACTATCTTTGTTACTGTTACCCATACCGTTACCGTAACGGTTACCGCTACTGTTACCGCTCGCGTTACCAACACCGTTAACAATCCATTACCGTTACCGAAACTGTTACTGTTATTGTTGTTGTTGCTGTTGTTGTTGTTGTTGTTGTTGTGGTTGTTTTCGTATAAAAAGTAACAAATTGGGCATGACAGTTATCAAAGCAGTAAATTCTAGTAAGTCTGCAGTGCCTGTACATTTGTGGAATACCACAAAAGGCATTCTAGTGCAGCGATAGCAAAGACAAAGCAACAAAAAGCGTAGGTCTCCAATGTCACAATGTGGTATATGGTATTAACAATAGATATCACACCTCTGACAGAAATAAGTCAGGTTAAAATTAATAGAGGGAGCTTAATAGTATGATTGGCTGCCTTGAAAGTGTTAACGTTATGCTTTGACTTCTTAGGGAATTGCTTTGTCTTCGGCCTGCTACCCCTTTGACCTATTCGGCCTTGCTTTCTAGCGCATCGCCAAATCTCTTAAAGTTTGTCTCAAATCAGATATCACGTAAAAGTGTCCACGAAAAAGCAGTTGAAATTTTTTTCATGACAAATTTTTGGGTTATTGCGGGTCACAAAACCATTTGCGAAACAAATCAGCCAAAATATTTGTTCTAAAATTAGTTTTGAATTAAAATCAAAATTAGTAAAATCAGTAAGACTGCTACCAAAAACAAACACAAATGTTATTGCTCCGACTAGTATCACGCAACAAACTTAAAGAAATCATATGGGTGGGGACATTTGGGTCAAGTAGATTTCGAAACTTCAAAGCCGCAATCAGAATTCTATTGTTTTTTGCTGAATCTTAAAACTTTGGTGGTCTGAGATGGAGATTTGAAGTTTGATTCGAATGCATGAAATTATTCAGAATCGATGAAAAATTTATGGCCTACGGTATTCACAACTGCGTCGAAAGGAATGCATAATTCAAGCCTGTATTGAGTGAATATGAATTAAAGCTACGATAAAGCAATTCATCGATGAACAAGATGAGAGAATCGTAATTTTTTATACACAAACAACAATGAAACATTCAATGAATGATTGACAAGTCGTCGGTGAACTTCAGTCATGATTGACAGGTCGTGAAAGGTAAGGGAAAGGTGAGTAAATCAATATTTGCAGGGTTTTATAAATTAAGATGAAATGACGAACATGGTATATCTATAACTTTGCAAATATGCAGGTAGTTATTGTAGAAACTGAAGCCATTAGACATCATTTTATGAGTCATAGCAAATGTTGCAAAATAAACCAAATGATGAGAAATTCCGTCGTCTGCCACATTTTCTACCTCGAAACTTCGTTTCCTTGGTTATATCAAAGTGGGTGGGAGAAAATGACATGTGCTAACAAGGTGCTACTCTCAACTTTGACCACGCAATGAGAGCAGAGACCGAAGCCTTTTTCTTCAATTCATTCGGTCAAGTTTATTTGGTCAAAAAGCAATTAGCGTCAAATCTTTTAAAAAGATTGAACAAATGGTTACTGAATCTTCCTCTTGATTTAAATGTTACTGAATCTTCCTCTTAATTTAACGATTACTGAATCTTCCTCTTGATTTAACGATTACTGAATCTTCCTCTTGATTTCATGGTTACTGAATCTTCCTCTTGATTTATTCATTACTGGTTGGTAGGGCGTTTTTTACGTTTCTTTATTATCCTTTATGTAGTTTAATTTTCAATTTTCTTGTAAAAATAGTTGAATTGATCTGTTGAGTTTGGAGGCAACTTGATAACATCATATTTATTTCCTCCGTCTCTAGAGTAGATTGATTTGAGTTGATCTGCTCATTGTATTCTAACTTTTATCTATTATACCGGGTGAGCCAGAAAAAAGTTCCCACTTTTGAAAATTCATAAAAGCTAGAGTATTTCACATATTTGAATGATTTCCATTCTAGTTAAAAGCTAAAAGGTTGAAGTACTGTTGTGATTTTTCTCCTTGTCTTATGAACGCTACAAATAAAGGTAAATTAAACTTTACCAAAATTGCATGGCTGCAAAATGACTGAAAAATGGCCTAAAACATCGATCAAAGAATAAATGACTCCTCGCACAGAATAATGAAGGAAATACAACTCCTCATGGATGGGAGATATCCTCCGGACATAAATTGCCAAGGGATTGAAAATCTTCCGTATTTGTTTGAATATCGATGTCTTATAACTCTTGAAGATGGTGAAACCCCAATTGCCTATTGTTCGGTGTGAATAGAGTCCTTACGATTTGATCAATGTTTAGGCCCTTTTCCCGTCATTCTGCTACGATAAAACGTTTATAAAGTTGAATTTTCCAATACTCCTAGTAGTGGTAGGACAGCGAGAAAAATCACAAAAATACTTTGATCTTTTGGCTTTTAACTAGAAGTTGAGTGATTCAAATCCATGAACTAGTCTTGATGCCATGAATTTTCAAAAGTGGGAACTTTTTCCTGGCTCACCCCGTAGAAAAAAGAAATTCTTGCCATTGCTATTTCCTTGATATCCAGGCAGCAGAGGCCTTTTCAAAAAGGGATTATTTTTCTACTCACCCGATAATGTAGACTTATGACGATCAGTCCCTTGTATCCCTGCGGTAAACCTTGCTCAACTGGGACTCATAATGAAACAGTGAAAAACCTGGCCCTATTTTCTGCAATCATCAATGGAATTATGATGGAATCATGGCTTCGAATCTCAATCACGTGGGCGTGTTTTCAAAACCTCAATCGAATCGAAAATTCTATCACATTTATACCGTAACAATAGTAATTCACAATCTCGCAATCTGATTGGTACTCCAGGAATAGACCTTTTAGCTATTCTCAAAACGAATGTGGATCGAACGATATTTCATCACAATTTGTAGAATTTTCGAATGTGCACAATTGCGATCGAAGCTCTAACTATCGAACCTCGCGTATAAATTGTATACAAATATCGCTCGATCCAGGCTCTTTTGTGGAATAGCTACAAGGTCTATTGCGGAGTTTGGGTCTAAATAGGACAAGGTAGGATAAGGAGTTATAGTACGAGTCTCTGTTGACCTGTTGACCGAAGATCATCAAGTCAAAAGAGCACAGGGAAACAAGATGCACATTGTCATAAGCTTGCTGGTAGTGCAATCTTCGACAGAGTTAAGAGCAGATTTCTAAATCAAAAGATTGCGCAACAATTTACCCTTTAGTGATAGTATCAGAAGTAGTTACCTGTGGCTAAAAGAAACCACTTGCAGTCCTATACATCCATACATAAATCCGTCTAGGCTACAAAACACATGTTCAGGCCACTACTAGATTTCTGTATAAGTCAAGTGGCTTAATGGGTTTCCTTTTCACGATCATATGGTCATAATATTCTTACATCGAGGAGTCCGCTAGGATTAAACCGTTTCATAGCATATTCACAATACAGAAAACATTAGAATCAGACGCTCGAGAAACTGCAGTTAGAAGCCAAAATAGATATTCTGGGAAACATTTTGCTGCAAGCTATCAGATTATTTTTAAAGCATAACTGATGGAAAAAGGACAAGGAATTGTATTGGGGATGAGGCTACCGTCTTTCTCTGAAAAGGGAGCTGAAAATAAAACTGAACTGAATTGAGAGATTCTGAGGATCTTGGTTGCTTACAGGACAAGCAACAATTATTAAGTAGCAAAATGAGAAACTGTGCATGCTCTAATCTTTAGAACAGAAGCAACAGTATTTCATTGGTAGCAAAGAGGATGGAGCCATTGGGCAAAGTAATATTGGGTGAGTCAGAAAAATGCATAGAGGTTTAAAGAAGCCTCTCAATTCATTTTGCAGATTTTAACCAACTGACAATACCATGAGCGACGGGACACCAAGTGTGTAGCAGTTTGAAATTTATATAAGAAGCGAGCCACCTTAACTTAGTTTTTTTGTGTGTTTTGAACTCATCTTTACCTGGTATACAACCACCTCTCACTGTTTCGTAATTCTGAAATTTTCGGTAGTGTAGGTATGCATGTATGTATCATTTGCCACATAAAATATATATACAAGCTACTATAATAAATATAAAAAATAGATACAATACAATACTTTAGGTTAAAAACGTAAAAAAGAAAACACCCCTAATTTACAGTGGCAGGGATAGCATTAAAGGGTCAAGCTGACCATATTTCCATAATGGTCCCCTTAGAGGTGCTGGTATAACAGAGAAAAGATAACAAATAATAACATTGATAAATAAATAAATAACGAAAACAGGAAAGTACTGTAGTGAACCACCCTAAGTATAGATCCTCCTTAATTGTATATCTCCAAACGGATAAAGTAAAGTAATATTGCTGGGAGCAATGATTGATTTGAGTACAGTAAAAGAATGTAGTTTACAGCACCTTTTTGCTTAAATTTCCACAAAGTTTGATGAAAGAATCTTCAATCCAAAAAATAATAGACCATTTCGACAATTGAAAAAGGAGACTGGGGAGAGCGGTTTGTTCTGGCAAATGGCTGCCACGGACCTTCAACGAATGATAGATTTCCCTCCACAAAAATTTTAGTTTTAAAAAATTCACGGTTGAAACTACAATCTTTGAGACAGAAGTCCCTAAAAAGTAGCCGCAAGGATGTCCCATGACTCAAATGCCTCGTAACGAATTGTCGAAATGGTCTATTTAGTTAGTTGAATAGAGGTTTTTACTTGACAAGATTTAGGTTTGGATAGAACAGTTCCGTTTGGTGAATCTTCATTGTTCGAACTCTGAGCAATAGACGATGGCACTAAAGATGGCGGCGAGGAACTTTTACCAAGATGCACTGCGCTCTAATTACGAATCTTTAACGATTCTGTAAGAATTCTAGTAAAGGACGCAATGTATCTTCGTAAAACGTTCCTCACCACCATCGTTAGCACAATCGTCTATTGAGATAGAATTTTAGCTTATTTAACAGTTTTGAAGGAAAAATGACTTTGAAAGCAAATTTTTTTTTACTGAAAATTTCCAAGTTGGGAGACAACGAGTAAATGTTCTTCATCACGGAAAAAGAAGAAAATTTAGTAAATGACAGTTAGTTCTGAATCGGTGTCATTCGAAACAAATATTGTAGGATTTGAAAAAAGCACCATTCAATACACGAAAGAAAGTTTCTTCCAAAAGTAGAAACATAGTTTCTATTTTTAATGATAACAAACAACAGGGACAGATTTTGTAGTACAATAATCAGTTGCTTTAATTGACATCTAAGTTCAAAGTGATTAACGCCAACATACAAAGAAGACTCTCCCAAACAGTAAATCAAAACAAACACGACCGTGAAGTTGCTTGGAAATAAGTAGGGCAGACTCTCGCCTTGTGCAAGCGAAGGGTGCTTTTAAGAGAGGTTACGTGCTTATAACGAGAGAAGAAGGGCAAACCTAAAGTTCTGTCTCGCGGAAATTGTTTATTTTATTCAGATGCCGAGATGAAAAGCTTCATGATTCTCGCGTATTTAGGGCTTAAATGCAACTATTACCACACAGCTCATGAATCCAATAAACAACATCCGCGAGACAGAACTTTAGATTTTACTCTTCTTCTTTCATCGCAAGCACATAACTTCTCTTACAAACCACCATTCACTTGCATAAGGCGAGAGTTTACCAACTGGTTTCGGAACAACTTTTGCGGCTGTGTTTGTTTTGATTTACCTGTTGAGAGAATTTCATTTGTCTGCAATCACAAATGATTTTGAATTGAGGTTTCAATTAAAACAACTGCTGCTACTCTTACAAAAATCTGTCCTTGTTATAATAAAGTGGTAAAGAAATTGTGCTGCAATGGAAGAATGATAACAAATTTAAGAGATAGGTTTTAAGGGCTAACAGTAGGAACTTAACATTCTTGTTCCGACAAAGGTGGAAGAAGAAAAATACCTAGGAATGCTAAAAGATTCTTCTCCATTTTCAGGTAGGGCAGACAAAGGCAAAAAAAGCCTTCCTTCAGGATCACAGTATCATATGTAGACCGCTACTACAAAGTCACGAATTGTTAAGATCTTTCATCTGCAAAAAGGCAAATCTATCAATCTTGACAAGTAAACATATCAAGTCAAGATACTAGATTCTGTTATTGCTGAACATTAAGAGGACACAGTGATCACCCTTGACAAAAAGGAACGAAGCAACCAAAATTCCATCGCTTCTACACACGATGCACCAATTTTGAAGAAGAGCACCTCATTATCAAATTCCATTCAAAAGATCGAAGGCCCACTAATCATTCTTGGCGCAAGGTTTTCACGGAATCCTACGACAAAAATAAAGACTCTCCAAACCCTAAGAGAAAATAAAACAGGAACGACTGCAACTGCTAGTTACAACGAAGGCACATCTACCAGTCCTACACACAAAATCAAAGAATTACACCCAAAGAGTATACAAAAACAAATTCTTTAATTGATGCAGTAAATCCAATCTACCATTCTGCTGTCAAACACCTCACAAGAGTAGCTCGAATTCTATTCCAGCAAGCTAGTTCAAAATACAATAAAACATATCTCAGAATAACACTATAAAAATAGGAGCACGCAATTTCATATTACTATATTCAATGAAGGCAAATGCAGACCTACCAGTTCTGCTCAAAAAGCCCCTCAAATTCTATTTTCATTAGCTAGATCGAAGACAAACATATCAATCCTTTTGCAAAAAATTTCAGAATAAAACTCACAAGATACAAGGACTCAGTCAGCTTTTATTACGCTCACCAAAAGCAGCAACAACACGGAGCGTACCAAAACTATCAAACGAGCACTCTGTACTGTAAGTAATATCGAAGCCTTGCCTATCATTCATAGCAAAAAGAATATTAGACTAACACGTAACGAATACACAAGAAAACATCTCTACAACTGCCTACGGTAAATAAAGGCTTCAACATTTTAGTGGGAGGTTAATCAAGAACGACGCCTTCAAAACTACCGCAATTCCTCCGGCAGAAGAGTTGCCACAGTGAATCTGTCATATGTAACAAAATAGCATTGCCTGTTATACCTTGATATAAAGAATGCTAGAAAAAACAGACTGACCGACAATCCTTTCACTATCTGTTATACAATGTAGACATTATGAATTGGAATCAAGTTACAGGAATCACAAAATCACAGAGGGGCTACTGAAAGCATACTGATCATATCAAGCTATCACAACCTACAAATTGCATTGTCTGTTATAACTAGATATCAAGAATCGTGGAAGACACAGATCTGCCAAGGCACCTTCCACTATATGTTATACAACATAAATATTTATTAATTCAAATGAAATTTGAAGAAATTACAAAATTGCAAAGTAGTCACTAAAGGAAAACTTCATATATTAAAACTATCAGAGGTTACAAATAATACTTCCTGTTATAACTCGATGCAAAGGATCATACAAGAAACGAAATCACGTGAAATCCTTTAATCTTACATTGCACCTCATCACTTACGCATCTGAAAGAAATTCGATGAAATTACAAAATCACGACGGATAAAATTGAAGGCATATTGGTCCTATTCATTCTGTCACAGCTTACAAAACCATATTGTTGTCGGAGAAACAGATTGACCAACAGTCCTTTCACCATATGTTATACAACAAACATTCATGGACTAGAAAGAAGTTTGCGGAAATTGCAACCTTGAAACTTCAAAGCAATCACAAAGCTTACCAAAATATCGCCTGCTATAACTTAACATACAGAATCACCGGCGAAACAGACTGAAGTACAATTCTTTCACTACACGTTATACAAACATTCATGCATTGGAAATTTAAAGAAATTATAAAATCACAAAGTACCCTCTGAAGGCATAATATTCAGATTAAACCTATCACATCTTACAAAATTACATTACCCGTTACAACTTAACAAAAAGAATCACCGAAGAACAAGATTTCATAAAATTCTCTCATCATATGCTATGAAACATAAACACTCAAGCATTGGAATGACATTGAAAGAAATTACAATATTCAATGATCACAATGGATCACCTGAACATATTTACGAAAAACAGTTCGTTCCTGATGAATGTTTTCGAAATACATTGATATAAGACGTTTGCAGAACCTGTTTGATGTCATAGTTAAGATAATCAAGTCTTGCATAAGCATGCAGTGTTGGAATGCTGTCAAACATTATAGACGATTTTGCGAATCCTTGCTAAGGAAATCTTTGCTTGTTTTTGAAACGAGGTATGACACGATTAACTTAAGTGGCTATATTGAAAATCAAGTTTGTTGATTCGATTCGTGAATAAGATTTCAAGACTGGAAATTGAGAAGAAAGAACAGAAGAGTTAAGAAATAGAAGCACTGTAAGCCGAATAGAAGAATACAGTCAGTTTTGGCAGAATTTCAGGTTCATAGTTTTGGAGTGACTAGGCCTGACCTTGCATTTTGCGTCGCCTTGGCTACGATAAAAGGACCTGCAAATCAATTAGTGTTGTGGTTTTCATCCAGAACTTGGTTTTAGGTATCAAAATCTCGTAGAAATTCAAGAATTTGACAGGCGGCATCCAAAGGCTTGTAAATAAGTTCATAAGTCAAAGAATGTCGATGAATAAAATGAAGATAGTATTCTTATAATGGACGTGTATATAAGAAAGCCAAATCAGCTAGATAGTACTGCATTTGGTGCCTTTGCAGATGAAAGAATCGTTATCAGTCCCAAGAAACCACAGACGAACAATTGTGATTTAAAAGAGAAATATAACGATTTAGGTGATTCATTCTTGTCGTTGGATAACGGTGAAGAAACTGCAGAGGATATGGAATCGATCGAAGCATGTAGCAGGCTGCCATCAAGAAAACTGCAAATACCTACAAAATTCTTGGAAGAGAAACAAGGAAAAGAGAAAGTTAGTCTTACCAATAAGAGTTTGGTGACAACTGGAACTGAATTGCGAGGAGGCATAGATTCAGATGAAATGGTGCGCAACTATGGGAAAGAAGAAATGGAAACATACATGGGAAAACATATAGGATCTGAGGTTATCTTAAACGGAGATGTAGAAAGTGGAAGTCCTGAGGACGTGAGTCAGGAACGTAACAGGCCTTCGTCGAAACTCATTCAAGACAACCAAAACTTACAACAATTGTTCAACTCCGTTCGTGGAGATAACGAGCCAAATAATAAGGTTACAAACAAGAATATTGGGAAGCTTAGAATGCCGAATGCCTTTAGTATGAGCAAGGAAAGTGGGAGAAGCATGGAGGGTATGGAGAGACAAGGTAAGGGTAAGGAATGGGCACAAGGAAAGATAGAACATAATGGGGGAAAGATTATGAACGCCCAAAAGGGGGGCATAGACGACGGAGGGATAACTGACGCACCTGCGATGTCTTTTGATGACTGGAAACAGGAAAAGAATAGAGGTAGGGAAGGGAGTGTCCGCAAAGAAGAGACTGTGGAGTTTCAAAGAAACAATGTTGGCTCATTAAATATTCTTGATGAGGATAATGATAGAAATGGAGCAGGTTCCAATACATACCCAAAACGATATGGAAATCATAATGCAAATGTAATTGATTCAAACAAGCCACAGGTGCACGGAAATGCGAAAAACTACTGGTTAAGCAGGCAAAATGAGGCGGAAAATTGGGGGAAACCCGGTTTCAAACAAAACAAACAGTCTGTTAATGAAAACTATAGAGAAGAGGACTATCCAGCCACCAGAAATCTTGCGCAGTTCAATCCAAATGATTCAATAGATTCGTCAATGAATAAAATGCATCAAGTCGAGTCAACTGTGAACAAGGGAGTTGGACGTGTTTCAGAAACAGAAGATATTTTGACTGATAAAGGAGCTAATGAAAAAATTGAATCAAAGATGGGTATCGATGAGGAGCTCGCAGAATTGCGCAAAGCAAGGAGAAATAGGCCTAGTAATGAAGAATTCAATAAAGACTCTGATCAAAGGCAAACAAAGAACATGAAATCTGTTGGGAAATTGAAACTACCAACTGCCTTTGGAAGCTCTCAGAGTTCAAATAAAACAGAAAATTCCGGCACTGTTGCTAGTCAGAGGCCACAAAAGAAAGCATTCGGGCAGGATGCCAAGTTTCAGAATGGTGGACATACGCAGGACAATGCCAAGGAAGAACCGATAGGCACCTCGGAAACAATTGATGCTGTGAAGGAGCAACGGGATCCTGGGAACGTCAATAGCAACAAAGGACGGTTTTCCCGAGATGCTAGCTTTCAAGATGGCGGGATGAAATCATTCGGCGGTAAGCAAAGCATAGACTCGGGTAGCTTTGTTTCTGGTGGGGGGTCAATCGAAGGAAACCACAAAGATGCTGGAAGTCAGGGTGTTCGGAAACCTGTGGGCAAGCTTAATATGAATGCATTATTTCAACAAGAAAATAACCAGAAGAAAGTAGAGAGCAAGGAAGAATCTTGCGTCGCCAAAAATAGAGCAATGTTCGACCAAAAGAACAAAGAAACACAAAAGAAAGGTAAAGGGCTGGGAAAATTGAGAGTTGGGTCAGCAAAGAGTGATAGGTATGTTGAACTTGATAATATAACTCCCGAGGGAGAACTGCCATCAAATATATCAACTGACATGAAAGAGCAATTGGAGAAAATTCTTCAGGGTCGTCCGGGATCTGTTTCAAGCCAAACATCATCTTCTTCACGGAAGAGTGAGGGAAAAGAAGTCGGAAGATTATCAATTTCAAGTATGTCTTCACTTAACACGTCACTCAACAGTCCTAGAACAGTCGGTGAGGGAGATTTCAGCGCACGGAGTATCAGTTTAGAAGAAGAGGTTTTCAAGGAGGAGCGAGAGCATAATGAAGAAGATAGTGGGAAGAAGAAGGTGAATAATGGGAACTTGAAATTCCAGTTAGATAATATCTTCCAGAATAGGGTATCGGGAGGGAGCAGCAGTGTTTCCTCAAGTGTCAGTAATTCGTTGGATACTTCAATGAATGCAAGTGGAAATGAAGAAGGGAAGAGTGAATTCCGGAAGAGTATCACAAATGAAGATGGTGAGAAAGCTGAGCGAAGAATGCTGATTGCAAATGCAATAAAGGAGAAATACGGTAATAAGGCGAGCAAGGACGAGGACAGTGATAAATTAGGTAAGGCTAACGATAAAAATGATGCCGAGAATAATACGAAGATTCCAAAGAATGCAATAAACGAACAATTAAATGGCTTACAAAGCAATGATGAGGGATTCAAATCTTCGGGGATCGCAGCACAAGCAAGGCCTAATAAATTACAAATCAAAGAATTCACTACAAATGAAAGTGAGGCACAAAATGTGGACGTAAACAAAGCTCCAAGATCTGGAAAGCTGTCTATTCCATCTATATTTGGTTCAAACCCCAATCAAAATGCCAATCAAAGAACGACCAACACCGGTCCTGTAAAGAGAAAGAAAAACAGCATGACGGAGAGGTTCGAACAATCACGTGATCCACCTGAACCAATCACAGATAATGTAACGATAAGTGGTTCGAAAATTGAAGAAAAAGTCGGGAAACTTCCTAACGAAAGAGCATCTGAAGCGATTGCAAGCAATAACGAAGTACCAAAGAGAGGACCTAGCCAAGCAAGGAAGTTAAACATTCCTTCTACGTTTTTAGGAGGTCAGCAACCTGCAAGCACCGGCCCTAAAAACATTTCTGCAGCCAGAAATACAGCTGCAAGCTCTAACAAAATAATCTTAAAACAACAGACATCGACGAATCATGTCGAAGATGGCAGAAATGCTGAAGAGTCCGATCAGTCCGCATTGGATGATGCAAATGCAGCGAGGAGCCCATCTGCGAATACAGAAAATACCGAAAACGATTCATCGAAGAAAGTCCAATTTGAGGATCATGTTGGTGTGATAGACAAAGTTCCTACGGATGAAAATGCCTATGGTGTAAAGAATACCCGACCGAAGTCTGGAAAATTATCGTCATCATTGATTTTGGCGTTTCAAAACACAGAAGAGAAACCTAACTCGGTGAAAAACCGTCCAGCAACGCCGGGAGCAAATGGACCTAAGCAGAATAAACATTTCTTCAAAAACAGCTGGGATAAAGCAAACGAAAGCCCGGTGATCAAGGAAGAAGAGCGCTCTGTTCTGGCACAAACGCAACCGGATGTTTTAAAGTTAGATGGTGGAGATGAAACCTCAAAAAAGGTGGACTATGAATCGAAAGACAATAACATGAATTCGGTGTCACGTGATGAAAAAGAGGTGGATCAAATGTGGAATTTCGAGAGAGAAACTTCACTAAAGCAAGAGAACGAAAATATGGCAGAAACAGTACCCAAGAAAAGGGTGGGAAAATTATCGATTCCTTCAATGTTTAAGTGATGACGTTTTGAATTGGGTGCACTTCTACCGGGTGAGCCAGAAAAAAGTTCCCACTTTTAAAAATTCATAGCACCAAGTGTACTTCACAGATTTGAATGATTCAGATTCCAGATAAAAGCTGAAAGATCGAATTACTTTTGTGATTTTTCTCGTTGTCCTATCGGCACTAAAAGTATCGGCAAACTGAACTTTATAAAAATTTTATGGTTGCAAAATGACTGAAAAAGGGCCTGAAACATTCATCAAGTTGCAAGGATTCTCCGTACACCGAACAATAAAGATTGGGCGTGTCACCTCTTTCAAGAGTTATATGACATCAGTTTTCAAAGAAATACAAGAGATTTTCGATCCCATGGCAGTAACTGTGCAGTGGATATCTCTCACCCATGAACAATTGTACGTTCTTTATTGATCTGTGAGATGAGTCCTTTATGATTTGATCAAAGTTTTAGGCCATTTTCCAGTCACTTTGCAACTATGAAATTTTTGTAAAGTTGAATTTACCTATTTCTAGTTGCTCGTTAGACAGCGAAAAAATCAAAAAAATGTTTTGATCTTTCTGCTTTTAACTATTTTAACTAGAATTTGAATCATTCAAATATGTAAGAGAGGACAATTTAAGATGTAAGAGAGGACAATTTACAGTTCCTTTAAGTGATGTCGCTTTGAAACGGGTCGTAATTTCATGTAAATGAATCATCATACAATTCCCACAGGAACCGAAAGTAACACCATTGAATCGTCGATTATAATTAAAATTCAAAACTTGCTCAGGCAAACGTCATGAATGGTTAAAAATGGCATCATGATGTAAGAGAGGACAGTTTACAGTTCCTTTAAGGACTAAGTGATGTCGCTTTGAAACGGGTCGTAATTTCATGTAAATAAATCATCATACAATTCCCACAGGTACAGAAAGTAACACCATTGAATCGTCGATTATAATTAAAATTCAAAACTTCCAACGGCAAACGCCACTGCCATCTAAAATGGCATTATGATATAACACCAGTTTCAGAGCCGATACATCGTGCAAACAAGTTTTCAGTGACTAGGATACAATGAGTAGGCGTAGTTTTCCCAAGCCTTCTGAATTCTTATTCAGATCTTGATAATGGCCTTGAATAATAAGTCAGAAAATGTATTCACTTTTGAATAATCGTACTGGATCTTTTAGAAATCGTACCTATGCAATCAAATTGTAAAATTTTGTTTCCATGATTTTACAGAGGCTTCAATTTAATTTTTAAGATTTTTTTCATAGTTTTAGGTGCACTATTTCCTCCTGAAATTAGGAGTTAGCCGACAGCCCTGTTTCTTGATACACACACAAAATAAAAACAGCTTGTTTCCCTGGAAAAACGTTGTGCAATACTGAACAAGGGCAGATTTTGTAATACAATAGCATCAGTTGCTTTGGTTCACACCTCAATTCAAAGCGATTAGCGAATGCAGACAAAAGAAATTCTCTCAAGCAGAAAATCAAAACAGACGAAGCCGCAAAGTTGCCCTGAAACCAGTACGGCAAACTCTTGTTTGGTGCGGGCGATGGGAGGTTTTTAAGAGCAGTTATGTGCTTATAACGAAAGAAGATGGGTAAATCTAAAGTTCTGTCTCGCGGATTTTGTTAATTTGATTCAGGAGCTGCGGAGTGACTGCGTACATCTGAGCAAAAAATATGCAAAAATTGAATACCCTCAGCTCGGTTTCTGAATCAAATAAACAAAATCCACGAGACAGAACTTTAGATTTATGCTTCTTCTTTCTTCTGAAGCGTATAACTTCTCTTAAAAGCCTCCTATCGCCCGCACCAAACGAGAGTCTGCCGTACTGGTTTCAGGGCAACTTTGCCGCTTCGTTTGTTTTGAATTTCTGCTTGAGAGAATTTCTTTTGTCTGCAGATGCTAATCTCTTCGAATTGAGGTGTGAACCAAAGCGACTGATGCTATTGTATTACAAAATCTGCCCTTGTTGCGATACTGCGTTTCAAACAAACTACAAAATCACAGCTTAGACCCAGATTTGGACATGGAGTCCCTTTAACAAAGAAATTCTTTTTTTTATATTCAATATAAAAGTTTACAATAATGAATTTACCTACGACACTACGTACGAACTACTATACGACACTACAAATACGGTACCAGGAGGAGCAATATATCATGACTACCCCCTGGCATTTAACATAAATCTAAGAAATACTACTAAAACTAAATACCCCCTTAAACACAAAGTACCAGATATAAATATCTAAAACAAAAACTTTTTACTAATAATTACTTGAGCCGGTTTCACACTGGACTTCAGGCCAACATAGGTGATGGTAGAGGACGAATTCTCTCTCAAATCACATTCCACGATTAGCATGGATAGAAGCAATATTTCTTTGATTTAAAACAAAGAAATGTTCAAAGAATAAACATTGCTTCACTCACCAAATCATTATCAAACAGACATTTGCCAAAAAGGAAGTTCGAATCGTGGGAATATAAAGAGTCTTTTCTCTCAGTTGTTTTGTGGTGTCCAAAGCCGTTAACCATCCTTTCTTTCTTCGAGTTCACGTGATATTTGTTTCCTTTTTCATCTTTTTCACTAGCTGGATACTTCACGTGAAAGTTATCCCTCCGATATCTATGATGAAGACAGAATTCTCTCTCAAATCATATTCCACGATTAGCATGGATAGAAGCAATGTTTCTTTAATTTAAAACACCCAAGATCATCCAAAGTTTTACGGTCAAATTTCCAGCCTGATATTTTATTTTAAACAAGAAGTAGATCGTGTTCGGGTAATACTTGCTCTTATTATTAGCTACACTGATTTTGTTCAAAATATTGTCGGATAAATTCGGTAAACGTTTTTACGCCCACTTCAGAACAAGTGCTAGTTCTTGAGGAACGCCTCTTTTCATGCAATCAAGAACTTCGTGTCATGGCTCAGGAAAAGCGTGATGCGAGCAACTGTATAAAGAAGTAAAGAGATGACTCCCTAGGTGCATGGTCACTTGACTTGAAGTGGGTATAAACAACGTTAGCTGCATCTGCCTGTAGATGATATCCAATTTGAAAAGATTATCCAGATCTCTTCTTTACCGGGTGAGCCAGAAAAAAGTTCCCACTTTTGAAAATCCATAGCATCAAGATCACTCCACAGAATGGACTGATTCCAATTCTAGTTAAAAGCCAAAAGGTCAAAGTATTTTTGTGATCTTTCTCGCTGTCTCACGAGAACTAAAAATATCGATGAATTTAACTTCATCAAAACTTCATGGTTGCAAAATCACCAAAATGGGCCTAAAACAATGATCAAATCATGAAGGACTTCTCGCACAGATCAATAAAGAAAAATGCGATTGTTCATGGGTGAGAGATATTCACTGCAAATGTACTGCCATGGGACTAAAAACCTTTAGTATTTGTTTAAAAATTGATGTCTTATAACTCTTGAGAGGTGAAACATTGAGTATTGTTCTGTTGAAGGAGACTCCTTACAATTTGATCAATGTTTTAGGCCCTTTTTCAGTCATTTTGCAACCATGAAATCTTGATTAAGTTAAATTCACCAATACTTCTAGTGCTGGTAAGACAGCGAGAAAAATCATGAAAATACTTCAATTTTTCGGCTTTTAATTAGAACTTGAATCATTCAAATGTGTGAAGTACTCTTGGTGCTATGAGTTGTCAAAAGTGGGCACTTTTTTCTGCCTCACCCGGTAGATAGATGCTTTTTGATCTTACTGTAGAGTTGAGATTGCACGTGAAGAAGTGCTAGGCACAGCATAGTACTGATAGATATTTCACCAAAAAATGCTCTTGCAGAAATCTTATTATTGAGACTCAGTTTAAATCATATTAGTATATCATTATGTAAGACATAAAACTTAGCATGGCGTTCTTACATAGAGATTATCACATTGATACACAGATATATCAATGATTCATTTATCAAAAATGAGAATTTTTTAGTATATGTAGCAGGTGAGTCAAAGAAGTTAACACGTTTGGAGGGCTATGGAATGAAAAGTATGCAGTCGATATTCAATATGAAAATGCTTATCTATCAGTAAAAGCTAACTTAGATGTGAAAATTTTGTTCGGTAAAATCACTCAACTTTTTAGATCCACAAATGAAGAAAATGCTGGCAAGGTGTTTGGATGGGAATGAGAATTCCTTATTCGATCTGGTCCATGATTTTGCAGCTATTGAAATTAAAATTCTATTTGTGAAACTGACAATTGTATACAATTTAAATTTGGTGGCAAGTAAATCATGGGCACGAATCAAACGTGGAATTATCGTTCCCAAACAAATCCCTTATTGGCATCTTAGTAGTTTCTGGGTCTAAAAGATAAGTGACTTTACCAAAAAAATTTCTCATCAGCATAGACCAAAAATCTTTAGAAAGGTGGGTGTAAAATTCTGTTACATTTTTTTTAAATTAATGTGCTTGAAAGGAACTTTAGGCAATTTACTGTAAATCTGCCGTGACAATTTTGTGATATCTTGATTAATTTCAAAATGGCGGCATTTATTAATTTTGAGGTTGTGACGTCATCAAAATTGTAAATCCTCAACCAGAAGAGCTACAAATTTCTGCTTGCAACGAAGCTGTAGACCTTTATGAAGTGTATTTTTCTTGAAGATTGTATCAATTTTCCTCAAGTGATTTGAGATTTACGATATTTCAATCCCTTCAAAATTTTTGATGCATTTTTGCAAAAAATAATCAAAATGCTGCCATTTTGAAAATAATCCAGACATCAACAATTTATCACGGCAGATTTACAACAAATTACCAAAATTTCCTTTGAAACCATTCATTTCATGGCAAAACAATTTTACACCCACCTTTTTGAACATTTGAAAGATGTAAGCCCTATTCTTTTCTCATCTACCGCAAAAGCTCTACCAAGTCCCCTCTCTCATAAGCCCCCTCTCTAATAAGCCCCTCCCTTCTCAGTCAAAATTTGAAATAAGCCCCCCTCCCTATTAAGCCCCCCACTTTTCCATTTATTTAGCTACACAACCTCGCATGTTAATATTGATATGGTTTGGGATAAAAAATGTGTCGAATTCATGTGTTTGACCCATTAAATTGTATGTTGATTCCACAAAACATGGGAAATAAAAGAACTGAAAAGCTACCAAATATATCCTTGTCACTTGATTTTGTGAATAAGCCCCCCTCTCTAATAAGCGCCCTTCTCTATTAAGCTCCCTTCTCTATTAAGCCCCCCTCTGGAAGGTCCGAAATTAAATAAGTCCCCCGGGCACTTAAGAGAGCTTTTAGTGTAAGTTAGCCTTTGACTGATATATCAACACTTCATTTTTGAATAACGCCCGCGTGCTTTTTACTCCACAGCCCGCCAAAAGTGTTCAACTTTCTTGAACCTCATCCGGTCTATCAATGCTTCATTTATTCCAAATGTGAATAGTATTACATGTAGATGATTTATATCAAATTAGGCACAGCTGAAATAATTTTAGCCATTAGTTCATACTTTATAAAAATTGGATTTAGGCAGTAAGAACAGTTTTTGCAATAAATACTAAAGGGCACTGTATGTATTGTAATTGATTGTATAAGAATATGCACATATGAGAACTTTACATTGTTTCACAAATGCATCAATACGAGAGCATAAAATTACAAGCATAAGAAGATGCCCCTTTCATGTCTTTTATCTACCTCTGTCAGCAATTGGAGTGAAAGAGACAAATTCAGCAACCGTTGTGCATGCCAACTTCACGTCAAATGACCATACACTTGGAGACGTGGTACTAAATTCTTAACTTATATGTGAAAAGAGAGTTTCCTCGGGAGAACAATCACAGGATCTTCAGTGGATACAAACAACGTTAGATGAATTTGTCTTTAATTGAGGTCTTAATCGCTGGGTGACTGGCCGAGTGGCTAATGCCGTTCTCGTCAGGTAACTGAGGTTAAGCTCAAGCAAAGTGAGGTCAAACTCCGGATTGGTGACCTCAGGGGCCTGACCTCGCAACTCACCTCGTCGTCTTTTGGACGGAACGCTAAACATAAACATAGTGGGCCTAAAGCCTGGTTTCCAATAAATACTAAGGGGATCGGTAACAGTCTGCGATCGTCGCCGATCCCTATCTTCCATCTTCCATCTGCGATCCCAGCAGTGTGTTTCCATTCATCGGTTACAGTCTGCGACGGTCTGCGATGCACCTATACCATAATCCTTTTCAAACCCGCAAAGTCGTAGCAACAACAACCACTATAATCTAATTGGTTAATCAGATCAACGTGATCATATTTTTACAAGAGCTCGTCTGCGATGATCGCCGATCGTCTGCGATGCATGTTTCCATAAAAGCTTTTCCAGATCCGGGACAGTCGTAACGATCGACGCTTACGATCCACGATCCCCGACGGTCTTAAGGATTGTAAGACAGTGTTTCCATTAAATCGGGAACACAAGGCATACGATCGCAGACGATCGTAGACCGTCGCCGATCTCCCCACGATCGCTCTACGATTTAATGGAAACCAGGCTTAAATTAGCTTTGAGCAGCTAAAAATGCTGACAGCCCACTAAAAACAAAATGTTGAAAAAAATTAAAAGATATTTCTACACTTGTCAAAGGGTTGACAGTGTTGTCTTAAAGCTAAACAACGCTATCAACCCATTTCAAAAGTGCAGAAAATATTAAATGCTAGGCTAAAATTCTTTCAAAGAAAATCTATTTAATTTTGACATTACTGGAGACTATACAAATGCTGTTTTGAAGCAACGACCTATTTTTTGTCTTTCTTCTGTCATAAATTAGCAATCACTAGTCACATTGACTCAAACACAACCTCGTTCCCAGGGTGTTCTTACGTCATACGCTGATCACGAAGCCGAATGAACACCCTGGTACACTTCGATCAAATGCGCCCAGAATCTGGGTGCATTAGCAGCCATTATGAATTTCACTGTTTGCTAGGCAACGAGAATCAACGGAAAATGGCCGTTGCTCTAGCGCTAATTCTGCAGAAGATGAAGTGAGAAACAAAAAACAAACACTTTGAGGACCTTATTTAAACCTTTTTGAAGGTGTTTGAGCAATAATCTGGGGTTGGTAAGTATGTTTAATTTGAAAATAAGCTCGGTTTGTTTGGAGCGAAAATGGGCTTAAGTTGCAAATTCGAGAAACTTTCACCGCAGCTTCGAAAATGAAATGGCTCGTTATTCTTCGAATTTTGGAAATAAATTGCAAATGATGGTCGGAATAGGTAAAGAATATCGTTTTACGTTGAATTTTGACATGCCGCGGCCGTTTGCCACGTGAGAAACGAAGTTACGGTGCAAAATGGCGAACAACCAATCAGATTGCCGAACGGCCTCTTGTATCCCAGAGTAGAGGTAGAGTAACGAACTCACACTGGGAACGAGATTGACTCAAACAAGGTCTCAAGCGCTAAGTTGAAGTTTGATCTACGCAGCTGTACAAAACTTGTGACAATCAAACCTACAACTCCTCCACAGCAGCTACATGAGTGAAGCACAATTTTTGGGATCCCCTGTACACTACGGGATAGTTGGAGATTGGCAATACAATAAAATTCAGGTAATTTTCCAAAATATACAAGGCTTTGACTCACCCGATAAGCTCACAGTGTTTATTCAGATCACGCTGAGGTTTCAGATGATGTCCCAAGAGAAAACGCCCTTTTACGACGACATTTCCGATTGAAAATGTTCTGGAACATGCTCCATTCATCTGGAAAGATTAAACAAATAATGTCTAGCTTCTATTTAGGCTTTCCTGAGAGTATCCATCTGCAAAATAGATTTCGTAATATCCTGACTTAGTCTGCATTCTTTGCAGTGCACGGGGAAGACACTTCGACTGCTTCCAGCCGCAGCGGCGCCATAATCCTGTATTAACCACCATCTGTAGCTTTTTGAAATGAAATTTACAAAAACCCCAACCCTCAAATGCACCAAAACTTGCTTCAGAATGAGCTTCCCCGTGCCAAAATCAAAGAATGCAAACTGGATCCTAACCAAATTCTCCTTAAAAGTTCGAAATACTGGGCGAAATTATAGGATCATGGTAATCATAACCATATGAAATTTAAAATAATATCCGTAAAAGGGATGCATATCTTTCAAAATTTAATGAAAATGTATTGCAGTAATGATTTTTATGGAATGACAAATTCATTCAAGACTTAATTGTTGTAAATAATTCATCTATGATTGCACCTGTAACCTTAACTAAGGTCTGCCTCAAATAGACGATTACGCCAAACATGGCGGCGAGGAACTTTTTACCAAAATGCATTGTATTTTTTACTCGACTTCTTATAGAATCGTCATAGATTCGTAATTCACACGCAACGCATCTTGGTAAAAAATTCCTCGCCGCCATCTTTAGCGTTCTCGTCTGTTAAGACTACTTTCACACGACAGAGGCGCAAACGCCAAACGATGAAAAAATTTGACGGAAACAAAATATAAGCTAGAGTCACATGATACCGCAACCACTTGAAAACTCGCAGAAGTTTAACGGTAAGAAACTTGTAGCATTCTCCCTAAGAAGTTGATGCTAGAGAAATGTAATTACACCTTGAGGATTGATCAGCCTTGTTTGAAAGCGACGAAAAATCTCCCGTTTTCACAATGTGTCGGTAAGAGGTGCGTTCTCAAAAATCTACCTTTTTCAAAATGTGTCGGCAAATATGTGCCATTTTCGTGTGAGCGGAAGGTCTATCCGTCAAATTTTCCCCTGGATTCAAATAGTCATGTTATTGCGTGAAGGCACTCTAAATGCTAACGAAATTTGCGACAACGCAAAATCGCTCATGTAACATTACACGTGTAGATATTTTTTACCAATATCTAATATAGGACAAGAGTTAATTATATCTATTTTTATTCTGCTTGTCAAAAAAGTACAACAAGAATAGGCGAGATAAAATGAATAATAACAAAGTCCTTCCTTTTCATGAAAATTGACTTTGTGACATTAGTTTCATTTTTGCCTCAACGTAAAATCTAAATTAATGGGAACAAACAGAAGCAATATTTTCAACAAAATTCCTTTCATGAAAGTTTACAATATGTTATTAGTTAGAAAATTTAGTAACCTGAGCAAAACATCAAGCATAGCGGCAAAATAAGAAGAAGTATAGTTTAAAAAATGATAATAATATCAGAAATTCTCACGTTAGAATTACGCCAAATTACCTAAATTTCCTACTAAGACATTCACTTGAAGGGTCAGGGCAATAACCATTCACACTATCAACTCAAGCATTTGAAACCTTTTCCACAGAAGGCCCGATTGCTTATAATCCAATGAAACCATAGGCTATTCGGTTCATCGCTACTGCACTGCCAGGTTCATTCTTGCCATTATAGCAAAAATCGCCCTGCTCTAAGACACACTCTGACCAATAGACGACGGGGTGACATAATCTCGTCACCAAATGAAATTTTTTGCTGTTTTTACAGCTTTATGGGAATAAGGGCCTCAAGCCTTAACGTGGAGCGATAAAAACGACAACAATTCAACTCAATGAGATGAGCCTAACTTGAGGGTCCTTCTGTAGTGAACCTCTATAGCTTTATGAATGATCTACATTCAAGGCATGTCCGCAATTCCCAGTTGTCTGCTATTCAAAGGTGCCAAATGTCAAGGTGTGTTTGCCACCAGGTTGTACATAACTGGGGTTCCCATTCCAGTACAGAATAACTTCATAGTACCCAATTTGTTTGAAAGCATTCACAGCAACGACTAGCAGCTGTATGGGGGATTGAATCATATAACAATACAATCATTCAGGCAACCTGTCCAGGCTTCATCATTAATTAAAAGCTCCAACTATCAAGATATTAACAGACGGGGCTTATAAGTCACGTGATATAGTCACGTGGCCACGCTTAGTACAGGTTGTTCGTCTAGCAAAAACACCTGATGAAGCTTCGGCTTGTTGAAAGCTGGTGAAGCTTAATTCAAAAGATAAAGATTTGCTCAACGAATTTCAAGCAAAGAAAGCAACGAGGTAAGCAAGCATATGATGTGTTTCGAATATGTAATTACTACTCATCAAGTCTGTAAAGTTCTTTATTGTTTAGCATTACATGCACGTATGTTGTGAGCTGAAGTACTGAAAAGTGTAGCTTGGCTTTGCAAATAAAGCGTAGGAATTTGCAAACGATTCAGCTTTGTAACATATGAATATCGAGACGCCTATCTGGAGAGTGCCTAACGTGAGAAATGTTTACCATCAGAGCATGTTGTACGAGCTCAAGTAGGTGTGTTAATATTTCATTGAATATAGAAATGAAATATAAGCATTGGTGTAAGTAACAAGAATGCAGCTTGCAGATGCAGTGGCAAGCAACTTGGGGTAAGTATTCGTCATAACACTTCAATACTGTATCGGATGTTTACTGATGTTCATTAACATTCCACTAAAGAAAGAATAAAGGAAGAGGGGAGTAAAATGCTGCGAAGGTAGTTTTCAGGAAAAGTAACGGATTCTTGTGAAGAATACCTAACATATAGTCGCTTTCAATACGTCGCGTACAAATCGATCTTATCTCAAAATTGCTTGCGATTCGTGTAAACTTTAAAGTATAAACGATATCTCCAAGCATGAGCGCGGATTCAATCCACATTAATGTTTCTAAACACGGTATGATATCACTTGTGTATTATATTGGATCAGCTATTTCCTTGCAAAAGTGTTCAAGTATGCAATAACAAAAGATCTGGCTGATTATCATAGACATGTGAACTTCATTCATGCTGAGATGCATAACAATACATGACGCGCTTTTCTAAGCCACAAGAGTAGACGGCAGTCAGAAAGTGAGGAAGATAGGCGAGGGAAGGTGCAGGTTTGGTGTGGTCATCCTTGGACTGAACAATTAGTTAGGCACGAGGAAGCATGAAATACTTTCAAACAATAAATGACGCGCTTTTCCAAGCCACAAGAGTAGACGGCAGGCAGAAAGTGAGGAAGATATGCGAGGGAAAGTGCAGGTTTGGTGTGGTTATCTTTAGACTGAACAATTAGTTAGGCACGAGGAAGCATGAAATACTTTCAAACAATAAATGATGCACTTTTCTAAGCCAACAAGAGCAGAGGGCAGTCAGAAAATAAGGAAGATAAGTGTGGGAAGCAGCACGTTTGGTGTAGTCATATCTAAACCAATCAAACAACAGACATTTGAACAATTCTACAAAAGAGTCTGGATGAAGCGACATTTTTGTAAATTGTTAAACGGAGGGTGTGGTTGAGAGGCGTTACAGCTTCTATCACTGTTGTGTACATTCAAAACGTCGACGCATTTCTATAACGTGTACTAAGATATCATTCAATCCATATTTCTTCGTAGAATAGCTGAAAGGTCAATTAGCGAAGCATAAGAAAACATAAAATAGTTAGACCAGCAACACTCTCATTAGGGAATAGAATGAGCTGACAGCCTATGGTATCGGCAATATAGCTGAATCGTTCAGGATGCGGTTAAAGGAACCGCGAGACAAAGCTCCAAATATGGTAATACACAACTGACGTTTATCCACGCAAAGAATAAGTAATGGGCCAACAACTTTAATTCCCTGAGAAGTGGCCACAACTGGATGATACAAGCGTAGCTATGTTGCCTCAGAATAATCTCCAGAGCAACGTTTCAAAGCAGTAAAGACTTAGGATTTGGCCGACAAGGTAGGTAGGTAGGTAATCATATTTAACGTGGCTAGCCTGCGAAAGTCTGAGGGAGCCTTATTTCCGGCATGGGCCATGGATGTTTTACCATCAACCCGCCGCAGCTACTAGATTTCCCTCACATGGTTCTGGTTGACCCGGGCTAGAGTTTGGACAGCAACCAAACTGTCCGGTGCGGGATTCGAGCCTCGGCCGTTCTGAGACCTTGGTCTACGAGTCAGTCGCCTTAACCACTCGGCCACGCGTTCTCTTAACGATTCCAGTGTCGTGATAAATGTCAACATCAAACTTAGCATGGCTAACTTGCTTCAGTACGCAATCTCGTCAGAGGTTCCATTTACTGTGAGAAATTCCAACCAACAGTAGAAAGTGCAAAACTGAAGCAATCACTACATTGAATTACAGATTAAAAAGGCCATGGGATAGCTTCATATACACGACAGTTGGATAAGAAATGGCAAGAACTGATTATGTGAGTTAGAAACGTATGCACAATTCCATAAATATTGATTATGAAATAAATAAATGTTAACATGTATTGAGAACGTCTTAGTCATACGTCACACTATAAGTTGCGTTTGCCAAGGTACATTTTAATGGCATCTGTCTATTAATGATGAAATCGTGAGAAAACAATAAGGTCTATCGTAGGTTCTGATGTTTGCTTGGAAGCATAGGAATGCATCTTAATTAATTAAACGTCTCATTCCGTTTTCATCAGCAACCACGGGCTGTACGAAACTTTGAATAGAAAAGAAGATTGGTGTACCATACGTAGAGTCTTTGCAGTTTATCTGGTTTCTGACACATCAAGAGATCATGTATGCCCAGCCCATGCGCAGTAGCATGTGCGCAGACCCATTGTCCAAAGGAGGAAAAGGTCTGTGCAACTGCGAGCCAAAGCTTGCCGCCGAATCTAGATTTCCGGAATCTAATTGATGCAGTACCACAAGAGATCATGCAATTATGCAATTGCAGGAAACACACGTGGTCAATAATAGGGATATCAAAATGGTGCACAATGGTAATCAAGAGAAGAATGACAAATCCCTGCAGATGTATTCAAAATAACTTGTCAAAATATGACTGCAACTTCATTTATCTGTCCTCTGTCTTTGAATCAATCGTTTGACGAAAAAACAACGCTCTGCAACAAAAGTTCGAAAACGAGGACACAAAAACTTTAGAAAAGTATGCCACTCGGGAAGATTGGGTCAGTAATATTTGGCGACTTATTACGAGGCCGTCAGGATGAATTACGAGAAGGCCCGGCAAGCTTTGGCTCGTAGTTAAGCAAACCCTTTCCTTTTTCAGACAATGGGTCTACGCGCAGGCTCCATACGTGGCAGATTGATGTGACCGAAACAGAGCCATTATGCCACTTTAGTGTGGTTCTTCGAGGAATTTCCGTTTGGGTGACATAATAGCCCTGCCACGTCTTGGGATCAAAATGACGCTTTCGCAGGAGAGGTAGAGCCAGAAAGTAAGCATAATTACTGTCTTGCTGTATCAAACGAAACAAATTTTATAATTCAGAATTTCCTACAGCCCATGCAGAAACTGTTCTTACCCTTTTTGTGATTACATGGAGATTAAATATGTTTCAATTTATTTTGAAAAGACAAAAATGAAATCTTATGGTACTTACATGCAACTTGATCAATAATCTGTAGGCTAGCAAACTGCTGGTCTGAAAATGAAAGATAAGAACAATATAATTCGATAAGTATCTCCATCTATTATACTTGAAATAATGAGCTTTACACAAGGCTTTCACACCATGTAATATTCGTCAATACAAGTACGTAGCAATGATAAACAAGAGATTTTTGTGCAAATCTGAAATGTTACGTAGTTAACAGTAAATAGACGTGTCTGTACATTGATAACTAGATTGATTGACTGATCAATTAGTCAAATATTCTTTTGATAAATGAACAGATAAGATGGTACCAATCCCTAGACTTAAGATTTAAGTCTTTTTGCTTTCACTCCTTGAATTGAATTAAATTGATGTGTTGTTGTCGCTTCAGTGAGCTTTCAAGCAAATCTTCGTGGGGTATACGGCGAAAATGAACTGTCCCTTCAGCGGATCTGTCAAGATGCACAGCGACTTTTGGCACACCCGGTGTTAGTTTTGACTTATGACGATGAGCATCCTGTTTCTCTGTGCTCTTGGACTTGATGATGGAGCTTTGGTCAACAGAGACTGATAATGTTACTCTGAAAAGCCTGGCCCTATTTAGGCCCAAACTCCGCGATTCCTCGAGTACCAATCAGATTGTGAGATTTGCAACCTAGTTCCAAGGGCCAGCTTCCTACGTCAGTACTGACCCTGGTACCGGTCAGGTCAAGTTCGCAATTTGATTGGCCTTTCGATAACAAAAGGCTCACTAATTATTCCAAAGAGTTATTGCTTGGCTTAGTCGAGAAATTGGTCAACATTGGATCGCTGTCACGGGATCACAGGGCAAAGGATTGAAAAAAGGATTGTTTGTATACTTAAATGCCATGTATGTGCCCCAGTTGACGGGGTTTGAGCCCTATCCGTCTGCACATGTGGGAGAAATTAGCCATATGGTCATTTTGGGGACCATTCCTATTGATTCCCATTCAAAAATGGTCCTATTCCAAATGGTTATTGAGAAAAATTTGTTTATGTGTAGGGCTGGTGAGGAATTGAAACGTCGGTGTGAAATTGCCTATCAAAAAATCACAAAACCACCGTGTCGACAAACATTCATTATTGGCCTGAAATGAATCAGCCATTCCAATCTAAGGACGCGGCACGCCTCAAACCATCTGCCTAACCAACAATAACAAGCTCTAAATATTGTCTGATAGGCCAAGAGATGTTACGCCAAAACAATCCTTCAAATTGTGAAAGATTACGCCAATATAATTCACAGAAACAAGTGGTATAACTTTAAAGACCATCTGCCATTAGTATAACAGATATCCATGCAGATAATATAACCCTAAATAACATGATTCCAAGAAACATCTGCCATTTCGATAAACATTGCTCCCGGTTGTATCTGTTAGCCGGAGGCAAAATATATTTGAAGCTAACATTCTTGCTTGCATCTGAAGGAGTGAGTCCTGCAACTATAACGCGACACACAATAATGCTATACAGAAGGTAACAGTCATATTTCTGGCACTTTTTATGTCGTTTTCAAACTTTACCGGCATTGTTCAAACCACCTGCCAAACCAACAAAAATAGTCTTAATATCATCTGATATTAACCACGAGATGGTAAGCCAAAAACAATCGCTCAAATTGTCAAAGATTACTCCAATATAATCTACTTTACCAAATGATATAACGCTAAAGACCATCTGCCAAATAGCATGAAAGATAACATAACCTTAGAGCTGTCAGATAATCTACAAAACATAATTCCAAGAAACATCTGCCTTTTCGACAAACATTGCTCCAAATGATGTCTGTAAGCCGGGGCAAAATGTGCTGGAAGCTAACATCCCTACTTACATCTAAAGGAGTGAGCCTTGCAACTATAACGCTACACCGTATAGCTACACACAATGATGCTATATAGAGGGTAACGATCATGTTTGCTACGTCTAAAGGGGTGGATCATTCAGCTATAATGCTACAAAGCATACATTCAGTTTGCTCAAGTTTCTCAGCACACTTGATGAAGTAATAACCACACAATCATCTTCAGGTTTTCAAGGCCAGGAATCCATAAAAGTTTGTGTGTTGCCTGATCTAATCAGAACTTTGATCATCAGCACCATTTCATTGGCTATGAAACCTGCAAAACTTTACAAGGGCACAATTAGACTTCTACATAGCCCAAGTCATCGAAACAATAACAACACTTTCTTGAACTTTTACATTTTTGATCAATCGAATTGTTTCAATCTGTCTACAAATAGCGATAGCTACGACTAGATAATAGGCCTAGAGGGCAAACTGAGACTCTCTTTGCTAGGGGTGTCATATGATGAAAGTTTTCAATATCATGTAAAATCCACGATTTAGGCCCAACTTGAAGGTCAACAAACACGAATGTGATGAAAACAAAACAGTAAATAAATGTAGCAATGATGAGCTAAGGCGAATCATTTAAGCTTTCAGATTGATTTCCTGAGTAAGAACAGTATTTAATTAGTCACGAGAATTACTTTTGTGGTTATTTCATTAAGAGGTAAAAGCAACATATGAATTTTTAATCAAAGGAATCTCTAAAAGAGTCACCGATTGACTTGAAACTCGCTAATCTACGTAGAAATACAGCATAGGGCTCAAATCTTTCAAATATTTGAAGAGATGGTTGCAAAATTTTATCACATTTTTCTAAGAATTGATGTCTTGAAAGGAATTTTTGGTAATTTGCTGTAAATCTGCCGTGGCAATTTTTGATATCTTGATTATTTTCACAATGGCAGCATTTTGAATAGTTTTGTAAAAATTCATCAAGAATTTTGAAAAAATACAATCATCGCAAATCTTAAATTAAAGGAGGAAAATTGATACAATCTTCAAGAAAACCATAGTTTATGAAGGCCTATAATATGGTGGCAAGCAGAAAACTGCAGCTCTTCTGGTGAAGGATTTAGAAAATTTGATGACGTCATAGCCTAAAAATTTATAAATACTGCCATTTTGAAAACAATCGAGATATAAAAATTGCCACGGCAGATTTACAGCAAATTACCAAATTTCCTTTCAAGCATTTTGATTCAAAGAAAAATGCAACAGAATTTTACACCCACCGCTCTAAAGATCTGGGCCTTGTACTTAGAAATACTGCAAAGATCACATGATGATAAGGGGCCGATGATGAGTGATTTTGTTATGTTGGTTTTTTGAAAATCTGTTTTCAAATGCTGTCTGCAAAAACAAATCGTCCATTTCCAATACAGCCCCATGCGTTGGGAAGCAAACTGAGAGAGAGGTAAAAGCTTTTCCTGTATTTTACATCCAACTGAAAACGAGACTTTAGAGAAAGTACAACTGGCAGCACATACAATTCCAGGACATAAATTGTCTTAACCGATGTTACAGTTCAAGGCATGCAAATTACGCTCAATTACAATTTGGCTTCAAGTAATGCATAATTTACTTGGTGTTTCTTTGCACCAGAAATTACGACTTCAAGCCACCCACAAAATTTTGTAAATAATATATTATTCATAAGAATTTCGACGTATTCTGTAACTAGTAAAATCAATCTTCTCCCACATCTTATCTTGTCGCCCAAGCAGGTTGAAACATTGCGATAAACCAGATTGTCTTTAAGTTGCATTCAGATAACCAAAAGACGCTCAGAGTAAGTCAGAATATCGTAGATAGTCTTCAGTAATGCAAAATTCCACAAAGGGTTATTTCAAAGATGTCTTACCAAGATAAATTGGATCTGAAGTGGAGCCTCTGTTAATGGGCACCTATAAACATCTGAGCGTTCGAATCAACGTGGAACGAATAGGAAATCCACGTCCATAATTGTATTAAAAAATAAGTCTTGTCTGGGTAATAAAGCTTGCAAAGAAATGCTATAAATGATCACAGTCATACCATTCCTCTCTTCTGGGCTCGTTAAACATTGTCCCTGAAAGTCAACTTTTTTGCGTGTTCCAATTCTACACGAGAATTGCAGTTATTGCAGTTCTTAAATCTAAACAGTTGAGACATTCTATAAGTAGAAATTGCAAGATTAGGGGAAAGCAAGAGGTCAATAAAGAAAGATGGGGAGTAATCCAAAGAAACCAGATAAGATTCGCACCCACGACCTCTAAGGCCAACGGACATTTGTGGTAACAGGAGATGGAAAATGTTGTTCGTTCCAGACACTTTAGCAGAAAGTTAGCTGAAAAGGGTCTACTACGATTAAATTGCACCCCAACGTTATACCCTATTCCATTCCCACTGACACAGATAAAGTAGCGCCATCAAACCAGGTTAAATGTCAACTCATCATATGAATCTGCGTTTGCAACGTTTTCATCTATCCTTGGCTCCATAAGGCATACTTCCTCTTGGTCGTTCTAGGAATAAACTTGAATTGAATTGAACTGAAATTAAATTCAATTCAATTCAGTCATTGATCTGATGAAATAGTGCGCAACATTTTATAACCTATTTTAGGTTAGCAGGTTTATCAAGGGAATCTAAGCATATATAAGCCAGTGATAAAAAATCCCAAAGACAAAGGCCCGTGACACCTGTGAAACCATAAATGGGTAACTGATCTATTTCAACGATAATACTAGTATCTGAAAGGCTAGAATTTAATCGTAAGTGGCTTCTTCAGCCACTTTTACATGCTTACATTCCCTTTTGTTCTTTGTTTTGTTTTTCAATTTGTTTTGAGTGGTCTTGTCAGGATTACTAGCTAATGAAAGCTAATTTAGGCCCACTGTGCATGCCGCATCCAGGCATGGAGCCCCTAATTTAACGTCCCTTCCGAAGGACGACGAGGTGAGTTGTGAGGTCAGGCCTCCGAGGTCACCCATCTGGAGTTTAACCTCACTCAACTGAGCTTAACTTCAGTTACCTGATGAAAACTGCTTAAGCCACTCGCCCACTCACCCCGTAAAGAGACTTGAAAGTGAAATTAGGCTATTAGTTGAAGCAATGATTCTTGCCTTGAACTGACTCGATCATCTAAAAAATGAATAGATCTTCTACCCAGGTTCTTACGTTGACCATCTACCTTTCAGAAAACAGCAGTTAAAGATATATCAATCATCAAAGATAACAACAAGTAAACAAATCAACAAACAAGCACAATGTCTGATGAAGAAGATTCTATCAGCGACCAAGACGTCGAATACCACAGCACTCAAAGAGAAATCGAGGATCTTCGTAAGAAAGAGGAAGAATTGATGTCCAAAATGAATGCATTAGCAAACAAACGAAAATCTTGTTCAGAAAATTCACTTGACGACGAGGAAGATGAAACAAAGGAGCATGAAACGGAGGAGCACGAAGAAATCGGTCAGCGCAGACGGCCCAGCTCTACGTCATCCAGAGGATCTTCAAAAAGTTTGGAGAAACTCAATGACCGACCACGTAGTCTCAATTTGAGCAGCGATCCAGACAACTTTAAATCACGGGCATCTGTTTCATCCGGAACTTCACCAGGAAAAGATTCAAGAATTTCGTCGGCGAAAAGCTCAAAAGCAAGCTCCAAGTCATCATCCCGCACATCGCTTACGTCTCCTGGCAAAGAACCCGCACGAAACACACGGTCGAAGATTTCCGTCACACAATCGCGCGGATCAAGGTCATCTTCAACGTCACCAGCAAAATCAGGGGTATCAACTCGCAGTGATCATAGCTATCGCATATCAGTGAGATCCTCATCCGGCGAGCTGGCCTCTTCGCCGACTAAGCGAGAGCCTCCACGGAGTGTTTCTCCCACGAAGAATCGACGCAGTGAGACAAAGCAAGAAAACCGCACGAAGATGAATCGTAGTTATTCGACGCCGGATGGAATGAAAAAATCGCCTGGAGGTAGTCAAAAAACCGTCAGAAGGAGTTCAGACGATATCAAGGTAACAAAGTCTAGCGTGAAAAGAAGAAGCTTTCCTGTCGCGGAAGATGTTTTATCGGATCAGGAAGAAGAAAACAAGTCACGTGGAAAAAAGGCGTCCAGCACAAGTAATCTAACATCAGTCGATGTACCTGAGAATAAATTGAGTGACCGTGGAACGCGCGGTAGTAGATCATCTTCTCGTGATGGTAGATCGAGAAATTCGGTTAACATTAATGATGATTCGTATGAAATTATTGAAATGGAAGATGAAGCAGATGAATCTTCACCGCACGATAAGCTGACTGCGCGTGAAAAGATTGAGCAAGAGCTAGCAGAACAAATTCAGAGAGAAGAAGAGCTGAGGCAAGCGCATGGTGTGGTGAAATCTGCTGATGATGGGGAAAGTGAAGCTGAAGGGGGCCCTGTAGAGGAAGAAGATGCGGAGGAAGATGGTAAAGATAGCAGTGATGAAGATCAGAAATCAGAAGAACCAAAACTAAGCACATGGGAGAAAATCGCTCTTGAGATTGAAGAGGAGAAGAAGAGAGAGGAAGAAGTCAAGCAGCGAGCAGTAAAGCAAGAAGAAGAAAGTGGTGATTCAGGGGAAGGAGAGGAAGAAGAAGCTGGCATTGAGATTGAAGAAGAACATGGAAATCAAACACTTGATGTAAGCACAAAAATCAATCTCGAAATTGAAGAACAAATCAGGCGAGAAGAAGAGTTGAGAAGTGCTTCCAGAGCTGGTGGCGAAGGTATTGAGGAAGATATTGAGCACGACAGTGGGGAAGATAGCCCGGAGGAAGAACAAGAAAAGGTTGTGTCAGTGCAAGACCGAATTGAAATGGAGATAAAGGAGATCGAGAAGCGAGAGAAAGAGTTGAGGAAGACATACCAAGCTGAAGTTGTCGTTGAAGAAATTGAAGCTGATGAAGGAATAGAAGAAGTAGAGAGCGAGCCAGTACAAGACGAAGCACGGTCGAAGATTCAGCAAGAGATTGATGAATTCAAGCAGAAAGAATCCGAGATCAGGAGGCTTCATGGGATAAATGATAGTGATGAAAGTGGGGAGGATAGCGGAGGCGAAGGCAAGTTTGCAGGATTGACGGTGATTGAGAGGGAGCTTAAAGAGCAGAAGATAAGGGAGAGAGAATACAGGAAACAGCATATGAGGGAACAGATACCAGATAATGGAGATGAAGAAGAAGAAGAAGCTGAGGGCGCCGATGGAGCAGTGGAGGACAAGAATGCTGATGATGATGACTACGAAGATGATGAAATTCCAGAGGATGAGTCAATGTTGATTGAGCTGGAAAACACAAAGAAAGCAGCTAAAAGCATAAGGAATAAGGGAACGAGGAATACAGGAGAAAGGAATAGAGAAGGAGGCAAGAGCAATGAAGACTTTAGTGTTACCCCAGGAATAGCAAGGCGGTTTATTCATATGTTCGATAAAGGAGAAGTAGCCAAAACACCGAAAAAGGATGAGTCTCGTGAGAGTCTAATGAAGAATAAAAAAGGTAAGAATGAAAAAGATTAGGCTATACACTCTTACTGGGAAGACTACCTGATTTCGTAGCACGTACAATTAAAACTACAAAATATAATAAAGGAACCCACTTCCCCCCCCCCTTTAAGGGGGCTGGGTCACAAACTTCTTTTGAAATAACGATTTTGCAATATTTTTGATAGGCCATATCAGAGAGATCTTCCACTATTTTTCTCAAAATGAAGGTGTTATTTTGAAGATAGACTCTTGAGCTTCATATAGAAACAAACGAAATACTCATATGTTGTACGATGGCAGATATATTGGTGGATTTTTAGGAGTAACTTTCTTGTGGATTCACCCCATCCACTAAAGGTTGTGCAGGACACAATGGCCACGTGTGGACAACAACATAGATCATAGAGATAACAGGTTCGTTTACGGTTAAATGACGCTGCCCCTTTAAAATTCACCAAAATAAAGCTTTTAAAACAAGTTCCTTTGGCTTGTGACAACAACGTTTTATATGATTTACTTGTTGTAAATATGATTTTCAAAGTTAGCTTTCTTTGGCTAGTGACAGAAATGATAGGTAGGATGTTACCTGTTTTGCTTCATTTTTCCTCTTGAAAGAGATCCTTGACAGAAATTTCGATTCATAGATATCGTTGACGACGTTGAGAATGATTGCCACAATGAACTTTGCCAAACAAAGTAGCTCTCCCAAAGGATTCCCCTGATATGCAACATTGCTTCGTGAGGAACAAACTACGTTTTTAAAGAGTAAAAATATTTCCGTTTGATCTTTCTTCGCTGCAAATTTCAGGCCCTAAAATTGTCACAAGCTTGGAAAACTTTTAATGTTCGAATATCCATGTCCTTTTGATGCATTGGGATAGTTCTGAATTATCCATTCTAATCCGGTCTCTGCACGTTAACAGCAAAACTAAATGGCCAGGCAAACAGAAGCAAAGATTATAAAGATGATTTCATTGAAGATGATTACGAAGCTTCTAGCGACGAAGATGGCACCCAAGGGAAATCAAAAGCTGCAAGAAGGATAACTTCTGATGAAGAAGAGAGACAGGGGGATGATGACCAAAGGTCAAATAAAGACCAACATGGTGGTATCCATGCACCATCACCGGGAAAAAGGCTGGTTCTTAGAAGGAAGAAGTCCAAGAAGCGGGAAGATGAACATGATGATGATTTGGAGGTAGTGGAAAAAGCGTTGGCAAGCATTGGCAAAATGAATGCTGCTGATAAAACGAAGGTAAGTACATAAACCCTACCGAAAAGAAATTTGTGGCTTAGAGGAAACAGAGCATAACTTAGCGGTAGCCAATTTCAGCGACGAGTCTGTATGACAGTTTGGTGGAACGCTTACTGCAGAGTCCAAAAAGAGTCATAGCTCTGCGGCTGTGAGCGAGAGAAAGGCCTTGGCTGTTAATGTTATGTTGAAGGAAGGCATCGTAATTTATAAGAGATCATAAAACATATTGATTCATTTTGGCTACGGCAACTTGTTTACAACTTTCAATGTTATAAACAACGCAAGGAGCTTGAAGAACATAAGCGTACGGGAAGAGAAGATCTAGGGGGGGGGGGGCTGCCGACACAAAGCCTATTGCTTGCCAACATTTTTGCCCGACTAAGGGTAAAAATTTGCCCGAATGGTGTTGATTTTTGAAAATTTCTCAAAAGTTGGGGGCTACTGCCCCCCGGCCCCCCGGCCCCCCATCTCGTACGCTTATGTTGAAAATCTTGTCATTTAGAAAAGTAAACCGAGGAAGGATTGACGAACAAAACTGGCATCCGGTAGAAGGTTTGGCCTTTCTCTGAACTCTAATTACTCTTCCGGAAAAACTAAAGTCGTTAGTTTGAGTAAGAAGACTGGGAAATGAATATAATTTTTAGCATATCGAATGTTGATTCTTTAACAGAACATCATGGGAATTTTCTTTCATCAAAAGTAGTACTTCACTTGCAAAATTACCTTGAGAATTAAATGAAATGATACCTCTTGAAGGACCAAAAGTTCCAATGTAACTGACTTACTTGAAATTCTTGAAATTTGATGAACTCAGTCGCACTATGTAGTCATCTTCCAGCTTTCCAATTACATTTGCTTGAAACCAGGACAGTTGATGGTTACCGTCAGATATCTGGACGGATCTACATCAATGGCAAAGCTGCAAGTCAAAGAAAATTCAGTCAGATTCATTTCACGAAAGTCCACAAAAAATACAGTATACATGTGTTCAGAAATCTAAAAGCAACTTTGGTCTACTGGGGTATAATGGGTAAGTTTGTGGTAAAATGAATAAGACGAAAGATTTGGATAAATTTTACAAAAATGTGTTCACAGTCTGCCTCTAAATGTGTTCAAAGTCTACCTAATCCAATCTAATCTAATCTAATCTAATCTAATCTAATCTAATCTAATCTAATCTAATCTAAACATACAGTACTGTTCCCATCATGGGTATTTCGTACTAGCGGTTAGTAGGTTAGTGCATTTTATAAAAAAAATGATAATATTAGAAAATAAACTGGTCAGCACTGCGGCATTGCCAAGCGTTTATACACGGGAAAACTTTGCTCATAACTTCTGGCTATACTCACTCCAACTGTCCTCCTTAACATGATGAAACTTTTGTTTATTTATCAGTTAAGGCTCAGGTTCAGGCTCTATTCCTTTCTAGCAATCAATAATACCCATTTTATCTTCAGCCTACCCACACCCTACCCACAAGATACCCAAACTTAGACTGATTATATGGTCGTAGTTATCGCTATTGAAAGACTGCCGGATGCTTTTATCTAAGATGAGTGGTCTCGGTTTGGTGTAGTAGTCTCGTTTTGGATAGCGATTCTTGGGACTCATCGTAATCAGTCTAACCCAAACTATTAACCCTTTCAATTTTACCCCTGCGGAGCCAATAATAACTTTGCTCTCTACTTTCAGGAACGAAAACCAACAAAGAAGGCACACCCATTAGCACAACATTGGGAAAAAATACAGGAACAGAAGAAAGAAGAAGCTATCAAAAATGACATCCAAGCAACAAGAAAACAAAAAGAGGAAGAGAAACGAAAACAGAAAGAAGACGAAGAACAACGAGAAAAGGAAAAAGCCCTGCAGAAAACAGGACTTCAAGGAAGGAGGACGAAACTTGCAGAGGAATGGGAAAGCAAGAGTAACAACAACTATATGAAGGAAAATTCGACATCAACAGAGATTACGCCAAAGAAAGAATCATTAAATGCAAAGTCACCGAAAAAGTCACTAACAGCAAAGAAGGTAGGAATTTGTGGAACAAAGTTTCTTTAAAGTAATGGGAGTGCTGAAAAAGTATCTACTCTTGACAGGCTATCATAGTTCAAATACCATTCAACCACTCAACTAATCTTGAAGATTAATGAATTCATCATAAGAATTCATCATGTTTGCTTGCAGTTTCTCGAATCAAAGGGCAGTTTTATATGCATGTATCTAACGTTGAACGAACGAACGAACGAACGAACGAACGAACGAACGAACGAACGAAAGAACGAACGAACGAATGAACGAACGAACGAACGTAGAGCTAATGAATGAACAAATGAACGAACGAAAGAACGAATGAACGAAAGAAAGAACGTTGAACGTACGATAATCGATATCTGCACTAAAATAACCAGATAGACGAATTCAGCTAACATTGCTCACATCCATTTCAGATCACGTTATTGGTTTCTTGATTAAATCTTAAGAACTTCGTACCTATATCAACAGAGAAAGTAATTATATGTCTCAAGGGTATGGTCACTTGACCTAAGGTGATTATAAGCAATGCTTGCTGAATCTGTCAGTTAAATAAAATATTCTTCGTTCCTTTTATAATTTTGAAGAAATCACAATTGCTTATCACGAAAAAAGGAGGGTAAAATCTAAAGTTCTGTCTCGCGGATTTTCTTTATTTGATTCAGAAGCAGAGCAGAAGGCATTGTAATTCTCGTGTATTTAGGGCTTAAATGAAGCAATTACCGCACAGCTTCTGAATCAAATTACAAAAAATTGCGAGACAGAACTTTAGATCTATCCTCCTTCTTTCGTTATAAGCAAATAACTTCTCTTAAAAACCACCTTTCGCTTGTACAAGGCGAGAGGTTGCCCTACTGGTTTCGAAGCAACTTTTGCGGCCGTGTTTGTTTCGATTTACTGGTAGGAGAATTTCCTTTGTCTGCAGTCGCTAATCGCTTTGAATTGAGTTGTCAGTCAAAGCAGCTGTTGCCATGATTGCATTACAAAATCTGTCCTTGTTGTGCAGAACTGGCCAATAAGGCTCTTAATTCCCATGGGGACTACTTCCGCATTCCCCTAGGATTCTACAAATCATGTAACCTGGTCAAATCTGCGTTACCTAGCGTTTTTGCTGTTTACTTCCGGTGAGAACACTGGCTGAAAACTGCTTAGTATGGTAACTGTAAATTCTGTTCTTTTAAGGAAACTCGTGCCTCGAAGAAAAGCCCAGGAACGCCAAAATCTGCCAAAATGAATATAATGATGTGGGAGCAGAGAATACAGTCTTCAACAACTAAATAGGTAAGCCTATTTGCAAGCTAGACTGATGAGTTCTGAGTCCCAGTTATCGCTTGCCAAACCAAGACTGCTCAAACTGGGCGGTAGTTGTAGCGGGTATATCAGTTTGGGGGAGGAGCGAAACTATGGCTTGTAATCAGTCTGTTTGCAAGCATCTTTGGAACGCATGCACAAAGATGATCCAGCGAAGGTATCAGAGTGAATAACTAGCAAAGGTTCAATTCCTAGGTGGCGTAAGGAGCTCAGTAGCATAAAATATCCGAGACTCGTAGCTTGTGAAACTTTGATCATGAATGGTGTCTGCAGAAGTCCCGTACAAGTTCTGCACACATTCATATAGTTTCCTGCCAAAGGGCTGATTTCCACTCAGTCAAATATTCTGCTCGGAATGGAATTCTACTAGAATTCTATTGTTTACAAGGGAAAATGTCACTTTGAATTTGAAAAGAATGTTACGCATGATAAAAACATTTTATTGTGTAAAATTCAGTCTACTCAGAAAATTCTACTGAGTGGAAATCAGCCTTAAGAATAATAATAGTCTTGCATATGGCTCAGCCATTCTTATCATAATCTAAAGAATTCTTGTCATTTTAATGTGCACAAGTCCTGCTCTGTACTGTATATGTCTTAAAGCATAGCAAAAATGTAATTTAATACACTAGTTTCAAAATGATGGTATCAGCAGAAAAATTTAGCCACAAAACTGTCAAAATCTGTTTCTTTTTTCTGTTTTAACAGTTAGACATTTCTGCCTCAATGACCAGTGCAATGAAAAAGAAGTTTCTGGCAGAATATTTAACCATAATCACATTTTTCCAGGCAGAGACTCTGTCCTGTTTGAAAATAATTTTCTTTTTCAACGAAGTATTTCAATGTAATAACAGAATCCTGCCCCCTCAAGAGATGTACCTTTATCTTTTAGGTTCTTGGATTCATTTCTGGCAAGTTGTGAGTGTGTTGATCACCTGTCTACTAGAGATTCTTTTGCCTGTTCTAGTTTTGTTTGAACTGAACATTATTCAATGCAACTTAAAATCATACTATGAGTTTGAAAGAAATTTTAAAGAACATGATCAGTGATTTAAAATGAGGTATGAAGTTTCTTGAGATGTGCCCTGATATGGCATATCTAGATGCAACACTTCACAGTTCCTCAAAAATGATGCACACACATTAGAGCTTCATGGGGCACCATTGTTTCATGAAATTCTTGCAAAATGATGTGTGTCAAAATCATTTCCCTGAAGCTAATTTAAAACTTTTTTGGAAAACAGTAACACATTTTAATAGATAAACCTTTGCAAGTTTTATGCAGGATTTCAGATATATACTCAATAATTCCAAAGATTCATAGCCACAGGAACCAGGGGTACTGGTGACACATGCCCCTAAGATTTTTGAATAAACAAAGAAATGCCTGTGACTTTCAGGAAATGCCCCTTTATCTTGGGGGGGCCCATAGGGTGATGTGCCCAAAAGTTTGAAATGCTTCCTGCAGCCCTGCAAAGATTGCTGGGATACAGACTGATTTTGTAAGGGGGTAGGGTTGAGAAAGGTCGTCACCTAACGACCAAATCTGTGCTAGTGAATCACAGCAAAAATTGTCTTTAATTAATCAAACAGGAATTTTTGCAAACAAAGTTGATGTTGGCTTGTCTGCCTCCTTGTTTTTATGCTTTGACAGCAGAACCCCTATTGTTTTCCCAATGCATGCACATCCAACTTTGTAATAACTTCATGTTGCGTGCATAGAAATTTCTTGGAATTGCAAACTGGTGGAATGTAACTGACAAGCAATGTTTCAAAGACTAGGCAGCATAACAACCTGAGTCTTTCTTAAAATCGTCCTCCCTGGAGAATGCTAACCAAATCATTATCTTCCATACCGCTACCTTGGACCTAAATCATTCTTAATTATGTCACCCTTGTTAAATTATATCCTATGCATAAGATTTTGCTTATTACTTTGTGAGATACTTATTGATTACATGTAACAGTCAACAATATATGTTTGCTTAGAAAATTTTGTAAAACTTTCCATTAAAAATATAGTCTGATTATTATTAGTGAGGAAAATGATCTTTATAATATCATTTTGACTTGTTTCTTTTTCTTGCTTTTGGTGTGGGCTAGCCTGCATGCTGACAGCACCCATGGACAAGGTGTAATCTGCACAATGTGGCTTAATTTCATGTATTGTATGTGTCAGCATTTTGTTTCAATAGCACTTTGAATGGTCCTTTCTGCTTAGATTTGGTTCATTGCCTGCTGTAGGGTACTTAAAATGTTTGTATTCCCTATATTATGTTCTGTGTTTGAGTATTATGTTGTTAATGATGTCTGCTGAAAAAAATGTGATTTTATCATCACCTGATATCCATGTCAAATCTGATTGCTTCTTTTTCAATCAAAAGCAATGTTATCACAATTTGTTGTCACAATTGCAAAAAAGCTGAGGCACTACCCAAAATTAATGTCATCACCCAGACTAAAGCTTTTCCTTGGGTATAGTCTCCACACAGGCCAGGCGTGAACTAGTCAGACATTAAATGTCAATTATATACATCCTGGCTACACAAATTTTCCAGTTTGGGTGTATGCACATGATACGCAAACAAATGTTTCGTTTGGTTTGGCAGCAGCATCCACACTGGAAAACATGTATGTTACACCAAATATATTTGGCGTGGAGCAACAACAAGAATAATCAGAGAATAATAGGTCTACTGTCTCTAGGCAATTGGTGTGGTGCAAACTCTTAGCATAACAAAAACAAATTTTCCAAACTAATGGAGCAGCATCAGACAAGATTTTGAACTCTTTGTTTTTACTGTACTTATGTACTCTATCTAGGCCTATTCCCAGACTGGAAAGTTTGCCTTGCGCAGCCAATTTCTTCTGCTGCGCACTTGAAATTTCAGCCGCGGTTCCAGCTGCAAAACTTTCATAAAACAACAAAAGGAAACAATAGAACTATTGTTAGTGACACAAATACAGCCCCGCAAGCAATTTAGACACAGGAGAGATCCCTGGCATTCTGCAAACTTTCCAATCTGGGCCTATTCCTGCAGATCAAGAATATTTTTTGTGACATCTATTGAAGAACTGCATCAGTTTGCTTTGCAAACTAAATTCACCCTTAGGCTTGCTGGCACTGTGATACACTACATAAAACGTTATTAGGCCTATATAAAGGTGTTGACCAGGGATTTGTTTAAACGTTCGTTAGGCCTTTTTCTTCCAATGTTTCTTTTCTGGACTTGGGCAATACATTCACTAGCCTACTGCACCGAAAGGGTTTCAAAAAGGAGCGAGAATTTGATTACTCACAAGTCATACAGCATTTTTTGTCTTTTATTGCTTTGTTGCCGTCCTTCCTTGCCTCAATGAGTACCTTCTGTCGGTGGTGCCTGGTTGCTTTATCCCCACTTCCCCACTGCCAAACTGCGACCGCTACTGCTTTGCTAGGAACTGCTAGCCACCAGATAGCCAGGCAGCCAGGCAGTTTTCCCGCCTAAATTTGGAACGAGGCAAAGACAATGTGGCGGTGAGCAAAATGTTGTTGTTGCACAAAGCAAAATATTGGTCATGATGAAATAAGAGTCATTGGGGAGTCATTGCAAAACAAATGCGCTGCTTCTTTTTCTTTTTGCGTCAGTTTCATCCTGTCTTAGGTCCAATTGGAAGGGTTGATAAAAACATAGTCACAAGAACGGATAGTTGGGAAGCGAACAATGCGCTATTGTTCTAGGTCTTTGATAAAGATTTTCCTGGAGCCCAGACCTCCGAAGGTGCACACGCTTTACGCGTTGTGCACTCTCGTGGTGTCAGTCGAGTATTATTTTGACTGTCTTCCTTGTATCTTCGCTGTTTTTTGCTATGCCTGGAGCAAATTGCTCTATCTTTGGTTGTCCAACATCAAGAAGAAATAAAGAGCTAAGTATTTTCAAGATTCCTTTGCCAAATAGCGACTCAAACAAGAAATGGAGAAGTGAATTGCTTAACGTTGTGACCAAAGATCGTGTCATTGATCAAAGCCTCCAGCGTCAAATCGATACAAACAAGATTTATATTTGCGAAAGACACTTCTCCGAGGATCAACTTTGGATTTGTAAGTAATATTTATGTTTTCTACATCCGTACGTGCTCGGAGCTTTTGACATTTGCTTTCTTTTATTCCCAGCGTTAAATATTTTGGATACGTACTAGAACTTGGTTAGGTTGGGCCTAAATTCTGCAAGCTCCAGTCACACCCCACTCCTCTGCCCCTTCGTTCTGCTGAAAGAAGGGATACCGAATGTGCCATGACTGACACAGTAAACGTTTAGTGATTCATTATCTCGGCATTGATAGCGTATTTGTAATTATTTTACAATCATAACAGTTGATTTCAACCTTTTTAATGATAATTGTGAATTAATGTTGCTTAGTTTTCTGGTTATCATGTAGGCAGACCTTTAGGCCTATGGAGGAAAACCAGGTATCTTAATGATAATATTTATTTTATTTCATTCCATAGATCCAACACGAAAGGCACTTAAAGAGGGAGTGTTGCCATCATTCCATCTTCCCAAGAAAAGCATCTCTGTTTCTTCCCCTGCCCCACGTCCAACAACAGCTATCAAAAAGAGAGAAGAGAACATTTCCTCAACAGCCTTACCATCTTTAATTCCTTCAGCAGTTTACAAGAGCTTTGCTGAATTTCAGCAACGCATTTCAAAACTAAAGCTTGGCGATTCTTGGCACATTGATTTGTCTGAGTCATTAGTAACCATTTCTTCCAACTACGATGATTATTTGCTTCCTAAATTTGAAATCTTTGTGGATCCTACTCTCCGATTTTCTTTGCGAGTTTTTGGTTGGATGCTTACTGAAGACCATGATTTGTATGGAAAATATCAAAGATCCTTTGCCAATGTTACCTTATCCAATCTTATTCAAGAAATTGAACAGTCTCTTTTGTGCAAAGGAATTGATATACCTGACCCAAAAGCCACTGCAAGTCTTCAAAGGCATGTGATCCCAAGAAAATTTTCTTATCTTGAATTTCAACAAAGCTCTTCCCCCAGAAGATTTCTTCAAGATGAATTTCTCCGAGCTGGAAACTGCCCTCTTCTAATATCTGGAAAAAATCGATGTTCTTCTTGCCTTGGTCATGGTGCCAATCTTATCTATGAAAGCAGACGCAAAGAAAGCCGATTGAAGGAACCTGCAAAGCTATTTGCTCCAGTTAAATTTACAGCCCCAGAGAGAATAAAGCTAACTTTGCAACAAAACCGCCTCAAATGCAAGCAACTTAAGGAGCAAATTGAAGAAATGAGACAGTCTTTGGCAGATAACAGCAAACCAGTGGATCCTCAACTTAACCAAGATCTTTGTTCCTTATTCAGTGGCTGTGATGAAAAAGATGTGCCCCCCTTCATGAAATTGTTTTGGGAGGAACAGCAAAAGTACATAAATGAATCGAAATCAAGCAGCATCAGATATCATCCAATGGTCATCAAATTTTGTCTTTCTCTTGCTGCTAAGTCTTCTTCTACTTATTCTGATCTTCGCTACAACAGCAAAACTGGCTCTGGAATTTTAGTCTTGCCAAGTTTAAGAACACTCAGAGACTACAAAAATTATATTCGCCCAAAAAGAGGATTCAATCCTGATATCATTAGTGATTTATCTGAAAAGACCAAAGAATTTTCTCCTGCTGAAAGATTTGTAACCATCCTTTTTGATGAAATGAAGATCCAAGAAGACCTAGTTTGGGACAAGCATACTGGTGAGCTCATTGGCTTTGTTGACCTTGGTGACATTGATACAAATTATGCCACTCTTCAAGATGTTCAGCAGCTTGCAACACATGTTCTTGTCTTCCTGATAAAAAGTGTTGTCAATCCTCTTTCCTTCAGTTTAGCAACATTTGCTACTACTGGTGCAACATCTTACCAAATCTTTCCCATCTTCTGGAAAGCTGTCAACATTCTTGAGAATATCAATTTGAAAGTCATTGCCGCCACTGCTGATGGAGCATCTTCCAATCGCAAGTTCTTCCGCATGCACAAAGCCCTTGATGGTGACAGTCAGGAAAATGTTGTTTATCGTGCCAAGAATCTTTTCAGCAAGGATGAACGCTACATCTATTTCTTTGCTGATGTTCCTCATTTGATGAAAACAACCCGTAATTGCCTTGCAAATTCAGGATCTGGCCGTACTACACGTCTCTTGTGGAATGATGGCTCACACATCCTCTGGTCTCACATTTCTCAATTCTATTTTGATGACTTGGACAGTGGCCTGAAGATGCTTCCCAAGTTAACCAGTGATCACTTCAATCTGACGCCATATTCTGTAATGAGAGTTCATCTTGCAGTTCAAGTTTTAAGTGATACAGTTGCAGTCTGCTTGGATAAATTTGGCCCTCCTGAAGCCTCTGCTACAGCCAAGTTCTGTTCTATGATGGACAAATTCTTTGATTGTCTAAATGTTAGAAATTCTGCTGAACATGTTCTGAAAAGAAAGCCCTTCTTACAGCCTTATTCTGATGTTGATGATCCAAGATTCACCTGGTTGGATCAATTTCTTGATTATTTTTCCCAGTGGAAAGATTCCATTGAAAGGCGTGAAGGAAATTTCTCTGCAAATGCAAAGAGCAGCATGTTCATTTCTTGGCAAACATACGAAGGTCTTCAAACAAGCGTCTTCTCCTTCAAAGAAGTTTGCAAATTCTTGCTTCAAAATGGTGTTCCTTATGTCTTGTCAAACAGATTCTGCCAAGATGATCTTGAAAATTACTTTGGCCGGCAGCGTGCAATTGGATGCCGTCGTGACAACCCCTCAGTTAAAGATGTTGGTTACAATGACAACACCATCAAGTCTCAATTTTCTGTTCGCCCCATTGCTGGAAACGTCAATGTCCAGGTTGGAAAATATGATGTTAATAATACTGAGCCATTGCCAAAAAGAAGCAAAAAGAAGTAAACTCTATTAATATTGCTGAACACTTATATCTACAACTCAGAGGTATAACACATATTTCTATTTCATGTGAGGTATTCACCCTTAGCAAAAATATTAAGTATGTTTGCAAACATGCCTCAAGCCTGATACTAACTTGTTTTGAGCATTATTTGAGAAAGTTTGAAGGCTTGATTCAAGTAAGAATTTTGCACCGCTTGCTCAAGCTTGCAGCATACATCTTTTGAACTGAAGACAAAATCAATCAAGCTTGACTGTAGTATGTTTGAGAATAATTTAAGCATGAGGTTATTGTCAAACTTGATCAAGCTTTGATCTGCAAATGTTGTCAAACTTGATCAAGCTCTAATCTTGCAAACTGGCCAAAATGGTGTCAGCCTAGTACTTATTTCAAGCTCCTTCAAGCCAAAATCATGCTTCTGTCAATGTGCAAGGTTGTTGCAAGCTGAACTTTTTGCTAATGGTAAACTACAGAACAGGCCTCAGACTCACAAACTAGGTATGTTTGCATGGTTTTCTTTCACGGGAATTCTTACGAAATTCAGAATGTTGGTAAAAGCTTCCAGCTTTTCATACCTAGACTTTGTATTACTGAAATTGGGAAACTGCCAAGAATTCTTTGATAATTTTTTATTTCAATATACGCAAGGCCCTATACGTTACTCTTGGGTGCCTAATACAAGGGGGCGTCTTAATAAAAGGGGGGGATGGGAACCCCTCAAAGAAACTAATAAACAGGGGGTTCCTAATAAATGGGGGGTCAGAAATTCGCAAAAAACGGGTTTTTACGTTATCTACTGGAGACAAGTGCATTTTACGAGTACACTGCAATGACTTCTTTTTCTAAAAGAAGACATTCAAATTAGCTTACGAAGTGCACTGCAATGACTTCTTTTCTAAAAGAAAACATTTGAAAGTTTACGAGTATGTACACTGCAATGGTTTATCTTTCGAACAAAATTTCGTCTAAAAATCATATTGAGCTTTGGACATTGTTTTGCCAAAATTGATAAACCATTGGGGGTCTTAATAAGGGCCGGGGGGTGGATAAAATTTTTGAAAGTTAATAAGCGTCCCCCCTCCCTTGTATTAGGCACCCGAGAGTATGCAGTATCCTGTGTCACAATCCTGAAATGAAACAATGCATGAATTGCAGTAGCTAACAGTAATCTTAGTTGTAAAAATTAAAGGGAACATATGCAGTGGTAAAAGGGCTTCTCTATAAATAGGGCAGAGAAAACACTCAGACATTGCTTCTTTGGCTATCTTTCATTGTTCATGGCATATACATATGCAACTTCAACTTGAATTGCTGAATATAATATTTTTTTGGATTCTGTTCCTTGTTTTCAAATGCAAGGGTTTACCTTGTACATACCCTTTAATTGCAGTTAGATGGATGGTGCTTAACTAGAAACACTTGATCATTGGACCTTATTAATTGGTAACAACTGAAATCAGTGAGAAAGTTACCCACATCAAAACAGAAATGATGGCAGTACAGTTCACTTCATTGATTTTAAAAGATTGGCTTTAAAACAATGAGTAGAACTTTGAACCTTCATAAATAAAATGTCAAATAGTCTGCTTTCTTTTGTGTTTTCACATCATTTCTGGCTTGTTGTATTACAAATCCTTTAGGCTTTAAGTGATCATTTCTACTGTATATTATTTTGCAAGGACATTTGATATATTGCCTCTGTTTAGAAAAAATTATATATATACTGTAAATTATGAATGGCAAGGACATACCTAATATTCTGCCTAATATTCTACCATGTTTATAGCATTAATGCAATTAACAATGAAAATGTTATGTAATTGATAAGAAACATATTCAACTAAGATTTCTTTGCCCCCTCCCATTCAAGTCAAGTGAGCAATATCCTGATAGAACATCTTTTACATTTTTTTAACATATTTTGTGCACTGAAACTTATGTTCTTTTAAAAATAGAATAATACTGAATCTTCCCAAAAGGTTGATCACATGACTTGAACTGGGTGCCGGATAAACGTTAGCCATTTATTTGTGATATAATTAATGACCCTTGTCTGCAGAAGAACTGGATTTCTTGATTTCTGTCCGGAGGGACCGTTTCTTTGCCTGCTTCTTTGAAACTTTATGTTTTTCCCTGATATCCTTTGCATATGAAAATGTTCGTACTCTAAAATATATTGTCACCATGTGTTCCAAGAGATCCAAACTGACTTCTTTACTAATTTTAAGGCTGGCATTTAGGCATATGTTATTGTAGTTAGAAAGAACAGAAGAGTCCTTTAAAATCTCTTCAACTAAATCTTCGCAAGCCAATTTTGTCTTAAAAGACGCAGTTCTTGCACGAAATAGCAGCTCTGATTGCAAGAAAACTCTTTCAATTTGTTTGTTCACTTTCCATAAACCACCTCTGTCACGAGCATTAATAAGGGTTTGGGTGTCATCATTCTCAACTTTGCAAGCGTGAAGGATAGAAATGATTTGTTGACATGTGCTTTTGGCTTTCCCTGAATAGAGGAATTTTGAATAAAGTTTATGTAAAATAAAACCAGCAAGATATTGTAAACTTTTCTCCTCCTTCGCTGACAAAGGCTCGGGCGCCTTGGTAACATCAAAGTTCTCAACACCAGACATATGACTCAATAAAAGATTTGCAACTTCAGACATGAGCGTATTTGTAACAAAAGATTCGTCAAATTTTGATGGAAGAACATTGACCACCAATAAAGAAAAGAAACCAGAGTAAAATTTTTCAGCATCACCATTGAAATTATCTATAACTTTTCGCAACTTTGACCATAATTCGACAGCGTCTTCATTTGTGAAAGCGAAGAACCCCTTCGAAAATTTCTCTCGCAAATTTGAGGGAAAACATTCATCCGAAGAGAGCTTTTCGGCGCATTTTAGGACGATGGTTTTAAGCTGAAGAGGATGAAGCTTTTGACGACTAAGCTCATCGGCTGAAGAGGAAGAACATTTTGGTGCCGCAGTTGAAGCAGACGTGGCAACGCCAGAGGAAGAACTAACATCGGGATGTTTCGAATTTGAGTGCCGCGTAAGTCCACGGCGTGACTTGCAGGCCTTTCCACAGACGTTGCATTTGAAGCATGCGGGGTTTTCTTCGTCCCTGCTAACTTCTACCGCAATATCCGCAATCTGATTATTCAAATCTTCATCTTCTTCCAAAAATCCTTCTTCAATTAAGTATAAAATATCATCAAGTTCCTCAACAGGTAACGATTCGTGTGCTTGAGCGGCCATGTTGAGCTGGAAGTGTGCACTCTCGGGTTGTTGATGTTGCTCGTTCAACCTCAAAGCGCGTACAATCGCGGAAAACAATAGCGCATTGTTCGCTTCCAAACTATCCGTTCTTGTGACTATGATAAAAAGTAGTTTTTTTTGCACATTGAGAATCGAGACAATCTCGTATATCTAAGATATACTCTCGGTAATTGATTTATTGTACGGTAAAACAAGGTAAGCGAAATTTTGACAAATTTGATTTATTTCACAAATAAGAGCATATGAAGCAGAAATTTCTTTGCCTTAGACAACGATAAGCCGAGGGGGGGTAACTCCTATAGGGGGTCGGGTATATATGTGCCTTTGAGAATTCAGAGTCAGGACCCATGACCAGGGCAACATTTTGAAAATAAGTACCCATAACCAGGGCAAAATTTTGAAGTATGACCCCATAAACAGGGCAAAATTTTCTACAAGTATCAAAAAAAGACTATGTTTTGTATCATTTTGGAGCAAAATTCTTTTTCACGAAAGTTTTTTGTCATTATATCTAACAATTTCTATAAATTGCTAACATTTATCCATAACTGCGGCAAATCTCCGTAAAGCAGACCCATAACCAGGGCAAAATTCACAAAACATGACCCATAACCCGGGCAAAATACCGCAAATTGACCCATAACCCGGGCAGGCACATGTATACCATGCCCCGTATAGGAGTTACCCCCCCCCCCCCTCGCGATAAGCATGGGAAGCTCTTGAAGTTAAATTTTCTGCAATAACTAAAACCAGAGGCCTAAAGCATTTTTGGTAAAAGTAGCGTAGGGCTACGGTTTTTTTTGTTTCTCGTTTACTTCAAGCAAGCCAAATGGGATTTGAAGAGAGTGCCGACAACCTAACTGGCAGGCATATGGATGCTTTGAGGAAGTCCGTTGAAAAAAGTTTGAAAATGAAAATGATTCAGTCTCTCGTCAGTGGACATTTTTTGTATGCAAGCATTCTAAAGCAAACTTTGACGACAGTGAAGGTGAAGTTGTGAAGGTGAAGTTGCAGGTGTTACAGCCAAGCGCTGGGATTGCTAAGCGCCAATTGCGTCCAAGACCCCTTGTCATGACGCTCAAGTGGTGGGGCCCTACCGAGAATCGAGCAAATCCACTCCGCCTGACTGTTCTGGCTGTAGAGTGAGAGGCTTACATTACACCACTGCACCACAATACCTTTAAGAATCAAATTTCTTTCAAAGTCCAATTTGGTTTGCTCCAATGTTATCGAGAGGTATGACATTGGAGGATAACCTTCTTTTACCTCGATCTTGGAGCCTTTTTGCATTACAAGTCATTTATCCTTCACATTTGAAAACTCGCAACCATTTGAATTTTTAACCGATTTGCAAGATTCTAGTTTCACATATAATTTCAAACTCTTAGGGACAGGGTTACTTTCCACGAGCCTGTTCATGTTATTTTTATTTTTCAACATCTAATCAAACGTCGAGCAATGTTTTTGGGACAGACACCCTGTAGGTGTAGTTTTCAAGAACGAAATTTTAACACGTTCAAGATTACGAAATCAGAAGAGTTTGCAGCAGAAATCAAATAAGTTTATTTGTTTTTACTGCTTCACGTCTTATCAAAGAAAGATCAGCAGTTAGAACTCAAAGTTTGACACTCACCACCCGATATTTACGCGGCTTTATCTAATCAATAATCATGGCATTCCCTGATCATTCCAATCAAACGTCAAATAAATACTGTTTAATTCGACGTAACGACAGTACGGAGAGAGGTTGAGCTAATGCGACACCGTCTTACATTTATAAGTGACTGAAAATAAAACAATTCGTCTTTACTCTTCTGTTTTACAACTGCGAGAATCGAAGTATTTTCGTTAATTAATTTACGCTTACTTGTTGCCATATTGGAATTAATTTACGACGAAGATTGGCTGGTGATGAGTAACTTTTGTTACATGGATGTTGAAGTAGTAGCTTTGACAAATCATTCTTGAGAAAAACGAAGGATTAAAGTTAAAAGCACATGAATGTTCGATAGAGGCTTATACGAATAAAATGTCATCATCTATGAGTATAGGTAAGTCTCCTCTACGTTATGGTTAGATCGCTTAGTTGATTGTCTCTTCTACTTTAAATTTTCATTTTAGGTAAAAGAATGAAACGGGTTCTCAAACGGTTCGTTGTGTGGAGTGGCCACTTTAGCAGTTCTCTTTTCTTCGTGTAGTTCCTATCAGATTGTTTTCTTGTATTTGTATTAGTATCTATAGCATTAGAATTGTAATTTGTTCGCTAGTATGTTGTAAATTTTAGATGAAAATATCCATAAAACGTTCTTCTCGATCGCTAAGACCAACAAGAGTATCGTGACTCTTGACGTTCCGTTTTTGTTGGGTAATTCCCATTATGTTGATTGACATTGTTAGAACCTTTGATTGACATTGACACGTTGACATTGTAGTAGATAGGTGCATGCTTTTAGTGGTTGTAGTGGTAGAGATCTCGAGCCTTCAGCACAAGGTAGATCCGTTCGAGTTGATACGGCAAGTTTAGGCCTATAAGTTAGTTGTTTATATGAAGCCGCCACGAAAAAGAGAGAAAGCCTTCAGCTAATCTAAAAGAGCACAAGAAAAAACCTTATATTGTGAAACTAGAATAAAAGTGTGTAGATGAGTTCAGATAGACAACCGACAAACTCACAGAGAAGTTCCGAAGAGTTTATATAGGCTTTGCAACTGTCAAAATGCGTTTTCCTTGAGAAAGTTAAAAGTACAAAAGTTGGTCATCTGCCTTACGTGAAATTCAAATCAGGAAAGCAGTGACGGCCTGGATAGAAAATTTTTGATGGATGTTCTAAAAATCGGAATCTCTGTCGGCAAATTAGTAATACGATGTAACCAGGTTTACAACTGCTGGATATGTAAACAAATTTTTTTTTTTACATTTCAACTAAAAACTTACAATGCATATTACTTAATAACACTACTTACAAACTACTATACCCTACTACTACAACAATACCATTTGGAGCGAAAACTACGTCTACCTCATGGCTACAAATAACAGGAAACACGAACATAGCACTACACGTTACGACTAGAAAGACAAAGATAGCACAGGAATTACACGTTACTAACTGCACGGGGAAAAAAAGAGAAACGTTTACTTAGAGAGAACTTGGTGGCTTTATGGCTTATAACTGAGATCTAAATATTTCTAATCAAAACGACCAGTTTCATGAATAAATCGGAGCGTTAAAAGAAGTATATCTTTATTGAGACTAGCGGGAAAATCTTTATCACCGTACAATAAAATCCGCATTAGAAACTCGTTTGAAGGATTGGTATGTCCAAGTGGTCGTAATAAAACGGAAACACCAGTGAGAAGATCTCTACGTGGTACGTCAAAAGAAGGGCAGAGCAACAAAAAGTGCTCCGTATCCTCAATGCCATCATTGTAAACAAATGATTTGTGGTACAAAATTTTAAAATAGCCTTGAATAGCCGACTCATTATAATAAACACGTGGACGTACAATAAACTTGTAACCTGTAGGGAGACGCTATCAACTCCCGTAAAAGAACAGTGATCAAAATATAAGATAAACCTGTAACTGGAGAGAAAACTATTAAACCTGCAAGAAAATCAAGTTGGCCTACTCACTTACCAACAACGCTATCATACCAAATTATTACACCCAATACGCATTTCATCGCACACTCTTCAGTTTGATAAGCGAAATGTTGGATAAGCGAAGAATTATCCCAAACCGAAATCCAGCCAATTCTTTGAGTGAATGGATAAAATCTTTTACAGTCACTCTCTTCTTATGAAATTTTCAGGAGACGCTATCAGAAAGTGTTGCATACCCAAGTGGAATGGAAAACCGTCCTATCAGCAATCTCACAATATCAAAAATGGAATTAGTTTCAAACAAGAATGCTTCAACAACAAGCTTGGTAGCAAGGATCAAATGAGTGGCCACGAGAAGTTAAAAGGATCTTCAAACATATTTGTATATGAACAAAATGAGTTGGAAACAAGGTTTGAATAAACCTTTTCAACTAAGCGGGCATCGTTTAGGAATTTTTCAAAATTCCTTCAGCTTGCGTCAAAAGAAATTCCTGACCCCAGATTCACATTCAGCACCCAAATTTGAGTCTAACTGCAAATTCTCGTAATTTTAATGTTAGCAATTTCAGTTTTATGAGCATAGCAAATTTGAGAATTTGTAAGGGATTCGATCGTGTATGAGTTACACCCCGAATGATTTTCACGGTCAAATCCCTTATAGATTCTCAGATTTATTTTCGCCATACATCGAAATATATCGAAATCAGAAACTCTATGAACATAGAAATTTACCCTTAGACTAAACTTCGGGCACTGAATCCAAATCCATGGTCAGAACTTCGTTTGAAAAAATTATCAAAAATTTCCAAAACAGGGCCGTTAATTGAAAAGGTGTATTTTAATGGCCATTTTAATCCTGCTGATTTATTGATCGCAAAATGTAACATATTCAATCCTTTAATACCAGGATCAAAAACAGGGTTTTACGTTTGAGAAGTTGCAGTTCTCCGATCATACATCAGATTCATTGAAACTGTTGATCATTGTTCAGAAAATATTTCACACTTGGAAATAACAAGCTTCTCAGGCAAAATCGGTGGAAAAGTTCTTAGCTAAGAAGCAATTTCATAAAAATTTTCATCATAAAAAGGCGTTTAAATTTCTTGCTGAAAATTACAAATCAATCACCCTCACAACATTAAAAACTATGAGAACAATGACTAGATGCTCAAATGCTTTGAGCAACACTGCGACGAACAACATTCATGAAATTGACCTTAACAAGATTTGATCACTTCGCTTACATTGTTGTAGCTAAATTGACTTTTTAGGTGAATAGAGGAAACGTCGTAATCCTAATGAAATCTGTTGGATATATGTAGCTTAAACAAGTAAAATGATAACATTGAGTTTGAAAATTTTTCAAACTCACACGGCATTCGGTCTGCGACGCAGGCTAAACGGCATCGTTTGAGTAAAAAACATTCCTTGTTTGAGAAGACACTTTTCTCTTGATATCACGGCAATAATATTGGCTGGTAACTAATGCACAAAAAGACATGTTCAAATAGGTTATAGAATTTATCTACAGAGCAGAAACTGCGCACGCATGCGCATAAACTCGTAACTTTGAGCACCCCTAGCTGCCTGCAACAGATTCCAAAATTAGGCAATACTTGATATTTTCTTCCTTGGGTCTCAACTACCTATCATCGATTTATCATTTCAAAAAGCTTATCTATCCAAACATTTCCTTATCTCAGATTGATCGATGACGTCATTCTACGCAGTTTCTGCTCTGTCGATTTTATCTGAATGAAATCGGCTATTTGTTCTGAAAATGAAATTATGAGGGATATTCTCAAGGCAGCCCCTTCAAGGACCTTTAAAGCAAGCCCAAAAACACGACCAAATTTACAGCCTTACAACAATGACTTTTTCATGCCTTGGAAAGTTTATCCGTTTGGGCTGATGCAGTTGTAATCCATAGGTAGATTTATGACAATGTTTCTCTTGTTTCCCTGTGCTCTTTGACTTGACGATGCCGCTTCGGTCAACAGAGACTCATAATATCGTCAGAAGTGGGCTTTCAAAGTTGTGAAATTAAAAAGGAAAAACTTAAAAATCTCTCAAGGGAACAAAATTCGAACGAAAAACGAGAAGTCTTTTGAATCTAAAGTTCTAGAACAAAGGCAACATTGCGTTGCAGTTGCCGCTACCGTCGTGGTTTCATGAACTCGCTAATGGCCTTCAAACGGGGGTTAAGTTTCTTGGCTTGCCAGGTAGTAAAAATTGTAACTGGCAATTCATATCTCCTTCAGATTGACAGAGGCTATTGGAGAGGTCAATGCCAAAAAGATAACAATAATATCGTTAAGAGACCGACTGTGCAGTGCAGAAGCATCGCTGATCAAATCGAAAAACAGGGAGAGCTACTACAAAACTCAACTTGAAAATGGAAGCAGAGAATTTAAAAGATTGAGGCTTGAAAAGGAACAAGCGCAGGGTAAGCAAGACCTATGACGTAATTTCTTGCATTCATCGCTAAATACTTTCTTTCACCGTCCCATTCAACGATCTATGCTGAGACTTATAAAGAGTGCAAGGGTAAGCTTGAAATCCTTCGAAAAATTGTAGCTTTGTAAAGGCTCATATCAAGATTTCAGGACGAGGATGTCAACAATAAACAAGTTGCAATTACTAGTTAATCTCAGTTTATGCAGCAAAAACCCGCGTACAAGAACCTACAATTTTGCAAGTCATCCTACGCTCTTAAGACAAGCAATACAATGGGTAGGTTCTTGTGAAATGATTCAAAATCTTCAGCTTGCAGCTAGTGAGTTTTCACCTAAGCCGATACGTTCTGGATGTGTTAAGGCCTTAGAAGCAATGATTCATGTCTTTTTAAAGTGATTCTGGTCGCAAAGAAGAATACAACATGAATTGCAATCAATTAAAATTATTGTCGTCATCCTTGTCCTGAAATTCTTAACAAAGTAGCACTTTCCTACGATGTATTTATATCAACATATCATCCAACCAAAGATTGTGCCAAAGAAAACTATACATCAGTGGAAAGAGAGAAATCGATGCGATCTCGTCTTCGCTTTTCCCTATTTGAATTGCTGGATAATCGATACTGTGAGGATATTTGTTGTTGCTTATTTTGTTGCATTGTTATCCTTCCACCAGTTATCAATATTCTCTCACTACATAGCTCCTCGAACATATTGTTTGACCTTCACTTAACTTGCAGCTTTTTTACTACTTCTTCGTTTGATATTTTTCGACTGTATAGATGCCTTCCTTGCGAGTCTTGCTGGCAAGATCTTGACAATTGCATTCGAATTTGATTGAATTTGATCCTTTTTGCCTCATCCAATTTTAAAATTTGTAGGACTTGCTGATCATCATCGGGAGCAACAGCTTCAAGCAGAAGAAGAGTTTCAACTTCTTCTTAAAACACAGAGACAACACATTCAGATGCTTCATGAACATTTAACGAATGAGGAGTTGGTAAGTAAATTAAATTTTTCTCGTAGCAGCTTTACCTCTTATCGATATTATCAATTCCTAATATCAGACACTTTGTGTACAGCCTATTCATATAAACCATTGCCCGACCTAAAGTTAAAGTTCAATACTGGGAGAAAAACAAAGACATATCAGCCGATTAGAGTCAAACAGCAAAAATTCTATTGAAACCTAAATCTATACCTCCATAAAAAATGACTCCTTCACTCTTCTAGATGGTCAAACAAAGGGAATATGATAGACATGAGATTGTTGAGATAAAGCACAAGATCAAAAACCTGCAGAAAGAACTTGAAATCGAGAGGGCCATGAAGAATGAGGCAAAGAAAGAGCTAGATGACATCCAAGCAGAACTCGACGATTTGCTTACCGAAACTAATGGCCTAAGAATCAAGCTGAACCAATCAAAACAAGAAAACGAACGCTTGACAGAAGTACACAAAGATGAAATTGCCGAGTACAAATCTATGAACGAAAAAGAATTCCGTGAAGAATTGGAAATGAGAGTTGTTGAGGCCCAATACATCGCACACCACAAATTTGATCAAGAAAGATTTGCAATGGTCAAAGAAATCGAGAATTATCACAAGAAATGCAAGGAACTCGAAGCAGAAAAGCAGAAATACGCAGGAGAAGTGCAACATCAGCAAGCAGAATTGGAATCGATACGAGCGGCGGGTGAATCGATACGAGCGGCGGGTGGATCAATTAAGCAGCAATATATCGATAAGCTTAAGCGCGAAACGGAGTCATTAAATACAAGTCTGGAAATAATGACGGCAAAGCTGGATAGTCTTGAAACGGAGAAGCGAGAACTGGTGGCCAGTGTCAGTCTCAAGGATGGAGAATTGCGCAGAGCCCAGCAATGGAAGGGTAGAGCTAAAAAATTGAAATTATTTGAAGACAAATGTAAAGACATTTTGGACAAAGATGAAAACATCCAAGAGTTGGCAAATCGAGCAGAACAAGTACAAGATAATAGCAGTTTCGAGCTTGGAAATGACGCAACTGTCGCGCTTCAAGAAGAGGCTGTCATTGAGCTGCATACAGAGGCTGCTGATATGCTACAAGGAAATGGTAATAGGAATGTTTTTAGTGCTACGGCTAGCGCTGAGAATATCAGACTGAATGAAAGACTTCGAGCAATTGAAAACGAGATTTTCATCAGAGATTCAAAAATAGCAGATCTGGAAAGAAGGAATAGTATACTTTCTGAAAAGCTAAAGATAAAAGACGATGGAAGCCTAGGAGAACTGAAAGCTTTGCAGGAAGAGTTGTCGTTTGAGAGAGAAACAGTTAGAAGAAACTCACAGGAATGGACTGAGTTGGTATGTAAATTTGATGCTGATCGGAACACCTGGCAGGAAAAGATTGATAAGTTGAAGGAAGAAAATCAAGCTCTGCAGATAAGTTGCGAGAAATACGCTGAAACAATCGAGCAAAACAAAGTCGAGATCGAAAGCCTTCGAAAGACTGTGTCTTGCATGAAAGGGTTCCAAGAAAAGAAAAGTGAATTATCACACGAATTATACGATAGTACTACACTTTTGGATGAGCTCCAGAAATCAATAAAATGTGAGGTTGCTAATTTGACCAGTGAAGGTTCTAACCTGCAGCCTGATTTGAAGCAGAGAGATGCATTAGTTGAAGATATGCAAGGACAAAGTTGCACTACTGTGAAGCTGCAAGAAAATGAGGATAGGCTTGAGAAAATTGTAGACAAAACAAGAAAAAGTCAAGAAGAACCTGACACGAAAAGGGAAGATGGCAAGCTTGCAAGCGAGTTACTGAATCTTGATAAAAGATTGCAGGATTTAAAGGGATATAATGAAGAACTTGAGGCAAAGAACAAAGAGCAACATCATGAAATCAAAGAACTGAAAAACAGGCTGCGGTGGCAGGACAGTGGCACACATGTGGAGGATCTTGAGAAAGAATTACAAATGGTTAATAAAAAGATGACTAAAATGATGAATAAGGAAGAAGAGCTGAGAATAATCAATGAGCAACAGAAAATTGTTATCCAAGAGCTTAAGGAAAAGCTTCTGGAAGTTGAACAGGATTTGAAAATGAAAGAAGAGTTATTCAAAAATGATGTACATAACCTCACCAGGCAAAAGGATTGGATGAAAACACGAAAAGAAAAATTGTCTGCAGAGAATTCCGAACTACAGAATCAGCTCAACGAGCAACAGAGGAAAACTAACGAGAGCAAGCTGGAGGCGCAAGAAGTTTTTTCAAAAATAAAAGCTGCCCAATTTGAGCTAGCTGCTTCAGAGTCAAGCAAGAAAACTTTAGAAAAACGCTGTCAAAAGTTGAAAAAACAGCTTGCAGATAAAGAAATTGAATGTAACAACTTTGAAACTAATTACAACGAACTGCTCAAGGAATTTGCGAATGAAGAGAAGAAACATCGTCAGCTGAACAGAGACAGTGACATCGAGGCAAACGTAGATAAAATTGAGTCTGCCAAGAGACAGTTCGATAGGAAAGTCATTGAACATGAGGCAAGGCTTACTGAAAGAGAGGCCCAGTTGGACAAGACTGAAGCAAAGCTCGAAGAATGCGAAATAGCCCTGGCTAAGAGTGAAGAGAAGAGGCATGAATCTGAGAAGGATTTAAAGTACTTACGAAAACTGTTCAACAAATGGACGATCGACTTTGATGAAATGAAAGCAGAGAATTCTGGGCTGAAGAAGGAATTGAAGACATGCAAGAAATATTCAGGAATCGGGAAATATGATGAAAAAAAGTTTGGAAAATTATTGGAAAATGAAAACTCAGATGTGCAAGTGGCTGTAGAAAGAGTGGAAGACAATAATGAACAGAGGATCGTGTATGAAAGTAATGAAAAGAGGAAGAAAATGGATGAAGAAAATGAGTTGCATAATGAGATGAGAAAACAAATCAGACTATTGAATAGTGAATTAGATAGCCTCAAAGAAGATTTCGAGAAGGCTGAGATCATGATCCATCTTGATGGATGCAAAGAAGATTTTCAGCGAGCAGTAATTGATATCCGTCTTAACAGCCTTAAAAAGGACTTTGAAAAACAAGAGATGGAAATTCATATTAAGATCAAAACACAGGGTGATGAAAAGAAAGTGGTCCAAATAAGAAGTAATAATTTTGAAGGGTTGAAGGCAAAGGCAGAGCAAGGGGCTTTTGAAATACGACCAAAAAATGCGCTGGGGAAACTTGATGATAACAAGGAGGCTAAAGATGTACGAGTTTCTACTGTAACGATAGATTCTACGATGAAAGAGCAGGAGGGCAAAAATTTTGAAAATAAGAAAAAAAATTATGGGTGTAATCAACAAGGAGAGCTCGTTGAAACATATCGCAGCGAGTTCAAGGGACGTGATAAAAGAAACGTACAACAAGGGTTGGACAAGAATGTAGATCCAGAAGCTTGGAGGTCAACTTTCATGACAGAATGCGCGGAACCAATAACCTCTGAGGTGAATCAAGCTGGGGATGAATATTCTAAAGATGTAAAGAAGAAGTCAAATGTTTATAAGATTGTCGAGAGAGACATAGCAGAGTCGCGCAGTGGAACGTGGCAAGTGACGGTGACTGAAGCAGGAGCAAAGGTGCATCAACGGTTCAAATTGGGAACTATTAATTCCAGAAGTGACAGTGATGAAGATTTTTGGGGAATGGAGTTAAACGAGAGCCCAAGAAATATTAATCTGAGAGACGCTAATGAATGCAACAAAGATTTCGAAGTGCCTAGACCAGCAGAAAACCCAAACTGCATACAAGAAAATATGGCTGAAAATAATGTACCCAAGGAGTCGGAATGGACAAACATCGCCGAGGTCTGCGTCGGTAAAGGTTCTGAGCAAACGACGATTGCTGAGAATTGTGTTGGTGAAGAGTCTGGAGCAGTGATGACTGGCAAAGATTATGGTCGTGGAGACTTAGGAGAGGCGATGAGCGGCAAATATTATAATGCTAAAGATTTCGGAAGGAATACAAGCGCCGAGAATTACGTTGTTAATGAGCCACGACAGACAGTCCAAGAGATTCAAGGCGGTGATCAGTCCAAACAAGGCACTAAGTCAATTCTTCACACTGCCGGTTTCAAGATATCACGGAGGTCCGAGAAAAAGAAAGTCGGATTCAAAGACAACGTAGATGTGCATTATTTTGATGACGATGATTTCTATGGTACATGGAATAGGACACCGTTGTTGAGCGGGTTTGAAGGGAAATGGAATATTCATATTGATGTAAATGGGGTTGAAGAAGATGATGTAACAGGGGATAAAACAAAGGAAAATGTTGAAGCTCATTGTAACCTTAGTTCTGATGCTGTGAAATCAACGGTAGAAGAAGGAGATAAAAACGAGCGGAAAGAATCATCGAGAGGTAAGCTTTCATCGCTAAAGCCTAAGATGCAAACTTTTTTAACATAGTTGTGTACAGTAAAATGCCGCAAACAAGAACATAGGAAAATAAAGATCGTACAGGATAATTTTTTGGAAAAAGGCCTTGAACGATAAGAAACAAGAACGGACTGATTTCTTCCATGTTCTTATCATATGATAAATCTTAGTGCTTTTAGTCATTACATTACATTTGTTTATAGAAAAACAGAGCTTTGTTCGAGTTCAAACACCTAAAAATGGTTTCTTAAGGGTAAGGGTAAGTAAATCATTTGGCCATTCTGTGTGATACAGTTCATTTTGTCCACAACAGGTTACAAATTCCTCCAATATCTATAGTGCAGTCACGCTTCCCCCAAGTTCATCATCATCATTATCATTATTAATTTATTTTAAGTAGGCTATAATAAAATTAAAACAAATAGCTAAATTACAGATAACTAAGGCCTACTTTATACAATTTTTACAATGTCTAAAAAGATTAAGAAAAAAAAATTTACCATGTTTATACATAAATATAAAATACAGGGAAAAAGTTCAAGTTCATCAGATAATTTTTGAATGTAGGCCAGACACTTTTTATTCGACAGCCTGCCAAACGTGCAAAGGTTTTTTACGTACTACCGGGTGAGCCAGAAAAAAGTTCCCACTTGTGAAAATTCATAGCATCAAGAGAACTTCACAGATCTGAATGATTCAAATTCCAGTTAAAAGACAAAAGATCGAAGTATTTTTGTAATTTTTCTGGCTGCCTTACTAGAAATATAGGTAAATTTAACTTTTAAAAAATTTCCGGGTTGCAAAATGACTGAGAAAGGGCCTAAAACATTGATCAAATCTTAAAGGACTCCTCGCACTGAACAATTAAGAAAATACAATTTCTCATGGTTGCAAGCCATCCTCGTACATTTATTGTCATGGGATTGAAAATTCATAGTATTTGTTTGAAAACCTACGTCCTGTAACTCTTGAGAGTGGTGAAAGGCCCATTACCTATTGTTCTGTGTCAATAGAGTCCTTACGATTTGATCGATGTTGTAGGCCCTTTTTCAGTCATTTCGCAACGATGAAATTTTGACAAAGTTGAATTTATCCATACTTCTAGTGCTGGCAAGACAGTAAGAAAAATCACAAAAATACTTTGATCTTTCGGCTTTTAAATGAAATTTGAATCATTCAAGTCTGTGACGCACTCTTGGTGCTACGAATTTCTTAAAGTGGGAACTTTTTTCTGGCTCACCCGGTATGTAAAGGGACCAATGGATCTGTTCTACAAGAATTTATTCTTCGTTTTCACAGTCAAAACACAAAATACATGGCTTGATGGTGAGGAGGATATGCTGAGCAATTTCATCTTAAATCAAAAGAAAGCGCAAAAGTCTGCAAGCAGTCCATCGAAGCCTAATCGAGTAGATGACGTGGTTGTTGCAGTCGACATAGAAGACGTGGTGGCTAGTATTGAGAAGCCCGGGGATGAACTCAACAAAAACGGCACGAAAGTTGAAAATGATGTTGACAGAAAATATGGAGATTCTGAAAGCTATGTTTTGTGCAAGGCAGAGGGGAATTCAAATGCAGATTCTGGTGCACTAGGAGAGGAGAAACTCGACAAAATGGGCAGAAAAGTTGAAAATGACGTCGACAGAAACGATGGAGATTCTAAAAGCCATGTTTCATGCAATGCAGAGGAGAATGTAAAGGCAGATTCTGGTGCACAGGGAGAAAATAAAGTCATCGAAAAGGGTGCACAAGTTAGAAATGACGTGGACAGAAACGATGGAGGTTCTGAATACCATGTTTCTTGCAATGCAGAAGAGGATGTAAAGGCAGATTCTGGTGTACAGGGAGAGGAAAAAGTCAACAAAACGGGCGCGAAAGTTAAAAATGACGTGGACAGAAGCGATGGAGGCTCTGAATGTCATTTTGCGGGCAGTGCTGAAGAGAATTTGAATGCGGATTTCGAAGCAGACAGGGAGGATAATGTCACTGAAGATATCACAGTTAGTGAAATTAATATGGCGGACTTTGATTATTATGAAACTGTTGAGCCTTTGGATGACGGGTCAACTGGAACTCACGAAGAAAACACCGGTAAACAAGATGATTCACGAGATTCAAAGCAAACAACTTTGACAGCTGAGCCTATTGAAAGAAGTGATATCACTGTGGAAGAACCCGTAATGGAACCAGTAAATGGTGACTCACTAACTGATCCCCCCGAGCCTGTATCAAGTAGCCTTTCACTTAGTTCACTCTTAAGGCCTGCATTTGGCGTGGCAAGGAACAGTTTATTGCCACCACTGGCTCCAAGAAAAGGGGCAATGCCGCCACTTGATTGCAAGAAAATGAACATGTGATTATCACTATCACTTGCTAATTGTGCAACTGATTAAATTGCTATTTAAGTGTTAGAATATCGTGAATAGTGATTTAGTTGAGAAATAAATTCTTTTGACGGAAATGATTTTATCCTTCGTACCAGAACATATGAATATTTGCTATGCCACTACTATCTGCCCTGAGGGAGCAAAGGGCTCGAATATTGACAAAACTTTTAAACTGCATAAGATGTTATTGCCTAATTCTTTCAGCTGAACAGGTTGAGGAGAACTTTGCCACAATTCCATTAACAGTATCTCTGATATCATCATTACTTTTGGAATTACAGCGTTTTAAGCTTTATGAAAGGATGCACTAGAGGTATAGGAAGCTCTGACAAAGATAAAATACGCCATTAATTGTAAACTGATTGGGGAAAGTCAAGATGATCTGTACACAAAAACCTCAGTTTTTGAGGATCTACAAGATGGTGGCAAGCAAAAGTCTCTATTTTTTATGGTCTACGATTTAGCAATTTGATGATCTCACAACTACAAAACTGCCAAGAAAGTTAAAATGCTGACTCTGAAAGTAATGACCATAGATAAAATGTTTCTCCGGGAATCATGGAAAAGGACCTAAAGTTACCGTAGATCTATCCAATTGAAAGATCTAGGCAATAACAGTTTACACATTCGATTTTAAAGTTTTGAAAGATTCAAACTCCTGTGCTTCCAGCAGCTTTCATTAGACTTGTGAGGGCTGTTCGACCAAGAGTCATGCCACAAGCTCTGTCACAAAATTCACGTCCTCCACGATTTCTTAAAAATTCAACACTTTGGATATTATATATCTACCTTTAACTTATCCTGCATTCACACTGACACTGTTAAACCAGCTTTATCTAAACCAGTTTGAATTTCAACCAATCAAATGACTGGATTTGTCTGATTGACCAATCAGAAGGCCCTATTCAAAAACCTGGTTTCATTTAAGCTGGTTTACATTGCAGTGTGAATGGGGCATTAGTTTTAACTTTGCAGTAAACGGCCATGGAAAAACTACTTAATTTAATTCCAGAGTTAAATTCCAGAGTTTAGTGTAAGAAGAAATATACATGATGAAAATGATTTTAATTCAATCAGTGAAAATTGAAACTCAAGATGTTTAAATTTGAATAAATTACATGTACCTAAAGAAATGATTTTTCTTGAACAAATTTGAAAAAGAAGATTACACTAAAGATGGCAAGCGAGGAACTTTTTACCAAGATGCACTGCGTTCTTTGATCGAATTTCTATAAAATCGTTAAGTATTCGTAATTCGAATGTAATGCATCTTGGTAAAAAGTTCCTCGCCGCGATCTTTAGCGTAATCGTCTATTGAAAATTATCAATAACACACTAATATTAGAAAATTGTAATATTTACAGAATATTGTAATATTTCTGCATTATTATGCCAATGCAGTATCTATATTATTCTATAAACAAAGCCTAACGCTAGTCTTTGGAGGCTTAACTATTATCTTCTAAAAATAATAAACCATATTTAGCGTTTTACGTTAGTTTGGATATATATGATTTTAGTTTAGGGACCGCATACATATTGATTATTTCCCAACAATGTCGCTTTTGTTAAAACACCACCTCCTCCTTACAAAATGTCAGTCACCTAAATTTCGATATAAACAACAAATTTTTGCAAAATAGGTCTAACTTAGTGGAATCTACTTTACTAGGTCTGCCTGGTTTATAACTGAAATGTGCGAGGCCACTTAGAATAATACTGAGAACAACAGGGAACACAAAAATCTTGTTCAAACCTTGTGATTCTTTCAGTCTGGAATAACAGAGAGTCGGCGAGTCTTCTCACTCCACGCAGTAGTTTCGACAAGGCGTTTGATTAGGAGTAGACCTTAATTCAACCGTAGGAGTGTGGCCTCACAATGACTCGGCAATGACAAGAAAAATGAGTGGTCTTTGGTTTCTGTTTTCATCTAAATTTGATGTCTTGAAGTGAAAAGCTTGTGAAGATGGCAACCGAATAGCAGGAGGAATGCATAACTCAAGATCCAAGTAATTAATATTAAACTGTATGCTCTCTTCTTCACGGTCAATCGTATCCTTGGAGCAAGCTGCATTGAATCTACGATGGTCCTTTGATTGTTGAAAATCTTTGGAGGCATCGGTAAGGTAAGTTGGAGGAAATGGGTCAGAGTATGGAAAATATGTCTTTGACCAATTCATGAAATTACTAATATTGCGTTTTAGTTGAAGAAGATCAGTTTCCATCATGCACAAAGACTATTCCACTAATTAACAAAAGGTGTAAGTTTACAACTACGGGCATTTTGCTTGTGGGGGGGGGGGATTTATAACTCGTAGAAGCTCGGTGGTAGCCATTTAGCAGATCTGCGTCGTCATTTAGCAGAACAAACTACTCTCCACAATCTCCTTTGTACTCGTCATAATGCTATATTTCAGAGTCAAGCAATTGGATGACAAACTTTTCATGGATTTAACCAAGGGCAGTTCGGACACTATTGTTGTGCTGTATGAACTAACCAAGAAACAATAATGATTCAATACTCACCCCAGCCAAGCAATATTTGTATTCCGTTACAACATCGCACTTTGTGTTAGGCCCGGGCTTCACATTCTGCATCCAAACTTAACTGCAACAACATTACGCTTCTCAAGCTTACCTTAACGAAATGTCCTCGCAGCGACGAGCCCTTGAGAGAAATTTCCCTTAGAGGATTGTCACTGCGAGGTCATTTCGTTAGGGTAAGTTTGGGAGGCAGAATGTTGTTGGAGTTGGGATTCAGAATTTGAAGCCAAGGCCTAACTAAAGTACGATGTTGCAACGGAATACAAACATTGCTTGGCTTGGGTGAGTATTGAATCATTATTGTTTCATGGTTAGTTCAGACAGCAGAACAATAGTGTCCGAACTGCCCATGATTTTATATATTTGACCCCCTTCCATTCAATAATTTTAAAATTATTCATAGACAACACAATATTCATCGCTGTCTCTTTTCCGACTTTCCAGATGTCCGTGATTCTTTTTCTTATGTTTTTTCATAAAGTACCTTTTTGCATGTCCTCTCTGATCTTTTTCTTGAAAGTATTCAAGCATTAATACCTGATCGCGTTCTTTCTCTAGTTTCTGCTCTTGCTTACGTTCATGTTCCTCTTTCCGCTCTAGTCTAATATCTCTCCCGCTTTTCTGTTTTTCCCAATGGTCCTGTTCCTGTTCATGTCCATTCTTGTCTCCATAGTCGTCCTTTTGACTGCGTCTTCGGGTACTGCCTTCCACAGTAAATGAACCTACCTTTGATCGGACAATATGATGTCTCCTTTGACCATCAGGAGTGTCTAAACCAGTCACTGAATTTGATCCGTTTGCAAATATGAAAATAGGATATTCTGTTCTTTGCATTGGCGGCTTGAGTACCTGCAAGGATAGCACTGATGAGTCTGTGCGTACAGATAATAATGAAGGTGCCAAAACTAAAACAAATTTTCAAATAAACTCTGGCGTCCTCTTGAATCATCTTATGGCAAAATCTCTATACCAGGGTTTTAGGACACCCAATGAACGAATCTTGGTCTCTTTGTTTTGATGTTTGTTATCTTCTTTGTTTTGTCTCAAATTGTGTCTTCAAATCAACTTGGCCTAACAACTTCAACTTTGCATGATCATTTGAATCTAACTACTTTGTATTCCTGTGTGTTAGTGCGGCTTCGCAGAAGAAACAGTTTTTCAACAGCATCAAACAAGGGTGTCTTAAGTTGCGCGACAGCGTCAGCCTTGGAGGTGTACACTTTTAAACAACTCTACGAGAGACGGACTTCACTTTCTACCCCTAATTTCTCGAAACGGCACAAGGGAGTTTTAGATGTGGCATACCTCTGTTGTCTCCTTGCAAAATGCATCAAAATCTTCTCTTTTCCTACAGTAAAATCCAATGCAACATGAAGGATCCATTTTACTAATTGCCATCTTTCTTGGAAATGGGCATCGAAAGGTCTGGAAAGAGAAGCAACGATTCAATTTTCTGCTCGGAAAAATGAGAAAAATCTGGTAAAATTCCGACTACCAATGAACCACACTTAAAGGTAGTCTGTCACGCATTTGATTGGGTAATTTGGACAATGCAAGAATAGGAAATATCAATAGCTGTTAATCCTCTGACTTCTGACTTTCTACGGCCGTAGAAAGTCAAAATGGTTAGCCCTCCTTTGTTTCAGATACACAGATTCACAAAAGAAATCTGTTGCGTTGAGCGCCGAAATTGTCGCAGCCAATCAGAGCCGTGACAGACTGCCTTTAAAGGAAGTATATAGCCTAGAGCTTGAAATACTAAACGTTTAGGGCTTGACTCTTCATCAGCAGTAACGAGAAAAAGTATGAACATTATCTACATCTACTTACATCTACAGGGAAATCATTATTTGACATATCCACCATTGGCTGTACGTAATGTGGGTCTAAATGTAACAGTTTATTGTCTGAAAAATATTAAAAATACATATAGAAAATGCAGTGAGATTAACTAAGTGGTTACCAATGCAGCGAAATCGAGTAAATATATCTTACAGAAATAATGGTTACTGACAAATATGTTTTGTGTCTGTAAAGTAAGTTGCTTCCATCTGAATCTTGTTTATTTCACTTTAACATAAAGAATCAAATATCAAAATTTTAAAACTCTATCTAAGTACAATATTAACAAATTCTTGTATCATTTGACAACAAAAAGCTGGTTTGGCTCATACATTTGGTTGACAATGGCTCAAGCTGAAATCAATCGTTAGGCCTCAGGGATGACGATCAGTTTCACAAAATGACGATTCAAGTAGAATCATGGGCAATAATGCACCGCGTTTGTAGCTTGGAAATTAACGTTGCTACCTCGATATTACTATGGTTTTCTTCGTTATTTTCCCTTTGGCAAAAGCCTATCCAGTACTTGAAATCAAAATCAAATGGCTCTTGCGCGTCTGAACTGTTGGCTCCTACACAGCGTTCATCATTCAAACTGCCTCTAGTCCTTATCAGTATTATCTTCCAAAAAACGTGACGACCACTAGTAACACGTTTTTTATCCCCACACACCATGGGCAATAAATCACTATGTTTGTAGCTTAGAATTAAAGTTCATTACCTTGATATTGCTGCTTTTCTTTGCTGGTTTCAACTCGACCCAAGCCTAGCCAGTGCTAGAATTCAAATTCAAATGGCTCCTGCGCGTCTCAACAGCTAGCACCTACACAGTTTTCGTCCTTTTTTCGAACTTCCACTTACAATATGATAAGAGGAAGTTTGAAACGAAGATGAAAGCTGTGTAAGAACTAACTGTTCAGACACGCATGCGCCATTTAAATTTGAATTCTAGCACTGGCTAGGCTTGGGTCGAGTAGAAAACAGCAAAGAAAAGCAGTAATATCGGGTAATAAACTTTAATTTCTTAGCTACTTAGCTACAAACATGGCGCATTATTGCCCATGGTAGAATCAAAGAAATGAACTGAAAATCATACAAGTGTCATCCTCATCCTCGAATTCACCATGAAGGTATGCTTGACTTTGGCAGATTTCACCAAACAGGCATAGCCCTGTTAAAGGTGACCTGCAGACGAAAATTTTTATTGAAGCTAATGAGCAGCAGTGTTGAATAGTGATGAGTCTCATTTAACAGATTTTGATATCTTTTCCATTTTCGAGATATCCATCAATTTTTATGATTGACTGATGACGTCATTTTGCTTGCAAAATTAAATGAAGCATGTAAGGTTTTCCAAAGGGAAATCGAGTCAAAGAACTTTCCTTCAATTGACATGTCTTTCCAAACACCATATCGATTCATAAGACAATTTTGTTACATATATTGAGCTCACCTTAAATGTCTCCTACAACTATAACCTTTCAAAGATCACATACAGCTATATTCCAATACATTATCCTAGTAATCTGTAAACAAAATGACGTCTTCTGCTGAAACTTAAAATCACTGGATAACCTCAAAACGAAAGATATCCAAAAACTTTAAACAGGTCTTTTATCTTTCAACAGTGCCATTCATTTACATCAATGAAATTTTCGCTTCCGGCTGCCTTTAAAAAAGATATTCGAAGGTTATTCCAAAGTTTTCTACAAATATTTTTTCAAGATGCAATATCTCAGCAGTAAAATTCACGTAACACAATCAGTAAAGACTTTGACTCACCTTGAAATCCTACAAAGTATAATGAGTGTTTTGGTTTACCACCTATAATTCCTATACAATGATCTAGGGTCAGTAATGCCTATGAAAGAGAAAAGGTGAAACAAAGTCATCGTCATAGATCGTAAGAAAGAAATTGGTACTAATCGATGCAGTTTAAAGGGCCTGTTTCATCCAGCATTCCTTGCACGTGTCATCTCTTGGTTTTTTGCCTTGTTGTCGACATTTTTCATAAGAAAATGGCGAAAACAAAGGCAAGCCCAGAGGAGAAACGTGCAAGGAATGCTGGATACAACAACATTAGGATGACTTGAAGCATGCTTGAAGGGGTAGCTATATTTTCCTCGATCAGAAAGTTTGACTTGGCTGTAAATTATAAAAGCAGACAAAACATTTATGCGGCAGGATTGCCAGAAAATAGTTCCAATAAGATCCTTATTAACGATTCTTATCATACGAAAATTAAAACGTGAGCCTTAGCAGTTCCTTTCCCTCGTTCAAGTTCTGTTACTTAAGCCAATCGACTAAGTGACAGAGCTCCTTGCAATCCCCCTTGCATTAACAACGGGCTGAACTGTGATATAGAAGATCAGACATTGACGGATGTAAAGTCTACCGGGTGACTCAAAAATAATGCCCCATTGTTCGAAATATCATCGCAGCAAATTTACTTGCGCTATGACAATCAGAATTGATCCTCCTAGTAGCTGCAATATTGAAGTACTTTTTACATCTTTTTGGTAATTTTCAAGATAGTTGATACGTGGTAAATTCGAAGGATTCATGAAAGTAGTCTTGCATAATGTCAAAAAAATGATCCAGAACGCATGATCAAAGGTATCTCCAAATGAACGAAACGTGACTTGTCAGTTCTGCTATTTCCATAATCTTGTTTCAGATCAACAAACAAGATATTTTTTTCAGTTCCCATCTCATTTTTTCGGTTCTTTATTCTTATGGGTCATGCTAATTCTCAAAAGAATTTCGAATTGATCATTTGATCGTGCGTTTCAGGCTATTTTCCGGCTGTTCTGGAAGACTGATTTTCTATCTCTATGTCTTTAGCTATTAGAAAAATCGATCCCTGTAATCACTGCGTAACTATATTTGCAATTACTTGTCAAACAATTTTTTAATTCTTATACCTTTCTTAAATCATATACCGGGTGAGCCAGAAAAAAGTTCACACTTTGGAAAATTCATATCATCAAGGAAATTTCACAGAATTGAATGATTCAAACTCTGGTCAAAAGCCGAAAGGTTAAAGCATTTTTGTAATCTTTTTCGCTGTCTTACGAGCACTATGAATATAGCTGAACTGAACTTGGCAAAAATTTCATGGGTGCAAAATGCCTGAAAAGGGCCTAAAACAATGATCAAATCATAAAGGACTCCCCACACAGATCAATAAATAAAATGCAATTCTTCATGGCTGAGAGATATCTGCAGCACATTTATTGCCATGGGGCTGAAAATCTTTACTATTTATTTGAAAATTGATATCGTGTAACGCCTCTGAGAGGTGAAACGCCCATTGCGTATAGTTCTATGTAAGGAGAGTCCTTAACAATTTGATCAATGTTTTAGGCCCTTTTCAGTCATTTTGCACCCATGAAATCTTTATAAAGTCGAATTTATCGATACTTCTAGTGCTGGTAAGACAGCAAGAAAAATCACAAAAATACTTCAGTCTTTCGATTCTTAACCGGAATTTGAATCATTCAAATCTGTAAAGTACTCTTGGTGCTATGAATACCGTAAAAGCTCTATTAAGCCCCCCTCTCTATTAAGCCCCCCTCTCTAATAAGCCCCTCCCCTCTGAGTCAAAATTTGAAATAAGCCCCCCCCCTCTCTATTAAGCCCCCCCCACTTATACAAAATTCTAGAATTTACAAAATATTTTCCGTTTATTTAGCTATACAACCTTACATATTAATTTTAGTATGATTTGGGATAAAAACTGAGTCGAATTTGTGTATTTGAGCCGGAAAATTGTGTGTTGAATCCGCAAAATATGGAATAAAGGAACTGAAAAGCTACCAAATCTATCCTTTTCGCTTGATTTTGTGAATAAGCCCCCTCTCTCTAATAAGCCCCCTCTCTATTAAGCCCCCCCTCTGGAAGGTCCAAAATTAAATAAGCCCCCCGGGGGCTTAATAGAGCTTTTACGGTATTCTACAGTGGGAACTTTTTCTGGCTCACCAGGTAGATGAAAAAGTATTGAAAACATCCGCTCACCTTGATACAAGGGATATAAATTTGATTTAGGCCTTCTCCTCCTAATCGAACTGGTACTAAAATAAGCACTGCTCTCCACATTTCATCTTTGCAGTCTTTATTAGTGCAATTTCTACATTCAGTTGCCTTTCTAATTACATCTTCTTTATACACTGAAAGGAGAGCCGCAGAATGATTATCAGATCAAACAATATAAAAATTCGACATAAGGTCTGCTCTTGGCAAGGTCCAATGGACGTTCATACTACGATTAATCGATAAGCCCATTGAGGGACCATTATGGAAACAAGATCATATTGACCTTTTTAATGCTATCCCTTCCATTTTTAACCTGGGGTGTTTGTAAACTTCATTTTTAACTTTTTGCCCGTAAATACTATATTCCTGTAATTAGAACACTTTCCTTTATCAATTCTTATTGTACTTTAAGTTTGATGGCAAATTATACATACATACATCCCATTAAGAATAGGACAAAAACTGTTTTAACTTGACTTCAAACCGGATATGAAAACCTTACAGCGTTTACAGCAAGGTGCCAATAGCTGTGTGGCAGATTCATTGGCGGATGGCATAAGTTGTCAGTTCAAGGCTGCGATGATAAAACACCTGAAAACCACTGTTTCCAATGACAGTAGCCATGAAGGAAAGCCACAAATACCAAGGAAAATTTTCCTCATTTCAAGAATCAACAAACCTTTCACTGTAAAAAAGCAGTTCCTCTTCTCAAAGATCAACTTCCTTGTACGAGCTTCACCGCAGCAACAAGAATTGATGGTTGCAAGAATTATATGCCTAAGTTTTGATTCCGTACACACAAAGAAATCTAAGAACAGCAGTCTGAAATTTTTACGTGAAAGCCATTAAGTCCCAGTTTAGTAAGTAATTCAGTGCCATTGAGAATGTAAAAGAGTGCAATTCTTGTGTTGTTGCAATAATTGGGACCATGCAGTGAGACTGTTTTGTGATTTCATTTAGGGACAGTGCAATGTCTATTTTATGACATTACCGGCGCAACACGTAACGGGGCAATTACTTTTTTTCAGCTCGTTCAGAACTGGGTCAACACTTTTTTAATGCAAATATGAAGGCATTAGAATTTCATAAGCTCAAGGTCAAATTTGAAACATGTACAATTCTTCATTTTGGGGACAAAATTGTATGTGATGCAAGATGAGAAATGCTTGGAAGATTCGTTGCTTGCAAGAACGATTCATCAGTCATGTCTGTTCATCTTCAAGGTCAATCTTTTCGTTGACAAAGACTCGAAACGGCAAGACTGGATCTAATATGGTCTTTGGCTATTACATCGTTGTAACTTTCTGACAGCTGCTGTTAATGAATGCGAGGCAGATAGATTTTTAAGGGAGGCTGACAGGGCAGTTTGTTTTTTTTGCAATAACTGCATACAGGGCAACCAGGTTTTTCTGCAAGAACTTTTCGTCACCACCGGCCACGTCATAAAAATAAATTTTGCACTGCCCCCTTAATGGGCAAGTGATACCGGGTGAGTCAATAAAGACGCCCGGCGTTTGAAAAAATCCTGGTCCCTGAATATGAAAGCAATGGTGTTGAAAATTGTCTTGTTTTTTCCCCGATATATAAAATTAGGTTCAGTAATTTAGCCGGCTTTAATCGGTCATTCCTTCCTGTCGAAATAGGAGATTTTCTGTAGAAAGCCCCTTTCGAAAACCTGCAAAAACGAGCGAAAACAGCAAGCAAAATTTCCCTTTGTTCTCCTTCCTAGCAATAATGACCTTTGGATGTGCTCATGTATTTTGTTCTCATGGGAGAATGGAATCCCCCTGAATAAGTTATTCACACCAGGGGGAAGACTTTTCAACCCGCCAAAACGAAAGCACGTGGTAAAGCGTGCTGAAAGTCATCGCTGTGAGGTAAACACATTAGGGATTTTTGCTTGTAATTTTAGCACGTTTTTAAGGTTTCTCAAAGGGATTCATTTTAGAAAATTGCCAACAGATTCTGAACGGAGTGACCGATTTTAACCAGGAAAATTTCTGAAAATGATTGAACATGTTAGCTATTTAATCAGATATTGCAAAATATCATTGCTTATATATTCAGGGAGCAGCATACTTTCAAACGCCGGGCGTTTTTTTTTTTGACTCACCAGGTAAAACAGAAAGAATAAACCGTACAATACCTGTACAATCTTGTGCAACATATACACAAATTCCTTCCAGCATTGGATGAAGGGCATTTCCCATTGCTGAGCTGTAAAAGTATAAAGAATACTTTAATCAGAAGGGATATGATTCTTCCCAAAAATGAAATACACTAAACTTGACGAATTTTGGCCGAATAAATTTCAGAAAAAATACCTAGATTCTATGAAAATTTGCTTGTATTCACGGTGTATTTTAGCTAGTATTCTTCAAATTACAAACTGAAATCAAGCACATATGTCCGTATAAATAGCGTCTAGCATGTTTTACCTTTTACATATTGAAAGGAAATCGCAAAATGAAGCCTGTGGTTGTCTCCATGCTGTGACCTTCTCCGGTGACTCAGCAAGCAATGATTTTGTTTTCTAGCTTACATGCACTAATGTATTGATACATCAGTGATTGATAAATTGTACTTTGTCAGGAAAATTCAATGGTATCAAGTTCTCTGCAAGCCCTTCGACAAAGGGCCTGGATTTTGACATGGAAGAAATTTGCTACGCCTAAAGAATCAATCTGCCAGTACCATATGAACGCAGCCTTAGACTAAGTTCACATGATGTCGGCTCATTTTGAAAATGTTGAAAAATGTGACTGTGGCAAAATTTGAGCTACTTCACACAATGCCGTTTTCAAAATGTTCCGGTTAGAGTTCCGTATTAAAAAATCTACCGTCTTTGAAAATCTGCGGGCAAAAAAAGTGCTGTTTTCGTGTGAACGGGAGGGGAGACCTTACCATCACATTTTTCACTCACCATTTTCAAAATTTCCTGGCATCGTGTGAACGAAGTCTTAATGTTGTGGCTGTAGGGCCAAAATAGTTCTTGCTCCCTGTGGTATCATTTAATAGCATTGTCGAACAGATTGTGTGCAGTGCCGCCATATTGTAAACCCTTTAATGGAACGAAGGATGAGGCAAGCGACGACAAACATTGTATTAAACTTCATATTTATAGACATTCCATGTTATTTTGACAAATCCAGTATAAGACAAATCCACTTTTTCAGACATTTCCAGTTGAGATATAAAAGTTAATTAGACGTAAACATGATTTATTTGTTATTACTTAAAAACGTGTATTTTGTTATTTGTTATTACTTAAACATGTTTTATTTGTTTATTTGTTATTTGTAATTACTCCAAATCTTCAATTTTGCTGTGAGAGGAGAGATGGGGCTCTACCCGTTAAATGTGACTATATATGAACAAATCTTAAATTCTATTTTCACCTACCAGATCTGCGTATTTCAACAAGGGTGTTAGGACACGGATGTTTTGATTGATTATTTATTTACCTTGTTTTGATCCCTGTGTCTTGTTTTGTTGTCTTGTTTTCTGTTCTGTTTCGTCTTCAACTGAGCGTGCCTATGCCCAACTGCTCTCAAGTTGTTTGAATACAGCTCCCTTGTATTTCTGTCTTAGTGCGCCTTCGCACAAGATAGGTTTTAAAACCGAAATTGGGCCTAGGCACGCTGAGTTGAAGACGAAACAGAACAGAAAACAAGACAACAAAACAAGACATAGGGATCAAAACAAGGTAAATAAATAATCAATTAAAACATCCGTGTCCTAACACCCTTGATTTCAAACCCAATGATTGACAATGCTTTACTTGAGTGTTCAAGCCTGCATGCTAAACTGCAATGCTTTACTTGAGTGTTCAAGCTGATTATGCAAGACATTCTTAGCACAGGTTGGGTTCTTGAATTAGTCTTGTTTGTATCTAAATTGGAAACTCACCTGTAAAAATGTAACATATGTATATAAAGATCGTTTTATGTTAGATTTGTTAGACTCATTATCTTTATGTTTTGTTTTGTTTTGTTTTGTTTTAGTAGGCTTCAAATAGCAGTAATTTTGCTATTACTTTTAGCGTCTACTTTAAAGAAATTAATAATAATAATAAAATAAAGGGCCATCCTCCTTGCTGACCGTAGTACAACATTTACTAAGACTCTCTGGTCATAATTTAGATTCAGCAAGCTCGGCATCAAGGAATGGAATCCTCATGTCTGTTTCTAGATCCCTTAAGACGTTGTATGTAAATAGGTTCAGAGAGCATATACAAGGATCTAGAAGGCTGTCACAAATTTACCAATTCATTAAAAGGGGGTATGGGGAAGAAGAATTATATGTAAATGGTGAATTGAAGCATGAACATAGGTCTATAGTCGCCAAGTTTAGAATATCCGCACATTTTCTGCCCATTGAACTAGGCAGGATGCAGCAAAAACCAAGGTCGCAACGCACATGTACATTTTGTGCAGATACCCCATTAGGTGATGAGGCCTAGATCATACTCAGATGCTCTGAATTAAGTCTTGTAGAAACCAGGGATAAGTATTTTGGAAATATGAGTGATAGCTTTGGTGGGGATTGGGATAAGGGTGATAATGAAATATTAACTAAAATGCTTGGTAGCATGAACATTACAACAAACACCGAAACTATTACGTTTTTACAGAGAATATTGTGTATATGCAAAGACATTCCTGAGTGAAATTCCATATCCTAATTCATAGGACATATCAGTGCCCTCATGATTCCTCTCACAGTCGCAGATTGTTAGTTTGATGCTTAGTTTTTTTGTTAATGTTGGTTGCATTGTTACATATCTTGTAAACATTTAGCCCATGGTTCCCTGTAACATCGGTGTTTACTGTGATTATAACTGATATTGATATTGTTATTCGAATGTTTCGAACCAACTAGGTTCATCTTCTGCGAATCTAAATAATGATGAGTGGCAACACAGGGAAACCAGATTAAATGTTAATCCTTGCATTTATTGTTTGATAATCTACATTATTTTTCATTAACTTTGTTAGTTGGTAATTTCTCCTATTTTTTTGTAACTCCATTTCTTATTCATTTTCCGCAACCTCCAATGTGCCGCGCAGTTACAAAGAAAATAGAAGAAATTACCAACTAACAAAGTTAATGAAAAATAATGTAGATTATCAAACAAAAAATGCAAGGGTTAACATTTAATCTGGTTTCCCTGTGGTGGCAATAGACGTTTTAGCCATTCCACGAAAGAGTCTGGATCGAGCGTTATTTTTATAAATTTTTATACACGAGATTCGATTGAGTGGTGTTAAAGCTTCTATAAGTACTGTACACATTCGAAAATTCTACAAAATGTAATGAAGTATCGTTCAATCCAGATTCTTCTTTAGAATTTTTAGAATAGCAAAAAGGTCTATTTATACCAAGAGACAAACAAACTAAAAAATGAAGTAAACAAGCGTGAGTTACATTTCCTATGCACAGGGGACCCGAGGCCTGAGCCTCAGGTGGATAAAGTGGGAGAACACTGACTCTTTAATGAAATCGGGTAAAAATAAATGCGTTTCACCTTAAAATATGAGCCACTGACGAAGGACCATACCAATCACCAGCTTTATGTCCACATTCTTCTCCCACTTTCACCAGATGGTGCAGTGAGAATGGACTATAGTCAGTTTGTTCATCATTAAAAAACCGCAATATCTGTAAGAAATTATCGAAAAACGTATCAGGTAGGGCTAAATATAAACTACACAACGGAACCTCCATACAACGGACAGTTGTGGGACCAAAGCACTTTATTCATTGTTCTGAGCGTTGAGTTTCTTCGTGATTTGATCAAGTGTTTTTGGCCTTTTTCAGGCATTTTGCAACCACGAAATTGTTACAACGTCAGATTTATTCATACTTTCTATGCTCACAAAGACGCAAGAAAAATTACAAAAATACTTGGGCCACCAAGCACAAATTGATTCATTGGTTAGTTTGCACTTTAGCCGACACACTTTCAGCATTTCTCCGTGTTTGAATTTTGTACCAACTTCTGATGGAAAAATGCGTCAGTACTAAGATCAAAGTATATCTACTGAATTAACGGGGGCTTGGGGGTGGCAGCCCCCAAATATTGGTAACCAAAAGACTATTATGATTGCGAGTTTCCGCTGCAGATCTATGCCATATTTAGGTCATTTTGACGCTCTAAAGCAAGGGCGAATTAATCGAATCACGTTCGAATTCTGCATTATCCAATCGGACGATAGGATTTCTATCACTATTGTTTAGAAAACCAATCAGCAATCAGTTGCAACAATTAAATTCAATTCAATCTCTGTTTTCCTTGAAAGCTGTGTCCGCTAAAGTGCATTTGTCCCGATTCATTTCAATCTATCAAGTGGTCCTTGTGCTTTGAATTTTCAAAGTGAGAACTCCCTCTTGCTCACCAGGTACATGAAATCTAACTTAGATGAAGATGCTAATATACTAAAATCCAGTTTTGAATGGTTGAATTCCGGATGAAAATTTGGTCCGAACTCTTTGTCTTAACAACAATAAAAATGAATTTGTCACAATTTTTGTTCTTAACTGTCTTTAAAATTATTCGAAATTTTCAGCTAAATTTTGTTTATGATACTGCAATTTGAAGCATTCAATGCCATCTTTGGTCAAAATATGCACATAATCATTTTTTCATATTCATATGAAATATCACGATGTACAGTATCTTAATTCTATTATTCTTTTCTAACTACTTTGTAACATTACAGGGATGATACCACGGAGAGCAAAATACTATCGCTATGGCATGGCCAATAGATGAAGACAAGCAACGTTAATCTGCACACAGCTACACCACAACTATCAAAACCTCATGGATACTTTACTACAGTAGATTCTGTATAACATCAGATGTCAGGTCAGGGTTGTGGTGATTGAAAATGTCATGAGTTTAACTCTTCATGTTGTTTTGTAGTGAAAAATATGCTTGACATTTCATGTCAGACAGAATTTACAAAGAAAAAGAACATTTACATTTGGGGACTTGGTGGTTGCTTTGTACATAATGAAGTTTCACATGACCGTCAAGAATGGGGGGTAGCCAGGGTAGTTACCAGGGGTCCCGGGGCCTTTAGGGGCCCTGAAAGAGATACATTTTTCATTTTTTCTTTGCTTTCAGTTTTCCTCAAGGAACGTCTCTAGGCCAGTGGGCGTGGTCCAAGTCTTTACACAGAGACAACGACAACGACTTCCTCGTAGGAGCAGTCCTGATGGATCTCTCCAAAGCGTTTGATTGCATTCCACATGACTTGCTTATTGCTAAACTGCATGCATATGGATTCGATGAAGATGCACTTGTCCTTACCTATTCGTATCTCAAGCGACGAAAACAAAGTGTTCGGATAAATAATACATACAGTACTTTTCTGGAGGTCATATCTGGTGTACCCCAAGGATCTGTGCTAGGCCCAATCCTGTTTAATTTTTATATAAACGATTTATTCCTTTTCATAAAACAGGCAACCCTCTATAATTATGCTGATGACAACACTCTCGCCTATTTCTCTAAAAGCATGCCCGATCTTGTAAATATTTTGGAAAAAGAAACCGGAGTAGCTCTAACCTGGCTAGAACAAAATGAAATGATTGCCAATCCTGAAAAATTCCAGGCTTTATTGCTCAGAAAAAATCAAACAAATACCAGTGGAGAACAAATTAACATTAACGGTAAAATAATCAAATCTGAAGAGACTGTAAAACTTTTAGGAGTTACTTTGGATTACAGACTTGATTTTGACCCACATATTTCGAATCTTTGCAAAAAAGCTGCAACACAATTAAATGTTCTCAAACGATTAAAGATGTTTATTGGGTTTCAGGAGAAAAAGATCCTAGTTCAGAGTTTCGTATATTCGAATTTCGATTATTGCCCCTTGGTTTGGTATTTCTCATCTTCTAAATCATTGCAGAAGATAGAAAAATTACAAGAACGCGCCCTAAGGTTTCGCTATGATGATCATACAAGCTCTTATAATGATTTGCTCTTGAGATCGAGTAAATGCACGATGCATGTTGCTCGCCAAAGACTTCTTTGCATAGAAATATTCAAAACACTGAACCATTTGAATCCACCATTTATGCAGAGCATTTTTGAATTACGCTCTTCAAATTATTCTTTAAGAAATGCAAATAATTTGGCTCATTTTAGGCCTAATCAAACTACTTTTGGGTCTAAAAGTCTTAAGTGCATTGGGCCACAGATTTGGAATGGCTTACCTAGTGAACTAAAATCAGCAGAAAATCTGAAAAGTTTCAAGGTTTTGATAAAAAAATGGGATGGTCCCAACTGCAAATGTAGTGCCTGTACTTGTTTACCAACCTTTTTGTAAATTTAGAAAATATTAATTTTGTTTCTTTACTTTGTATACTCGATTTTGATTAGTTAACGTGTATATATTTAAATAATGTATATATTGTTAGCTATTTGTATATATGATCGAATCAAAATAAGATTACAACAACAAGAGATCAAAAAAGAATTTTTATCAAAAATTGTGTTACCAACAGTGTATAGGAGGGCATGTCCACCTGAAAGCAGTGTTTTACCAGTGAATTTGAGGGTGTGGTCCAAGAGAAAAATGGCGTGGCCCAAAAAATTTGTCGGTGCCTTTAGCGCTGGAAGGCCCCTTTTGCTCCCAAACCTGGGGCCCAGTCTGGCTCTCGATGACCCTGAAGTTTCATAACGTCTTAATCATCTCAAGGGAAAGATTTATCATTGGGCAGAAAAAAGGACTGCTTCCAGTTTGTAAACAGCGGCTGAAACTCTTTGCTTCAAAGTTTTTGTCCTTAACATTTGGATTCCAAAGTGTGCCAAAGAAAAACTAATATGATTATGATAAATGTACTTTTTTCAGAAAACTAACCATTCTGTAATGATGATTCATCATTTCATAACCTGGCTTCCCTACTTTCCTCCATTCTGCAGACAAGAAGAAGAATATACAGAATGATAACATATTTCCTAGATCACAAACAAATTGCATAATTAAGTTTCAGCATTCATCTCTGCCTCCTGCATTAAAATCATCTGAGTGAGTCCCAAGTTTGAACAAAGTTTTGAGAACTTATGGTTTAGAAAAAGCCTGAAGTAATTGAAAACATTGGTCAGATCTCATAAAGAGTGAATTGAAAATGATTCAATCAACTATTACTTTCTATCAACAAAACTTCAAACAATGGACCAGCAAAGGTTTTTCAATTTGTACTGCAATACTAAGATTGTGAAGAAATGAGCAACACTTGCATGCAACACTTGTGCAACCAATTATAGCCAATCCACTCCTTCATCAAAAATACACTTCTGTTAGTTTCTCTTGTAAGCTAGCCTAAATTTTAAAGTGGTTGATGTCTTTTGATTGATTAAGCATGTTCCATGACAAAGAATTCTCAAGAAGTCAATCATAGTAACAGAGGTAGTGCATGGCTCCCAGGCACTGAGCAAAATATTTGCATAATCTATATCCCTTGGACATTTACGCAAGACCTTGCTGTTGACTCCAAGGCTGCCTCGGGGAGATAGTCAGGGAAGGAACTGGATGAGACATAAATGAATTTAACCAAAAGTAGATCATACCAAACAACACAATAATAGATTTACATGATCAAAACTTACTATCTCTAAGGAAGTGGACCAATAGAGTGTTTGCCAGAATCATTTGCCCTGTTCTCAACATACATCCCCATCCACAGTCAGTTGTAAGAGTTGAGTTTTCAAGTTGTGGAAATTCTTTTCTGTAAGTCAGCCATATCAATGAACTGAAGTCTCGGAAAAACGCATCAATGTCTGACACTTTGAATCTCTCTTTGTCAGTGATGTAGTCTGTTTCATCTACAAAATTGAAAGGTTTTTCAAAACAGCATCAGAATGGTTCAAAACTACTTTAAGAATCTTCAAATCAGCAGTAAACTCTTTACAGCAAAGTTCTTCCCTAACACTGGTTTCCTACCTAAGAATTCTTAAGAATTCTATGCTTGAAACATTTTATCATGTCTTAAATTGGATAAATTTTATATGGAAATGGAGCAAAGTGAATGGAGCCTTAATGTGGCCATGGCCAATACTATTCTATATTTTGATTTGATTAATATTTGAAGCTTGAGCCTCTTAAAGCTGATACTATACTGTATAATTACATAGCTTGCATGCAGACTATACCCAAAGAAAATGTATATACATAGTCTGCACAACACAACTCACTTTTGTGTGGTTTGTGCTTCAGCTGAAGAATATTGCAGAGAGGAAGATGAAACTTTTTGGACATATAGTGAGAAGAGGAGCTTTAGAACCACAGATCATAGAAGGAAAAATGGAAGGAAAAGGGGATGTGGATGGCCCAGGACATCAATAATAATAGTAATAATAATAATAATAATAATAATAATAATAATAATAATAATAATAATAATAATAATAATAATGAGTCATTCAATTGGCTGTGCAAAGGGGAATTGAAATGTGAAACAGAATCTCTAATACTGGCAGCTCAGGAACAAGCGCTGAATACAAACTCTGTAAAGGCAAGAATTTACCACTTACAGGAAAATGATACATGTAGATTGTGTGGCGGTGCGGCCGAGAATGTCACGCACATTGTTAGTGGCTGCAAAAAACTTGCCCAAAAGGAGTATAAGCGTAGACATGACAAAGTTGCGTGCTTCATCCATTGGCTCTTATGCAAGAAATATGACCTGGAGCATACAGACAAATGGTATCAACATCAGCCAAGTCCTGTTGTAGAAAACAAGAGATACAAACTCTTGTGGGATTTCTCCATCCAAACTGATCGAGTCATAGAGCACAGAAGACCGGACATTGTCATCGTCGATTGGGAAGAAAAAGAATGCATTGTCATTGATGTAGCCATTCCTGCTGACCAAAATATTGCAGACAAAGAATGGGAGAAGATCAGCAAATACAGTGAACTAAAGCTGGAAATAATGAGATTATGGAATGTTAAAGCAAAAGTGATTCCAATAGTGGTTGGGGCCCTTGGCTCCATTCCCAAAAAGTTGAAAGAACATTTGAAGAGTTTGGGATTATCAGGTGATATTCACTGCATCCAGAAGTCAGCCCTCCTTGGAACAGCTGGGATACTAAGAAAAGTATTGAGTGTCTGAGGCTGCTTGTTGCAGCTTGACGTTTGATGAACAATTCCTCCAGACTATGAACTTTAGGAGTGAACTCGCAAATAATAATAATAATAATAATAATAATAATAATAATAATAATAATAATAATAATAATAATAATAATAATAATAATAACAATAATAATAATAATAATAATAATAATAATAATAATAATAATAATAATAATAATAATAATAATAATAATAGAGAGAGAAAGTAGAGAAAGTAGACCATTACCAAGACCTAAAATGGGAACTGAAAAGAATCTGGCAATGCAACGATGTGCAGGTAGTCCCCATAATCATCGGGGCGTTGGGCACTGTATCCAAGAGCTTAAAGAAATGGCTTGAACGCATCAGCCTCAATATTTACTTTGGAACACTGCAAAAGGCTTGCCTACTTGGAACTGCAAGAACTCTGCGTTATGCGCTGAATATTTAAGGCTGCGGGTTGCAGCTTGATGTTCAGCTTAACTTTCCAGTCGAACAATATCTTGGACTGTGGTATTGCAATAATAATAATAATAACAATAATAATAATTATAATAATATTTATTATTATTATTATTATTATTATTATTATTATTATTATTATTATAACTTCTATATAGCGCTAAAATCTATAAGATATAATTCTTTAGCGCTTAACAATAACTAAGTTAAAAAAATGTCCATATTTACATGTAAAAGGTTCCAGAATCAATTACAGTTCAAAGCAATAGAAAATATGAATGTTTTTAATCTAGATTTAAAAGTGTCAAATGCTCTGCGAGCCACAAATGTTTCAAGGTAAGTGGTTCCATAATGTAGCAGGAGTGACTGGAAATGCTCAATCTCCGCATGTTTTGTATTTTGTCCTGGGAATCTTCAACTTTAAAGATGCATTTGACCTGAGGGAATATCTTTCTTGTGCTGGCATAGTAAACATACTCATTATGTAAGATGGGGCCATGTTATTCAGCGCTTTGTATGTTAGCAACAATATCTTAAATTCAATTCTTTGTTGCACAGGTAGCCAGTGTAATTCCTTTAATGCTGGAGTGATATGATCATACTTTTTTGCTCCGGTTATTATCCTTGAAGCTGCATTCTGTACGCCTTGCAATTTCTGCATTTTCTGCATCCTGGTTAACCGATATAAAAGAATGGAAAGGAGGCAGCATACCAGAATCAATGTGTCAAGAAGAAAAAAGGAACTGGCTGGAACGCTCTTGTGAAGACAACGGCAGCACTTTGCGCTAACTAAGAGAGAGAGAGAGAGAGAGAGAGAGAGAGAGAGAGAGAGAGAGAGAGAGAGAGAGAGAGAGAGAGAGAGAGAGAGAGCGCTTCAGCATTTATTTCTCATTAGTGATAACAAAGAAAACTTAATCACTGTTTTAACAGCCATTGGCATAGCTTTCCTCCAAATCAAGGAGCCAGTGTGGAAAGTTCGTTTTTGTTATGCCAAAGGTTTACGCCACGCCAATTGTCTAAAGACAATAGACCTATTGTTCTTCTATTGTTCTTGATGTTTCTCCACGCCAAAGATATTTGGCGTAACATACATGTTTTCCAGCGTGGTCAAGGAGCAAATCAGATTTGAGTACAGCTATCATGTGATTAAATCTCAGGCTTTGCTTTGTTTTGTAAGCAAATATCATATCAAAAAACAACACAGTAAAATGGAATTTTAGGTACCCAAAGGCAAACAATATGCAGATGCTAAGCAGAAAGAGCCATTCAAATGAAATGAATTGACTGACCTTTTCCTTGGGTATTGGCTTCATCCAGGCTAATGATTACACTGTTTGTTCTATAAATTTTTGTCAGCTTCCTGAGTTCTTTTTACAGCTGTTACTATTAATACCAGTGACAATTCTTCTATACTTACCAAGCTTTCTCTTGTCATAGCATTTCCCAAGAAACCAGATTGGTGATGCCTCATTGAAAGATGGTTTGTATGGAACATTGAATCCTGAAACCAACAGTAAATATTTATCACACCAGTCATACCTATCTTTACTTATTAAATATAGTTCTGTGATTGATAATTCTTTCAAAATATTGAGATGTAGCAGCATCAATTTTGCAGATTTTTCAAATGCTAATATATCATTTTGGGACGCCACTCGATAGGCCGGGTGCAATTTGCTTTGACGAATACAGAAATGAACGGGTGATGATGATGGGGCAAACATCTATTGCTTTCTTCTCAAAAGTGATCAGAAGTCTATAGAGATTCAGATAACACGCAACATTTACCCCCTAACATTTCAAAATCCTAACTGAATTCTATAAGGAACGAAACTGAAACTGCAGCGCTCAAAAAGACGGCTTTGGAATAGGCCTACAACGCAAGCCCGCATACCATATTTTACGTTGTTCCAAACACTGACGACTTTGTCTTTAGTCTTCAACTTTGCTTTCTCTAACAGCGTGTCATCATCGGCTGGGTCTTTCTTAGTGCTAATAGTATCTTTCGTAGATGCTAAAACTGTTCCTAGCTTCCTGAGCTCAAAGACATCGGCACTTTTCTCGTTGTTTTGGGAAGCCCACTTTGTTTCTCTCTCGCCCTCCATCTTGAGCCATCACTACTGTTTTTGATAAATACAGTTGTTGTCGTTGTTGGTCTAATTTGTGTGCCCTCGCAGCGACTGGCCAGCTGGAATCTCATCTTTTGTGTGGTTTTGCTGGTGGGGTGCACCCTTGGTGGGAACTTCGCAACTCCAGGTATAGATATCACACCCTCTGTGCAGCCAACCACATAGTTTGCTTTCTCTGTTTACTTAGATTTGCTTGAGTGCATCTAGAGGTGTAAAATGTAATGTAAAATCTACATTTTTCTGACAAACTAAAGTTACGGCTTGTCTCAAAATTTTTATCAATGGAATTCAGAATTCAATATAAAAGCCAGTTATGATAGAAGTCTCAAGTCAATGAAAATCTGTCCCCAAAGTAGGAACTCATGCAGGGGCGGATCCAGCCCGAAATTGAAGGGGGGCAATTTGCAGAGTGGGCGCCAAAAATATAGTGAAGAGTAAGCGCGCCGAAGGCGCGCAGAAATTTTTGGGCCTTCATTCAGGATTACTTCTTCGGTTTTTCAATTGGATAACGCCTAAATTTATATGTTTCCCACATTCAGAACGAAACACGAAAAAAGAAGTGCTTTTGGATCAGGATAAGGGGCGCCCTTCTTACCGAAAATGGGGCGCCAAGCCGAGTTTTCATCATGAAGGGGGGGGGCAGTTGCCCCCGACTGCACCCCCTAAATCCGCCACTGAACTCATGAACCTCTGGGAAACTAGGGTCGACATATCCACCCCTAGTGACCCCAGTCCATCCCGTGGCGGCGCCACCACCCATCCCCAACTGTCGAAGAAAAAACTTGAAGGAAAAGGAAGCTCTTTGGGAATGCTGAAACATTTTTTAGTGCCAGGTTGTCGTGGACACATCTTTTGACAATGAAATATGAAGTTGCCCTGGAAACTGAACGGTCTTTTGTTTCCAAGTGACCTGGGAACTAATGATATGGGCGGGTAGAAGATCTTTGTCTCGTTCACGTTCAGAAACTTTCTTTCAAGTCGAAAACAGCAGCAGTGTGGTCTACTGTCAGCAAGCGCTCATCAATTCGCATAACTTGAAGTATAGGAAAGAATCAAGATGGCTGAGCATCCACTTGTTGTGAAGCTCAGGAATATCTGCCTGAAGCGAGGTGCTACTGGTATAAAGGGCATCCGAAGGTAAGGTCTAAGGACATAATTAAAGGCCAAAAATGTTGTCAGTGAAGCATCAAATCCTTGGGGCACTTCGACATTCTGAAGGGAGGGTTTTGTCAAAAGTCATGGTCGCACGATAAAAGCAGTGTGCTTGCAGGGGTCACGATAACACTGTTTTTGCTACAGAATACGTCTATTCACAGTCATGAAAAGATAATATGACAAATGCGGGCCACAAAGATTTGAATAAGATTTGTCCTTTTGGCACATTTTTTTCATATGCTTGTAAAGTGGTAGGCCTACCATCAAAGTTCAGCTTCCGAGGACAGCAAAGAAGGATGCCAACGCCTCCCAGAAATACAAAGATCCTTGCCAGACGTTGCTCGAGGGGAAGACCCTCATGGCACATCGTCCTCAAAGGCTTTAATGATTCATAAGTATTTGTGGAGGATTAGATGGAATTTGGGTGAGGTATTCTCTAGCTCCAATTCATTGAAATGAAAACAAACAAAGTTTTGTCATGGAAAAATTGATTACTAGAGTGAAACCTATAAAAATAGGTTGCTGAATTATTTTAAAGCTAATGTCTCAGCATGCACCATCTTGTTTTGCAGACAAGTTTTTAGTCTTCTAAGACAACAGACACTCAGAAGAGAGGAAAAGGTTCCCTGTAAGGTGCAAGATTTGTGATCTATGAAGCTGAAACGTACAGGCCAAGTCACTGTCTATAAGATCTTGTCCACCTTTGTGAAATTTCTTTTCATTGTTATTGAAAATATCTGAAAATCCCTATATATATCTGTAAAAATCTTTGCCTGCTTTTGATTTCTCTGCCACAAAAAACCCTTCCGAAGTTCAATGAGGGTCCCATTCATGCAGTATTTACTTTGAAAGTTTTGGAGAAGAAGGAAAGTGCTGTTAATATTCAACTTAGATTCGCATGCCTTCACTTAAAAATTGTCCACCAAACACCGGAGATAAAAGCTTGCAAAGTCGAAATTTACAGTGCACCTGAAACCAGAGGTTTTGTAAAGGGGCCTAGCCCTGATTTGATATCGCAGGCATATTGCAAAAGAATTTAAGGTTTGACCTTTCGCTTTTTCTTTTGAAAAAAATTATACCTTGAAATGCTTCAATTCCTCTACAGATAATAATTCCTTTGAGGAATCAATCCATGCATTGCATTCCATCCCAAGTGTCAAAGAAGAAGAAAAAAGCACACACTTTCATTTTGGAGACGTGGCACAACTTTATCATTTTTGAGCCTGATCCACACAAGGTCTTTTGGATTATTAGGGTCATGCAAAAAGGTTAAGGTTTGAGTCCTTTGTGCTTTGGGTCTTTCTGCACAATCTTGACAACCCTAATGACCTAGTGTGAATCAGGCCTTTCCACATCTTTATTATATTTGTTTAATCAGGGTGATGTCCATGAGTCTTTTATTCTTTCCAAAAGTGAAAACCTGAAAGTTAAAGATTACAGGTGCTTTAGAAAATATCCATGATACAAATCATGGCTAGGCCCTTTTTCAAACCTCTTGTTTTGGGTGCACTGTAAATTTTGGCTTTGCAAGCTTGTATCTCCAGTGTTTGGTGGACCATTTTTAAATGCAAGGTATGTGAATAAGTTGAAGATTGATGATTTATAGTTGTCTGCTTGGAGAGTAATGATATCTAATTTTTTGTTCCTTTCTCCAGTCAACCAGGGGGTACTTTTTTGAGACACCTGGTATACTCCAGGCTTTTGTTATATGTTTTGCATTGCACAGTATGGGATGAACCAGAAAAAAGTTCCCACTTTTGAAAATTCATAATAGCAAAAGAGTATTTCACAGATTTAAATGATTCTAATTCTAGTTAAGAGCCAAAAGGTTGAAGTATTTTTGTGATTTTTCTCATTGTCTCATGAGAACTACAAATATAAGTAAATTGAACTTTACAAAAATTTCATGGTTGCAAATTACTGAAAAATGGCCTAAAACATGGGTCAAAGCATAAATGACTCCTTGCACAAAGTAATGAAGGAAATGCAACTGCTCATGGATGAGATATATCCTCTGTACATTAATTGCCATGGGATTGAAAGCCTTTAGTACTTGTTTGAAAGTCGATGTCTTATCACACTTGGGGGAGGTGAAACGCCCATTGCCTGTTGTTCATTGTGAAGAGAGTCCTTACATTTGATCAACGTTTTACGCCCTTTTCCCATCATTTTGCAAAAATTAAATTTTTACAAAGTTGAATTTACCAAGTATACTTCTAGTGCTGGTAGGAGAGTGAGAAAAATCACAAAAATACTTCAATCATTTGGCTTTTTAATAGAATTTGAATGATTCAAATCTGTGGAGTAATGTTGGTGCTCAAATGAATTTTCAAAAGTGGGAACTTTTTTCTGGCTCACCCGGTACAGGCCTTTTCGTTTTACGCGAGTGATCGCTTTCGATCATGTCAGCACTCGCGCAAACATGATCACGCAAGCTCTTTATCGCTCTCGCAATTTTAGGGGACATCGCTCTCAACAATTTCTTGTAAATTGTAATAGGATAATATCCTCCTTGATCAATGAACAAATCTTCCGTTAAGTTATGGAAAACAGAATTAATGGATTTGACCTCAGGCGGAAATGATCATATACTTCAAGAAAACATCTTTTTCGGGAAAACGAAATACAGTATCAAAATGCGATAGAAACCTGACATTGGAATAACTACATTATAAGCTCAAAGTTGAAGCTGGAAAGTATCTTACTGGGATCGGTAGGGGAGATGATTTAATCAAACATTGGTTCTAAGAGCAACGGAATTATAATTTAGAGAATTTCAACATCGTGAATGGGGCCTAAAATACTAAAAGAAGGGTTAAATCTTTCAAGAAGACAGGAAATCATCCTCATGGTAACTGCAAATGGGGAATCAACATTGTAGCAGAAGGCTCATTGATGGTGCGAATACGATTGCCATACATCAGATTCGTCATTTCATCAATCAATGTGCATCAATCCTTGACTTTTATCATTGAATGCAAAACCTTTCATTCCATTTAAAGTCCTTTGACATGAGAGCATCATACTGTTCACCGTATCTTAACGGAATTACGGCGGATAAAATTGTGGTCTAAATTAAAGAAGGAACAACAAAATTTCCCTCCCCGATGTCCAGAATTGATAAATAGTAAGAACAAACAGAAGATAAAGTAAAAATTCATCGGTTTGAAGAGACAAGACGAAAAAACGACGGTATCCTATCTGTTTTTACCATATGATTGAAAAGACTAACAATTGGTGTTCCAACAATTCATTCTCATTTGACAATAACAATATAGAGATTCATTGTAGCTTGCTTCTCCAAGGAATAAACGGTGCTTGTGAATCTTTACCTGAGCGATCGCTCGCATAAACTAAATTACATGAGCGTTTTGGTACTCTCGTGCAACTTTCCTCAAGAAAAGGCCTGCCGGTATATTATCAGGATACTCATAGTACAGTATACTTGCCAGACTGCACTTGCTGTTTTTGATAAATGATTTTACAAAACTTTGAAAATATTTTATCTTGAAAGGGACACCACCTACAGCAAGATGAACTCCTGGTTGTGTTAAAACTGGAACCATCCACTTAAGAAATCACCAGAACTCTATTATCAAACATATCATAAATATTTCTTTTTGATCTGTTTTTGTCTATGACCCAAGGGTATATTAAGACAAAGGAAACATTTGTTTTCGTTACTTAACATTCGGAAGGAACATTATTGTCATGAGGACAGTTTTTTTGTATCTGAAATCTCCATAAATGAATGTTTTTCTGACTTTTGATTTGCAAAGTGGAATCAAACGAAGTTGTGTTGGTTGAGAATTCCTGTTGTCCAATTTACAGGAGACCCCTTTTCAGCCAACCATAATGATTTGTGCCATGGCAATATCAAAAATTAGCTAATCATGTAAGTGAGAATGATGTCAAATGATCATGAATCAATGTCCTCTGACCTCTGTTTCCTGTCATGAACTGCTCAAATAATGTCTTGATCCTTTGTCTGCATCTGGTGCCCATTGTCAACAAGAGAGTATAGCCATTAACTCCTGTTGTTGTTTGCTGAAAAGCCAAATAGACTGATTTGTCATACTGTAAACCTCGGAAACATGGAACGAAAGTCACAGGAGAATTATGCAACCCCTTTTCAGAGTAAAGCAAAACTATTACAGCACTCCTTGACTAGCTGTTGGAGGTTGATACAGCATTTTGTGAATCATTCGTACCAAACTATAAAAGCTTAATTTGCAAGAAGAAATTAATCTTTTCACATTTGTACAGTATGCTTGAAAACCAGGCAGCCCTAAGGAGCTAAATTTGTTAGCCGTAAACCAACCACAAGATCTGCTGTAAATGGGAAGATAAATTTGTCTTTGATCATGCAATCAAATTTTGGTGATTTTCTAAACATAGTAATACTTTTTTGGAAACACCTTTATTGAATACAGTTGAACAATTCCATCATGTGCATGTCCTTTTTCTTCGTTGAAGGTCATCAGCATTATCAAAGGTGTAGAATTATTTGTTAAAACTTCTCAAAAATTGAACTTGCAAGAAAATATTTAATGCTTTTACTTGTATCCTAATCTTTGAACACATTAAAGCAGTAAATTTAAACTGAGAAGACAGGTGACACATGCTATCAAATTTGAAAATGATACCTGATTATTTGTGATTTAACTTGCAATCTACTAAATTATTAATTAAAAGCATCATTAACTTTGCATATAGTTTTGCTTCCATTTATTAATTTTAGAATTGCATTTGTAGCTTGACATGAATAATTAAAGCATGTGGAGTTGAAATGAAAAAGAAGCTGCCAAACTTTGGCATAAGTTTAAACATAGCAGCATGACACATTTTTAGGCATGTTACAGTATGCTGTTATTTGTTTATCTTTTATTATCTAATTTCTGATGAACACTTGAGCACGTTTTTTTTACATTCAATCTAAAAAATTACAATACATATTACAACTACACTACTTACAAAATACTATACCCTACTACTAATACAATACCATTTGGAGCAAAAAACTATAACTACCTCATGGTAACATAAAACAGGTTTGCACGTTTGCTAGAGACCAGAACCTCAAACGTTGAAGGCTGATTGAACCCACACTATCACTAAGCCGTCCCTCTCAATTACTGTTAGATGTGAAAGATTTGTTTTTGTAAATGGCTACTTTTGCAGACCAGCTGTTTCTTTAGTACTGTTTAAATATCTTCTTTGATGAGCACAGTTCTAGACACAACATCACAGTTTAAAGTAGTCTTTGAGCGAAAACAAATGACTTCTTGCATTGAAATGGGGCTTAGAATTATTGACAATTTTTGGTCCTAGAAATTGTTTCTCGTTTCTAAGCCCCTGATAGCTTTGTAAGCTTTGTAATCATAGTTTTGAAACCACATACTTTGCATTACATTGCTGAAAACCAAAGGTATTGTGATATTCATGAAAATCTATGATTATGTTTTCCTTGAATCCTTTAAGACTTAACCTGTCAAAAAGATATATTTTTCTTTCAACAGCTTTGCCATACTGGTTTTATGTCATTATTATTCATAGGTTTGGTTAATCTTTTCTGGTGGGGTTTCCTTTGAATATACAGTAATTCAAAATATTTATGCGAGGTCTTGATTGTGCCTTTGATGGTTGTTTTATATTTTCATCTAAAATCAGCTCTTTGTTTCCTTAAATTGTTATGATATGCTATGTAAACTCAGAGAAATCCCATGGGAGTTTTGAATATTGTATAGAAAGAGATACAGTAAGAAAGTTTGAATTTAATCTTTTAAAGTCAGTCTGCCTGCTATCGTTCTGGCCTTACCGTAGTTACCGCTTTATTTAGAGTACCTTATTTACATGGCCATGAAGTTCATGCACCACTGAGTCACTATGACCCAAACTTCTTTGGATAAAGTACAATTAGTGCAAACTTTTGGAATATACAATGGAGATCTTCATTGATTTTTTGATTCATCAAATGGAACAGATTGCCCTAAAGGGACTCTAAGCATACTCAAACCTTTGATAAAAATGACCTTACAAAAACAATAGGCCATGACAAGTCCCACACCATATTTGGGTAACTGATCTACTACGTCAACAGGAAATTCTGATATGTGATAGGGTACAATTTGACCGCAAGGGGCTTGGGCCACTTTTGCATGCTTACGTTCTTGTTAAATTGTGCATTCCTCCATGTTATTTCCATAGCATGGTAATTCAGCTACTGGTGGGTTCAAAAAATGTATTGAACATTTGAAAGATTATCCAGTAAAGCTGTGAGATTGATTTGGAAGATAACATCTAAGTGCTTGTGACTTCATTTTGTAAGCTGTTTGTTACAAATAGTTTTTCCTTGCTTTCATGTAAAGAGTTTCCCACAGTTGGTTTAGCTGGGCTTTAGCTAAAGATTGACTTTGTAGTACTGTAAAAGCTCTATTAAGCTCCCCTCTTTGATAAGCCCTTCCCCTCTTAGTCAAAATTTGAAATAAGCCCCCCTGTCTATTAAGCCAAGAATTTGTTCAAAGTTCAAAGTTCTAGAATTTGCCAAATATTTCCATTTACTTAGCGACACAACCTTGCATGTTAATTTTGATATGGTTTGGGATTAAAACTGTGTTGAATTTACTGTATAATGTATTTGAGTCATAAAATTGTATGTTGATTCAGTAAAATATGGGATAGAAGAACTGAAAAGCTACTAAATATATCCTTGTCACTTGATTTTGTGAATAAGCCCCTCTCTCTAATAAATCTCCTTCTCTATTAAGCCCCCATCTGGAAGGTCCAAAATTAAATAAGCCCCCAGGCGCTTAATAGAGCTTTTACGGTATTTAAGGGGAGAAGCTTTTGGTATAGAGTATTGCTTTACAGTGGCATCAAAATTGCATTCTAAGACTGCGTTCACACGATGCCGGCACATTCTGAAAACGATGAAAAATGTGACGGTAGCAAAATTTGAGCTAGCGTTCACGCGATGCCTGAATAATGTGAAAACGGTTGGAAATTTGCCGGTAAAAAGCTCGTTGCAAGACTTTGATGCCAAAGAAGTGTACCTAAACCCTAATAATTGTTCAGTCTCGTTCCAAAAGCGTCTGAAAATGTTCTATTTTCATCATTTTAAAGTGTTTACACGATGCCGTTTCCAAAATGTGCCGATTAGAGTTCCGTTTTCAAAATCTACCGTTTTCAAAATCTGCCGGCAAAAAATGTGCCGTTTTTGTGTGAACAGGAGGCCTATCCGTCGAATTTTTCACCGTTTTTAAAATGTGCCGGCATCGTGTGAACGCATCCCTCTAATCAGTCCTAGAGACAAAAGCAATCAAACTCAATCTGATTGTTTTGCAGACTGATAGCTGAATGGAATGAAAATTTAGGCAGAACAAAACAGCTGACTGTTTCTGAGATGTTATCTTTTTCTCATGTGTTGCCAACGAAGGTCATTCAAGTTTTCACTGATTCCTTTTTAGGCAGTTCAAGATTATGGATGATGACAGGAGTAGGACATTATCACTTGAGGAATTCTGCACTGGAATTCATGATTTTGGTCTCAGTGTTAGCCTTGATGTAAGTAGCATTCTTTGCTTTTGAAGCAACTTTCTAAAGAAGAGGTTGCATTTTTACTGTATGATGCATAACATAAAGCCATATTTCCATGGAGCTGAATTTTTTTAGCCTACGTGTTGACCCAATATTCCAAAAAAAAGAAAGGGTCTACGAAACAAAGAGCAGAGACTTGCTATGGCGGTTTCTAGATTTCTAGTAACTTCATTTATGCAGCCTTTTGTTTAGAAGCATTTCACACATTATTTGAAAAGCAGATTAGAATGATTGGAAATAATTACCTGTGCGGCTGTAGCAAGCCATTGCTCTTTGTTTCATAGACCCTTTCTTCTTTTGGAATAATGGGTCTACACATAGGCTACATTTTTTGCTTGAGCGTCAAAATGCCCATGAGCATATTGTTAGAACTGACAAGAAAGTTTCAGCTGAGTGACCTTTTATTGTGTAAAATTGTGTTCGCTCGCAAAATGCTACTCTGTGGAAATTAGGCTAAAGTCCTCAAATAATCCCCTGCCCTAAAATGTTCCTTGTGAAATAAACCCCCACTCTCGAATAAGTCCTGTGGAGGTTGATATTTGTTTGTTTTTGATAACTCTTGATTAAAAACTGTTTATTTTAGTGAATACTTTTGATTCTCCTTTCTGACTGACTTTCTTTCATGCTTTGTTTAATGTTCTCAGGTTTTTAAATTGCCTCAAAAACAAAAAACAAATGAGATCTGCTGTTTTTGGCGTACTGACCAGCCTCAATTAAAAGAAGAAAATTAGCCCAGCTGCTGCTAAATAAGCCTTCCTCAAATGAGCACCCACCCAACAATATGTTTTGCAAAATATGCCATTGGGGGCTGCTGATTCGAGAATGCGGTACTATACATCCCACTCATATTTCACAAGTTCTATGTTTAACCTTATTTCACAAGTTTGTTTGTGACTCCAAATTAGCCAAGGGATTTGAAGTCACAACAATTTATTTAATTAAAACTTAGGCCCCGTTCACACGGAAACGCAATCGTTCCGTTCCATATCGTTCCGTTCCGAAAAGCGGAACGCTCAGGGGTTGCGTTCACACGGGAACGCTTGAAATAACATCGTTCCTTTCCAAAAAGTGGAACGATAAAATAAGTGATACGAAAAGTGGAACGATACGCAATCGTTCCATTCCGTTCCCGTGTGAACGGGCAATGAGGTGCAAGACTGGTCCAAAAAGCGGAACGATAAGATTTTTGCCCTAAGCGCATGCGTGGATGTAGTTGTTGCTGGAAAAACTGGCAAGGACTAAAAAGAAAACTGTGGAACGGAACGATTGCGTTCCCGTGTGAACAGAAACAAAAACCGATACGCAATCGTTCCGTTCCCGTGTGAACAGTCAATTTTTGCGTTCCAGAAAGTGAAACGGAGATGGAACGAAACGATTGCGTTCCCGTGTGAACGGGGCCTTACTCAGTGTTTTCCTTTGACTCAATTAAAGACTATTTACCCCTGTGCCACAATGAAGAGGAAGTTTTAGGTTTAGTATCAATCACTTGGATCCCTGCAGATTTAGAGAATATTTCACTGGATCTGTGATCCCTCTGATGGTCAGGTAGTTGAGCTCAAAGCAAGATTGAATGATTATAGAATTTTAAATATCCTTTACATTAGATTCATCATTTGTTTTGAAATTACCATGATTGTGTAATATTTTGTCTTGGTACTGTTATATACTGTGTGAATTGTTTGTCCCCAGAATAATAGTATGTATCATTCTTTATGTTCCATCTTCCCTTCTTTTCTCATATTGTGTTTCAACAAGTGTTTCTTTTACATTCCATCCTTCTGGTTGACCTTTGTTGTTACCGGTCATGAAAACCCAGTAGTGGCACTTCACTATTGGGTCCTTTGGGGGTGTGTGCTCTAAAAATTTCCATTATGGCCCAATCCCAGAATTTTAGATGGATTTTGAGACCCAATCCCAGATTATTGATGTGCTTTTTGACCAGTGTTTGCAGCAGAAAACAACAGGAAAATTGCTTATTATCGTAACCCTTAGCATTCCCAGAATATCTTGCAGAAATTAGACCCTGATAGCAGAATTTTTCTGTAAAATATTCATCCCACTCCTAGAATGTTTGTGTCAGAAAGCACCAAAAACTGGTGCACATCCCTATATGATTAGATGGTGAAGTACCCCCTGGATGAAAACATGAAAATGGCAAGAACAAAGTGAGTTCTTTTTCGTTTTCCTGCGCAGCAACACAAAGGCCAGGTGCCAAGAGAGGGCACATGAAGGTCATGCTGGTTGAAAAAGACCCTTTAATTTTCTTGTTTCTTCAATTTTACTTTTCAGGAGGCAAAAGAAATGTTTGCTGCCTTTGACACTGATGGAACTGGATCAATAGGCTTTGATGAATTCCTTGCAAAACTGAGGGTAAGATGAAATTTGTCCAATTGTAGCCTCTTGTCAAAGAGAAATTGATGTAGACACAACTGACTAACATTTACAACTTTAAGGCCCATTTCTTCCAAATTCCAAACACACATGAATTCCATAAAAATTTGTATTCTCGCAGTATGCGGGTTAAAGTGAACCACAGTACGTAGTTAACTGATAGATAAAACCAACTCAACTGAACATGGGTAGCATTCAAACTGTGGTTTATTTTGAAATTCTATAGAGTCCTTTGCATGCCAAACCCAAGAATTCCAAAGATTTCACAATAGAAATATTTTTGACAAATGAGAAGGGGTCCTAAGTTGAGAAATCTCGTTCAGTATTAAATATTTGCCAAAAGCAATTTTAAGGTGCAAATTTGAGTCACATTACAAGATTTGAATACAATTTTATGATTTTTTGCATATAGGATGCCATACATCACCACAAAGAGAAGCGATTTTTTCAAGATACTGTAGTCCGCTCTACCCCACAGCCTCCCCAAACCAACAAGTATATTTATGGTGACCATGTGTTTTCTGTCTTGATCGATATCCTTGTTTTACCAAATCCCAATAAAATTCTTGGATCATTAACTGTGTTTGCAAATGAAGGTCAAACCTTAGCTGTAAATTTTTGGAAGATTTTTTCGGCAGCTTGTAGTGGAATACTTTTCTGCAATCAGAACAAAACCTGACACTGCAAATTATGATTTTTTGAAACTTGAAATATGGGTGAAATGAAAATAAAATGGTCTTCTTCATCTAACTTTGAGGACTATTTATTTTCTCATACGTGAGAATTTCTCACATATGAAAATATATAATCCTCAATAGTTCACTTGGCCCAGGTTGAAGCAGAATCTCAACTGAACAGTAAATCTTTTCAATGTTATGTTAGCCCACCAGAAAGTCTTTCTTGGTCATTGGATGAAGTAAAAGTACAATGGTACAGGCCTTCAGTCAGTTGAATTAAGTACTGAAATGAAGTTCAGCTTGCATCAGAAAATTAAGACCAAATGTAGGAGGTGAAACCTAAAAGCTGTAATTTCCTGAGGTTGTTTTTACTGCCTCAGATAATGGGGTTTTTTGCAACAACGGAAACAGCTCTTTGGCAAAAATGTTTCCCCTTCAAGAACTTCTTTGAGCACATGTGATATATGTGGTGAAGCATTGGGCATAATTGATGTTTTATCATAGCATTTCTATTTTTGTAGAGAAGTGTAAAGTTCTGACTAGTTTGCTTCACCCTGTAGTTCACATTACACCACCCTACCTTGCAGGGAAATTCCTCAAAGACGGTGCAACCGCCCTAGCCGAGCCGATAACAGAGTTATGTAATCTCTCAATCCTACAATCAAAATTTCCTGACGGTTGCAAACAGGCAAAACTAAAACCACTTTTCAAAATAGGATCGAAAGATGATCCCAAAAACTATCGACCGATTTCTTTACTTCCACAACTTTCAAAAATTATTGAAAAAATTATCCATGGTCAAGTACAAAAGTACCTAGACGAAAAGAAAATATTGTTTAGATACCAATCTGGCTTTCGCCCTCATCACTCAACGGACACCTGCCTATCTTACTTGAGTGATAAGATCCTTCAAGGATTCGAAACCAAGATGTTTACAGGCATGATCTTAATAGACCTTCAAAAGGCATTTGATACAATTGACCATGAAATTTTCCTGGATAAAATGGCTTGCCTTGGTTTTAGTAATTCTACCATATTATGGTTTAAATCTTACCTTCAGGACCGATCGTTTACTGTCAACATAGGAAAGGAATATTCAAATCATGGAAATCTGTCATGCGGGGTTCCTCAGGGGTCAATTCTTGGTCCACTCATATTTCTTCTTTATGTGAATGACATGGCACGGGCGGTTGACTGTGACCTGCTTTTGTACGCAGATGATTCTTGCTTAATATTTAGAGACAAAAGCATCAAGCAAATAGAAACCAATTTGAATAGAAATTTTAACACGCTCTGCGATTGGTTCTTAGAAAACAGACTGAGTATTCATTTTGGAGAAGACAAAACTAAGTCAATTCTCTTTGGGCATAAAAATTGCAAGAATCTTAAAAAACTAGATATCAGGAGAGGTGACATAATGATCAAACAATACTCAACGGTCACATATCTGGGATGTATTCTGGATGAAAATCTCTCTGGGGAGTCAATGGCAACTAGGATGCTTGGAAAGATAAATGGCAAGCTAAAATTTTTGTACAGAAAACAGAACTTCCTAGATGGCTCCCTTCGAAGGTTGCTTTTGAATGCCCTTATTCAACCCCATTTTGATTACGCTTGCACCTCGTGGTACCCAATGTTGAATAAGAGGCTGTCCAAAAAAATTCAAGCTGCTCAAAACAAATGCGTTCGCTTTTACCTGAATTTAAAAAATACAGCCCATATTGGCGCCACAGAATTTAAGGCTATAAATTGGCTCCCCACAAAGAATAGGATGGATCAATGTGTTTGTGTTAATGTAATGAAGTTTTTCAATGGAACTGCCCCAGCATACAGTGCCGAGATATTCCATCCAGCTAACCTAGGCCGAATAACGCGAAGATCTAAGTTTAAATTAGAATTTCCATTTCGTAAAAGTACTTTTGGACAAAAATGCTTATCTTACCTCGGGCCGAAAATATGGAATAATCTTCCATCTGACTTAAAATCAGCCAAAAATCCGAATACACTCAAACATAAGATCAAAGAAAATTTTTTCCAACAAATACAAAAAGAGGAAGATGATATATATGTATTCTACTAAGACCCTTCCTCATCTCTGTCATATTTCCATCGACCAAACTGTGTTTTTGTACTGAAAACAACTGCAGTACTTTATTGATTCATTTATTTTATTTGATCATTTATTTATTTATTCTTTTTTTTTCCGTTATACCAGCACCTCTAAGGGGACCATTATGGAAATAAGGTCAGCTTGACCCTTTAATGCTATCCCTGCCACTGTAATTAAGGGTGTTTTTATTGTACGTTCTTAACCTTAAAGTATTGTATTGTATCTATTTTTTATATTTATTATAATAGCTTGTATATATTTTTATGTGGCAAATGATACATACATACATACATACCCTAATGTGTTTAGGAGCTTCCTTTATAGGGTACCTCCACTCATTTTAGCTCGTTTTCATTCACTTTAAGTTGCACTAAGTCTAAGGCATTGTTTATTTCCATTGTTTTTGAGCAAAGTGTCTGACTCCTAGCCAACATTGATGGGGGAGGGGGGCAATCAAAGCCCTTTGCCCCTCAAGTGTCCATTGCTGAGCAACAAATGCCGTTCTTACAGAATCTGCACTTGTTCATCAAGCATTAAAATTGGGAACTGTTTACTTTGCAGCCACCAATGTCAGCCAGTAGAATTGACATGATAAACAAGGCATTTAAGAAAGCAGATAAAAGTGGCGATGGTATCTTAACATTTCAAGATTTGAAAGGGTAAGCTTCTTGTAAGAAAACAATGAATTGCCTTTAGTATACTCAAAATTAACCAATTGTGCTTAAGCTTACAATAGTATGGTCTGACAGATGAATTTTATTTATATTGCCATATTCTGGAGCAGTAGTTAAGTGACAGTAATATCTCTCAACTACTGCTAGCCTTTTTGAATGATGGTCCTGACCTCCATCCTGACAGTTGAAGGAAATTTGTAAAGGGCAGAAAGGGAGAGAGGACAAATGAGAGGATATTAAACTATTTACACAAGTTCAAGATACGGAACTAGACACTAAGCATACGGAACAAGACACTAAGCATACGGAATTTCTACTCTGTTTGATATGCTGCCCCAGTATTTTTCAGCCATTGTTGTCAAGAAAAAGCCATGTACATTGGCACGTTTTCTCTACAAATTAATCAGATAAAGGATATCATTGTTTTACAAAACTTGGTCTAGCTGATGCAAATGCTGGTGGCACACCCACATGTAAAATTTGGCGAGTATACCTCCATGGGTTAGCACTGCGTAAAGTTGCAGTTTCAGTTTCATGTATTTTGAATTCTACCGGGTGAGTCAAAAAAAAGTTTCGGTGTTTGTAGGGCTGTGGAATAAGAAGTATGAGACCGATATTCAAAACTGAAATGTTAATCTATCACTCAAAGGCTAACTTAGATAACAAAATTTTGTTTGGTAAAATCAAACATCTTTAAGTCCCAACAACAATCAAAATGCTTGTAAGGGGTTTGTATGGGAATCGATAATTCCACATTCCATTCTGGTCCATGATTTATGTGGCGTTGAAGTTTACATTGCCAGTTTGAATGCTGAATTCCAATTTCAATAGAAGGTAAATCATGGACCAGAATGGAATGTGGAATTTTTGTTCCCAAACATGCCCTTTACCAGCATTTTCCTAATTTCTGGGTCTGTAAGATGAGGGATACTACCAAACAAAATTTTCTCAGCTAAGTTGACCTTTGATTGACAGATGAACATTTCAGTTTTGAATATCGGTCACATACTTTTTATTCCACACCCCTACAAATGCCGAAACTTTTTTTGACTCACCCGGTACTACATATAATTTATGTATAATTTACTATACTAACAACTAACTAAACTACAAATGTAACCGATCAATGATACATTGATACGGAAAATTAATATAATATACAAATACATAGAAACAGGATAAATTGTATGGAGGGAATTAGTTTAAAGAGGAGCTCTCTCAATAGGTAAACTAATTGAGGAGAGAGCCCCCCTCCCCCTCAAACCCAGTGATAATCTGAAATGATTTTATTCGGATTTAAATGATTCCTAGCAATCAAATAGAAATCGTGCAAATCTAAAAAATAGCATAGAATTATTGATTGACAGCAAGGCACGGTGGGGGGGGGGGGGCTCTGTTAAAGTGCAGTAAAATTTTGGTAATTCCCGTACAGTGTACAGAAACCCAAAATTTTGATGATTTTAGTCAACAGAAAGCGAAAATTTGGCTATTTTTGTCTAGAAAACGCCAACTCTTGGCATTTTTATGTAGAGGTTAGTCTAGCCAAGGGTATCACAACAATTGGTCTAGTAAACGGTACCATTTTGAAGTTGTGGTTTGTTGATGTTTGGAAGGTGACACCCCTACCCGAAATTTAGCTGAGAACCCCCCAACCCGTGAGGCAAGGTATTGAAAACAGTTCAGTTTAAATACGAATTCGTATCTTCTTACAGTGTTTACAATGTAAGACAGCATCCAAAGTATCAGAATGGAGAATGGACTGAAAAACAATGTTTTGAGGAATTCTTGAAGACCTTCGAACCGGACGAGACCAAACGAGATGGAAAGGTATGTTTCCACTTCAAGATTTTGTGAACTTTCAATTTTTCCTGAATGTTGTACACTAAATGAAATCATGCGGTGCAATGTGTATATTTCGGTTTAGTTGATTTCGTTGGATTCAGTTTTGGTGAACAGCGTGAAAATATTTCCATGGAAATGTCACACAAAAAATGTTCTGATGGTCTTTTGTACACTATCATCATAGCTAGAGGTCGAGTAAATGTGAGGGCCTGTGAACACAGCTCCCAGTTAATAATTTCGATAGCTATTAGGAAACACAAAAATCCTAAAAAATCTAAAGTTAATTTAATCATTCATAAGATTTGGCCTGAAGTCATCAAATCAATCAGGGAAGGGACAAGAATTTTACATTGTTGGTTTGTAATAAGAAGAGATTCTTTTTGGTTCTAAGTAATTGTGTACCGTTTCAGAGCAGGCCCTGAGAGCGCGGTAATTTTTCTATCTAAAACCTGGCGCGATAGCATACCCGAAGCTGACCCAAGTTTGTCTACTTTCTGTTTGTCTACCTCCAGTTTTAATCGAATTGCGAAGCTAAGATTTTCAAAGCAGTGCCCGAGTCATTTTTCTTGATGGCACCTGTAGCATGGAATTACAGAGATCTGGCGATTCACCTGTGTCTAATGGGTAGCAGATTTGCTAGGGCGAGCACATGCTCGATCCAGTGACCTTCAGATGGGTAGGCCAGTACGCTACAACTAGGCCATCTCCGTACGGTAGCTGATGTTGTTGTTGCAGTTCAGGGAATCTTCCGGGCTAGTCTGGATTTTGCAGACAAGCATTCAATATCGGCACGTTATGTGTTATGATGAAGGGTTTAGGGTAAGTTATGGTTAGTTTACAAGTCTACAAAATGATTTTATACGTGCACAGATCTCCTTCGAAAACCAGACAATGTGAAATTTGAATCACTACAAACGCTCCTTGTCTGACCTCTAGCAGTGACTGCTCATGAACCAAAAACAGCAACAACAAAAGGCAGAGGCGAAGGACATATATCCGGAGCTCATATGGAGCTTCAGAGAACAAATTGTTGTGCAGAAGTAAAACGATTTCATTCTGTGCTGTGCAGTACTAATCGTGCAAAGCCTGGAGTTTCTGTTTCAACTAACTTGCGAATGGCGTCTTGTCTGCGGGGAACATCGACAACGAGCTGAGTAGCCACCAATAACTTGATCTGACGAGCGAGTAATATTTTCTGGATGCAGTCATGCTTGCCCTAACACAAAAAGTTATGCTTATTTTTTCAGCGATCAATTTGCCATAAGGCGTATACCCCTGGGAAAACCTAAGAAATTTGATTTCCTTAGAGGTTCACGAGATACTCCCGTAAATGAGATTAAGAAAGGCAAAATTCCAACGAAAACCTCAGATTCGATGTTAATATTGCAGACAGACATGAGATGTGAACAAGGAGAATTTCGCCCCACCTATGATAAGCTAACGCCCTGGAACTTAAAGAAATACCAAGTACTTTATGCTTACATGGGCATATCACGGGGGTATCATCTTGACCTCGCCTTGAGTTGTTGTCGTTGCTCGCCATTGTTTGCGGCTGCTAGATTGCAAGCATACAAAAATGGCGGGCTCTGAAATCAACATAAAACCAACACGTAGGGATCTAATTTTTACGATATCATCCCCCACTTTCCCGGCAGTACCGATACGATTTGTGATAGCCAAATAGAATTTCGATCGTTACAAAAAAGTCTCCTGAACAGATTGTGGATGAATTTTTAGAAAATTACATGGAAAGTGGATCAATTTTTCCTCACAATTTTTTGAACCAAAATCTGGCAAAGTTGCACTTAGAATAGTCAAATAGGCTTGCAGTTGAACAAAGTAAACAACAGAGGATCTGTCTCTTTAAAAATGATTTGACTGCCTGTCTATATCAAGAAATTTGAGTGCTAAGAGGGTTTACTTTGGCAGACCAAAATACTTAGGCCGGTATCCTTGTGAAGACCACTACTACTTCGATAAAAATAAAAGTATGATCACCTATTTTCCCGAATAGTTCATCTGGTTCAGAACGTTGCTTGGATCTTGGAGGCAATTTTCAGCGATAATGGTGAAAGGCTGCGGCTAGTTTTGGAGATGTTTACCTGAACTTGCTCCAAGTCTCGCTGTTGATCAATAAACAAACGTAAGGGAAGAAATAGAGAAGGGAAAGGAGAGCGACAGATTAGCGACAGAGTAGTCCACAAGTCTCGCTCTCGTTCCCTTTTCCCTTCCCTTTTCTTCTACTTCCCTCCCCTTTGTTTTTATTGAATTGTTTATTGGTGAAGAGCGAGACTTGAAGCAAGTGCAATGTTTACCAAACAAAAAATCGTTCAATTTGCTCGATTTTCTGGTCTTCACTGTGATGTTCATTCAAGTGTTTTGATATTTCTTGATTTTCCATAATCTTGAGCTGTCGTCCAAGTGATCTTCAAGCTCCAGCCTGTGCAAGTTGCCATGTGCCAATGATAATAGGCTGATTTCCTAGGAACAGGAATCCTCCATTCTCCAGGAAACCCCATCGTCCACTTTCCTGCGTGTTTCCCAGATTTACGGTTCCCAACAAAATTTGGAGGCGCATTGTGGTGTTGGTTAGCGGCAGATTCATTTTGCAGACTTGCGGGGTTAGTTAGGGTACTTTAAGGCTCGTTAGGGTTAGTTAGGGTTAAGGTTACGTAGTGTAAGGTAGGGTTAAGTTAGGGTCAGTAGGGTATTGATTTTGATACATTCTTGAGAGATATGACATACAGCTGGTCCGCTAAAGTGCAGTCGTCCCATCATCCTTTCCAATTGCAGGTTACCCTGGACGAATTTACTGATTACTATGCTGGCGTAAGCAACTCCATTGACGACGATGCATACTTCGACTTGATGATGAGAAACGCTTGGAAAATATAAAGACTGCACATTGCAGAGCAACAGACACTGGACTTATTTGTAATTCTTGTAATTCTTGTAATTTTACACCTTTTTTTTGGAATTTCAGTCTTGTCATGCATCATTGTAGGATACATTATTTAATGATTCAATCTGCTTGCAAGTAGCTTAAGGAAACACGCATGAATAGATTTACAGTTTGCTCACTCAGTTAATGGACTGTTTTAGGTTGACGGTGTGATTAACCATCATCAGGCATGCTAAATTGGTACTCCTATATGCCAGCATAGGGCTCAAATCTTTGCAAAACTTTAGAATTGAATGTGCCAAATTTCATTGCAATTTCAATTTCAATTTCATGAATATTCTCAGCTAAAGCTACGTGAATAGACAACATATAGGATGCTAAAATATTACGGAAAAGATAAGAAACACGCGAAACCTATTTTGTAAAATGCATCTAAACTAATATAATGCTGAAGAGGACATATGGACAGAACTCTAGTAGAGCTTTCGAGCCTTTTGCCCTCCCATTAAGTGGTTGCAGGCGCGCAACTAGGATATTTCAAGGGCAGGGGTTTGGTGGTAGAAATTGGGCATAAAGATATTGAATTTCCAATTGAGACATTAAGGGCAATCGCATGATATGAGTACATTTTCCTTTGTTTTCAAGGCAGTCAATCAATAATCTAGGGGTAAACTACTATCTGCCAATAGGCCAAAATGCTCTTTCTGGAATTAGGGCAAATGACCCAAAGTTCCTTTCGGTCTTTGCAGTTAAAAGAATTAGGCAATAACATTTTTCACGTTCAAGTCTAAAATTTTTCAATCATTGGAGCCCTATGCTTCTTTTGCTGTATCATTCAAACCTAGACAAAAGATTTTTATAGAATCTTCAGTAATAATCAGTGGCTCTTTGTGATCTAAAAGACGGTCCTTATCCACCAGAACAGTGTCCACAGAGACCCCTGCAATATGAAACACGAGCAAATAATTAGCGCCTCGGTTAATCAACCAAGTTTCTAAATTTTGTCCATAGCTAAGTTAAATGAGCAAACTGTAATTTCTTACATTTCATTGAAGTTTTGTTATCAACATATAGATATGAGGGGTTTAAATTCTGTTAGCTTCAGTACATATGTAGGTAAGATCCTTGCTTTGCAAATTGACCTTTAATAAATCCGCTTTTTATTGCTCAAAGCTTGAACTTGAAGATTTTTAGGTCTTCCCTCAAAAGATTAGATATTGCATAATCTAAAATTAAGTATCACAGTCCCAAGAAATTTCTGACACAGAAAAGTGTGCTCAGTTGGAAGTAAATACCTGGTTGGGTGCATGAACTTGTGTATTTCCCAATGAGAGGAATAACTTAAGAAAGTTTGAAATGCTGAAGCATTGAATTTTTATTCCTGCACATGATTTTGCAATGGAGATGCTTACAACACAATTTTTTATCTGCCACTTTTTCCAACGTATGCTAACTTTTTTCCGGAAATTTGTCTAGGATCTCTTCTGAACAAATTTTGATTTGGTTTTTTTTCAAAAATATAGATTTTCGGAATCTTTCTTGGCTTAGCCACAAATACAGGTTAAGGGGTTGGCCGCAATGATTTGTCTGTGCTTAGTATCTTCTCTTTTTACAGGGGCAGGGTCACGTAACCGTAAACAAACATGTTATCTCTAGAATCTATATTGTTGCCCACACGTGGCCATTGTGTTCTGCACAGATTTTGGTGGATAGGGTGAATCCACGCTAAATTTACTTGTAGAAATACATCAATATCTCTGCAATCGTACAACATCTGAGTGTCTCGTTTGCTTCTCTATCAAGCACGCGATTCCATCTTCAAAAATACACTTTCATTTTGAGAAAAGTAGTGGAAAGTCATTTTTACATGGCCTATCAAAAATACTGCAAAATCGTCTTTTCGAAAGAAGTTTGTTTACACTACGTGACCCTGCCCCTTTAAGTCAACCTCGGGGGTCACTGATAGTGCAGCGGCTTTTAGCTATTAATTTCTTTTATTTTTGATTCGATCTTAACAAACAGTCATTTCGCAGCCTGTACTTTTATTTATAACAGTGTGGGATCTTTTTATGTTTTATGTCATACTTTCCAAAATATTTTTTGCTCTTACAATAGTTGTACATGAATAATTTTGGATAAAGTAGAGAAAGCTGTGAAACACGAGCAAATTCTTTGTTGTTGTTTCTGTTTCAGTGGCATACTGTAGTGCATCTTTCTGGTGAATTCCTTGTAATCCCGTTTAACATCCCCGTTGAAGGACGGACTTAAGTAGACTTTTGACGATGAGTCCCATGTATACCTGCGGTAAACCTTGCTCAACAGGGTCTCATAATGAAACAGTAAAAAATTAACCTCGTTCTAGGTTGTTCCTACGTCATACGCCGCGAAGCCGAATGAACACCTGGTTCGCTTGGATCAAATCTGCCCAAAAATGTGCAGATTAGCAGCCATTATGGATTTACAGTTGTGCGACCTCGATTCCAAACAACAGAGCAAAACCGTAAATGTTGTTGCTTAGTGACAGCATCACAGTGTTGTTATTTGGATAATTTGGAGGTTTTCGAGAAATAAGTTATGTTTCCATTGTTTACGAATAGCCAATCGAATTGCAGAACGGCCTCCGGTATCCCAGAGTAGAGGACGAACAGCGAACTCGCTCTGGGGACGAGATTGCTAAAGAAGCTTACCCTATTTTCTGCATGCATCAATCGAATTATGATGGAATTACGGCCTCAAATCTCGAATCACGCCGCCTAATCTTGAATCACGGCCTTGAATCTCGACTATAAGATCTGCAATCGAATCGAAATTCAATCATATTTGCCGTAACCGTAGTAATTCACAAATCTCACAATCTGATCGGTACTTCTTGAAGCTCAGAGTGTGGGCCTAAATAGGGTTAGGGTTTGTTGACCGAAGCGCCTCACTAAGGCAAGGAGCATGAAGACAAGGGATTCCATGTTATATGACTAGGACTTAACCCCATATCTTTCGAAATAAATACAAAATTTTTGGGTCAAACATGCAAATTTGACACGGTTTTTAATCTCAAACCATTTTTTCGAAATGAACTACCCTGGATACCATAGCCTCGAATTTAAAATGAAAGGAAAATCGGGATAAGGAAAGGAGAGGAGAAGCTTTCTTTCCTTCTTTACTTTTCTTTTAATTATTCTATTTTTTGACTGTGGTGGCAAGGGTAGAGAAAAACATGCAAACTTGTGTAACTAAAATAAATGGAGAACCTTTGGTCGTGGGGGGATCACTCTTTCGAAACAGCATTCGATATTGTTCTTGAATCAAAGGATTTTTGCCAAAAGTGAATATTTTGAAACAGTCCCCTCGTCTTTGGTAAATTTTGGTGTTTTGGTTTTTGGGGCTGAGTGGGGGCACTTATTTAGAATTTTTGCTTAGAAGGGAGGGGGCTTATTGGAGAGGGGACTAAACAGAGCTATAATTGTAGGTTTTCCCTAAAGCGTCGTCAATCCCATCTCAATTTAAGTGAATACGATCACCCGGCGCTAGTTGCAGGTACAGCAGGTTGCTTGATATTCATGAACATCACGTCTAAAGTTTGTATCAAGCGTACTATGAGCCGCTTTGTATCAAGCACCTCGAAAAAAATACGTCGATGGACATTTCCCCAAACTGTTGCGTATTTAGATGGGGTCGCTTATGCTGCTAATGAGAACACGTGACAGAACGCAAACGATAAGGGAAAATGACTCACAAACTATAATTCTGTATATGCCATTATTGACATCCTAAAAGGTTTAAATGAATACGGTCACAAGGCTGCTTTAGTTGAGCTGGTATTTTAGCGTTCGTTAGCATTCAAGGTCCTTCACTTGCATTAAACGTGGTACTTTGCAAATCATCTCATTCATCAGTACGTTACACTGCTGTGCAGACACGAGTTTGATACAGTAACGAAAAGGCTCGCTTTATGTAACTTGTTTTAGCATATCACCGCTAGCTGCGTTCTTGATCAATGCACGCGCTAGTGTGAGAATTCAACAAGATTGAGTGTTGGCTCTTTTATTTGCCATTTGCAACAAGAGACAGCTAATTGCATAGCTTGAAGGAAGTATCGCATTTGAGTAACAAGGAATCAACATTTTATTGCCGAGGTTCTAGCCCGCGTGAAGTCCACAAGCTTCTGTTCTGATTCCAGTGTTCATCATTTCACACAAAAGAACTGCTAGAAGCAATTCGTTCGATGAATTAGCCGAGGCAAAATCCTTCAAGGTTGTGTGTTGGGTCCCGTGCTGTTTAGAAACGAAAGAGAAACCCCGCTACTGTGGTAAAGTGTTGCTTTTTTAGACTTCGATTAGGGACAGCAAGCATCACATTTTTGAGCTAGAGGAGAGGGAATTAGAAATTATCAGATATGAAAGTCGGAATAATTGCTTGCGAAGACGCACCAGGATGGGGAGGCGAACAAGGCCTTTGCGCTTACATAACAAAGAAATTCAAAGAAATAGACGATAACAGTGACAATGAATATGTACATTTTCATGCTGTATCAGGAAAGTTACCCAATCGGAGCGAAATGAAGGAGTTTGACGGTTTCGTCATCTCTGGGTCTCACTACTCCGTCAATGATGAGCATGATTGGATTGCGAAGCTCATGGAATTTGTAGTGGCTCTCAATCAACTTGAAAGTGGGCCTAAACTGTTCGGTATATGCTTCGGGCATCAACTCGTTGCGAAAGCACTTGGTGGGAAGGTTGAGAAAAATCCCTCAAGAAAGTTCGTGTGGGGGACTGGAAAGATAGCGGTTTTTGATGCTCTACGTAACCAGAAAATATACAAACAGGCTCTTGGAGATGAGAGACATGAATTTAAAATCATGCAATCTCACGGTGAATGCGTCGCTGTCCTACCAAAGGATGCTTTTTGCGTAGGCCGGTCCCCTACATGCCAGTATGAGATCCTCGTGTACGGGGATAAAATTATGAGTACACAAGGACATCCAGAGTTGGTCACGGAAGCAATGGTTGGAAACATCTTGCCTAGATTGAAGCAATTTAAGATTCTGAGTGATGAAGAAGAGAAAGTGGCGCTCGAGTCTTTGACCGATGAAGATCATAGCAAAGTTTTAGGACTTGTTAAACTGTTTTTAGGCACAAAATGAGTTTTAGTATTTAGTTCTAGTGTTTGCAGGGATGGCGCCAGCAAGGGTGCTTGAGGGGCAGGAGCCCCCCAAAATTTTATTGAACCCCCCATCGGCACTTGAATTTTTGAAAATTTCTATGCACTGTCGGCACTTCCAAACTTGTTTGTTATGTTTTTAAAGACTGTGGTCGCATTTTGAGCCGATCTGAGTGGTGTGGTCCACAAAAATGTTTTCGCTCATTCACTGCCGGCACTCTGACACTATTTTTCCCCCCTGAATTTCTTCTCTGGCGCCATCTCTGAGTGTTTGAGGAAGAAGTCATCGTTTAAATTCGTAGAAATACAGGAGTACTTTGAGGTAGATTTTTTGAGGTGGTTCACTTAAAGTGACATCTTTCTGTTGTAAGTGTACTGTGAGCTCTTATCTGGAATGATTTGAATTTTTGAGTTTCAATTTTGCATGAAAAGACTTAACGTGAAATCTCATTTCATATGCACCGAAAGACCTGTTGCAGAATGCCTTGTGCCTTTTTTGGACGAACATTTTGCCAAAAATGAACAAAAATAATTCGCCTTATGCTTTATGATTTCTCAACCTTCTGCACAACTGTAACTGTGGTCCTCGACGCAGGACTGCAAGGGGCGCCCACAAATTCAAATATATGCTAAGATTAAAGCCTCGAAATATTCATGTGGGTTTTGGCTGAAGAGTTTCGTATAGTCAAAATATAGACACTTACAATCGATTATAACATGCCGTTTGGAAGCCTCCACCATGCCAACAGAATCCTATCCATCAGTACCAGCATGATATATGCGGAAATCGCCATCCCAGGGGGGACTCCCCATTAGTAAGTGATATTTTTTTGGGTTTTTAAAACGCTGTCTAGTAGGGTAAGGTTGGGCTAATTTGGGTCTACGGGGTAATTTGGGTCTATTTGCTGTTTTGCTTTAAAACTGATCACAAGTTGAAAATTTTTGAAAATTTCGATTCATGACTCCGTGGGTGTTGAAATCTATGCTTTTAGGAGTAGTTTATGTGCTGTCGAAGAATTATTTGATAATTTCTAGTGCTTCAATTTCAAGATTTTCCACGGCCTAAACTTTTATCATAATCTGATTAGAAAACTTTCGATTTATGCCAACTTGCGACTTCTTATCGTCAACAAATCATTCTCTTTCTCATGTTCAATCATTTGGAAAGGTGCTAAAAGTTTTTCGGAATTTCTTTGTGATTCAGTAGATTTTATTTTGATTATTTCCAAGGTGGGGTAGTTTGGGTCTACTGGGATTTTGTTACGAATTGTGTTGGCGGTTGGCCCCAAATCAAAGCAAAAATGGAAATAATATTGCCTGTATTGCAAGAAAATGGAAGTATACATCGAAAACAGCATAAACACTTTTTCATCCATTGATGGGTTTCAGCGAAAGATGCAAGGATTCATTTCTTGTGACTTTATTTCGGAGGAAGCTTTGTTTACATTTCCGTTTTCAAGAATGGGCCTAGGCTTAGCAATGTGGGCTGATGGTGGTAGGGTACTGGCGGGATTTATCAGGCAGCGGGATATATCAGGCACACGCAGCTTTCAACAGCCAGAAACACGACTTAAACATTTCAGAATAAAAAATAAGTCATTGTGAACCTTCCTGGATCATTGTTCTCTCATTCTATTTGAATATCATTCCAATTACTCTTTGTGTCATTTCACCAGGCTTGGCGGAGTATCTTTGGGTCATGCCAAAAACTTCGCGCGTCCATCTTTTCTATGGTTAGGCCGACCTTCGAACTTCTGAGAAGTTGCGAGAAACTTCCTTGAAATGCAGCATGTTGAAATCAACTAAAGAGCACCAAAGCTAGTGACATGGCACAGAAAGGATGTTAAACCTTTGGAATTCATGTTTTTGTGTTTTTCTAGAGGCTACATTTATTCAAATAAGTGAAAATAATAGCTGCCTGATAAATCCCGACGGTGTACGAGATTCACCTCCGCAAGTGGTCAAAATACTTCGCAATAAACACCTTGGTTGGTGAAAAGATGAACCAACCAGCTGCACAAACTTTGTGAGGAATGTTTGAAATATGTTTAGGAAATATCTTATGTCGCTTTGGATGAATCGATTTTGATTGGCAAGTTTACAAGCCTTAAGTGCCTGATAAATCCCGCCAGTACCCTACGATTTATTTTTATTTTTTCTCTGTGCAAGTTTTCAACTCTGTGGTAGGGAAACTCTGAAAATTCAATCACAGTTATCCATAAGAGCATTCTAAAGTTTTATTTTTGTGAATTAACAATACTCCTGACGAAAAACATACCGTTTTTCTTGAATAGACCCAAATTTCCCGCCGACAGGTTGAAATTAGACGCAAAAGTGAGGAAATTAAAAAATTCTAAAAAAATATTCAGACTTTAAATTAAAGAACGGGAACAAGTTTCCAAGAACGAAGAAAGATTCAATGTAGGTAAAACGAGAAAAGATCTTCAATATTTCCAACGGATTTGTGAGGATACTCTATTTGACCCAAATCACCCCCACCTTATCTTATACCTTTGGGTACACTATTTGGTGCATAATCGGTATATTTTTGGGGTTCCTGAAGAGAAAATTTGATAAGGTGAGTGTTAGGCTGAGTTTTTCACCAAAATGTTGCAGGGCAGTTGCCAAAAATGCTATAAAACCTTTATTTTTCATGTACCATGAAGCAAGGAGTATATTTTTGGGGTCTAAAAATGTCTTAAATTTAGTATATTTTTGGGTTGAGTACATTTTTGGGGTCTAAAATGTCCTGAATTTAGTACATTTATGGGTTTTTCAAAAATATGCTGTGTCTGACCCCCTGTCACATACCAATAGAAGTCCCCCCTGAGTTCGCCGTGGTAGGTATCACTCCCTCCTTATTCAAGTACCGTAAAAGCTCTATTAAGCCCCCGGGGGGCTTATTTAATTTCGGACCTTCTAGAGGGGGGCTTAATAGAGAGGGGGCTTATAAGAGAGGGGGGCTTATTCACAAAATCAAGCGACAAGGATGTATTTGGTAGCTTTTCGGTTCTTTTATCCCATATTTTGCGGAATCAGCATACAATTTGACGGCTCAAATACATAAATTCGACACAGTTTTTATTCGAAACCATACTAAAATTAACATGCAACGTTGTGCAGCTAAATAAATGGAAAGTATGTGGTAAATTCTAGAATATTGTATAAGTAGGGGGGGGGCTTAAGAGAGAGGGAGGGCTTATTTCAAATTTTGATACAGAGGATTATGTCACAGGGGAGGGGCTTAGTAGAGAGGGGGGCTAAATAGAGCTTTTACGCTACCTTTATTATCTGTTGCTATCGTATTTTGGTAACATATTTACATTTGCTTTTATTCTGTGCTATCCAAATATAAAAAGACAAATTACTGTACTTCTAACCTCTACCCTGCTTGCTGGTTGTTGTTGCGAATTACGTCAGTTTAATGTGAATCCAGGCGATAAAAACTGATAGAATTCAAGAAATTCAGACGAAACTGAACAAAACCAGCCTACCGAGAAGTGTTTCAAGTTTTCGCATCTGTATTTAAAAAAAACAATTTTCTTTCAGTCTTAGCAGTTTCTTTTTGGTTCTTGCGAACCACATCGCCCTTTCCATTATAAAACTGCAACCAAAATTTTTCTGTTTCATGACCGGTTGTATTTAAGTTACGTAAGTGCTGCTCAGATCCTTGTATATAACGTGACTTTGAATTCGAGTTTTGCCAAATATGATAACAGCTTTTTGAGCTAAAAGAGTTCTAAAAATAGGCTGACGTCAAATTTTGCTATAGGATCGCAGGAAACTTGTGTCTCGTATGCTCTTTCTGTGAGCTTTCTTTATTTCACGACTAATTAGCAGGGATAAAAACGGTAATCAACAGGGAGGTAAAGAGGTGTATAGCTCCTTGGTAATCAATTGCAGTAAAGAACGTTGACTTTCTTACTGACCTGGAGTACCCTCTTAGATTACAAAGTTGGACTTCGTAATCCGAAAATGTGACTGACAATTGTTTGCAACTGTTTCGTCTAAGGGATAATTCGTTTGCCAAATGCTTCTGAAATATTTGGCATTCTTTTGCCATTGCATCAGTAGTGCTCGAGACTTGCACTGTGGAAGAATCATGAGCGATGGGAAACCCGGTGCGTAGCAATTTGAAATTTATATCAGTAGCAAGCCACCTAATTTAAATGTTTATTGTGTTTTGAACTTATTTTTACTTGGTAGTGGGGGTCATCAAGGGGGGTAGAAATCCGCCGTTCCGCGCGATTTTCAGTTAAAATCCGCCGTTCCGGTCATTTTTAGTTCCACGCTCCAAAGTTCCACGCCCCACCACTTCACTATCAATGATGGCGCAAAGTAGCGTTGTCAGACATATTCATCCATCCAGGTGGAAAGAGGAGGAGAGTGGCAGTTGAAATTCTTGTGCAATGCTTGGAAAATATTCTACAGAGATGTGACCGCGACCTTTTTTTACAAGACAACAGATGAAGGATCCGCAAATCTATAAAATTCATGAAAGTTCCGCATTCCGCTTGTCATTTTCGAGAAAATCCGCGTCCGGTAGGGATGGAGAATTCCGTTGCTTCGCCGAGAAATTGCTAGAATTCCGTATTCCGCTACAAATTTTCTTCAAATTCCGCTGTTCCGCAAACCCTGATGACCCCCACTTGGTACATAGCCAACTTTCACTATTTCGTAATTTTGAAAGTTTTCCCGTTGGAGCCTAACGATTATGGTGGATCTGCATTTAAGATGGCTCACTACCGAAAATTTAAAAATTACGAAACAGTGAAAGGTGGCTGTATACCAAGCAAAAATAAATTCAAACACAAAAAAAACACTAAATTAAGGTGACTCACTACTGATATAAATTTCAAACTGCTACACACTGGGTGTCCTATCGCTCATGGTTTAATCTCTGTGATTCTCTGATAACAAGCTGGTTTTTTCTCAATTTTCTCCTTCATGGGCATGTTCAGCTCACGTTCCCAACAGTGCCGTACTGCACAATCCAAGTCAGTCAATGATAATAGCACTTCAAGGCAGTGTCCAAATCCATTTAATTTTGCTCAGGAGAGGGAAGACACAAGACAATGAATTAGGCACAGAGCAGTTGAGTATTGAGAAAGAATAGGGTAGTAGGGGATGAATGATGAAGAACCAATAATGATCAATGATGAAGGAACAGTAATGAATAATGAATGAGGAATTATGATTCTTTTACTGTTCGAGGAATGAATTAGAAGAACTTGTGATAGCTGTTTTGGTGCGTGATGAACAAGGGGTGCACCAGAGATTTCTGACAGGGGCTGCACCTTACAAATATCAAAGTAAAGTAGATCAAAATGGAAGAAAGATCGGCAAGAATCAAAATGAATTCCTTCATGTTCTGGAGTTTTTGAGGCAGAATTTAAATCGTTTGAAAGTTTTGGTTAATTTTCATTTTGCGTCCAGGCCATTCCATAACTTCGCCCCCCTAAAAGACAAACAATTTTGGCGACATGTTATTCGTAGAAACGATACTTTTTCGGTATTATGAAGTTCCCGAGTACCAGTTTCTGATAACCAGTCGGACAGGAATAGAAGATGCGAAGGAGCCTCGTCATTTGCACACTTGTGTACAGTTTCAAAATTTCAATTACAATCAAATCATTCACTGTCTGCCAGCTCGGTTGCTTTTATAATTGGAGCAGCAGAAGCGCTGCGAGGGCAGTTGGTTTTATTCTTATTACAAATAACTTAATCGCAGTAATGTGATTCAGGCTGATAAAAGATGATAGAAATCCGAAAAAATTCGAGAAATTCAACCAGATTTGAAAAAAACAGGCACTATTTACACAACACAGCGCTTTTTTTGTCTTGGTTGGCCAAAAATGCCATATCTTGGCAGGCCCGTAGGAAGCGGGGGAGGGGCAGGGGGGGGGGGTCGTGCCCCCAATAATTTCCAGAGATTGCTTCGTAAATTTACGGTTATTTTCGTGAACAGGGTATAGAAGATAAGGAGTTGGAGCTTGGTTTCTTTTACCCTGTTTGATGTTTGGAAGGAAATAGATTTCTGTGTTGTAAATTTTGGTGTCCTGTGATTAGTTTATCAAGGTGCTACGTGTTTAGCTCAAGAGGGTCATTGCCATCTGAGTAAGTGGTCCCCGCAACACCAAGCATAACTCTCAAACCGCCGCCCACTTAATGACCAGCTTTTGACCAGCCTTTTTGCAAATTGACTTTACTTGCTGTTTAAAGCATAAGTTTTTGTCAAGAATCACTCCAAGCAACTTTTCTTCTGTACTCTCTTTTATCGTTATACTTCCGATATTTAATGTCACATCATTACTCTCGTCCCAAATACCATTAGATGGCATTTGTCCCCATTCAACTTCATAAAATTGTTTGGTAACCATTCTGCAATTTTAAGGGCGTCGCTCTCCAGTGTTTTGATAACACTTTCGTCGTTGGTATCGCAGGCATAGATCGTGGTGTCATCTGCATAGTTACATATTTGAGCATCTTTTACAAAAATGAAGAGATCATTTATGTAGATATTAAACAGAAGAGGAGCCAAGACTGAACCTTGTGGCACACCTATCATTGTTTCTCTCCATGCATTGAACGACCCATTTATCTTACCCTCTGCTTCCTCTCACTGAGATAGCTATGAATCAACCGCAATGCACTTGGACTAAAACCGTAAGCACTTAATTTTGCAATCAGAAGTTTGTGATTTAAGCAATCAAAAGCCTTTGAAAGATCCATGAGTAGTGCTCCAGCAAAACCCCCTTTATCTAGAGTTATTTTTACAGGTTTCTATGAGTCGCAAAAGTGCATGTTGGGTTCCATAGCCCTCTCGAAATCCACACAGAAGGGGAGAAAGGAAGCTAAGGGCATGATATTTTATTTGACTCTAAGACCCTTTAATAAATTTTGGATACAGACGCTAAAACCGTTATTGTTCTATAGTTCTTCTTGATAAATGATAAATGCGTCAAGACTTTTGAAAAGAGACGAGATCGCACAAGCCTTCAACTCCTTTGGAAAGTAGCACTCTGACAAATTAGAGTTGAAGATTTTCTGAAGGAGGATGGCAAAAATGTCTGCATTTTGTTTAAGAATCTTAGCAGGAATGCCGTTGATGACTTTTTTGGATTCAGTTTTTGTATCTGTAAATGTATCTCATTGACAGTCACTGGCTTAAATTCAAATTGGTTCAGTTCGTAGCATTCTTTGATCTTTCTAATGCTGGGCTGATTTTCATATTTCTTGATAGCCTTTTCTACTGGGTCCTTTATCCCATTTGTTCCTGACAGTAGTGACTGGTCTTCAGAGATTCCTAGACTCCCTGTTATATTTGCGAAATAATGATTAAATATCTCCGCAATTTTTGCATCTTCAGTTATCATTTTTCAGTCTTCAATCAGAGTCACAGATGAAGTTGTTTGTATCTCATTTGAAAAAACCGGTTTGACAGTCTTCCAAAATTTACGATTATCTGTAAGGTCTCCAAGGTCAAGGTTCCTATAGTAATCAGATTTCGTCCTGCCCAGGAGCTTCACGCAAAAATTTCTTTGCTTTTTAAAGGCTTTAAGATTCTCTTCCGTTCTACTCTTAATGTATTCATTTATAAATACGCCGTAACAGGTTTGTTGTTTGAAAAATGAACACAGAAACAAAAACAAATATGATGTAGGGAAGAGCTCTTCTGAGAGAAAATGGGCGTTTCCGAGAGAAAAATGGGCATGGCTCTCACAAATTTTTCTGGGGGTTGCGCCCCCAGACCCCCCATCATCGTTCGCGCCTTCGGTGCGAAAATACCCCCCCCCAATCTCTCAAACCACGCTACGGGCCTGTATCTTGGATAAAAGATATTTTCAAATCACAGCCGCGAACGGCAGAATTTTACTCAGAATAATGAGACCCTTGGTTGGTGCACAGGGGGGAGATATGTCGTTAGAAGGTTGTGGGGGTCACTTTAGAATATTTCGGAAGTGCTGCTTTGCAAAATTTAGTTCTGGGGTTAGACGTTGAGAAATTCATATGAGAAATTTTACTTGGTAAAATAGCTCATCTTTAGGATCCAAGAATTATAAAAATGTCTGTAAGTGGCATGTATAGGAACGGGAATTCCACATTCCATTCTGGTCCATGATTTACTTGCTATTGAAATTAGAATTAAATTCTGACATTAACAATTACATTGAATCTAAGTTCAATTAGAAAATAAAAAAATGAACCAGAATGGAACGCGGAATTCTCGTTCCCACACAAGCCCCTTACAGACATTTTTCTAACTTTTGGATTTGAAAGATGAGTGATTTTACCAAACAAAATTTCTAATTTCAGACTGTGTTCACACGATGCCGGCACATTTTGAAAACGGTGAAAAATTCGACGGATAGGTTCATACGGAAACGGCACATTTTTTGCCGGTTTTTGAAAACGGTAGATTTTGAAAACGGAAGTCTAACCGGCACATTTTGGAAACGGCATCGTGTAAAAACCTGAAAATGATGAAAACAGAACACTTTTAGACACTTTTGGAATGAGACTGATCGACTCTTAGGATGTTGGTAAGCTTCTTTGGCATCAAAGTGTGGCAACGAGTTTTTGCCGTCTAAGTTCCTACCGTTTTCAAATTGTTTCGGCATCGTGTGAACTCTAGCTCAAATTTTGCAGCCGTCACATTTTACAGCGTTTTCAAAATGTGCCGGCATCGTGTGAACGCAGTCTAAGTTAGCCTTTAATTGACAGATTAACATTTTAATTGACTGTCAGCCACATACTCTCTATTCCGCAACCGCCAAACGTGCAGACTTTTTGACTTACCCAGTATATTATTAGACCTGCAATTTTAAATACTAAATGCTCACCCCCCCCCCTGTAGATGGTTCAATAAGGCTTCACGGATTTGGCTCACGAGGGGGGGGGGGGTTCTCGGCTAAATTTCGGGTAGGGGGTGCCGCCCACAGTTTCAAAATGTAACTGTTGGCTAGACCAATTTTTGTGAAAATGATACCTTTGGCTAGACTAATTTTTCCTTCAGAAGTGCTCTGAATTGGCATTTTCTAGGCAAAACTTGCCAAATTTTCGCATTTTCCGGACCAAAATTTAGAAAAAGTTGGGTTTTTTTTACAAAAATTACCAAATTTTGACATCTCTTTGACCAAAATTCCCAAAAAGCATACCCTTGCCTAGACGTAACTCGACTAAAATTGCCAAAAAGTACACCCTTGGCTAGACTAGAAGTCCTAAAAAGTATACCCTCGCGGGCGGAAAATCCCCAGGTACCTTTACTATGGAAGAACCCCCCCCCCCCGTGATTTGGCTCAAAGTTTGATTAATAGTGGGCCTATCCACATGTGACGGAGAATGGTTCAGTATACTTTCATGATTCAGTAAAACATACAAATGTACTAAAATTTAATCCTGCCAGTTAACTGTGCTACACTTCTCTTGAATCCTCTATCAGTTGCGCAGACTCCCATCTCTACATCTCTGTTTTCGTTCGGCCAAACATTGTGTTGTGTTGTTGCAGTTGTATTGATTATACAGATTCAATACAATTGCAACAACATGACAATGTTTGGCCTAACGAAAACAGAGATGTAGAGATAGGAGTCTGTGTAACTGATAGAGGATTCAAGAGAAGTTTAACACAGTTAACTGGCAGGTACGATCAAATTTTAGTACATTGGTATGTATTACTGAATCGTGGAAGCATTACTGAACCATTCTCCGCCACTTGTGGCCTATCATTATCTTACAATTGCATGTGTTGTGGTGTTGGCCTAGCCTAAATATCGAGGCCATTTGGCCTCAAGTGAAATGAAATCAAACTGAGATCTAGTTCTTATTGTCTATTCTGCCGTCAAGCTCCACCAATAGCACATATGCGAACCATTAGCAACTTCAGGTTTTATAATGTTATCCGACATTTTGTGAACCTCATGATCACGGCCTCTTTTCCAATCAGATCAAAAACCGGTTTAACCAGAAATGGGAAAAATAAAACAAGAAAAGCTGAAATCTTGAGATGCTCTCTCCTCATCTTTTACGCACTGAGTACCACTGAGCCCCGCTTCGGTGCAGGACATATATTGTGTTGTTCTTTTGCAGACAGTGTTTAAATTTGCACATAATTAATACTAGGTCCGGTCCACGAGTTTATTCTTTTTCTAGGGTTAGCAGCACAATTTTTGATTTAAAGGGAGTACAAAGACCAGCAGCCTTTGCAATCGTTTGTTTTTGTTTTTGTGAATTTTGTACAGTCAATAGACCCCTTTCGCAATGATGTCAGTTTTTTTGGAATTCTTCCACGAACATCACTTGCCTCTATTTAATGTGGATCATACTCTCAAAAGCGTGCATTGCTTTCAGCAACGCATGAAATTGTTTTTTTACGTGTAGTTGCAACGTAATGATACGATGTAGATTTCTCGCTGCACAGGGAAGCACATCTTTTGCCTTGAATTGGATATAATTGTGAAATGGGTCTATGATTATTCTGAAAGCTGTGGAGAACAAGTCACTGATTCCGTGTAAAGCATGCTGGTCCTTCTACTCCCTTTAATGTTTGGTTAAAGAAAAAGACCGGAATTGGTATGATTGATAATGAAATGAAATATTACATTATAACGAATGGCGTTTCGTACTTCTTTCCATTATTGTTCGCCTTTTCCTCGCGAAGTTAAAAATTCAGATGAGCAATTTGTGCGTGGTGACGTCATCACTCGCAAAGATCTGGCAGATATCGTTGGATGGTGTTACGTGCAAATTGATTATTTGAATACGCAAATTTTGCAAAGAAAAGAGGAACGATGGCAGGAAAAGGTACGATACAACGTTCATGCGACTACACAGCCTTTTATTTCATCACTCATTGCCACCCCTGACTTGTCATTTCAAGTGCTGTGTCTGACCCCCCGTTACCTATCCCACTTGAGCTCTTTAAAAGATCAAAGTGGGTGTACATGCAGTATTTGTATCTATCAGCACACAGAATCAGTACAGTACTATGAATATGGTTTTGTGTAACTGGTAGTGCGAACATCTCTCGGGAGATCCGCGTGTAGATCTCCGGTCACTACAACCTTAGTCTACCTGTAAGAACCTGTCTATGACAGACGTTTGTCGAATCGGAAATCAAATCCCTGCAATTTCGAGAAATTTTATCAGCTTTTTTCAGAGTACAGAAACTCGAAATTTTTGGTGGAAAAGACATTGGCAAAGAAATGTAAAACGCTGTGTGAAGGGTGAGTAGATTTTCGTTCCGTTGTTCTGTTTTGTCGTTCGTTGTCAACGGTGGTTTCTTCTCGAAACATCGAAATCAACCGGCTGCTTGTAATCTTTTGATCGACGCTATGCCTAGGACTTGCGATCATCAAACCATCTCTTGTTTATGATTGATATGCAATATCTAATGTGAAACTGTTAAGAAAAGAAGATGTCATCGCTCTTTATGTTTATGTAAAAGTCATTGATTCAATTTTTCGTGAATTTCTAAAATGTTGTTAAAAGGCACTGTACCCATGTGGATGAAATTTCGTCTGGCAATTCAAAAGGTTAATCCATATCATAAAGAGATGCTAAACCAACGAAGGTTTATACTTTACACCAAAGATAAAAATAAATTTGGGGAATTTGGGTCAGGGAAACACGTTCAGCTTCACCTATTTTTGCTTTCGTTGTGTAACAAAACTGGCCAATTCCGTTGGAAGTAAATTCCAGCAATCGACTGTAACGCTTTCTTTACCCAGCCATTGTGGACAACAGTGTGATTTTTTAGATATGTGTTGTCTTTGGTTTGTGTGTTTTCATACGGCCTGTTTTCTCAATAGGTCAGTTTCAATAAGGCTTGTTTTCTTTTCACTTTTTATTGGGTCTTACCTTATCGTCATAGGGTCTTATCTTTGATATATCAGGTTTTATTAAGAATATGCAAAGAATTCAATACTTTCTTCTCTTTTCGTCACCTCCTGCTCCCAGAATTTTAACTAAGACTTGATAAACTCATTAACAGTCGTCCAATCTTTTAGCTATTCTACAAAAAGAGCCTGGATTGAGCGTTACTTAAATATATTTTTATAAGCGAAGTTTGATCGAGTGGCTTAGAGCTTCCATCAGTATTGTGCACATTCGAAAATTCTACCAAATGTAATGAAATATCGTTCGATGCAGATTCTTTTTAGAATAGCTAAAATGTCTATTGCCTGCTGCAAAAGCCTTGTCATAAAAAAATTGCATTGCCTGGACTGTAAACGAGGAAAAGCTGAGGGTAGGGACACCACAAAGCGACACAAAAGCAAATACGACAATGTTTAGATCAAATACGTACATGTACAATCCCGGAGATGGTACTTAGTATATTTGTCCGACGGGGGTGTCGGGTGTGCCATTTTTCAGGGAATCGTTTTTCATCTATCTTTTCTAGAATGGGGTATCGAATTAAGACAATTTTTCTGGAGTCGCTTTTTAAATCATGTCAAAATGGGAAATTTTTCTAGATCTAGTTGTGTTATTTCGTCCAATTTTTGTGTTTTGGAATACATTTTTGACAAATATTTCTACAAGCGGCTATCTTTATCAAAATGAATACATTACTAAGGTACATGGCTAAAAACTAAATACTAAAAACACGAAAAAGAACTACAATAAGGGTTCAACATACCCACCATAGTAGTGCGCATAGGTTGGCTAGCGTGCTACCAACATTTATCAAAGGGGCAAGAACATTAAATGGTAATAAAATTTGCAAGTAGCTGTGTGCAGTGTGGTGCTGTTTCCGTTATTTCTGTTCTCTGTTCAGTAGCCTCGCTTGTGTGATTCGCTAGTAATAAGATGTTATCTTCTTTATCCAGACTAAGAATTTGCCTGAAGAGTGTATTTCTTTCTATATCTAAGTTGATGATCTCTCTCATCTTTGAGTTGAAGAATTCTTCCCTTATCATTTTATAGGCTTTGCATTGTAAGAGGAAATGATCTTCGTCCCCCCAGAACGTGGTCATCACACTTCGTACACACCCTTTCTTCAAGTTTCATGTTTTATGTTTTCCGGTCTCAATGCATAAGTGATGATCACTGCAACGAAAGTTAGTCATGGCTTGTCGTAGTCTGAAGGATTTTAGGGTTTTGAGGTACCTTGCCATTTGGAAACTAGTTGCAAATACCTTGTAGTATCTCAGTTTACTGTGCTTTGCACTGTCTGGACTAGCTTGACTTATTTTTTTTTCCATTGATGAATCCAACCCAGCCGCAGAGTTATGCACTGGTCAATTGAAACCCCGGCCCCCGGGACAAGCCAGCATTAAAGAAGCTTTATTCCACGGCATATTCCCCGTTAAGTCCCCCTCATGTCCCGTGGGTGGGGGGGGGGGCCGGGGTTTCAATTGACTAGTGCATTAGACATAAGCATAAGGTTATCTGTATACAAAAGATGATTAACGTTTGTTCCGTACTAACTGCTTTACATATTTGTTCAAAGTCTTCAAATATTTCCTCCATTTCATCGAAAAAAAGTTGAAAAGGAGTGGGCTGAGGTTACAGCGTTGTTTCAAGCCAGCATAACCAGTGGCGTAGCCGACGGGTGAGTGGCCGAGTGCCTATTTTGTCTACTAGAACCCACAGCCTATTAGAGTTGTATTTTTACAGCAAGAATTCACAAACATTTCATTCTATATTTTATTTCCAAGTTAGCATATCCTGAAATGGAAAATTTCCGGTTTTGTGATATAAAACAAACCCAACTCACCCGCTCAAATACTTATCGACAACCAAAACCACTGCCTCTAGTATGACTGACACACAGCTGTCAGACGTGTGTTGGTCGAAGGAGGGGGTTTGTGGAATCAGTCATTTCAGGACAGGTAAATCTTATGCAAAAATCTTATGCAAAAAAGCTCGATATTTTCTTTCTCAAGCCTCAAACCCTTGATTTATCGTTTCAAATAGCTTATGTAGTCAAGCGCTTCCTTAAATCAGAATACACTATTTATTGCGTGGTTTATTTGTCGACCTGATCATAGAATTTCCCATTTTGAAAAATGGTATTCCTTAGGATTACCCTTTGGTTTAGCTTGGAGATTTTCGACAGCACTGAGATTTATCTTGCTTGTCTTGTGACGTGTTAGAATGGACTATCTTGCTGAACGCAAAATATTTCCTGAAATATCTCCTTTTCTCAAATAGACACATTCTGTAACAAACAGGGATTAATAGATAACGTTTGACCCTCTAATATTCGAATTATTTCTTATCGAAACGAGTTATCGTACAACATGTTATTAGTGGCAACGATAACCGATGACAAACCATTTCCACAATCGTATTAGTTGGATTTTTATTTGATGTGGAAAAGACTTAGCTGCTTGTAGACCAAAGACATGATTCCTTGTATGCAATCCATCTAGTCAAGTATTAGTAAAGTATGGGAGTACCCCCCCCCCTCCCCCACGGATTCAAAGTCACTAATTGACGCAAGCAGCTCAGATATATTACATAAGTCTCAGTTTTCGTATTGAACTGGATAATTAGTATGATGATTTTTATGGCTTCACTTGTATGAATGATAATAAAAGCATTAGATAAAAGACCTTGATTGTGTCCTTTTCTGATAAAAATTATGCGACAGGGTATCATGTGGAAGAACATTATTTAGAGTTTTCTTGAAACAATGGATAATGCATACTTTTGGCAAAATTTTCTTGCGATCGGGTATACTTTTGGAGTTTTTTTTATGCGACAGGGTACAGGGTGTGGAAAAAGTTTCCACACACCCCCGTCACTTCCCTAATCAAGTACTCCCCCGGGCTTTGAATCTCTTTAGATGTTGCAAGGGAAAATATGTTTTTTCCAGGTTGTTCTGAGTTACACCATATTTTAGTGAAGCTTGTGTTGTAGAAAATTCAAGATTATTGAGGCTGAAATTTAATCTTTAAACCCCCTATATAAGAAACCCACAAAGGCTGAAACTGGGAGAGGTTCTGATGTAACAGGTTTCATGTCTTCAGAATTCCTCACAATTTTCAAGAATTCTCGACATTCTGATCAGAATTTTTCAGTGGTACAAAAGACTATCAGATTTTAAACAAGAATTCTAACCTAAAAATGCTCTCAATAGTTCTCAAGGATCCTTCAGAATTCTCAAAAACTCATCAGAATTCTTGTGCTGAAAAACAGTATTAAAGAGTGCAGGGCCTTTACTTGTCATAAGAACCTTTTAAGAACCTTGTAGGCTGGAACTTAGAACAAGAGCCATTTAATTAAGAACCTATTGAGCCTGCCCATGAAAATCCTAATTTCCTTTATGCTGGTTTCTACAGTAGTCATGTTCATATGATACATACGATATGTCACCTCTTAGCAACGCTTCTTTCCATCTACAACGAGTGAATAAGCCATCTATCTTTTGGGGCATCTTTTAAGTTCATATCTGTAGCGTGATTAAATGGCCCAAGAAATCCTGTTTAGTGCGACTGCTGGACTTGCTCCAAGCCTCGCTCTTGATCAATAAACAAACGGGAGGGAAGAAGAAGAAGAAAACGGAAGGGAAAGGGGGAGGAGAGCGAGACTTGTGGACTACGCGTTCCGAAAACGAGGCTCTGATTCACCTGCTAAAGTTTGATTGGCTCTTCCGCTAACATGAAAGAAAGCCGCCGGTCAAGATCTTGACCGGTCTCGTTTTTGGAACACGTATTCCACAAGTCTCGCTCTCCTCCCCCTTTCCCTTCCATTTTCTTCTTCTTCTTCCATCCCGTTTGTTTATTGATCAAGAGCGAGACTTGGAGCAAGTCCATGCGACTGCTGATCTCTTGTACCATTTTGTCAATTGAAAAGCAATCATAACAAGCATTGTTTATTGTTAAATGATCTATTCTTTGAAATCAATTCTCAGTCAATTAATATGTTTACAGAAATCGTGATCTGTCTTCTCCAAGATGCTGCCCTTCCTTCTGTCACTGCTTGCTGTCACTTCTTTCTATGATGTCACCAGCTCAGCAGCCTCGTACTCAATATGCAGCCCTGTCTTCGAATTTTGCGAATACTGGTTGGTTCTGGAAGAGAGGCTCACCATGGTTCATGAATCCGATCTCGTTTATGGCCATCAAGGATATCTCTATAGATATCACGAACATTGGACAAATGCAACCAGCACAGTGCCCCCTGATGAGGTTATTACAACTGACGGACATCAAAGGATGGTCCTTGCAGTTAATAATTCCGTTCCTGGGCCACCGATCGTCCTGTACGAAGGACAAACGGTATGAAATTGCTTTTATTTTTAGTTAAGCAAGGATTCATCGTTTAATTACTTTTTATGGGGTTTATCTGAGAGTATTTAGCAGTGTGACCAATTTTCTACTCCTTTTCTTGCTCAAAGAAGCGAAAGGTTTGGAAATTCAAAATTTGTAATGTTTCTGCTCAAGTTGATGAAAAGGTAGAGTATGAAGGTTTCAAAGTTGAATTCTTGAAGACATATTTTGATTTTAGTGTTGAAACTTGCTAGCAGATCATTCTTACAATTCCGTCAAGGCTATAGTAACCTTCTTCTTAGTAAGAACATGAGTGGTGGGACACAAGTAAATTAGATTAGGTTAATTTAGCTTCTTTACCTACCTTGAAATGCCATAAGATTCTCTTCCTTGACATTGGCAGCCTTTCTCAGCCATAGTTCTTGCCTTGAACTGAAGAGCTCTATCACATGTGCTTTCAAAATGTTTGTCGACTTCGAGACCACTGCGTAGGCACAGCAATGCGCAGGAGATAACAAAGTTTAATTTAGGCCCAAACATTTTGAAAGCACATGTGATAGAGCTCTTCAGTTCAAGGCAAGAACTATGGCTGAGAAAGGCTGCCAATGTCAAGGAAGAGAATCTTATGGCATTTCAAGGTAGGTAAAGAAGCTAAATTAACCTAATCTAATTTACTAGTGTCCCACCACTCATGGTAAGAAACAGCGAAATCTTTGCCTTTAAGAAAAAGCTGTTTGTTTTAAGACCTTTCGAAGAACTGGACTTGCTTAGACACAACCCCCGGAATATGCATTGGGCACTAAAAATTAGCTTCAGCTACTTGATGTCTCAAGATAGTACTCTTGTTATATCTCAAGATAGTACCCCATTCACTTTTGCAAGTAAAACCAGTTTAAACTAAACCAGGTTACTGAATGAAGCCTTCTTATTGGACAATCCAGCAACTCGAATGCATTTGATTGGCTAAAATTTAACCTGGATTAGATAAAGCTGCTTTAACTGTGTCAGTTTGAATGTGGTATTTGAGAAATCACCAAACTTTAATTACAAGGTCATCTTCAAGTTTTTTTGTTTGACAAGTGGACCTAGGACCAAATTATTCTACCAGACAGCTGATCTTGTAATTGGTTTAGCAATTAGCAGATTCAATCGTTGATGTTATTTTTGGTCATTTAGAAAACAAATAAGAAAGAACATTTTATCATAGCTTTGGTGATCGATTTTTAGTGAATTTGTAAACAGGAATATTTTTGAATTTGTAATTGGGATTACTTTTGGAACATGCAGAGTATAGAGCTCAAATCTTTAAAAAAGTGGGTGTAAAATTCTGTGACATTTTTCTTTGAATTAAACTGCTTGAATGGAACTTTGGGCAATTTGCTGTAAATCTGCCGTGACAATTTTTTGATATCTTGATGAGTTTCAAAATAGCGGCATTTATTAATCTTGAGGCTATGACGTCATCAAGATTATAAATCTCTAAGCAGAAGAGCTACAGATTTCTGCTTGCAACCATGTTGTAGACCTTCATAAACTATGATTTCTTGAAAATTGCATCAATTTTCCTCGAGTAATTTAAGATTTACGATGATTTGTGTTTTTTCGACATGTTCAAAGAATCTTAAAAAATTAATCAAAAAATGCCACCATTTTGAAAATAAACAAGATATCAAAAAATTGCTATGGCAGAACTGCAGCAAATTATCCAAACTTCCTTTTAAGTCATTTAATTCATTGAAAAATTTGATAAAATTTTACACCCACTTTTTTAAAATTTGAAAGATTCGTGCCTTATGCTCACATGTAAGTATGTATGTATGTATATTTTCTCCAAAAAAACAAGAAACTATCAAATATTAAAATACAATAAATCTATTTAAAAAGAAAAGAAAAATCTAATAACAGGCGTGTGATATTAAAATAAATATAGCTATCTAAATTAAAAACACCCTCAGGTAAAATGGCAGGGATAGCATTAAAAGGTCAGTGCGACCTTGATACCATAATGGACCCTCCAAAGGTGTCAATGAAAGAAAAATTTTATTGGAAGAAAAGAAAATTCTAGTAGATGTTGAAATATTTTTAATTTGAACCAAATCGGTTGTAAGAGAGTGTGTGAGGTGTTAATAATACACATATACGTCATCTTCCTTCCGCGGTTGTAGAATATATCTTGTTGGGGAGACAAGATACGCTTGACTGAGGAAACTGATATGTGTCCCCCCGTGCAGTGGGTCAAAGCTCATGCGCCCGTCAGAGCTTCAACCCTAAAACGCTACTGCGCATGAGCTATAACCTACTGCACGGGGGGACACATAAGTTTCCTCGGACAAAGCATATCTCGTCTCCCCAACAATATCAACTTCTTATCGACCAAACATTTGTGATGCAAGGTTTATTTCGTGATTATCATCAGCACTGTGTTTGTTATACACTGTGTTTTCTCCTATTTTGAAACAGGCTGTAATTCATGTACGCAATAAACTACTCAGTGATAGTGCAGCTATACATTGGCATGGGATTCATCAACGAGGGACACCATGGATGGATGGTGTTGGTTATATTACTCAGTGTCCTATTGGACCCGGACAGACGTTCACCTACAAATTCAAGGTACATCTTCATGATTCTCTTAATTCAAGACAAACATTCTTCGAGGAAACAGAAATCATTTCTGCACTTAATGTCTTGTACGTTTTTCTCTTTGTTGATTAGAATTAGCCTTTACGATCTCTCGTATTGCAAAGACTACGGAGTTATCTTAATTTTCCAAATTCTTTACTAAATTCATATAGTGATTTGCAGTTGTGTTATAAATCATAATTTCTATACTGTAGCTTTAACGACAGAGCAGAAACTGCGCACGCATGCGCGAAAATTCGTAACTCTAAGCCCCGCTAGCTCCCTGCAACAGATCCCAAAATTCGGCAACACTTGATATTTTGTTTCTTGGGCCTTAAACTCTTGATTTATCGTTTCAAAAAGCTTATCTATCCAAACACTTCCTTATCTCAGATTGCTCGATGACGTCATTTTACGCAGTTTCTGCTCTGTCAGCTTTACCAGGGTACGACTTTGTACTACTTCTGTACAGTGCAATAATTTGCAATCCAGTCAGCTCCCTTCAAGATCTTCCTATCCATCTTTCCGAGGCTGTTTGCAAAATCTGATGATTTTGTTGGCAACATACGTATCTTTCAAATCCTCAGACTCATTGCTTGGTACTAACCCTTTAATGCTATTCATGCGATGAATTATTCGTGCAGTGGATTAAAGCTATGCACACACTTTTCTCTTTAGGCTGAGCCAAAAGGGACATATTGGTACCATTCACATGTTGGTGCACAAAGAACAAATGGTGCATTTGGAGCATTTATTGTGAAAGAGAGACCGAAAGATGGTGTCCCGGAAATCAAAGATATGATCATGTCAGTTGGGGATTGGCATCATCATGATTCATCTGAGGTAATTTGTTGACAAATCGGTTTATCTACCAGGTGAGTAGACTGATGCCTTTTCGTCCCTTGTTTCCCTGCGTTCCTTGGTCAAGAGGGACTAATAATATTACTCTGAAATAGTGGGCCCACTTTAGGCCCGCGTAGGATAGTTCCGTATTCACCAATCAAATCGCTAGAATTCAGTTTTTAACCAATCAGAGGCCGCTATTCAGGATGTTGTTGTTGTTGCTCTTAAAGAACGGTTGAAGAAGCCTGGAGTTCTCGCAGCTTCGATGGATCTATTTTGCTTCTACAGAGGAAGATTACTGTCTGAAAGGTATGCATTTTGCGTTTTGTAGGTCAACACAACATCATTCTTTGTACTAAAACTTCTCTTTTCAATGTTCGAGCTCTTTAAACCAGATTTTGAAGCGATTTTGTTGAGTGTACGAGAACTCCCACCTTTTTAGGCCATTTTGAAAAAGGGGGCCCATTATATAACCGTAACATTATGAGTCCCTATTGACCAAGTGATATCAGCAAGTCAAAGAACGCAGGGAAACAAGGGACGAAGAGGCATAAGTCTACCGGGTGAGTCAGAAAAAGTTTATGTGTTTGGATGGCTGTGGAATAAAAAATGTGTTGCCGATACTCAAAACTAAAATGTTAATCTATCAGTCAAAGGCTAACTTAGATAAAAAATTTTGTTTCGTAAAATCACAGGAAGCCCAGGCAGTTAGGTAACTGAACAATGATAAGTTTACAATCTTAAAATCGTTAATTGTATAATACCTTTATGTGTTATTTGTTGCACCTCTCCACAGCTGTGTTGTGTTTCATTGACTTCTGCATTGCACTGCGTAATTGTTCGAATGCGAGAGTTCGATACAAAATAACTTGCTGGTATTCCAATAGGTAGAAACGTTGCAGATGAAGAAACAAAGTATCGGAAAGTATTCTTCGATGATTGAGGAATATTTTGATATGTGCGTTGCGAATTTGGAGCATGGATGCCGGATTACGAGCGAGGACAAAACAGTTTATTGAATTTGGCTTGAAGATTAGTTTCACTCCTTGTTTCTACCTATTGGAATACCAGCAAGTTATTTTGTATCGAACTCTCGCATTCGAACAATTATGCAGTGCAATGCAGAAGTCAATGAAACACAACACAGCTGTGGAGAGGTGCAACAAATAACACACAAAGGTATTATACAATTAACGATTTTAAGATTGTAAACTTATCATTGTTCAGTTACCTAACTGCCTGGGCTTCCTGTGGTAAAATCACACATCTTTAAGACCCAAAAATTAGAAAAATATCTGTGAGGGTTGGTATAAGAATCGAGAGTTTCACGTTCCATTCTGGTCCATGAAAACAGAATTTAAATTTCAATAGGAGGTAAATCATGGAATATGGAATTTTTGTTTCCAAGCATGACCTTTACCAGCATTTTCCTAATTTCTGGGTCAATAAGATGATTGATATCACTAATCGAAATTTTCTCATCTAAGTTAGCCTTTGACTGATAGATTAACATTTCATTTTTGAATATCGGTCACATACTTTTTATTCCATTGCCCATCAAACGCATAAACTTTTTTGACTCACCCGGGTAGTTTTTATCTTTCTGCAAGATATTGGCAGCTGTAACATTTCTTCAGGGTGAGACCCAGAAATGTCCATCTAGCAGTCACAGGCTAACTTAGGGCCTGTTTATATGAGGAAAAAGGTCATATATGAGGAAAAAGCACTTGCCCAGACCCTGGGGTGAGAGTTGAAGTTCCACCTTCCAATACAATCCTTTGTATTTTCATTTCGCGTTTTCATGACGAACGCAACACCACCGGTATAGTGAAGTCCCACCTCACATGAGGTGGGATCTCACCTGGGTGAGGTGAAGTTTTTCCATATAAATGAAACACCACCGGTATGGTGAGGTGAATTGAAATTATTCGTTGTTCTTATTGGTCAGTTCGTTCTGATTTCACGGAAAAGAGACTTTACTCGACCTCGCCTCTGAGCCCCGGGGCTGACAGGCGAGATGAAAATCTCATATAAACAGTGAATGAAATTTACCTCACCAGTCAGCCTCTGGTATGGTAGGTGAGGTGTTTTCCTCAAATAAACAGGGTCTTAGATATGAAAATTCGTCAAGGAAATTTTGCGGGCTGGTGGCGCATTCTTGCTGATTCAACCAGTAGTCTTTAACTCTTTTTCTATATGATAGCCACGGGCTTGTGTTCGTCTAATGCGCTCTTTGCTATCATCCATGTAGTGTTTTTGTATAGTAACTATTAGGTACAATCATTCGCAATGTATCTCGTAGAATTTCTACGTTGATTGAGATTTTGGCCTTCAAAATCAGCCTAGTCGTTTCAATTGCCAATGGGCACACATCTACTGCCACTTTGTCTGTCAGAATCAGTTGTTATGAAATTCTTCTCTTCTCTTCAGGTATATGTAAGGATGGTATATGGTAATTTTATCAACAATAAGAAATACAAAACAACTGAAACACTCGATGGTGGAAAATTCAGTGGCGTACCGTGGGTATCTGCTATGATAGAAGGAAGAGGAAGATATCAAGATCCTCTAACAGGTTTATATTTCAAAATAATTTCCTCTGTCACGAAATGTTTCGTTGCTATTCAAGTCTGTATGTTTTCAGCGATACGATTGTGTTGTGTACCTGGTACATATGCTGCCACACAGAAAAGTTCATGTGTCTATACCCTAGCTAGCGGTACCAATTCCTCTCAAAAAGTTTGGTTGTTTTTGACTTTGCGTGCCTCTGTGAAAGCGGGGTATGAAGGTTGCACATGAAAATAGTAGTTACAATGGTAAGTTATTTCAAAATAAAGCTGACTAGAAATTCACGTTTCAACTTTATATAGATATTCTAACGTTTTGTACCTTGATGAGTGTTCAGACCCAAACGGCATTTGTATGTTTCATTGGGGTTTCGCTTTTTCCATCAATTCTCTCAGTGAGAGCCTCATAGCTAAAATGGAAAGCCCACTAGAAAGCTTTCCTGAATGCCTCAATAGTTTTAAGTATCATTCAAGAAGTAGGTCGAATTACTTTCTAATCCTCCACCTCGTGGTAGAAACGAAAAAGAATTATTTGCCATTTAATTTTCCGGAGAATTAAGGCAAAAAGGGTCGGTTTTAGGTGAATTGGCGAGGTCGTTATTATATACAGCCAAACTCAACTCAACTAAATGAATAAACAGCACAACTGCTAGCTACGTTCAGATATACCCTTCAGTTAATTCTACAATGTGCCTGTACCTTCAGAAAACATCTAATAAAAAATTCTGTCTCGGGAAAATTAACCTGGCTGTATATGAGCTTAGGCCAAGATGGATAACTGTCTATTTCTCCCTGCTGGCAGGAAGTTGAATAAAATTCAGCCAATTCGATCACGTTATTCGAAATTTTCTATTCTGATTGGTCGGGGAACAGATCTGTGCCTCGAAAGAACTTTTTTGCCGTTTTGAAAACAGTTTGGATGTAAGACCTAGACTCATTCCAAAGGTCTCTTGTCCCCCCGCCCCCCTCCCCTGCAGACCTGTCGCTACAACAGAAGTGATAACAACAACAACAACAACAACAAGCGAAAGCTAGAGGGACTTATGTAATGAGTCTAAGTAAGACTGTCACTGAAGCGACAACAACAACATCAATCCAATTCAATTCAATGAGAGTAAGTTGAGAGTCCCTATCGAGTGAAGCTACAATCTAGGAACAGCCCAAGGACCGAGATACAGGGGGGTCCAGGGGGGCCATGGCCCCCTCAAAAATTCAGTAGTTGCTGCACGGATAAATCCTTATTCTTTTATCATTTTGGAACTTCAGAATATCAGATAGATACTCCTTGTTCTTATGTTGGGTATATATCGTTCAGTTTCAACCTTAAACTAGTCTACTGTCTCTCAAAAAAATTGATTCTTTAGACCTTGCCTGCGAGCAAAAAATCAGTGAATGCCAAACAGAGCAGTTATAGTGCCACAATATGTTTCGATCAAGGATAACGACAAGGGTAACCATAAGGGTAACCAAAATTATTGGTATATTCTCAGGGGTAACCACGGGTAACCACGAGTAACCATAATGTTTTAAAAAGATATAAAAAATTCCTTTTAAATATTATGGTTACTCGTGGTTACCCGTGGTTACCCGTGCTTATTCAATGAAAAATAGCCTTAAATCATGGTTACCCTTGTGGTTACCCGTGTTATTTGAATGATGTATGAACGGTCTGAATTTGTTTCTCTGTCAAACATACATAGCAGTCAAGCATAACCTTGAAAATCGTACATATCATTGTGTAGGTTTATGATATGTTTTTCTATGTCTCTGATGACATGGCTTGTCCATCGTTCCATTGTCAGTAGTGAATCGTTCCTTGTTCATTTGATCACGGGCCTATATCCTTTTAAAAGGTTTTAGACATCACATTTTTCACTGATCCTATCTTACTCGTAAAGATTTTAATCATTTTTCACATTTTCCTCTTTCTATAACCAACCCTGTAAATTTCCTCGTACAGGCAGTCTCTCAAAAAAATTGATTCTTTAGACCTTGCCTGCGAGCAAAAAATCAGTGAATGCCAAACAGAGCAGTTATAGTGCCACAATATGTTTCGATCAAGGATAACGACAAGGGTAACCATAAGGGTAACCAAAATTATTGGTATATTCTCAGGGGTAACCACGGGTAACCACGAGTAACCATAATGTTTTAAAAAGATATAAAAAATTCCTTTTAAATATTATGGTTACTCGTGGTTACCCGTGGTTACCCGTGCTTATTCAATGAAAAATAGCCTTAAATCATGGTTACCCTTGTGGTTACCCGTGTTATTTGAATGATGTATGAACGGTCTGAATTTGTTTCTCTGTCAAACATACATAGCAGTCAAGCATAACCTTGAAAATCGTACATATCATTGTGTAGGTTTATGATATGTTTTTCTATGTCTCTGATGACATGGCTTGTCCATCGTTCCATTGTCAGTAGTGAATCGTTCCTTGTTCATTTGATCACGGGCCTATATCCTTTTAAAAGGTTTTAGACATCACATTTTTCACTGATCCTATCTTACTCGTAAAGATTTTAATCATTTTTCACATTTTCCTCTTTCTATAACCAACCCTGTAAATTTCCTCGTACAGGCAGTCTCTCAAAAAAATTGATTCTTTAGACCTTGCCTGCGAGCAAAAAATCAGTGAATGCCAAACAGAGCAGTTATAGTGCCACAATATGTTTCGATCAAGGATAACGACAAGGGTAACCATAAGGGTAACCAAAATTATTGGTATATTCTCAGGGGTAACCACGGGTAACCACGAGTAACCATAATGTTTTAAAAAGATATAAAAAATTCCTTTTAAATATTATGGTTACTCGTGGTTACCCGTGGTTACCCGTGCTTATTCAATGAAAAATAGCCTTAAATCATGGTTACCCTTGTGGTTACCCGTGTTATTTGAATGATGTATGAACGGTCTGAATTTGTTTCTCTGTCAAACATACATAGCAGTCAAGCATAACCTTGAAAATCGTACATATCATTGTGTAGGTTTATGATATGTTTTTCTATGTCTCTGATGACATGGCTTGTCCATCGTTCCATTGTCAGTAGTGAATCGTTCCTTGTTCATTTGATCACGGGCCTATATCCTTTTAAAAGGTTTTAGACATCACATTTTTCACTGATCCTATCTTACTCGTATAGATTTTAAAGGAAATGAATCAGCATAAGTAGCGAAGGTATACCCTATCTGTCAAAATCTGCTGACAACGCATTTGAAAATAAGGATCTTGATTGGCCAGTTCTGTATTGATCACATGAAATTGTGTGTCGTTGTGTTGTTTGCTTTAGTTCAGAAACAATGCAAAGATCAGCTGATACTTACAAAATTCAAAAGCAGTTGGTCAAATCAAATGGGGCTTTTAAGCCTCCATTGTCTTTACATGCAAGCAATATAATCTCCTGCACGTGAGGATGATAAAAATAGCCCTTCGGGACACAAGTGCAGCTCCAAAGGTGCTTATACAAATTAAAAGGCATTCAAATGGAAACAATATTCACCACTGCAAACATGCACAGATAAAGATCAAAGGTTGAAATCAAAGTGATCACATGAGCTTCTTGTCTTATGCTGATTCAATCCCTTTAATCATTTTTCACATTTTCCTCTTTCTATAACCAACCCTGTAAATTTCCTCGCACAGACAATCTTGGACAAAATATTTGGAACAAAGTACTATCATCGCTGACTATCTCAGTTCTTCTCATCTTCGTATTTCCACCTCCCCCTTTTACCCCCAAAGCAATGTTGGTTGGCATCTTGAAGCTGAAAAACGTCTAGCAACATTGAATCGGGGGTAAAAGGGGGTGGTTCATTAGAATTGTAAATTTTTTCGTTGTTCCAATATATTTTGTCCAGGATTAGGTAGCTCTTGGGGGGGGGTGTGTTTACAAGCTAATAAACTTGTTTCACACCAGAAACATGATGCTATTAACTCTACCGTGGCCTTTGGTGAATTGGGCTTTTTTACTTTTGTGCGGGATGTGACATTCCAACATAGATTTACCCGTAATGTTAACTGAGGAACAAAAGTTTGCGTTGTTTTAAGCAAATCTGAAGAACATGGTCTCAAATTTATCCAGGGGAGTACCCCCAGACCCCCTTCAACGTTTTGCCTGGCTTTGCTCTTCGCCCGGTTTGCCCATGGCCCCCTGAAATAAAAAATTATATCTCGGTCCTTGGAACAGCCGGCAGGTTTTACTCGTTGTAACTGATATATCACCGTCCCTTTCTATTTGCAGGTATTCAATTGGAAGTTCCACTAACGTGGTACAATGTCACTAAAGGAGAAACAGTACGATTCAGAGTCATAGGCGTGGGGTCAATTTATCCTTTAAGAATATCGGTTGATCAGCATAATCTTACGGTGATTTCATCTGATTCATTTGACATAGAAAGCACGCTAGTTGAATCATTTATTATAAACCCTGGAGAGAGATTTGATTTTTTGCTAACTGCAAATCAAGAATTGGGGAATTATTGGATAAGAGCTGTTAGCATGGAGGTATGTCTTTTCAAATTTATTTACAAAAGGAGAGTTTTTTAACGGCTGTGCCAAAAGATTTTTGCCTCTCCGCCAATCAATTGAAAATACAGATCTGCAATGTTGCTTGAAGAGTATAGCTCAGACTTGGGTTTTTCAATCCGTCATTCTCTCCCCGTTGACTGATACGAACAAGCATCTTCAGATTGAATTCACACATTAAATCCAAAGAGGCGAATAATCTTTTGACACATTGAATTCACTGTGCCCCTCAAACAACGGCGTTGAGGACACGGAACACTTTTTGCTGCAGTGCCATTCGTACGATGCATAGAGGAGAGATCTTCTCGATAGTGTAAATTCAACTTTGCAACCGTACGGTTTGCCAAATCTTTCAAATGCTCTATTGCTTAAAATTATTACTGTGGTGATGAAAGGTTGTCCCTTGATTCTAATTCAAAAATCCTTAAGATTCAAGAAAGTTTAATGGTAGGTTTGATGACAGAGTTTTGGTTGTTTTTTGAATGGGAGTTTTTTTTTTGTTTTGGACAACCGGTATAGAGAAGTTTCAATTGTATTCTTGCGTCTTTCGAAATCACCTCTCGAAAACTCCAATGCTTTTGAGAAATGAAAATGGCTGTCAATTTAGAGACACTTAAAGAAGCAAATAATGTTCTGGCACATTCGAAAAATATGCCACAAAGCTAACATAACCGGAGGAAAAATAACGGGTGTCCCTAGAAACAATAATGAATCATACAACGATTCGAATGAAATATCTTAGTTCTTGACGATTTTAATTGAAAGGCTTTTTAATGGTCGCGCGCGAAGATGCCGACATCGATCGAATTTCAATCCCGTTTTCAGCTTTCACATCAGATAACCATTGCATAAATCATCGAAATTTTGCAAATTATGCAGAAAAAACGTCATCGAAATTTTGAGTCCGCTTTGAAATGTGTTCAAAAATAACTGCAAAGAAAATAACCTGTAACTGTAAAATGGCACGACCGATTTTATTGAAACTGATTTCAACAGCAAAGTTGGACTTTCTGCTACAAAATAAATGATATTTCATTTAGATCGATAAATACTTTATTTAAGGGAAGAAACTTTCGCAGGAAGAAACTTTCGCTAGTTTGAATAAAGGCGAAATTTTTGGAATCTACTCTCACGAATGGGCCAAAATGAAAATTTAAGCGAAAATCAACTTTCGCAAATTAGGTGTCTTTCAGATGTTTCTCGACCGTGCAATGAGTGCTCCGAGCCTTCCTTACCAGGTCATATTTAATTTCAATGCATTTATTAAGACACAAAACAAAGAAGAGGAATATCAATATTTCATTCTATTGTGTAGCAAATTTCGCTGGAATAAGCTATTGCGAATTTACATTTTAGCAATTTTCGCAGAGTAATCTCTTGCAGATCTCAGCCGAGGGCGCGAAAAATGCGAAGGTTTTGTCCCATGAAGGTTTTTCTTCTGTTAAAGTAATTAATCGTAATGCATTTTAGCAAATATCGATACGACGTCGTGGTACACCGGTATAAACATCAATTAATCTCCGTTATGAGAATGCAAGATGAAAGAGTAGATCAGGTCTGTTATCAATCTGAAAGATAAGGTTTACCGCTCACTTTTATCATATATACAGTACATATATATCTATTTGATGAGAATCATAAAAAAATAAGTCTGCCATCAAAATCAAACAGAAAACAGAAATTTAAATGCAAAAACTGTTGGATGTTGCTTTAAAATTTTCGATTAAAAATCTTCATCAGTAACCAGTTGATTTTTAATCGAATATTTTTCGATTCGAAACTGATGAAGATAAATCGAAACATTAGAAATTACATCCAACAGTTTTAGTTTTATGTGATGACAATTATTCGTATTTTCTAGGCCAATGTTGTGAATCATACTGTGGAAGCTATCCTGCACTACGAAGGAGCAAGTCAGAAAGAGCCAACGACAAAACGTAGAGATTGCACACAAAACAATGTATGTGTCGTATTGAACTGCCCTTTTCTCTACTTTCCTACAGGGTATTTCACCAAATGTCTTACGTTTGATGACTTACGTGCAAAAGACCCGGAAACAACTCCTGAGTTCGTAGAAGGTGATTCCGAGGAGCACTTCCTAAATTTTCATTTTCCCGGACTGGACGTTACTCCTGGTGCAGTAAATGGAAGGAAGTTTGAGATGCCGGGGATATCTTCCTTAACTCAGTCGGATCAAATAGCCGATAATTATGATTGCAAGAACAAAAACTGCGGAGTAGACAAAGTCTGTTATTGCCATTATGGGCTGGATCTTCCGTATGACAAAACGATCCAGATGGTCTGGATCAATATGGGTAGAGGAAAAGGATGGTCACATCCGGTTCATATGCACGGACACAGCTTCTATTTATTAAAGATGGGATACCCAGCATATGATCAAAAGACCGGTCAGCTAACGGCAGATAATCCGGATGTAGATTGCGGCGGTGATCCAAAAATCAATTTCTGCAACGAAGCTAGATGGTCAAGGCCGGAATGGAGAGGCGGAAACATCCCTGGTTTGAATTTGAAGAATCCGCCTCGCAAAGATTCAATTATCGTTCCAACTGGAGGTTATGTTGTGTTGCGGATTAGATCTGATAACCCTGGAAAATGGTTTCTCCATTGCCATATCGAGGTTCATGCACTTGACGGAATGGCAATGGTTGTAAATGAAGCGGTAGACAGGAGCCCAAGTCCACCAAAAGGATTCCCAGTTTGCCAACATTTTTATAATGACCCAAGCAGAGATTTACAATTCATCACCGAAGATGGTAAGTAATTAGAAATGTTTCAAAATTTGCATATCATGCATCAAAGCTTGTCTTTGCTCAGCTTACGAGAACTTGGTGTAGCGTACTTCAACTTACCACGACCACATTTTAGCTTACCTTAAGAACCTACAATTTTCCAAGTCAGTCTGACTAGGTTCTTAGGTATTGGGTATTCAGTGAGAAATGAGGCTTTTCAGGTTCTTAAATTGGTTCCTATTTTTTCAGGACTTTTAGGAATTTCTTTTGCTCAAATTCAAACTTAAAGCTTATATTTACTGTCAATTCACAGGTCATCCACAACGGAAGATTGTGGAGGAATCTGAAACTTTTCCGGGGGCTGGGGGTAACTGCCATATATGAAGGTACGGGATGTGCCATTTTTGGGGTGCCTTTTGTCCAGCAGAAAATAAATTTTGGAGTATCATTTTTGGTAAAATCACTAGTATTCATAAATTTTGGGGTGTCATTTTTAGAAAAATAACTCTTTAGGGTATTGATTTTGATAAAATTTCACTCATTTGGTTAAAATTTTGGATGGCTGTCATAATTTTATGGTATACATTTTCAATGGTCTGCGAATTTTGGGGTATCGTTTTCATGAAAATGCATAAATTTTAGGATGCGACTTCAGACATCAAATGGCACACCCCCGTCACCCGCCTATTGAAGTTACTCCCCGGGGAAATTTTGTAGAATGCAATGAACAGTTTTCAAAGAGCCACTTGAGATAGAAGTACTGAGTACTGCAGTTTTAGAGTATTTTGCTATGTGGACACATGGTATTATCAGTTAGTATAGGTTTGATGACTAAGCAACATGAGTTTTAACTTAATTTGATGATCTCTACAAATAAGAACCTATTTCAAGTTTCAGGCTGAATGGGTTCTAAAATTATAGGGGTCTAATCTCAAAATTTCAGCCTGTAGGTTCTTAATAACTAGGTTCTTATACGTGGCTTTTTACTGTATTACGTACGTCTGATACTGCAACAACAACAGATTTGGCTGAGTTCATTTTATTTTCTTTCAGTTGACTCATCGAGTGACTCATTCTGGCGAAGACACACCATAACAATAGTGATAGCTTCAACACTGGGTGTTGTCATATGCGTTCAATTCATTTTTATATACTTCAGTTTGAGCAGAGGAAAGCAGGACTGCAATGACGAACCGAAAACTTGCGCCAGACATGCTATGATTCAGAATGAAATGAAAGGCACTTTAGCTCGAGAGATAGAGGAAGAAATTGGCACTGCTCAACGAAAAGTCAAAGCTAAATATTAATAGGGATCTCTTATCTTAAGACTGCGTTCACACGATGCCGGCACATTTTGAAAACGATGAAAAAAGTGACGGTAGCAAAATTTGAGCTAGCGTTCACACGATGCCGGCACAATTTGAAAATGGTAGGAAATTTGACGATAAAAACTCGTTGCAGGATTTGATGCCAAAGAATAGTACCTACATCCTAAGAATAGACCTTTCTCGATCCAAAAGTGTCGAAAAATGTTCTGTTTTCATCTTTGTTGAGTTTTTAAACGATGCTGTTTCAAATTCATGCCGGTTACGGTTCCGTTTTCAAAATCTACCGTTTTCAAAATCTGCCGGCAAAAAATGTGCCGTTTTCGTGTGAACGGGAGGCCTATCCGTCGAATTTTTCACCGTTTTCCAAATGTGCCGGCATCGTGTGAACGCAGTCTAAGTCTGTAAATTGTGCTGCAAAATAGAAGATTTTCCTCGATATCGTGTAATTTAAGAAGGTTTCAGTACTTGGAAGTTGATTGGTTGTAGCAGTATTTAGTTTTCAAGTGGCATGCTTTGAAATAACCGAAATTTGAACTTCAAAAACATACTGTGTCCTAAAAAATATCAAAATTTGATCACAAGCCCATCTTCAAATTTCTTCTTTACGCAAGTAGGTTAATGACAAAGGACCAAATGGTTTTTCAAATACAGCTTATCAATTTGACTGGTTTAAGAAATTAGCGCATTTTGCTCATTACTTGCTTTTACTGGCTTGAAGCATACTGCAGAAAACGCTGATATTTACCACATTAATATCTGTGTATATGAAGCCTCTAACTTGCTAACCAACATCTGAAAGTATCGCATACTATCAAGGGGGGCTTTTGCACGACAATGAGAGTACTCAAAATTCTCGAAAAATCACAAAGCCAAGGCCACTGTGCAAGAAATATGATTTCTATCAAAACTTGTGGCTCAAATCTTAAGAAATCTTAATGTTTGATTTCATGACTTGATTTCTGTATAGGAGATTTGAAACATCTTCCATGCAACCAAATTTTGCTTTATTTTTCAAACGTCGTAAGCACTCGCCTGGTGTAGGCTGTGTTGGAGAAGAGTTGGACTAATTTTCACAGGGGTAAGTTGTCTCAGTCTCAAGCCTGGTTTCCATATGATCGTAACAGACGCGTCTTCGAGGCAGGCTCAGGGACACATCGGGGACAGTTGCGTAAAATGGAAACATTTTCTGAGTGATGTCTCCGACGTTCCAGTACCGTGTATCGTACTACTTTTGCATTCATGGCATAGAATTCAAAAGATACTTTTGTCAAGAGATTGATCACCTGAGTTGAAGTGGATATAAACAAACCTTGAACAATTTTGTCTATTTCTTTCATTGTTTTGATTTTTGCGGCCGTACTCTTAGGATTTCGGTGTCTGAATGCTTTATTCTAAATATGCGATAGCATTTCTATACACCACTTCGATCAACAGCATCGTTTTGGAAATTATTCAAAATTCGTTCAAATGAAATTTTGGAGGCTAGATTCGGATTTAGCACCCAAACTTTACTCTAACCACAGGTTTTCATGTTGCTAGCAGTCGTGGTGTTCACTTTATGGCGATGTAAAGTTTGGAAATCTGTAAGGGATTTGACCGTGGAAATGACTCGGGGGGTGTAAAGTTTCACCCCAAACGATTTTTGACGGTCAAATCCCTTATAAATCTTTGAACTTTACATCGTCATAAAATCAACATCACAAATGCCAGCAGGTTAAAAACATGTAACTGGACTAATGTTTGGGTGCTAAATCCGAATCTGGGCTCAAAATTTTCATAAGAACAATAGGAAGGAACTAGGAATCCAAACCCGCGCTGCGCGCGGGTTTGCAATTCCTAGCTCCTGCGGAGGGCTCGACGCCTTCGGCGCCTGGCCGCCTGCGGCGGCTACCGCTGATCTAGTGGCGCGCTTCGCGCGCCACTTCCTCATTGCCGAGCAGCCTATAATGAAGGCATTGAAATATCCATCCAACTTATGTGATTGAGACCAAAAGTCATAGTGACCAAAACGATTTTTAATTGTAAAGCGCCTTGCAGACTGACGTGCCCAGAATTTTTTCCGGAATGGTACATACTGGTGACTTCAGTATTTATCCATGCAAAAAAATCATTGCATTCTTAAACTTCTTCCCAATGAAGGTTCTTTTATTTCCCCTTCTACTATGGATAGTCTAATTAGCTATGTTGAACTTAATTTTGTGTCCATTCAAATTGAACTTTTGGTTCGATTTCAGATGTTACCCCCCCCCCTCTGGGTAGATACCTAGCACTGATTATTGGGAAATGGTACCCTCATATTTATATAAGAAGTGATAGGAAACTTGTACAATATTTCATGGGAAAGTGAGCAGATGGCTTTGTGAGAAGTAGTATCCTACGATACTCCTAATGTTGCTTTACTTATTTACTGTCCGGTATTCCACTGTTCTCTTTTATACGATTCTTCGATTTCCTGGTCAATCCTTTACTGCTGTTAGAACCCCCATTATAGAAACTACTACTTTTATTAAGACACCTCACACTAATTCTTTTGAGAAATGGTACCTCATTCATATAAGAAACAAAGACAATTTGTACAACATTTACTCGGGGGGGGGGGTATCTTAGTACTGTTCATGGTACGGGGACGTGCCATTTTTTAGGGGTACTTTTTCAAACTATTACGGAATTATGGGTATCATTTTCACAATGTTTTGACATTTCACGGAATTATGGGTGTCCTTTTCAGTGGATTTTTCATAATTTCCGGAATTATGGCCCAGATATTTATTCGATTTGTGAAATTATGGCCCTAAAATCTACCAGAATTCACGGAATTATGGGTACCGATTTTTTGAGCAAAATGGCACGTCCCCGTCACATAATAGGTCGAGTTACCCCCCCCCCCCCGAGAATATTTAATGGGAAACGAACAGGTTCCTTTGAAAGAAGTGGTTTTCTGCGCGATACTCTTAATGTTACTTTTCTTATTTACTTTCCGGTATTCCACTGTTCTCTTTTATACGATTCTTCGATTTCCTGGTCAATCCTTTTGTTAGAACCCACAAAATAGAAACTACTATTTTAAGACACCGCATACTAATTCTTAGAAATGGTACCCTCATAAGAAACAAAGGAAATCTGTACAATATTTAATGGGAAAGCGAACACGTTCCTTTGAAAGAATTGGTTTCCTGCGTTACTTTTAATGCTAATTTTGTTATTTACTGGCCGTTATTCCACCTTTCTCTTTTTTACGATTCTTCGATTTCCTGGTCAATCCTTTGTTGTTGTTATAGCCCACAAAATAAAAAATACTACATTTAAGACACCTCACCCTAATTCTGTTGAGAATTGGTACCCTCACATATTCATATATATGTAACAAAACTTGTATGAGAAACTCGATTCATATAGAACCTTGTACAATATTTATTAATGGGAAAGTGGACAGTTTGCTTTGAAAGACGTGGTTTGAATTTCGTGGGTTGTTAGTGTGTTCCACATGAAACTCAGATTACTTATAAGCAACACTGAACAAAAGTAAGGCAAATAGCTATGGTTACATACAAGATTATGATTTAGGGTATCGACTTTCAGTCACGAAATCTGGAGACGCTAAATTCACTCCGTCGTGTAATTTCTAACTATAGCAACATAGTAAAGGCCCAGTAAAAGCTGTTTGGTTTATATTTTCGAACTGGGATTTCAGCAGCACTCAGAGTAATAACACAGGTAAATTCTTCTTTGTTATCTATAGATTTTAAGTAAACTTAAATCTTTAAAAACGGTGAAAGTAAACAGTTATGAGGATAGTTTCCTTCGCTGAAAGAGCTGGCAAGCATGCTTTGGGTCAGTCTAGTTTTTCGACCAATGGACGGAAATCCGTTCTGTTTTTACAAGCCTGTTGATAGTTGATCTTGCTACAATAACGTTCTCTTGTTCAAAACAATCTATGTTCTCAAGGACTCGAAGAACGAAGTTTTTTGCAAAAAGTTCACTGTTAAGACTCGTAGCGGACGATGCGGTTTCCACAGGGCGAGGGATTTTGTCCACAGGGCTAGCTCTGCAGATATCCAAGTGAAACCGCAAGAAGGCTTTTTCGCTCCTGGCCTCGCTGCCTGGCGTTTTTGTGCGAAAAGAAGCAGACTTGTGGAACTTAGGTATTTTCGCGGATTTTTTGACGCGTAAATGCAGGGGTTACCCGGACGGGAAGAAGGAGATCTCAGTGACGTATGGATTAGCGTTTTTCGTTTGATCTCACCGCTCACCGCTTAGTTATAGTAGACTAGGAATACAAACCCGCGCTGCGCGCGGGTTTGCAATTCCTAGCTCCTGCGGAGGGCTTGGCGCCTTCGGCGCCTGGCCGCCTGTGGCGGCTATCACCGATCAAGTGGCGCGCTTCGCGCGCCACTTCCTCAGTGCCGAGCAGCCTAAAATGAATGCATCGAAATTATCCATCCAACAGATGTGACAGAGACTGACAGAAACGATTTTTGATTGTCAAGCGTCTTGAAGATTTGAAGATTGACGTGCACAGAAATTCTTCCGGAATTGTACATATTGGTCACTTCAGTATTTATCCATGCAAACAAATCATTGCATTGTTAAACTTCTTCCCAGTGAAGGTCAACTTTTATTTGCCCTTCCACTACGGCTAGTCTATGTTTAACTTAATCTATATATATAAGGCAGGTAAACGATTATCCAATTAGCTTTCTTCTTTTGTTTTCCATTGTGAATTTAACAATCAACACAATAGGAAGACAAAGGGGGCATTCGATGTAATGACAAAGGGACCATTCGATGTATGTCCTTGTTTATTCACTTTTTGATTGGTTCTAAAAACTATAGCTTTGGGGCTCACCAGGGCTCAAGCTGTCATGCGCTTCCACGCTATTGTTTCTTGCACTTGTTCTCAATAGCCATTCTAATTTGCATATTACGTCAGTGAAGTAAATCGTAAATGCGCATGCGATGTGGAGCCTTTTGGGGATTCCTGGAAGGTCACCGAAGGTCACAACTTTCCGTATCGTGTGAAGCAAATGACGAGCAAGATGACGGGGCCAATGGCTGCCAAGTGCTGCCCAGATGATCACTGCTACGTCGGCCTTTTTAGCAGGCCTAATTCAGATGAGAGCATTATCAGATCAGAAGAAATTCATAAACATTGCAGATTAAAGGTGATGTTAGCCAACATTTTCATAGCTTTGAATCCTCATTTGCTTGGCTTATCCTACTAGGCCTAGGCCCATGCTATCTTATTGCTTGGATGGAGTTGGAGCCTCATTTTTGATTGTCCTTATGACATGATGGAGCCTCAAAGCAGTGGTGGCGTGGCGCCAGGGGAGGGCCAGAGGGAGCTACAGCCCCCTGTCGGAAGCCACTTGCCCCCCTGTGTTGGAGGAAATTTTGGGTTTCTGTTGGAGGAAATTTGGCAAAATGATGTACAAAAACTGCATTTTTCCCATTTCATTTTTCCCATTTCAGCCCCCCTGTCAGAAGCTCCTGCCCTCCGTCTGAAGATTGCTGGCGCCACCCCTGCCTCAAGGTAGATTTATCCCTAAAATTTCAAGAAGTGTTTACAACACAGGTTGCTCATGGAAATTTCAAACAAAGCTTTAGATGGTATGGTATTCCCCGTAAAATTGTTCTAAAATTTTTTACCAAAAAAATGCATATGCAATGGTTGGTGAAAAACAAATTGAAGGTGTAAGCTGCAAGTAAACTTTTAAAGGCTGTAAGAGTAAGCATAGATCCTCTGTTATTAGATGCAAGAGCATATTGTCGTAGTGGCAAGCTGCAAAAAGTTGTACACATTAATGGAAGTTTTCCAACCTGGCCTGGAGTATTGGTTTCATTTTCAAAAGATTAAGATTAGGTTCTTTGATGAAACATAGTCTTTTGATGGCAAAAGTATTATGTGGGGATATTGGAACATTGCAAACATCTTGATTCTACAAATGGGCTGCAGCTGATAAACAAACAGTTATTATTGAGATGGGATGTGTGGTGGCTATTTGGAGATCATAGGTCCATTGTCATTATCAATTTCTATATGGGACCTTGGCAGTCCAATGTGAAAGCACCATTTGCAGTTTATGCCATATGTAATGTTACAATGTATTGTGCTTCTCAATGATAAAGGAAAATTGATGTCAAAAGTAACGTTCCATACAGTGCTTCCTTCCATTCATTGTTGAAATTTATGGAACAAATACTTCAAGATCAGTCTAACAAAAACATGTTGCAAAGGTTTACATGCTTTATATCCTGTGTATTTAGGATTTTACTTCTTTTCATTTCCTTTAGGTTCCTGGAGACCAGATTGCAATGCATGCATGATTTGGCCTCAGTGTAGTGGTGAATGAAAGAAAGTGAAAGATGCAAGCGCAATTAAAGTCTAAAGGCGGTGAGGGTAAAAATAGATCCTTAGCAGATGCAAAGAACCTTTTGTTGTAAGCTGCAAGCTGCAAAAGTTGTACACCTTATGAATACAAGTTTTCTAAGCTGGCAAGCAGAGCAAACTGTTACCAACTTCCCAAACGTTTCATGGCACCCAATCTTGAGACTCTTTGATATAAGAAACTTTAAGGAACATTGGGTTCTATTTTTCAAAAGATTAACATGGGAATGTGGGGCTTATTGTTATTGAATTAGCAAGATTTTCATGTTAAAAATAAGGTGGAGATGATAAACAAGCTCACGCTAACGAACCTATACGCACTACTGTGGTGGATACGCCATACAGAGGCGGGGTATTATGCTTGATGTGGTGGATACGCCATACGGAGGCGGGGTATTATGCTAACGTGGTGGGGTATTATGCTTGATGTGGTGGATACGCCATACAGAGGCGGGGTATTATGCTAACGTGGTGGGGTATTATGCTTGTTGTGGTGGATACGCCATACAGAGGCGGGGTATTATGCTAACGTGGTGGGGCATTATGCTTGATGTGGTGGATACGCCATACAGAGGCGGAGCATAATACCCCACCACGTTAGCATAATACCCCGCCTCTGTATGGCGTATCCACCACATCAAGCATAATACCTAACCACGCTAGCATAATACCCCGCCTCCGTATGGCGTATCCACCACATCAAGCATAATACCCCGCCTCTGTATGGCGTATCCACCACAGTAGTGCGTATAGGTTCGCTAGCGTGAAGCTATTATCACTGAGAAGGGGCTTCGTCATATGATCATACTTTGGTGCAGATCTTGGCAATCTGATGGGAGTGCACAACTGCACCGCATATTGATTGCAGTCATGAGTCAAAAACAATGTAATGTACTGTATTTTCCTTTGATCCATTGTTACAATTTATGTAACAATTATTTCAGGATCAGCCTGACAAAAATATGCTGTGAAGAAGTTCTACTATATAAACTGAAACATGATACACAGTCAAGAACTCACTGAATTTCAGCATATTGATCAACTTGATTGTCAAAAATTCTTTGAATTCTTAATATTTTTCAATAATCCTTCACTTTCTGATGGAATTCTTCGGAGGAAATTAAGAGATTCATAAGAATTCTCTCAAGGCAAAAGAATTGTGATACTGCGCACCTGCCTACGGTCTTTCATTTGTAAAATTTAAAGAACTGGACAGTTCTGGTGTGCATCACAAAGAGGTTTGTTTTATGCCTAATGCAGCAAAATGGTAATCTGTTGTATCAAACTGTTCAGATCCATACAAACACAAAATTCCACTTTAGCACTTTCATGGGTGAATAACAAGAAGTTTTAGCATTCTATCCACAACCACAACTACTTATTGTACATTCAAGGTGGATCATCAGATATTCTTTGAGAGCTCTCCGCAGGAGCTAGGAATGTTGAAGCGCGAGCGAAGCGAGCGCTTAACTTCCTAGTTTACTAAAGGTTATGCTAATTTGTATCCATACAAATTTAACTTTGGGTTAGATTTCAGATGTTACCCCTCCCCCCTCCGGGTAGATACCTTGCACTGACTATTGAGAAATGGAACCCACATTATTGTACCGGCTGAGTCAGAAAAAAACGTGGAGCGGTTGGCGGACGGTGGCGTCACATTGAGCCATCGTGAACTAAATTTTTCCGTGCAGCTAAGAATCTAACTTAGATCATAAACCACTTCTCATTGACATCCGTCATTTGATGAATTTGCTGAAAGATATTTTGTTAGTAAGACCCTGTATGGGAGTCTTGCAAACTGGAGAAATCTTTGACTAAGCTCCTATGGCCGTTTAGCATTGCCACAGTTGCAGGTACACGTTGTATTGTTAAGGGAAACTGAAAAAGCTAAGCCTGGTTCGCAGGTCGCTTAGGTCGCTTAGATTGCCATAAGAAACAATAGAAAACTTTACTTATTCACTGTCCGTTCACGGGGGGGGGGGGGTTCTTCCATAGTAAAGGTACCTGGGGATGTGCCGCCCGCAAGGGTATTGTTAGATTTATGATATTAGGGTGGTCGCCCTGTGGCAAATTCAATAGTCGCAGTAGTATTCGTTCGAAAAACCTTCATGAGACACTCGCATTCGCAGCTCAGATTCACATTCGCATTCGCATTCGCCGTTAATTGAACTGGACTGGACATTTTAATTATACGCATCATCATTTGAAATGAAACATGTTATTATTCGTTGATAAAGAGAGAGTGACATTTAAACCTTAATTCGAGTTCTTTTCTTACGCCCTTAATCCTAAACACGAACCAGGACCACGCGTTCAGATTTGGAACTTATCGCCGTCAAAAAATAAACACAATATACAACAGGTATACTTTTTCAAGCTTTCTAGTCTAGCCAAGGGTATACGTTTTGCCAATTTTAGTCCACTTAGTCTAGGCAAGGGTATGCTTTTTTGGCAATTTTAGTCGATTTTGGTCTGGGCAAGGTATGCTTTTTGGCAATTTTAGTCGATTTTGGTCTGGGCAAGGTATGCTTTTTGGCAATTTCGGTCAAAGAAATGTCAAACTTCGGTAATTCCTGTGAAGAAACCCAAATTTTTTCAAATTTTTGGTCCAGAGAATGCAAAAATTTGGCAAGTTTTGTCTAGAGAATGCCATTCATGGCACCATTGATGTAGAAATTAGTCTAGCCAAGGGTATCTTTTTCACAAAAATTGGTCTAGCCAACGGTGCCATTTGGAAACTGTGGGCGGCACACCCTTACCCGAAATTTAGCCAAGAACCCTCCCCCCGTGTGTCCGTTATCCGACTGTTCTCATTTATGCTATTCTTCGATTTCCTGGTCAATCCTTTACTGTTGTTAGAACCCACAAAATAGAAACTACTACTTTTAAGACACCTCACACTAATTCTTTTGAGAAATGGTACCCTCATATTCATATAAGAAACAAAGGAAATTTGTACAATATTTAATGGGGAAACGAACAGGTTCCTTTGAAAGAAGTGGTTTTCTGCGATACTCTTGATGTTACTTTTCTTATTCACTTTCCGGTATTCCACTGTTCTCTTTTATACGATTCTTCGATTTCCTGGTCAATCCTTTTGTTAGAACCCACAAAATGGAAACTACTACTTTTAAGCCACCGCATGCTAATTCTTTTGAGAAATGGTACCCTCATAAGAAACAAAGGAAATCTGTACAATATTTAATGGGAAAGCGAACAGGTTCCTTTGAAAGAATTGGTTTTCTGCGTTACTTTTAACAAGGGTGTCAGGACACGAATGTTTTGATTTATTATTTGTTTACCTTGTTTTGATCCCTGTGTCTTGTTTCATTTCATTTCATTTCATTTTTTATTTTTTATCCACGGTAGCCCCGTCAATCTGCATTGATTGCTTTACAGGGGGCCGTGCAAAAATACATATAATTTCCAAATTTAAAACCTAATCCTAATTAATTTACAATTGTGTTTACAAAAACGAAAAAAAAAATCAAATGAATGTACATAAAAAAGATCTTTAACCCTCCACTACGTCTTTAAACCTCCTTTTGAAGGTAGAAAGGGAGGGTGCAAGTCTGACATCAGAGCTTAATTGATTCCACAGCTTAGGCCCACGAAATGATATTGACTTCTGCCCATTTGCCGTTTTGAAGAGAGGAACACGCAAGTCAGCTTCGGTATTTCTAAGTCTCATTGTGTTAAGCGCTGAGTTCTTTACAAACAGCTCGGAAAGATATTCAGGCGCAAGGCTATTTGTTGACTTAAACATTATGGTCGCTGTTTCACTTAGAATAATGTCCGAGATTGTTGGCCACCCCAGCTTTTTAATCAGACCAGTTGCTGAAACATGATAGCTGCTATTCGTAACAATTCTGGCAGCTCGATTTTGCAGTCTTTGGAGGGCATCAATTTGAGTTTTGCCGCAACATCCCCATACTGAGCAACAATAACGAAAGTGGGGCTCAACAATTCCTCTGTACATTTTACTGAGCGTTCCCTGTTGGAGAAATTTCTTTGCATATTTCAGAAAGCCTAAAGCTCGAGAGACTTTGTTTCTCATACCCTTTATATGCTCATCCCAAACAAGATGACAATCCAACTGAACTCCGAGGTATTTAGTCCTCTCGACAGTTTCTATCTGTGTGCCATTTATGAAAAATTTTGTTATTTGCTGGCCATTATTCCATCGTTCTCTTTTTTACGATTCTTCGATTTCCTGGTCAATCCTTTGTTGTTGTTAGAGCCCACAAAATAAAAACTACTACTTTTAAGACACCTCACCCTAATTCTGTTGAGAATTGGTACCCTCACATATTCATATAAATATAAGACACTTGCCTCAAATGGGAAACTTGTATTTAAGAAATTTGATTCATATAGGAAACTTGTACACTATTTCTTAATGGGAAAGTGAACAGTTTGCTTTGAAAGACGTGGTTTGAATTTCGCGGGTTCTTAGTGTGTTCCACATGAAACTCGGATTACTTATAAGCAACACTGAACAAAAGTAAGGCAAACAGCTATGGTTGCATACAAGATATTGATTTAGGGTATCGACTTTCAGTCACGAAATGCGGAGAAGCTGAATGCACTCCGTCGTGTAATTTCTAACGATAGCAACATGGTAAAGGCCCAGTAAAAGCTGTTTGGTTTATATTTTCGAACTGGGATTTCAGCAGCACTCAGAGTAATAATGCAGGTAAATTCTTCTTTGTTATCTATGGATTTCAAGTAAACTTAAATCATTAAAAACGGTGAAAGTAAACAGTTATGAGGATAGTTTCCTTCGCTGAAAGAGTTGGCAAGCATGCTTTGGGTCAGTCTAGTTTTTCCACCAATGGACGGAAATCCGTTCTGTTTTCACAAGCCTGTTGATAGTTCATCTTACTACAATAACGTTCTCTTGTTCAAAACAATCTATGTTCTCAAGGACTCGAAGAACGAAGTTTTTTGCAAAAAGTTCACTGTTAAGACTCGTAGCGGACGATGCGGTTTCCACAGGGCGAAGGATTTTGTCCACAGGGCTAGCTCTGCAGATATCCAAGTGAAACCGCAAGAAGGCTTTTTCGCTCCTGGCCTCGCTGCCTGGCATTTTTGGGCGAAAAGAAGCAGACTTGTGGAACTTAGGTATTTTCGCGGATTTTTTGACGCGTAAATGCAGGGGCTACCCGGACGGGAAGAAGGAGATCTCAGTGACGTATGGATTAGCGTTTTTCGTTTGATCTCACCGCTCACCGCTTAGTTATAGTAGACTAGGAATCCAAACCCGCGCTGCGCGCGGGTTTGCAATTCCTAGCTCCTGCGGAGGGCTTGGCGCCTTCGGCGCCTGGCCGCCTGTGGCGGCTACCACTGAGCAAGTGGCGCGCTTCGCGCGCCACTTCCTCAGTGCCGAGCAGCCTATAATGAAGGCATTGAACTATCCTTCCAACTGATGTGATTGAGACCAAAAGTCATAGTGACCAAAACGATTTTTAATTGTAAAGCGCCTTGCAGACAGACGGCCCAGAATTTTTTCCGGAATGGTACATACTGGTGACTTAAGTATTTACCCACGCAAAAAAATCATTGCATTCTTAAACTTCTTCCCAATGAAGGTTCTTTTATTTCCCCTTCTACTATGGCTAGTCTAATTAGCTATGTTGAACTTAATTTTCTAAAGGTATGCTAATTTGTGTCCATTCAAATTGAACTTTTGGTTCGATTTCAGATGTTACCCCCCCCCACCCCTCCCTGTGGGTAGATACCTAGCACTGATTAATGGGAAATGGTACCCTCATAATTATATAAGAGGTGATAGGAAACTTGTACAATATTTCATGGGAAAGTGAGCAGGTGGCTTTGTGAGAAGTAGTATCCTGCGATACTCCTAATGTTACTTTACTTATTTACTGTCCGGTATTCCACTGTTCTCTTTTATACGATTCTTCGATTTCCTGGTCAATCCTTTACTGCTCAGGGGTGGTCATGTCCCTATGGGGACAGTGGTTCTAGGTCTGTCCCTAAAGTTGGCTTTTTTCTCTGATTCAGGGCCAGCTCTGTCCCCAAAAGTTGGTTTTTATTGCTTTTAGAGAAGTTGGTTTTTCCCCTCACTATGTTTGGACGATTTGTCACTGGGCAAGGTTTGTCCCAAAAACCAGCTTGCATGAGGATTTGTTAGCACTGTTTTTTCTACTCGATTGCAAGACAAAGCTGAAATTCTTTGGTTTATTGGTTCATTTCTTCAGATCCACGGAATTGGGTGTCATATTTCATATTTCATATTCATATTTAATTCTTTTAAGGAGGGTTGCCCTTCAACAAGTTGGTTTTCAAGGGGCCCTCCGATAAAAACATTAGTTACAATATAATACAAAAGGAAAAAGCTATGGATCTAATTAAACTATAAAACCTTATTTACAATATCTAAAACTTATATACAATGATGTTAAAAACTTTACAGTAAAAGTGAAAGGAAAAAGTGTCTGTTTCTAAATAGTTTTTTTGAAACTATGCAGAGAGGTTGCCCAGAGCTGCAAAAAGTTGTTGACCTTCCTCCAAACCTGAAATTTATGCTCTCAACCTTCCTCATTTTAACACGATATATAATTACTGGAAAACAGCAAAACAGCTCGACGGTGTTTTGTAAACCATACAAAAGCATGTAATTAGGGACCTTCCAATATCATTTGTCTGTTTGGGTGCAAGTAGCAGGGCTCTAACCAGGTTTTAATACAAGGGAGGCCACAATCTTAAGGATGCTGTTCATTAATTGAAAGGTATTGGGGCAATGAAGGGGGAACAAAGAGTTCAAGGTGAGAACATCTAAAAGTTACTTGGATGTCCAAAAGTATACTCCTGTTTGCAAAATCACCAAAATTTGATTACGAAAGTTATCATAAAATTTTTTCATCGCTTCTATCAACAACTTCTATCAACAATTCAAATATATCTAATGACGGTGAACTATCTGTTCCCTTACTTAACGGGTATGAAATAATGCAGCGAAAACCTCATTCTAAGCAACACTGTTTAAGCAACATTGCTAATCTTGCCTATAATGACCGTTACATTGGAAATTTTGCAGTATTCTTTAAGTCCACAATAACATTTCACGTTTCATTCTGATATTAATGACCAAACAAGCAACTCAGTATAACAAAAGAAATTACTCAAATAAACATAAGTGCTTTCTTGCAGAAGGCCTCAAAACCAGGCAGCACTTAAAAGAGTTTGATTCACTTAATCAAAAAAATAAATCAAAAGATCACCTTTGCCCGCAAAAATATTTTTTTTGATCTACTGGAAAGAAAAAGAAATTTGAAGATCTGCCTTACAATAAAATTTTGGTGATTTTGCAAACAGAAGTACTTTTCTGGGACGCTCTTCAAAAATCATTTTTTCCTGACACATATGCATATTTCCTCATAGACGTTCTCTCTTTCATCACATTGTCTGATCAAACCTGATTTTTCTTCTTTGATAGAGTTTTGAAATATAACCTCACCATATGCATACTGTTGACATGATTTTAATGGTCCCATGCATTTATTTATGATTCATTTTCTAAATCTATGCCAACAATATAAAATTTTATTTTTGACAACTAAACCTTCCTCAATTTTTGGCCAAAACCTTCCTCCAAACCAGGTTTGTAGGTTTGCAGTGTTTTTGCGTCTCTGAGGTTGCCTGCTTTGACTCGGCTGACAGGCTATTCCATAGTTTAGCACCTCTATAAGAGAAACATTTCTGGCCATTGTTTGACCTTTTCATCGGTAACCTCAAGTCGGTCCCAGTGTTACGAAGACTATATGATGAGCAATGCGAATTTCGGGTGAACAAGTCACACAGATACTGTGGAGCCAGCTCATTCAGGGACTTGAAGACCATTGTCTTAGACTCACTGGAAATCAGTTGGTCAACGGTCTGCCATCCCAGCTCTTCGATAAGAGGTCTGCTTGGGGCATCAAAGCTGCTATTCTTTATTATCCTAGCAGCACGCTTTTGAAGTTTTTGTAGCTGATTAATTTCACTTGAACCAGCGCAGCCCCAGACAGAACAGCAGTATCGAAAGTGAGGCTCCACAATACCTGTATAGAGAGTTTGCAAAGTTTCTGTCGGAAGAAAAGACTTAGCATGTTTTAGAAATCCAACTGCCCTGGAGACCTTGGCAGACACTGTCTTGATCTGTTCTTTCCAATCCAAAGAACAGTCAGTTTGCAAACCGAGGTATTTAGTCTTTTTGACTACATCCAGCTCACTATCACGTATTTTCAATTTCAAGTTCCTATTTTGACCCTTGAGACTACTATGTTTCTGCTTGGAGGAGATAAGCATAGAATGAGTTTTTGCTACATTCAGGGAAAGCTTGTTGCCTTGTAGCCAAGTGTCCAGTTTTGTAAGATCACTGTTAATAGCCTCATTCAGCCGAGTCATATCGTGAGACTGGTAGCACAAACTGGTATCATCGGCATTCATGGACACGTTGGAATCCAGGACTGCTTGTGGGAGATCATTGATGTAGACAAGGAAGAGAAGAGGGCCAAGACATGAACCTTGTGGCACACCAATTTCCATGTCCCCGATTTCAGAATCGACCCCATTAACCCTACAAGGTTGTTTCCGATTCGTTAGATAGGATTTGAACCAAGAGAGTTCACGATGATGTACACCGTAAAGCTCAAGCTTTTTGCAGAGAATGCTATGATCAACAGTATCGAATGCCTTTTAAAGGTCAATGAACACCAGACCCACAAGCTTTCCAAGATCCATTCCATTGTACCAGTCGTCAGTATTTTTGAGCAAGCAAGTTACTGTTGAATGAAGACGCAAAAAGCCGGACTGGCCGCATGAAAAGTGGCCGTTATCATTCATATACTGGTACAGCTGATTTGTTACTAATTTTTCAAAGAGCCTTGAGATGACAGGCAAGACTGACATTGGTCGATAGTTGGACTTATCAGCCCTGTCTCCATCTTTGAAGATCGGAGTAACTCTAGCAACTTTCCATGAGTCGGGGAAACGACTTGTTTCAATGGATGTATTGAACAAGAAAGCAAGCGAGTTTTCAATTAAAGGCAGCGCAAGCTTCAGAAAGTAGCTAGAGATGTTGTCAGTCCCAAAGCTCTTTGCTGTCTTGACAGTTGCAAATGCATCCCTGATTTCCTGCACTTCAATAGTCCTGAAATGAAATGTTGCCTTATGTTTGTTAATTTCATAGTCACCTGCAAGAAGGGGATTTGGGGCTGGATCTATTTTTTCAGCAAGATCCTTCCCTACTGAGCAGAAGAAACTGTTGGAATTGTTTCGAACTCAGGGCCGAAGCCAATGGGAGGGCTGGGGGGCGGAGCGCCCCCCAGCAGACCATTTGTCGGAAAATTTTGCTCTCATGTCGGAATTTTTGTGTTCTAAATAACTGGTTTTGGAGGATTTTGAGGAGAAATAATGGAGAAAAACATGAATTTTTTAGTGTAAAAACATAAATTCCAACAGAAATTATTGAATTTATGGCATATTTTTGATTGATATTAACTAATTGAGTTGATTTCAACGTTGAATTGCGAAATGTGGCCAAATTTTAGTTACCGCGGAGTTAGATCGGTACAACTGTTGTTGTTGCTGTTGTTGTTGATGGTTTTTTCGTCGGAAAATTTTGGTTTTTCGCCCCCCTACGCAGGCATAGCTGGTATCGGCCCTGTAGAAACTACTACTTTTAAGACACCTCATACTAATTCTTTTGAGAAATGGTATCCTCATAAGAAACAAAGGAAATCTGTACAATATTTAATGGGAAAGCAAACTGGTTCCTTTGAAAGAATTGGTTTTCTGCGTTACTTTTAATGCTAATTTTGTTATTTACTGGCCGTTATTCCACCGTTCTCTTTTTTACGATTCTTCGATTTCCTGGTCAATCCTTTGTTGCTGTTAGGGCCCACAAAATAAAAACTACTACTTTCGAGACACCACACCCAAATTCTGTTGAGAAACTCACATAATCATATAAATATAAGAAACTTGACTCAAATGGGAAACTTGTTTGAAAAACTCGATTCATATAGGAAACTTGTACAATATTTATTAATGGTAAAGTGGACAGTTTGCTTTGAAAGACGTGGTTTGAATTTCGCGGGTTGTTAGTGTGTTCCACATGAAGCTCGGATTACTTATGAGCAACACTGAACAAAAGTAAGGCAAACAGCTATGGTTACATACGAGATTATGATTTAGGGTATCGACTTTCAGTCACGAAATCGGGAGAAGCTGAATTCACTCCGTCGTGTAATTTCTAACCATAGCAACATAGTAAAGGCCCAGTAAAAGCTGTTTGGTTTATATTTTCGAACTGGGATTTCAGCAGCACTCAGAGTAATAATACAGGTAAATTCTTCGTTGTTATCTATAGATTTCAAGTAAAGTTAAATCTTTAAAAACGGTGAAAGTAAACAGTTATGAGGATAGTTTCCTTCGCTTAAAGAGTTGGCAAGCATGCTTTGGGTCAGTATAGTTTTTCGACCAATGGACGGAAATCCGTTCTGTTTTCACAAGCCTGTTGATAGTTGATCTTGCTACAATAACGTTCTCTTGTTCAAAACAATCTATGTTCTCAAGGACTCGAAGAACGAAGTTTTTTGCAAAAAGTTCACTGATAAGACTCGTAGCGGACGATGCCGTTTCCACAGGGCGAGGGATTTTGTCCACAGGGCTAGCTCTGCAGATATCCAAGTGAAACCGCAAGATGGCTTTTTCGCTCCTGGCCTCGCTGCCTGGCATTTTTGGGCGAAAAGAAGCAGACTTGTGGAACTTAGGTATTTTCGCGGATTTTTTGACGCGTAAATGCAGGGGCTACCCGGACGGGAAGAAGGAGATCTCAGTGACGTATGGATTAGCGTCTTTCGTTTGATCTCACCGCTCACCGCTTAGTTATAGTAGATTTTGACAAATTTCCAAAACGAGGCTGCTTAATCGAAGTGGTGTATAATTAGACAACTTTCACAATGACATCACTTGCCTCGATTTAATCTGAATCTAAATCTCAAAAGCACGACCCTTCAATGGGACCTTGTCTTCAAGCTTAAGGCTGCGTTCACATTAAAACCTTGTTTTTGCGTGCATGCTTTTGCTTGCGTAAACGCGCTTTTGTTTGCGTTTTCCTGTTCAGATTGACATTTCCCTTGGATCCCATATAGCAGGTCGCTTTTCACTTGTGAACTGAAAAGCTCACAATAGATTTTGCTTGCACGCGCGTGTAAGTAATCTGCTTGCTAACCAACAAGCTTTTTCGCATGAGCAAGCTTCTTTCCGCATGCAAATATTTTGCAGTCTGAACACGATAAGGGATCAGTATGGCGGATTTCTGCACGCGCCTTTAAGCGCTTACAAAAGATTGTGCAATGTGAACGCAGCCTAAGGCTGCATTCACATTGCACATTCTTTTGTAAGCGCGTAAACGCCCTTGCAGAAATCCGCCATACTGAGCCCTTAGAGTGTTCAGATTGCAAAATATTAGCATGCGGAAAGAAGCTTGCTCATGTGAAAAAGCTTGTTGGTTAGCAAGCAGATTACTTACACACGCGTGCAGGCGAAATCTATTGTGAGCTCTTCATTTCACAAGTAAAAAGCGACCTGCTATATGGGATCCAAGGGAAATATCAATCTGAACAAACGCAAATAAAAGCGTGTTTACGCAAGCAAAAGCATGCACGCAAAAACAAGCTTTTAATGTGAACGCAGCCTAAAGGTGATCTGAAGCGAGAATTTTTATTGATGCATTTGCATAGCGTTTTTGAATGATGAAGAACGTCGTTTATAATTTTGTGATACCTTGTTTCATTTCTTCATTATACACTAATTGTATGATTGGCTGATGACGTCATTTTGTTTGCAAAAAGTAAAGAAAATGTACGTGGCTGACTATGTTTCCAAAAGGAAATTGACTCCAAGAATTTTTGTTAAATTGACATACCTTTCTAAACATCATATCAGTCCATGAGACAATTTCTATTACATTTATTCAGCTCAACTTAAATGTCTCTGACAACTGCAACCTTTCACAGATCAGATGCACCTATATTTCCATACATTATCCTTGATTTGCAAACAAAATGACGTCATCACCTGAAACTTAAATCAGTGAATAACTTGAAAATGAAGTGAGATATCAAATACCCAATTCACACTGCAAGGTTATATTAACCAGTTTAAACTAAACCAGGTTATCGAATGGAGCCTTTTAACTGGGCAATCCAACGAATCCAATTCATTTGCTTGGTTGATTTCTAACCTAAAGCTGGTTGTTTAACTTTGTCAGTGTGAATGGGGTAAAAGAAGTTTGAACAGGAGTCCGCATCATTCAACAGTTCCGTTAATTTGAATCAATAAAAATCTTCGCTTCAGATCACCTTTAAGGGGTGCTTCCTGAAGCAAAAAGTGCAATTTCTCGTCACAGTCGCAAACTTGTGGGACGCACGTGTCCTCAATGGTCCCCGGCTCCTACGTCTCTAGGTTGATAGTTTATAAACTCAGGTTATGGGACACACTGATGGACAGTGGGAACCTTTTCTCGAGGGGCATTTCACTCCTTCGAAAAAGCGTACGAGATTTTTTCAGAACAAAAGGATTTTTACAGATTTTTGATGGATTTTCTTGCAAACAAAAGGATTTTTGCCAAAGGCGTACGAGACTTTTTGGAGTGAAATGCCCCTCGCCTTTTCTTACCAGCTATGTTGCCAGATATTTCCACATTGGATACCTATTTTCTTCACATAATACTTAACATCTGGGAGCCTAGGTAACTGAATCTAAGATTCAAAATCTGTCCTCACTTATTTCTCAATTTAACCCAAACCTTGCAAACCTGTTTCCAGTTTTACCCGATTTATTTCAATTGCCCAGGTGCCAGACCTGGGGCTGAGAGGTGAGATTCCACCCTCCCACAGAATCCTCTGTATTTTTATTTCGCGTTTACATGACGAACACAACACCACCGGTACAGTGAAATTCCATCTCACTAGAAGTGGGATCTCCGAGCAGATGGTTTCTTCACACGCACACGATACAGGTAAAGTCCCACCTTTAAGAAACTAGAAATTCATATCCTGAATTTTTGCAGGAGCAATGGGAAAACAATAGAGTAATTAAGGGAGAGCAACAGGCTGAAGTAAAACAATGGGTTTCTTAAAGCCTGGTTTTCATTAAATCGTAATTCATCGCCCACCATTGTCTTAGAGCATCGCCGCGCCGATCATCGCCGATGCTTCAAGACAATGATCGGCTATTACACATTACGATTAAATGAAAACCAGGCTTAGAGCATGGGCGTTAGGAAAGGTTTGGATTGACTTTAAATTTTTGCGGTTGGAGGTTGCGGTTTCAAGGTTGAAAATAGCCGCAATGCCTTTGTGGCGGCTTTGCATTCTACTAGCCACTTGACCGCTGACCCGGCAGACGCTAATCTGCTTATTGACTTATCTGAATATATAGATGGGTAGGAAAACAAGGGACTGGGGACAATAAAAACTACTGTTTTTCGAAACGCGACCTTTCTCCCACGGCTCGTAACATTCCATTGCAAATTCACAGGGATTCAAAATCAAAATTCTAGCCAAAAAACGGGGGTTTCAATAACAAGCAAAGGTAAATAACTGTTGCAGACAAAAGAAAAACCTGCGCGGTGCTGGTTGAAGTGTGGATTTTTATTCCCCTGACGAGAGAAGCGAGTTCCCTTCAAGAAGAAAGGTTCCCCTGACGAATTCACCTTTCTTTTTGCAGTCCTACGATATTTCTTTGATTCGAATGTCTGAACGTCAATCGGGCTCGGGCTCGGATCACCAAAATCCAACGTACTGCTGAATTGTGTTTTCCTCACAGGAAAGCATTCTCTGTTTGAGTTTGGGTTTGATGACATCGCATGTCCTCTGTGAGTAGAGGAAAGAAAAACTAATTCTTCCATGTCAACTTTGTTATTGCTTGGTCTCATATTCGCCCAGCCTTTTTAGCAAGGCGTAGTATCAGCTCATTATTCTTCCAAAGAAACTGCTCGTGAGAAACTCAATTCTCAGGTTGCGAAAAAATTAAGAAACTTCGGTTTCGCAAAGCAAAATATCCAAAATTTCTCCATATAGCTCCTGAATGGAAACTTAGGAGAAACAGACATCAAGACAATTGAAGGCAAACGAAAATTTCCATTTCCCGCTTGGAAAGTTATGGGGGCAGTGTCCGTTTTCCGCAGAGTTTCCTCAACTAAAAACTTGGTGATATTTCGTCACGTTTTACAGCCTGGGAAAACATTATTTAGTGTGTATCATATTTCTTGAAAGAAAATGGCGATTTCAGTAAGAACTTATGCCACAAGAGATGGGGGGGGGGGGCACTTCAATCACAAAAATCGCAAAATATCTCGTACACCTTTATTTTATTTCAGAAAAATCCACCAAAAGTCCGTGTTGATTTGAAAAATTCCTTGCTTTTTCGAAAGAACGAAATGCCCCTTAGTAGGAAACCACAAAATATACATCATTTTCTTTCAAGACAGCCTGTTCAGTTTTCCATCAAAACTTAGAAAAGTTTCTTATATGAGGGTCCATTCCTCACAAAATCCGCCTGGGTTTCTTCAAAGGTTGTTTTCATTTTAAGGGTTCTTACCATAATGTCATCAAAACATCAGAAAAGCTTGAAAAATCATATTTTTAAGTGTTCACTGGGGCACAGGCTGTAAACACATATCCTTCATTGCATCCTTCTTTTGATTGCTGATATCCTTCATTGCAGTATCCTAGTTGTTGTTTATTGTGTAGGTACATTTCCAGGTGATGCTCTTGCCGTTTGAAAAGCGCGCCCTTCTACCGCACACTAGCGAGGAGCAATAGCGAATTTTGTGAAACAAAAGATTCACGGTTGCGAGTGGACAATTAAGACGTCCAAACGGTGACGTCACCGTTTGGACGCAGCCATTGTTCTAGGAGCTCTGGAATGTTACAAGCCATGGGAGAAAAGTTCTTTAAAGGGCATATGAAGCGAAAACTTTTATTCAAGTTTTTAAGACTTCAGACATAGCTTTACACGATGGCGTAAAAAGAATTTTTATTTGCAGCCTCAAAAGCTGCAAATTAGCGCTTCAAATTACCCAGGTCAGCCAAAGAATGTGGCGCCACACAAACGCGGTCAGGACGCTGCTTCCCAGACCTCGCAATCCACTTGTGACGTATTGTGTTTATCCCATTGATTTTGTGCGATCGATTTCCTATGCAGTGTCAGGTAAAATGAATGGAATGAAAACGATTTCTTTCATTGAAGGACATACTCCTACTCGAATATTTTCGAATCGAACATACTTGCATACGATTGAGAAATAAAAATAATTGCTCATTCAAAGTTATTCGTTATTCCTTGTCTGCATAGTCTTAGATGTCTGTGAATTGAGTGATCAGTTAAGAAACCACTGCCAAGATTTCGCAACAGCGTCTTAGAATGCGAATGTAGATGAAAAACGAAGTTTACGAGCTTGTTTGTAAAACTTAAATTTGATCCAAAACTAAAACAAATATGATTTAACACCAAACCTACCACGCTGTGGATGGGTCACTTTAACTTCAACCTTGATGAGCTGGCCTAACATAAACAGAACGATTTTCACGGCGGCGTAGCTTTTCCTGTCTCCTCATCGTGTAGAGTTTTCTTTTGGAGAAAGTACCCAGTCCTTCTGGAATAGACTCGAGAATTTCTAAGCTTGCAATTAAACGCCATCTGCTTGTTCTTTGCTTCACCTTTCGATTACTTCGACTCGAGTTTGCATGAAAGAATAACCACACAAGCACTGACGGAGACGGAACAACACGGAACTAAAGCTCTGCTGTGATGATTTATACAAAAGAGAGCTGCAAAGATTGACTTTGATTGTGATGCAGTGCCAACGCAACGACATATTCTCTGCACGCCGAAATTAGCAGCAATGAAGTTCTTAGCAAGCATGACAAAAGGATGATGAATAAGAGAATATTTCCATTCAGATTGATTTTTATACCTCTTTCTCCGACACAAAATACATTTACAGGAAGATTTGAAATACATTTAGGGGACAGATACAGAAAATTTTAAAATCATTTCACTGCAACAGAAAATTTTTGTCTGAACTTATCAATTATGAAATCAAATCTCCTTCAAGCCTGTCCCTCACTGATATGAAATGCAAATCTCAATTCTTTTATCTGGAATGAGTCTGGATGTTAATTTCCATCTGAATTTGGATTAAAACCATATAGAAATGAACATGATATTAAATGTTGAATGAACTCCAAAGACATCCATGATGAAAACAGATCCTTACTAGCCAATGATGATACGAAGTTTGCACTACAGAGCTTTGGAATAAATAAACAAACATCTTGAATACTATCTTAGCATCTTTTCAGGTTACCTCCACGAAGTATGTACCCCCACACAATGTTCCACTCTTTACATTTAAGCTCCGCAACAGCACAGTAGGCAACTTGCAAATAGAACAAAACAGCAAGATGTCACTGCCTTACAAGGTATAATACAGGTAAACAAATGCCTTTCACATTTAGGAAGTGTTGGAACCCAAATAGGGGGCATCAACAATGCACAGGAAGTTAAAATTTTGAAAACATCAAATTTTTTTAGACTTGAAATTTATTGATATCTCTAAGGACTGCACTGTAGCCAGGATTTTAGCAATTGATACAAATAAATAAATAATGACTTCAAGAAAGGCATGTCACAAATTTCTTGGATGTGTGCCGCAATTGAGCATTTACTGAAAATTGACTCAAATATCAGAGGGCCAACTTTGACTATCAATGTTTGTTGTCAACAGCGTAGAGCAAGGTGAGACTGAGACCCAAATACGTTTGATGAAAAAGCCGGAATGGCTATCTAGGCAGGGATCAGATAGTGTTTGGAACTGGTAGCACTTAGAACTTTAACCAAACTAAAGTCTGTCTCACATTAAATGTTGGATGAATTATCTGCCAACTAAAATCAAGAAAGATGCATTTTGCAAATCTCATCCTGACACCTCATTTGAAACAGTCTTTGGGGATATATACATACAGTGTTTAATAATACAGCAATAAGCACAACAGTTATTTACAAATTCATAAGAACTTTACTGTTTGTTCTTCCACCTCTTGATAAAGTCTGTGCTGATGTGTGTGATATGTGTTCTGAATAAAGCTATATATACATGCAGGCAAGGGCTGTATATATACGCTGGCCCCAAACAAGGTAATTGAAGATCCAGGGTGCCATCCATCTTCAAGCTGTAGCTTGTAGAAGTCTGTAGCAAAAGGAATATCAAATTTAGTGTTTTATTCAAAGTAAGGAAACGTTGACAATCAGAACTCAATGAACTAGAATGGCCATTTTTCTGGCTTTACAAACATAATAAATACTGTAGGATTTCCATCCAAGCAGTAAAGACATACTGAATGACATTTATTGAAATGGACTCAATGAATGGGTCTACTGGGGGTAAAATGGGTAATTTTGGGGGTATTTGTGTAAGACAAAAAAGTGAACAAATTGAGTAAAAATCTTCAGATACAGATTCTCTCTAGCTGCATCTGATAGAATGGCCCTAAAGTATTGAATGTTGTTTCAATAATTCATCATATACCATTGAATTAACTATTTTACCCTAACTATTTCACAATCTTCCTTTACACTGTATGAATTTGTTTACCACTTTTACCCCCAGCAGACCCTATTGCAAGGAAAAGAGAAAAGGGCAGCAAGTCTTGTTCAGTTATCATTATTTTGCTGGTTTCAGAGTGATCTAACTGACTGTGTAAAAATAAAAGACAAAGCTTCAAGAAGAAATCTTGAAAAAACCTTTATGAAATTGATTTTTCTTCGTGAGCAAAAACCTGGAGACAAATATAAAATAAGACTCCCAGTTGGTAACGTTTCAGAGTTACCAAACATATTTTGAATAGGCCTAAACCTTGAATTAGTATGATTACGGTATTCCCATGCACTCTCAAATAATTCAGTGAAGCAGTTTCCACAGTTACACCGAAATGAAGAGGTGAACGCAAAATTATCCTTCGATGCTTGCACTTTTACCGATGCAACATGTGACAAGGAAAACTTGGCATAACGAGCCTAGGCCTCTGTAACGCCTCTCGTCTCGATAGAATCCCCACATACCAAAACAATTCAAGGTCGGGCAAACAAGTTTCACAAACAACCTTTATCCAAAAGAAGTTACTTTATTAAGATCTAAATGTTAACTTACCACTCTTGTAACGACACTTTGCCCTCAAATTTCGCTAGAAGTTGTGATTGTCTGCCATCCTTGCCCTTGGGTTCATCTCAACGACGACCTCAGATGTCGCTCTCACTCCACATCTAGGCTAGGCCCATCTACATCTTCAGATTCCGACGAGCTTGACCATTCAAAAGCCAGTGGCTCGTGATGGTACGGCAAATAAGGGCTAGCATCTTCTTCATCACTGGATGCATCGTCTGGGACTTGCCATTTGTCTGTTTCGCTGCTGGACATATATTCCGAGAGCACTGCACTTGGCTTGCCAACATGAAATGAGCCTACTTTGTGGGTGACCCTCTCAGAATGTGATAAACACAATACGTCACATCCGCAAAAAGGCCGCTCACTCGCACCAGGCCCCGCAGTCACTTTTCCAGAGAATCTGAGTGCTTTCATTTGTTAATTACGCCATAATGGCTCATTAAATGATTATTTCAATAACATATTCGGAATCAGCGCCCTTGAATTAGTCATACACATCGAAAAAAATTTTCACTTCATATGCCCTTTAAGGATTTTAGTTGATTTCGTACCCATCTAAATTTTAGTATTGAAGTCGATTGGCAAATGAGCGTCTGTCGGGTCAGCGGTCCAGTGGCTAACAAATGAAAGGAAGCCGCATAAAATATAGCGCGGCTGCTTGTAGTCTTAAAACCGCAGCCTTCGACCGCACAATTTTCAAAAGTCCAATCCAAATGTTTCCTGACGCTCATGCTTGGAGAAAAAAGGCGGAACTTTACTGTAGTGGAGTACTGTAGTGTAGTGGAGGATAAATCTAAAGTTCTGTCTCGTGGATTTTGATTATTTGATTCAGGAGCTGAGGAGTGACTGCGTTCATCTGAGCAATAAATATGCAAAAATTGCAATGCCCTCTGCTCGGTTTCTGAATCAAATAAACAAAATCCGCGAGAGAGGACTTTAGATTTACCCTTCTTCTTTCGTTATAAGCTCATAACTTCTCTTGAAAACCTCCTATCGCCTGCACCAAACGAGAGTTTGCCGTATTGGTTTCAGGACAACTTTGTGGCTTCATTTGTTTTGAATTCTTGCTTGAGAGAATTTCTTTTGTCTGCATTCGCTAATCGCTTTGAATTGAGGTGTGAACCAAAGCGACTGATGCTATTGTATTACAAAATCTACCCTTGTTGTTGTAGGCAGTGAATTTCAATGAAGTGGGAATACTCTCGAGTAAAGGCGAACTTTTTAAAACAAAGGAGTCACCTGTCCGAAAAGGCAAAAAATTTGCATTTCTCAAGAATAGATCTCACACCTCTGAGTGCACTCAATCAAATCAAGATAAACGCAGGAGGAGAGAGGAGAGGAATTATCGTTTACTGCATCCAAGGTGTGAAATCTGTTCCCAAGGCTGCTAGATCGCCTTGTCTTTAATTCCGTAGCAGAATTGTATCCTTTCCTTTGTCTTACAAAAGTCTCCCTTCTAATCGCTAGCGATAATTTCTCTTTCAAATCCCACCCTCCTGACCGCAAGGGTGAATTTTGTAAACGATTTGACATTTCGGGCGAGAAGATGAAGCGATTTGCCTTTCATGGATATAGATTTCATACCTCAGCGAACTGCAACGAATGGAAGTAAACAGTGGAGAGGCATTCTAGTTGGCTGCACAGGTGTGAAATCTATTCTTGAAGTTGTCACATTCTTTTGTCTGATTCAGGTCTTTATTCTTTGTGTTTACAAATTTTGCCCTCCTGAAGCATTACAGTTGCTTGGCTCCACAGAATGCGTGTAAAATCTATTCTTTAGGCTACCGAATTGCTTTGTTTTAACTAGACTGCATCCCCCCGGGGGGGGGGGTACTCCATAACTTTCAATACACCATGTCCATGCCAATATATGGGGTTCAAAATTTTACGCTTAATCAATCTTTGGGGTCTGTGAATTACAACATGGACAAAAATTCAATATTTTGGGTACACAAATCTAAAAAAAAGGAAGAATAGTGGAATTTGGTGCGGGTCTCCAAGATATTAGACTCAATATTTGGGGTCCCCAAAAAATTAAGCTTAATATTCAGGGTCAACGAAGAGACAATGGCATTGAAAGTTACGGGGTACCCCCTGGGACTGCATCCTTTGTTTTAAAAACTCGCCCTTGCTCCTTTCCACTTCCCAAAAGAAGATTCATGTGTCTTGAAGTTCAATCCGCATAGCCAGAGAGTCACTACTATGCATTGCAATTCGAGTGAATCAAACTTTCCACATAGCTTCACAACAACAGGTGAGGACTCACAACCAGGCACGTGTGTATTCGATGATGGCGGCAAAAAGTAAAAACAAATAAATCAAAATCTGCCAGGAAATATCCTTTATATCGATACCAGCTAATACTTGGATGCAAATCTGTGGTGAAATTCACATCTGCTCAAAATTTTCAACTGAAAGGTAACTGTTTATTTTCCTCTCGCTTGCTTTTATCTTGAAAGGAAATTTGTCGCAGCCCTCTTTCAAATCGAGTTTCAAAATTGAGAAGCGGCAGGCTGTGTGGCCAGGTCTAGCAAATGCAAAAGAATTGTGTTACTGAAGGATGCCCCCGATAGTGGGTGTTCATGGCTTAAGTCCGAGGAGAATGAGGAGGCGAGGAGGCTACTTTTTAGCCCCGAGGAGCCGAGGATTTGCTTTTTTCGTGCGAGGGAGGAGCCTCAAAAAATTTGAAAACCCAGCGAGGTGCGAGGAAAATATACGAGAAAACGCTGAAAACCGAGAAGCTCAAGTTTCCTTTGCATTAAACAGCGAGGAGGAATAATAGTCATAAAAATGAATTATGTTTTTTCGCAGTCCAGTTTTTGTGAAAAAGTACACAGAGCAATAGCTGTCCTGTCAAGATGACGTAAAATGATTCTGTGGTTTCAGATTCTGGTGTTGATGTATTACGATATGAACTTTTATACCAGATGACCATAGGGGAAACAGACAGCGAGATTTTTGATTGGTCGACATCAGGGACAAAAAGGGTGGAGGTGTGCGGATTCGACACCCTTCAAGCTCAAATAAAGCGCATTTTGCAGGGCAATCGACGATTTCGCAGTACGCCCAGTCGAAATTGATGTCAACAAGAGCTGTAGTCATGCGAAGCTGTCTTGAAATTTGCAAACAGTTGCTACCAATTTGAATTGTGTTTTCAAAGCTTCCATTTTAGCTCTGGTAAATATGGAATCTCGGGGTGCCTTCTGAGCCAAAGTAAACTATGTTTCTTCAACAAAATTTTCTTGAGCACTGATTTATTTAGAATAACTGTTAGAAAATTATCAAAGTTTCTTTGTCGCTAATAACAAGCAGGGTATTGGGAGATCCATTCCAAGCAACATAGGAGAATTTTGTTTTTATCCAATCAGTGGATTTGTTATGGTGCGGTTCGGCCAATCAGATCGCTAGAAATGACAATAGAATATGCGGGCGTCAGCGTTATTTTACAAAAGTAAACAAACAAAGCTGTGGGAAGATGCCAAAAACCACGACCCTTTCAAAGTGTGCGATGCAGTCGTTTTTTGGCCAATTTCATCAGCTTAAAAACTTTTTCGTAAAGAACAGGAGTTTCTCTCAAATGTTACCGCGTAGATTTTCAATATCTGCATTGGTTCGTCGTAAATCAAAGCTTCGAGGAGGGGCTTTCCCTGGGTATCGTCGTACGTGTTATGACACTCAAGTTGTGTGAACAGACGAGGAGACAGCACAAAAAAGAAGACTGAAAATATATTGAAACACTTCGGGTGCAATAGCTATTTGGTTAAAAGCCATCTGAATGCACATGCTATTGATATTATGGTCATCGCTGTTATGGTTTGGTTTGCTTCATCCGTCCAAGATGAAAATCGCCATTTTATCGTCGATGGCTAGGCCTTGCCTTCCTTGGTTTTCGTGGTTTCGTCTTCCTTGATAAAAATTTGTTTCTACAACACAGTTTTCAACGCAACGGAAACTAATATTTGGAAATGCTTTTCAACAATATTTTTCATGATTTAGCAACACTGCTCAATTGTACTGGTTACCTCAAGGTTACCTCAAGGTTACCTCAACTGTTAGATTTCAGATCGTAGATCGTTATTGAACTAAGTGGGATTTCTTGTGATCCCTCTGCAGTTTGAGTTTTAATTTTACAGTTTGCTACATCAGAAATAATGCGATGGAAAAGGAATGAAGGGAATAAAACAACTTCAAGGCACAAAAGATTACAGCGAAGTGTAGATCTATTCTCTACTCGCAAGTATCTCTAGAAAATCAAATGTATCCCGGAATTACTTGACTAGGCGTTGAGAATTCTGCCTGACCTCTGGTTGACCTCATAGTCTCATCAGATTGGCCTTAGTCAGAAAACCGAAAGTTAAAGTAATTCTGAAATAAGTAATAACTTACCCAGCTTTCATTCACTGAGACCAAGCAATACTGAATAAACAAAAGTCCACTGGCCTAATCCTGAACAGAGCAAATTCTCAGCCATAAAATAAAACTGTTTTCATTTGCCATGTTTGAGCAACACAGCCTTGACCGTGATCTCACAATAAGTTGACGAATGTGAAATGTACATCGATCCCGAATCAAGAAGAAATGGCGCGAAAACAATCTTGCCTCCAGTCTCCAAAAATAGAAAATGTTTCCATAACAATATTCATTCTAGCGTTTTAGGGCAGTCATTTTCAGTTCAAAGCTAAGAAACTGACGAGTAAATGTATTGATTGTCGATGTTTTGATTAGACTTTACTGAAGTAAATTGGAAACTTTTCTAACAACAAAAGATAAGCTCCTGACATCTCCAAACTTCGCATTATGATATGAGAATTCCAGAATTCTTTAATTCTTTATATGAAGAAACTCATATACAGTTCCAAAATTTTGCACTGTACAAATAATTTTTAAAGAAACAAAGAATTTGGGCCAGTAAATTTCTTAAAACTATGAGATTTTGAGTACTCAAGAGTTGCCATATGTTTACTTCCTGTGCCCTCATGAAAAGTTCAAACAATGTTTTTCAAGCTTCTCTAATGTTTAGGTTGTCGCTCAAGTGCCGTAATGTGATACAGGAAACAACCGAAATAACTCAAAATATGTCAAGGAATTCCTTTGTCAAAAATAGATAGTTTCTTAATTTTCATTTTGTCGCTACCGGAGTTTCTTAATTTTTTTGGCGATCTGAAAGTTGAGTTTCTTGTCATAAGCAGTTTCTTATACAAATTACATATACCTACCGGTCACAGAAATATATGTTTCAGGCATAGGATCATAGACGTAGGAACCGGGGGCCACTGGGGACACGTGCTCCCCAAATTTTGGAATAAACAAAGAAGTGCCCTTTTTATTTTTAGAAACTGCCCCCTTTCCTTGAGGAAAAAAGTGCCCCCCCCGAGGTGTCGTGCCCCCTAAAATTGAGATACTTTTTACGTCCCTGCAAAGGATTTCGAAATGAGTAACTTTTTGAAATGGGACTGAATTTTTGAGAATTGAACCAATTCAATTGTTGAAGTCAGCCCCCAATAAAAGCTGTTACGTAGATGATGTTCAAGCATTCAAGTTCTTAGTTTTTGTGTAACCTGATAGTTTGGCTTCTTATAAAGCCAGAGTTTTTTACTGTTATCAAGTAAATTTTTATATGTCATAAAATGGAAATATTTTGGAGACTGGAGACAAGATTGTTTTCGCGCCATGTCTTTCTTGATTCGGGATCGATGTACATTTCACATTCGTCAACTTATTGTGAGATCACGGTCAAGGCTGTGTTGGTCAAACTTGACTTGTGAAAACAGTTTCATTTTATCGCTGAGAATTTGCTCTGTTCATGATTAGGCCAGTGGACTTTTGTTTAGTCAGTATTGCTTGGTCTCAGTGAATGAAAGCTGGGTAAGTTATTACTTATTTCAGAATTTCTTTAACTTTAGGTTTTCTGACTAAGGCCAATCTGATGAGACTATGAGGTCAACCAGAGGTCAGGCAGAATTCTCAACGCCTAGTCAAGTAATTCCTGGATACATTTGATTTTCTAGAGATACTTGCGAGTAGAGAATAGATCTACACTTCGCTGTAATCTTTTGTGCCTTGAAGTTGTTTTATTCCCTTCATTCCTTTTCCATCGCATTATTTCCGATGTAGCAAACTGTAAAATTAAAACTCAAAATGCAGAGGGATCACAAGAAATCTCACTTAGTTCAATAACGATCTATGATCTGAAATCTAACAGTTGAGGTAACCTTGAGCTTTCCAGTACAATTGAGCAGTGTTGCTAAATTATGAAAAATATTGTTGAAAAGCATTTCCAAATATTAGTTTCCGTTGCGTTGAAAACTGTGTTGTAGAAACAAATTTTTATCAAGGAAGACGAAAACCACGAAAACCAAGGAAGGCAAGGCCTAGCCATCGACGATAAAATGGCGATTTTCATCTTGGACGGATGAAGCAAACCAAACCATAACAGCGATGACCATAATATCAGTAGCATGTACATTCAGATGGCTTTTAACCAAATAGGTATTGCACCCGAAGTGTTTCAATATATTTTCAGTCTTCTTTTTTGTGCTGTCTCCTCGTCTGTTCACACAACTTGAGTGTCATAACACGTACGACGATACCCAGGGAAAGCCCCTCCTCGAAGCTTTGATTTACGACGAACCAATGCAGATATTGAAAATCTACGCGGTAACATTTGAGAGAAACTCCTGTTCTCTACGAACAAGTTTTTAAGCTGATGAAATTGGCCAAAAAACGACTGCATCGCACACTTTGAAAGGGTCGTGGTTTTTGGCATCTTCCCACAGCTTTGTTTGTTTACTTTTGTAAAATAACGCTGACGCCCGCATATTCTATTGTCATTTCTAGCGATCTGATTGGCCGAACCGCACCATAACAAATCCGCTGATTGGATAAAAACAAAATTCTCCTATGTTATTCTAAGCCAAAGTAAAGGGCGTGGCTCAAAAAATTTCCCGAGCTTTGTCCCCAGATCCTTCATTTGTCCACGCTTTAAGGCACTCGCCAGGGTTAAAAGGTTTGTTCTTCAACACAAAGGTTAAGCACGAATAAGATTCCATCGAACAGGGTCAAACTGGCGAGTGCAAGAGCTTCGGAGACAAAGAGTGTGTGGGTTTTTCTATGTTCTATGTATTTATTGATTGTCCAATGAGACGGTCTTATATACCTCTGTGTGTGTGCTACCTTTAATTTACCTTGGCAATGCCACTGTCTGCAGGGTATCACTCAGAATTGTAGGGCAAAGACCTTTATCACTCTTCCAAAATTATTGGCCAAGTTACGCCCGCCCCTGGTCAGCACTAACAAACGCTAGAATTTGAAAAGCACCGTAACGAAAGAAGCCTTTTTTTCTTTTCTTGTACAAGGATGAACAGGACTGCAGTTACTCTGTTTACCAGTTCTTAAAAACAGGACTGCAAATAAACGCAGCTCTTACAAGGTAGCCGTTAGTCTGAGGTTATGTCACTTAAATCCGACGGACAGTTCTGTCCAAAATAGCTCCAGTTTGACACTCCTGCTTGTGTTCACACAACATTTATACGTTTGCTGAAAAAAGGTCTTTTGCGTCGTTGTTAGATTTGTATCGTTGTGAAATCGAGGAGCGAGGATTCAACTTAGTAGCTTTTGAAATGCGAGGAGGAAACAATTTTAGAAAAACGTATTTGCGAGGAGTCCTAAAGGAGTTAAATGCGAGGTTGCGAGGAGGGGTTAATTTTTTGACCCCATGTACACCCACCCGATAGGTGCGACACAAGGCTCATCAATGGCTTCACTGAGAAAAGGGTACATCAAGGCCCATATCGTGAGAGCGAAATAGCGCTCAAGTTGTAACGGGAACCGTTAATAGCAAATTAGTATACACCGTTTCCAAGGAGAGGAACATTATCCGTATATTTGAAAAGGTTGCTTATATCTTGAGTGGCAGGGCACTTGAGGTTATGTCAATCGGCCGCCCCGCACATGGATTAAAATGTCACCTTCGCAGGAGAAGTACAAACAGAATGAAAACCAGTCGATATATCACGAACGAAATGATAAATTAGGATAGGAATGACTCGACGTATCATGCGTAAATCTTTCTCCAAAGTCTGCGTTTCCAACAGCCCGTGTGTGAACGTTATGAAGAGGCTATCGAAATATTACTTGCAGACAAATCGGTGCCTGAAGACGCATGGTAAAATTGAAGTTGAAAATAGTAAACTGCTTGCGGAATTCAATAACAGTTAACATCCTGTGATTTGAAATTGATTCATTAGTAGAAAGCAAATATTTGGATATAACTTTGACTGTGATTTCCTTACTCTGTGAAGCACATGCACATGATATCAAATTTCATTGATAAAACTTTTATTTGAATTTTTATTTTTTCATTTTTGTCCACCCCCAGGCCCACTGTGCATAGGAACAAATTTCCGTACGAAATTTCGGAAATCAGATTCTAGGCCAGACGTCTCACTTCGCAGCGGGTCACCCCGCCTCCGCCTGCTGTGTGAGATACTAATAAAGCACTTGAAAATGCTCTTGCGTCTACTTGCAGGTGCGTCTTCGAAAATATATGTTTTAAATTGAAACATGTGGGTGTAACGCTCAAGTTTAGCTGTTTAATCAATAAATCCGTAATTGCAAAATCTTTGCAAATGAAATCAAATCTGAGAAAGTTGAATTGAGGCAAACTTCCTAGATTATTTATCAAGGATCAGTAATGCTAATTTTCTTACTAATTAGAAAACCAAGAGGGAAAAGATATCAAAAACTCGCAAAAGGCATAAAAAAGGATGTGCAACGAATGAACCCAGTAAAAGTGAAACTTTCTGACAAATGGCAAAATTTTGTTTTATCACCGTTTTTAAAAATTTTCTTTTGGTGTCTTTGCAAGGGCGGAATGAAGAGCTAGCATTGAATGCAGCGCTGTACTTGAAAGGAAAAACCAGACAAAAATAGTCCCTCGTTGTTTCCTTGTTCATTACAGGTTTTTTTATAAGAAACTGGTTTATAAGAAACTAGTACTAAGATGGCCAAAATTTTAAGAAACTCTAGTACTATGTCTGAAATGTACTAAGAAACTTTTCAAAGTTAAAAGCATGAATTTTATAGCAAATGGATCGTTGAACCTTTATCATTGGGCAATGTTATCTAACCATTTGTGTTTTCAACATAACAGAACACTGTTTATTCCTATATGATGTTTTAAACATCAAGAAACATATCTGCAGCAGTGTTAGCGACCACATTGACAATTCATGCATTCAAAAAATAAGAAACAAATTAAGAAACTTTAAGTACTAAAATGGACAATATTTCATGTTAAATTAAGCAACTTCCAGTACTATGGCCTGATCCTAGTTTCTTATAAAAAAACGTGTAATCATTATTCTCCACACTAAACCAACTTTGTGATCCGGCTTTCCGTGCTCGTCGAGGGTGGAGGGCAGAGTTGCCTTAAATTCTTGAGTAAATCGCAGCACGCTGTCCTTTCTCTGTCCTTCCTATTGTAGTGTTTTTATGGTAATGTTTTGTTGATGAACTAACTATTCTGGTTATTGTGTATCTATTTTAACCTATTCACAGTGGGAGTTTGATGACCATGTGTCAATTTCCACTGTGAATATCACCATGTATCTTAAGTTTAGTTCATCTGTTTAATGTTTCTTCATTTCATTGATTATATAAAAAAATTATTCTCTTGGCTTTGCTTTTCAAACGACATAAATCCCTCGTTCTCTCATGTTGAAACTCAAGCAGTTCAACCGTTTTTGGCTAGCATTGGCAGCCATTGTCTATTTCGAAAAGCAAGCGAGAAGTTGCTTGGCCCTTTCGGCCAAGTTAGGAAATTTGCCAACTTTTGCAATACCAAGAAACTTGTCTTTTTTCTAGCAAAAAATACAACCATTTCAATGCAGTTTTGTTTATTCTCTGCCAAAGCAATATGGCAAGGATCCGTTTTGTGGCAGGTATGAGCTTCAACGGTGTGGTAAGTGGAGAATTTATTTCATAATAAACGATTCATGAAGATGATTATGATGATGATGATGATGATGATGATGATGATGATGATGATGATGATGATGATGATGATGATGATGATGATGATGATGATGATGATGATGATGATGATGATGATGATGATAAAGATTATTAATTGCATAATTTACGTATTAATTTTACATTGTTGTTGTTATTGCTGTTTATAAAGCAACACATTGTTCCTGCAAAAGCACTGAATGTCTCGTAGATGGATCAAGAAATAGTATTGGCATCGAAGAGCTAAAACTCCAGGAAACGGAAATGCAGTTACATGCTGCTTGGTAGAAAAGCTGGAATTGAACCAAATAAGCAAATTTGATTTCTTAAAACATCCCTCATAATAATTTCATACATATAGGTCAATTACTAATACATTTGTTTGACACTTTGACCCGAAAAGATGACGATAGATGAGCTACTTTTGAGCAACTTGTTAGGAAAATTGTTTGTCTCCACTAGTTTTGTCCAGCCTCTTTGTAGTAAGGCCGTTTGACAGAGCCTCTTATCAAAAGAAGATACTTTTATTCTAAACGGATTGCTATCTCAGTGCTACTTGTTTTAATCTGTACATTTCAGACTCTGTATGCTTTTCATTGAGCCAAAAAATTCAAATGCTTGGCGAATTTGTTTTGTGGACACACCTCAGAGTCAGGTAATTCCCCCTTGCTCGGGCTTTTTAGTTGACAGGGTGAATAAGAATGGAATAAACACTATAAATCTCCGTATCTATTGACAATTACATCTCTTATTATCCATATTACAAATTCTCACTGTCTGCTTCCTATAAATCTCTAATGAACTAACAGGTCATCTGCTCTGTACTTTATGAGAACTTCGGTCCTACTGCTAAAATATTTACAGTTTTGTAACTTGATCCTTAAAATGCTTGTAATCCTCTAAACTTTCTGCATAGATAATAGATAATCTTAGATAATCTTTCAGCAAGCATTTATCTGGATCGTCTTGGACTCTTAAAAAGTCTAACCTAACATGTTTTCTTACATGTTTCCTTGCACGTTACCATGGATGTTACCATCCGACTTACCGTCCATGTTACCATACATGTTATCATACATGTTACCATAAATGTTACCATACATGTTACCATACATGTTACCATACATGTTACTATCATGTTACCATGCACGTTATCATGCACGTTACCATGCATGTTACCTTCATTTTAAAAGGTAGTTTAATATTTAGGCAGAGCATTATTGTCTCACAAATGCTTAAACATTTTCTGACTTTCTCAGTTGAGGCATCTCATAATGGCTACAGAATGAGAAAGGCCTGTTTGTTCCCATTTCCCAAAACGCAGCACTCACTAACTTTTGTCATTGCTATTTTAAATATGTACCCTTTTACTTCACAAATGAAGAAACAAAACATTTATATCTTTTGTGACTTATTTTTGACGTCCACTTCTTGGTGGCTTGAGTACAGTCATCAAACAAACTGCAGATGACAATGGTCAAGTGCTTAAAACAATGGTGCTTACCGTTTACAGTTTTGTTTTAAGTTTGGCAACGGAGCCTTTTTAAAGGACATATGTTCCGTTAGCAATTGGTAAATACAACAAAGAAGTTTTGAGTGGAAGTCCATTGTTATGTGACCCTTAATTTCTGCTTCACGAATTTTCATTTCAATGAAAATTCAGCCCCGATCCTGGGCTTTGTAATAAACAATAGAGAGAATTGTATCGTATGAACCAATCAGGGTCATGACATATGTGCTTTAAATTGTAAATCCGCACGTAGCTACCGCATCACACAATAAAGATAACCTCAATTGTGAATTCTGCTTAAGGGCATAGGGCCTAATTTCAGACTATGCTAAAAGACCCATAGCTAACCATGATCCTTTGCAACCCTAAAGTCGACTTTCCTATGATTGTAAAGCCATTAGACTGATGATGTTGAGTCTCTTGTTGCTCTGTGCTCTTTGACTTGATGATGACGCTTCGGGCAATAGAGACTCATGGTATTACTATGAAAAACTTGGCCTATTTCAAGGGAATATAAGCATATATAAGTGGCTCCGAGCCACAAGGCTGAAACTGTCAATCAAATTTTAACCAATCACAAGAAGCTATTTAGTGTTTCACGTGATCACTTTCACTGCAGCCCGCACGCAACGGGCGAGCAGTTGGCCAAGGAAGTTGCTTTCCTGTCAGCCCGCCGAGAATGGCAAAACAGACAAGAAATGGAAAGAAGTGTACTCTGTTCGTTGCCTACCATGGTGAAGCAGAGCTGGTGGCTGACGAATTAAATTTCCTCTAGAAATCGAAGCGTTTTGAGTTCAGTTACGAATTGCTGAAGTCGATGGTAGCATGACAAGCACAGCAAATCTCATTGGGCCTAAACGTATCTTGGGACAGGGGACTATCACCAAAGCAAACATAACGGAATCTATGGACAAAAGGCCAGTATTCCAGAAGGAATGCTGATAAGAATGCGCATTCAAACATTCAACAAAGCAGCCGGGCCTAATTTTCAATGCAGGAGCGATCGCGGCATTGATGGCAATGGCAAACAAAGAACTCATAGTTGAGGAAGTTAAGCTAAATTACCTGTTATTCTTTTTATTATTGTATGACTTCAGAAAGTTGGAAGTTGGGAAGAGTTAATCTGGCCCTTCGGGAAGCCAAAGTGCACAACAAAATCGACGTTCTTGTCCTACACCACAGATTTGCAGAGTTCACTTTCACGTGAACAGATACGAAGCGATAGTTATGCGCATGCTCTGGCGTATCTATTTATAGGCAGCACCTGATATATGCTTCTATTCCCTTTAAGCCCAAACTTCGCAATTCTAGTACCAATCAGATTGCGAGATTTGTGAATTACTACTGTTAAAGTGTAAATGTGATAGAATTTTCGATTCGATTGAAGAATTGAAAACGCTCCCACGGGATGGAGATCCGAAGCCGTGATTCTTTCGTAATTCCACTGATGATTGAAGAAAATAGGGCCAAGTTTTTTAATGTTTCATTATGAGGCCCTCGTGAGCAAGGTTTACCGCAGGAATACAAGGGACTCATCGTCATAAGTCTATAAAGCCATGGCTTGAATGATCACATTATGTCCCTGCAATCTGATAAAGTTCTACAAAAAAGAATGCAATTAAAACAGCTGAAGGCAATGAGGTGTACTGGGGCAAAATGGGTAAGTTTGGGGTAAATTTGGTAAGGTGAAGAATTTCGATAAATTTTGCCAAAATATTTGTTCATATCCAGCAACCAACACAACCCATTTTACCCCAGCCTACCACTTAACCCCTGTAGACTCTACTTTTTTGTTGCTTTTGCAAAGCATTAGCTGACCTACTATCAATTTTTCAAATCGGTGCTTTTCATTTGAGGCCCTTGGGTTCTTTTTTGCCAACTACTGTGACAAATGTGTTGACCCGGGTTGAAATACTCAATTTTTTGTCCCCTCCCCCCGGTTCAATATTGATTGCATTGCATTGAGCTTTTCTTCATGAAAAGAATGACTCGCCAAAGCAAAGAACATTGATATGGGGGAGGGCAATATTTCCGAAAAACGCAGAGGTCAGGTCCAACACTTTTGTAAGAGATTGTAGGCCCTTATTGAAACGAGGTAGCAATGGTCATTTCAAGTCAGTGGTGTCTGATTGTGAATCGTAGTTAACGCGTCCGGCAGCCAATCAGAAGCTGATCATTCTAATTCCTGGCTTAAAGCCTTTTCGCTTTGTTTTCCATTCGGCGCGCAAAGGATCATGATTAGCAATTGGTCTTTAATTGGTCAGGCTAAAATCAAGGACTATTTGCTAATTCAGTTGTGATTAGTCAATTATCTGCTTGCTTTGTGATAAAGCTAGTATCTTCTTCATAAAGGAAGTCTACATTTCTTCTGTATTTGCTTGTGCTTGACAGAGTAAGTCCTCTTCTAAGTTTAGATCTGTTTTTACACCTCAAACTGCTAGTGATCGTGTCACCATTCTCTGAGTCTTTTCTCTTTGCAGTGTTGTCCCTTATTAAGGGTGAGTTGTAAAACGAAGTCATTGTTTTCATTTTGAATGTATTCTTGAATGTGCTGCGTGCGTGGTTTCCACGCTTAAACACACCAATTATCCCCTTCTTTATGTCGTTATTCAACGTGCCGTATACGACAGGATTTAGCGCGCTGTTCAGAATCAGCATCAAGTTCGATATCTGGAAAATGTACATGCCGTAGTGCTGTGAATGTAAATCTCCGTATGACATCCAGAAGAATACTACATGTTGTGGAAGCATGCAAATAACGTATACCATAACCAGCACGACAGACATGACAATTAGTTTTTGCTGCTGACGTTTCCTCTCTACCGCACGGGCTCTGCGGTGATCTTGCGTTGGCAAAGTCAGTCTTTTCAAATGTATTATGATCATTGCATGTGCAATAGCTAGTATTAACACTGGAAAAGCAAACTGGATGCAAAATGCGAAAATCCAATATAACTTTTCTAAAAACATGTTAGGCCATTTCTCCGAGCAATATCCGCAGTCTAATCTTGATACAAGTGATAATGGAATGGTAAGGATGAAAGAGACGACCCAAATACATATTAGGATTGGTCTTGTGCTCCGACGCTCCAGTGAAGACATTGGCTTTGTCACTGCATAGTATCTGTCTCTGCTGATAGCCATCAACGTGCCAATTGAGGCATAGATACTCAAGGGAACGATGCTGTAAGTAAACCGACACATCCCATCTCCAATCTTCCATTTCATTTTATTCATAATTAAGAGAAACTGCGATGGTAGATAAAGGAATAAAACCAGCAAATCAGAGAAGGCTAAGTTCAGGGTGAAATTATGAATGCTTCTTCGTTTAGGACCATGGTATCTTTTGAAGATTATGTAGCATACCATTATATTGCCAAAGACACCAACTATAAATACGACGATGAAGACAACTCGCATTGTGATCTCCAGAGAATATGGTGTTACATAGTCAATATCGGATTGGCTGCATGAAATTTTCGCATTCAAAGTACTGTTTGTTGAGTTGATCGTTTTGTTCATAAACCCATTGACTGTGGAAATTAGAGGCGAACCATTTGTTGTATTCACCATCTTTTTGTGATCTTGTGACCAACGTACTTCAGAAAGTTACTGTTCTGTGAAGGAGAGAAAAATTGATCTCATCTAAAAATCCTTAAAGTTTTAAGAGAAATACTAGTCTACGCTACGCTAGTCTCTTGATTTTGTTGTTATTGTTGTTGTTTTCTTAGTGGTATATCAGTTATAGGAGCATACAGAGACTGTGTAGCCAGTCACGGGGTGAGTGGCCGAGTGGCCTAAACAGTTTTCGTCAGGTAACTGAGGTTAAGCTTGGTCGAGTGAGGTCAAACTCCTGATGGGCGACCTCGGAGGCCTGATCTTACAACTCACGTGGCCGCCCTTCTGAGGGGAAGTTAAATTAGGGGCCCCATTCCTGGATGCGGCATGCACAGTGGGGCTAAATCAGCTTTCAGTAGCTAGAAATCCTGACAAGCTCACTCAAAACAAATTGAAAAACTAGAGAAGTACCGGGTGATTGCAAAAGCAAGGACGACGACAAAAATTATCATGTCTATTCACTTTTCATCAGTTTTCATGCATGATAAATTATTCCATCATTCAATAGGCAAGTCCATGTGATACAAAAACAGTCATATTAGATAAATAGATAAATTAGTCGACCAGTCCAAGTGGCAAAGCCACGTTTCATACCTTCCTAGGTCCATCCTCAGCAAATTGACTTGGTGAAATTACGATAAATATTGTCTAATTTATCTATTTATCTAATACGGCTGCTTTTATATCACATGAACTTGTCAATTAAATAATGAAATAAACTATCATGGATGAAAACTGATGAAAAGTGAATTGACATGATGATTTTTTCGTCGTCCTTGCTTTGCGATTTCTAATAAAGCTGCGATTTCCAAATGATGTACCGGGTGACTCAAAAAAATTTGAAATTTGAAAATTTTGCAAAAACTTAGCTTTGCTGCTGGTCTCGTGGATGGTTAATTGCCGATTTGTGCCTCCAAGGATTAATGCCGCAGCTTGTAAGCTGCTGCGGAGGGCAGATTTGTTGCGGCAAAAACCGCTTCATATTTTGGATTTAGTAGTTAAACCTGGCTTTCATATAATCGCAAGGAGTCGCAGAAAGTCGCAATGAGTCGCAGTGAAACGCAACGAGTTGCAATAGACCTTTTAGCTATTCTACAAAAGAGCCTGGATCGAGCGTTATTTTTATACATTTTTATTTCCGAAGTTCGATCGAGTGGCGTTAGAGCTTCTATCACTATTGTGCACATTCGAAGATTCTACAAAATGTAGCAAAGTATCGTTCGATTGAGATTCTTTTTCAGAATAGCTAAAAGGTCTATTATTGTCGTTTCCATATGATCGCAAAGGATCGCAAGGATCCCAACTAACTTCACTTTCATCAAATTTCACACCAAAATTTTGATCGCAGAAATGCGATCAACCCCTAAAATTGATTGATTGATTGATTGATTGATTGATTGATTGACTTATTGATTGATTGATTGATTTTTTAATCTTCATACAGGGTATGACATTCACTTATACTGTTTTACAATGTACCCTGTTAAAAAAACTTACAAATGAAAAGAAACTAAAATGACACGTAAATCGAAAATAAAATTACAATCAATATGATCTATACAGCTATTAACAAAGTTTATAAAACTTGTAGGTATGATCATGCATATGGTGGGTATGATGTGGGGGGGGGGGATTGGCTGGGTGCGGGGTTTGCTATGCTTTTTTTGAAAGTTTTCAATGTCGGGGACAATTTTGCTTCTAGGCTGAGCCAATTCTAGGCTGAAACAACAGTTGTTATCGCAAGGGGTTTCAAAAGTTGCGAACAATGGTTTCCGTTAATCACGATGGATCGCAACGAGTCGCAGTGGGTCGCATCTCTGCGACTTCTTGCGACAGGGATCGTAAGGAGTCGCAAGGAGTCGCAAACAAACATTTTAGCCTGTTTTCATATGATCGCAGAGAGTCGCAAGTAAACTTGATCATTTTTATTGCGACTTACTGCGATTCATTGTGACTCCTTGCGACTCCTTACGAAAACCAAGCTTAAGACGCTGCGATGTCCAGATGGATGTTTTGACAAACGAGTCTTTTCCGCTGCAAAGCTTCACCAAGGGTGAAATGAAATTTGTTGTAAGCAACCTATTGTGATTAAGCAATCATGGAACGTCAAATGCAGTTGTAACAAAGCATTCTTTAATTATCCATCGTTTAGTGGAATGTTGTGGAATGTGGAATCGAATGATTTCAGTTGTCATAACCAAGAATGATCCTCGAGACAGGGGGAGACGGACATTTATCTTTCAATTTAAACACATCTAACTGCAAGACGCAGCCGTTACAAATCAAATCAAATCAAATTCAAATTCAAATTCAAATCAAATCAAATCAAATTCAAATTCAAATCAAATCAAATCAAATCAAATTAAATCAAATCATTATCATTATTTGAAATTGGTGTGACAAAGTTTAAAGAAAAAACTAATCAATACCAACTATTTACAACATAATTTACAAAGAAATAATATACAAGCTACATTACGTAATGGATAGGTAATTTACAAATTTTGCAATTACATTGTTCTCCAATCCATGTTTTGATCTTTGTTTTGAGCTTGCAATTGTTGGTAGCTCCTTTGTTTCATCGTTAAGATTGTGAGCGACTCCATGCCAAATCTTATAGTCTTCGTAATCGGCAATTTACACAGATGCTTAGTTCTGAGATCACACTGAATCTCCTTCCTTTCATGAAGGTGCCAGATGTATGATGGATTTAGATGGTTCATTATTGACTTATAGATTTCTAGCATCAAATTTTGGACATTTTTTGGTATGCATCGTTACAGTGCCACTTTTCTCCAAAAGTGTATTAAATGAAGAGTCGTAATCAAGATAGGACAGGCCTCGATGGTCAGATCTTGCAATGCCAACAGGTCAAAAAGACCTATCATCAACTTTTTTTCCATGTTGGCTCAGTTTGTTTTCAATGTCTAAATCGCCGCACTTACTGACTAATACTATTCCTAATCACATGGAGTTTTCCACCGCAAAAGCATGCAGACTGTAATTCCTTGCTTTGCCATTGAAGATTAACTGCGGTGCCTGGGCCTAACTGCCCATTCTAATCAATGAAATCCTCTTGTTTAGTGTTATCCCAAGCTGATAGAAAATGACTTTCAGACACTATAACAATTGTGCTAGATTATTCAAATGATTTTGAGATGGTAGCTTGAAAACCCATTAGATGACATCGTTAATCTTTCCCAAGATTCTTCATTTATAATCTTCACATTAATTTTTGATTCATATGCATCTTCATGAGATTAAATGCTGGAATGACGAAACCATGTTAAGACAATTTGTCTTGACAAAATGTCGAAAATGATAGGTCTGCTTAAAAATCTGTGCAATTTTGTAGTAAACTTCAAAGCCGACTAACTAATAAAACCTCACAGTTTCGCGAACTGAAAGCCACTGCTTAGACAATCAACATCCCTACATCATATTTGATTTCTATTTCTCCTTCATCATTGCCTTCTAAAGAATTGTGGAGAAGGAGGTCTGTTTTTGAGCAAAAGCTATCATTCAAAAGGGAAACGACTGTGTCATTAACCCTATAGTGGTTGGGCTATTTGATAGTACTATTTTGGTTGGGGGGCAAAAAAGCCCCCCCCCTACTTAACTCTTGACTGGCAATAGGTAGAGCGACCAAATTTGGTGTGCTAACAGCCTCAGGCATGTACTTTCTGTAAATATAAAAATTAACCTTAAAATAGCCACCATTTTTGCTTACGTCAGCATTTTCCTTTGTGTGGTCAAGAAAAGCGGCAAAGTTGGCCAAAATCAGGAAAATCGAGATAAAATTAAATTTGGAGCATATTTTCAACCCAAACATTGCATCAAATAACATGCATCAAATGAATGAATTTAGAATGCATCAAATAACACAACATTAAAAATGAAATTTGCAAAATATTCCACTTCTGCTCCTTTTTTCGCGATAATTGAGATTTGAGAATTTGCGATTTTTCCTGGGTCAGTCCCAGAAGATTGTCTCCCACCCCCTCATTTTTGAAAATGTTTCAATGAAACTATTTGAGAAGTTGCACAATAAGTAGTTGCAAAAAGTCAAGAAGTTTCATGGCTATAAAGTTCTTCCTCGCAGAGTTATTCAAAAAAATCTACTAGGAGGGGCAAATTTGCCCCCCAATCAAAATAGGGTTAACAAAAGTGCTAAATGAGCTGCGCGGTGCTCCTCTGTTGCTAGGGTTACATGTTTCCTGTTAGGTCACGTAGAAATGTTGGTTAACCACATTCATATGCTGATATGAATAAAAGTTGATCTTTGATGCAGAACTTTCCAAAAAACTCTAATGTTGATTTCAAGCCTTTAAACTTATCCGGTATGTGAAAATTAAAACGTCCTTAGCGGGCTTCGAACCCATAGACAAGAACGTAGAAGTACGATACTGTACCATAAAACTGCTATCTGGGCTCTTGTACTCATTATTGCCCTATTCTACAGGGTGTCCCAAAAAAATTGTGCACCATTTTGTTGCTGCTGTGGAGAAGCCGTATATTCAATTATCTCGATTTTTGCACAGTTGCATAGGTCAAGCTTCAACTTAGAGTTTGAGACCTTGTATGAGTCAATCTGACACTTGGTTGCTAATTTATGGCAGAGGAAAGGCAAAATAAGTGGTTGCTTCAAAAACGGTACTTCTATTGTTCTCCAGCAATGTCAAATCAAGTAAGTTTCCAAAGAAATGGTTCTGGCGTCGCATTAGAATTTTTGCTAATTATTCTAAAGGGCTGGCAGTATTTCTATTCATAAGAGAGCACTTTCCATCTTTCAAAAAGTGTGATGAAAAATCTAATACGGTGCCAGAAATCCATTTTTGTTCCTTATGGAGCTTCGTATATACTTACAAGAAGCAAGGAGCTTCTGGCAAGGAGCTTCGTATGTACTTACCTAACTCAAACGATGAAAGTGTAAGGAGTATGTAATTCTTGACCACAGGTTTTAATTCTGCTTAGATATTTAATTTTAAATTTAATCCTGTTCCAAAAATTTCCATCCAACATATAATTTCCATCCAATACCTTTCTAACAAGGGAAGGAGGTTTCTTTGTTGCAATATCATTGATTTTTTTAGCTTAAAAAATTTTCTTTCAAAAACTTATATGCTTAGTTTTCAAATGAGAGCAGTTTACAAAGTTGCACAATGGTTGCACAAAATTGGACGCTGTATTTACGTTGCTTTACTGATATTTAAGATGCTTACTTGAACTACGAAATGCATTATTTTCTGAATGCTGGATGCGTATCATTGGGCTGTTTTAGCAAGAAGACGCGAGCCAAGAAGACAACAGCATAACTCTTTTGTTCGAGGATGTAAATTACAAAGTGAAATCAACTTAAAAACTTTTGTGAGTCTCGAGAGACTTATTGTACATTCTTTTCTGAAATCGACAACCTGAAAAGTACATACTTTTGAAGGCCGCACAGCAAAAATAGGACGTCAAGAAGGGAAGCAAACTGGAATATGAGCATATTCACAAATGATGGAAATGCGAGAATGCAAACTGTTCTTAGGGCATTTGTCTGTGTCTGTGAGCGATTTCATAGGTGGGAAAAGGCTGGAAAATTAGGATTCTCCAAGAACATAAAAAAGTAGCTGCGTTTTCGAAGACGTCCGCGTCTTGCTGCTAAAAGAGCCTATTATAGTAAGGGAAAATTGTTAAGAATCCGTGACCAAATTGGGGGGACTTTGGTTTGACACTTGTTTTGACATCAGAACACATAGAAGATTGAAATAAAATTGGGGGTCCCTCTTGAAAATTCCAGGAACACCTTCACAGCGGCCCAAATAGCCAGGCTGCGGCTCTATTCAAGTTGCATGCTCAATTTGACGCCATTATAACAAAAAGTTGAGTAAATTATGTTATCTAGTATGTAATAGATGCTAAGAAAACCATTTTGCACATCAGAGAAGGGATAAAACCAGTCCTGGTGGCATTTAACAGAGGTAAAATGCATATGCTCCTCCGCAGAGGCGAAAAAATTAAAGTTTCTACATTCTTGCAGCAAGAATTTTCCACATGCAGTCAAGGGGTCGTCAGGGAGTCCCAGACAATAGACTTTCGTAGTATTAAGATTGTTTGATGAAAATTATTAACTTCTGGCATTGCATTATGGGATATTTGGAAGAAAATAACCGAAAATTGGCCTGCTTTTCCTTGCTTCTAGGTTTAATTGATCATTCAGTGATCCTCAACTTCCTCATCTTTTGCTTTTTCAATGTAGTGTCTTATTTGATATGCAAACTTGATATCTTATGCTTAGGACTCTTCTCGCTCGTCTCGTTCAAAGATAAAACGCACCTGGTCTCTTTCAACATTTGATGGTACACCCCATTAGCTTCAGTTTGTAGAGCAATTCTGATATTACCAGTGCTACTTAGCTGGTGAACTTAATAACTAATACAACTTAAAGCTCGTTTGCAGTTGCATTTTACTGTGTCATATCGTAACCACACTGACTGGAGCTTATTCATTGCAGCAGTTGTCAACTTTTACTTCGATTGCTGTCTTCTTCATGTTCTATCAACGATACTACTTTCTTGACGTTCTTCCAAACATCTACCTCCTTTCCTTCCTACCGATATTTGTGTGCTCAGCCTTATGATTGTTTAGTGGAAGGTGCAGCGACGGACTGGCACATGGGGGACAACGGGAAATTTCCCAGTGGGCCCTTGTCAGGATAGATGCTTGCCGCTGGGTAGGTGTTCCGGAGATGTGCTGGTTTACGAACATACAGTTTCGTTTCGTGTGATTTTGTAGTTTTCTTAAGCAGGCAGTTCAAGTTTGTAGTAATGTGTTCTAGAAGTTTTGTAGGTTTGATCATTTTGATCATTTGATATAGAAAAATGCTTGCTTCCAGCCAATAACTAAAAAGTTCTGCAGTGGTAAATGGTAGCTTAACACACATCAAGCCATTTAAGCTGCGTACGCCTTTTGCTTTCACACCGGGTTCGTTGGCGCTTTTGTACATATGCGCTCATGGTAACTGTTCTTCTTTGAAGATGAGAAGTGTCTTTGATGGCGCTGTCTCTTTGCAAATTGCTGAAGCACCTTCATACTCATTGTGGAATGTTCTATTTTGGTCAGGTCATTGACCAAACAATTTTTAGGTCATTGTATATTTCATTATATAGGTCATTGTTTATTGTATATTGTATTGTATTGTATATTTGGTTATTGTATATTTTTATTTTAGGTTATTGTATATTGTACATTGTATATTGTATTGTATATTTCCAACATAGGGTTGTTAGAGTAACACAGTGTCTGCAGCTTTTTGAGTTGCCAAGACGTGATGTTAATGCGATGCGAGGTCCCTGTCAAAATTTCGTCTCCGAAGCTGTCGTTGCCACTGCAAGATATCAGGATGGAAGGCTATCAAAGGTAATTTAAGAAGCTGAATTCTTCTATCGATATACATGCATGAGTATACCAAACCAGGAGGTTACGGGCATATCAGCTGACTGCATAATTGTAGAAGACCAGCTATGCGTTTGATCTTCGACAGCGAGACGAGCCCAAAGCATAAGATATCCAATTTGCATATCAAATGGGAAACTATGTGAACAGCCAGATTGGATTTGTTTTTTGGTCATATCCTAAGAAGAAGCAGTATCACATCCTTGCACATAAGCCATGAAATTAAGCTCTACTTCAATAAAAGCCAGATGATGCGGAGGAAAACCATGAACAACACTGCCCCAAGTACTAACTAATGTTTGATCTTGTATTATGAAAAGAATATGGCTACTGAGAACAAAGCTAGATCTAGAGGAGTTGAGGAGCATGACACAAGATCGAGATGACTGGTGACAACTATCGAGGAACACTATGAGAGATAGAGGAACAGCAACGTCCATCAGTGAAGCAGTTGATCTCCCATAAGTCAAATAGGAATCAAGCTCGTTGGAACGAATTTTATATTGGGGAGGGGGCTGAAACAAAATTGGGGTCCGAGGGCTTGCGCCCAGGAATATTTTTCAGAACCACGCCTTTCAGATCTTTTGAAAACGCTCTTCTCGAAAAATTGCCATCGAAAGAAGCAAAGGATCACTACCGACGGGAGCCCTTTAAGTGAAATTGTTTGATTTCTTTGCATGACGTCAAAAGTTATTGAATTCTAGATAAATTCTGGTAGCTTCTGGAATATATATGCTTTTGGATTTTTCATTTCCACAAACTTGGCTTTCAAAACCCTTTTAACTTACAAAAGCAACAAACTTAAATGGCAAATTATTGGAGTGGCTGAAGCCCCCAAGCCCCCCGCTTCCGAAGGGCCTGAAGAATTCACCAACCAAAAGTTTATGACAGATTAGCTAACTACAGTAGATGATCTAGCATCCTAGAAGTCCCAGATTATCTTTTCCTGTTAAAAATCTATGAAGTTAGGTAAATTTTGCCTGATGTGGTAGGCTCTACCAACATCGCTAAGAATTGAAACTCCGAAACAAAGTGAATTGGTTGTTGACGACTGCATTAACGATGAATAAGAAACTTTCATAATAAACTGAAACAAATGCACAGACACTGAAGAGAAAGCTAAGAAGACACAGTGGAGGGTTATTGAGAGATCAGTCAAGTTTGGAGGCAAGGGAAAGCGGGCCAATTTTCTGCTATTTTGCTTCAAACATCCCATAGTGCAATGCCTGTAGTTTAATACTCCGAAAGTCTATTGTCTGGGACTCCCTGACGGCCCCTTGACTGCATTTGGAAAATTCTTGCTGCAAGAATGTAGAAACTTTAAGTTTTTGCCTCTGTGGAGGAGCATATGCATTTTTCCTCTGTTAAATGCCACCAGGACTGGTTTTATCTGTTCTCTGATGTGCAAAATGGTTTTCTTAGCTTCTATTACATACTAGATGACATAATTTACTCAACTTTTTGCTATAATGGCGTTAAATTGAGCATGCGACTTGAATAGAGCCGCAGCCTGGCTATTTGGGCCGCTGTGAAGGTGTTCCTGGAATTTTCAAGAGGGACCCCCAATTTTATTTCAATCTTATATGTTTTCTGATGTCAAAACAAGTGTCAAACCAAAGTCCCCCCAATTTGGTCACGGATTCTTAACAATTTTCCCTTACTATTACCATATAGAGTACCATCGCCCTGAATCGGCACCCTAGCGCGTTCTCCGAGATTTAGGCTTGTTTACAAACTTTTAAAAATGGAACGGTCTGGGACTTGTATATGAAACTAAAGCCTGAAAATGGTTTACTGACGCCATATTCTTGCTCTCTGACTGTTCTTGTTTGTTTCCTTGGCTTTGCTTACATGCTACGAAGAAGTTTTCAACGTACCTGAAATGTGACGGTAAGCGTTCGTCAATTTCTCCATTTATTTTTCAAAGCCGTGTTTTTGTTTTGATTTATTTTCATTGATAAAATACTGGCAACGGTCAAATAACTTGTTTCAATAGTTTCTTCTGCCCCTTTTAATGAAACATTTTAAAAGTCCTTCAAGTTGTCGATTTCCATTTTTGTTCAGGGGGTTTCTTTTCCAAAGCGAGTGGATTGGCTAAAAATCGCCCTGAACCGGCATAGTGTGTGAAAATGGTCTGGTGTAGTGCATAGTGACCTCTTCCCTTTCCTCTGGACGGCTTTTATGAATAAAAACAGGTAGTAAATAATATTTTGATTCTAGGAACACATTTCTGACTTGGTGACCTTTCGTGGAGCTGGAAGAGGAGCATCTTTGGAATAACGTAATGACGGTAATATGTATGAGAGGCTAAAACTGGGGAGGAACGAAAAGCGTTAATTTTCCATCCGATCAAAATGCAATGAACATTAATTATATAGGGGATATGACCCTAGAAAACAGCTGTTTTGACTGTATAGTACAATTTTCTTCCGGGATAGCTGATTGCGGTAAAATGAGGGGTGCCGGTTCAGGGCGATATAACTCATTTAGGCCGACTTTTACCGTTGCTCCTTCAAGTTGTGGCTGTACTTCAAAAAGTGGCGAGATTAAGTTGATGAAGTGATACAGTAAACACTATGAACTAAAGAATCTTCTGATGGCAAATCATTATTTTAAGTCCCTATCATAACGCTCATAATAGGTGATTTATATGAAAGGTGCCGATTCAGGGCGATGGTACTCAAAAACGTACAGTACTGTATTGTGATTTTACAACAAGCACTACCTGGCATCCCAAATAAAGTGTACAGATTTTGCTGGATTCAGCACTTTGAATTTAACTTTCATCAATGGCTTATAACTCTCAGATTGTTCCTAGATAATTGACTTGAAAATAGATGCCTCATTCGTTGGTAGACTCATTACATAAGATCCACAAGCTTTCACTTGTTGTTGTTGTTGTTATCGCCTCTGTGGAACAAAACGTCTGCAGGGAGAGCGAAACAAGAGACTTTTGGAATGAGTATAATTCGTTGGTATTGATGCTTTATGAGCAGAAACTGATGTTGAAATCTTTAACTTGTGTTCACCTCAAAACCATAGCTTTGCCTTCTGGCTTGAGCAAATGCGTACAGCACGTAAAATTACGAACTGAAATCTGAAAACATACAAAATATTGCTCAATGGGTGAATTTTAGCAAACAGAACATAACATGATCTAATATTTGCCAAATTTTATCATGGCTATCGTCGATTGATGTGCTTGAAGAATTTATTTACGCTACAACGCTAAAGCTCTGGTTTGTTTGGTAGTGGAGACAAAAATTTTGACCTTTCAAAATCAACACTTCTGCTCTCAAAGCATCAACAGGGGCGGCGACAGCCTCCAAAAAGTTGGGTGGACAGGAGAGCAGAGCGATGGGAAATTTGGGGTTTGGGGGCTTGCCCCAGAAAATGTTTAGGACCACGCCCTCTAGAGCGTAGGAAAACAACCTTTCGCATTTCGCAAGGCTGGATAAAATCTAGTTCAACATAACAGACTTGACTTGCAAGCGTTAATTCACATCAAACAATGAACGAGAAAGCATAAAAGTTAACTTTGAAATCTATCTTAAAGTTTCCTTCACATTTAAATAAATATATATAGACGAATACTCTAAAAAGAGCTTGGAAATGAAATCCAATATGGTCGTTTAAATGAAGGAAAACGAGAAGTGATCTTTGAGAAGGAAAAAGTGACCCCCGTTCCCGCCTTTTTTTCATCGAATTTAAACGAATTAGAAAGTTGATCCTAAAACTAGTGGGGTGGACACGTCCACCCCAGTCCACCCTAAGGCGCCGCTCCTAAGCACAAATACCAACAAACGAAGTGCCCATGGCCAAATTAACTATTGAAAAACATTTGAGGGTGATTAGCCTTTGATTAGTTCCACACTCACATTGCTGGAGGCGACCACATCTGTATACTCCTTTGATACACCTGGCTGTTTCCTTCATACCTCCAAAGTGACCAAACGAGAGCAAATGCTTTAGCTGTGTGGCTAACTTACTCCAAAGCAGTTTGAGCCAACTAATACTTTATAAAGTTGCTGCAACTATAAATCGGGCATGGCCATAATCAAGAAACAAAAGCGGAATATGTAGCTAATTAACGCAATTAGAAACACTCGTCAGCTTACGGTGGATTAACTTGCTCGTAACTTAAGATTCTCAGCAGGGAGGATCGATCAGATTAGGAAAATGGGAAAATGGGAGCGAATGTCCGTGGGATAAAATATCGTTAAAGCTGTTTTCCCTGAGATATGACGGATCTTGCTTGAAACAAGAATAGTAACTGTGTAACAGTTGTGCTAAAATGATGCAAAACTGGGATTTAGTGACATCTGGAAATGAATTTAAAGCTTCGGAAAATTTGTTCTGTGCTTTGCAACCAAGTTTAAAAGCTTTGTGTTAGTAAAACTCTGAAACTTGCCCACTCAAAATAGCTTCTCAAGGATTTAGTTGCGATCAGTATCTTTTTGCAACTTTTAACTGCTGATAGTCGAGTGTTTTGCTCCTTGCTGAATTATGCAACGTTTTGGTCTTATGTCATGATATTCTATTCTTATTCACTGTGTTGCTTCTCTTCCACAGAGATGTGAGAAAAATTTGGCAATAGGGCCGAGGAGAAGGGGGTCAGGGGGTCAGAAACCTGGGGCCCATAGCCCTGGGGCTCATAACTCAGTTTTTCAGATATAGCTCAAATTCAAGTTTCTACCAGGTAAGGTATCATGATCAAAAAGGACCTCAATATCTCACATCACTACGATGTATTGAACATCAAAAAGAGGCAACTTGTTATTATATCATGACTGTTGTGCATAATGACAGGCCAGTTCGATCACATGACAATAAGGGACTTTAAGCAACCAGGACGGCAACACCAGCTAGAACATCTCTTGTATGATACAACCGAGTATAGTCACTAAGTGTCCCACAACCTACCTTCACATGTTCTTAAAAGACAAAATCCCCTTCTTCATCTTGATACTTTGTAACCTTATTTTCCTTGATAATTAAGATTAAAAATGAGTGAGATTCACATCGAAGATCCGGAGGAACGGCACGCTAGAAATAGGATTTCCAAGTTGTGCAATTGAAAAGGACAACTTCCTAGACTCTCAAGGGAAGCAAATTCTCACGGAAAGAAGTCTTTCAAGCTGAAGTTCGGAAACAACGGGCACATTTGCGTTGTCATTGCAGTTGCCGTCCTAGTTGCTAAAGGCTCCTAATTGTATTTAGAGGCGCAAACAGCTACCAGAGCGATTCTGACAAGCTTCATTTTAAAAATTTTCCTGGGGGAGCATGTCCCCGGACCCTACTAGTTGGGAGGGCCTTCAGCGTATTGTTCACATTTCGCTTTGCCAGGGACCAATGTTTCGTTCTGACCCGGGGCCTTTAAATCCTCTCCGCAGTCCTGCATGTTACTTTCTCCTTTCGTTCTTCTCTTCACAATAAAAAATTGATTGCCGGCTTTACTGTATTCAAATATGGTTCTATCTGTCTTCATACCTGAGCCCTTAAGCCGGTTTTCCACTAGGCGGATTTTTCCGCGCGCAGCGGAGCGGCTATTGTAATTGCATTGTTTATTTCTAACAACGGTCACTTCTGGTCGCTCCACTACGCGCGTATTTGAAAGTCGGATTGACTTCAACTTTTCCGCCACGTCCTATGGCGCCAACCAATCAAATCGCTCAAAGGCTCTGACACATGACTTCAGTATTCCACGAGAGGGGGAAAGCCACGGCGATTGACGAAAAATAGCTCTGAAAATATTTTAAAAAATTCTTGGTCATTGAATTTCTAGGAAATTGAACATCTTTGTTAGTACGCGTGCATTGTTTTAGAAACAACAGCCGCTCCGCTGCGCACGGAAAAATCCGTCTAGTGAAAAACTATTTCTATTTCTAATTCTTTATACACCGAGACCCTTCAGCAACAAAATAACTTCAGCTAAAAAACATAAATCTAATTACAATCATTGTTAAAACAAAAAAAGAAAACTACTGCTGATCTTCCAGGGGGCCGTGTTTGCATTGGTTTCAGCTCATCAAATGACTTTTTAACTGTTTTTTATATTGATACAAGGTGGGGAGCTCCCTAATATTCATAGGAATCTCGTTCCAAGCCTTCAGAGCTGTGTAAGAAAATCTCTTTTTAGAATATTCCAGATTATACTTTGGGATTTGAAGGTTCTCACAAAATCTAGTATTATAGTTAGAGTAATGAGATCTCCGTTGAAATTTATTCCAAAGGTTTTCTGGACATAGCCTGTTCATGATCTTATATGTCATGACTGATCGATCAAACGTAATGAGTTGTTTAACTTGTAAAAAATTCTTCGACCAGTCATCCTTTATCCTGGCAGTGTCAATTATCGAAATGGCCCTGTCTTGAAAACGCTGTAATGATTCCATTTCGGAGTTGGATACACTACCCCATATGACATCAGCGTATCTTATATGACTCTCTACGAGCGCACGATAGACATTGCTTAATTGAGATTGCGAAACAATGTTTTTTTAGGGTTTTTAAAGAAGCAAGGCCCCCGCGTACTTTCGCTTTGATAGCTTTAAATTGGTCCTCCCAATTGAGTCCTTGATCGATAATTACCCCCAATGATTTTGTTTTCTTCACTCGTTTTATTTCTGAGCCATTTAATTTTAGTTTTTCTTGTTCGGTTATCTTATTAGTTCTATTTGGGTGGCCAATAAACATATATTCTGTTTTTTGTGGATTAGCACTTAATTTATTCAGTCGCATCCACTCAGAGATATTACTTAATTCATCTTGGGCTTTGCGAACCAACTCATCGACACTTGAAGATGCCAACGATACTTGAGTATCATCAGCATACATGCCAGCCTTAGATGCTTTCAAACATTTTTCAAAGTCATTTAGATACACTATGAACAGAAGAGGACCCAAACAGGATCCTTGGGGAATCCCGCAAGTGACAGTCTTAGCCTTAGACTCATAGCAGTTAAGCTTGCAGTATTGTTGTCTGCCTTCCAGATATGATCTGAACCAGTTACCGGCTAATTCTCGGATTCCATACGCTTCTAATTTTTCAAGCAAGATCTCATGGTCAACGGTGTCGAACGCTTTTTTCAGATCAAGGAATATTGCCAAATTAACCTTTCTGTGATCAACATTTTCATACCAAAACTCCGTACTGTCAATTAAAGATGTTACCGTTGAGCAGAGTTTCTGAAAAGCGGATTGGCTAATCGTCAAGATGCCACGTGATCTTAGGTAATCATACATCTGGTCATGCACGATTCTTTCCAGAATTCTCGAAAAAACGGAGATGACTGAGATAGGTCTATAATTATTTGCATCACTTCTCGAGCCCGATTTGAAGATGGGAGTGACTCTCGCCAATTTCCAGATATCAGGAAAGATGCCATGCCGTAAAGAGGAGTTAAAAATCATCGCTAACGGTTCACATATAACCTCTGCAGCATCCTTTATTAGCATAGTCGGAATCTTGTCGGGTCCTGGTGCCTTCCCATTTTTTAACTGCTTGATGGAGTTAAGTATGAAGATGTCGCTAACAAGATTAAACTTCATGACACTAGATTGCTTAACTACGTATTTTAGGGGATCATCATTCGTCCATTGTTCGATTTTACCTGCAAGTTTTGGGCCAACTGTGACAAAATGATGATTTAGTGCCTCTGCTATGTCTGCTTCTTTCGTAATTCTATTGCCCTCAACGTCTAAACATGAGGTTGTTATTGATTGTGAAGATTTATCTAACACTTTGTTAATGGTCTTCCACATCTTCTTTGGGTTATCCTTATTTTCTTCTATTAACCCGCGATAATGTGTTTCTATAGCAACTTTTATCTCTTTTGTTACCTTGTTTCTAAGCTGCTTGTATACTGACCACTTCTCAGGAGATTTTTGGGCAATTCTCTTTGCCAAATCCCTTTCCTTCATCAAGTTTCTTATGGACTGATTGAGCCAGGGTGCATTTTCACTACGGACCCTTCTTTTTTTCAATGGAGCATGTATGTCTAAGATTGACTCAAAAATCCCCTGAAAAGTGGATGCCATTAAATTAGGATTTTCTGCGAGAGGAGAAAGGATGGCTGACCAATTTATCTGGCGTAGGTCATTGATGAATGATATTTTATCGTATTTGGTAAGGCTACGAGTCTCAACAACTTTCTTTTTGTTTTTCCTTTTGAGTCTCCATGCATTAACTTTTCTTATCCCATACACCATATAATGATCAACCATCCCAATTCGCAGAACATCAGCTCTTAAAATGCGCTTAGGGCTCGTTGTAGAAAAATGGTCTATAAGCGTTTTCGTGGTTCGTTGCTCATTCCTTTCATTACTTGTCACAGCAACTCTGGTATACTTATTAATCATTTGAGAAAATTGAAATTCGTCATAAATTTGTTTGAGCTTTTTTGCGTTTCCATTATGATTACTTTTAAAGTCGCAATTGGTATCACCAATCAATATGGTCTCCTTTTCTTCCCTATCCAGTTCCTTCAAAGTCTCTTTTAGCTTTTCAAAAGAGGCTTCATCAACTCCCGAAGTAGGAGGCCGGTACCAGGCTACAACAAAAAAAGGCTTTCCATGATTCGGTAGAAATTCAAGTGCCAAAAGCTCTAATTCATTGCCTTTGATTCTTTACGCAGCGACACGTTTCATTTCAAACTCCCAATCGAAATGTTTTGAGCGGAGATTTGGAGTGAGAAGTATCCCTACGCAGGAGCTCAGGTTCAATAACAGTTTGAGCTTTACAGTAAAAACCCGCGTATAAGAACCTAGTGATTAAGAACCTACAGGCTGAAAATTCTGAAATTAGATCCCAAATAAATAAGAACCCATTCAGCCTGAAATTTGAAATAGGTTCTTATTCGTGGAGATCATCAAACTAAATCAAAACTCTAGTTGCTTTGTCATTGAGCTTATACATACTGATTCTGTGATGTGTGCAAATTGCAAAGAGCTCTAAAGATGCTTTGAAAGCTTTTCCTTGCATTCTGTAAAATTTCTGATTCTTCCACGAACTGATGTTTTGAATAAGGGCTCATGAACTCAGGTGTCTCTCATGGGCTTGAAGTCTCAATCTGAACAAAATAAATACTTGGAAGCCCTGAATGAAATAAGAACCAATTTAAGAACCTGAACAGCCTTATTTCCTACTAAATACTAAATACATAAGAACCTAATCAGGCTGACTTCCAAAATTGTAGGTTCTTATACGCGGGTTTTTACTGTATTTGAAAGTAATGAATCAACTGAATTTAAAACATCCATGCCAGGAGCCAGGAGGACTGGGTCAGTCTAAATATATCCTATTGTATTTGATGCTCTCGATCGGTGAAAACAAAAGGAACATAACTTGAGCCTGTCATTCTTTTAGGCCATGTTTAGACCAGATCACCACATCTCTCGTGTTAAGGTTCCATGCGAGCGCAAAGCAAAGTAAGCAATGCTGTCAAAGCTCAGGGAGCTCAGCTTGTGCCTTTGTTGAACTCAGCATGGGGAGGAATTTCTCATGAAAAATCCCTTTCCCAGCCCTCTACTCCCAGCCCTAATCTGAACTGCTACGTCCCTTAGAGTCATTAGTTTTTTAGATCGAATATCTGAATTAGAAATCCAGCTTTGAATCAATAAAACTTCGATCTGTTTCCTTGCAGACTTCATCCCGCCCTCATCCGTTCTACCACGTCAAAGCAATTGATAAGGCTAAAATTCAAATACAATTTTACGTTAATTTCATATCAGTCGGGATTTCAACATGAAAATTCAGTCTTTTTCCATGTGAGCACATGTGATTTGCAAATGCTTTAGTTCAATTGCATCAGTACTTTCGGATGTTTGCTTTTCCAGGTTAGAAATTGTTCCAAAAATCAAAGTGAAATTAAGACACTGTAAATCATCGATTAAGTAGAGACAATGCAGTTTAGAGATTTGAAGCTCAGATTGGAGTTTCCATGGCTACATTGATAAAGAGTGGCTGTATCTTAAAGGTGATCTGAAGCGAAAATTTTTATTGATGCATATGATAGGCCCTGTCGATTGATAAGAAATCCTGTTGAAATTTTTTTGATGTCTCATTTCGTTTTTAAGTTATCCAATGATTTTAAGTGTCAGTTGATGACGTCATTTTGTTGCAAATTATTAGGATTCTATATGGAAGAAAGCTGTATCTGATCTTTGGAAAAGGTTACAGTTTTAGGAGACATTTCAGCTGATGGGAATAAATGCAATAAACATTGTTTCATCAACTGATGTGACCTTTAGATTTCATTTGAAGGAAAGGTCGTTGACTTTATTTCCCTTTGGAAACGTGGTCAACCTTGTATACTTTCTCGTACTTTTTGCAAACAAAATGACGTCATCAGCCAATCGTACAAATTGGTAGATAACTCGAACATGAAACAAAGTATCAAGAAAATTTTAATGGCATTTTTCGTCGTTCAACAGTGCTATTGATCTGCATCAATAAAAATTTTCGCTTTTTTGTAAAGCATACATGCTTGCAAGCATGTTTAAAGGGTCTGTTTCATCCAGCATTCCTTGCACGTGTTTTCTCTTGGTTGGCCTTTGTTGTCGCCATTTTCATGGGCCATGAAAATGGCGACAACAAAGGCGAACAAAGAGATGACCCGTGCAAAGAATGCTGGATGAAAGAGACCTTTAAAGGGGTGTGTTAGAAGTCTCCATGGGAAATTGAAAAAGGTGTCGCAACTAGAATAAAGAGTTGATAAAAATAACAATAGAGATTGATAGAAATGTTACAGTCAAAGCAAGAGAAGTGTGACCAGCATAACCCTCGTTATTGCATTACTTTTCAAATAATAGTTCGAATAATGACACGAGTATTTTCATTTTAGAAACTACTTATAAGAAACTCAACTCTCGGATCACAACAAAATTAAGAAACTATTTGGATTTCACGCTAAAATTTGTTTAGGGTTTTTGTATTATTTGGTACAAAGCTACCTTGGATTCTACTTTCCTTTCTTTGCTGAAGCATTAGAATTGTAAGTGTCATCCAAAGTGGGGACCAGATGACCTTGTGTCTATCCCTGCTTTGGATGGCACAGTAGAATGTAACAAATTTTTGTGTTTTAATCTTCTTTATATTGATAAAACAAAATTAAGAAACCCCAGTACTGGGAAAACTTAAAAGAAACTATTTATGTTTATAAAGTAAGTCCTTACCATATTTCTACTTTATTTCTACTTGTTTCTTGAATAATAGTACTTGTAAGGTACATTAGTGATGTGTAAACATTGGACTGGCTTCAATAACAGTGTTTTGAAGTTTTCTCGAGGGAACACGTAGTGAACATGAAAATTGTTACGGAACCTTTATGAAACACGTAAGAAACTGTGAGTAAACAAAATCTGAAAATTTAAAAACTTTTAGTACTGACACAAATTCTTAGAATCTTTTATTAAAAAGTACATGAATAGCAAGTGCTGTAAAGGCCAATTTCCATCAACGCGAATCGCAGCGATATTCAGCCGTTGCCGCATTTTGAGGGCGCGTATTTCTCATTTCCATATAATCCGGTCGGTCGCTGTGGCTCGCCCTGGAGTTCAAGTTGCTTTAACTTTTCAGCGATCGTCAGCGAGTGCTACAAAATTTGATTGAATTTTTCAATTCCCATTTCAATTTCTATTGTCTCGCTAGCAATTGAACGAACAGAAGGAAATCGGTTTTCTTGCAGTTCACTGACAATCTCACAAACCAGTCACTACTGTCCGCTTTAATCGAGACTGGCCTTAAGGCATCCCTACTGCCACATGCATTGAATTCCATGTTTCTTTTGCTCAATCATGGACATCCACTGAACTATTGTCAAACTGCTACAGCGCAAGAGTGGTAAATAGAATCAAAATATTGTTATTATTTGATTCTTCAAAATCAATATTCGATCATTATACGATTAATATTCGCATGATTCATAGCATAGGTTCCAAATCTTTCAATCGGTGTAAACAGGCGGGTGTAAAATTCAATGACCTATTTCTTTTAACTGAATGACTTTAAAGAAACTGTAGCCATTTTTCTATGATTCTACCGTTGGACTTTTCTGAAAATTTGAATATTTGTCGAAATTACAGCCTATTTTCTGTTTCAGCCCAATGTATGATGTGATGTCATCAAATTTCTAAATCACAAACCAGAAGAGCGAAAGAGTTTTGCTTGATACCATATTGTAGGCATCCATAAACTATGGTTTTCTTGAAAGTTTTTGGATCTTTCGTAAACTGGTTTAGAAGCTACGATAGTTTTAAGTTTTTTTCGAAATATCTCTAGAATTCTTAGAAAAGAAGAAAAACACTGCAATTCCGAAAATATTGAGGATTTCAGAAAAGTCCAACGGCAGATTTAGGGGAGAGTGGGGCCCCTTGTCACAGGGGTAATTTGTCACATTCTCATTGTAAATTGAAAGCCTTGGCTTTTGTGGACTTTTCTGATATATACTGGAAAGAAATATTTCGAAGCGTTTCAAAAACATCGTCGGCGAAGTTTATCTTGCTTCGTGCTTGCATTCAGTTTATGACTGCGACAACTTACCCCTGTGACAAGTAGCCCCACTCTCCCCTACTGTAAAATAGATCAAGTCTCTTCGAAGCCGTTCAGTTCAGAGAGATAGGTCATAGAATTTTACACTTCAGCTTTTTAAAGATTTGAAACCTATGCTATAGTTTATTTCAATCTGTCACCTTTTAAAAAGTGAAAAGCGTTATGGTCTTACCACTTTTTTCAGCACTTCAAGAACTCTTGATGACTCTTCCGCAAGCTTCAGAAGATCAATCAATGTTTGAGAAGATGTTTTCGTGTTGTCTTTTTTCACACGGAGCTGTATTGATTTTGCTGATTGAAATAAACCTCCAGGGGCTCTAACACTGATTATATGCTTCAGGTGTTATTGTGTGGCAAATCTGGCAGGTAGTAGGAAACAATGCCTTTTGTCATACAAAATTGCTTTTGCTTGTCAATCAAAGCTATGATAGTTGGTTACCTGGGTAAGAAAGAAGAGTATTTGAAAAATTTCCTGAAAAGGTGCTCAAGAATTAAGTATCAAATGTGCCGACTACTTGTGTGAACTTCATGATCAATATTCTTTCAAGTTGATCTGAATTTTCGTTGGAATTCAGTGGTGTTTGATTGTCAATAAAAACCAGAGTAGGTATATACACATATTGTCTCAAATAGGTGTTGGCTACATGTGAAACTTCAATAATCAATCATGATTCAAGTTGACTTTAATGCTTTAAACTCAATTCGTAGTAAACAACTGTTTTTGATTGTCAAAAGAAAAGTTGCTCACTTACTCGAAAAATGTCTCCAAAAATTTTGTAAGATAAACGCATTGAAGCTGCCAGCTATGCGTGAAACTTGAATGATTAATGTTTCAACGTTATGTAGAATCATTTTGAAATCAATGTTGTTGTAAACAATTGTCTTCGTTTGTCATTCAAAACTAAGACAGTTGCTACATCACGAAACACTGCCTTTGCCTGCGGCATAATATGCTTACCTGTCGTAAAGGGTATATGAAAATATCTTCAAAATAGAACGATGTTGAGAATAATGCATGATGAATGAGAATGTATGATATGTGTGTGTGTATAAGTGTATGAAACTGTGTGAAACTTAAATTTATCAATGTTGTTCAGAATTAATCAATATTCCTTTGAAAATCAGTTAACTAAACAAGGGCAGATTTTGTAATACAATAGCATCAGTTGCTTTGGTTCACACCTCAATTCAAAGCGATTAGTGAATGCAGACAAAAGAAATTCTCTCAAGCAGAAATTGAAAACAAACGAAGACGCAAAGTTGCCCTGAAACCAGTACGGCGAACTCTCGTTTGGTGCGGGCGAAGGGAGATTTTTAAGAGATGTAATGTGCTCATAATGAAAGAAGAAGGGTAAATCTAAAGTTCTGTCTTGGGCATTTTGTTTACTTGATTCAGGAGCTGAGCAGTGACTGCGTATATCTGAGCAATAAATGTGCTAAAATTGTAATGCCCTCTGCTCGGTTTTTGAGTCAAATAAACAAAATGCCCCACACAGAACTTTAGATTTACCCGTCTTCTTTCGTTATAAGCACATACCTTCTCTTAAAAACCTCCCTTCGCCCGCACCAAACGAGAGTTCGCCGTACTGGTTTCAGGGCAACTTTGCGTCTTCGTTTGTTTTCAATTTCTGCTTGAGAGAAGTTCTTTTGTCTGCATTCACTAATCGCTTTGAATTGAGGTGTGAACCAAAGCAACTGATGCTATTGTATTACAAAATCTGCCCTTGCTAGTTAACTATAGAATAATAACAATAATGATAACAACAATAATAATTATAACTTTTATATAGCGCCAAAATCTATGAAATATATCCCAGGGGGCACTCAGCTCATGTACATACGGGGAGGTAAGTCCGATATTTTTGGGTCAGAATATTGCCAAAAGTGATATTTTTGGGTCCAAAGAAAACTGAAACTATGTTCATGATATTTTTTTATATCAAGCACCGTTTAACTGATATTTCTGGGTTTGTTGGAAGCAATCCTGACTTCTATTTACATTGTTTTGGGGTATTTTATGTTCATGTACAGGCTTCTAAGTATAAAATGAGCTGATATTTTTGGGTTGCAGTGAGGCTGAAATGATATTTTTGGGTTGTCTGAAAATTTCTTGGACTGACCCCCCCGTATGTGTATGTGCTGAGTGCCCCCCTGGGAAATATATGCTCTTTAGCGCTTAAAAATATGTGAGTCACGAATGTTAAAAGGTAAGCGGTTCCAAAAAGAGCAGCAGCGACTGGAAGACGTTGCCATGGTACCTTAAATACTTGTGATGTGAAAACAGAAAAATATTTTAGTAATATTTGAAAGATCGCATGCAAATGAGACGTTAATGAAAGCGATCGAGAAATGTATGCATAATGTTTAGTTCTCACCATGCTCTCGCAATGTCACGACAATTTGACGGCATTGCTACCCGATAGTGACGCTAGCCCTTTGTTGAAATCATATTAAAATGTTGTTCTGCAAGCAACTGGGAATATATAAACAAAATATTCTTTTCAATGGAAGGAACACCTAAAATTGATGATCATAAAATCATTGCTGCAGTGTCAAATTACTGACACTTTCAAATCTCTGTAAACCTATAAAACGACGATAAAGCATTCAAAAACCCCTAATAAACAAAGGACAAAACACATTTTGATCTCCTTCATCTTTACATATATACTCTTCTTCATATTTACAAGTCTATGCAAAAATAGATAACAACGAAGAAACAATTCTAGCCTTGCGAAGGTTGTTTCTCTGAGAAAGGGGTATGAATTCAAAGGAAGTCAGAAATGAATCCTATGAAATGAATGGAAAAGCATGGGGTACACTGGATAGTGGGTGTGCAGGCGCAGGGATGTAACGACAGAAAAATGGGAGTTTTCATACAAAAATTAAATTTTATATTACTACATACAATCTCAGACTCCACAAACAGGCAACTTGGCGGTTGTTTGAGGGATAACAGAAATTTAAATGAATTCATTCAAGTTGACCAGGTTCTGGGATCAGATTTAGAGTTCAAACTCAAAGAGAATTCAAATATTATCACTGCGCTGCCTTTGTGAATATTCTTCAGCGAATTTTTATCATCAACAGTAATGACAAAGTATGAAGTAGAAGAGACGAACTGAAATTTGCTTTCAATCTCCATGATCAACAGTGAAATTTTTCTTAAACAGATAGTCTCCAATACTCACAATTTTGTCAAAGAAGCACATGCGTTTGTAATGATCAAAATTTCAAAAAGACAAGTTGATTCTTGTTGCGGATCTGTTAAATGTTTTTCAGACAGCTATTCTCCGATACTCAAACTTTCTTCAAAGAAATACATGCATCAATTTTTAGTAATCAAAATTTCAAAACTTACCCGAAATTAACAGAAACTGCTGATTTGAACTTGCTTTACACTCACAGACCTCCACAGCGAAGTAAAATAAACATGTGCTAATTTTCATGAAGCGAGTCCTTATCTATAGATCATTGAGTGGGCTGCTGGATGAAAGACCGCTGCCAAATACACCGAATAAACCAACAGAAAAGCCTACCAAAATAATCCAACTAACATTGATTAGCATAACACATACCAGAAATATTTACAGCAATGTCTTTTGCGGTGAGCGATTCGGCAGAATTAGGCAGGAGCAGATGTTTAGGCTTTGACATGCTGGACAAGTCAGACCTAATTAATACGATGCTGGTAAAATTTGACAAATGCATTGAGTGTAGTGCTCGCCTCCCGTCAGAAATATAACGCAAATATTACGATTATGCCTGCAAACTTTCACAAAAATCAGAATCGTTAGAACCTGACTCTTCCGTCACGCTATTGTATAGCTATTGTTTACCTCTTGTTTACCATGCCACGCGCCTCTGATTGTTCTTAGAAATATTTGTCATGACGTACGTCTTGCTTACGTTTATCTGTCATTGAATCTGCATGAAATTCTGTGCAAAGGCAAACGTGTTGCAATAAAGAGATGCGAGATGTACTGTATGCTAGCTGCAGAGACCCTTTAAAATTTCAGTCGGTGGAAAACACTACAGGCTTTGTGTGAATAATGTAGTTTCAGACAAGTGTTGCAAGTTTTCATACTTTTTAGCACCTTTTAGCTTCTACCACGCCGCAAACCGCTGCTTGACGATCAGGATTAAGCGAAACAGGTTGACAACTTCTTTGAAAATTTCAAACGAATTTTGTTTGTCACTAGCAAGAACAGCATTATCAAGCAGTGTTTTTCGACTTTTCCAAACGATAAAATACTTGATTGACAGGAAAATCAGCAACATTATGGCAAAGATTATGTGTACGTTTGGTGAAAGCTTTAGAGATCTCAAGGTCCCAGCTATTATCACTCAGCAGGCTCTTTTGCAAGTACGCTGAGATTTCAGATTATCTCAAGATTGGTTCGAGTGAAAGTCATAGATCCACGCTGCAAAAATTGAACATTTAGAAAGGTACTTATACTTTTGTTGAACTGTTCTATCAATTTCCGTTTCCATTATGGGCTAAATTATATTTTCAGACAAGAATATATTCATTTACTGCCTGCAAAGAGCCCTGGGTGATAATGAGTCTTTGTCTTTAAGGAATACATAAAGTGAAAACCTAAACGTAGAAACACATACAAACTGCAAGCAATGCTTCATGACCGGCTGGAGTGTGGACTTGCCACAAGTTCTCGTCTCTCTGGTTTTTGGCAATAACCAATCCGCGCGACGATAATTAATCCGCGCCGTAGGCACACCGAGCGCACATCGATAAATATCAATGACAAAGAACGTAAAGGACGACAAGAACGAAAAGGAAGACTTGTTGCAAGTCCAGCTGAGGTGCTGTTAATTACCATAAGGCTAAGAATAGCTGAGCAAGACATTACTGCCATATGCCTTTTCTCATCACAAATTGAACTGTGAGCAAAATTAACTGATTCTTTCAAATATTTGAGGTTAATGACGGTCAATAAAATGTACAAAGAAAAAGCCTGCACACAAATTGCTTTCTTAAGCCTAGTTTCCACATGCTCGCAAGGATCGCTGGTGACGCAAGGATCGCACAAATTTGTGACCAGCAACTCTCAGTGAACCTTGCGTCATGTAGTTTCCATTTATTACAACGACAATGCTCGCACATTTCTTAGAACTTTGGTGGCAAAATCCAATTCTCACAATGGTGGTAAAAGATAACAAAGAAATATCTTTTGAAAGAGAGGCCTCGATCGCAGAAATTCATGCTCAGTCGACATCCCTTTGACGCAAGGATCACTGCGATCTCAGAGATAGAAAATTTTCTATCTCAAACGCAAGGATCGCTGGCAACGCAACGATCGCTGGCAAACTGAACAAGGCAGTTTCCATTTCGAAGCAACGATCGCTGGTCACAAATTTGTGCAATCCTTGCGTTACCAGCGATCCTTGCGATCATATGGAAACCAGGCTTTAACTATGTACAATGAAACTGCAAGTACTAATTTGACCAAATACAATAGGCTATTTTTGACTACCTAAACCATCTTTGCACCAGCTTTAAATAGGCTCCACGGAAAGATTTGGCAACATTGATAAGAAAAGAGTATGAAATGCTTTTATGCAATGCATCTTGCTTCTTACAAAAACGTCTACTGCACTCCATGTAACTATAGCAAAAATATACCAGGTTAAACATTCAACATACAGCTAGCCCCACCAGGTTTCAAATTTTCTTGAAGAAAACTTTCTATGCGGTATGATGCTCCATTAATTACAACTTAACTTTATATAAATCAATGTTGTCTAGTGCTATTTGTTGTTAACTTGCATCTTTTTATTGACCTAACAACCTAACAGCCCAGACGAACCTTACTCCAGCTTCCTTAGTCCGCAATTTATACTCCCTCGTAAAAATCGGGAGGCGTATCAGCGTAGAAAGCATCTCAGCATGATGCATTATATAACACCATATCATATCTTCATTTACAAAGTTTATCATCTGTACAACAAACTTATCATATCTTTATTAGCTAAGTATACCGCAAGTGCAACAGCCCTATCACATCTTCACATATAATACTAGTCAAATCGTCTACATACATAGTAACATGATTTCACGGTTCCTTACTAATTTAAGTGTCCACATTTATAGAAACATGGTTTCAACGTCCAGTATTAATCACATCGTCTACATACATAGTAACATGATTTCACGTACCCTTACAAATCAAATCATCTGCATGCTTAGAAACAGGATGTCATTGTCCCTTACTAATCAAATCTTCTACATACAGTAAAAACCCGCGTATAAGAACCTACAATTTTGCAAGTCAGCCTGATTAGGTTCTTATAGATTGAGTATTTAGTGGGAAATTAGGCTGTTCACGTTCTTAAATTGGTTCTTATATCATTCAGGGCTTTCAGGTATTTCTTTTGTTCAGACTGAAACTTCAAGCCCATTATTTACTGTCAGTTCAGAGGCATCTGGGCTGTGTTCATGAGGCCTCATTCATAATGGCAGTCTGTGGAAGAATCAGAAATTTTACAGAATGCAATGAAAAGCTTTCAAAGCATCTTTAGAGTTCTTTGCAATTTGCACATGTGACCGTATCAGTCAATATAGCAAGGCCTCCGACGAGACCTGAAAAGTGGAGGGGCCAAAATTTGAGATTAAAATATACCATAACCCAATATGATAAGATGCCCTCCCAGGGACAGATCTAGAGGAAAATGTGACTGAGATGTGCGAGCGTGAAGCGAGAGTAAAATCCTGCCGTAGGGGTCCGAACGTAGGGGTCTGGGGGTTGCAGCCCCTGAAAGATTTTTTTATACTACGCCTTTCAGCTCATTGAAAAATCTCAATTTTAAATTAAAGGTGGCAGAATCGAGAAGCTGCATACTAGATTTATGCCCAAAAGGTACGAGATGCTTGCATTCTGCATTGACTATCTGCTTCCTGATGCAGTTTCTATAGCTTTAGCTTTCTTATATATTCATAGTGATTTGACAGGTGTATATTTTGATGTAACTGTAGCCTGATTCACAGACCAAACGAGGAACTCGAGTTCCTCGTTTGGTCTGTGAATCAGGCTAATGTAACTGAAAATTGTCTGTGATTGTGCACGATAGTGAGGCTGTGACCATGTTAGTTTCCGACATGAAATTTCACTTATCAACCACTGCAAAAAATGATAAAATTTCACCACGTTTTTTGCTTGGGAAATTTTGGAGAAACGGATTCAATTCCCATAATTTCCCAAAGGGGAAATGAAAATTTCCGTTTCCCTTCAATTTCCCATAGAAACTTGTCCCTTTCCCTAAAATTTCCATCCAAGAACTATGGGGAAATTTTGGTATTTTTTGCTGTGAACAGAACAGGGATTGAATCGAATGGATGCTCGGAAATTCACTAGGGTTTTAAAGAGAATTAAGACGATTATCAACGAATTTTGGAATTGCATATTTTGCAAAAAAAGTGGAAGGGCCATGGCCCCCCCGGCCCCCCGGTCCCCCCGTCGTCGGAGGCCCTGTATAGGCTCAAGGATAAAGCAGCTGGAGTTTTTGTATCTAATTTGATGATCTCTACGAATAAGAACCTATTTCAATTTTCAGGTGGACTTGCAACAAGTCTCTCTCGCGGCAAAAACGGGAGAAGGAAGAAAAGCGAGAGAGACTTGTAATACTTGGTAGACTGGGTCCTTGGCTGGACAGGATTCTGTCCAGTCGGCATCCTTTAACAAAAAACCAATATCCAATCATATGCTTAGAAAGGACAATGATACAACAGAGCGAGACTCTACGGTGTTCCTTGACAATGGCCGACTCAAGTTTCGATGAAACAGTTGACAACAAACCCGTTATTATTAGAATGGAAGCAAGGCTCGATAGCTCATGAATATTAATGAGCATGCCAAGTATTACAAGTCTCTCTCGCTTTTTTTCCTTCTCCCGTTTTTGCCGCAAGAGAGACTTGTAGCAAGTCCATGTTTCAGGCTGAATTGGTTCTTGTATATTGGGGGTCTAATTTCAGAATTTCAGCCTGTAGGTTCTTAATCACTAGGTTCTTATATGCAGGTTTTTACTGTACATGGTAACAGGATTTCACGTTCCCTTACTAATCAAATCATCTACGTACACAGTAACATGATTTCATTGTCCCTTACTAATAAAATCGTCTACATACATAGTAACATGATTTCAAGTTTCAATATAGCCTTTTTATCATTCATGACGAGAAGTATGACCTTATGTATAGCTGCAAGTATCGCATTATTTAAGCAGAAGTACTGCATACTTAATGTGACCTTCTTGTGTGAGATGCCGAATGTAGAGCAAAATTTGATTATCCAAATTCCAACGTTGCCCCACATTGACCTATTTCATTGTTATTTTGAATCCGTCAAGAACGACAGCTAAAATATGAATTCAGTTTCATATAGTGTGCTTGATGGATAAATCTGGACCGACTGAAATTTTGGCCACATCATCTAGATAGACCTATGATTTTATATTCAGCCTCATTGTCTAGAGATTTTGGTTACTCATGCTGAAAACTGACAGCTTAATGCAGCAACACGTAAAGCAGCCTGAGTGCTCTTATCATTTGAAAAAACGGAAGGAAGACGTATTAGTCCATAACTTGCCATGACTACCACAAGCTTTGGGGTGAACGATGTAATAGCAAATAGTTACTGCGCCAGAGCATGCGGATGCATACGAAAACAACGGACCACGAGGTAAACATGGAGAAATAATCTTATGATATTTTGAGATTGCTTTATAATTCATAATTGTTTCATTGGTTTGAGATAAAATAAGATTTTAGTTTTGTTCGTGATTAATACATTGATAATCACTCAAGACGAATTTTATGTTGAAACTAGGAAGTAAAAGCGCTCGCTTCGCTCGCGCTTTAACATTCCTAGCTCCTGCGGAGTGCTTTTATGGTAACTGTACTCTTTCAGTGACCACCATTCAAATTCAGCATGAAATCAGGGTTGGTAGTTCACCGGACCGCCCCAAAGCCAAACCGGGGTAGGGAAAAGGCCATACCTTTCAAAACGATAATCTATTTTTGTACCACCTATTGTTATATTGTTATTTTAAACAATGAACACTTGCATTCCATTGTTTTCACATACTATGTTGTGTAGCTCTGGATGAAAACCCTTTGTCTTCGATATTGTCTTGCAAAGAAAAATGTCCTAGATTGTGAGCGTCCCACAACATTTTAGGCTTTCAACACAAATCAGGTTAGAAATGTAGTCCAGTTTGAAGAGAATTGAATGAAAATTGACCAAACTATCAGAAGAAGCCAAAATGAAGCCAAAAAGCCAAACTTACTTTATGAAGCCAAAAATAAAAGAAAAGAGCCAAATTTCCAAAATTTGGCTTAAAAAAGCCAAGCTACCATCCCTGCTTGAAATCAGAGCAGTTATGATCATTCATAACGCCAGAAAATGAGAAACTCGGACATGCCCCTTTCTATAACATCCCTGTACCCCCAAATAAGCCCCACATAAACCTTAAAAAAATTGTTATGTTTTCAACACATGAATCCAGTAGCAGATGCTTCAGAGTTTCCTCGCGTGTCTTAGCTTCAAAGTGATTGATGAGACAATTTTGCCCTTCACCCCTGGCCTCTTTTTGAACTTCATTCAGATGTTAAAGTTGGTCCCTGCCATTTTTCTCTTAACTGAGATATCCTTTGATTGCTCTATGCTAAGTATGATTTGCTATCGAGCCATTGTCACCTAGAGTCCTTTGTGTACAGGCTGCATCTTCAGAAAGTCTGAAAATCAAATTTGGCGTAGTACAAAATATGAGTCTCCACTATAGTAGTTGAACTAATGATGAAAAGTTGACTTTAGATGACTTTTCCTAGACTTATGACGATGAGTCTCTTGTTTCCCTGTGCTCTTTGACTTGATGATGGCGCTTCGGTCAAGAGAGACTCATAGTATTACTAAGAAAAACCTGGCCCTATTTAGGCCCAAACTGAGCAATTTCTTCAGTACCAATCAGATTGCAAGATTTGCGAATCACCATTGTTAAGGTGTAAATGTGATAGAATTGTCGATTCGATTGAAGAATTGAAAACACTCCCACGGGATGGAGATTCGAAGCCGTGATTCTTTTGTAATTCCATTGATGATTGAACAAAATAGGGCCAAGTATTTTACTGTTTCATTATGAGTCCCTCTTGAGCAAGGTTTACCGCAGGGATGCAAGGGACTCATCGTCATCAGTCTAGACTTTTCCATCACTTCATCTACTGTAAAGTGGATACATATTTCCGCTTACTTAGGCCAAATTTGATTTTCAAATAATCTGACATTGCAACATGCCTGCAAAGGACCCTGGGTGATAATGGCTCTTTAATTGCTGACTATTGATGCTCTAAATCTACTATAGATAGATACATCAGTCTCTGAACCAGGAACTTACGCAGGAATTTGCAAGGGGGATCGGATGGTTGTTTCCCTTAATACAATCTAGGTCAAACTTGAAGCCTATTGATAAATACATGGCATACATAGATTCGTTTCAGATATCAAAAAGGTGGCTCCCAGGGCACTTCTTTGAATGGTCAGATTTCGAGTAGAAAACCTCTCCCTTCCACGCTCCAAAATCACTGGGAAATATTGCTAACCTGCCCGACCACTCTCTTCTCAAATTTGAAAAAAGTCCAAGCGTAGATAAAAGCTGAACAATATGCTTTTGAGCATATTCTTTTTATTTGCTTTTATCAGATAAGAGATCTTGTTTTTTTCTCCACAGTGACTCGTCTTTTCATTGCAGTTTCGATCCTTCCTAAGGATTTCTGACTTTTCAGTAAAATTTCAGTAAAAGTCTTTTCGAATTTGGCAAGTGGTATTTCACTCATTCGAAAAAGCGTGCATGATTTTTTCAGAACAGAAGGATTTTTACGGAGTTTGGTGGAACATTCGTGGAAACAAAAGGATTTTGCCAAAGATGTAGCAGAATTTTTGGAGTGAAATGCCCTTCGGAATTTGGGGGCAGTGTTCCCCAATCCCCACAATTTCTGCCAGTGTTCGGAAGCCTACCAATATTTAAAATTGCGCTAGTGCCCTCGCAGTAATACAGGAAACTGCGAAGGCAGTGTTACCTGCATAGTATGATGCAGGAAATAAGTGAAAATAAGTAAAACTGTGCAAAGGCTTTCCTTGAATGAAATGAATAGCTTCTAAGTTATATTTCCTTGCACTGGAGATTCTTAATTTTTTGATGATCTAAGAATGGAGTTTCTTATAAGCAGTTTTTTATCAAAGAATCATTCGTGTACAACTGTACATTTATAAATAGATATGTGCATTGATATGCAAGGAATTAAAGATAAGGTGTTCTGTGAGAAAATACTATGGTATGCTGGAATTCAGCTTCTCACATGAACAAACTTCGATTTTATTATAATATAGAATGTCTTTTTGGTTCCCATACGTTAACTTAAACCTCAAATGGAGGATTCAGTGGCATGGAATATGTCCTTGTAATCGGACCGTACGACTGCACTACCCCGGATCTTATGACACTGGACCCTACGACCCAAGACGAACATTCAACCATACCACCCCGGGCCAAAGTTTGATACATCTAGCTTACAACATTTTTTCGCCACCGATGCTTTAGTGACCACGCAAGACATCAGTACGTGTCAAAGTTTTCATTGTCACGTAGAATTCCGTGTATTCGTACTGAGCTAAGAACGAAATTCGAAGCAAGAAATTCGAAAGCCAGTTGTTGCAAACAAAACCGGCCCCTCTTAATGCTAATAAAATTGATGAATATCTATGTTGAATATCCACAAATATTAACCCTTTCATTCCCACCGTTGCCATTTGGCAACACACATTTCAAGGTCTTCCACGACTCCCTAGCTTCCTTGGTCCGGAATTTGCTCCTTGTATTACTATAAAGGAGCCATTGTTATTTTAGAATGCGGCAAATGTTTGATGTTTGACTGCCTTTTCATAACAAATATTGAGCATTGAAAACGAGAGGAATCTCTGTGCTGCTATTTTATGGAAATGGTCACTGGATAATGATCTAGATAACGTTGAATGAAAATTGAAAAATATGTGTAAAAGGTTTATTCCCAAGCTGAAACCTGTCGGTTGGAGCACATTCAATCAAGTTTTTCGTATGCCTTGCTCAGCACCGCAAAACTTGTCACAAAAGTTTGCGTTGCCATTTGGCAACAATGGGAATCTAAATAAAGTCAATGGAAATTTGTATTGGAAAATAGTTAAGGTGGACAAACATGCAAAAAAATCATGCTGTTTTTTTCTCGAAAATGGGTTATTTTATGTAAAAATATACTAAAGACTACAGAAAAAAAATTTTTTGACAAATCTTTCAATATTTGGGAATGAAAGGGTTAACTTCTTTGCATGATTCAAATCAGAGAAAGCAAATTTTCCATGTTTGAGTTCAAAGGCCATGAAAATAACAGACTCAGAAGAGGGCCATAAAGCATTTGGACTGTTAGGGTTACTTCAGTCTTTCTAGCCTTTCTAATTTTTTCATAAAAATAACAAGAAGTAAGGAAGTTATATCTTAAATGCGCAGGGTCACGTAACCGTAAACAAACCTGTTATCTCTATGATCTATATTGTTGGCCACACGTGGCCATTGTGTTCTGCTCAGATTTTGGTGGATGGGGTGAATCCACAATAAAGTTACTTCTAAAAATCCACCAATATCTCTGCAATCCTACAACGTATGAGTGTTTGGTTTATTTCTCAAGAAAATTCAAGAGTCCATCTTCAAAATAACACCTATATTTTGAGAAAAGTAGTGGAAAATCTCTGTGATATGGACTATCAAAAATCCTGAAAAATCATCGTTTTGAAAGAAGTTTGTTTACATTACGTGACGCTGCCCCTTTAAATGCAAACATTTCTTATCCAGATCCCCAGTCGTTCATGAGCACCTCTGTTGACATTGAAGACAATGGAAGTATTAATACATCATAACAAAGTCTTTTTAACCAAATACATCAAACATGGACCTGGGGTCGTATTGTCGTACGATCTTGGGTTGTAAGTCCCGGGTCGCAGAGTCCTCGGGTCCGGTCAAAAGAACTTCTCATTTTTTCGTGCAAACGTGCTGGGGCTGATTTTCAGTATTGCGAGTTGGCAAGCTAACGGCTGCACGCATGATACAACCAAAAAGACCTTAGAAATGATCTTACAGGAGAAAATCGGTCCATTATGTGACCTTTTTGTGCTGAGTTCTCGTTCAGGGTTTGTAGTGTTACAAAAGATGATAATGCTAGAAGGAAATTAGTTATGAAGTCATTTGCTAACTCGTTGCAAAATAGACCTAGGACCGATAACCAATACTTTCAGACCAGACCTGGTAACATAACATGGTCATCGACGTTAAAGCAGACCTTGCTTGTCTTTCATTATTATCTATGGACATCTACATAAGTTTGAAGTCATGGAAAAGCGATGAATCAGGGGAGTAGCAAAGGCAGTTACTGGATTGCATTATTTTCATCCAACAGTAGAACCCAAGAAATAACTATTTCGTCATCAAATGCCACTTGTTTTGCCAAATTCGGACTCTGCACACCTCAGTTATGTTACTTAGCTTGGCCTCAGCGGTGAGTGAATTGTTGAACTGTTATTGAGGTTACTTCCAAGTCACCCCTTTTGCAATAACCGAGGACTCTCCCTTGCTGTGATAAATTTATATTTGGAATTCTGTGAACTTGCCTAAGTCGTCATAGAAGAAAGAAAGCGAACACACTCTTCCTTTCCTCCAGGACGACTTGGGCAAGTCCAGGAAATCTGGAAAACATTGCATAACATACTTTAATCATACTCTACTTTGGTAGCGTAGCTTGGTCAAAGAACAGTCAAGCTTTATACTTGCAATCAAAGATCCTTTATACGGGTAAACAGAATTTTGGTTGTGGCCTTGAGCCAGTCATCCCGTTAACATTTGGAAATGATGACTCTGTGTTTCTAGGGTCACAGGTCTGATTTTTACGGTATGCCATTTTGGCCGAAGTTGAGAAACTTAGGCTATGCGTAAGACCTTTAAAATCGTCAAAAATCAGTTTCAAGAGTAATCACTTTGTAACTTGAGCTAAATCTTCACTAAGAATTTAGTAAAGAATCTATATGTTGTAATCAGTAAATTTTAAGCAGAAGACTTAAAAAGCTACAAGAGCAAACTCTGAATTTGTAGCAATGCGACAAAACCAAGAGGAGAGCCTCTGCAAAATAGGGCAATAACTTCGTTGTATCTAACGTGAGCATCGAAATACTTTAACACGAGCGAGATAGATACTGCAGCTAACATAATATCAACTATTTGCAAGCTTTTACTCCCTTGGTGTTTGGCAAAAGCAGCTGCAAAACTTGTTTTTAGCTCAGATTGAACGCTGCCATCAAATTTCTATGGCTGCCATCAGCATCCACAAAGAAAGGTCGAAGGTTAAGGCCTATTGTTGAATTGAATTGCTAAAATTTGGGTACAAAACCCCTTCTTACATTACCCCAAGACACTGTACGAAGAAAAGTATTGGACCCCAGGCAAGCCTTTATCGTCAGCTATTTTTCATCGTTTTTCTGAAATTTTTGGAGGTAAGCAGTAGGCGTGAGGAGCTGCGTGCGGGAAAGTGTCACAAACAGGAATGTGCGTAACAAAACTCTTCATCGCTTATATATATAGATTCCTTGGAACGCGGTTGGAGAGGAGGGGTTTCACCATAAAGCTGTGGGCAATGAAGAAAGGAAGCAATGGGAAAATAAAACATTGGAGTGAGATAGTTTCACTCTCTCACTTTCTTTCTTTATTTCATTTTGTCTTTATTCTCACATCTGCTTCATTTGGTTGAGTCGTATCGTATAGGGTACCCTTACCAAACGCAAAGTTTTATCAATTAGCGAGCATAGGTTCCAAATCTTTAAATCTACGAAAAAAGGCCGGTGTAAAATTGAGTGACCTATTTCTCTAAACTGAATGACTTGAAAGAAACTTTAGCCACTTTTCTATGATTCTACCGTTGGACTTTTCAGAAATCTTGATTATTTGTCGAAATTACGGCCTCTTTTATATTTCAGCTTATTTTATGATGTGACGTCATCAAATTTCCAAATCACAAACCAGAAGAGTGAGAGAGTTTTGCTTGATACCATAATGTAGGCATCCACTTACTATAGTTTTCTTGAAAATCATTTGATCTTTCTTCAAGAGGTTTAGAAATTACGACAGTTTAAAGTTTTTTTCGAAAATTTTCTTGAATTCTTAAAAAAGAAGAAAGACACTATAACTCTGAAAATATTGAAGATTTGAGAAAAGTCTAACGGAAGATTTTCTTTGAAATAGTTCAAGTTGAGGCCGTTCAGTTCAAAGAAATAAGTCATTGCATTTTACACCCAGCTTTTTAAAGATTTGAAACCTATGCTCAATTAGCGGCACTATATCGTCATACTTCTGTGAGAGAATAACGACATTATGCCAAGCCTCAAATTTAATCACATCATCGTTGTGGAAATTCAAAGTACAACATGATGTAAAGTTTGCATTTTATTACGTGTCATTAATTATTCAAGACTGTTTGAATTAGTATCAAAAGCATCACGGTGCTAAACATTGGAAATTAATTACAAGACTCTGCTTGATTGCGATACCAGGGAAGTAAAGGCAACATCAGCGTTACATTTTTGCAAAACTTTAAAACTTATCTTGTAAAGAAATCATCGCGTTCTTCTTCAGAATGGATTGCTCGGGGAGGGGGGGATGGCTGGATAGTTAGCTACCGGCAGGGGTGGCGCCAGGGTAGGGCTAGGGGGCTACAGCCCCCCCGTCGGAGGCATCTAGCCCCCCGTCGGAGGAAATTTTGGGTTCTCGTCGGAGGAAATTTGGCAAAATAGCGCACAAAACACAGTCTTTCAGTCATATTAGCTCCCCAGTCGGAAGCTCCAGCCCCTCTGTCGGAAAGTTTCTGGCGCCACCCCTGGCTACCGGATGCCCAAAGAAAGAGTATTCAGGTTTGGACGGCTCCACCGATGTGAATTTAATTTGAATTAGTAGTTGATTACTCTCAACATTTTCCTCGATACTTAACTTGGATTTAGATACCTCGTTTGTTGGTATTGCTGCGTTGAAAGCAGATATATTAATCTTGAAAGTCTGAATTTGCCTCCCCCTCCAAACCAGAGCTTTGGCGCTTAGGCCCAAGCAAATTCTTGAACCAATTTGAATGAATCAACAACATCCGTGATAAAATAAGAAACAACTTAGATCCTATCATATTCTGTACTAGCAGTCACCCATTATGCCATTTTTTAATATTCTTTAATTTTAGTCTTAATTACTGGTGGTGGTGTGGCCAAGTGGTTACGACGCAGTGTTTTCGAATATGGGGTATGCCATTTTTCTTCTTTTTATTGTTTTTTGAGGCTCTGGTATCCAGGGTAGTTGCGTTTTTCTGAAACACCATGTTAGACTTATGACGATGAGTCCCTTGTATCCCTGCGGTAAACCTTGCTCAAGAGGGACTCATCATGAAACAGTAAAAAACTTGGCCCTGTTATCTTCAATCATCAATGGAATTACGAAAGAATCACGGCTTCGAATCTCCATCCCGCGGGAGTGTTTTCAATTCTTTGATCGAATCGAAAATTCTATCACCTTTAAACCATCACAATAGTAATTCACAAATCTCACAATCTGATTGGTACTGAAGAAATCACTCAGTTTGGGCCTAAATAGAGCCGTGTTTTTCATAGTAATACTATGAGTCTCTCTTGACCGAAGCGCCATCATCAAGTCGAAGAGCACAGGGAAGCAAGAGACTCATCGTCACAAGTCTAACACCATGTATATTCAATGGCTTGTCCATATGCGGTTGCATAGGACAGGCTTCATAGGACAGGCTTCAGCTTGAAATATTGCTTGAGTCATTCTGATCAGTGGCTGTGGTTTTATGGCACAAGAAAGGCAAAGTAAGAAAATGTTTCAAAGCAGCACTTCTAATCTTCTTCAGTAATGTCAAAATCAAGCAATGTTAGAAATGAAAGGTTCTTTTGAGAATAATCGGCTGCAATGTAATGCTGTTTGATTGTGTATAAAAACACCATAGTGCAAGGCCTCGGGTAGCTTTATCTGCACCTTATCTGACTTGCTATTTGCTTGCGATACCAAATGATACTGCCCGTGATCTTTGAATGCTTTCTGAAATGGTATGAAAACAACATGTTGCTAAGCCTCTACCACAAGCCAAAGCTCTGTTTGATTGCAATACCAGAAAATAGCACCTTCGTAGGCAGCTGATTATTTAAAATCCTTTGAGTAAATAATGATAATCTAAAAAATTAGCAGTTCCTTTCAATGCGGTCTTACTGCTTTTTAAATCCTGTATCACAAAGCAGGCAGTAGATATTTTCAACGAAGGCATCTGTTAGTATTGATTGACATGCAAGTAGAAGCGATTTGCAACAGCAATAGCAAACAAAGATATTTAACGACTGATTATTTGAGCTGCAAATGTAAATATCTTCAGGACCGAAGCAATTTGGGGGTGGGGACAAGGCACCCCTTCAGACGACTATTTGGCGGGAATTTCACTTTGCCTGTCAGATGTTTTTGTGATTTGCAGGCCCAGGCTCAGAAGACAGGGTGTCTCAAAAAAATTGTTCGATGTTTGATTAAATATTGAAAAATAAGGACAACATGAACAGGCTCATGGAAAGATAACCCTGTTCCTAAGATTATGAAATAATTTTAGAGACTAAAATCGTGCAAATCGGTTGAAAATTCACTGAGTTACGAGCTCTGGAAGATCAAAAATATGCGATAGCTGAAACCAGAGACCCCCCAGATTACTTGTATTGCAAAAAGCTCGAAGACGGAAGTAAGAGAAGCTTATCCAATGTCACACATCTCGTTGATATCAGAGCAAACCAAATACGACTTCTAAAGTAAATCATTTCGTGCGATCATTTTCAAAATTCCTCAACATTGCATAGGCCCAAAAACAGTGGTTCAAAACAAAATCGGCGAGAGACTGAATCTGTTTCCTCAAAGCATCCATATGCTTGACAGTTAGGTTATCGAATACCTGTTTGAATCCCACTTGGTTCACCCTGAAACAATTGAGAAATAACAGAAACGACGGCCTATGGGACTTTTACCAAAAATGCCATTTTGAGGCCTCTGGTTTCAGCATTCGCACAAACTTGAACTTCAAAAGCTTGTAACCCCATGAGTTTTTATCGGATTTGCAAGATTCTTGTGTCAAAAATTAATTTAAAATCTCAGGACAAGGGTGAATTGACTAAAGGTCCATTCAGCGTATCGTTATTTTTTAGTATGTAATCCAACGTCGAACAATTTTTTGAGATACCCTGTATTCGACATGAATTTTAAATCGAATAGTCTTGCTACATATTCACTATTTTGAACAGGGGCGGACTGGCCAGTCGGGCTACTGGGCTGGGGCCCGAAGGGCCCCACTCAGCAAAGGTCCCAATGGGCCCCTTCTGTGCTGGAAGAAAAATACTTCAAATGGTTAATTTTGGATGAACTTTCTGACAGTGACAAAACAACCAGTTTCAATCAACGAAAAATTGGTTGAAGGGCCCTGTAATAATTCTTTCAACAGTTATCTTTGTTTGTCAAACAGTTGAAAATGTCAAAAGATTGCAAGTGGGCCCCAGTTCGTAAGATAAGGGTACTGCAAAATTCCAATTGGCATAGTCTCGTTTTCGACTGATAGGTGAACTGATGAATCTGCAAATGTAGAACTTGAAACTGGAGCAGCATTTGCCAAAGGGGCCCAATAAAGACCTGATCGAGGAATGCGTCTTTTATGCAGGGGCCCCTTCTCACTTTACCTCATGCCCTTGCCAGTCTGTTAATTTCAAACAATTTTTGCCTATATCTACACTCGGTTACAGTGACCTAGGAGACCATGTTAGGGGTATTTAAAATATGAATAAGGTTTTAGAAAAAAGATAAAAGCAGTGGCGTACCCAAGGTGGGAATGGGGGTCCGGACCCCCCACTTTTCAACATGTCAAAAGATATGTAACATTTGCTTAACACTTACTTCCTTGTTTTGCGTGGGTCAGATTGCATCCACTTTTGTACGCAAAAACCTCCGAAATCGGCAACATTTTCTCTTTCGTCGGTGTACTGTCGCATTTACAAAAAAATGACAAGTGGATTAACCTACTTCATTCTTCAAGGAACTGTTTGATATGACATTCACCATGTTTGATGGTTGTTCTTTGGCATATAATCCAGTTCTAAAACTTTCACTAGCAAAATCGCCCGTTGTTTGGGCCTATTGATTTACTCGACTTCAGGATTGATGAATGAATGACAGCACTTTCTGCCTACCTCGTTTACAATTTGAAAAAATGACAAGTGAGGCTGAATAGGTTAATTATCAACGAATATTTTGATATAAATTATCATGATATATTTTGAAGATTTTTGGCATATAAAGTGCGTTTTGTCTCGAGGGTCAAGAACGTCTACTCGAATGATGCGCGCTTCCCCTGCGAGGTATTATGGAGCAAATTACGAGTTGTTTGCTTGCAGATGTTCTGAAAAAGCGTTCCTGTTTCTCTTCTGGATAGCTGTTATTAATCTACCTCAAAACAAAATGTGTTCAATCTTCTATCGGGAATTTTTCTGTATAAAAAATCTTGCATATGAGAGTTTCGTTTGGAGTGTTTAGTCAGCCAGAGGACAAGCTTGAAGACATGACATCTAAAGCCGCAAGACTGACAGAGGAAGCAAAACGGAACAAGGCTTCTGTTGTTTGAGTTGCCCTTGGGTGGTTTGATATTGAAGTTTGTGCAACGAAGAGAATGACTCTGGTCTTCCCCAAAGTATTCCTTGACTTTCTCCTCGAGAATCTTGCAGATATTTCTTCTCTGAAGATCGTAGACACGGATCACCTTTGATTTTGAAACCTGGATGAGCGCGCAGGCATACGCCTTGGTCTTAGACACTTAGACTTTTGGGAGATGTTACAAATCCTATGGTCATCTTTTCCTATATGGTCCTCGAGATTAGCACAAAAATGCAATAAAATTTATGTTGGGGCTCGTCAAAGTTTCATAGAAAGGTTTTGGGTTTTTAACGAATGCTTGAACGCGGCTGGAAGAGGCATTCTCAGCCAAAGTAGAATCGTAGAATACATATCCTCAAAAATTTTCCTGGGGGTTTGGCCCCCAGACCCACTTAATCATTTCAATATCCCAAGTTATCTCAGCCTGTCCACCATGCCACTAGCTATAGGGATCCTAATTTGCTGCTACTGTTGAAATTTGCCAAAGCTTCTTGCATAAAAGATGCCACCGGCCGACTAAACAATTATAAAGGAGCGAAAAGAAACACCTATCTAGCTCGAAGGACCAGCTCCAAATCATTTTGCAGTAAAGCAACTTTGCAATGCGTGTTTTGATATACTAGTCTGCACGTTATTGAATAATTATTCCTCTTGACTTTCCTAGAGTAACTTTCTATGATGGGTATGAACTCTCATTGCAAATCTGACAAAGCGACCTGCTGTGATAAGTGTCGCCATGTTTCAATGCAAAGCATAGCTAAAAAGGGCGTTTCCTTCATTTTCCGACCGTCTAAAGGGCGTGGTTGCTAAGAATTTTCCTGGGGCTACGCCCCAGACCCCCTCCACCTTCCAGTGCTGCGTACGCCCTGGATAGAAGTATTCAACATTTAAGGATTCTGAAATGTGATCTAATGATACTTTTAAGGCATGAAATGAAAATTATACGAGAACAATGATACAAAAACATGTACAGTAATTGACTTGACAAAAAGACCTTTTGTAGACGATTTTGATGCTCTGCTTTCAAGAATTTTCCCAGTGAGGTCTTTTGTCAAACGGATTCCCTTTCGGAAGTAGTTGGATCTTGAAGTTTGAGGAAGGACAAATGAAAGCATTTCTCGGCAATGAATCAGACCTTCACCAAGAAGAGCGAAGCGGGCGTGGCCCTGAAGGTCACGGTGGCCCTGAGATTTCTGGTTTCGCATTCAACTTATGCTATAAGAAATTGCATTCTTGCAACAGGCCTGCTGGAAACGGTCGGCCGAGGCGCTTCAGCCCGTAATACTTTGCTGAAATTCGTTCATTTTTAAGTAAAAGAGGCTGTGAAAGCCAAGCTCATAGAGATGAATATTTAAAGTTATTTCTATTCCAGGAGGTTGCCAGAATCTATCAAACTATTCCTTTGTATATTGTGCAGTTCAAAAATAATGTATCTACTCGTGAAATTGCAGTCATTTTCTTAAATTTCCCGGAAGGACCCCCATCAGTCGTGATGCTCTGCTTCTTTAATGGTAAATTCTCCAAAATGGGGCGTTTTCCAACAATCTAAAGGGTGTGTCAATGAGAATTTTTCCCGGGGGTGAGCCCCCGGACCCCCAGCTTCGTTCGCTGCGCTCGCACTTAGTTTCAAAGCAGAATGCAACTCGTATAGAGAACCATTCAAATTGTTAGAAGTTAGTCCAGTATCATTTGAGGCCAATTCAGGGGGTGTGTTCACAAAAGATTTCCCAAGGGAGTGTCCTGCAAACTTTTCGCTCGCGTAGTTGCGGGCCCCCTCGTTGCCGAATCGCCCGGGCCCCAATTCTACTGCCAGTCCGCCCCTGATTTTGAAGGTCGTTAAATATCAAAATAGTTACAGCATCAAATAATTAAAAAAGCACATCAGTTATTTTATGCATGACTGTAACATTTATTCCTACAACTGGTGCTTTTACTATTATTCTTGTTGACTTTGGCGTCGAAGAATTTTAGTTCTTCTTCGCCCCCTAAAAATTCATGGCTTTCATCGGCCCTGGATATACTGAGTCGCATAAATACATCTTCAATACACCACTTCGATTAAGTAGCCTCGTTTTGGAAAGTTGTCAAAATTCTTTCCTATTGTTCTTATGAAAATTTCGAGCCCAGATTCGGATTTAGTACCCAAACATTAGTCTAGTTACATGTTTTCACACTACTGGTGACTGTGATGTTGATTTTATGATTAAGTAAAGTTCGCAAATTTATAAAGGATTTGACCGTGAAAAATCATTCTGGGTGAAACTTTACACCTCGAGTCATTTTCACGGTCAAATCCCTTACAGATTTTCAAACTTTACGTCGCCATAAAATTAACACCACAACTGCTAGCAACATGAAAACCTGTGGTTAGACTAAAGATTGGGTAATAAATCCGAATTTGGCCTCCGAAATTTCATATGAAAAAATTTTGAATAATTTCCAAAACGAGGCTGTTAATCGAAGTGGTGTATTATGATGATACCTGAAAATGATACTCAAAACATTACCCTCAAATGATAGCACATTCTGTATCACTATGTATGAGAGTTACCCTCTCCCCGCCCCGTCAGATTATCGCTACCTTAAATATCAAACAGAACCTATGAAAATAGAGGTGGCTCGAATCTCGACGAAAAAGATAGGACACATGGAAATCGACAAATTTCGTTATTTAAAATCTGCCTCACGGGGGGGGGGGGGGTTTCAGCTAATTTTTGGGTAGGGGTGTGTCACCCACAATTTCAAAATAGTACTGTTGGCTAGACCAGTTTTTGTGAAAGTGATACCTCTTGGCTAGACTAAATTCTAAGTCAAAAGTGCCATGAGTTGGCGTTTTCTAGACAAAAATTGCCAAATTTTTCGCATTCTCTGGACCAAAGTAAAAAAATTGGATTTCTATACAGGAATTACGGAAGTTTGACTTTCCTTTGACCAAAGTTGCCAAAAAAGAATACCCTTGCCAGTTGCCAGTTGCTAAAAAGTATACCCTTGGTTAGACTAGTAGTCCGAAAGAGTACACCCTGCGGGCGGCACATCCCCAGGTACCTTTACTATGGAAGAAGCCCGCCCCCCCCCCCCGTTGTCTGCCTCTATCAAAATGCTATTCGTCCTCTTTTTGTGGCTGAGAAACCTTTTAAAACCACACTGGTAGCTGGAATATCAAAAATTAAGAAGTAGACATATGATAAGATACTGTATCTTAACATCTAGCTTTATCAAAATGTTATCATTTCTCAACTGAGATCGATCTCAGAACTAAGGTGGCATATTCACTTCCCAATGTATTTTAATGGACTGAGGCTGGCACAGTATTCAACCAATCTGTTTATAACTTGATCATGAATAATAAGGACTTTTACATGACAAAAAAGATAAATATGGTTCACAAATGTTGACGTCTCTTTCTACAAACGTATCATTTTACTGCTCTTTGCTATTAAAAGCTTTAGCGAGATATCACAAAGCATTGCTATTCAATGACTTCAATCTTTTCACATGACCTGAAGGTGGCAACATATTTATTTAAATGCATTGTATTGTTTTCTAACAAGAAACTAAGAACTTAAAGGGTCTGTTTCATCCAGCATTCCTTGCATGTGTCGTCTCTTAGCTGGTCTTTGTTTGTCGCCATTTTCATGGGCCATGAAAATGGCGACAACAAAGGCAAACCAAGAGACGACACGTGCAAGGCATGCTGGATGAAACAGACCCTTTAAACTTCGAATAAGCTAACTCCAAAGCCCCAGACAAACGAACAAATATGGTTTGCTAAATATCCGAGGTTTGTTAGCAACGCAGTGCGTTTCGGTTTAGCTACATCGTAAACATTGCTTGACAAGCATAATTTGTAAGGCAATGTATTGAAAGATTAAGATACATTCTTTGCTTGCCAAAGGCAAAACATGTTTGGCAAGCAAAGCTCTGCAAGGTGGACAAATTGACATATATTTTGCTTTGCAAGCGATTCTCTGATGTGTGGCAAACATTGTGTGCTAGATTGGCTTGGGCCCTGGGTGCCACTGCTTCAGAATATGCGTGGCTCAAGAAGTGTTCCATGGGTTTGATTAGCATATCATCCTTGTAAAAGTATCAGTCTCGACTGTTTACCATTTGCGTCAATGATGTTAGAGGCTGAGATGCTTGACAAGGTGTTTCTGATGGATAGAATTTAACATCATCTTTTAGCTGATCAAAAATAAGTGAAACTTTTACAGATATCCAAGGGGAGGGGTCAACTCTTTAGGGGGCCTGGCATACATGTGCTTGCTCGGGCTATGGGTCAATTTGCGATATTTTGCCCGGGTTATGGATCATGTTTTGTGAACTTGGCCCTGGTTATGGGTCTTCTTTACGGAGATTTGCTTCCGTTATGGGTAAATGTTAGCTATTGGTAAGTATTATAAGAGAAAACTTTCGTAAAAAGGAATTTAGCTCTAAAAAATGATGCGAAGGATAGTCTTTTCACGATACTTGTGGAAAATTTTGCCCTGTTTATGGGATCATATGTCGAAATTTTGCTCTGGTTGTGGTGTGATGTGGAGTGGTGTGCGGATAGAACCATTAAAGCTCGCGAATCCTTGAACCAGAGTGAGCAATATGCGCTTGTTACCTTAACAGTTAGATGTCGAAGAGTTGTAAGGTCTTGCATACAATAAAGGATAACAGCTGTGCTTTAAAACCCAAAAAAAAAAATAAAACCCAAAAAAATAACTGTACATATGGCTGAGGTTTAGAACAAGCACTGTTCTCTAAAGCACAGTCAGCCGAATGTATGTTACCCCCAAGGTGTGGGGGCACTTGAGCTAAATCTGTACGGGGATATGTGCCTACGAAAAAATTTTTTTACCCGCATTCAAAGTTTCTGCCCTCAAATGATACCCGATTCTAGAAAAATGGGTGAAAAGCATACTCCAAAAGACAAAAATTGGACTGAATAATAGCCAGATCTAACAAAATTTCCCCTTTTGACATCTTTTCACAACCGGCTCCAGAAAAATTTCCTCCTTTTGATACCCAGCTGTAGAAGAAATAGGCGAAAACGACACCCTGAGAAACGGCACATCCCCGTCAGACAAATATACTAAGTACCCTCCCCGGGATTTTGCCCTTGATAGGAGGCTTCTAGTAGCAAATAGTGTCACTAAAACCATATTAGAGGGGATCTTTAAACAATTCTTGAGAATTTGAGGTAAACTGAGCAATTCAATTTTCTTACCTTAACAGTTCGACACGAACATGATGCAAAATTTCGCGAAACAAAGGATATCAACAGTGTACAAACAGGATATTCGTGTTCGCCATTTCTCTCTAGAACAGCAACTATCAAAAAGTTACCACAAAGAAGCAGCATCCAACAACAAATGACGCAGTCTCGAAACAGCGAACGTTCAGAAACTCCAGAAAAACCCGCCTCAATCACTGTACAGTGATCCTTAATGATCTCTGAATGTACTTTTGCTTCCAGCAAGCAGGACAAAATAAAGTTATCGAAATACGTTGGCACAAAAAGTGACTTATCGTTGCTATGTGATATTTAGAAAGATCTCAAAGAAAATAAGTGAAAAATTAGCAAATATTTGTAGTTGATCTCATGCATAATCGATTTTAGAATTAGTTGCTTAAAAAAACTCAATTCGACGTGAAGTTAGAATCATGCCCGACGCAAGAAAAGAGTTTGAATAATGCATGATAAAGAATATTATAAAAGGTGACATTTTTAACACACTTAAAGTCCAATGAAAAGTAAAAAATGGCTAATATCAAATGGCGGAGATAGACGGTAACTTAAATCAGGGGCCTGGGTAATCTAAATATAGTCATTTGTCTTCCATTATATTTGATGATCGGGAGAGATCATGAAAACTATTGGACAAATGATGGCATGCCCATCTGTTGTTCTATTTTTAAACTAGACGCTATATATCCGTCATTTGTCTTTGAACATGTTTCGACAATTCGGTCTCCTTGCAAAATATCACATGATGTTCTGGGAGGCGTTGCCGTCCTGGTTTCGTAAACTTTCTAATATCTAGGTCTGTCATGTCAATCAGCCGTAGCAGTCGTCTTGTACACGATCGTTATATTTGTTTTGACTGGCATGTTAACCAATACAAACTGATCAAAACCTAGGCAAAAAATGTGAAAGAAATGTCAGCTTTCAAAGAAAAGGGCTCGATCTAAAGCGTATGCACCTGTAGAAATTCATTTGAAATTTTTTCGTCTTCTGATGAGAACTGCCATAATGAAATTGTGCCTTAACAGAGAGTGATCACAAGCTTTCACAAAGGCATGCTATTTTCGCAAACTGGAGTACAGAAATTCAAGATTTCCTTAATGAAGCTCATTTGTTACCTTTTCACGTCAGCCCAGCTTTAAAAAAGCGCAGCTCTCACCATCAAGCGATTCTCTCAAATGTAGCAACTTATCTTGAGCAAAAACTGTGCCCCGTGTTTGACTCACGTATTATATTTACACGTAGCATCCATGTTGACATGCGTTTTAAAGACCCTGCATAATTAAGCCGTACAGCATTAGAGAGTAGATTTGCTGGAGGAACATCAAATTTCATCCAAACGGCGATTTCTTTTTCGTTTGATGTCGATAAAGCTTTGCCAATTATTGGCAATCGCCAGGTCAAAGTCATAAAAAATTAATTGCAGTCCCAGCTTTGAGCACTTTCTGCAAAACAATATTTTAACATTGCCTGCAACCTCCTTCCAATCTGTTTCTCACGGCGCAAATAACTGGAAACGATGAAAGCGAACTCGTAAATGAGTGTGAACTCGCTGTTTCCTTACTTAACTTGAATTCGCATGGTTTCGATTTGTTTGGGCTGACATGAAAAGCCCGTTATTGTTGTTATAAGATAAAACTTTTTGAATAAGAAACTCAGCTAAGACTTTTCAACTCTCCATAATGTCTTCACTCAATTCCTTTTCACAGCAGAAAATGAAGGTGAAGTTGTGGTTTTTAGCACCAAGCAGTACAGAAGTAACGAAGCGCTAATCAAGTCCGCGACCCCTTCTCATGAAGTTCAAGTGGTGGGGCCCTACTGGGTATTGAACCCACTCAGCCTGACTGTTCTGACTGCAAAGTTAGTGGATTACACCACTGCGCTAGAACACCTTTGAAAAACGCAACTGGAGAGTATAATATCATCTTGGTCAGCAATTCAATTCAATCTAAGGTGTAAAAAGTGTTGTTGTTGCTGTTATAGTGACAACTTAGGCTGTTTATTGAGTCTAACCTCAAATCGCAGATGGAGTGCTTGCTGCTTTGCCTTTCTTTCGATATTCGACCACAAGATCTTCTCGCTGGAATTGTTGAATTATGACGACCGCCTATTTTTGACACAGCTTTTATTGTATAGCTTTCTGAATAGCGCCTCCTGATTGGTTGAACCTAAATTCTAGCAATTTGATTGGTGAATACGGAATCACTACGCGGGCCTAAATTGGGCCCACTTTCATGAGTAATATTATGAGTCCCTGTAGACCAAGTGATATCCGCAAATCAAAGAACGCAGGGAAACAAGGGACAAAAATTCGTAAGTCTATCCTGTAGCCTGGAATTACAGAGAGTTGGCAACTCTCCACACCCTGCAAAGCAGAATCGACAGAATGGGGACTCGCACAGATTGGTTGTCAAATTTGCTACCAATGAACCATTTTCGTATTTCCACTCTTTACTACTTTTGGTTGTCGAAGGTGACAATATTCATTTAATTAATTCAACCTGCTCTCTTCTCTGTCTATGAAATGGGATCTTGGTCTTGGGTCTTGATAAGAAACTCCTCATAAGACACTCAGTCCCCAGACCACCAAAAATTAAGAAACTCGGGCCCAGTCAAGCACAGGATATCACTTAAAAATTTTTCAATTGTCTTTGAACCTTTTCACTTTACCTGGGGCACACCTCCGCTTGTCTGTTGCACTTATTTACACCATACTGCTTGAATGATGCGTGAACAGCAGAGCATCTTGATGAAAGTCACTATGAACTGTTGGCAAAGGCACTGGTGATCCTCCTCCATAATGTAGACCGACGTCCTGCATAGGTTTTGTTTCTCCCTAGAAATCCAGCCTATCATCAACCTGACAATTAAAAGGCACTCAGGCAACCACAATCTTTTGCATCCCCAAGTCAACTTTCATATGACAAAGAGCCGTTTCTGGCATATCTCTCGAAAACAGGATAGTTCTCTGCAGACATTTCCCTTCAGAAATCCACAATTCATCATCATCATCATCATCATCATCAGACATTCAGGCTACTGTAAGCCGGTGGCCTCCCCAATATGTTATCCACCATAATCTATAGTTCGTTCTTTCTCATTCAGTTGATTCCTGTTCCCTCTTTTTTCTTGGAGTTCATCTCTCCATCTTTAAACACACATAGATAAACATAATCAACCTGTCGCGGGTACAACCAAAATTCTTTGCCGCCCCAACTCATGATAAGAAAAAACGTTTCTGACCTAAATGCTGCATGTTCAATGAGATGTATGTTCTTTCGATTCGACGCGCAAAGGATCATGGTTAGCAATGGGTCTTTAAAAAATGCCCAGTGAAAATGGGATTAGGTTCATCCTGTCAAAGCTTGCAAAAATTAGATTCGATGGATCACATATGTCATGTTAATCTGATAATTCATGCAATAAGATATTTTAGATTTCTGCCAGATTATCAACGACTGGACATATTCCATGTTAAGCAGATTGTCAAATTGACGCAAATTTACCGATCTTGCAGAAAATAGAAAGCCAAAAGAATTGATAGCATAAAGAGAACTTTAAAAATAAATTTTATGGAAAATACCGACTTCAATTGGAATACACGAATCGTATCATGGACTTTACGTTTAAAATGCTTCGCAACTCATAACCAAGTTTGAAAAAAGTTTCTTCGCTTTGAGTTGACATATCATTGTTTCTAGAAGAGTTTCTCTAAAGTCTCAAAAGTCTATTACAGTTTCTCACGGTTTCCCATACATGTGGTAATTAGTTCGTATTAAACCTGCTTATAAGAAACTCAATCTTCAGATCGCCCAAGAATTAAGAAACTCCATTACTGCCTGGGAGAATATAACACGAAGAATTATTTACCTAAATAAAGAAAATCTTTGGTGTAACTATTTACCTGAATAAAGAAAATCTTTGGTGCATTTCTACTTTATTTTCACTTGTTGCCTGTAGCCTATTGCTTGGAAGGTCCTTGAGTAATAATACCCAAACATTGGACAGGCTTCAAAATTTTTTGCGCCGAAATGTTCACGAGAGCACAGTAGTAAACGTGAAGATTATTATAGAAAACTTACGAAACTCGTAAGAAACTCTGTGTACTCAAAATATGATAATTTCAAGCAACATTCAGTACTGCTTCAAACTGTCAAGTTTGGTGAAAAAATATATGTCCTGCAGTTTCCCAAAGCAGTGTCTTATACCGCATTCACACTGGCAAGCTAAACCAGCTTAATCTAAACCAGGTTATCGAATGGAGCTTTCTAATTGGTCAGTCCAACAAATCGAATGCGTTTCATTGGTTGAAATTTAACCTGGCTTAGATAAAGCTGGTTTAGCTTGCCAGTGTGAATGGGGTATTAAAGAATGAGTGTAATCAGTTAAAATGATGTCTTCTTACACTATTGATTCATTAAAACTAGAGTGCATTAACAATAGACTTATGACGATGAATCCCTTGTACCCCTCCTCTGCGGTAAACCTTGCTTAACAGGGACTCATAATGAAACAGTGAAAAGGCTGACCCTACTTTCCGCAGCCATCAATCGAATTATGATGGAATCACGGTCCTTAATTTTGAATCTTGGGCCTCGAATATCGAATCTCGTCCGAATCTCATCAGTTCTTCGATGGAATCGAAAGTTCCATCATATTGGCCATCACCATAGTAATTCACAAATCTCGCAATCTGGTTGGTACTCCAGAAGCTCAAAGTTTGGGCCTACGTTTGGTCAGGTTTTTCAGAGTAATATTATGAGTCTCTGTTAACCGAAGCGCCATCATCAAGGCAGAGAGCACAGTGAAATAAAGGACTCCAGGTCATAAGTCTAGAATGACTTAATTATTTCAACGAGTCTCTTTCAATATTTTTTAACTTTCACCAATCTCTATAAATGATCGGCTTCTTTTATACTTTCAATTCTAGAAGCAGTAACGAAAACAAGATCTTTGTTCAGTGATTAACAAGGAAAATGTGAGTAAATATTTCGACAAATTCGACGTGTCTTGCTCGTTAACAACTTTCTTTCATCTAACATCTTAAATATCCAATTTTACTAATTTGTAATTCGATTTAAGGTCATCATTGCCGTTAGGTAAATATGCTGCTTAAAGGTAGAGCATCTCAGTTAGTTTCTACAAAATTTCAACAAAACACGTTATGATAATTCATAAGTAACTGCTGAGCAGTAGGAAACCTAATCATACGCCCTTGTGAACAATCATTTTTGATTACGCTACGCCTTGCCAATTAATCCTCAACCAGTTCAGTCATTAATTTTTTACATGAAAATTTTCATTTCGTGAGATCATCTTTCATTTAAATGTCAATTTCCATTCATCTTCAAAAATGATTGAAAATTCTCAGCGCTCACCAATCTGCACTTTGCTATCGGTGGGTGAGGCGAAAAAATGTTTAGATGTGTTTGAATATGTAGTTCCCTAGTTATTAATCAGAATGTACTTTGCTTAGTTAACATCTCAATTAGTTATGCTTAGTTAACATCTCATCTCACAAGCGATTTTATAGAAATGGTTAATCTTAAAAATCCCTATCTTTACGAAACCTTCATTACAGGCCTAAAATGTTTCATCAAATTCACTAAACTTTATTATGTTTCACTTGACTAATGAAACAAAACTACGTCATGCCCATCTCGTCCCCGGAAATGAATGAAAATTCTCAGCGCCGCTCACCAATTTACACATTCCTATCGGTGAGTGATTCAGACACAATCTTTAGACGTTTTTGAACGTGCAGTTTACTTATTTGGTTGCTTCGAACTGATTTACATTGTTTAGTTACGACCTTAACTTAAATACTAAAGTCTGGTTTGTAAAAATATACAATTCTTTAACAAACACAACTGCATTAGAAATTTCCCTTCGTTAACAAGTCGGCAAGTTTTCATTATACAAAGAACTGCATATTTCGGTATCTGTGTTTTGGAATTAGAGTTTGTTAATCTTTCGAATCCATCTTAAGAACATTGAGTATAGATTTTCCGACAGAGGCTCGCTCAAAATGGCTAGAATTTTACTGGTCGAATTAAGAAAAGTAAGAAGTTTTAAATATTACGGCATGTTGAAAATAGAAGATGATTTAAAACGAGGTTAAGATTCTCATTCCTGCCACAGATAAACTTCCAGTTAATGTCCTTTTATATGGAAACGAGGTAGACTCACGACATAGTCCCAGATATCACAACAACAACAACAACAACAACAACAACAACAACAACAACAACAACATTTTTTATTCATCAGTCTGTCAATAGCGATAACTAGGAATATGCAATCAGTCTAGGGTAATGGTTTGACTCAATACAGAGTCCCAGTCATTGCAACGACAGGAACGATATTCTATAATTTTATTGAATTGCATTATTATTGCTGTTACAGGGACTCATGATCGGCTGCATACTTTTCGTTCAACACCCGGGGGGTTACTCCCATACTTGACTTGACGGGATGTGCCGCTCAACAGGGTGTCCTTTTACGGTAAAAATTATGCGACAGGGTGTCCTTTTCTGATAAAAATTATGCGACAGGGTATCATGTGGAAGAAAATTTTTTAGATTTCTCTTGAAACAATGGATTTTGGCAAAATTTTTATGCGACAGGGTATACTTTTGGGCCATTTTTTATGCGACAGGGTACAGGTTGTGGAGAGCTTTGCCACACACCCCCGTCACTTCCCTAGTCAAGTACCCCCCCCCCCCCGGGGTTCAACAGCCCGTCAAACATGTTATTTTTTTGACTCACTTGGTAGAGTAGATGAAAGTTCTGCTCAAATGTTGGTATATCAAAGATAAAACATTTAAAAGTCACATGAATGTCTAAACTAGCCTAAAATGCTTACCACTGTTGTAGAAATCCAATCCAAAAACGCGATGCACTTATCCGTCCAAACTTCAGTTTCCATCTTGGTTTCACTTAGACCAGTGACTTAGACTTATGCCTTTTCGTCCCTTGCTTCCCTGCGTTCTTTGATTTGCTGATATCACTTGGTCAATAGGGACTCATAATAATACGCTTATATAATGGGCCCACTTTTTCCAAATGGCCTAAATAGGCGGGAGTTCTCGTACACTCAACAAAATCGCTTCAAAATCTGGTTTAAAGAGCTCGAACATTGAAAAGGAAACTCTTAATACAAAGAATGATGTTGTCTTGACCTACAACACGCAAAATGCATACCTTTCAGACAGTAATCTTCCTATGTAGAAGCAAAATAGATCCATCGAAGCTGCGATAACTTCTTCAACCGTTCTTTAAGAGCAACAACAATAACATCCTGAATAGCGGCCCCTGATTGGTTAAAAACTGAATTCTAGCGATTTGATTGGTGAATACGGAACCACCCTACGCTGGCCTAAAGTGGGCCCACTATTTCAGAGTAATGTTATTAGTCCCTCTTGACCAAGGAACGCAGGGAAACAAGGGACGAAAAGGCATCAGTCTAGGTTTCACTGCGAAGTGCGCGATCCGCTGCGAAGGAGGCGCATATCACATCGCAGAATGCAACTCAATGCGCGATTCCTCTCCCGTGTTTAGCTCCCTGATGTAGACAGAGCAGAAACTGCGTAAAATGACGTCATCGAGCACTCTGAGATAAGGAAGCGTTTGGATAGTTAAGCTTTTTGTAACGATAAATCAAGAGTTGAAGGCCCAAGGAACAAAATATCAAGTGCCGCTGAATTTTGGGATCTGTTGCAGGGAGCTAGGGACTGCAGAGCCTAAGCAGTCTGGACTAATTGGGTGTTTTTGTTTATACATCTGAACATACGCAACTTTCAATTAAAACGACATGCTTTGAAGTTCTATTTTAGAGAATGATGGCGCCAAATACATTCTTGCTTCTCTACAGCTGATTATTTTCAATTGCAAAGGACCCGTTTGACCGCGAAAAATAGTTTTCTTGATTGATTTGACACCATTTGCTTGATTTGGATTCCTTTCTACGTCTCATTTTCAGTTCGCGCAGAAATCCCTTTCGCTCAAATGAAAATGTGCCTTCACTATGACCAATGAAAAAATAACCTCCTGCAGCTCCCTAAAACCAATACGTTAGTTTATGGGAACAATTCCTTATCATTTAAAGGAAGCATTTTGTGGTACACGTTACCTGACACAATAAAAGCCGCTCGAAACACAAAGCAATTTAAATATATGATTAAGAACTGGAAAGGAGACACTTACAGTTGCAACATCTGCAGATGATGTGTATATAGATTCATGTATATATCATTCGTTTATATATAGGTTTGAACTTTGTATTGTAAATAGTTGGTATTTATTAGTTTTCTTTAAAACTATTGCTACCACCAACTGTAAATAAATTAATCATTATCATATCATCATATTATTCACTACTTTTCATTGAATACAGATACATCAGATAGTTTAAAGTGGCTGTTTTAACGGGCATATTTGGCGTACGTGCCATTTTTTCGCCGCCGCCATCTTGAAAATGAAAATAGTGACAAAGAAGATACGACAAAGAGATCAATGCGCTAAGCATGCCAGTGCAAATGGGCCCTTTAACAACCATTTACAAAGACTGATGAAAATGAGTCCCAGTTATCGCTCATCCTAACTAGACTATACCACCAAATCAAAAGCGCTCAAACTGCGATCGACGTTCTATTACATACATCCGTACCGTAAGGATGTAGAAACAGAAATTCCAAAAGTAAAGGCGTATAATTATGAGTCGCATAGTTAGAGTGTCCGGCACTTTTATCAGTTAGAATTAGAGAGGAGCCAGTGTAACACATTCAACATACCTGAAAATATTGCAATCTTCCATTCGCTAGCCCGTGAACAAGACTCTCCGCAGGCTAACTATTCTTTTCGTATGAAATGAAAATCACCAAACTCTATAAAATTGATAACGTGAGCCAGCAGTATACAATGAAGCGAGTCGTTTTTAGCAGTTGAAAACCCAATAACAACCAGATTATGAAAGATGCACAAGAAATGGGCTCTCCAAAGACTGTAGCTCTAACTGTTTCGCATCCTAGTGAGACTAAACAATATCCACAGCTTCAAGAGAAATAAACGGTTGTTTGTGAAAACCGGCAAGTGCAGCTGCTTTCAAAAATGATGTCACGTGATTCAAGAACTTGCAGATCTTAGTTTTAAAGCGCCAGCAAATAGGTCACGAACCCGAAGCAAGGCTATAGTGAAAGCCCGGGAGGGAGGAACGTCAATAGGCGGGTGACGGGGGTGTGCCTTTGACGTCTGAAATCATACCCTAAAATTTATAAATTTTCGCGAAAACGATACCCCAAAATTTACAGGACATTAAAAATGTATACCCTAAAAAATTGTGACAACTATCCAAAATTTTAACCAAGTAAGTGAAATTTGATCAAAATCAATACTCGAAAGAATTGTTTTTCTAAAATGACACCCCAAAATTTATGTCTACTTGTGATTTTACCAAAAATGATACCCCGAAATTTATTTTCTGCCCGAAAACAAGCACCCAATAAAATGGCAGATCCCGTACCAGCATATATGGTAATTACCCCCCCCCCCGGAGTGAAAGTGATGACCAAGATGACAGTGAAAAAGACGCAACAGAGAGAAAAACCCACCAGCCATCACAAAAACTTTTTCAAAGACTTCTACTATCATACCAAATCTTTCAACGTACCAAGTGTCTTTGTAGCGTCATTGTCATATAAGGTCTTCTGCTGGCACCATGGGCAGTTCGGACACTATCATCGTGATGTCCGATGTCCGAACTGCCAATGAAATTACAAAGTAACGAAATGATTTACTTATCAGTTTCCAAGTCAAATTAAGCTATATATTGTTTGTTTGTTATATCGTTGCAAAAACGTGTGTTTAGGCCCACAGAGTCGCTGCGGGGGCATTTCACTTGGGTTAACTTGGGGGAGGCAGAATGATAATTATGTCCATGTACAAATTTAGGCGTGTTGTCATCCAATGCTGACAAGAGACCTTACAGTAATTAATAGTGCAGATCTTTACATCCAATTTCCCGCAACACTACTTTCACTTCAAACTAGGGAACTTCTGCTAATAAACTTAAACTCGCGTCATTTATCTGTCCTTCGCATGAACCAAACTGAAGAGTGTGCGATGAAACGCGTATTTGGTGTAATAATTTGGTATAATGACGTTGTTGTGAATCTTCAGTTTCTGTTCAAGCCAAATTTGATTTTCAGACAGTCTGAAATCATAGCGCGCCCGTAAAGGGTCCTAGTTGACCATGGCTCATTAAGGCAGGTGGCTAAGGCAAGCTTCAACAGTTGTTCGCATTGAAAGGTTCACGCTAATTTCACTTTCCCAGGTATGTTGTAATCTAAAGCCCCAGGGAAGGTACTTCACTATCAGATCATATGGGGATGTGCCACGTGGGATGTGCGCCAGTTTTGGGTGGTTTTTGGCACGAAAATTCTGGGAATGGGTTGTACTTTTCAAAGAAAAATTTTGGGATCGAGGTCTAATTTTTGTAAGAAATTCTGGCAATGCCTAAGTCTGGGTTAACTAACAATTTTCCTATTGTTTTGTTGTGGAAACACTGGTCGGAAATCACAACTGTATTCTGGGGTTGGGTCTCGGAATCCCGCCAAAATTCTGCAACTGGGTTATAACAGAAATTCTTGGACTGTACATCCCCATAGGACCTAAAAGTAAAATGCCCCCTGGGTCTAATGCTGACAGTTGGCTTTACAGTAAATAAGACAGCATACCTTGAAACCTTAATTTTCCGCGATTTAATTGCATTTTGAGAGAAGGAGCAAAGCACCTGTTTTTAATATTTGTTAATAAACTGCAAGTCAAAATAACCTTCACTAATTACGTCCATGTACAAATTTAGGCGTGTTGTTATCCAATACTGACAAGAGACCTTGCTGTAATTAACAGTGCATACCTTTGCATCCCAATTTCCCGCAACACTACTTTTACTTCAAAATAGGAAACGTCTCCTAAAATAAACTTGAAGTCGTGTCATTTTTCTGTTCTTCACATGAACTAACTGAAGAGTGTGCGACGAAACGCGTATTTGGTGTAATGCTTTGGTTTTATAATGTTGTTGGTAAGTGATGACATGATTTTTTTGCAGGTTTAACAGTTTCCCTACAGGTTGCATGGGTTTATTATGATGAGTACACTATTTAAAGCTATTTTAAACTTGAAGTGAAAATAACCTCTTTATTTGTTTCATAAATGAAGCAAGGCTGCAAAATGGATGTAACAATACTCGGCTGAAGACAATTCGTAGCCCTGGAATCGAGATTGAACAATTCTCTACACAACCTTGTCAAAAGGCCCTGGGGACGAGGTTGTTCTTTACATTCTTTAGTAATTTTTAACAGGCAAACAGCTGCAGAAGAAAACAAATAATTCTTATCAAAGTGCAAGACTAAACATCTGCATAATAAACGATTGCGCCTAACGATGGCAGCAAAGAACGTTTACCAATATGAATTGGATTCTAATTATGAATCCTTAACGATTCCATAAGATTATGATTAAAGAACTGAACTGAGCTATAAATATAATTTTGTTAATGGAAGTGATAATAGTTTTAGTCTGCCGTTCAGGTAAACTTACAACATGAGCCGATTGGTTCGCTACATTTCGGAATACATCTACTACAACACAACGACATGAAACCTCAACAGGGACTCGGGAACAAAGTGGTTGAATATCAGGGGAAGGGAAACATTTTGTACCTTTGGAAAACATTGCAAAGAATGCGAAGCAAAATGACTTCAAAGCACCTGGGCGGGCGTAAATGAGGGATTGTCAGAATTGATCACTTGTTTTCTTGCAGGATCTTACCGAAAGTAAATGTTACCTGTTTCGAAGTTTTCGGCCGTTGCAGTTTTGGAAATCAGTTACTTAGCAAATGAATTCGACTATTCAGCGAAGAGCCAAATATCAGCTAAAAAGATCAGACTTTTCTGATATTCGAAACACTCGGCAAATCATATTTTCCACATAAAGTATTAGACACTACAGCTACGTTTCAATGTATTTGCTTCTGCGGACGAAAATTATAAATTTCTTGGGAAGAAGTTTGAAGTACTTAAAACGAGACTTTTACGTCAGCTCCTCCGTAGTACCAAATAATTATGTCCTCCGCAAAAGAACAAAATGAAGCACAACTGCAGTGTCTAACCAACCATGCATAAAGTCGGCAAAATGTATATCATATTAGTACCGGTACTTGAGCGGTTATGTCAGTTTGAAGCAAAGACCTAGATTCAGGTTATAAGTCAGACATACATCTGAGAAGAAAAACATACCGGCAATATTTGTGTCTCTATAATAAGTATAACATCCGCAGGACTGCTACCGCAGGGCTGCTACCGCTGCTATGTATTTTCATGCTCCTTGTGGTATCGTTTTGCAATTACTTGCTGTTGCAAATTTAATGAAAACCATGAAGAAAAATGATTCTAGATACATTTTCAAAGTCTTGAGATGCTTCGCAATTTGTGAGAATTTGTCCTTTTAGAAGTCACTTGGTTTTGAAGCATACTTCGAAATCGCAAGAAACGACTTTTAAAAATCGAGTCCACATGTTGCACTATACTACTTAAATTTGTTTCGTATTTCCTTCATGTAGCTGACTCAGATTTTGTAAGAAAAATAAATGACACCACCTTCTGGCTAAGAATACCGTGTTTAAGTACAGTTGCTCAGAAAAATGGTTTTTAAGCTATGTTTCTTCATTTTCCTGCCAGCAGATATTAACAGGTCTCTGCTTGCGACGACGGTAAAGCGCATCTGCATGGAAAGAAAACTACTTGGCAAAAGTCACTTACAGTTAACAGCTCTTTGCTACCGTTACGATTGTTCCACTTCACTTCACTTCACAAAGTACTTCATGCACTGAAGCAAATTGGTAAAGGATGGCCAGCTTTTTAGATTTCCTGCACTCTTGAAACTTGCTTTGATCTCGTTTCCCAATGAACTTGACGGTAATGTTGACCAACCTTTCACTTGTCACAGTGAGTCAAATTCTCCGTAGATATTCGATTACGCTTCTATACTACGTAGACCAGATAGCCTGTGGACCTTGGAATTCCAGACAAAGCAGAAGGAGATAATAAAACATGAAGAGTGGTTTTTTGTCACTTGCAAATTTAGTTTAACCTGTTCTCAACACAAAGCAACATAAGATAGTAACAGATCCTGAACAAGTTAAAGTACTTTATATAATATATCAAAAAGTGATACAATCGCAGAGAATAAAAGCTGCGATCTGTCTGAAAAAGGATGGTTACCAAAAAGTCTACAGAGGTCGATAAGAAACCAGGCCTAATTATTTCTAAGAATATTCTGGAATCGTCGTTGGAAGACTCTCGCCATCTGTTTGCAATGAGTACAAAAGACAGAGCTATCATTGACCGAACATGCTTGACTGAATTTATGGTTCACAAGGGATTCACAATTGACCAATGACAGCACAGATTGAGGCTACTTAGTCTAATTTTGAAATTGCTAGACACAAATTTTCTCATCAAAGCATATTTAGCAACAGGCAACTGTGGAAAATCTAACTTGATTGCGGATTAGTCGTGGCTGTAACTTAAAATTACACCATATCTCAAAATCCATGTCTCCAAGAACGCAAAAGTCAAGATTATAGCGGTTCAACTTGCTGCATACTGCCGTTACAAGATGCAGATAAACAAGTAGACTTTAAAGATAAATCAGCACGCTTCTGCAGATCAAGGAATCTGCTGGCAGAAAAAAGACGGAAAAACTGCAACTTATTAAACTAAGAATGCGCAAAATGAACAAATGCCAGCGCGTATTCTCACAACTCGTGAAACTGAGGATAAACTTAACTCTTAAAAAGGCTAAAACTGCGGGCAGATGGAAAATCTAAAAGAATTCTCAATGAATCGTGATTATTCAGTCTCCACCAACTAGAAGCAGTGATTTTTCTTTTAATCTCTTCTAATTCTTTTAAGTGCCACAAATGATGAAGTGATTTCAAATCTGAATGCCGAGCCGAGAAAGAAAAACTCAACGTGAAAGTTCACAAGCTTTTGAATAATGAAATCGTGCATGTTTTTAAATGAATGGCATTGTTAGTAGTGAATGGCAATGCACAACTATCCAAAAAGGCGAGGTAAATCATTCTTGGATCCAATGGAAGGCAATTTCCATATCAGCGTTTCGCGAGCGGGAGTGGCTCAGAGGCAACACGCTTGACTACCTATCTGATGGTTGGTGGTTCGAGTCCCCGCCCTACCGAACTTGCTACGTAGAGTGAGGAGAGTCACCAACTCTCTGAAATTCCAGGCTAAAGGGATCACCAAGTGTTGTCAAATCGAGAGGAAGGATCAGGGCACTGCTTCGACAAGCCTATCTTCTCAGTGTGTCGGGGACGTAGAAAGCATCTCAAACTTGGGGGTGGGGCACGACGCTTCGAGGGCACTTTTTCCTAAAGAGAAAGGGGCCATTTTCTAAGAATAAGAAGGGCACTTCTTTGTTTACTGCAAGATCTTGGGGGAGCACGTGCCCCCAGTGCCCCCCCGGTTCCTACGTCTATGCGGTGTGTTCTCAAACTATCTTTGCTAGGCAGAAATGCACAAGAAAAAACTTCCCTGTAGACGTTCGCCTACTATCCGCGGAGATTATAAAAAGATTCCATCAGCTCTCAAGCTTAAAAGTATCAACAACCATTGCAACATTTGACGTTGAATCGCTTCGTTTTCCCCCAACCCTACTTTCAGCCCATCTCAAGACAGTCACATAACATATCGACTGGACGAATTACAGACCAGGTAAAGAGTACCATCGCCCTGAACCGCCACCTTTCAGATAAAGCACCTATCATGAGCGATATGGTAGGAACTTAAAACAGTTATTTGAAATCAGAAGAATCTTTATTTCATAGTGTTTATTACATAACTTCTTCAAATCTTCCCACTTTTTTGAAGTGCAGCCACAACTGAAAAGAGCAACGGCAAAAATCGGCCTGAATAAATTATATCGCCCTGAACCGCCACCCTTCATTTTATCGATATCAGCTATCCCGAAAGAAAATTTTACTGCAGGGAGTCACAACATAATTGTGCCTCGTTTGTGTGCCTACTGTGGAGGAGCTGCAGATTAAATCATCTCGATTTTTACACAGTTGCATAGGTCAGGCCTCAACTTAGAGTTTGATACCTTGTTTGGGTCAATCTGACACGTGGTTGCTGATTTATGGCAGAGAAAATGTAAAATAAGTGGTTGAAAAACAGCACCTCTATTGTTGTCTAGCAATTTCAAAATAAAGTTCTCTGGCATCGTATTAAAATTTTGGCGACATTGTTTGAAAGATAGAAAGTCACGCCCGACAACACCTTTCTCGAGGAGTTTTGCCTCGTTTTGATGCTCCTATACAAATGTATAGGAAAATGACCGGAAGTGAATATGTTTGACGACTTTGAATGTTTCTTACGGGAACGAGGTGTTACTTTTCCTTTTCAATTCAATTCTAAAATGTAGTGGATTTATCTAAGAAACGTTTAAAACTAAGTTTGTTTAGAAATTGTTTTGAAAACGGCGTGGTCTTTGTGCTGCTTGCTTCAAGAAACTTTTTAATTCTGAACGAAGCAATGGATCATTACGAACAGCACCAGTTATCCATTTTACCACTAATGAAGGGCATTATCTGAGTTTCTTGTTCAAGGTGCGTTCGTGTTTTTGCAACAAACTGGCCAGAAAGAAAGCACGACAGAAGAAGAACGTCCGCTTGTTTAGGCCACATCTTCGAAAGAAGAAATTTTGCATGTTTATGGATCCAAGAACTAAATTTCGTTTATGACAATAGATGTTTTTAATGGACAGATGGAGAGCACATGATAAAGAATATCTTATTTGTACTGGACAGTGAGTTCCACTTGTTGGACATATTGGTTAACTGCTCAATGAAGAGAGTTTGTAAACTTTTGAAACTTTTCTGGAAACTTCCTCTTGCTCTGGATAATAGTGGCTCCAAAAATGACAGACAGTTCTGGATAATATTGGCTCCAAAAATGACAGACAAGATACAAGGGGGATGCTGTCAATTGGAATTGAAATGATTACTTCCGATGGACAAGTTCAATGACTGCTATTTTGATGATTTTCAGAAACTCATAAACAAGCATAGCAAATAGGATCCACAAGGTAAAATGGGCACGCTGGAAGTTCATTTCATAACAATAAAGACTTGCTACACAATACTGGAGCGTCGTCCTAACAAAAATAAAATATCAATTATCTGAATAATTACACAAAAAAAAGTATAATGGGAAAACCAAAAATGTTGATTCACACTTTTCTCTGAACTGGTAAAAATTCAATGTTTTCTAGGTGTCCGATTTAACCTTTGCTTGCCCGTTTTACCTCCGCTGCAGTGCAACACGATGTATTATCAATTTTCATTTCTGTTGAGTTGGAAGGCACAAAATTTAGTGATTTAAGCACATTCTTCATGAGATGCAGCTATTGGAAAGAAAAGTCTTTGCAATGTTTTCTTTGACTTTTATTCTTTGATATCACTTGAAATGGCATTATTTGGAATTCGATCATTCTTATGAAACTATCCTTCCTGTTCTGGCAGCTTCAAATCGTTAATGTGCAGCAAGAAGTTAGGTATGAAAGGTCTGTTATTTCTAGTGATTCCTGTTACTTTTCCTTCCTGAGTGACTTTTAAATGCCAAAACTCAAAAAATTTTGACTCATGGCTTTGGTCTGGAGGGGAGAAGGGATATCAAACTTTGAAATTACTAGAAAGAGATGTCAATCAGCTTTGACCAGAGAAAAATTTTGGTGGCTAGACATGCAGTTATTCTGGTCGATTTTCATGCATCATCAACCTTTCCAAACCTCCAACCTTTCCGGATTAAATTCAGAAGAAGATTCAGGCTGTCTCAGAATTTGAAAGCATTAAAAATGTCAATTTTGTGATGATTCAATTGCTACTATGTTACCATCTTATCACATGAACAAAATCATAAGTATCAATCATTACAGCATAAAAAAAAGTTTCTTATACTTTGCAATGGTTTCTTCATTCAATGATTCATTTGCAACAGTGATGTTCCATCGGTTTTGCATCGGTCTTCAGGCATTGTAACAAAAGCATTCCTGCCTTCGTTGTTGTCATTTATGCTACATCACGGTCGTGCTTGATAACGATAAACTTGCTCTTGTTGAGAATCCTAAAGTGGAACAAACAGAAATGTCCAGCAAATGTCTGTACTGCATAATAAATCTCATCCAGTCTCACATGAAAATTCATGTGCAAAAGAAACTGATCAAGGAAAATAACATAAATCTATAGTGACAGAAAGGCTTCGCATTTAGGCAACATGATAAAAGCTGATGAGTTTTTTGTACAAGACAGTCTTGATAAATATTATTCCACATGTAACCTCCTATTTCAAAGCCAGAACTTCCCCTTTTGGTGCGAAGTTCATCAGCAACGGAGAAATTTTATGATGCTTTATGATTGTTTACATTAGGCCGAACCCAATGAAAGTTCTCAGAACGCGCAAGTCAAAGTTTTGTTATTATTCTCCTTGCCTATGAGCCAAAACGGCTAGAAAAGTACTAAAAAACATCCCCGTTTCCATAAACTTCAAATAAACTTCGAATGTAGTAAATTTAGTAGGGGTCAACATCTATTTTCCGACTAAAAGGCAAACACGTTTGTGAAAAGAAGCACGTAAAGTTAACGAGGAATAAACGGTCATGGCTCTGGAGCGAAAATTGCCTTTGAAAACTGTAGGAAATTGGCAAAGGCTACAGAAAAACCGCAAACATTTTTAGAAACTAGATGCGTACAGCTATTGCGTTATATCTCCAAATTGAGAATTTCTATCTTAGTTTCGAAAATATTGCACTTTGAAAAACATTTGGGTAAATTTAGGCCAAGAAAAGTTGATTTTCTTGAAACATCGAGGCCGAGTTTAAGACGAGAAAAATATAACTTCATTTGGTCAACAGTTCGTAAAAAGTGACTAAGTAGGTCCAAAAAATATCGAGGAATCCAAAATTTTAAACAAAATTTCTATGAAACCAACGACAAACGTTAAATTTACGAAAAATTCTGCTCACCTGCTGTGCTGCATTCCAAGTTTGTAAACAGAGTTGCCCACGGCCTTTGAAAAGTTTGATAAACCAAGAAACTTTGAGTCCAAAACTCTTAACGAAGTTGAAAGAGCAAAGATACAGCTATTGCGTTATATCTCGATAGTTCACTTTGCAACACTTGGGACGCCTGCTGACGCCATTTATTACAAAATTTTGCTTTCGCGCCACAGCTTTCATGCAACAGAGGCCGGAAGTGACGTCAGAATTAGGGCTTGGTGTTGTCGGGCGTGGAAAGTGCTCTCTTATGAATAGAAAACACTGTCAACCCTTTAAAAAACAATTAGCAAAAATTTCAATGCGACATCAGAACCATTTCCTTAGAAACTTACTTTATTTTGATATTGCTGGAGAACAATAGAACTGCTGTTTTTGAAGCAACCACTTATTTTCCCTTTCCTCTGCCATAAATTAGCAATCACTTGTCAGATTGACTCATACAAGGTCTCAAACTCTAAGTTGAAGCCTGACCTATACAACTATATAAAAACCGAGATAATTGAATCTACGGTTCCTCTACCGCAGCAACACAAACGGGGCACAATTTTTTTGGGACACCCTGTATACTGTCAGAAAAGCTATTTGCTAGGGTCATATGCCCTATGTAATTAACATTCAATGCATTTTGATCGGATGGAAAATTAAAGCTTGTCGTTCCTCCCCAGTTTTAACCTCTGATACGTTCTACCAGCATTACGTTATTCTAACGTTATTCGTTATTCTAAAAATGCTCCTCTCCTAACTCCACAAACGTTTACCAATGTCAGAAAAGTTTTCCTGGAACTAAATTACTACTTACCGCATGTTTTTAGTCATAAAGTCATCCAGTGGACAAATTGGAGGTCGCTATTCACAACGCGAGACCGTTTTCAAACACTATGGCAGTTCAGGGCGATTTTTAGCTAATCGACTCTCTTTGGAACAGAAACCCATGAACACGATCGGAAATCGACAACTCGAAGGACTTTTCGAATATTTCCTTCAAAAGGGTTGAAAAACGCTGGAGGCAAGTTATTTTACCTTTGTAAGCATCTTACGATGCAAATGAATCAAAACGGAGCGCTGTTGGATAATATAAATCGAGAAATGTACGATCCCTTAACATGATATTTCAAGTGCGTCGGAAAAGCTCTTCCGAGGACAAGAAGATTTTACCGGAAACAAACTATTGCGACTAAAAGATAAGAACAATGCGTAAGCAATCCATTTTCACACTTTATTTCCATTTATTAGTCCAAGACTTGATTATTTCTGTAAGTTTATAAGCAGGCACAAAACTTGGAAAAAGCGCTAGGGCGGCGGTTCAGGGCGATGGTACTCTAGCAAAGTCATTGGCTCTACTCGCACAGTTCACATGTTTTGTCGCCTCCTTTGGTCTTCGGTACTATCTTCACAAGAAAACAATGACTGACTGGGTTTCTGGAACTATTTTATCTACAAACCACAATTCATATGTCAGTAACAAAGTGTACCACTATCTTTAACACTATCCATTAGAATTTTTTCATCAACATATGTTTTGGCTCGCACGAATTTTAATTACAAAATGTTAAACAACTCATTTATCTTAGAAAACCAACAAAACCTATCTGTTATTTACAACATAAGACTTTTATTGTCTAGAAATTTAGTCAATATTTTCAAAAGTTATATATCATTTATTAGTGTTTATTAGTGAGTGTCCCGTAGATCCTCACAATTAGCGAATTTACGAAACCACAACAGCCACGGAAATTGTAACGCAATGTTGCTTTTGTTTCAGACTCAAAAGATTCCTTGTTTTTCGTCGAATTTGCTTCCTTTGAGAGACTTTGAAGTTGTCCTTTTCATTTTCACAACTTGGGTTTCTGGCGTTCTGTACTGTAGATCCAGGCCTCCGAACAGTGGCAGACACTTTGCAAAATATTGGAGGGCGAACCTAATGTTTCGACTGAAAAGAATTGTTTATTTCTATTGCCTTCAAAGAAAAGATCATTGTTCTAGCCAAAATTGGGGTCGATCGCACCGCCTCGCCCCCCAAGTGTCCGCCACTGCCTCCGAAGTAAAACTCAGTGGTTTAAGTGTTTGTCTTCAAATAAAAAGCTGGTTTTAAGGCATCTCTGAGTTATAGGAGGCCTCATTTTGGCCTATTGGATGATATAATAAATGTGGCGTACGGAAAAAATAATTGCTTTGCGGAATATCAGATGACGTTCTGGCTGGCGTTGCCGTCCTGGTCTCGTAGACTCTCTATCAGTTATCTGCTGGCCCAAACATTTACCATGTTTGAATTAAGGGGCAACATGAAAAAAGCATTGGGTAGTTTGCGGACAAAATTGCACCCAAATACTTTTAAAAAGCTCTCAAAAATCTAGACATCGTGTAACCTTCTTGGGTAACACGTTGTGGAGTGAGTTGATGGGAACAGATAAACAACAGGAAAATTGTACTTTCGATATTTCGATGCGTAAAAAATGCCTCAGACGATGGAGTGATATCTAGAAATTTAAGTTAACCTTTTAAATGTACCTGATTGCATTTTTAATGCAAAATAGCCAGTATCGTTTTTAAAGTAGTCCCCCAAACAGAGTACGTTGTTTTGGGCCATTGGTACAAACTTGAAACTATAAAAAAATCAGATATTTTAAACGCCACGGCAGAGAAAAACTAGACTCACCCCGCTCGTCACAATATTTTCACTCCACTCAATTTTACAGATCGATTACTGCAGTGGAAACACATTTTATGCCGGGGCATAAAGTAACAGCTTGTTAATAACAATTCAAATCAACTGTTGTTGTTGCGATAAGCTGGATTATAAACCCTTCCATAACATTTTCTTTTTGACCTCTTTTCTCAATTATTCAAATATATTTGAAGATGATAAAAAGTTTGTTTTCACTACTTAAAGGATATGAAATGAGACGTTGAAAAACCTGATTCTGAGCCAAACTCTTTAAGTAACAACGTAAATCTTGCCTAAGAGGCATAATCTTGAGATTTTTCATTATCCTTAAAGGACAAGTCCGGGGTGGATAAAATTATTGTGCAATCTCTTGAATAATCAATAATTGTACCAACCCCGGACTTGTCCTTTAAAGTGTCCAATGATATTTTACATTTCTTTCTGACATTTATGGCCAAAAACGTCAAACCAGGCAGCCCTAGAAAGACCTAATTTGCTAATGTAAAACAAATCACAAGGTTAGCTAGGCACAGGGAAATGATACGGTCTTCAATCAACTTGCCAAAAAAGAAACTTGAAAGATCGGCTGTGTGGTCAAATTTTGGGGACTTTCAAACCTTTCTGAGACACCCCGCAGTTTAGAGATAGTATGTAAGCTCTTGGAGCATCATACTTTATGAGGAAAAGAGCAGCTATACCATCTCGTCCTTTGTGGGTGGGGGGGGGGGTCAAAATATGGGCTGTGGAATGATGCAGTTGTAAATTATGCTGTTAAATGTAGATGCAACGGGTTGCTGTATTTAAAATGATACTTTTATTAGCTTGCTTTGCTAAAGAGTACGAGCTATCGCTAGTTATTTGAGCAAATGTAAATAACAAGTTTATCTATACTATTATTACGACGGTCATAAAATGTCTGCCCGCTCGGAATATTCTACTGATTGAAAACTAGCGTTATGTGAGCTTAAGAGCCGCATAATTACGAAGCTGCGCTTCTGAACAAATCAATATTTCACATAATGCCACGAAAAAACTGAACAGAATAACAGAACTAATATTGACAAAGTATATACATAGCCAAGCGTGGAAGCCTGCTCTCTGTTTGGGGGAAATCATGTCTATAAATGATAAACTAAGACTGCGTTAACACGATACTGGCAAAATGTGGAAACTGTGAAAAATGTGACGGATAGGCCTCCCGTCAACACGAAAACGGCACACTTTTTGCCGACAGGGTTTGAAAACAGTAGATTTTGAAAACGGAATTCTAACCGGCACATTTTGACATCGGCATCGTGTGAATACTCGAAAAGATGAAAACGGAACATTTTCGATTCTTAAGGTGTAGGTACACTACTTTGACATCAAATCCTTGGAAGTTTACAACGAGTTTGTTACCATCAAACTTCTTACCGTTTTCAAATAGTGCCGCCGGCATAGTGTATAGTGTAAACGTAACCTAAGAAATGCTTTTCACAAAGGTGGCATAACTCTCTTCCAGAAGAGGGCGAAGCAATGTACTCTCGACAACCGAATAAACAGAATAATGGGAGGGGGTTGGAAATGGTTCAATATAATGATAATCGGGGGATTGCAACAATTGGGGGGTCTTAGTTAAACACGTATCTTTTATATATTTATGTGAACAGTGATGTTACTGATACATTTACCTAAGAACTCTGGTTCTGTTGAATGCACTTCTTGAGACTTTTTCTTGCGTTCATTCAGAAATTATGTTTACCATTATTTCATTTTTCCAAAAATCAATAAAAGGGGGGAGGGGTTGGAATAAAAGCGGGGGGAATTGGAAAATTTTCAAAAATTAATAAACGGTGGATTGACGATTATTCGGTACTCGAGAGTGCTAATAAAGTCCTAAAACAACCTTCCCCCCTAATTTGGCTGCATTCCTAATAATACGTCGCCTTAGTGAATTCAGTCAACGCGAGAGTATCATATATAAAGGCCAACGGGAGGTAGATTCAGTCCATGCAGCACATTAAAGTCACTGTGAAAGGGTATCTACCTGTTTCATGCGTTGTCCCGCGTCATATCTGCGTACTTTTAAAGTTGACCTGATTCTCGCAGGAATTTTTCAAAGTCATCATCGTATTCTTCCCTAGAAAGAAACAAAGCAAAAAATAATAAGCATACAACAACAACGTCAAACGTGCGTGATGTCAAACTTAGGGACACATGTACAGGGTGTCTCAAAAAAATTGTTCGATGTTTGATTAAATATTGAAAAATAAAGACGACATGAACAGGCTCATGGAAAGATAACCCTGTCCCCAAGATTATGGAATAATTTTAGAGACTAAAATCGTGCAAATCGGTTGAAAATTCACTGAGCTACGAGCTCTCGAAGATCAAAAATATGCGATAGCTGAAACCAGAGACCCCCCAGATTACTTGTATTACAAAAAGCTCGAAGACGGAGGTAAGAAAAGCTTATCCAATGTCATACCTCTCGTTGATATCAGAGTAAACCAAATACGACTTCTAAAGTAAATTATTTCTTGCGATCATTCTCAAATTCCTTAGCATTGCATAGGTCCAAAAACAGTGGTTCAAAACAAAATCGGCGAGAGACTGAAGCTGTTTCCTCAAAGCATCCATATGCTTGACAGTTAGGTTATCGAATACCTGTTTGAATCCCACTTGGTTCGCCCTGAAACAATTGAGAAATAACAGAAACGACGGCCTATGGGACTTTTACCAAAAATGCCATTTCGAGGTTTCTGGTTTCAGCTTTCGCACAAACTTGAACTTCAAAAGCTTGTAGCCCCATGAATTTTTATCGGATTTGCAAGATTCTTGTGTCAAAAATTAATTTAAAATCTCAGGACAAGGGTGACTTGACCAAAGGTCCATTCAGCGTATCATTATTTTTTAGTATTTAATCAAACGTCGAACAATTTTTTTGAGACACCCTGTATAAGATTTGTGTCTAGATCGGGGCTGTCTATCGAGCACTGACTAATCGATTTAGGGTGTGTTTGATTGGCGCCAATTCCGAAAACGGTAAACTTGGAAGACTTGGAATCTGCGTTTGACTGACTACCAAATTCCGAAAACGGCAGGTTTGGCAGGTTTGGCAGGCTTCGAAGGCCTGCCGAATCTTCTTCTCCAACAGGTGGGAGGCTTGGCAGACTTTCGAGAGATTCTCGTTTTCATTTACGAAACTCTGAAAACGAGGCGATTTTTTGCTCTTGCTGCTACGGTAATAGAGTCCGTTCAATTCTTTGTTGCCAAGAACCGGACTCGTCTTCGTGTTTTTCAAGTGGAAATCTTGTTTTCGCCAGGATGAATCTGAAACCTGCTGTTTTGAAGAATGTTGTGTTTGATTGGGGACTGTGTTTCCGTCTCTGCGAAGTCTACCATCTTCAGAATTTGGTAGACTTGGAATCACCAATCAAACACACCCTTAAACGATCAAAGTCAGAATAACGGATTATCATCTGGCCTAACAGATTAACTAATTAGTAATGAATAATACCAGGTAAGTCAAAAAAAGTTTACGCGCTTGGTGGGCTGTGGAATAAAAAGTATGAGGCTAATATTCAAAACTGAAATTTTAATTTATTAGTCAAAGGCCAACGTAAAGAAGAAAATTTTGTTTGGTTAAAGGGTCTGTTTCATCCAGCATTCCTTGCACGTGTCGTCTCTTGGTTTCCCTTTGTTGTCGCCATTTTCATGGGTCATGAAAATGGCGGCAAAAAAAGGTTAGCCAAGAGACGAGACCTGCAAGGAATGCTGGATGAAACAGACCCTTTAAATTCTCACATCTTCAAGACTCAAAAATCAGAAGAATGTCTGTAAGGGGTTTGTAGGGGAATCGAGAATTCCACTTTCCAATCTGGTCCATGATTTATGTGGCATTGAAGTTTACTTTGTCACTTTTGGAAACAGTATTTTAATTTCAATAGCAAGTATAGGGTGTCTCAAAAAAATTGTTCGACGTTTGATTAAATATTAAAAAATGAGGACAGCATGAACAGGCACATGGAAAGATAACCTTGTTCCTAAGATTATGAAATAATTCTAGAGATTAAAATCGTGCAAATCGGTTGAAAATTCACTGAGTTACGAGCTCTCGAAGGTCGGAAATATGCGATAGCTGAAACCAGAGACCCCTCAGATTACTGTTATTGCAAAAAGCTCGAAGACGGAGGTAAGAGAAGCTTATCCAATGTCATAAATCTCGTTGATATCAGAGCAAACCAAATAGGACTTCTAAAGTAAATTATTTCTTGCGATCATTCTGAAAATTTCCTAACATTGCGTAAGTCCAAAAACAATGGTTCAAAACATAATCGGCGAGAGACTGAATCTGTTTCCTCAAAGCATCCATATGCTTGACAGTTAGGTTATCAAAAACCTGTTTGAATCCCATTTGATTCGCCCTGAAACAATTGAGAAATAACAGAAACGACGGCCTATGGGACCTTTACCAAAAATGCCATTTTGAGGCCTCTGGTTTCAGCTTTCGCACAAACTTGAACTTCAAAAGCTTGTAACCCCATGAATTTTTAGCGGATTTGCAAGATTCTTGTATCAAAAATTAATTTAAAATCTCAGGAAAAGGATGATTTGACCAAGGGTCCATTCAGCGTATCGTTATTTTTTAGTATTTAGTCAAACGTCGAACAATTTTTTTGAGACACCCTGTAGATTATTTATTAGAATCAAATTGCTAACTTAGAACAGACGATTTTGCTTGATAAAATCACTCATCATTTAGACCCAGACCTTAAGAAAATGCTGGTGAGCGGCATGTTTGGGAACGAAGATTCCGCAATTTGATTCTAATAAATAATCTACTTGCTATTGAAATTAAAATACAATTTCCAAAAGTGACAAAGTAAACTTCAATGCCACATAAAGCATGGACCAGATTGGAAGGTGGAATTCTCGATTCCCCTACAAACCCCTTACAGACATTCTTCTGATTTTTGAGTCTTGAAGATGTGAGAATTTTATCAACAAAATTTTCTTCTTTACGTTGGCCTTTGACTGATAGATTAACATTTCAGTTTTGAATGTGGGTCACATACTTTTTATTCCATTGCCCATCAAGCGCATAAACTTGTTTAGACTCACCCGCTAGAATCGACAGCAGGTAACAGTCGACTTTGCTGAGTAATCGACCTTGAGTTACTATAGTAAATGGTTTTCATTTACGACCGATGATGAGAAAATAATCGATTTTGTACCATACGATTAACTGAAAAGAAAAATCATGTTCGATGGACAGGCCACGTCTAAATGCATCACAGCAGAAAATTACGCTACATCAATTAGGAAATGTTGCAGGTTTTGGTGTTTTGATGGGTAATATCACAAAGACTTTTCATCTCTTTTTCCAAAATGAATGCATTACTTTGAAGATAAATCCTCGGAATTCACAGAGGAACAAACAAGACACTCATATCTTTTATGATTGCTCGGATAAAAAGCAGATTTTAATGGCCCTTTTATGGTGGCCTTTAAGATAAAAAAACATAACTTACTCCTGGTCAAAATCATCTGCCCCACAATATTCACTCCAGTCTATGAAAGAGAAAAATATTAATTATGAAAGGAAACATTATCTGCTGCTCAACAGTAATTTTATACACCCGGAGCGACAATCATTTTTCGGCTTAAAGTTGCAGGGGGATCATAAGCGAAATCAATGTCAAGGTAATAATCTAACGAAGAAAATTGGCGCCCATCAACAATCACAGAAAGGACTATTCTTGCATCGAAAAAGAGTCTTTTCCATTAATTACACAGTCTGCAAAAAATTGAATAAAATTCCTTGGGCCCCTAAGAGTACAGACTTTGCAAAAATCCGTCATTCCATATCGTTTATCACTGCGTCACAAAGACTCCATAGGGGTTGGAAGGAAAAGCTAAGAAGCACACGTGAAACCAAAGGGTGGCATTGCATCCAATAAAGTAATCTGCATTCGAAAATTTCATAATCCGTTTAAAGCCTACACGTCATAAGCTCGTGCTTTAGTTCAACAAAACCTGATTTTCTTTTGCCTTTAGAATAGCTCATTAGGAGTTCCAACTTCACTTAATGGTCTCGCTAATTTACGTCGCACACGAATCAAATGAATGAAGGTGAAGAGAAATTTAGATGCGAAAAGACTTTGAAATGGAAATAAAATCAGTACGAATGCTTTAAATTCTGAGATTTCAATCACACTGACTTGGAAAATTTTAGTTTTGAGCAAGTCTTTAGACTTTTCTTGTTTTCATACTTTTACAAACATGACATTGGTCTTTCTAAAAAACTACTTTCCACGACTCGTAACTTATAACTGTGCAGCAATATCTGAATAGAGTTTTTACGGTAAGAGATTTGCCTTTAGTGACGTCATAACGCACAAAGATGTGGGAGAAACCTTTGCCCGTGATGATATCGCTGCGTAAAAGTCGCTTATCCGAGGCCCCGTCCACACGTATCCGGATATTTTTGAAAACGCATCTTTTTTTATCCGTTTTCAAAAAGATTCGCGTCCACACGAGGAGCGTTTTCGAAAATATCCCCGTCCACACGGAAACGATGTGACACTCGCAATTCTATATTCGAGAACGAAATTCCATAATCGATAACGATATTCGGCATTCGAACTTCGATGAAAGAAAACAGACAAGCAAAATGCCCTCGCGTGATCCCCAAAGAACCGAGCGCATGCTCTGATACGTCGTAAATCGATGTTGTGACGTCAGCGTTTTCGAAAAGCTCCGTTCCCGTCCACACGAGAACAGGAAAACGGCGTTTTCAAAAAGATCCACTCTGGAGAGCGTTTCGAAAAGCTTCGTTTTCGGTGACTGAAAACGCCGTCTCCGTGTGGATGGGAACCCAAAACGGATAAAAAAAGATGCGTTTTCAAAAATATCCGGCTACGTGTGGACGGGGCCTGAATACGTAATTCGCAAGCGGCAGAGATCGAAAATCGAAAGATAGAGAACGATAGAACGTCTAATAGAACCTGGCGCGGCAGGAAAGAGAGTAGCATCGAGGAAGCTACGAAGGAGGAAAAGATGACGCTAAGGTGAAAATGCCTATGAAAAAGAAAACTGTTTGCAGAGTCCATAGGGGAAAAGTATCAAACGCTTAGAAATTAAACATTTCCCTAATGTTTTTCTCGGTTTGTTGCAAATGGGTGCCATTTACGGTATACCAACCTCGGACTTGTCCTTTAATGGATCATTCTTTGTAAAATCAAAATCGCCTCATAAGAGCTCTGTGAGAATCCAACATAATCTACTTGCTATCTCACCTGGTACTTCTTCACTAACATCCGAAACTGAACTCGTTCGACTTGATGGCGTTTTAGGAACTCTTGGCTTCTTGAATGGCAATGGAGTTTCACTTGCTACAAATTGCTGCAAGTAAATACAGAATTCTTTCATATACATATATTCCAAAATATACTGCGTGACTCAAAAAATGACGCCCTGTTTGAAAAGTCACTGTAGCAAATGTAGCTGTACGATGATTATAGGGACTGACTTTTCAATAGCCACAAACTGAGGTATTTTCTGTATTTTTTAGTGATTTTCAAAGAAGTAGTCTATTGGTAAGCTGAAAAGCTTAAGAAGTCAGTCTTTCAGCAAAGGCGGAAAATGGCCTAAAACGTCCGATCAAACCTTCCAGCTCGATTAAAATCTTTTCGAAATCCAAAGTTTTTGAGAATCAACATGACAAACATAATGATGAATTGAAACCGAGGTGGAAACTGAAATGTACACTTAGGGTACAAAAGTATGGAAACGATGGCCTAAAACATGGCGGCAAAGATGTCCTATGGCCTATGAGCCTCGTAACAAAAGGGAGATTTTCTCTCCAACCAGACCTCAATTTAAACTCTTATGGCGGGAAACTATTCGCCATCTCGTCTTCTGTTTATCAAACAGACAAGGACAAGTTTTAGAAAAACTTTTTATGAATTTTGAGACGAAAACTTCGAAGTAGTGTTGTTGTCTTGAGCTGCAAGAAATGGAGGAGATATGAAACTGAAAAGTTGTCAAAACATGAGTTTGCTTCAATGAAGAGTTGGTTGGGATGGCTTCATTTTATGCTGAATATACTGGACATTTTGATTTTGAAACAAACTTTTGGGAATAATCGAGAAATTTTCAGAATTTTGGCTGTAAACTCAAGGCAAGTTATGAGTAGGTAAGTCACATTATTTTTTCAGGCGACACTTTTCTTTTCGAGCAAGACAAATCTTTATGAAAGTACCTTAAAAAGCTGAAATCTGAAAACAAAATGTTATTTTGTTTATTTCTGGTTTATTCGTGTTGACTGAGCCATCGGAGGTTTGATGTGAAGCCATTACAAGGCAACAACTGCAACGGTCGCAAGGGAAATCGAAATTACAAGCTTACCTGTTAGCAGCTTTCCTTGAGTTTACAGCCAAAATTCTGAAAATTTCTCGATTATTCCAAAAAGTTTGTTTCAAAATCAAAATGTCCAGTGTAAACAGCATAAAATGAAGCCATCCCAACCAACTCTTCATTGAAGCAAACTCATGTTTTGACAACTTTTCAGTTTCATATCTCCTCCATTTCTTGCAGCTCAAGACAACAACACTACTTCGAAGTTTTCGTCTCAAAATTCATAAAAAGTTTTCTAAAACTTGTCCTTGTCTGTTTGATAAACAGAAGACGAGATGGCGAATATTTTCCCGCCATAAGTGTTTAAATTGAGGTCTGGGTTGGAGAGAAAATCTCCCTTTTGTTACGAGGCTCATAGGCCATAGGACATCTTTGCCGCCATGTTTTAGGCCATCGTTTCCATACTTTTGTACCCTAAGTGTATATCTTATTCATTGCTCTGAAAATGTGCGTTTTTAGGCCGTTTAATATTATGCAAGACGACAGAGCAGAAACTGCGCACGCATGCACGAAAATTCGCAACTTTGGGCCCTCCTAACTCCCTGCAACAGATCCCAAATTTCGGCAACACTTCATATTTTGTTCCTTTAGCCTTGAACTAGTGAATTATCATTTCAAAAAGCTTATCTCTGCAAACACTTCTTTACCACAGATTGCTCGATGACGTCATTTTACGCAGTTTCTGCTCTGAATGCAAGATTAATTTTGAATCTTTTGAATATACAACAGGACTAGGATCTTGAAAATTACCAAAAACAAACAGAAAATACTTCCGTCTTGTGGCTATTAGAAATATCAACTTTGATGATAATAGCGCAAGTAATTTGCTCCAGTAATTATTCGAAAAGGGGATAATTTATTGAGTCACCTAGTACTGACAAAACATGATCAAGATATAACAGCAGTACATGTTTTTCTTTTGTTACAAATAGTTTTTAAAAAATAGATCTCAAAACACCAAAATACTAAGATTAGGAAGCTTTTTCTATTTACTCCAAGAAATCGAAAGACAAATTTCATATGTTTGTAGTACTGTGAATTAAAAAAAGCTAACGCGGTTTGCGAACTCTGGAATATACACTTAATCAATCTTTTTTCTATCAAGATTAAAAAACTACAATATATAATTTTATATTACACTGTGCCATGCATAGTGAAAAAAGACATAAAGTCATTGGGTCTTCACTATGGATGGCACTTACAAATCAAATCAATTTAAGTATACAAAAACAAAGAACAAAACCACGAGACCAAGACACAATACGCACAAACGACAAAAAATAACTGAGACAAGGCAGATTGGGGGGCCTAGAAATTAGAGCTATTCAACTCGTAGCCGTGAAACGAGAGAAAATATTGCAGTGCATGGTTTGTCCCAGTAATCCATCTCAGCAATGCGGAACAAAACAAGAGAAACAATAAAGAGCGAAAACACGGCGATGGGGAACTGGGAATAGGGAACTGCTGCTGCTGGTTTGATATTGTTGTATCAATCAAATCATCAGTCAAATTAATCAGTCAAATCAATCAGTCAAATCAATCAATCACTTAATCAATCAGTCAGATGCTAACTTACATGTGAAAAATGTTGATTGGTAAGGTCACGTACAGTAAATCTCTGCGTATAAGAACCTACTTTTTTAAGAGCCAGGCTGAAATTGGTTCTTATTTCAAAGATACTAAGACTAATTTCAAGGTATAGAGGTTCTTATTTGAAGGGTGCCTCGTGTAGTCCCCTTGAGAGTCTCACAAAGATGTTCAGCCCTATTATGTGTTTTAGAAGCGTTCCTATTGACATAATAAGTAATTGGGGAAAAGAATAAAACTTTCAATGCTAAGTTGGACCGCAATGACCTTGATAACAGCAATCAAATATCAACTTTGCAACCACTGCGATAAGAACCTATGTTTCATCAGAATGAAACAGGTTATTAATTGCAAGGTACCTAATTTAGGAAAAACATAAGATCCTTTTGGATGATTACAAAGTCCGTCCTGAGCTAAACAAGCATAAGAATATCTGATTATTGATTTCTTCATAACCCCAAATGATCGTTGATTCTGTTTTTTGCTACAGTCAGAGAGATGAGTGTTGCTGCTAAAGTCGCCTTCAATGGAAAATCGAGCGCCTAGTATAAGGACAAGAATCGCCTCAAGGTCAAAGGCAATATTTTGGTCTTTATGTCAAACGAGAATGATACGCAAAAATCAAAAGTCATTACCCCTAGTTTGCTTATAGTTCGTGCACAAAACTATTGGTGGGTGCATCTGTGTCAAATGAGATGTCATGTGAGATTTACGATAACGCAAAATTACTTATGTAGAACCGTACAGAACGTTTCAGTTGTTGCTATTCGTGGGCATCTAATTTGAGACAAGCAGTCACGAAGATTCCTCTGTGCAGAATGATATGCATGAAGATGTTTTGGTTCAGTGTGATCACGTCCCTTCCCCCAGTCCATGGCGCCATTGCTTGCTGGGATTCTGCACCTTTCGTCTCAACTTCACCTGCGATGATTGCATCCGTTGCTGTGTAGGAGGGGGGTCCTTCTACCTTTGGTTATGCTGCAAATGCTAGCCTCTGTGCAGGCCGCCGGTTACATCATCCTCTAAAGTTGAGTTATTTGCATAATGAGTACTATCAATAAGTGGCTAATGATTCGTTCGTTCTAGAAAACGATTGTTTTGACATAATTAAGCTGCTAATGAAGTCAAGAACGTGTCAATTCTGGGTGAATTTGTTGCTGTGCCAGGGTAAACATCCTAGTAATTTATCCATCTTATGGTGTCAAATCTGTCTAACATGAAATAAGCCGACGTCAAATGTTGCTATAGGATCGCGGGAAACTTCTGTCTTGTATGCGCTTTATGTGCGCTTTCTTTATTTCAGTGCCAATTAGCAGAGATAAAACGTTAATCAATTGCTTTAACGAGCGTGACGGAAGTGGGTTACTTACTTTCTTTCTTTCTTTCTTTCTTTCTTTCTTACTTTCTTTCTTTCTGACTGACTGACATCGAAGCCCCTTCTTAGATTACAAAGTGGACTTTGTAATCAAAAAGCCTCTAGGTTCTTATTTTGGTAGGTTCTTATATGCGGGGATTTACTGCATCTTTTAGACCAAGGGATTTACGAAAATGATGGAAAGGTGTTTAAATGGGAACGAGAATTCCACATCTGATCGTGGGCCATGATTTACTTGGGGAATTGTAATTCGGAACATGCTAAACATTTTCGTTACTTACCGTGCGATCCCAGTCTCTCGAATGAAGCTTATAAACTTTGAAAACCTTTCCACGAAGATCCTGTGCACTGGAATAAACATAATAGAGAAATCAGTGTTTCAAGACCTTCCAGTCACAACGAATCAATAATTGTTGTCAGTTTTCATTCAGTAAAAATTTTTTATTAAATTCTTATTAATTTTTAATATGTTTTGTGATATTTCTCATTACGTACGCAGCCATTTTTGACCTACAAGGCCACAAAATGCAAACTGAGATCTCATCTGTATAATAAAGTTAAAATAAAAAATATTGAGAACATGGCTCCTCTGCAGGAACTGTTCAAACGCTTATATTTTTTTGAGACACTCGGTAAAACAATTAAACTTTAAGACTTTACCAAAAATCATTCACTTCGAAATGCAAGAAAAAAGGTCTTACATCAAATAATACAGAATCTCTTCACTCAAAGGAAAATCTTCCGATCCTTTGTTTAATGAACGCCAGCTTTAAAGGGCCCCTCGGGGGCATAATCCTTTGACTACAAATTCTCGGCTAAACGAACCCTTGTTTAACGAGATCTGGACTTATCTATTGTTTATCTTTGCCTTGGGTGCAAGGCATGAGTTACTTGAATGTAACGCCTTGCTGTACTTACTTATCTAGATCCTTCAGCCATTCACTTCCTACTGCCAAATCGCGAAGGGTATTGAACTTCTTGTCAACTTCTGGAATACCATCTCCTTTAAGTTTATATTCATCCAATGTTGGTCCAGAAAGCTGTAGAAACAAAAATTGATTTAAAAGACCTTATTTCTGAAGTCAGACTTCGCCTAAAATTTGTCTGTAATTAAATGTCACGTGAGACTGCAACATTACACATTGAAACTCTTCAACTGCTGCCATTCGCAGGCATTTTCACGTGACCTCTAATTTGAGACGAACCATGATTTCACGGTGCTTTGGTACAGTGTTGTTGTTTTCTGTCTTTGAAGCCAGAAGAAATCAGAGAAGAATGGTTCTAGCCCCACCTATGACTGGTTCCAAGTCTTAGCTGAGCGTCGGGCAAGGACCACTATTACTGACCATGCTGCCCTTGAGGAGGAGGGATGGAAGAAAGGGGAGGAATTGTTTGAGTTGTTTTTAAACAGTTGTGATCTTTCCTTCTGACTCCTCTACTACTACGCTCTCTGACTCTTTACGCTCTCTGAGATTAAAAGTGAGGCTTGTGGCAAGTCCAGCCTCGCCCTAAACAGCATGATAGTCACGGCAAAGGATCATGGACTTCATCAGTGATTAACTACTGTGATCTCTGCGCTTCGTCCTGAAAGCTTCAGTTTACTTTCAACGGAAACCTTTTCGCCACTGTAGATCAACAAGTTCGAGCGCTGGTCCGTTTCGTATCCCTTGCGATGGAGTAAAGTCTGGATACACGGATTACGTATAACAAGTAAGATTTTGAGCCAATACTTAAATTTCTTGAGAGTCAAATTTTGCCTGTGTATACGCGATATTGTTGCCTCATGGTTTGATAAATCTTTCAAATGAAGAGTTGCAAAATAATCCTCCATGGCCATGAACAGTATCGTTTGATTCAAATGCGAAAATTTTCAAAGCAACGCTAGAATACATTCAGGCCTCCAAACGTTTTGAACAAGTAATGAAAACTTGTAGGTTGTGTCTCCTCCCTCCTTAAATATTTTCTTTTTCGTCTGTTTGTAAAATCATTCTTGTGTTAGCTACAGTAAGTAGAATCTTGTGTCGTAAAATTAGTTGTTTTATAGGTCTTCTATGTTCTACGTTAAATGCAAGGGGGCAGTCATGATCTTTTGCTCCTCCTGGCATCGTCTTTGTGGTGCGGAATAGTAGTTCATAGTAAGTGCTTTAGGTAACTTGTCACTGTAAACTTTAATATTAAATACAGAAAAGAAAAAAGGTTCTTGTAGTACCTTCATGTAGTTTTTAGGTAGAGTAATCCGTACGTATGATGTATTGTAAATTTTTGAAGGTAAATATATATAAAAATACATTTTTCCTACCTTAAGCACTTTGATCAATATTTCAATCATCTTCTCAGTTGGCTCGCATTGAAGTAAGTCAATAATCTTGAAAACAGCCTTTAGGAATGCTTTATTGAGATCATTTCCCAGCTATAGAAAAACAAAAATCGTTATTTGAAACTCTAACCAATATTCCGTAGACTACATAACTTCGAGACATAGAAAATTTGGATACAAATTTCACATAAAGATTTTTAGACTCTGTATTACTGAACGTTCAATACAACTTGTAGCTATTCTACCAAAGAGTCTGGACTGACCAATATTTCTGTGCATTCTGTAGAGTTTCGTCAGATCCTTGAATCTGCATGGCACTGCCATGTTCTTAGTTTCTTCTGATTTCTCGTAAGATTTTAGTCCCTGTTTAGAATCTGTTTGGTGGTGAGTCCTTTGTATGAGTGAAATTAAAACATCAGATTATAAATGTTGAACGAATACAAGGAATCACGTCGTCAGTCTAGCTCTTTATTAGAATAGCTAAAAGACTCATAGACCAATCAATGAATCAATAATACTTTGTATTGTTAGGATCTTCAAATGTGCCCAAAAGTGATAGCACCCATACGCCACTCAGTCGAACCATTGTTATGAAAATGTATAAGAAAATATCTTGACCTACCATAGACTCTTTTTTAGAATTGCTAATAAAACGATCTACTGAACTTTTCGAACTTTCCTGTAAACTTGAATGTCATGAAGATCAAAAACTGAGAATTTACAATATTTAGCAATGAAACAAAGACTTATGCATTCACTTTTTAGTCAATTGAGTCAATCCTTCAAGTTGAAAGAACTCTAAAACATGAACGTGGAGGAGAGGAGAAGCAAAACCACTTAATACCTTCACATGGCACAGCAAATCGGCAAAGAGTATCGATATACCAGATACCCTTGCTATGCTCACAGGATTTGCCTTATCAGCAAGAAGAGGAATAATTTCAGAGTGTGCTTCCCTGAGCCTGCAAAGAAATAATAAGTTATAGGCATTGGACGAGTGTTGAGTATCAAGCTTTAAATCAAGGGTAGTTAGACACAGCGGTTATTTTTCAGTGTATATGCTGCTGCGGAGGAAAATTTATATCTCTCTGCCAAGTGGATTTGAAGTTTTTGACTTACGCTAGCTCCTTTTTAGTAGCAAAGAGTTTCATCCTCCACAAAAGAACAAAGCGGCAAAGTGGCAAACCCGTGGCAAATAACTCGTAAGATTCATTTTGACCTGCCCTGGGCATGCCCTTCTGATTGTTGAATTTCTTGTTTCTGTTAGCAATTTAAAGTTTAAAATAATGTTCGCAAAACATGGTGAAGGACCGCATTTTTCTCTTCTTTATCAGCATGAAGTGGTGAAGGAGTTCATTCATCTGTGCGATTTTTGCCATTGGATTGCAACAGGAAGAGAAAGCTTCGCATAGTTTTCCACAAATTTTTGAAGAAACAAAGCAAAGAGGATTGCGAATCTTGTTTTCCGAGTTTTCCGAGCTCTTGTAAGTTCCCGGATTTGCTGCATTGCTGAAGAAATCTGAGAGCGCAAATCTTCACTTTTCGAGCTTTCCCTTTTGTATTTTCTCAGATTTGCTACATAGATGAAGACATCCGAGAATTCCCAGATAAGCTTGGAGTCCTCTCGCTTCGAATCAACGTTTTCTGAGTTTTCCGAGCTTTAGATTTTGTCAGATTGGTTACAAAGCTCGGATTCCTAGGAAATTTCTCGGAAATCCGAGCTTTCCGAGCTTTTCACCGAGCTTTTAAAGTACGGGTGAAGCATAATGGTGGTGTCTAACTACCCACGTTTAAACTATTTGAAATTCGTTAAAATCTTGATTTCTTTGAAATTTGTCCTGCAGACTTGACAAGCGCATTTTATAAAAGGTTTTCAGCTCATTCCTTTCATGAACTTCTCAAGTATTCCATGTCTCATCCGCAAACTAGGAACAATCAAAGTGCTTGCATGAGTAATTTTGCCATGATGCAGATCTCATGTGTCATCAATCTGAGATAGACTTTGGATGCTCAGATCTAAGTTGGGCATTCTGTGATGGACTAACCTGATTCACAAACCAAAAACATCGTTCGTTTGGTCTGTCAATCAAGCTAGTGATGGACATCTATTTGAAGTTTTATTAACAAACACACGCACTTACTGCAATGAGAGCTGAAGGTCGTGTAGGGTGGTTCCTTGTTCCCCTGTTCCCTCATAAAATTATCCGTTGTTCCCATGTTCCTTAGCAAAATCTTTAAAATGTTCCCAAGAAAAATTTATGCCAAAAAAATTGTGAAGCTCTCTTGTTAAACATCGTTTTGGCATTTTCAATTCATCACTCTACTAGAAAGAAGGCAAGCAGTCGTCTTGGACATAGAACTGATGTCATAAATGCAAAGCGCAGAAAGATATTGTTGTATCAATTAACAAATATTACACGAATTACCACCTAATCTGGCTTTCTTGTAAAAAACCTAATCTTCTTCAATCTTTTACATTGTTCCCAGATCCCTGAAAGCAAATTGATTGTTTCCTGGTTCCCTCTACAGATTTTTGTTTGTTCCCTCTTCCCCCAGTCGTTCTTTGGCATGTTCCCCTGTTCCCCAGAACCCCTACAGTATATGACCCTCACAGCTCAAGTCAGGGATTTTTTTGGACTCCCAGTATTTCGAAAGTTGCACCTTTGAATCAGATCAGTGAAGAAGGTTATTCTGTTTTCATGTTAGTAATGCATTCCAAAGTTGGTACAGTATACTGTTTGACTACTGTGATAGACACTTATCTGCCACCTTGTTTCTTCCCTTTTTTTGGATCAATAGCAACGACAAGAGCAAAGAAAGATGAATAAATACTTACTGCTTGTAGAAACAAACTTTAAATTTAATGTCATCATTGATGTCCAGTTTTTCAATGAAAACTTCAATCATTCTCACAGCAGAGTACAGAAAGTTTTGTTCATTAATAGCCTATGGAAAAATGTCCCTCCATTACAAACTGCAACATAACAAGCCATGAGAACAGATCTATGGATAAATTTTTACAGACCTTAGTGTCAACTCCCCTTCAGCTCCTTTCATAAAAAATAAGATTCATGATTTAATTAGGAGATTTAATTTAATTAATAATTCACAATTAGGACCATAATCACGAATCAAAAACTTATGCTACACAGGATTACATCGAAGTAACTGCAAAGTAACTCTCAGAGCCATGAGAAACTTGACACCACAGTACAAAGCCTTGCATACATTAACATACTACTTGTACTGTATACATTATATGATATTAATCTTTGAGCTACAATATAAATGTTTCTAAATTAGAATTCCTAGGCAGAAAAACCAATTGCTATCTTCTTGAAAACTCATATCTTCAACCATATCTTCTTGAAAGATCAGGCTTTGATGCAAGCAGTTACTGACCAAGATTTTACTGAAAGATTTAAGAGAACGCTATACAGCAGATTTTAATTATTGTTTTATATTCCATGGAAAATGAGCTTGGAGAATTACTGAGCTAATAGTCAGGTTTTCATTACCCTACAAGTACAAAAGATCCATTACTTCCAAAAGAAAGAAAGGCTCATTGAAACAAGGAGCAACCACTTGTCTGAAATAATGCTTGAAACAGGTCTCAAAAAATACAACATCTGTTAAGTTTAACAGTAGCACACCTCCATTCAATGCTTCATAAATCCTCTCTTGTTTTGGATAGGCCTTTCCGTGAAAAATATGGTACGCGTGCGGCATTTTGCACTCGTAGATCATTTTGCGCGTGCGATCGCACACGCTGGAAAAGTTTGAAAATTGTCACGGATGTTTCATTTCGACTATGTTCCAACGTATACATAGAATCATAATTTAGGCTTTTTTAACCATGAATTGAACACGTCAGTATGAAGATTTTTTAATTCTGCACAAGTATGAATTCCATGAAACCCAAAGGAACTTGGGTAAGGAAAGTCACCTTTTGCCCTAAAATCATTCCATTTCAAGTTCTGTGATTTCAAATATGATTTGACTTGGTTTCTGAGACTGTCTTGCTTCTCGAAGATGCTTTGTTGTTTTCTAAGGTCCCGTTCACACTACTCCGTTTTTGTTAGTATCCCTTTTTGTTGCCGTTCACACTGTTCTGTTTTTGTACAAAAACGGAGAGAAAAACCTCCGTTTTTGTGCGTTCACACTGATCTGCCCGATAACAAAAACGCAGCGAAAAACATCCGTTTTTGCGCGTTCACATTGCTCCGTTTTTGTGAAGCTCATTGTTGGATATTGGAGCGTTTTCAAAAACCTCCGTTTTTGTGCGTTCACATTAATCAAATGCGTTTTCAAAAACCTCCGTTTTTGTGGATATCCACTTTTGACAGCGTTTTCAAAAACCTCCGTTTTTGTGGCGTTTTTGTGCGGATCAGTGTGAACACTTTCACGTTTTTGTACAAAAACGGAGTGGTGTGAACGGGGCCTAAGAATTGTTCAATGATACTGTTTTGCTTTAATTCCTGGAAAGGTCAAGGAGTTAGGTCACCTACATTTCCGACATCTAGTTTGATTAAGTGCTAAGATCAATTGGGAGTTAAGTATTACATCATCAGGGTCATTACTGGATTAAGGGAGCATTCTTGAGATAGCCTCCATCCTTGAGATCGACTCTGTCAAAGAGAGTTTTCGATGAAGTAAATTTAGGCCCCTTTCGTCTGAAATGAAACAGCTCGGTTTCTCTTTCATAAAATCTCGGTATAATCAATACCAGCCAGCTATAAGCATTTGAATGAAAATTTATGCTTTCTACAGAAACAACGAAAATTTGAGACAGAGTTTCCAGCTGACATTAGCGAAATACTGTTACCTGCCAAAAATTAATTTGCTAATCAATTTGTAGCTTGGCCCTTACTTTCTTGCCTCTTCACCCAAATTTAGTTTTTTATATGATAAGCCTTTTACATCAAATTCTCACTATAATCTTTGCTTCTAACCACATTAGAAACCTGCCGAGGCAATCATTGCTAAAGAACACGTTATCTCGATAAAACTAGCTGCCACATATTAGTTGCACTTCGTTACTCATATTTGTCGATTGATGTCTAGAAAAGGCATGGTTTCGTCATTTCTATGGGTTTCGTACAGCTAGCAATGAAGTATATGTAGAAGCTCAAGATATTTCAATAATAAGAAAAATCAGAATTCGAAACTTCCGTACTTGAAACTTTAAGAAACTTTCCGCCCTAGACATGGACAAACTTTTTAGTTTGCCATAAAACATTAAGCGTACATTTGTTGTTACAATTCCACATGCAATTAATAACGTTGTAGCAGTTCTTTGCTCATTGAAATGGTCTGGTTTCTTCTCATTCATTAGTAACCACGGCTTATGATGATTTCAAGTGGTAACTTAACGACAAGGTTATTACATGGTCACAGCTGCGAAAATCAGCCATCATCTGGATTGTTCATTGAAACGTCGTCCTCTCATGACTTGGCTTTGTTGAAACGAAATTCATGTTGATCTCCAAATCAACGACAATACGGAAGCGGCCAGCTCACGTTCTATTCTTGCCTGATAACCGCACTGAAAGATTGTTTTGCGCGTGCGACAAAATGCACTCGTACCTGAATCTGCGCGTGTGCCAGCGTGTGTAAGTGCGATCGCACGCGTCAAACGAAAAGGCCTGATAATGGGTATACCTACAGGCTAAGTTTTCATCACATGAAACTGAAATCATATTGCATCCAAAATATCATATTTACCGTACAGTACGCACCTGCTCAAGAAGAATGTTGACCATCTCCTTCATAGTCTCATTTTGTGTTATAAACATGGTGATTGTCTCAACAAGGTTATCAATTACAGTGTCAAATTCACCAGGACTTTTTGTGACAGTATGTATCGTATCTTTGAAGACATCAAGAAGAAAGCCATCTTCTCCTAAAGATATAAAGAAAGTCACAAAAAGGATAAAGTATTGGAGCATTTGCAACCAGACTTAACACTTTTATGGCTAGTCAGGGCATACTGTATATTTAAAGGACAGTGCATATATCAAATCATTCCCAAAATAATATACAGTAGGATTTTTCACTTGAGATTAGTATTTGCGCTGCTGGATGATAGTTACCTCTCGTGTCCAAACTCCCATATCAACCACAACCATTCACATCAATTTTTTTTAATAAAGATCATACAGTAGATTTCAACCAAAAATAAAAACATCAGTTTTGGCAGCATTTACACCAGAACTGCTACTAATGGAATTGATTGGAATTGCTTGGAATTGCTTGGAGCTGTTCCTTGCAGTGTGTTCACACAGGAAAAACAAAAATTCCAAGGGCTATTATTCAAAACAAAGATGGGAACACTATGAAGGATCTTTCCAATTAAACTGTTTTCATGAAGAACAATAGTATGGTTTATCCTACTCCTTAACACTATAGATCTCTGTTGAAACATGCGAAAGGAGTTCAACTTTGTATAGGTGGACCCAGTTGGGTTCAGCAGGAAGTTCTGTTTGGAGTAGATGAGGAGTAAGCCCAAAACGTATTACTATATTTGGGTGTGATTCAAAATGGAACTGAACCTAAATAAATACTGCCACAGACTAAAAAATGCCCTTACAATAACTTGGAAGTATGATAACTTTGAAACTTTAATATGCATCAGGATTCTGCAAATCTTTAAACATCCTTACCCTGACTTGGAACTCTGAGAAGTGCAGGCCTATCTACTGAAGCTTTAGCTTCTTCACTTGCTGTAGACTTTTCTCCATCATCCTCATCAAATGAATCATTCTCGTCATTCAAGGGTATAAATTCTGGAGCACTGGTATTCAATGTCTTTTTTATTGGAGTAAATTCTGCACAATCTACATTTCTTACTAGTCTTTCATCAAAAGTTTGTCCTTGCTTTGTAATTTTGTTCGCTGTGTTCTGCTCTTGATCAGGTAACTTCTGATCAATAGCTTCAGATTTCGAATCATTATCAACTGTAGCTTCAATTTCCTCATCACTGACATTTGCTGCACTATTCAGAACATTGTTGATATTGTCATCAACTACTGCTGGTGAGGAAGACAATCTTTCAGGCAGTTGATCATCAACTTTTGTTGGATGAGACTGTAAATCTTGTGGTGTTTCAACATCATTAATTGATGATGCTTGAACACTGTCATCAATAACTGCAAAGGAACAGTACGCTGTATACATGAAAAAAAAAGCTTGACAAAGTGCCCACCCAAGAGACCACCAATGATGAATAATACTAAGATTTGGCTTTGCAACAAAAGAATTTTTTTACTTCCGAACACATCTGATTTGCTCAAAAACTGAATATGTTTCATCACTGGGTTTATTTATTTGCTCTATTTTTGGCTATAAAAACTTAGAAACTTTCTCGCCCTCCTTTTTTAGTTTGAAGTTCATGGTGCCTGATTCCCAGTTGCATATTAAAAGTCTATACATACACACATCCCTTTTCAAGGGTATGGTTTGGTTGGAGTGGTACCAGTCCTTCTTGACAGCGGCGCATTGCGAAGGTTACTTACAATATATGCCCATAGTGCATTCCATTTTTCTCAGCACCGGATGTTTCCATCATTGTTGGGGATACATGGTACTCCCCCTATTGTTTCCTCGCTTTGCTTTAGGGTCAACTTTGACAGCCAATCAGCATGGGGACTATGAATGCATGTGCTGTAGATATCACTTGATGATTGAGGTATCTGCAGCCGTTTCGAAGATCGTTGCAGTGACAGCAAGCAGCAAGGGAAGATTCGCAGCTTGATTTACGGAAAACTTTACTTATGTTTTATCAATTCTTGACTGCAGTTGTGTTTGATATGTGCCTGCAAGATTTCATGACCGATCATTCTGGAAGCTTGGTACAGAAGTAAATGTCAAGCGGTTGACCTCGCTCGCGTGGCTAAGTTGGCCTAAGCAAAACATCAGCGCTTTGAGCATTGCTGTCGAAAGCACGAGTTATCATATCTGGATTTGCTTTGCTGTATTGACAAAATTTCATGAACCAATGCGATTGGACACAAAAACCCAAACTAAACTGGGTAAGACTAACTTATCAGATAAATTCATTCCTTTGCCAAGCTTCCATGAAACGATATCTTGAGGGGTTTTGAAAACTGTTATTATTGTTCCCCCATCGAAAATTTGATTGTTCTGCCGCGGATGTGGTTTCCTGCGAATGTCTTACTTCTGGTTACCTCTCAGTGACTTAAAATTTGTGATGAAAATAGTGACATTACGTGAATAGAGTGAATCAACAAAATTTTAAAAACTACGCATGCGCTCATAGTCCTCAAGGTGATATCCACTGCCTCGTCAACTTGAGCTCGCATGTATACCCAACAAATCAGGTATGTGTGCATAGCAGGATTTGCAGCCAGTGCCAATTTGGTGGTGTTGATGAAAGTGACAAAGAACACAGGAAAATAATGGATACCATTAACAAGTCCAAAAACAGAACTGAGAACAACAGAGTAAAGAAAACTATTGTCTCCAGTCCATCATATTACTGAATTTATGGTCACTTGCACCACCCCAACTCCCTGTCAGAAAACAACCAACAATGAGATTTCTCCCCACCAAAAACCTTGGCGTGAGGAAATCAAAAGATTGCTCTTTGTCAGATTTCTCTGGGGAGGGCCTTGGAATGACATGCACATACAGTACTGTAAGAGTTTCACAGGCTGGACAATACTTGGTTGGCAGTTGGAACTGAGGTGTAAGTCCTCAGTTCCAACTGCCAACCAAGTATTGTCCACCTGTGAAACTCCTTCTATAACCATTGCATTGGGCTATTCCATTTTTAATCCGTATAGGGGCATGGAAGGCAAATTCCAGGGGGTAAGATTACACATAATTTCCAGGATATCTTGACTCAAACCACCCTGGAAATCTAGGGAGGTTGTACAGAGACCCCTGGAAATCCAGGGTCATTATGAAGAACACCCTGGAATCCAGGGACCTCCAAAAACATACCCTGGATTCCAGGGTGCTCATCATAGCCAATCACCTAACTTTCCAGGGCTAAAATTCTCATGCAACCCCCCTGGATTTCTGGGGTGCAAAACATCAGCAAAAAGTGCCTTCCATATGCCTGTATGGATTTAAAATGGAATAGCCCATTGCACCCACCCAGTCTGGACATAACTGTGTCTCCCAAGCCTAACCTAGGCGCTAGGTAGGCCTTAGCCTACACACTCATTGCCTACCTACCTACACTCCTACTGTTACCTTCTATCCATTCTATCGCAGAAACCTCACCTTCTTTCCTTGATCTACCAAGTTCTTCCAGCATTGCTTTGGGTGGTCGCACATTCATCTTTGCAATTTCTTTGAGTCGCTCAATTCCTTTACCTCTGCCTTTGCTCGTCATTTTGCAAATTGTTTGCGAGTCTTCACTTTCTCTTGCCACCATGACGAACAACCGTTCAAAACTTTCACTTTTGCCAGATCTAAGATTTACAACAAAGCTCCATAATGTCAGTTGCTGTTGTTGTTGTCATCACAAAAGCCATACCTGCGTTAACAGCATTGAATGGTTAACAGTTGCAATTTTGAAAAAGGGACTTTTGTAGTAAGTCTGATCTACTTGCATGCACTCTCAAAGGGAGGCTGTTTCAAAAAGTCGTCCTTTCTACCAACCAAAAGGAATGGTCGGGAGGCGAATTCTACATTTCTGAGAATTCTCTACCGGAAGAAGTTCTGCAATACACTTGCTGCATCTTCCTGCAGCGGTTTGCCGATTCAAATATGGACATCGATGTAAAAGCAGGCGTTGAAAATTTCCTCAGGCACACTTCTGATGTCCACACGTTTGGCAAATATGTGGAAAGAGTCGAACTGTATCCAGTGTTCCTAGCAGTGCATGTTTTACTCATTGCGATCGCTTTGAGATCTCGAGATGGTAAGAATATGAATATTCTCGACCGGAAGGAAGGAGAATTAACAATATACAGTAGCCAAAAGCAATAAAATAGACAAAGCCAAGCTTTATCCACAAGTTTTGCTGTAAGTTTCAAAAGTGAATATTTATCCATGGTGACAAACCAGACCAAACAAACTTGCCATGTATTTTGTACACGAAAAATCTAGATTTAGCCACAGGAAGTGGGAAAAAAATAGCAAAAATAACAAGTAGGCCTACGTCACTTTTTACTTTATGTGCTTGCCAAATTCGCCATTGCCTGTCTAGACAAGCCAACGACCGGGTTGGAAAGTTCGTACTGCGCTCCGAGGAACTTTGGGGCGCACTTCAAAACTTTGGTGCGCAAATGTAAAAAAAATTGGTGTGCAGAGCGTAGGATTTTAGTTATATGAGTCTGAACAAGAGCGGCTCTGAGTTGTAATTGGTATTTTACCTAAAGTTGAGATGAGCCAGAAATTAAAATTTGTCCAACTGAATGAGAGCTCGCTGAACATGATAAGATTATAAAACATTATCACAAAAAATCGAAATTGAGCCATCCCTCGCACATTAATTTCAATTTTGGTGCGCAAAATTTTATCAGTCTCTTGGCATTTGGTGCGCAGTTGAAAAACTTTCCAACCTGGCCCAACGATGACAATGTTTGTGATGCAAACAGTACCTGTTTCCACTCAAAAATAGATAAGATTAAATTTGAGTGGGAACCGGAATTGTTTGTATCACAAACAAAGTCATCATTTGGCACCTAGACAATGTTGGTGAATTTGGCAAACACTAAAGTAAAGAAGGACCAGAATAATTTAATGGTTTTAGCATATGAATATTTCATGTGTCTGCAATTAATCACTCAAAAGTTGACAGTTTGTGACCTGTAGCTGGTCTCATACTGTCACCTTGTTTGTTTCATTAGCTAAAGAAAGTTAAAGAAGGCATAAGTATTAATTTACTAAAAGCCACTTCTGGTCCCAATTGTACCCTTGATGTTTTTTATCATTGACTGTTTTCGCAAAATGCAAAGCAACAATATTATAAAAAGTCATGAATTTTGTCAAAAGGATCTGAAAATTACCCTTGTTTTTTATTTTGAAAAAATTTGAAAACACAAAGATGAAATAGGATCAGACATTAACCATCTTGAATTGCTTGTGATAACAAATTTGATTTCTTCAAGGAAAAAATACAATGAATTGTGTACAAATAGTGACAGTGGTGGAAATTATGGGGGAGTTGGGGGGCAACGTTTTTGTGATTTTTCTATCAGCCTTTGCTGAATACAGTAAAAACCCGCGTATAAGAACCTACAATTTTGGAAGTCAGCCTGATTAGGTTCTTATGTATTTAGTATTAAATAAGGCTGTTCAGGTTCTTAAATTGGTTCTTATTTCATTCAGGGCTTCCAAGTATTTATTTTGTTCAGATTGAGACTTCAAGCCCATGAGAGACACCTGAGAACATGAGCCCTTATTCAAAACATCAGTTCGTGGAAGAATCAGAAATTTTACAGAATGCAAGGAAAAGCTTTCAAAGCATCTTTAGAGCTCTTTGCAATTTGCACACATCACAGAATCAGTATGTATAGGCTCAATGACAAAGCAACTAGAGTTTTGATTTAGTTTGATGATCTCCACGAATAAGAACCTATTTCAAATTTCAGGCTGAATGGGTTCTTATTTATTTGGAGTCTAATTTCAGAATTTTCAGCCTGTAGGTTCTTAATCACTAGGTTCTTATACGCGGGTTTTTACTGTAGTTGTGAAATCCGATATACCTTTTCTCTTAGCGCATTTAAGGACACCATTTACGTCAGGTCTTCGAGCAAAATATGTCATACAAAAGCATTTCTCCCAACTCGGAAAATTGATGGCCTTTGCCCCCCTCCACTTTTTTCTCCTTCGGTAACGGTATGTTCGCTGCTCGCTGTTCGCTGCAAGCTCAAAGCAGGCTGTACTGGTTTACCAGATAATTTCTGAACAAGTCTTGGGATGGAGATAAATACAATTGATGAGGTTATTTTCAAGGCCATAGAGGAAGTTAGAAACAGAAAACATCAACGCCCCGACAAAGAAAGTATCACGCGTTTCTTGACAAGTGGTAAGGGCCTTGATTTCATCGTGCCTTTTTTGTTAAATTCTATCGACAAGCTGTTAGCGAATGGGAGCATTGTAATAAAGAAACAAAATGGAAAAGATTCATTCTATCAATCTGATGACATATCATCCCATCCCGAAAATGTCTCAGTGGATGACCTGGACGACTCGGATGATGATTTGGAAATTACCTTCGCGAACGAAACCACTCAGACCAACCCCATGCCGCCCTGCGACGGGAGATTGGAAATGATCAAATCCTTTGGACAAATGGCTGAATCGGTCAATAGCCTAAATAGCCTTATCCAACAGGAAAGGGAAAAGAGTGGCAGTCTTTTATACGAGAATTTTTCTCTCATGCAAAGGAATCAAGAATTAGAAGTCAAAATTGAAAATTTACTGGCATCCCAAAAGCAAAGCGAAGGAAGTCAGTCAACGAGAGCCATAACAATCAGATCCGATCTTATTCAAACTGCAGAAAAGAAACACAAAGAGGCAAACAAAGAGTCTTTGTCAAACAACGAAACTTCCAACAAAGAGAACCAAGAACATGAACAAAAGAATAAAGCAATGAACCGGTTGGATGAGCAGCAACAAACCAGCAACACTGGCAAAACAAGCAATGTGAACAAACGGAAAAATCGCGGGAAAAATCAACCAAATAAGCAGGCAATCAAATCAGGCGGTACCCAACGTGGAAACAGCAAAGCAGAAGCTCAGAACACAGAAAAAATCCAAGTGCTGATAGTTGGCGACTCACAGCTTCGTAATGTGAAAGGGGAGAAATTATCGAATGATAATCGTGATATAGAAATACGATGTAAACCTGGATTGCGAATCGAACAGACAAGCGCACAAGTTGGGAAGACAGATTCAGATGTTATCGTTGTGCATGTTGGAACGAATAATGTGAAGAGCTACTCGCCACAGAAGCTAGCAAATGAGATTGGAAATACACTGGAAAAGATACAGACTGACAACCCCTCTGCAAAAATTGCGTTTTCATCGATATTCAAAAGAAAGGATGACCAGTCGCTTAACACTATAATCCAAAAGGTGAATGATTTAGTTGCCGAAGCACTAGGACTCAAAGGTATGGATTTTATCGAAAATAAGAACATTATTTATAGTAATTTAGCAACTGATGGGCTGCACTTAAACAATGGTGGTGTACGTAGATTTTCAGGCAACCTCAGTAGTTTTGTAAAATATTGCTAGGGGTTATTAAGCTCGCATGATAAAAATATTAGAGCTAAGGAATATCGCGTGAGGAAGAGAAATGGTCTAAAAATTGCTTTCCTAAATATTGTCTCCCTTAGAAAGCACAGGCATGAATTAGAAATCATTCTTAGAGAGAATGAAATTGATATTATCGGCCTAAGTGAAGCGCGTTTGGATAGTACTGTTACTGACCCTATGGTCTCTATAGAAGGGTATAGGATTTTTCGTAACGACAGAGATGCTAACGGAGGAGGCGTTGCCATATATGTTAAGAACAGTCTCCCAGAGCCGAGAATTAAACTCAAGAGTGAGAATCTTGAACTGTTGTCTGTTGAAATATCCCCAGGTCGTGCAAAGCCTTTCCTTCTTGCGTGCTGGTATCGTCCACCAACCTCTGGTGTTGATGATGAGGCATTTGAGAAACTGACAAAGGTTTTGAGCGACTTGGATAAGGATGAACAGGAGATAATATTAGTAGGTGATACAAACTGCGACTTCAAAGACAGCAAAAATACCAATGCAAAGAAACTAAGGCTGGTTTATTCTGAATATCACTTAGAACAAATGATAAAAGATCATACCAGAATTGCCACTACAACAACTGAGACTGGAGAGCAAAAAACAAGCAAAACACTAATAGATCATTTCTCTACCTCCTGCCCAAAGTATATTTTAAAGGCAGATGTTATTAAAACAGGAATGGTTGACCACTATCTGGTGTATGCGATTCGGAAAATCAATGCTTGGAGACTGAAGAAAAAAGAAAGGAAATTTGTTGAGTCTCGCAGCATGAAAAAATATGACAAAACGCTTTTCCGAGTGGATATGCAGCAGATAGATTGGGAATCCATACTTGGCCCATTTGAAGGTGATCCTGCCGGTATGGCAGCCACGTTTCAGGATGTGTTTGAATCAGTTTTGAATCTCCATGCCCCTCTACGCAAGAAAAGGGTACGTAGTGAATATGCCCCTTGGCTCTCTGCTTCTCTTAGAAACCTGATGAAGGAACGTGATAAGGCGAAGCAGATAGCCGAGGGTCAACCAGAGATGTGGCCGAAATATAGGCAACTGCGTAATCAAGTAACAAAAGGGATTCGTATTGCCATTCAGGATTATTATAGTGGGCTAATCAAAGAACACGAGAAAGATCCAAAAAGAATGTGGAAGACAATAAATAAAGTCTTAGATAAAAACACTAACTCAGATATCCCTTCGAGTCTTGAATTCGAAGGAAAACGCTTAACAAGGGAGCCCGATCTTCTTGAAGCATTTAATCATCATTTCACTTCCATAGGCCCTAAACTTGCCCAAAAAATTGAGGTTCGAAGTGATGATGATTGTCTTCAGAACATCACCACTGAATCAAATAATATGATTTTCAGAACTGTTGATGAAAATTACATTTTGGATGCAATTAATCAGCTAAAAAATGGAAAAGCATCAGGACCTGATAAGGTATCGATTACCATCGTAAAAGATGTAAAAGACCTCATTGCGAAACCCTTGAAAATAATCTTTAATAATTCGGTAATGAACGGCGTTTTCCCCGATATCTGGAAACTGGCAAGAGTAACTCCAATCTTCAAATCGGGCGCTAAAAGTGATGCAAACAATTATAGACCGATTTCTGTCATTTCAATTTTCTCCAGGATGCTGGAACGCCTAGTGCATGATCAGCTGTTTGATTTCCTCAAAGCGAATAAAAAGCTTACCTGTAATCAATCAGCTTTTCAAAAACTATGCTCCACCATAACCTCCCTAATCACCAGTACTGATTATTGGTATGAAAATATGGATTCTCGGAAAATTAATTTGACTTTATTTTTGGACCTCAAGAAAGCCTTCGATACAGTTGACCATTCTGTCCTTATGAAAAAGCTTCGTGCGTATGGTATTAGAGGATCTGCAGGGAATTGGTTTGAATCCTATTTAAAGGAGAGAAAACAGTATTGTGCTGCTAACGGACACCGATCAAACATAAAAAACATCACCTGTGATATACCCCAAGGATCTTGCCTTGGTCCTCTCCTCTTTATCATTTACCTCAACGATTTTGAAAAGTGCCTAGAATTTTCGCTAGCTAGTCTCTACGCTGATGACACACAAATCACGGTTGCATCAGATGATATAAAAAAACTAGTACTCGACATGCAACAAGAACTGGTCAATCTCTCTGAGTGGATGAGGATAAACAAATTTAGTCCTAACCCAGCTAAAACAGAATACATGACAATAGGTCACCCCCGTCGAATAAAGCAATTAGAAATCTCGGATGCACTGTTGTTAAATGGCACTGAAATCAAACGGGTACCAAAATCCAAATCTCTCGGAATCATCATAGATCAAAATCTCACATGGGATGAGCAGTTCAAAGCTGTTAGATCCAAAGTTTGCGGTGGTTTATCCGCATTAAAAAGGTTAAAAAATATCATACCGCAATCGCAACTGTGCAGTGTATTCCACGCAATCGTGGAAAGTCATCTTCGCTATGCAGATGTTATTTGGGGGAGTCTCTCAAAAACAAAATTAGATACTCTCCAACGTCTGCATAACAGGGCTCATGCAATAATAGAAAATGCACGCATAAAGGACGAATGGTCATCTAATTGGCTAAGTGTTGAAAATCTTATTCGATTTGATCGTTCTGTGATGGCATATAAGATTCTGAATAAGTTGAGCCCAGAAAGCCTTTGGGACAAGTACCAATATAGATCCGCGTATTCAAAGTATGAAACAAGGAATTGTAAGGATCTCCAAATCCCAAGGCTTAAAACTGAACATGCCAAAAAAGGATTCTACTACTCTGCCTTAAAAGCTTGGAACGATATCCCAGCCAATATCAGAGAAATCCAAACACTAGGGCGCTTCAAAAAAGAACTAAAAGCGCACCTGACGAGCTGAGAATGCTAAGGACAAAGCACTGAAACACGACCCTCTGGAAGAACAGTCCATTTTTTTTTCTTAATTTTATCATAGTATTACTCACTCACATTGTATTAGGTTTTTAAACTGAAGGGGCATCGTGTATAAATAATAATAATGAATGAATGAATGAATGAATGAACTCAAAAAGCTGAATTTGCGCCACTGAATGGTGACCTTTTTCTCCAATCAGCTGTCATAGTGTTTTTTGTGAGAGGAAAGTCTCTGACTTTTTGACAAAATGATCTTTTCATGCAGTATGGTGCATGATCTTCTGTATTTCCCCAGCAGCTCTTCAACTCGTCCATTCTTCATTTCAGGTTCACACACCTTTGCAAAACATCATCCTCTGTCAAGCTTATTTGTTTGTGTTGCATCTTGTTATGGAGGGACAATCATACAAAACTTTCTACTTGCCAGACCAATTATTGTAGCACTCATGAACACAAAAGTTCCAGTGCTTGGAACTATTACATGGTGAGAGATGTTTGCAAACAGCACCATCTACAATTAAAGAGATGCTTGATTTTAATGGAAACCGTGTGAGGTTTTTGGTACAGCCTTCTTGAGCTGAATTTACTTTTGCCCAAGAAAATTGAAAATTCAGTGACCCAAAAGAGTAGCACGTCAGTTTTTCTATAATTGTACTTGTCACAAAGTCCTGAAAACATAACAGCAATTAATTTATCAAAACCTAAAAATTGCTCATTGTACAGGATTTGCTCTTCAAGGTGTTAATCCAATATTCTGCTAATATTTTGTGTCCCAAAATTGGGATTTTAATCATGACTATTTATTCTATGAAGAGGTAGTATCACAAGTTTTTATTTGAAGCCAGTCAACATATCATCTTTGAATCACGAAACATACAGTATTGTAGTTATTGAGTATACAATGTTTGTTCAGTGATGATTCTCTCAAAAAATTATACTTACAGTGGATTCTTTCAATTTCTAGGTATGTGGTGTTCTTTAGCCCTGCTGACGTTTTCTGGAAATTTTGTCAATTGAAGATTGTTAAGGTAAAACAAATAGTACCTGAACTTCAATGGTTTTTATGATAAGTTGAAAACAGCCTTTTGTTATTAAGCCAAATTCAGTTCTTTGGAGGTCAAAGGTTACAGTACTTTGTTATGAACTCCAGATAGAGCTTTCGCTATCAGGTAAGTAAATACTGTAAAAGGAATTCTCTTTTCAAAACTACTGCTTGCTCGATCTCAAGGCAATGATATTGCAACGTACAGTATCAAGGTAATATTGTACACTTTCAAATAGATTTTGAAATTTACCTGACAGAAATCAGCCTGGCCATGCTGAAATTATGATGGATTTTCATGAGAAAATCCCTCCAAGAAACCTTCAAAAGCGGCATTACTGCATGCTCAAATTTTACTAATGCTGTATTTCTGCATATACAGCAGTGACATCCACGTGTTTTAGCTCATGCTATCATTTGGGTTGATGGAGTAATATTCCCCAGTGGTCAAGAGCCCTCCCTGGTGGTGCAAACAGGAATTGTTATATTGACACATCCCCTACAGTAAGTAAATTTCTATTGGCAGAGCTCCATATGTTTGTAAAATTTGCGAAATGAATTGAGTGGCGAAAATTTTTAATGATTCCATCAAACAGCGTGTTTACTGTATGTCATATCCTAAGCAGACGGAAGATCAAGCCAAGGCCGTTTTCTAACTTTTTTTAGCTGTAATGCATTTTTGCTTTTCAATTTTACATCAATTTTTGGGAAAACAATAGAAAGAAACTTATTTCTGCATTTAACTACCAAGTGTGCCTGCAAGATCTTAGCATTTTTGGCATCCAGATATAAGGATGCTTTCGATTTCTTGAGTTTTTTGAATTTTTAAAGACATGAATAAACGTACTACGAATATCCTATCATGAAATTGTTGAAATATCAATACAAAAGCTATTGAGGTTTTAGGCTGTTTCGTTGCAATTGGCTACAAAAAAATTGAATTCAGTTTCATACACTCAGTATGTGTATGATTGTTGCCTCTGTAGAGCATAAGTCTCAAATCTTTGCAAAACTTTTAAATTAAATGTGTAAAATGTTATTACCTTATTCTTTCAACCAAATAGATTGAAGGGAACTTGAGGACGTTTGCCATGATTCCAGAAAGAGCATTTTGATATTATCATTATTTTTAGAGCTATAACATTGTTAACATTTCTGCTGGTTTTGAAACTGTGACGTCATCAAAATGCTACATCGTAAGCCATAAAAGCTACGGACATTTGCTTGCTACCATCTTGTAGATCGTCAAAAACTGAGTATTTTTTGTGTTGGTCATTTTGACTTTCCTCAATCAGTTTACAATTTATGGTGCTTTTAATTTTTTTCAAAGCTTCTGATACCCACTCTCGTACATCCTTTCATAAATCTTAAAGTTAAAACGCTGTAATCCTGTAATTCGAAGAATAATGATGATATCGCAAATGGTCTAACTGGGATTGAGGCAAACGACCTGAAGTATCATTCGATCTGTTCAGTTGAAAGAATTAGGCAACAACATTTTACACTCAATTTTAAATTTTTGCAAAGATTTGAGCCCTACTGTATGTTCTTCTGTAGTATTCTTCCATATTCAAAGACTTCAAACCCAGTAAAGCTCTTTACATGACAGCAGTCAATTGATACAATATACAGTATGCATCTCTCTTTCAGGGTCTTTTGATTGTTCTAAAAGAAGTTCATCGTTTGAGGCAAATAATAAGTGGAGTTGATATTGCTAAATCTTTGTACACAGACTCATGGATTATTATCATCATCATTGGAGCTGTCCGAGGTGCGTAGTTAAAGAAATTAAATGCCAAAAATGTGTTGCAGGTTCACAAGGTACTAGAGCTAAGGTTGTTGTTGTTATCCAATCAAAATTTGATTCCCCTGTCGCCACGTGGACTTTCAACTTGATCAAATCATATTAATAATCGTACTATTGAAGTTTCATTTGCATCGCTGCTGGATTCTGTTCATGGCTCTTTCGCTGTAGACGTCAAAATCCATTACACATTCTTTTTATAAGAAACTGGTTCATAAAAAACTAGTACTAAGATGGTCAAAATTTTGAGAAACTGTAGTTCTATGCCTGAGAAGCATCAAGAAACTTTTAAAAGTCAAAAGCATGAATATTATAGCAAATATATCGTTGAACCTTTGTTCTTGAGTACTTGTATTTGAGTACCTAAAGCATTTGTGTTGTCAACATGACAGAACACTTTTTACTATGTTTTAAATGTCAAGAAACATATCTGCAGCAGTGTTAGCGACCACATTGATAATTCTGCATTCAAAAATAAGAAACCATCTTAGAAACTTATAGTGCTAAAATTGACAAAATTTCATGTTATATTAAGGATCTTTTAGTACTATGGCCTGATCCTATCGGATGAGCCAGAAAAAAGTTCCCACTTTTGAAAATTCATAGCATCAAGAGTTTTTCGCAAATTTGAATAATTTACACTCTAGTTAAGAGCCAATAGATCGAAGTACTTATATGATTTTCCTTGCCTTCTTACGAACACTTGAAATGTAGGTAATTCAACTTTAAAAAAATTTTATGCTTGCAAAATGACTGAAAAAGGGCCTGTGACATTGATCAAATTATAATGGACTCCTCACGAAGAACAATGAAGAAAATACCGTTTCTCGTGGGTGAGAGGTATCCACGGCACATTCATTGCCATGGGACTGAAAATCTTGGGTATTTGTTTGAAAATTGATGTCTAATAACGTTTGAGAGAGGTGAAATGCCCATTGCGTATTGTTCTGTGTGAAGAGAATCCTTGCAATTTGATCAAAGTTTAGGGCTCTTTTTCCAGTCATTTTTCAACTTTGAAATTTTTGCAATGTTAAATTTACCGATACTTCTAGTGCCGGTATGACACCGAGAAAAATCACAAAAATACTTCAATCCTTCAGCTTTTAGCTCAAATTTGAATCAAATCTGTGAAGCTCTCTTGGTGCTATGAATTGTCAAAAGTGGGAACTGTGTCTGGCTCACCCGGTACTTTCTTATACAAAACGTGTACCCCATGGAGGTACAGTAACCCAACAATACAATTTCAGTTGCATTTCTCAGTATATCCAGACGTGAAGCGGAGTCGATAAATCGTAAATAAAGACATCATTTGTGGTGAGCATCTCATCTTTTTGCAGGTAGTGGTGCCAAGTTCCTCATGAAGCCGCTGGATCACTTTATTAGAGGAGAAGTCATCAGCTCAAACGAGTTGCTAGCCCCACAGTTGTAAGTAGATTCTTAACTTTGGGCTCTTTACTCCATGATAATGCTAGCATTTCTACAGAGTTATTGTTCAGGATACTATCAGTGATAGTCTTTTGGATTTTCCCCAGAAGAGCTAGTCCCCCGTCTAAGTGCTTTGGATTCTGCGCAGTAGCGATTGCAGGGTCATCGTCCGCCAATTTTTTTCGCTCATCCCATTGATCAGCGAGCCAATCAGAGTTAACGTCTTTTCGATTGTGTTTTGCTAAAAAGGGAGTTCGCAGTATCCGGAACAAATTATGAGCAGACTTACAGTACATGGTCTTGAAAACAATTTGGTACACAGATTTTGTTTGTAGTGCATTGTGCCAAGGTGAAGACGATTGTTGGAACGATTGAAGATTGCTATGTCATAGCTAGCTGAAAAGACAGTGCTTAGAAGATCATTTTAGAGAACTGAATCTCGAAGTATGAACGAGTTAGAATAAAAGCGACGTTTTGATAAAACGTTTGACTTTTTACATTTTCAAAGACATATTTCGATCGATTTTCAGTCTTCTTTAGTCGAGGAAGATTAATCTGAAGTACACAAAGAGAGCTGTGAAATGTTGTTGAGAGAAAGTTGTGCTAGTTTATTGTTAGACTTGATGACAGAAAATTTTGTTGTTGCTAACATCTAAATTATTGCAACTGAAATTGATGTCCAACGTAATAACATCGATTTGCAAATTGTTACAGCTTTAACATGAAATTCAAGTCTTTGTTGTTATGTTGGCGACCTAATATTTGCTTACAAATTCTACAAGTACAAACTGACCATGCCAAAATGAGCTTTCTGTAGAAGCTATAACCGCCTTTAACCTGGGCTTGCTACAAGACTCTCGTTTTCTCCCTTGTCAGCACCAGACGTGGAAAATGCAATCCTCACCCATTGTTCTGCTCTGCATTCATCTTCCGTATGTTTTAGTAGAAAGAGACAAGAGAAAGATTTGTACGAAGCCCACCTTCAGCCTCATGCTGCACCGGGTTGCCGCCACTTCTGTTTAGGAAAGACTGAAAAAATTTATCTTCCTTTTTTCAGCTCGACAAAGTCATCAGTGATGATCAGTGCCTTATTATGCAATGATGCTGTCAACTTCATTGATATACCAATAACAAGACAAGCTTTGTTGGTTTGCATCTTGGCCTACATGATGTGCTTCCAACTTTCCTTCTTGCTCACGAACATCAAAGACCCGTACATCTATTTGGAAGACATAGCATCATATCTTATTCTCACTTTACCTGCAGAACTTCTTTCAGAAGCAAAGAAAACAAAGACTGACTAAATTTTGCAAATCTTCGTCATGAAGAAAAAATAGCACATGAACTGCATAATTATTTTATCACATAATCACCTTTGACTTGAGAGGTATTTTAGTACAATTTAAGTCAATATATATTTCATAAGTAAAGTAAATTTTCTCCCTTTAACATTATAGGTTTATTAAGTACACCAGGCAGAATCTTTCTTGACAGCTATTCTTGGCAAGAACACACTATGAACGGTTTCTTCAGTTACGAGATCAAGGCTTTATGTCCAACAGTGGTATTTTGCGAACGAGCACAATTTTACACAATAACAGGTCGCTCAGCCGTGACTTTCTTTTCATTTCAAACAATATTCTCGCGAGCTCCATGGAAATAAGGCTCAACGGTTTAGTCAAAGAGAAAATACGTTCTTACGTGAACTATAGCTCTTCTCGTAGATCTGGCACTTAGTTCTAGACCCAGGCAGAACATTAATATTAGGGTAAGATTACTACTGGATCCATTAAGGCAGCAGTTAAAAAACCTTGTTTTCCACATCCGTTAGATGGAATTTATCATACAAGGGTTGCTTGGAGGGTCCCTTGTAAATCAACTACTGTATTTCGCTGAAGGGTCCTTTCTTAAAAATATGAAAGTACCCAAGAAACCATATGTTATTCAAATAAGAATTTCATGAAGAAAATCACGAAGAATACGACAGAAATATCATCATTTGAATATTTAAAAGCGAAAATAATTTATTTGACGTTTTTCTACATAAATCGACGACACTGGTGGAAGTCTCTCTGCACATACCTCATCTCTAGCTAATTAAAGGGAATCGACATAGTTAAAAGCTGGCCCGGGCCAGGTTATAAATATAATCTATTCAATTTGATAACTTCAACACTGGTGGCTTCATTATGGAGCCAAGGAAACAATGAATGCGTAGGCGTTTTCTATAGCCTATTTATAGGGACTACGAGATATTGCTATGTCTATTCCCTTTAAAACATCATTAGTTTACTTTACTGTCGTTGGTATTTGTTCAAAATATCCATTTTTTGTGTTGCCTACTAACACAAAGATTTCTGGCACTATTGTCAAAGAGTTTTCACAAAAGTGTTTTTATTTTGTCACAGTGACATTAAACCCTTTTTTGACATTCAATTCACTTGCAGATGTAGCAGATGGCTATTGTTGTCACAAAGAGTGTGAATGAATTATTTTATGGATCGCATGAAGTCTTGCTTCTAGTGTAATGCTTTTGGCTTTTTGCGTTGTCGAAAATTTTGTTTTGTTGCAAACATCATTACCTCAAAATTAGTTCACTAGTCCCCTCCTTATATTTCAAGTATGACATACTAATCCCCATATTCCGGTGCAAAATGCGAGATTCAGCTTTTTGATCGTGAATTTGTCATTTAAGATTCTTTCTTGCAGCCTTATTTCAAATAATTTGGCTGTCGCAGTTTTTCGGTGATAGTATCTGTTAAAACAAAACAGGACCAAACAAAAAATATTATGGATTTGGGGAGTGATAATTTAGATCACTACAATACAAGCTGTCTTCATACAAATCTCTGTCATATCCAGAATAGAAAATCTACAAAGCTGTCACCACATTGCCTACAATAACCAGAATAACATTTCATATTCTATCTGCTTGTTTACATTAGATCTACCAAATACTTTCTGCACATTTCGGCATATCTGTCAAGTGATTCTGATTTTTTCCCTTCAATTTTTCCAAGATCATCCCATTCTCTCAGTTTGATAATCGCCTTGAAATTCTTCAACTTTTCAAACTCTGCAGCTTCTTCTGCACCCATGGGACCCCCTTGATGAATCAATGTTTGTTTTGATGCATCTGATAGCTGATCATGATACCCTTCTCTTTTGTGCACCAAATACCTCTTTGCATTGACGTGATGCTTCACCAGTTCGCACAGTGTTTCTGGAAACCCAAGATCTGCTAGATATTTAGCTCCAATGACGTCATGTCTCTTGGTACCAATCCCCTTTGCCATAGCTTCCAGCTGATTTGCAAGGCCTAAAAGATGGCCTATGTCGTGAAACAAAGCTCCAAGGATGACTTCGTCTGAGTAACCACTCTGCTCTGCAAGCATTGCACATTGTATCATGTGTTCTTGTTGCGTCACATCTTCTCCTAGATAATTGTTAGCTCCATGATTCCGGTACAAATCGAAAATCTTTGTGGTGATCTCGTCAGCTTTGTCAGGCTTCATCATGCTCTTCTGTTGAAATTCTCAAATTCTACCAAAGCTGTTAGATGCAGCCATGCACCAGGCGGATGAATCTACTGAAAGGGCAATAATTTTTTATGAACTTTGGCTGACATGGGGCAACTTTCAAGCAGTAGATTCACTCATGTGACTTCGTTTTTTGCGCTGACTCAGCCACTTCCGCATAAATAAAGCAGTAGTTTATTTTTCTGCTATTTCTGCAGTCTCGCCTTCCAATAGAGGTTGTTATAGAACAATGCATTGCGAAATCTGAATATGTTTACTTCGAAACAAAATGGCGCGGAGTTAGCATCAACAAGAGAAGAACCAAGCAAGCAACGGAAGAAGATGGAATTACTCAAGCTGGCAGTAGTGATACTCCTCTGTGATCTTATAGAATGTCGGTCGTGTACGTATGTGCGAAAGCTTGGAATCCAGCATCAGAAACAATGATGCTTAAAACTTTTAATAAAAGCATAAAGGAACTTTGACGTGTTTTGGCCAAAATTTGTGGAAGTTTATTCCTGCAAAATTGCCTAAAATGTGAAACTCACAAAAATTTGTTCTTGCAAAATTCCTATAGTTTAGAATTAGATATTTGTTTCATCAAGTATTGATATTTTTTCTCTTGCTATTCAAATAAATGATCTTTTTTGACAAAAACCTTTTCAAACTATATGCTGCCAACAAGCATAAGGTTAAGGAAGATTCAAAAGGACTCCTTGAAAAGTCACAGAGGATTTGAGATGTTACAAAATTTGATGAGGGACCTAGTTTTTGAGAGTTTATTCCCACAAAATCTCTTATTCTGGCTGATTTGTGAAAGTTATTCCAAAAACCTTGTGGCTTTTCCAACTTGCAAAAAAGTTTCTTCCCTTTAAAGTAGATCATATTTCAATTTGCCCTTGTCCTGCCTATAACTATGATGTCATATTCCCTTTTTTCTTGATCCCCTAGCCTTGTTACAAGAACTGTCACTGAATGAAGTTGAACACCTGGTGTTGCATAGACAATGGGACAACCCATTTTGTGTCATATTCTTGCAGAAAAATAGAGGTACAATCATTGTAACACATGAAATGATGAATGGTGATTGATCTTTTAAAATAGGCCAAATACCTTGAAAGGTTTAATGGCATTGAAACAGAATAAACAGATATTTTGTGTGCCTCTTGTGCTTCCAAGTTTGTTGCTTTTTTCATCACCACTTTATGTTATTGCATTTACCTAATTTTAGATCTTGTTAGCCTAAGATAAATGCATGAAGTGAAATATTTGACCCAGATTGGAACATCTGACATGTGGAGGTTATTAATCCCCCCACACTCTTTCATGCTATCCACACTGCCATACATATGTGTCATCTCCTTGATAAGCAACTTTCATCTGCATAGTTGGATAATTTGGAACCAGGATTGCGTTTTTACTCGTATTGCATGTTAGTTGTTCTTTGCTGATATGTGCAGCACATTTTTGGTTCAAGTTTGCATACAGCCTATGTAATTTCTATCACTGTTTGAAAATCCCCTGCACAATTTTCAAACCTTCCAATCTGGTATTCGATTACAGCTTGTTGACTTTTTAAAATTTTCTGAATCATTAATTAACAAATGAAATGCTAACTGTATAAATTTGTTGATAAAAACTCTTTCATCAGATAAAGCAGGAATACATTCTAACCAGACAGAGGTTGAAAGATACTTGAAGATGGAAAATTCTCTGATTGCTGCTAAAAAGAAGAAATGTTTTAAAAGATGGAGTTTTCCAAAAATGTATATTGATGAGGTAAAGTTATCAAGTTTGTACTCTGAACAGAATGTTTCATAATGTGATGATGGTCAATTCAAAACAGCAAATAGTTCATTTTGCTATTCCCAAGGGGCATGTCACTCTATAGAAGTCTTGCATGCCATTGGAATCCTTGTGATTCCAAAAGTCCTAAAGTCCTTGGAAATTTTAAGAAATCTGGTACTTTTTTCAAATAGTGATGCACCCAACCAGTTGTTGCTAAAATGATTTTTCATTTAGTGAATCAGATTTGTTATAATTCCAATTATAATGGATTTGTCCTTCTAAGCAAAACAAACTATGCCTGGAACTATCAGCGAATTCAAATGGTTTCAAAAGACAATTATTGGTAGATAATCTAACATACAGACTGCCAAAACTGGAAAATCTTGTCAATAATTATGTTCAAAATCACAAGGATTTTTCATATTTCAAAATTTTTTGGGGATTGTAACATCAGAAAATTGCAAGATCATCAAACCAAATCAACTGAAAGATTTCTGCTAACCACTGGATTGCTCGCCTCTGTGAATTACAGTATGTCACGCTAGCGAACCTATACGCACTACTGTGGTGGATACGCCATACAGAGGTGGGGTATTATGCTTGATGTGGTGGATACGCCATGCCATACAGAGGCGGAGCATAATGCCCCACCACGTAAGCTGATTTATTGATTAATGGTCGGATTAAGTGATTGATTGAATATCGTTTCTTCTACAGAATCATGTTTCTACAAGAATAACAATACCACCTTCTGTTTATGCATTAAGATGTTACATTGGCACAGCTACACATTCTGACTATAACTGGGAAACTAGTGCCAGAAAGTGGCTCAAGAAAATTGTAAGAAAATACTTTATTTGTCCTACTTGATTGCTCTTCAAACCAATGATTTTTGTATAGTGGAGGTGTTATGCATTCTGGTTCCTTCTAAATGTGGCTCATCGTCATTTTTACACACTTGGCAACTATAACTTATATCGAAAGCCTTTTTTTGCAGCGTTTGATAACATATAACTTATATCGAGAGCCTTTTTTTGCAGCGTTATAAGAGGGCTTGAGCGAGGCCATGTTTCCTTTACCTGTTCCTGAGACTTTTGAATTCTCGAGTTTTAACAATTTCATGAAGAACTATGCCATTTCTCAACAAGAGGACCTGATATGACAATATATTATTCCATTTGTTTTTTAATACACTTCATCTAAAAACTCACAATACATATTACTTAGGCCCCGTCCACACGTATCCGGATATTTTTGAAAACGCATCTTTTTTTATCCGTTTTCAAAAAGATTCGCGTCCACACGAGGAGCGTTTTCGAAAATATCCCCGTCCACACGAAGACGCTACTCCATTCAAACTCCTCTGTTCGAACTTTAACGAAAGAAAGCAAACAATCAAAATGCCCTTGCGTGATCCCCGAAGATCCTTGCGCATGCTCTGATACGTCGTAAATCGATGCTGTGACGTCAGCGTTTTCGAAAAGCTCCGTTTTCACCCGTCCATACGACAACATGAAAACGGCGTTTCCAAAAAGATCCACTCTGGAGAGCGTTTTCGAAAAGCTTCGTTTTTGGTGACCGAAAACGCCGTCTCCGTGTGGACGCTAACCCAAAACGGATAAAAAAAGATGCGTTTTCAAAAGTATCCGGATACGTGTGGACGGGGCCGTAATAACACTACTTACAAAATACTATAGTACTAGAACAATACCATTTGGAGCAAAAACTACGACTACCTCATAGCAACATAAAACTGGAAACACGAACATAACATGTGACAACTTGAAAGACAAAGATAGTACATAAATTACACGTAACTGCTAACACATAACTATTACAAAAAAAAGAGCGTTTAAAGGGGACTTAGTGGTTGTATGGATTATAACTGAGATCTAAATTTGTAATCAAAACGGCTAGTTTCAAAAGTCTTTGTTGCCACACTATAAAATCTGCATTTAAAACTCGTTTGAAAGATCGTTATGTCCAAGTGGTCGTAATAAAGCGGAGACTCCAGCGAGAAAATCTTTACATGGTACCAAAATGAGTCTGTTTAAGATCATACTCAACGGAAAGAGTGTAATTGTTTTGTTAGGAATTTGGCTGATTTTAAGGGAAACACAATCGTAAAGCCAGATGGGTATATTATGATATTTTTCGTAGAAATAGGGTTTCGGACCTGCTTCAAATTAGCTTGTTAAAGTCGCCAAGTTGGTTAAAGTCATTGGGAACAAATGACTCAAGAGAACCAAACTGATTGCATAAGAGTGATGAAAATGGTGAGCCTACTTTTGCAACTACACTCCTAAAGTTCAGTCTCTTGGTTTGCTATTGCTTGGTTTGTTTGGTTTGCTCCGATGAATCCAATGGTTCTATTTTCTATTCTTTCCAACGTGTTTTTGCATTGTAGCCCCATCAGTCTAAGGGGACTGTTTTAGGGGGGCTGAGGTGTGTTATCTTAACTAAACTTTTAAATGACTTGTATATAAGAAAGTATACACTTGTTCTAGAGATATACATATGAGAATAGGATTCACGTGCTTCAAAATGGAGATATAGAAAAAGTAATTCAAGAACACGTTTCTGCTGATGTCTTCATTGTTGTAATCCCTGGGAGAGACTTTTTTGAAGTCATTGAACAAAGTCTCCATGAGGTATGGTTTTAATTTCGCTTTGTGAGGATCTTTGGCTGATAGCTTTTTCAATAGACCTTTTAGCTATTCTACAAAAGAGTCTGGATCGAGCGATATTTTTATACATTTTTATAAGAAAGGTTCCACAGAGTGACGTTAATGCTTTCTTCACTATTGTGCACATTCGAAAATTCTAAAAAATTAATAAAGATATCGTTCAATTCAGATTCTCTTTTTAGAATCGCTAAAAGGCCTATTGTATCAGATAGTTCTCTTTCTGATTTGAGATTTGTTTTCTTCTATAATATGTAAATAAGTAACTGGTAAGTAACTCGTAAAGTCAGAAGACGTTCTTTGCGTTGAACTGGTGATTATTTGGCAGTCAACGATCATTCAAGGGTAGAGAAGTAAGTAAAGCTTGGTTTCCATATGGTCGCAAGGATTGCTGGTGACGCAAGGGTCGCACAACTTTGTGACCAGCGATCGTTGCGTCGAAATGGAAACTGCCTTGTTCAGTTTGCCAGCGATCCTTGCGTTTGAGAAAATTTTCTTTCTCTGCGATTGCAGCGATCCTTGCGTCAAAGAGATGCCGACTGAGCAGGAATTTAAAGCCTGGTTTCCATATGATCGCAAGGATCGCAAGCGACGCAAGAATCGCTGAAAATAGTGACTTGCGATCCTTGCGATCCTTGCGTCTTAATGGAAACTGCTTTCAAAATTTGCTGCGATCCTTGCGATCCTTGAGATCCTTGCGATTTGAGTTGGAAAAAATTCTATCTCTGCGATTCTTGCGATCCTTGCGATCCTCAAGAGATTTTTTAATGGAAACCGTTTGTTTCAAAACTTGGTGATTGTTGCGCCAGTTTTTCATCCGAGATGTTCAATAAAGCCTCGCTTTGGCCACACTGGCCTCACTTTCACAGATTCTCGTATGATTTGGTGCGTCGTGCTTCAAATTGTTGCCATTCTTGCGATCAAATGGAAACCTCTTTGTCGCAAGAATCGCAAGAATCGCAACGATCGCAAGTCACAATCTTGAGCGATCCTTGCGTCGCCTGCGATCCTTGTGATCATATGGAAACCAGGCTTAAGTGATCAAGGCCTCTCTTTCCAAAGATATTTCTTTGCTATCTTTTACCGCCATTGTGAGAATTGGATTTGGCGGCAAAGTTCTAAGAAATGTGCGATCGTTGTAATAAATGGAAACAACATGATGCAAGGATCGCTGAGAGTTGCCTGTCGCAAATTTGTGCGATCCTTGCGTCACCAGCGATCCTTGCGATCATATAGAAACCACGCCTAAGCCGAGAGATACTGTTTCCTGTGCATGAATATGATATGTATGTGGTAAACTGTAATTATTTTATTATTTGCATATATAAATTTTTTAATGAGCTTTACACTAATTTTTGAATGAGCTTTCTCGCTGACAGATTTATTGTATACTTTACCAAAGATCAGTTGAGCGGCGTTAGAGCTTCCTTTCCTATTGTGCACATTGAAAAATTCTACAAAATTTAGAAAATTATCGTTCTATTCAGATGAAAATCAGATGCTGTTTTGGAAAAGCTTAAAGTTCCATCATGTTTTTTCCGCAGGTCAGAGAAAATTGTCAGGCATTCTGCCATGTTTGCGTTGCTCCACCAGAAACTCATCAAGAAAGGTGACAAATTATGTATCTCAAGAACCAAGTTCCTTCTTTAATATTAGTAGCACGACGAGCATTTTGAGGATCATTTCCGAAGACGAAAAACAAACAAACAACAAATCAGTGTAGAGTCGAAATTCCAATATTAATGTGACAAATCCATGTTTAGCTGTGCAGATATAAATGATGTCAATTCGACTACGCCATATTTTGCTTATATGGACGTTTCGAGACAGCTTGTCTCATCCTTAGCGAAGCTTTTCCCTTACTCCTCCGCAACATCAGTAAAGTCTGTGCGCAGCTATCTCATCCTCAGCTGAATAAAACATAAGCAAAACATGGCCGAGTATGCCTGCCCATATGTAGCAAAATTCAAACCACGAAATTTTCAGTTCAATATACAATTTATTCATTCAATGCAAACCTATCTAGGTAATTTGGTGCAAAAATTTTATTCAATTCAAACATATTTTGACATATTTTGAAAAGAATTCATTCAAACCTTTGAACGAATTCATTCAAACCTTTGAACAATTTCATTCAAACCTTTGAACAATTTCATTCAAACCTTTGAACGAATTCATTCAAACCTTTGAACCATTTCATTCAAACCTTTGAACGAATTCATTCAAACCTTTGAGCGAATTCATTCAAACCTTTGAACGAATTCATTCAAACCTTTGAACCATTTCATTCAAACGTTTTTGTTAACGTCTCTTGATCCATCCTCCAGACTGTCCCTCCCCCTTCACCAGTGGTGTAGAGCTAGATTAATAACTAGGGGGGCTCAGGTAGATAGCTGCTGAGGGGATACGGAGGTATGACCCACTAAAAAACTTTGAGATTGCTGCTACCCTCCTGGAAATACTGTTTTACATCATCAACCCTTTGGAGTTATACACTTATTCGCCTGAAATTATTTCTCTGTATTTCAGGCATCAATACTTGACCATATAGCGACCATTGTTTTCCAAAATAATGCAAACTAGATATCATTCGACAGAGTTAAGCGAGCGGCGATGTTGCAGGGTACTTGCCTCCTTTTCCAACAACTTGGACACTTCTCTCAACATTTCTACTGCTCGATTCACCCCCGCCATTTTTGCAAAGAAAGTAACTGCGTAGCACGAGGTCTTGGTAGGGGGACTGGGCCGAGGTTGGCGAAGATTTGAACAGTTCAGGTTTGAATGGAATGGTTCAAAGGTTTGAATGAAATGGTTCAAAGGTTTGAATGAAATGGTTCAAAGGTTTGAATGAAATGGTTCAAAGGTTTGAATGAAATTGTTCAAAGGTTTGAATGAAATTGTTCAAAGGTTTGAATGAAATTGTTCAAAGGTTTGAATGAATTCGTTCAAAGGTTTGAATGAAATGGTTCAAAGGTTTGAATGAAATTGTTCAAAGGTTTGAATGAAATTGTTCAAAGGTTTGAATGAAATGGTTCAAAGGTTTGAATGAAATTGTTCAAAGGTTTGAATGAAATTGTTCAAAGGTTTGAATGAAATTGTTCAAAGGTTTGAATGAAATTGTTCAAAGGTTTGAATGAAATTGTTCAAAGGTTTGAATGAAATTGTTCAAAGGTTTGAATGAATTCGTTCAAAGGTTTGAATGAAATGGTTCAAAGGTTTGAATGAAATGGTTCAAAGGTTTGAATGAAATGGTTCAAAGGTTTGAATGAAATGGTTCAAAGGTTTGAATGAAATGGTTCAAAGGTTTGAATGAAATTGTTCAAAGGTTTGAATGAATTCGTTCAAAGGTTTGAATGAAATTGTTCAAAGGTTTGAATGAATTCGTTCAAAGGTTTGAATGAAATGGTTCAAAGGTTTGAATGAAATTGTTCAAAGGTTTGAATGAAATTGTTCAAAGGTTTGAATGAAATTGTTCAAAGGTTTGAATGAATTCGTTCAAAGGTTTGAATGAAATGGTTCAAAGGTTTGAATGAAATGGTTCAAAGGTTTGAATGAAATGGTTCAAAGGTTTGAATGAATTCGTTCAAAGGTTTGAATGAATTCGCTCAAAGGTTTGAATGAATTCGTTCAAAGGTTTGAATGAAATGGTTCAAAGGTTTGAATGAATTCGTTCAAAGGTTTGAATGAATTCGCTCAAAGGTTTGAATGAATTCGTTCAAAGGTTTGAATGAAATGGTTCAAAGGTTTGAATGAATTCGTTCAAAGGTTTGAATGAAATGGTTCAAAGGTTTGAATGAAATGGTTCAAAGGTTTGAATGAAATGGTTCAAAGGTTTGAATGAAATGGTTCAAAGGTTTGAATGAAATTGTTCAAAGGTTTGAATGAATTCGTTCAAAGGTTTGAATGAATTCTTTTCAAAATATGTCAAAATATGTTTGAATTGAATAAAATTTTTGCACCAAATTACCTAGATAGGTTTGCATTGAATGAATAAATTGTATATTGAACTGAAAATTTCGTGGTTTGAATTTTGCTACACATGGGCAGGCATAGCCGAGTCGAATTCAAATCATTCATATCTAAACATCGATTTGTCTCTTTGATATTGGAATGTCGACTCTACACTGGTTTGCTAGTTTGTTTTTTTTTTCTTCTGAAATGATCCTCAAAATGCTCGTAGTGGTACTGATGTTTAATTTCATGATAAAGCTGCGTTTTCCAACCAATGTTTGAATTTTATTCGTTTTCAAACATTCTTAATCATTTGAGGCCTCCTTGCGGGTAAACCGTCTTCGAAGCAATTTGCAAAGATCTTTGTTCAAAGATCAGTTTTGTTCTCTTCAAGAAGAAATAGAAACAAGCTGAGATAAAACTATTCCTGATCGTGGTCTTCAGAATTTTAAGTTTTTGCTATTCTGGCAAGTTAATGCTTGAGATCTTCAAATTTTCAAGAGCATTTCTTGATTATGGTCTGTCCTAAATGAGCTTTCACACGAAAATGCCCGCAGTTAAACACAAGTAAAGAATTCTTCATGACCAGTTTGTGTTATCAAAAATCTTACGTGACATCTATATTGAGATAGACTTCAGACGAATGCAAAGAAATTTGAAATTCCATCCTATTTACTCTGATTTGTTTCTCTGCTTTAGATTCCTTGAAGAGAAGTTTGGAATAACAACCTTTCCTACTGCGCTTATATTTCACCGAAATCGTGAGTCATTCTTTACATTCTTATCCTTACTTTGATGACCAGAAAGTTCCAGTAAGAAATTCTTGTGGAAAAACCCTAAAATTTATGAGCCTGTCTACAAAGTAGAATTGAATGCAACACTAGATATCCACGGATTTGGAGTTCTTTCTTTGCGCTAATGAGCCAATTCAATTTCAATTCAATTCAATTTTATTCGTAAAATACAAGTTACTACAAAATGAGAACTTGTTTAAATGCTTGTATTTTACGCGACCCAAGAAAAGCAAAGCTTATCTAGCTTGGGCCGCTAAAGTAAAGTTTTAAAATACAATATATGCTAAACAACTATAATCAATAAACTATAAGATTAATAAAGCCCGCCGCACACGGCGAGGAAAATGCTCAGCAAAGTGGCATGAATGTCATTTTGCTCAGCAAAATTCTCGCCGTGTGCGGATGATTTTTGCTGAGAAAATATTCATTTGTGCAGCTGAGGAAAATATCTATCGTGTTTGATAATTTCTGCCATTCGTGCCAAAATTCTCACCGTCTGCGGTATCACTGAGAATTTTGCTCACTGCCTTGGCTGATCACGTGTTCATGTTGCCATGGCATCGACCAAAGGTCACAGGATTAGATCATGGACACGTGATCAGCCAAGGCAGTGAGCAAAATTCTCAGTGATACCGCAGACGGTGAGAATTTTGGCACGAATGGCAGAAATTATCAAGCACGATAGATATTTTCCTCAGCTGCACAAATGAATATTTTCTCAGCAAAAATCATCCGCACACGGCGAGAATTTTCCTGAGCAAAATGACATTCATGCCACTTTGCTGAGCATTTTCCTCGCCGTGTGCGGCGGGCTTAAGGATAGCAGATACCAACCCATCCATTGGTATCTGTTTGCTTCAGATTACAGTGCAAATTTTCTTCTCTTTGCTACGTTAGATAAATGAAGACGCGCATATATCAAAAGATCATGAATCATGTCTGCAAAAACTCATCATTAACACTAAATTCTGTCCATTATAGGAAGAGGCACTACTCCAACGTTGAAAGAAAGGGTTGAAGGTGTACACTTATTCTGCAAGGAGCATATATTACTGAGGATCATTACTATGCGATCAAAGACAACTTCTCTTTCCATGGTAAGAATCTTCACTTTATTTGGTTTTGAATTTATTAGTTGGATGTAATTTACTGCGATTTCCTCGATAGGCTTTTCCTGACCCAGATCCTAAGTTCAGCAATTGGAATTATAGGCAGAAAGCCTTCTTGATATAATTACGATTTTGTAGTCTGATTTGATTAATAGTTGTTTAATATGCTTCTTTCGCGGACGGACTGGCCAGTCAGGCTACCGTGTTGGAGCCCAAGCGGCCACCGTCAATAAGGCCTCCCCTTGGCCATTGCTATCCTTGAAGAAAAAATATTTCAGGCAGTTAATTCTGGATTAACTTTAGAAATTGACTACAGAAGTTTGCAACTACAGCCATTGACGGAACTGATAAAGCTCAGATCCAAGGATATTTGAGCAGCATGCATAGAACTTGGACCATTCTCATTTGACACCATTCCTTACTAAAGCATATACCGTTCCCGATAATTCGTGCGAGGAACATTTTCCCGAAACTTAAAAGGTTGCAAATTATCAATTTTTGATCGAAGTCTTATTCACATGGTAACGGAAATTGTCTTTACTAAATGTGCATACACCGTTCCTGTTGCTACACGAAAAGGATATTGTCCCTCTTCCTAAAAAAGTTACAACTTTCTGTTTTTTTGTAGAATTCTTACTCATACAGTAACGAGAACGGTGTATACATCGTTTCTGTTGCTGCATGAGGAAGACAAATTTTCCCTTGACCTAAAGAAGTTTCAAATCTTTGCGTTTTTGGTAGAATTCTTACTCGCCCAGTAATGGGAAGGGTGTATACTAAATCTGGATGCTTAAATTCCTGTTAGTTTACGAGAAGCGTATCGACAGAAATGGAAAAATCCTGTGGTACCCAATTCTGCTAGCAGTGTCCCTGCTCCTTTTAGATTGTAAGTGGTGATTTTGTCGTAGGGTCCCTTGAAAACTTGCTAATGCTGAAGGGCAACCCTCCTGAAATGAAATAATTATCAAGGATAGATAAGAAATATTAATGTCTTTTCGTTGAGATATGTTTTCAAACAGTTTTATCGACCAAAACATTGCATATTATCGTAATGGTTTATTCTTGAAAAAGAATTAGATTTTTGCTGCTATCATTGGGTTAAGGAAAAATGGCTCAAGAATTACGTTTGAAAAGCTAAGTTTGATTCGTTTTGTTATGAAAATAAATTCTAAGTACTTGTAAAGAAAGCAATCATTTTCACACCCAAGGCCGAATGAAGAGGTTGCAAAAGAATTGCGAAGAAGAATGTGGCTTCTTGCTTTGAAAGAATGCCAACTCTAGACTGATTACAATTCGTCGTAGATTTCACTCATTTTTTTATATATTTGATTGCGAGCAATTCAGTTCAGTAGATAGCAGGTAAAATGATTCAGTTAAATATACCGGGTGAGCCAGAAAAAAGTTCCCACTTTTGAAAATTCATAACACCAAGGCTACTTCACGGATTTGAATCATTCAAATTCTAGTTAAAAGCCGAAAGATCAAAGTAATTTTGTCATTTTTCTTGCTATCCTGCCAGCACTACAAATATAGGTAAATTCAACTTTACAAAAATTTCATGGTTGATTGATTACTGAAAAATGGCCCAAAACATCGATCAATGCATAAATGACCTCTCGCACAGAATAATGAAGGAAATGCAACTTCTCATGGGTGAAAGATATCCTCTAGGCATTAATTTCCTTTGCATTGAAAATCTTTCGTATTTGTTTGAAAATCGGTGTCTTATAACTCTTGAGGGAGGTGAAACGCCCATGGCCTATTGTTCGATTTGAATAGAATCCTTACGATTTGATCAATGTTTTAGGCCCTTTTTCCGTCATTTTGCAACCATGAAATTTTAATAAAGTTGAATTTACCAATACTTCTAGTGCTGGTAGGATAGCGAGAAAAATCACAAAAATACTTTGATCTTTCAGCTTATAACTAGAACTTGAATGATTCAAATCCGTGAAGTAGTCTTGGTGTTATGAATTTTCAAAAGTGGGAACTTTTTTCTGGCTCACCCGGTATAAGTAGGTAAAAAGGTATACAAATTAAAACTGGGACAAACTGTAATAAGTCTATGCCAACTGCATGAAGTGATGAATTGTGGGAGATCTTTTATTTTCTTTTTCAGGATAATTTTGCATCAAATGCTCTCACCTTAAGGCAAGGCTTAAAACCTTTGTTGGTATGCTTCTACTCATCATCCAATCCCATATCGTACAAATATGTCCATGCATTTGAGAGAGCGGCGAGCATGTATTCAGAAAACAAAGAAGTTAGTGTTCCATTGCGCTTTGGATTGGTGGATTTAGCGGTCATAGAAAATATCAAAAGTAAGGTTTATTTTCTTTACATCATTCTTGCCTCACACAGCGATTTTGCTTGACATTTAAAGGGTCTGTTTCATGCACGTGCGGTCTCTTTGTTGGCCTTTGGCCCCGTTCACACTGCACCGTTTTTGTACAAAAACGGAGAGAAAAAGCTCCGTTTTTGTGAAAGTGTTCACATTGATCTGCACAAAAACGCCACAAAAGAGGAGGTTTTCGAAAACGCTCTGAATCAATGTGAACGTAGAAAAACGGAGGTTTTGGAAAACGCTCCAATATTCAACAATGAGCTTCACAGAACCGGAGCAGTGTGAACGCACGAAAACAGATATCTTTGGCTCCGTATTTGTTATCAGAAGGATCAATGTGAACGGACAAAAGCGGGTGTTTTTCTCTCCGTTTTTGTACCGAAACGGAGTAAGTGAAAGGGTAGCTTCCATGCTACAAAAATGGATCATAACAAAAGCGGAGCAGTGTGAACGGGGCCTTTAATTTCGCAATTTTCGTAGCCCATTAAAATGGCGACAACAAAGTCAAACCAAGAGACGGCACGTGCAAGGCATGCTGGATGAAACGGACCCTTTAAGCATAAAAGGCGTTTGATACCTTATGTCTGATCTTTCTTTCTTTCTTGAAACAGGTATTTTCCACAAATTTCAAGATAATTTTTTCTGCAGAAGTTCTTTCTCGCTAAGAATATCATAGCATGATGATGATGATGAAGATGATGAAGATGAAGTTAACATTTGATAGCTGCTTTGACTGCTATGACTGCAATCTTTGAGAACTGTAAAACCAGACAGTTTCTGGAGTAAAAACTTCCCTCCCAGAATTAGCGGACGTAGCTTTCGTTTGAAACTTTATATTCAAGTCCTTAAAGGTAGCTATTAGAAATCATGCGATTGTACACTGGTGTCGATTACTTTTGAAGGAGGTTTGGCCTCGGTGGCACAGTGGTAAGGCGTCGGGCTCACAATCCAAGGGTCGTGTGTTCGATACCGGCACTGGCCACATTTGAGGATAGCATCCTTGGGCAAGGTGTTAACACAAATTGTGCCTCTCTCCACCCAGGAGTATAAATGGGTACCTGGTCCGTAGTTATGAGCGCCGTCTGTGGCTGCACCCTGCTATATGCTACTAAGCATAGTGACCAGGGGGTAAGACGTAAAGTCGTTTGAGTAGCCTTGGGCTAGATAAAAGACTATAAAACTACTACTTACTTACTTACTTACTTACTAAAGCCCCGCAAAATGAATAAGTGCTAACGCAAATGGAAGATATACAAAGTTGATAGGAAATCGTTGTTCAAAAAGGTGATGGAACATTGCTACTTGTCATCTTAGAACTGAACGCAGAACGCAACAAAATACCACGGGTAATAATGCACCGTGTTCGTAGCTACAACGTTAAAGTTTATTACCTCGATATTACTGTTTTACTTTGTTGCTTTCTCTTCGGCTGAAGGGGGCTGAAGCCTAACCAGTGCTAGGAATCAGATACAGATGTCTCCTGCGTGTCAGAACAGATTGTTCCTACACAGCGTTCATTCTCGTTTCAAACTTCCTCATATTAGAAGCAGTTTGAAATAAGGATGAACGCTGTGTAGGAGCAAACAGTTCAGATGTGCAGGAGCAATTTGAATTTGATTTCTAGCACTGGGTAGGCTTGGGCCAAACGAAAAACAACGTAGAAAACTATGGTAATATCGAGGTAACAACTTTAATTTTCAAGCTACAAACACGATGCATTATTGCCCATGAAAATACTTTGAATTCTAATGAAGTTGTGTGGAATTCGAAAGTCCAGCTTTCGTTTTGTTTGACCTTCTTTTGCCTACCCTGTTAATTTCTTTTCATGCTTGTTTAGTTTTATCAAGACACCTGGATGTAGTGAATGTCCAAAGAATTCCATTCGTTGTTGTTTTTTGGCAAATTCATTCAGAACCTGGAGGTATTATTCCAAATTCTTTAAAACGTTTGCCTCTTTCCTAAAGTTATGAATACTACATATCATTATTGTGTTCAGTTCTGTGAAAGTGAACAGTAAATCATTGAAAATTACTACTTGAGAGATTAAAGGGTTTATGGACAAATTGAGCCTCAAAGGATGATTTAGTCGTTTCAAAAGTTCCTTGAAGTACCCATAGACATTTGTTGTCAATAGAGACATTCTTTACTTTTCTTTTCATCTATTTCTAGCTGCAAATTTTATGTCAAATTTTACGCGGCAATTTTCGCTAAAAAGCTGCTGTTTTTTAATGGCTGCCGTAGTCATAGTTTTAGATTTAATTTGATGGAGTTCTATTTGTATTGAAGATATCGGTTGAACTTCTTTCTGTTGTTGTGTTTTGCTAGCTCACAGTCTAATTTAGACTGCGTTCACACGATGCCGGCACATTTTGAAAACGGTGAAAAATTCGACGGATAGGCCTCCTGTTCACACGAAAACGGCACATTTTTTGCCGGCAGATTTTGAAAACGGCAGATTTTGAAAACGGAACTCTAATCGGCACATCTTGGAAACGGCATCGTGTAAACACTTTAAAATGATGAAAATAGAACATTTTCAGACGCTTTTGGAACGAGACTGAACGATTCTTAGGATTTAGGTTCACTGAATTGGCATCAAAGTCTTGCAACGAGCTTTTTACCGGCAAATTTCTGACCGTTTTCAAATTGTTCCGGCATCGTGTGAACGCTAGCTCAAATTTTGCTACCGTCACATTTTTCATCGTTTTCAAAATGTGCCGGCATCGTGTGAACGCAGTCTTAGATGTTGCCATATTTTTACAGCTCATTTAAAGCTCGAAATAAAGCAAGCATTCTTGCCAGATTTAACTCCAACTCCATGGAATATCAGAACAATGCTGCATGACCTTGGAATTTTGCCCAATAAAGACTTATCTATCATCAGAAATAGCCATTTTCACATGGTAAGTAACATAGAGCTCAAATCTTTAAAAAGACGGGTGTAAAATTCTTGTACATTTTTCTTTGAATCAAAGTGCTTGAAAGGAACTTCGGGCAATTTGCTGTAAATCTACCGTGGCAATTTTTTGATATCGTGATTAGCTTTAAAATGGCGGCATTTATTGATTTTGAGGTTGTGACGTCATCAAATTTCTAAATCCATAACCAGAAGAGCTACAAATTTCTGCTTGCAATCATGTTGTCGACCTTCATAAACTATGGTTTTCTAGAAGATTGTGTCAATTTTCCTCAAGTAATTTAGGAGTTATGATGATTTTAATTTTCTCAAAATTTTTGATGGATTTTTACAAAAATAATCAAAATGACGCCATTTTGAAAATAATCAAGATATTAAAGAATTGCCACGGCAGATTTACGGCAAATTACCTAAAGTTTCTTTGAAGTCATTCAATTCATGGAAAAATTTGATACAATTTCACACCCACCTTTTTGAAGATTTGAAAGATTTGAGCTCTATGCTATGGTAAGTAGGAAGCTTTTCTTCCCTATCTTCCGTAGAACGATATGATTTAAGATGTTCGTAAACTTTAGTTTTAGGCGATGATGATGGTGGTGACAAGAAATTTCCAAGATTGAAATTATGGTGTCTGTTTGATTGGTAATTCCAAACGTACCAAATTCTGAAAACAGTGGAGTTTGCAGAGAGACATATATACCGGCTGTCCCCAAAAAAAGTTTCCCTATTTGAGCTGTTATTTTAATGAAAGTGCGTTTTATTTGTTAAAGATTATAAAAGGGAATCTGTTACACAATGCTCAACTTAGATCTGAGTATTTGTTTCATTTCTGTATCTGCTCGCAGCTCGCATTGACTTTCTGCAATTATTTTTCTGAAAAACAGAATACCTGAAGTGTTCAAGAAGGAGACAAAACGGTTTATCAATGAAATCATCAAACTTTCACTCCAAAATTAACGGAAATTCTACTTTCTAACTGAATTCCAACAAAATGGAGCTTGAACTCTATAAATTGACCCAAGAAAAATCGTAACTGTCTATTTTGTCCGTGTAAAGCAAGATGTGGCTTGATGTTCGAAGAAAAAGCATACTCCGCACTACAGGGTCCTGTGGTCCGCACTTTAACGTATTGCCGAGTTTGAATATCAATTTCTAAAATTGACAAGCAGGTGTATGCCTTCACACCTGTAGACATGCTCCAAGTCTATTTCGTGGTATATCAGCACTGAGGAAATAATTACCTCTGTGGGGGCGTAAAATACGAAGAGGACACTGCGAAGGAAAACCGAAGGAAAGGAAACGCTTTTCTGCAAAGGCTTTTCTATGCTTGAATTGCCGCTTTTTTCAGAAACTTCGTAATTTCACACACTTTCTTGGCTTCAGCAGTGTACGCAGCTTCGTGCAACCCGCCATTATTGCTGATCGTTACGGAAAGAATGAATTTGAGCGCCAAATTGTCAACGGCGCGGCAGACGTTTTGAACAAAAGACAATTAGACTTACTCCAAGTCCATTCCGTTTCCTCAGTGCTGATATACCACGGAATAGACTTGGAGCGAGTCTATCACACCTGTGATGTAAAACATGGAAGGAATGAAATACATCTCCAATGTTTGCAAGGCGTGTACTGTATATAAGAACCTATTTAAGAACCTTGCAGGCTGGAAGCTAGAATAGCATCCTTTTAATTAAGAACCTACTCAGGCTCCCCAAGAAAAACCTACTAGGTTTAGGTTGTTTTTTGCAGTTTTCTACTGTACTACTCTTGCGTCGAAGAACTTCTTCAAGCTGCATTTTCTGCATGAAGAATTTCTTTGTTATCCTATGCAATGATCTGAATTTTTCTTGCAGTTCTGTTCAGCAAATTTGACGATGACTGACTGCAGTCCCGGAGACCGTCCACTGCAATATTTTGGTCCAGTGCTTAACCCTAATTTTACGAAAATGGTAAGCTTAAATGATCGATATCAGTTTTACATCTTTACCGAATTAGATGAAATGGACTATGGTCTTTCCTGAGGTATTACTAAATAGTTTGATATCCAAAACGTTGTTGTGTTTTTGTAGAAAAAAGGATATCATTGGCAGTAATAGGGTATGGTTTAGAAATTCCGAACAAGAAATTTTCAGTTGTATTTGACAACTCAGAAACTTGCTCCCCTGATTATTGATATTACTTCAAATTCAATAAGTTTACTCATTTACATTTGCAGAAAAAGCGGAAATCAAAACCAATACTGAAGAGACTACATGGGATTCCATTATTGACTGATCAGCTATGGTCTCGATACATTGAAAGAACCTCGCAGAACAAAGCTCCAAGGCTAGACATGGCTATCAAGTATGGTACACAAGCACAGCCTTCTGTAAAACTGGTAAGTATCGCTAGTTTGCTATCATTTCATACAGGTGACCTTCATTTTAAAAAGCTTTTGGTTCGAAGTGCTGAATGGGCGCTGTCAAAACATTTTTGGCGACTCGGTTTCGGTGTTAACACAATCTGTCTAATCTTTTCAAAACTCAAATGCAATGTCCAGGTTATTGTATCTGATTCCTAGACTTATGACGATGACTTCCTTGTATCCCTACAGTAAACCTTGCTCAACAGGGACTCATAATAAAACAGTGAAAAGGCTGACCCTATTTTCTGCATTCGACAAGGGATCTACGATGGAATCACGACTCCGAATCTCAATATCGTCGGAATGTTTTCAATTCCTCAATCGAATCAAAAATTCTATCACATTTGCAAGGTAACAATAGTAATTCACAAATCGCGCAATCTGATTGGAACTCAAGGATTCGTGGAGCTTGGGCCACGTTTTCCAGAGTACTATTATGAGTCTCTGTGACCGAAGTGCCATCATCAAGTCCGAGAGCATTGGGAAACAAGAAACTGTGGGTCATAAGTCGATCTGATTACGAGCTGCTTCTGCAGCATAGGTTCCAAATCTTTAATTCGGTGTGAAAAGGCGGGTGTAAAATTCAATGACATATTTCTTTTAACTGAATGACTTGAAAGAAACTTTACCCACCTTCCTATGATTCTACCGTTGGACTTTTCAGAAATCTTGAATATTTGTCGAAATTACAGCCTATTTTATATCTCAGCTCATTTTATGATGTGACGTCATCAAATTTCTAAATCACAAACCACAATCGTGGCCAAAAGTTATTGGACGATTGATCAGAATCTCGATATTCGCCAGTAAAAGGCCCCCCTTCCCCCATGTCAATGTTGTTGTAAGAGATTGAACGGGAAATCAGTTCATAAACCATCTGGTCATGGAAAACTACAACATTGACACTGGGGGGAGGGGTTTGGAAAGCAACAGAGGGCTAAAACTGTAAAGAGGTTGTATTTATTTCCTCTTCAGTAGCTGTCCAGTAACCTTTTGGCCACGATTGCAGAAGAGTGAAAGAGTTTTGCTTAATACCATATTGTAGGCATCCATAAACTATGGTTTTCTTGAAAATTATTTGATCTTTCGTCAAGAGGTTTAGAAATTACGATAGCTTTGAGTTTTTTCGAAAATTTTCGTGAATTCTTTGATAATAAGAAGAAAAACACAGTAATTCTGAAAATGTTGAAGACTTCAGAAAAGTCCAACGGCAGATTTACTGTAAAATAGTTGAAGTTTCTTTGAAGCCGTTCAGTTCTAAGAAATAGGTCATATGATTTATACCCAGCATTTTATAGACTTGAAACCTATGTTTGCGTCTGCAAGTTATTATACTTGTTATGATACACAGATATATGCAAAGTTTTGTAGTTTCATTATTTAGGGCTAGCCCAAATATCTATTGATATTTTTTGTATATGAAATTTATATTTCAGGTAATTTTCATCATGGCAGATTGTGGTTATTGTGAAATAATGATGCCTCATTTCAGCAACTTGTCAAGAATTGCAAGGAATATTCGTAAGTCTTCTACTTGTCTTTGGTCTCAACTCATTTCACATACGACTTAGATCCAATGCCCTTGAAATATTAGGTCATGAGTTTAAAGTGAGTGATCAGTAGTTCTTGCATATTAGTTCTGGTAGCAGTTTTTGAGATTTGGCTTTGGATCAATAGACCTAACTGGCTAAGATTTGTTTTAAGATTTGGCTGAGGACCTTATCTGAATATTGAATTCTTTTTTCACCACAGACGGAGTATCTGTATATCTGATGAACTGCACTGCAAGCCCAGTACAATGCAAAAAGAATGGCGTCACGGGATATCCAACACTTGCTCTTTTCAGAAGTATTTCTGAGGAGGAAAGCAGAAGCTGTGTATTGGAGAATACAACCTCGTCTTCAGTTCGACTTGATTACCATGGAAACATGCAGGTATGAAAAAGAGGCTCTCTGGAATGTCCAAAATGTATTGCTTTAAAACGTAGCCTTTTTTAAGACCAAGAAAACTTCTATTTTCCCCACTCAAAAGACAACATATATACAGTAAAATATCCGTATTCTAAGCCACAAGCTCTTATCTGCAAAGGACTGAAGTCTTTGCAGTCTCTGTGCGTGGCTCAGGGCAGTTATTCAAAGCACGTGTTGTTATTTTCACGATAAATGCTAGCCTAAAATCTGTTAAGATATGGCCATAACTTGAAACTTCATCAATTCGAATTCACAAGCAGGGTATTTGCGATCCATCGTATAAAACTGGCTGAATTTTACAACTGAATATACTGCTACTTTTATTTGAACTTTCAAGGTTTAGTTTTTCAGATATTTCTCCCTGTTTATTTTAGATAGATGACATTCTATCTTGGTTATCAAAGGCAGCCATGTCTGCAGTTTCACTTGATTTCCAGAATAGCACATCATCACAGATGAAGGTAGACGTGCTTCAAACTGCATGTTTTTTTGCAGAAACATTATATTTATAATTAAGTTTCTTCTAGTTACAAAATTTTGAGCAAAATCTCTATCGAGATGTAGAGAGCATGGTCCTAGCATATCAGATATCTTTCAAAGTATCAAAGCGATGTGTTGGTAGAATGTTGCGATTGACCCAATTCTAGATGGGAGTACACAGCGCTCCTTTAAGATACCCTAATTACGAGGAATTATGATAAACAGATCATAAAAACCCTGGGCATGTTTTAACAGGATCCAAATAACTGTGAAGCGTATGGCGACAAATTAACAACAAAACGTTTTGCAGGAATTACTCTTCGTCAATAGTCGAAGGGTACGTTGGCGGTATTTCTTAGATACATATCAATTGTTTTTGTTATGTTTTACAACGCTTTGGGATGAATAAAATTCCCGGGGAGGGGGGGGGGGGCTTACTCAAGTTTACTATGGGACGGTGTATTGCCTTTTTATGATATTTTGTGTACCTTTTTATGATAGAGTCCTGATTTATGGGTAAACATCTCAACGATCTTTGTACATTTCCAGATTTATGGGTATGGTTTCTTGTAAAAATTTTATTTTTTCTGAGCTTTTTCGGGATCTCTGGATTTAAGGGTGTGATTTTCAGAAAATTTTCCGGATGTTTGGCTATACTTTTCAGAAATGTCTCCAGATTCATGGGTGATATTCTCACGATTTGAATGGCACAATCCCTGACCTTGGAAAATAAAGTAACCTCCCCCCCCCCAGGATAAAATCTTAGTTCAAACTGTCGATGATATGTGATTATTGCAATGGTTTGATATTACTAGTCACTTTAAGAAATTTTCCTTTCATGTGAATTTCCTTGTTTACCTTTTCAGAAAGATGTGCGCCTTACAGCTTTTCTGTACACGAAATCCCTTGCGAGAGAATATCTATCGCGATCTTTGCAGCAGAAGTTGATACCATTACAATGCTTTAAGTTGGCTTGTGAAATATTGTTTGGCATGGTAGAGTGTGTTGCAAAACCAAGTGAAGATGTTATTACGAAAAATGTATGGAAGGGCAATGTTAAGGAAAAGGATCTCGTTCTTGATCAGGTTAGTGGTGTAGTATTTTTGGAATGAAAATTATCCACAATAAAGAGGTAACAATAACAATAACTTTGATATTTTTATAGGTTAACTTGGTCAAATTTCTTGGTCGAATCTCCTTCTGCTACTCTTATGCTGCATGATTTTGCAGCATTGTTTTTGCGAGCATTATGCTGCTAAGCATTTTACCCGACTAATATCAAATAGTTCAGTTATAAGAGGAGCTTAATTTGATAAAACTTTGGCTCCAGTTTTTTAAGTATAGAATTTTTGTACCGGGTGTCTCAAAAAAGGTACCCGCTTTTGACTGGAAACAGGAACGAAGCGATAAGATATCATTACTCTCCGAGTAGTTAGCTAAATTTATCAATCTTCAACTTAGATTCACATACCTTGCATTTAAGAATCGTCCACGAAACACCATACAAGCTTGCAAAGACAAAATTTACAGTGCACCCAAAACCAGAGGTTTTGTAAAAGGGCCTTGCCATGATGGATCTATCTTTTCCAAAGCACCTGTAAATTTAACGTTCAGTTTTTCGCGTTTGAAAAGAATAAAATAGACTCGTCGAAATCGCCCTGATTAAACAAATATAACAAAAATGTGGTAAGGATGATAAAGTCGTGCAACATCTCCCAAATGAGCATGCATGTGTTCCTTTTCTTCTTCTTTGACACTTGGAATGGAATGCAATGCACGGATTGATTCCTCAAAGGAATAACTATTTATAGAACAATTGAAGCATTTCAAGGTATAATTCTTTTCAATGGAGAAAGCTAAAGGTCAAAGTCGAAATTTCTGTGCAACATGCCTGTGATAGCAAATCATGGCTAGGCCATTTTACAAAACCTCTTGTTTTCGGGTGCACTGTAAATTTTAACTTTGCAAACTTGTATGTCCAGTGTTTGGTGGTCAATTTTTAAATGCAAGGCATGTGGATCTAAGTTGAAGATTGATAAATGTAGCTGTCCACTCGGAGAGTAATGATATCTTATCGTTTCGTTCCTATTTCCAGTCAAAAGAAGGTACTTTTTTTTGAGACACCCGGTAGACTGATGTGTATTACTCGATCATATATGACTTAAAGGCTTTCATGATGATGTCTAAGGAAGAATTTGGAACCAAAAGTAGGGTCTTCTCCAATCTCAACTGAAATGTCAACTTTATTTTATGCAGAATTTCATTGTGTGGGAGATTGATTATCATTGAAATAGATTGTTGATGTTTTCAATTACATATTGCATTAAAGGGGCAGGGTCACGTAACAGTAAACAATCCTGTTATCTCTAGAATTTATGTTGTTGCCCAAACGCGGCCATTTTGTTCTACACAGATTTTGGTGGATGGGGTGAATCCACACTAAAGTTACTTCTAAAAATCCACCAATATCTCTGCAATAGTATAACATATGAGTGTTTCGTTTGTTTCTCTACGAAGTACAAGAGTGCATGTTCAAAATAACGCTTTCATTTTGAGAAAAGTAGTGGAAAATCACTGTGATATGGCCTATCAAAAATACTGCAAAATCGTCGTTTCCAAAGAAGTTTGTTTACATTGCGTGACCCTGCCCCTTTAAGGTCCAAAAGTTTTTTATTCTTTGTGAAATGAATTTGGGTATTAAAGAGCAATGCTACTCAATGCTCGCTCGATCAAAATTTCATAACAAAATATTTAGATACCAATTGGTCTTTACTTTAGGTGTTGTTCGAAAGAGCTGATGGAGCTAAAACAACGATATTCAAACTGACTTATCCCATGGAAAATACCATAGAAAGTAGCCACGATGTAGAACTTCATAAGTTTCACAGGAAGCATAGGTAATTATAGCTAATGATTTAAATTCATTGCTGATTGATATGAGGAGAATCCAATACACTGTGTAAAGCCCCGTTTCTGTATCACCAACCATCTTAATACCTATCAATTTATATCAGTTCTTACATGAAGTACCTTTGATTTTAGAAATTTCATTGCAGGCCAACAGAAAGGGAATTGATAGTACTGATATCGCATCAACCACTTTGGGGATCTTTTCTGTTGCGACTTTTTTCACCAAATAGAACATCCCAGGACAGAAAAGTCTGTTTCACTAGATCACTATTTTGCCAAGATTTCTGTGAGAGGAATTCCCCTTGAAACTCACAAGGGAAAGCCTTGAAATTGTGACATCTTCAGATTTAAACCTCTTATGAAATTTACAAGATGATGAAGTGTCCCATAATTTTCACCATCATTTACTGATTTTTCTTTTTAAATTTAGCATTTTACTTCTTTAACCAGATACAAAATTCCAAGTGGTTTTAGATGTGAAGACAGCCATCCACTTTGTATAGATATTCTTGTTAAATTCGTCGAAGATCATCAAAGATTGCCAATCACACATATCACTAGAGAAAGTTTTCATTCACACGGGTGTGTATTCTTTAGGTCATTCAGAATTTACCGTGTTCCTCTATTACAACACAAATTATTTTAACTGCAACATTAGCTTTGCTCTTTAGTTTGAACTCAATAATGGGCAGATTTTAAATCCTCTGTCGCACTGATTCAGCATTTAATTTCAGAGGTCAAACTTAAAGTTTCAGATGATTTATTCTGCTCTCTGCTTGTTCATAAAATTCAATTTTTAGATATCTTGGGAAATTATCATCATATTTTCTAATATCAATTTCTGTCAAGCAAACTGGTTTTCTTGCTACTCTCATCTTGTACCAAATTTGACGAGTTCGCACATCTTCCAACAGGCTTGATAGAACTTCCCCTATCCAAATTTTTACACTTGAAGGTAAAAAATGATTTTATGTAATCCTCTCGAAATATTAAAAAATGCGCAGTCTAACTTGATCTGATTTTGCCTCAACTAGCGTTTTTCATATAATCTTCTTCAGGTCAACATCATCTATATTTTCAAAAGAATTCTCTGTGCTGATTGCTTTGGTACACAAGACCAATGTTTCCAGTGACAGTCCATTTCTTGAGGTTTCTTTGAATTCATGTCTTTATGTCATACTCGTTTTTTTCATTTCAACTCTATGTTTGATATTATGAACGAACTCGTTTTACAAGTTGTGGTCGCCCATGCATGTTGTTTCTTGTGTGGGAAACATATTTTATTCATGTCATTCGGCTCATGAACAGAAGTTGGGTCTTGTTGTGAAGGTGAAAAGAAGGTGAATTTGCATTTTTGAACACAAATTCAAGGCTGCGACCTCTTGTCGTGATGCTCACGTGCTGGGGCTCTATACTTGACTGTTCTGGCTGCAAAGTCACAGGATTGCACCACAACGCCTCAAAATCATTGTTTCATAATGCTACGTGTGTCATGGTCAGTTGATAACTTTACATAGTCTGTGCCAAGATATTCAGTTAAGGATATTAGGATCTTTAGAAAATTTAGCCAAAGACATAACTTGTAGAGGTCCAATGCACTGTATTGATCTGCAAAGACGTGAGAAACGAGAAGATATACAGCAGTGCCGTAGCCGACAGTGGTTACCTTTAGGGCGTACCTCTAAGGGCCCCCACTGATTAAGGGCCCCAAAGGGCCCCCAAGCGTCAAATTACGTCATAGACATAGATGCAAGAGACCCCAGTCCCCATTCTTCATTAAAGGTCTCATGCACCTCCGCTACGCCACTGATATGTAACCTGTGTTCCAGACCCCCTTGAAACGAACGGACAGTGAAGACCTTAGGCCTAGATCTTGTGCTGTGATACCACTCAGCACACAACCTCCATTGTGGTCAGTGACTTATAATTGTGCAGTGACTTATAATTGTGCAGTCGCTAATTTCTTCTTTGTTTCTATGACTGTCTCGAATTTCCCTTGCAAAAGAACTTTCCTTTCGTTTCGGGTCTGGAACACAGGCTTTTGATTTACAGTGTCATTAATGAATGTATAATCATATAATGTATCATACGATGCTTACTTTTATTTTTTGTTTTTAGGAGCTCAATAAAGCTGCCAGAAGTCTGTACACAAAAATGATAGTTGCCACGTTAAATGTGGACGAATTTCCATCATGGGCTAGCCAGTTTGTTCCTCGTGATTATCATTACAAACACCACGGTGAGTATTCTTAAACGGTTTTATGGCAGTTTGAAAAGATAGTGATCTTGGCTCAGAGGACAACGAAAATACTATTCTTTCGCGTTGGAAGAGGGGGGTGACAGGGTAGTGGTACCATGGTACCAGAGGGGGTGGTACCTGGTACAACATTGTGCAAATGTGGTGGAACCTGGTACCAAAGGTAGGGGTACCGGTACCAAGCTTATATGAGTCGGTACCAATAAAAATTTCGTCCTTGGATGATGTTGGAATTCCTAGAACAAATTTTTAGCTTTTACAATGCAGACAGTGACACAGATGCCACGGTGACGTGCTCAGGAGTGGTTTGGTATTGCCCATTGGTTTCACGAGGAACTGACGTAGACCTCCTTCCAGAATTCGTCATATTCATGATAGCTCCCTCCCCCAAAATTGGTGGTACCAATACCTTCAATTTGGGTGGAACCTGGTACCTTATGAGTTGGTACCGGTACCAAAGAATTCAAGAATGTCACCCCCCTCTTGGAATTCAAGAATTTATGCTTTCATGCTGTCTTGCAAGTAAGACTGAAATGCTCTGATAGACACAATCTTCGATCTAAGAATATCTCATTTTAGAGGCCTAGTGTGAAGTTTTTTAAGCCAGGATGCCATATCCTTTTAAAGTTAAAATGGAATAATGAAACCATTCTCAAGTTCTAATTTACACTGAATAACAAAGACTTTATCAAAACTGACGAGTGAAAACATAATTTCTTCTCGCAAAATCTTTGTTACAAGATCTTTAAGATAAACTGTTGGTTGCTCCATACAAAACATCGTAAGCGGTTCTCTGCGCAACTTTTTGAGGTTGAATTTGCGGAAAGATGCCACCAGTGTTGTTTTTCCAGTTGTGCGGATTTTCACTCTGTTGTGTCGAAAATTGTAAGGAAATTTCTAGAGCTGTATTTACATCGTAGAACTCTAAAATGACATGAAACTCTCGATTAAGATACTTAAAACTGGACCTCCAAAGCTGAGATGTTTTTAAATAGAAGCTGATATCTGTCCATGAGCGATAGGACACTCAGTGTGTGGTAGTTTGAAATTTATATTAGTAGCGAGCCACCTTAACTTATTATTTTTTGTGTTCAGAACTTATAATTCCTTGATATACAGCCATCTTTCACTGTTTCGTAATTTTGAAATTTCGGTAGTGAGCCATCTTAAGTGCCACCTTAATCGTAAGGCTCCCACGGGAAAATTTCAAAATCATGGAACAGTGAAAGGTGGCTGCGTATCAAGTAAAAATAAGTTCAAAGCACGAAAAATAAGTTAAGGTGGCTTGCTACTGATATGAATTTCAAACTGCTACACACCGGGTTTCCTATCGCTCATGATCTGTCAGAGCATTTTAGTATCACTTGCGAGACATAATGTGAAATCACCAATTCTGGTATTCTCAAGCCAGAATGAAAAGAACTGTTGCTGTCCTTAAACTCAAGACTTTGTAAGCTTCCTCGACGCCAACATCTCTTCGGGCATGGTAGACTTAATGTGCACTCACCAATTCTTGAATCCCAAAGCGAAAAAAACACATTCGTGGTCTTTAAAGTCCAGACTCTTCGGGTTTCTTTGACATCAGGATTTCTTGGAATAACCTACGACATTAGCAGGGCACTGACCAAAACAAATTTTCGTTGTCCAATGTAGCATCTCCAATGGGAATCATAATTTTAATTTCTGGAGCTTACCCAGCGTACCATTCTTCATATCCTTCTTCATAGCCCATCAAGTATAGATACATTTTTTCTAGAGCACTCGGTAAAGTTTGTAGAAACTTCTTCCGAGAATCACTTCAGTCTCAGTTTTGGTACATCATTCAAAAATCAATAGGGAAGATTGGATCTGCTAAATTTGTATTGAGAATGCACTGAGGATGAAACCTTTTCCTAATTTAATATGAACACTTTTTTGTGGACAGAGATACATTTTCCTGAGTCAAATTTTTGAGCGTTATCCGAATACATAACAACTTCTGATAATTTGCTCCAAATCATATTCTTTTGTGAGAATCAAGAAATATTTGACAATATCTTCAAATTCATTAGACAAATAACTGATATCCGAGGAAACACATTGCAAGTTTTAACTACCCCCAAGATACATATATAATCCATTTTGTTTGTTGTTTTGTTGTAATGAGTTCATTACTATCCTTTTTATTATGTTATTTTATGTTACTGAATGAGAACGAAATCATTCCTTATTTTAGATACCCTTCATAAAGTACCCGCAATGTACCACTACCCTCGGTTATGCATCATAGACTGGGACGATCATCAGCATGCTGCATTCTACCCACCTCCTGAAGAACTGGAAACCAGCGAAGATGTTGCTAAGAGACTGTCTAAAGTATTTTCTGAACACATTATCGAATTTTCTGAAGAGTATCTGAGAGATAAAGAACGTCTTACCGTTGAAACGGAGATGTTCTAAGAGCTTTTAGCGGCTTCAGGGCTTTTTTCATGCCAACGAATGCCATTTTCGATAGGCTCTATGCATTGTATGGAGTTGGATAACAATTCCTTAAAGGCTTTGTAGCACATCCCCACCAGAGAATGGAACTTGTAGAAAAACGCTAATATCACTCCCCAACAATAGACCTGTTCGGCTAAGGTTCGCTTTACCCATTTCAAGTCATGTGACCGTACTCTTGGGAAGTTTCAGTATTATGCTACGTTTTGCAATTATGGCACAACTCTTCATGGCACGAAATATGTCAGAGAAATCAAAAGATGTTTCATCGAGAGATTGATCACATGGCTCGAAATGGGTGTAAACAAACCTTAGCCGATTTTATATATTATCAAAACGTTTTTGACTCAGGACGTTTGTGAGATTCGTCAAAATTTTTAGAGGAATGTAATCTTTTATCATTCTCTTTATAACGCATACTATCCGCCTGCGCTGCGCTGCATGTGCAAAATTTCAGGGTTACTTTTATTGATTTTTTTTACTTTATAAAATACAATTTATACATTTTCAAATCTTGGATTTCCACTGCAAGGAATCCTTTTAAAAAGTGATATTTTTATGCAGCGATTTTCAGAGCGCTTTCAGTCTTTGGGTCCTTCTATCTTGTAAAAAGTCAAAGAGGTTTTTTAAATTGAATACCACATATTTATTACTTCTTGCAGAACACTTGTCAATAAAGTGATCTCTTTGCAAACTTAAGGACTTCTATAGAAAGAAAAATTTAACGTTTTTATGTCAATACCAATGACTCATTGATTACTTATCGATTTGCCAACTGTAAATAGACATGTAAAGAGTTATTTATGATATTGTGTATTGGCCTCAGTAACTCAATGAATCTTATCTTTCTCGGTGAATTCCTTTTTGCCAAAGAGCGGGGCTCTTCACAATCCCTTATTTTCAGAAAAAAGCAGAGAGTATAGCTTTACTCTTTTTGCCAAAAATGGGTATTTCAAAAAGCCCTTATTTTCGTGACAAAGCAAAGAGTATGGACTTTCTCCTTTTTCCAAAATAGAGGATTTCAAAAATCCCTTATTTTCTCGAAAAAACAAAGGCTATAGCCTTACTTTTTTGCCGAAAATCGGGATTCTCTAAAAGTCCCTTATTTTCGCAAGAAGCAAAGAGTATAGCCTTTCTCCTTTTTCCAAAATAGAGGATTTCAAAAATCCCTGATTTTCTCGAAAAAAAACAAAGGAGATAGCCTTACTTCTTTGCCGAAAATAGGGATTCTCTAAAAATCCCTTATTTTCGAAAAAGCAATGAGTATAGGCTTACTCTTTCTGCCAAAAATGGGGGATTTTAAAAATCCCTTATTTTCTCGAAAAAAACAAAGGCTATATAGCCTTACTTTTTGCCGAAAATCGGGATTCTCTAAAAGTCCCTTATTTTCGCAAAGAGCAAAGAGTATAGGCTTACTCTTTTTGCCAAAAATTGGGGATTTTAAAATCCCTTATTTTCTCGAAAAAAACGAAGGCTATATAGCCTTACTTTTTTGCCGAAAATCGGGATTCTCTAAAGGTCCCTTATTTTCGCAAAAAAAGCAAAGAGTATAACCTAACTCTTTTTTCCAAAATAAGGGATTTCAAAAATCCCTTATTTTTGCGACAAAGCAAAGTGCCTTATTTTTTTGCCGAAAATCGGGATTCTCCAAAATTCCTTATTTGCGCGAAAAAGCAAAGAGGATATTCTTACTCTTTTTGCCAAAAATAGGGGATTCTCTAAAAATCTCTTATTTTCGCAAATAAGCAAATAAGCCTTTCTCCTTTTTCCAAATAGGGGATTTCAAAAATCCCTTATTTTCTCCAAGAAAAATAAAGAGTATAGCTTTACTCTTTTTGCCGAAAATAGGGGATTTCAAAAGTCCTTTATTTTCGCAAAACAGCAAAGGGCCTTATTTTTTTGCCAAAAATCGGGATCCGCCAAAATCCCTTATTTTCACAAAAAAAACAAAGAGTATAGCCTTACTCTTTCTGTCAAAAATCGGGATTGTCCAAAACGCTTATTTTCGCTAAAAAGGAAGGGCATAGCCTTACTTTTTTGCCAAAGATTGGGATTCTCCAAAACCCCTTATTTTCTCGAAAAAACAAAGGCTATAGCCTTACCTTTTTGCCGGAAATCGGGATTCTCTAAAAATCCCTTACTTTCGCGATAAAAGCAAAGAGTTGAAAGGATTAAGAGCGAAGGGTATAGCCTTATTTTCATCACAAAAAATAAGGATTTCCCCCATTTGCTTTTCGCATGCTTCCGTTATTGTCAGATCCATTAGATATTCAGATTCAGCGAAACTTCAATCAGTCTCTCAAGATATTCTCCAAATAAATGTTTCTAACACAATTCTAAATATTACATCACGTAACTTAAATAAATTTCAGATCTACTGCGTTTCTAAAGAAATAATGAATTAAACGTCAAAGAGCCATTATTTATTACCCATAGTCTCTTGCGGTCACGCTGAAATTTCAAGCTATCTGAAAATCAAATTTGGCCGAAACAGAAACCTAAGATCCACACTGTAGTATTTGAACTAATAGAGCCGTTTTGCTGTATAGGGTGTCCCAAAAAAACTGTGCCCCGTTTGTGTGGCTGCTGTGGAGAGGCCCTAAGTTCGATCAACTCGGTTTTTACACAGTTGCATAGGCAAAGCAATCCAGAATTTGAGACCTTGCATGAGCCAATGTGAAACGCGGTTACTGATTTCTGGCAGAGAATAGGCAAAATTAATGGTTGCTTCAAAGACAGCACTTCTGTTGTTCCCCAGCAATGTAAAAATAAAGTAAGTTTTCAAAGAAAAGGTTCTTGCTAAGTCTTCGTAAGGGTTAGTAGTGTTGTCCCTTCATAAGAGAGCGCTCTCTACCTTTTAATAAATGTAGAGAAAATTTTAACACGACGCAAAAACACTTTATTTGCAAACTTACTTTATTTTGACATTGCTAGAGAAGAACAGTAGTGCTATTTTTGAAGCGACCACTTATTTTGCCTGTTCTCTCCCATAAATCAGCCACCACGAGTCAGATTGATTCATACAAGGTCTCAAACTCTAAGTTGAAGCATGAACTATGAAACCGTTTAAAAACGGAGAAACTTACATCTACAGCTACCTCCACAGTAGCCACAAAAACGGGGCACAATTTTTTCTGGGAGACCCTGTAGCTGAACTGTTCTGTCAGTTCATAGTTGATGATAAGTTCAATTATTGCACTGTGGATCTACTGATTGCAATTAATTTCATTTTTAAACAGTATGAAATTGTAGCGTGCTCGCAAAGGATCCTGGGTGACAACACCTCTTTAACTATAGCAGGAATTTACGAGTCGATTAAGCCCCCTCTGCTTACAAAAAAGATCTCAAAGAGTTCTTCATAACGACTGGTAGCACTTTCACGTGGCAGACATTTTGTTTTTGGCCTACGCAGCTGTTTCGCTAAATACAAGCAGCACTTACGTAACATCTTAAAGGGAATCGACATAGTTAAAAGCTGGCCCGGGCCAGGTCAAAAATATAATCTATTGTACTCGACAACTTAGACACATCCGGTTTCATTGTGTGACAAAAGAAACAATGGATTTGTGGGCGTTTCTCTAGCCTATTTATAGCAGCTACGAGATATAGCCATGTCTATTCCCTTTTAGGGGAAGATGAATACGGTATCATCTTCGAAAGTTGATGCATATGCCACATGCCTTGTTCCTCTTTAATTGTTATGTTCTACGACAAACAAACCGAGGCCCTGGATATTTTGTAGCGTAACGTTCGATGATAATGGCTGTTTCGTGAAAGTTTCATGCGTAGCATATAGCTCAAATCTTTCAAATCTTCAAAAAGGTGGGTGTGAAATTGTATTAAATTTTTCCATGAATTGAATGACTTCAAAGAAACTTTAGGTAATTTGCCGTAAATCTGCCGTGGCAATTCTTTAATATCTTGATTATTTTCAAAAAGGCGGCATTTTGATTATTTTTGTAAAAATTCATCAAAAATTTTGCAGAAATTAAAATCATCGTAACTTCTAAATTACTTGAGGAAAATTGACACAATCTTCAAGAAAACCATAGTTTATGAAGATCTACAACATGATTGCAAGCAGTAATTTGTAGCTCTTCTGGCTAGGGATTTAGAAATTTGATGACGTCACAACCTCAAAATCAATAAATGCCGCCATTTTAAAGCTAATCACGATATCAAAAAATTGCCACGGCAGATTTACAGCAAATTACCTAAAGTTACTTTCAAGCACTTTGATTCAAAGAAAAATGTAAAAGAATTTTACACCCGTCTTTTTAAAGATTTGAGCTCTATGCTTTCATGAGTGGGTAATTCTAATTGCAAAAAAAAAGTGTTAATGCATGCAAATAAAAACTTCCAACATTAAAATTGAATAACAACAATTTAATAAACAGAATTAAAGTACTCATAACAGTGCCAAAATTTTTAAGAAGGCATTTGCAAAACGACACCATCATCCTGATGAAATTTTGATTAAATAAAACCAGACCAAATTTAAAATCCTCTTAAATAAAATGAGAACGGCTTTACCAATCAATTGCAACTCGATGAATGAGGCAAAATTTCCTCGTTACAGTCTGATTCAGAGTTAGGTTGCTAATCGGCAGTCCTTCTTACGAGAAACTTAATTCAGACTTGGGATGCGAAGTGAAAATTCCCGCGAAAAAGAATAACTGAAGAGTTTTCCTTTAGCAATTCTGCATCATCGAAGACTAACTCAGTATGTCATTGACTCAAACATTTAATCATACGTTTTTCAACATTTTGAAAATATTTCATGGGTGAATTTCATGGGTACTATTTCGAAATAAGTAGATGGTAGAAAAGGTTTGCTTCAATCATTTTTTAAACAGGATTTTTAAGAACCACCTAGCAGGCTACAATCCTCGACGAAACCCTTGTCAGAAAACAAGCAACAGCAGATCTTAAGAGCAAATATCCCCCTTCATCCTCATGTCAATGTTGCTGATTTCTCTAATATGGAAAACATCATGCAGCAAGTGTCCTGGGTCAAGACAAACAAGACCAACTTGGAGGGAAGGAGGGTTCGCAGAATATTTCGGCTGAAGCAGTAAGCATTGTGATTTCTGTTGAAAAATGCTGAAAACAACTTTTGAACTTGAAAGTTTGTGACAAGAGGTTTTGGCGAAGATTGTAGTTCAAAACGGTACAGGTGGGCCTTTGATGACTTGCATATTTTGTAAAGCCTCTTAGATACCTAGAAATATCTGCACAGCGTAAAGTACATTGCTAAAATTTCATTACAGCAAAGATTAAATCTAAAGTTGACAAAGATGCTTGAATGATAGGGGAAAGTTACAGCACAGGGATCCCAGGAAATTGTATAACCCCTCCCCCCCCAATGATTAAGAGGCCTTCCTCTGAGCCTCCATTGCGATTGCAAAGCCATGGCGTAATGCATTAAGAAGCCTCCTTTGCGATTGCGAAGCGATGACGTAATGCCTTAAAAGAGTGATCGAAAGCGAGGCGCGAGATTTATTCGCGCACCTCGCTTTCGACCTATCTCTTAAAGCATTACGTCATAGCTTCGCAATCACAAAGGAGGGTCAGGGGAGGGCCTCTTTATCATAGGGGGTGGGGTTATACAATTTCCTGGGGTCCCTGTGGTCACAACCAAGCGCCCCGAGCAACCCACTAAAACTGAACTGAAAAAACCAAACCCAACAGTGCACTCAAAATAGACGTGCGAATCAAAATATAAAAGAGAAATGTTGAGTTTTTGGTTATTAACATGCTTGAAGTCATCTTTACTCCGCATACGGTATCCACATCGAATAGAAATGCCTTATTACACGAAAATAACCGAATGTATAATTAAGCCACACAACAGAGAAATAGACCAAAATCAAATGCGGCTTAATTTTTACCATGGCCTATAATAACGCGGTCTTCAATAGGGCATGTGCTGGGAAACCTTCGTCACTTGACCCCATACTACAATTTAATAGAATCATTCTTGTAACTACGATTTCTTGAAATTTCTATGAGAGTAAAGCTATTTAATTGGAACTCGAATTGACCCTTCCATGTTTTTCAAATATCTTTCACATATAGGTGCGGCTTAATTTGTACAAATTTCTTCGCAATCTTAAGAGGATTCAGGTTCGGCGCTCCCTGATGCAGGCTAATGTGAAGCTTAATTTTCGCGTTCTTGATAATGTCCGCGATTTATTTTCGTGCAATAAGGTAGATCAAGCGTTTCAATATGTCAAAAACTGTCTCAGTTTGGAGGATAGCCTGGAGCGGTAGGAGGCGGAGGAGCACTTGCACCTTGATAAGCAGCACTTTTCTCCGGGTAGGGAGCTTCTGTAGGGTATGGAGCTGGAGCCACAGCACCAGGATATGGGGCGGCACCAGGATACGGGGCAGCAGCGCCAGGATAAGGGGCAGCGGCTGATGTTGGAGGATAAGGGGCAGCGGCTGATGTTGGTGGGTACTGAGCTCCTCCTGTTGGATATGGAGCGGGTGGCTGGCCATGTTGTGGGGCTGGATACCCTACAAGGTAATAAATTGTATAAATAATGTGATGTTTGTCTACATGTGTATATGATGTCACATTTCTGTCAGAATACACACAGTTATTGATTTGCATCTAAAAGCTCCTTTTACTGAAAGATGGTTTCAAAGTGAATTCATAAAACCAAATTTCCTTCAGAGCTTTCACACTTCAAGCACAAATCAAGTCCACGCTATTCAAATATTGAAGTCGCTTGGTTTACCTTGTCTGCAAACTCGCCTTATTGGTCTGTATTAATCAAAATGTAAGGGACGAGCTCCTTGTCAAAGAGATTTTCGTTGCTTCATGTTCTTGTTTTAAAGGGAGTACAAAGACCAGCAGCATTTGCCATCGTTTTTCTTTGTTTTTGTGAATTTCATACAGTCAGTTATTCTGGAAGCTGTGCAGAGCAAGTCGCTGACTTCCCGCAAGGCATGCTGGTCTTTGCACTCCCTTTAAAGTCATTATGGTAGATCTGATACGAAGAACATGATTGATTTCCAAACCTTGATTATTTTTTACGCGCCCAGGTAAGCTCGTTGGATGTTCTCTGGTCCCTCCACCTCGAATAGTCAACAATGATATGGTTGTAAAAGTAATTTTAGTACGAGAAAGTGTTTACGTTTCGTTACGACACCACAAATGAGCAATTTGGTGGTATATGTCTTCAAAATGCTGAAGCAAGCTCAGTGACAGTACGTACAAAAACATCGGCAAGAAAGTGTCACATTATTCATCGCAAAGTCAATCAATTTAAGAAAGAAATCACGAAAGGCATGCAGAGACGACAAAAGCTGGAGGCCAAATAAACTCTTAGCCTGCATGCAGACTTTACTTGCTGGAAAGTAAAGTAAGCATACAAGTTAATAAACTCTATGTTCTTTAGTATTTGGACTGTGTAAGACTGTGTTCACATGATGCCGGCACATTTTGAAAACGGTGAAAAAGTGACGGATAGGCCTCCCGTTCACAAGAAAACGCCGGCAGATCTTGAAAACGATAGATTTTGAAAATTGAACGCTAACCGGCACATTCGAAAACGGCATTGCGTGAACACTCGAAAATGATCAAAATGGAACATTTTTCGACACTTTCAAAATGAGGCAAATCAGTTCGTTAGTTACAGGCACATTTCCGTGGCATCAAATCATGGGGGCAACTGTAACGAGTTTGTAACCCTCGAACTTCCTACTGTTGTCAAATTGTTCTGGTATCGTCTGAGCGCTAGCTTAAATTTTGCTACCGTCACATTTTTCATATACTTATATCTTTCATATTCAATTCTTTCATATTTAATTCTTTTAAGGAGGGTTGCCCTTCAATAAGTTGATTTTCAAGGGGCCCTCCGATAAAAACATTAATTACAATATTGGTATACAAAGGAAAAAGCTAATAATTAAAACAAACTATAAAACCTTACTTACAATATTTAAAACTTATGTACAATAGTGTTGAAAATTTACAATAAAAACGAAAGGAAAAAAGTTTCTGTTTCTAAATAGTTAAATAGCCATCGTTTTCAAAATGTGCCGCCATCGTGTTAACGTGGTCTGATTTGATCCTTGATAATATTTCCTGTAAGTCCGCATACTTTCAGTATTTTAGGAACAAAATCACTCGCAGAGAGCTCCAAATATTTGAGTAGGATGCAACAGTTAAATAGAAAGCATATGCAGTATCGTTTACCTTGATAGGGGGGCATATTCGAAGCAGCACTGTAAGGAGGAGGGGCACCGGGTGGTGGCACCCCACCTTGAGGAGGGGGTGCAGCAGTTGGGTAAGCACCTGTTCCATATGAAGCTTGCTTAGCTTGTGAAACGACGGTTGTTGTTGCTGGTTGTGTTGGTGCTGATTGGTATGTACCACTTTGAGCAAGTCGCCTTTGTCTCCGTCTGTAGCAAAAGAATCCACAACAACCGATGAGAACAACAAGTGCAATTCCGAGACCAATGAATGCCATCTTTGTTGCCTTTTTAGCAGCTTTACTGGTTTCTACAACAAGAAGAAAATTTAAAACTTGATTACAAGGAAATAACGAAAAAAACCTCAAATAGGCAGCGGAGCTTTTTGTATCGAGGAGTTACTGTCTTCCTGGATTTGTCAAAGGCTTTTAACAGGATTTGGCACGATGATCTCCTCTATAAATTGGCAGTCAATGGTATATCTGGCAATATCCTCCAGATATATCCAGATTTCTTTTGCTACAATCGCTAATCGCTTTGAATTGAGGTGTGAATAAAAGCAACGGATGTTATTGTATTACAAAATCTGTCCTTGTTGTCCCTGTTGCTTGCTTGCTCGTCATGAAGAAATTTTCAAACAAGTCTAAAATCGTGACCAATCTTCAGAATGTTTCCACCTTACAGCGATGACTTCAACACGTTTTAGCATGCGAAAATCCATTTTTCCCAAAACAAACATATCTTGATATTTTCATCATTGAAGTACATGGGAATGAAAACTGGGGCTATACCGCAGGTAGCAGGAAACACTGTGGCACAACACTTTGAAGAACGATTTTAACACTGTGCAAATTTTTCCAAATTTCATTTTACAAGCTTTTGACTTAATCAAAGCTGTTAATCAAAGCATGGAATGCTTGCATTTTAAATCAAAAAAGTTGCAACAAAGTAAACCTCTCACCTGGGGTTTTGTATGCTATGTAGCCAACGATGAATCCTCTGTATGAAGATCTTGCATAGCCTCTTGTTTTGAATTCCAGTTCAAGTTGATAATAACGAGTTGTCTTTGAAAAGGGAAGCATTGTGCCACAATAATAATTCTTGTTCTTGTACGATGTTAAAACTGATTTTTCCCCTTGAAATAAAATGTCAAACTTGTAACCAAAAACTGGGTACATCAAAACGAACTCAATTTTCTGACAGAATGGGAGAATATTGATCCAGAAACACGAGTGCACCCAGCATAAGGCTCAAATCTTTCTAATCTTTAAAAAGGTGGGTGTAAAATTGTATCACACTTTTCCATGCATTGAATGACTTGCAGAAAGGAACTTTGGTTAATTTGCTGTAAATCTGTCGTGGCAAATTTTTGATATGTTGATTATTTTCAAAATGGCGGCATTTTGAATATTTTTGTAAAAATCCATCAAAAATTTCGAAAAAGTTAGAATCACCGTAAATCTTAAATTACTCAAAGAAAACTGATACAATTTTTAAGAAAATCATAGTTTATGAAAATCTACAAATAGGTTGCAAGCAGAAAGCTGTAGCTCTTCTGGTTAAGGATTTACAGGGACGTCACAAGCTCAAAATTAATAATTGCTGCCATTTTGAAACTAATCAAGATATCAAAAAATTGCCACAGCAGATTTACAGCAAATAGGCTTGAAGGTTCCTTTCAAGCACTTTTATTCAACGAGAAATTCAACAGAATTTTACACCCACCTTTTTAAAGATTTGAGCTCTATGAAACCCACCCTCATCAGGTATCTTCAAGACAAAATGAAATAAGATTATTCGTCCTGCTCCAAAGCAAGCATTTAGCATTCCTGACTTTAAAGGATTAGCCACTCTCATATAGCTTTGAGCTGAGTTAAGTCCACTTAATTTTCACAAGTTTACGCACAACTTCAATGACACATTAAACCCGATTTGTCCTATAAACGATGGCGTTGAGGACACGGAGCATTTCTTGCTGCATTGCCAATGTTACCAACTACAGAGAAGAAGTCTCCTCAGCTCCGTTCAAGCAATTTTGCTTTCATATGGTTTGTCGAACCTTTCAATTGAGGAATAAGTTTCAATAATCTTGCATGGTGATGAAAGGTTAACCCTTGGATCAAATAAAGTGATTTTTAAAGCAACACTTGAGTTCATCGAATCATCAAAAAGATTTCTTAAATCGTTTCAATGAGATTTCCTCCGCTCCTCCCACCTTTGTATCATTTTATTTTTTGGTAGCTTGTTTTATGTTAATTGGCACAGGGTTGCAATGTATACTCATTCTCCTTGAGGTATCGTCTTGTAGTTATGTTCTGTAACTGTAAAATTTTAGATTGATGTAAACATAACTTGTTTGAGAAGTTGCTATGCAGATAAACTGTAAGGTACTTGAATCAATCAAAGTTTGATTGATATTCAAAAGGCTGAAGTGTGTTTTGTGGCTTTCTCATAGTTTTCTGAGTGTACCGGGTGAGCAAGAAAAAATTTCCCACTTTCAAAAATTCGTAGCACCAAGAGCACATCACAGGCTTGAATGATTCAAATTTCAGTTCAAAGCCGAAAGATTGAAGTATTATTGTGATTTTTGTCACTGTCTTACCAGCACTAGAAGTATGGACAAATTTAGCTTCTTAAACTTTCATCGTCGCAAAATGACTGAAAAGTGCCTAAAACATCGATCAAATCGTAAGGACTCTATTCACCCAGAACAATAGGCAATGGGCCTATCATCATTCTCAAGAGTTACAAGACGTAGGTTTTCAAACAAATACTATGAATTTTTCAATCCCTTGGCAATGAATGTACCGAGAACGGCTCTGAATCATGAGAAATTGCATTTTCTTTATTGTTCAGCGCGAGGAGTCCTTTATGATTTGATCAATGTTTTAGGACTTTTTTCAGTCATTTTGAAACCATAAAATTTTTTAAAAGTTAAATTTACCTATATTTCTAGTGGTCGTCAGATAGCCAGAAAAATCATAAAAATACTTCGATCTTTTGGCTTTTCACTAAAATTTGAATCGTTCAGATCTGTGAAACACTTGATGCTATGAATTTTCATAAGTGGGAACTTTTTTCTGGCTCACCCGGTAGATGTGCTAGTGTAGTTGGGACCATTTCGTGTTGAGGACAGTGAAAACAAAACCAAAGCTAGCCTGCGTGCAGACTTTATTTTCCAATGCGATGGCTCTCATTCACAGTGGCAAGTAAAGTCTGCACACAGGCTAAATCAAAGTAGGCTAGGTCAAATTTTCAACAAATAAACTTGTTTATAACCTCAGAGCAAATGATCCCCCACTAAGATTTGTTTGCTTGGACTGTTTTCTGGATTTCAAGTTTAGGTCTTTGGTTTAGGGTTTCAGGTTCAAGGTTTTGGATTTCGTAAAATGCGGATTGTCCTTTAAAAGCTTTGTGACAGTTTAATAATTGTTAGTGTACCAAATTGCTATGTTATACATCAAATGATAACAAACAGATGAAGTGAGTGAAGTAAAGGCACAAAAGGCAGTGCAGATGAATTCTAATGATTTGTCTAGTCTAATGCTGCTACAGTTGGATAATCTAAAAAAGCTTCTTAATTTACTATTTGAGTAAGGGTCATTCCATATTATTTGAACAAATGCATGTCAAGTCATGTTTGAGAAACGTCTTCAAACTTTTTTCGTGTAATTGTTACCTAGAGGAAAGGTCAAATTTCAAATTTCAGCCCCATATCTTAAACGGTTAATTTTCTATGGCAGGTTGAAGTTTTTGATGACAGCTTAATCAAAGATGAAGTGGCACTTTCAACGATTTCTAATTTCAACTACAACACTCTGCAACAAAGTCTGATCAGTGAAAAGCATTGTAAATGCAGCATATAATCAGGAGAAAAATTCATTTGCAAATTGAAGATTCCAATTTTGTGCAGATGCTTGTCAAAATCCTGACATGGTAATGAAAAATTCTGAATTCATCCACTTTGGAGGGATATTTCATTGGTTTTCCTGCTTCAACGGCATGGGCAAATTAACTACAAATGATAATCTTGATTTATCATGCTGTTTATAGTCAGAATAAAATATGAAAACTCTTCTACGAGTTCCCACTCGAAAAATAACTAGGCATGGAAATTGCACAAAACGCATATTTGTACAGTTTTAGCTGATTTGAAAAAATATTTTTACAAATTTTTGTACGACTGATTCCAAATTGATTTGTCATATCTTGATTATATACCAACTGACGTTTGCCAAGAAGCATTATCGTCAATTGATTCCACTTGCTAGTCAGTGATTTCGCCTTTTGAAAATTCCTCAGACATCAAATTGGCTGATATGGGTCATCTTCAGTGGCTTCAAAAAGTACCGGTCAGTAATGTCAGAGTCCTGAGAATTTTTCAATGAATAATATACTCTATTATCTTCTATTGAAAAGAATTTCATGTCTCAAATGGAATTATAACCCATGCATTAAAATATTTTAAATTGCCTTTTTCTTCCGAAACTAGTAATAGAAACTCTCTTCAGCACGAGCAAACTTAAAATCTCATCAAATCATCATCGATTATGATGAAAGCAAAAATATCGCTCACCTTCAATGGTTAGAAGACTGTTATATATCCTAAATACAGGGTCATCATGAATTCTTTGAAGGGGGGGGGGGTAATTATGTAATCTAACTACCACCAAGTAAGCCCATTAGCTATAACGACTCATCAAACTGGATTTTGTATGGGAATGATCCATTAGGTGTATCAGACAATTTTGCTGGTAAAGCCTCAGCCTTTAACATGGATATTATTGATATCAAAGCCTCAGCTTATAACATGTGTAACCCCCCCCCCCCAAAAAAAAATTTCACAGTGACCCTGAATTTAGGATTTAGGATAGATCAGTCTTCTAGCCATTGAAGGTGACCAATGCTGTTGCTTTCATCATAATCAATGATGATTTTATGAGATTTTAAGTTTACCCATGTTGAAGTGAGCTTCCTCGATATAACTAGTTTCGGAAGAAAAAGGCAATTTAAAATATTTTAATGCATGGGTTATAATTCCATTTGAGACATGAAATTCTTTTCAATAGAAGATAATAGAGTATATTATTCATTGAAAAATTCTCAGGACTCTGACATTACTGACCGGTACTTTTTGAAGCCACTGAAGATGACCCATATCAGCCAATTTGATGTCTGAGGAATTTTCAAAAGGCGAAATCACTGACTAGCAAGTGGAATCAATTGACGATAATGCTTCTTGGCAAACGTCAGTTGGTATATAATCAAGATATGACAAATCAATTTGGAATCAGTCGTACAAAAATTTGTAAAAATATTTTTTCAAATCAGCTAAAACTGTACAAATATGCGTTTTGTGCAATTTCCATGCCTAGTTATTTTTCGAGTGGGAACTCGTAGAAGAGTTTTCATATTTCATTCTGACTATAAACAGCATGATAAATCAAGATTATCATTTGTAGTTAATTTGCCCATGCCGTTGAAGCAGGAAAACCAATGAAATATCCCTCCAAAGTGGATGAATTCAGAATTTTTCATTACCATGTCAGGATTTTGACAAGCATCTGCACAAAATTGGAATCTTCAATTTGCAAATGAATTTTTCTCCTGATTATATGCTGCATTTACAATGCTTTTCACTGATCAGACTTTGTTGCAGAGTGTTGTAGTTGAAATTAGAAATCGTTGAAAGTGCCACTTCATCTTTGATTAAGCTGTCATCAAAAACTTCAACCTGCCATAGAAAATTAACCGTTTAAGATATGGAGCTGAAATTTGAAATTTGACCTTTCCTCTAGGTAACAATTTCACGAAAAAAGTTTGAAGACGTTTCTCGAACATGACTTGACATGCATTTGTTCAAATAATATGGAATAACCCGTAACAAGGACTATGGTTTCATAATGATTGGAATTTAACTCTATTTGATTGCTCTGAACATTCACAACAAATAGCAATTATACCCCATAAAACTGATAAATTTCAACCCAAAACCTTAACCCTGATATCTAAGCTCAAAGCCCAATGCCCTGAATAGTCCAACCAAAGCTTGTTTATAGTACAGGCTTCTACTGTAGACAAGAATTTGGCAGAATCCTCAAGAACCTTTGAGCACTCTTCCAAGTTGGGTACAAACTCTTATGGAGGAATACCAAAATCTAAGCAAGAGTTCATCCAAACTCAAATGCTTCCTCAAGAATTTTTGAGAATTCTTACACAAGGCTACTGCAGTTTCCAATCATAATGGAAAACTTTTACAAGAACAGAGTATTACCTTTCAATTTCAGCCTTTCAGGACTACTTTGGCATGACCAGCTACTTGTTCTGTAGAGGTTAACATCCATAAAATTCATCTTTATCACATAGTCTGATGGTACCTTGATGTCCCACTCACAATCATTCCACAGACTTGGGTAGCCTGCTGGCCATTTTGGTGAGTAGATTATGCCAGATTTAAAATAACGTGTTGAACTGCTAAAAGGGTGTAAAACAAACTACTTTCAGGAATCTGGGCTACAGATTTCATGACATACAATCATCAAGAGAAATAAAAAAGCGGGCTTTATCCAATGACTTATAACAAAAAGCTTTTAAAAAGTGGAGTGGAGTGGATACAGTCCTGAGTGAAATGGGATTGAAAAGCTCACTGCATAGAAAGGCTCACTCAGTTGTGAAATCAGTTTCTTGAATTGGTCTTTCAGCTCTATAATTACAAGTTTTATACGTAATGTTTGCAAGATTCCTAAAACAGGCATCTACGCACACACTGAAAACATGACAAACATAAATGTCTCTCTCCCAAAAAACAGAAGTAGGGATGCATACAGCAAGGCAAACAAGGAAACCTAACAGTTATTCATTTTGTATCCCAGGGCAACTATGTATGGACACTGTCCAGTAAGGAACTGTAAGCAGCATGTCTGACTCATAACAACAATAACTTTTCACTGAAACAGCTACATCAAAAATTGCAAGAGAGGTACACAGAAATGACCAACTTTTAAAATAAAAAAATCTTTAACTATATAATTAAATCTTTCAGTTGCATTTTAAAACAGAAACAAAAACAATATGAGATGTTTCCCAAAGAGATCACATTTAAACACCACACATTGTTCTGACTCAATAACATAAGAGCGTTAGCATCTTTATATACTTGCAGGATTTTCAGACCTTTGGGCAAACTTTTCTATATTCTCAAAACCCAGCATTTTCCAGTGCCCCTTACAGACAGCCTGGGGGTCTGAAAGAAAGTTGAGGGTGGCATGGGCGGCGCCACGGGGAGAACTTTCTTTGAGGGTCGATTTTCTAGTTCCTCTAAGTTCGAACAAAAAAGGTTGAGAGGGGTCATTTTTTCCTTCTCAGAGATCGGTCCTCCATTCCCTTGTTTACAATTATTCAATTATCAGTCCTAGTAGTTTGGTTTGTATAGCTTATAAGCAAACATGTGGGATTTTGCTTCTTTGATCTTTAGAATATTCATCAATATACGTGTGAAGGTAATGTCAAGACAGATATCAAAGTTCATTATTTTTTACTTTTCCTGTTCATAGTTGAAATGAAGGGTTACAAATAAGTCCAAATCAATGATCAACACAATTTTTTCCCTATCTTGCAAAATGGCGATCTTTCCAAAGTTTTAGAAAGCATGATCCTCAAAACATTTTCCAAGGGCAGCCCCTAAACCCTGTTTCTCACTTGCTCAGCTCGCCTGTCCAAACTCCTTTTGGCAGCTGGCACTGCCCCTGAGGGTACAATCAGTTACAAAATTGTTGAGCCACCCTAGAAAAAAAAGAAATTTTCGTCCCCCTTCGCCCATGTCAATGTTGTTTTGAAAAAAGTACCTGATCAAGATGACACGTGTGATTTGGCAACTTTTTGTGGTACTGCAACATCGACTAGGGGGGAGGGGGGAAAACAGGGGCAAATGAACTGAAAATCTCGGGGTGGCTCAACAATTTTGTAACTGATTGTAGGTGCAAAAATGATGAAAAGTAAAACTTAACATAAATTGGGAAAGTATTTTCATCTCATAATGGAATAACTAAACAGGTAATTGGATCCATGGCAAGCTTACCTTCTACAAGATGAAAGGGAGCTGACAGGCTGGATCTGCAGGGCAGTATTATAACTGGCTGTGAAACTTTCAGAACTTGATTGAGTTGAATAGAATACAATCTTCATACACTCATCAATTGTATATATGTCATGAGGCAGGCTTGCAGTGTTTCTTGAGCAGAAGTCTGATACTTTATTAGAACTGCACCTGTGAAATATTACAAACTGGAATCATTACAAGCATACAGCAAAGAATGGTTAGCATGACTGTGCAAATTAAAGTCAGGGATTGCTAACTGAACAGCTGCGCACTTGTTATGAATGTTATGAATGTTGTATATTATACAATCTAAAAAGTTTCTAGAATCAACTGGCCCACTTATTTTACCCGGCTTGCAAAACCCTATACAAGGATGGTGATTTTCTGACACAATGAAATTCAAAAAGGCTCTTTCAATCAGGATGATATGTGCATAGCATGTTGTGGCAAATTTTTATGGAGCTTGAAGAACAAGAGAGAGCCATCTACTAGCATGCTGGTTGACAAGGGCCCCAAAAATTCAATCAAATCAGCTGACATACAGCTAAGGAAAGTATGCTAAGAGTGAAAGCGAAATTTGGTAAAATAATCAGGATCCAGTTCTGTTCGCTCTGGCTTATTGGAAAGAACAACTGAATTACTTTTCCATTAAAACAGTTGTCATTTAAATCAAATTTTGATTGAAGAACTGTATTTAATGCACCATAACCATTCACAATCTGAGAAAACACACCTTAGCATCCCTCTTCTGACATCAATTTTGCATCAATGATCTAGGATAATTTTTCAATCAAAATTATAGTTCAAGCAAGGCTTTTGACAACATGACAAATAATTCCCAGAACAACTGATGCAGCACATCAAATTTCTTGAGAAGTCTTTCATTATGCTTTCCACTTGAATTTCTCTTTTTCAAATATATAACTGCCATTTGATTTTAGATTGAAGGCAAGGGGCTTTGGGGTTTCACAAGTTGCAGGTTTGTCCACTTTTAGCCCTAAGGGGTTTCAGGATTTAGGTTTAAATCACACAGGTTTTCCGGGTTTTTTGATGTGTCAAGGGTCCTGTATGGAATGAAAGGTGTATGCGCCGGACATGTCCAGCGCACAGCATTAGTTGATGGTGCACGAATCGGCGCACAGATTGCGATTTTATGCTGGTGTAATACAACGTTAGGTATAAATCTACGGGTTCATGGTGCACACAACGTTAGGTATAAATATCCGTCCGGCGCACGAAAATCGAACATTCCATTCTGGTCAAGGGTTACAGGTTTCGCCATTTTATGTGTTTGGATTTTGGGTATTTCATTCAAAATTCCTATTTTTTCGGGTTTTTGAAGTCTGTGAAGACGAAAATGCTGGAAACAACCAAGAAGTGCTGATGAAAATTGAGGATTTTTCTAGAAGTGCTGTTGGCGTTTTTGCTTCTGGGTTGTCAGGTTTTTGCTAATTTTGGTCCAGGTTTGTGAGTTCTAGTATCCCCCCCCCCAAATTAAAGCCGCCTCCTATTGTAGCAATGCTCATCCCTCTGACTGTCTGATATCGACTTGACATTGCTTTTTCTGTGGCCCTGATTAATGAGATTAATGTTGACAAGTCTGAACTTTACAAGCAGAGCAGCCAGATTCGCATATAATTGACATATGAAATTAAAAGCTATAATACAATCTTCATACCCGATATAAACCTGGACATTTGAGGATCCACATCTCGGCATGTCTCCATCAACAACAAACTTCGACCACTCCAAAACAATCCTGCGGCCAGTTCGCACCTTAATGCTGTAAGTGCAATGCTTGCCAGAGCTGCCTGACCTAGGCCCAAAAGATATCCTCCCACTGTCTGCAGTAAATGTCGTCTGTCCGCATGTTGATGTTAAGTTCGAAGCAGCGTTCACACTTTTTATCATAGATGAGAAGATTAGTAGAACAGAAAGAACGGCATCGAATAGATTCATCTTGCTGTTTCTTGGTCTCTTCGTTTTCGTTTTCGCCACTCTGCTGCAACGCTGCAACCTCCTCCTTCTTCCCTTCTGTCCTCAAACTTGTTGTCCTTCGCAGCCAAGATGTTCATTTGACTTACTACATAAACGGTACCACACAAACAGGACAACAACGAGATGACAACAAGAAAATAACAGGGACATCTTTCTTCTTTTACTTTTTTGATGCACATGGTACACTTCACAATACTACGGCCGGCAGGAAAAAGGATAAAAGTTATTCGCCAAAATATTGGGTTTAGTAAATATACCATTTTACAGAGAATCCTTTTCTCCAACGTGCTTCAAAAATGGACCTCGATCAACTTATAAACAATCTCATCCCTCAGATACATTTCCTCCCTTTTCTAGCCTGTTTTCCGTATGGGGTCTGGAACACAGGCTACCCTTTTCAAGAGTCAAGGGGGTAGGTACCCTGGGTACCAGAGCCTCAAAATTTAAACGAAAGTTTGGCTCTTGTACCCAGGGTAGGGGGTAGGTCGAATTTTCATAAAAGTACCCACATAAGATGCGCTTTGTAAAAATGAAATGGTTCATGAATCTGAAAGGAAAATACGTACAGATGCATATCATTTCAAGGGGGCAAATCATTCAAATTTCTGATGAATAGTGGTATGGGTTGGCAGAAGATTGTTCCATCCTAACCTTTTGAGTTGTCCTCACTACTTTCTTAACAGCTAATTGTCATGATGAATATGCCTGTTGCCTGTCAAGTTGCCTGGCACAAGTTCGAAATTTTCTGGCCTAATTGCAGCTCTAATGATAACTTCAATGGGTCAATGGTAAGTAAAGCTATTACAGTTAATGCTTGACCATTTGTTACACTTATGGTAGATAGCTACCTACCTATACTACCTATCTACCTGCCTACTTCGATTCCTTCCTTCCTACACGGATATCTGCCCCATCACGTAAAGAGCTCATTCTTCGCACATAGAACAGTAGATGGTTATAACTGATGAAAAGAAAATTCAGAATACTTAGAAATGCTTCAGTGTACTTGAAATTCTCCAGATTTTGTAAAAATACTTTATCTACACCTTTTCTTTGCACTCCATGGAAGCTACTGCTGAAGTACTTCTTCTGTGTCCTTTCCTTCATAAGAAAGCTCAAATAGGAGCTCAACTGTGTGTTTGCTTCCGTTTTGAAAGTTCGTTAAAGAGAGTACAAAGACCAATATGCCTTGCGCGAAGTCAGCGATTCGCTCACCACAGCTTCCAGAATAACTGACTGTACGAAATTCACAAAAACAAAGACAAACGATCGCAAAGGCTGCTGGTCTTTGTACCCCTTTAATAATATCACTTCTACGAAGGAGGCGGTCAAAGGAGAAGAGAGTGAGAGCCTTTTCAACCTTCCGTTACCTCCTCTGCATAACCATAGAAATTGTTCCTCCACGGCACAGCTACAAACTAATTGCTGTACACCAGCAGTGTCCAGCTACCCATGGTATGACCATGATGATTGTCGACGTGCCTTTCCTGCGGCCAAGGGAGAAGAGAGTGAGAGCCTTGTTAACCTCCCATTACCTCCTCTGCAGAACCATAGAAATTGTTCCTCCACGGCACAGCCACAAATGCTGTATACAAGCCCCGGGGGGAAGCTGCCATATATGAGGGCGCGGGATGTGCCATTGTTTGGGGTGCCTTTTTTCTAGGAGAAAATAAATTTTGGGGTATCACGTTTGGTAAAATCACAAGTAGTCATAAATTTTTGGGTGTCATTTTAGAAAAATAGCTCTTTAGGGCATTGATTTTAATCAAATTTCACTTATTTGGTTAAAATTTTGGATGGCTGTCACAATTTTAGGGTATACATTTTCAATGGCCTGTGAATTTTGGGGTATTGTTTTTGTGAAAATTTATAAATTTTAGGGTGTGATTTCAGATGTCAAATGGCACACCTCCGTCACCCGCCTATTGAAGTTACCCCCGGGACACCAGCAGTGTCCAACTACACATGGCATGGCCATGATGGTTGCCTTGCTGACGTGCCTATCCTGAGCATCTGCGCCCAGGCTGCTCCACTCCGTCTCTTTGGTCAGCAGAACACTAAAATCTCTCAAACCATTTGCATAAAGGACTTAAATAGCTCTTGCTTGCTGCTTGAATTCAAACGAATTACAGCGTGGTTAACTTTAGAAATCTTCAAAACAACGTAAAACATGTGCTTGCTGTGCACTCGCACTTCATTTCTTCATGATGATGAATTAATGAGAGGGAACAAAATCCAAAGTGCATTCCAGGTGAGCAAATAAGGGTTTTTGAGCAATTCAAGTGCTTCTCCCTGCCAGTTAATAAGAAGATCAGAACACAGTTTTCTGCTTGCATTCAATTTTATGGCTGGACGTAAGAAGTTTGAAAGATGAATACGTATATATTCTTCTTAGGTAAGTTATCTTCTTTCCATGATAATTTAAAGTACATTTGTGCAAGCAGCACAGTATTGGAGGCAGTACATCTTGAAAATACATTTTTGAAGCAATTGATTTGATGCAAGAAATTTCATCATTCCAGGTCAAAATTCAAAGCGATGCTTTTCAAAATAGCTGGCACAAAGATACCATTTTAGCTTCAAATGACATAGTAAGGACATCATAAAACTTCCAAGAAGCTTGAAGAAGGTGCCAAATGTTACATCGGAAAAGACAATCAAGTTTGGACATAGTATTTTATGCTCTTCAGACAAAAGAGAAAAGAACTAAACAGGCTCAGGCTGAAAGGAGAAAATCGAGGGGCACTTCACTCATTAGAAATAGCATACGAGATTTTTTCTGAACAAAAAGAATTACACGGATTTTTGATGGATGGTTCTTTCTTCAAAACAAAAGGATTTTTGCCAAAAGTGTACGAGATTTTTTGGGAGTGTAATGCCCCTCGGAGAAAATGAGAAAACACTTTTTCAGACTATGCATTATTTGATCAAATCTTCATCCCTCCTTACCGTTCAAATTCTGTACCCCAAGCAAACTGGCAGACGACAACAAAAACATGCTGTAGAGCATTTTCAAATTAGGCATAATATTTGGTGAATGATTTCGCAGCGCGGGCCATGAACTCTGCTTTAGGGTGAGTCTGATTGGTAATTCCAAACCTACCCAATTCTGAAAACAGTAGATGTCGCAGAGACAGAAATCTATAAAGTATTTATCACTCAAACATAAAAATCTTGAAACGGCAAGTTTCGGATTCACAAATTGAAATGAGAATCTCTCCAAAGTATGACAAATATTCTGTTTTCTAGATCAGACAGATAAGAAGTCGTTTCATATCTACCAATCCTACCGTCCATGAGACAGGATTCAGAGTCTACCCGGTAAATCATTTTCAGAACTGGCACTAATGAAACATACTGTTACATTCTGTTACGTCTTGAAATTGATCTATCATCTCTTCTCCAGAAGATCATTTCATTAAATATACTTCTTCTATCCATAGGCTGCCTCTCTTTCGCCTACGGCTTCAACTGTCCAGATTGGCTAAAAGCTGGACCAAAACCACCTACAAGCTGCGTGCAGCCAACAGATCCACAAAACAGACCACGATCAAAACTGGAGTCATGGTTCACTGAACAAATGTTCAATGATTTATTCCCAAAAGCAAATTTGGGTCATGGTCCATCAAACTGCAGACCGTACAACTACAAAGCATTTGTCATTGCTTCTCGGTATTTTCCCAAGTTCGGAACGGAATATGTGACGAGGGATCCTGAAGGAAAGCCACTTCGTACGTCATACACAAGAGATGAAACATACCGTCGGGATCTTGCAGCTTTCTTCGCTCATGCAATCCAAGAAACCGGAGAAAACAATGGACATTTGTACCAAGTCCTGCCTAGACAACTAGCAGATGATTGTTTCTATCGTGGTGGCTTCTTTAATTGGTTCGAAGGTGGCCCATACTCTCCTTTTGTCAAGAACCAAGGGCTGGACCCAAAGGACGGTGAATTCTGTGTTCCTGCTGCTCGCTATTGCGATGCAGGATCCAATACAAAATGGTTCTACCCCTGTGCAAAGGGATCTTCGGGTAGATATGTTAGAGGTGAGATGATGTTTTATAACTTTGTCCAACAAAACAGAAAGTGGCAAATGCGCTCGAGTCTGACATTATCTAAATCCTATTTGGCTGTGAAATGATGAGGATCGAACAAAACCAATAACACTCCACGAGGGCTGGATTTAAAGCTCTTTTCAACTGCCTTTAGTGTTCGAATCGGGGTATATCTTCGAGACGTCAGTAAAAGAATTGAAGTGAAGTTGCATTTTTAGCGTCAAGCGCTACAGTCGCAGAAATTAAGCAGACCTAATCGAGTACAAAACCCCTTGTCATGAAGCTCAAGTGGTTGGGCTCTACTGAGTATCGAACCCTGTCCACCTGGCTGTTTTGGCTGCAAAGTCAGAAGATTACACCACTGCGCCACAATACCTTCAAATTATAAAGTTATACTCGATATCAAGACCCGTGTCCTCCTTACTTCATAAAGAACATTTATCTTCCTTGCTCCTTAGTTTCCACTTAAATTGATTCCTTTAACGTACCAAAATCTCAAAATAGTTTCGTACATTACCTTTCGCACGCACTTTGAGTGAGTGAGCCACGCCACCCATATTTCAATACATCATGTGCAGCTGTATTTACTGCATTTACTTTTGAGTACTTGAATGATAGGCCGTAGAGAATCCTTAGTTAGCTTTGAACCGATGTCTCAATCCAAAACAACAGCTGCGATTGTTACAATGTATGTCTTTGTTGTCACATCATGGGTAGTTAGACACTGTAGTTATGTGTCAGGTTATATGTTCCTGCGGTAGGAAAATTTATGTCTTACTGCGAAGGAGATTTTAAATAGATCCTCTGTAGTAGTAGATAATTTCTCCTCCGTAAAAGAACAGAGCGGCGGTAACGAAACACAACTGCAGAGTCTTATCACCCATGGTCACATATTTCAAAATAGAATATGATCTTTCCAGCATTCTCTTATTCCTTTTTTCAGGGTGCTATTTTGGCAGAGGAGCAATTCAAATTTCCTACAACTATAACTATGGCTTATTCCAGCGTTTCTTGAATGACGAAGGCATCACTCATGACGGAAAACCGATCGACATATTGGCAAACCCTAATCTCGTTATGACAAAAACTGATCCACCACTAAGCATCCTCGCATCCATGTGGTTCTACATGACACCACAAAGTCCAAAACCAGCCATGCATGACATTGTCATAGGTAATGCAATCATTTTTCTATCATTGTTGGCATGAGCGTAAGGGATGCCCAGCATCTAGGGGGCCTTTAGTACAAATCCTGAATTTGACTGCTTCATTGAAGTAGACCTGCCCGAATGGAGCCTGATGTATTTCTTTGCTGAAGTGCAATAAATGTTGCCTGATAAGGGGAGCTCCAGCGCTCCCAGCCCCTTTAGCTTCTACGCCTATTATTATTGGCAACTTCATTGAAGTCCATTTCTACATTTGAAGGTGAGGACATTTACTAACAACTCTTTACATTTTGACAACTGGGGCATGAAGACTCAATTTAGCAGCAGGGATGGGACACAAAGCCCTTGGGAGTACTCCCATACTTGAAAGGGATGCGTCGCTCAGCTGGTTCTCTATTTCCTGCCAAAATCATCATGGGCAATTAATCAATCACATGAACTTTTTGCAAATCTCTATTGGAAAGAGTATACTTTTGGCATGATTGCTTTATTGGACGCAGGGTTAGGGTGTAAGATTGATTTCCTACCCCTACTATCATGTCATATCCCTATCCAAGTGCCACAAGATTCTTTTCATTGCTTCATCGACTTTTTATCAATGATAAGATGACATATAAGTTTGGACCTACGCCCTGAGAGATCAAATGATTGCGTAATCAGACGCAAATATAATTTTAATCGAAGATTACGCCAAAATCAACCATCCAGCATCCTTTTTTATCTCGTTGAACTTCGAGTTGGTAATACTGTGATAGAACGTAAAGGATCTCTTCCAAATAGTTCCTTTCTGCCACTTGCAGTGTGGTCGTAACCTTCATTGAATTAATTCCAACATTGCAGAGGCCATAGAAATACTTGAGACTAAAGTTATTCCTGAACATGGAAAGTTCACAAGCTATTCGGTAGCCTTGAATGCAAATCATGTGTTTTTCATCTTGCATTACAGGAAACTGGGTCTCCCCCGACCCTGCCTACTCTGGAGGAGTCTTTGGTCCAACATCACTTGTCATCAACAACGAATGCGGTGGTGAAGACCCAGGAGTCCCTGGAGGAGCAGGGGAAAGCAGACGCATAAAGGCTCTGAAATGGTTCTGCAAATATTTCAACGTCAGACATATCATTGGTTCAGAGAAAACATTGTCCTGCAAACAGTTCAACGGTGGCAGCCGAAAGTTTACTTTTCCCGATGGTAGGAAAGTCGGTAACTCTTGGGATGCCGATTGGAGAACATCATGGGATCCAAGCAAACCTTGCCGATGTGCAATGCAGACATATCAGGGGTATATACCAGCATTTGACCCTGCAGTGATGCCACACTTTGTTACACTGAATGCAAGGCATAAGAAATGGTGTGAAGAGCTCTATCAAGCTGGATGGAGAAATCAAGGATGTGCCGCGTATAAAGGAAAATAGAGAAACTTTAATAAACCGAGAAAAAGAAAGATCAGATATGGATGACTGGAATTAGTTATAGCAATATTTCATTTTCTGTAAGTGTAATTTACAGGAGCTGGCAGCAAAAAGAAACAGCTTAGTAGAAACAAAATAATTTCGCTTTATCTACATAAGAAGTCTTCTTTTGTATTGAGCTGTCAGAACAGCATACAACTTTCTCACTATGAAAGTCTGTGAGGTTTGCAATAACGCAAATTAGCCATGCAAAACACTTCAACAGCTGTTATTCGCGGGCATTTTCACTTGAATCACTTGAAACTGAGACGAACGGCATTTTCACTTGAAACTGCGGGCATTTTCACTTGAAACTGAGACAAACTCGAAATACTGATGAATCAAAAGAAGTTTGCTAGTTTGGAGGGCTGTGGAATAGAAAGTATGAGGCCGAGATATTCAAAAAACTAGAGTGTTAATCTAACTGTCAGGGGCAGTCAAAGGCAAACTTAGATGCGAAAATTTTGTTTGGTAAAATTACTCTCTTTTACGACGCAAAAATTAGTAAAATGTCTGTAAAGGGCATGTATGGGGATGAGAATTCCGCGTTCCATTCTGGTCCATGATTTACTTGCTATTGCAATTAAGGTCATATTTCTGAAACTGACAATTGTACTGAATTAAAATTTTCAATGGCGATCAAGTACGTCATAAACCAGAATAGAACATTGGATTCTCTTTATCGAAACTTTTGGGTCTCAGAGATGAGTGATTTTACCAAAGAAAATCTTCTTACCTAATTTGTTGGCCGTTGACTGAAAGATTAACATTTTAGTTTTGCACATTGAATGCAAAATTTTCATTTCACAGCACGGGAAACGAGTAAACTCTTTTTAATTCACCGGTACAGGGACCCTACCTAACTTTCATGAAATTTGGATGAACGGCAAACTACTTTAAAAACTTCAATTCCCTATAATGAAAGCAAAAGATCCACTGACACTGTCCTTGAATAAAAAAATCTGCCGTTTTAAACTTGTAGACTTCAATAAGGTTAATCGTGTAGAAATCTTTAAAGAGAAACCTGCTAATCTTGCCGATAATTGTAAAAATCTTTGTTTACATCAATATTCTTATTTGCAGCCTACATTTTACGGCTTGTTAGTTGAATGGGGGCACAAAACAGCTGAAATTAGAAGAGCCATATGCGTAATCAATCTAATATATCTACAACAACACGCATGCGTTTAATTTTCTAGCTGCATTTCCAGCAATAAAGCTTACACATTTGTGCAAGTCAGTCGAAGCATTAGTTCAAACTTGTAAAGTCTTTTGATCTTATCAACGATCATTCACTACACGCAGCCACCTCGAAATCTACCACAACCTTTACAACATTAACTTTGTTTTGAAATACTCCTCATATTTCCTATTTACATCATCAACAATCTTCTGAACTTCAGGATCGAGTTCCGTTTGCTTTATCTGCCCAACCAGGACGTACCCACCGCTGTCAAGCGAACCTTTCAGTTTTGAATTTGCATAATTCTCTAGTTCTTCACTTATTTTGGTGTATTTCTCGTGGATCTTATCCAAATGTTTCTCAATAGCATATTCTGATAAATGCGACAGATCACTGCCGAAAATTCCCGAGTCTCCATCATCACTTTTATTCGGAAGATTTTCGGCTTCATCGCCTCCTTCGGTTTGAGAATCGGGTGCACCGAGACTTTCCTCGGTGGCTAGCCCCTTTGACGGTCCAAGCGAAATATCTGTTGAAAGAGGCGATTGCAAACTATTCTCCTCCAAATCTTGATGTGTTGTCTCCTCTGTTGTCGCTGAATTCTTCGGTGATTTGGAGGACAAGCTGTCACTTCCAAAAGAACGATCTTCTCCCGAAAATTCCGACCAACTTCTCGGACTCGCCGAAATATTACTCGACAACACTGACACTTTGTTTGCAATACTTTTCACATCGAGGTGAATATCTTTAAGCGATGTCTCTACCGAGTCCTCAGTCTGAACACCAATGGTTTGTACATTACTGCCCGAATAGTCTGTTTGTGTTCCTACTTCTGAGCAAACGATATCTACCGAGGCAGTAGCAGCTCCGATTACATTTTTCACTTTCCCGAGATCACCACTCAGTTTTCGGCAACGTCGTCTCAAAGTGGCATTCTCGCTAGACAATTTTTCGCATTTATTTTCTGACTCGGTCAGTTCATTCTTCAAAAGGTCACATTTTTCGCAGCCAGTTATGACGAATTCCTTCTCTTGTTCATACTTGAGCAACTTTTCTTGAAGTTTCAGCTTTTCATCATTGATTTCCTGCAACTTCGACTCAAATATCCCTCTGAATTCACGAAGTGTTTTCCGATTGATTTCTTCAAATTTAAAGGCAAGATTTTTCAAAGCTTTTTCTTTCTGCAGTGCCAGCATGGCTTGCATATTTCTCCTTTCCTCAGCAGCCAGCCAGAGTTTCTCTTCTAAGTCTGAAACTCTCTCTTTTAGATCAGAATTTATCTTCTCTAAGCTTTTGAGATTGCTTTGAGAGATCGAGTCGGATGCGATCTGTTTTGGGATTTCTTCTTGATCTGATGCACTTTTCAGGTTCGTATGATCCGCTTCCAATGACTGGCAATTCCTACCATAATCTGTATTTTCTTCGATCCTCATCCCATCCATTTTATGATCACAAGATTCAGCAGCCAGATTATGTTTAACTTCAATCTGCAGCTTTTCACACGACGCTCTTAGCTCTTCTTTCATCTCAGCCAAATTATAAGAACCATGGTGAGATTCCGGCACCGCATGATTTTCTTGTAAAGATTCCAGTTCTGCATCACTCTCTTGTAAAACGGCTTCTAAATGCTCAAACTCAGCCTGATCGTCCAAATCTAGATCCGGATTAACTTGGATTTCATCCTTGAATAGTCCATCTTGGCACGGATTCTCTCTATCATTAATCTGAACATAAATGGCTCCTTCTTCTTTCTCCGATTGATCCTCGGATGTTGCTGCGACATTCTTCCCTTGAAATCCTCGACTCTCAATTCTGTCCTTTGAATCGTCATCCTTTCTTCGAAAATATCTCTTCGATCTTCTCTCACCTGATGACTCTTCCTTCCTTTCTTCGTGCTCCTTCTCGCTGGCCTTCTCCGCCTTCTTGCCACCTTGAGCAATATCTCCATTATCTTCAACGAACACAAAATCTTCTTGTGTAAGTGTAGAAACTTCTGATTTCCTCTCTGATTTCTTTCGCAGGAACAAATTCTTCAACATCTTTTCCTTGCCCTTGGTGGGCCTACTTTCATGCTTTTCATCACTAGCGACAACGTCATTCTGTTTCTTCTGGGATTTGCGACTGAAACCGCTTTTATGTTTTCGTTTGCTTTCTAATTTATCTTCAACAAAAGGATTCTGTGAAACGCGGCCTGCGTTATTGTTTGGACTTTGCATAGCTCCTAGCCTTGTTTCCAGCTTTTGAATGTGGTTTTTCATTGCAGAAATTTGTCTGGTCTGTTCCATGTTTTTGATTCGTCTCCAAGTGTCTTCGTCCATGTCATTCCGACTTTTAGTTGGTTGATCCTGGAAAAAGACAGAAAATATTCATATTTTGGAAGCCAAGTGTGTAACGAATTCTCAACGTATTCGGTTCATATCTTCATCATTCCAACTGAATAATTCGACGCAATCTGTCACTCTACCACAGCAGTGTCTCATGACTTGAAACCGATCAAGTATGAAACCCTATAAATCTTTGGGCCTATCACTGAAAGACTGGAATTTCACAGCTAAATATCTAACCTATAGAGTTCCCACTTTTCCGAAAGGCAAATTCCAGTCAAATGATATACAGTCCTCTAAATCCTAGTGCAAACTTGTTCACAGCAGCCAAGGGATCCCTAGGATATCTCAGCGTTCAATGAAATGATTGAATTCGTTAATTCCTAGACTAAAGGTTCAAGTCCAGGTTAGGCCAATCGCTAAATCCAAATACTCTCATGTAACAGTCCTATTTCAATATTAGCATTGGATGGACAAAGTATCTGAAATTCAAGTTCATCTGCAAACTCCTCCTCATAGAATTTGTTCAAACCCCGGGGGGGGGGGGGGTAACTACCATATATGAAGGTACGGGGTGTGCCATTTTTTGGGGTGCCTTTTTTCCAGCAGAAGATAAATTTTGGGGTATCATTTTTGGTAAAATGACAAGTAGTCATAAAATTTGGGGTGTCATTTTAGAAAAATAACTCTTAAGGGTATTGATTTTGATCAAATTTCACTTACTTTGTTAAAATTTTGGATGGCTGTCACAATTTTGGGGTATACATTTTCAATGGCCAGTAAATTTTGGGGTATCGTTTTCGCAAAAATTTATAAATTTTAGGGTACGATTTCAGACGTAAAATGGCACACCCCCGTCACCCGCCTATTGAAGTTACCCCCCCCCCCCGGGTTCAAACAGCCATGTTTTTTAAATAACCTTCTTTTTATAGTTGATCAAATAACGCAACGTTATTGATTGCGCTTAAATCCCTGTGCAAAGTGATGTTTCTGAATGGCAGGCACGCTATATTTCGTTCCATCAATAGCTATTTGCAAGAAAAATGAAAGGACAAATGTTTCCAGAACCAAACTGGGAAAACGTGCGACTCAAGGGGCAAATCACTCTAGAAATCTCGTACACATTCTCAAACGATCCTATAGAAATCTTCAAAATCCCAAAAAAGAATCTTGGCAGTCTCAAAAAATATTTACAAAATCTTTGAAATCCCAATGTAAAATTATGAAGATCTTCGAAAATCTTAAAGAATCCCAGAATTCTTCGCCAAAAAATGATACACATTCTCAAAAAAAATTTCTGACAGTTCTTCGAAAATCTTGAAAAACATTTTAACACTAAAGCCTTGCAAATTATTGACAAAAGTTGCGAAATCTCGAAAATCTTTGGAAATCTCCAAAAAATTTTGAAAGACTTAAATATTGTCATCTGAGCCGATCTGAAAACAATCCAAAATCTAAAAAAAGAACAAAAATCTTTGCAAAATCTTGGAGATCCTAAATATCCCAAAATCTATCACGCTAACTGGGTCCTAACTTTGGGGTAAGTTGCAACAAAGTCTGACTAAAATAATAAGGATTCGATAGGAGAAATTTGTGGGTGGGAATTAAAGATGCGCGGCAAGGATTGCATTAACTCTTCAGTTTTTTATCAGTGGATTGGCAGAGAATCCCTGCTAAACCAATAGCCCCCGTACGTCTATTTTCAGAGCAAAATGTTTGATTTTCCGGATCTTTCTCAGCACCAGGGAAAACACCACACCAGTCAAAACTTTAATCTCAAACATCTGCGTTCTCGAATTTGGTACTTCAAACATCTAAGCAATGCTTGCACTAAATTAAGCAAATCCAGATAAAAATCGTGTTGAACGACAAGTCATTTGTAAAAATACTTTACATTTTCTTGTGATTGCAACGAGTACAGAGTTGACAGGGCGAGTACACCCGTATACAGGAAAGCTATGTAACCACTTTGAAAAATGTTAAAACCATCATCTTACTGGGGCTTAATGTCCAAGATTTTTCTCACTTTACTCAACGACAATTCCCAATGACGACATATCTTCTTTACAAATGTCAACCTGAAGATCGTGTCATCCATAGCTCTTACCTGATAGCAAAACATCGAACTCGAACGACAAGAAAGGAAAACGTCATCAAAACTACATACCGGGTGACTCAAAAAGTTATAGGTACATGTTTGGAAGGCCGTGGAATAAAGAGCATTCCATAGATATCAAAAACTGAAATGCTAATCTATCAGATAAAGGTTAACTTAGAAGAAAACATTTTGTTTGGCAAAATCATTGACCTTTTAGACTCAGAAATGAGGAAAATATTGGTAAGTGGCTTGTATGGTTTCGAAAATTCTACGCTCCTATCAAAGTCAAGCTACCTGTCCTACGTAGCTATCAAAATCACTTAATTTTCCAGAGCTATCAATTTTCCTTGGTCTATAGACCGTAGAAATACGACGGCAACTACAGCAAAGCTCAGAGAACTCACCCAATGATACCAACCTATACTGACGCTGTTGAATGCAGAAAGACCTCACAACCAGCTCAAAACACAGTTGCACACAACAACACTAAACAGATTAACTACAATTGCGGGTTGCCTTATACAGATGTTAATGTCAACTTGTGCGTTATCCTTCATAACACGTTTTATTACGCAAACAAATTGAATTGATTGAAATGAGTCTGACGCCCTTGAGTTTCTAAAAGACATCCTTCATTCACGAGAATTTCCTTATGAGGAACTGCCTAACTCAACTGTCAGATTGAACTTAAAACCCTTTACTTTATTCAGAAATCCTCAGCGTATCTTCACTATAAGGTAGACTTGCCCGAAGTATATTTCGCCATCTGTAATAAGTCTATCTGAAAGTTACAAACCAAACATTATTATTTCGCTTTTCCCTTTCCTTATTTCCTTTCCCAATTTTTTTGATTGGCGAAATAGCCTTGAGGCAAGTCTATTAAATGGCAACTTTTTCCTGCATCAAATTACTCAGAGGTATTTGAGCATAGAGGTAGTAACCATGAAGATTGTCATAGAGCCTTAAAGAGACTCGTAATCCTGGGGATTCAAAATTTGTCAGTTTAAACATTGATGGTTTAAAGAAACTTTCAGCGTTGGCTCAGGTTCTCAGATCCTTATTAAAATATAAGTACATCTTAAAGCATAAACACTTATGCTTAAAACACGTATCTATTTATAAACACATATCTATTTACAACAGAAGTATCGAGGAGGATAAGAAAAGAAGTATTTGTTTTGTATATTGACTGATCAATAAAAAAAGTGACAACATGGAAATGGTGAATTCATCTTATCATGGGAAAATCTGATCCAAGTCACAACTCTGCTCACAGGTACTGAGAGCTAGAAAAGTTGCATCGACAACAGCAAAATAAGAAGTTTATACCAAAGCGTTGCTGGCTATAGTTTAAAGTAGCAACCATAGTTGAAAGGGCTGAATGTATCTGGTACAGCCATGCAAGTCAATCACTCACGAGATGTAGAATTTTGCATCCATGATCACAAAAATCTTCTTGCTGCGGGTAGTGCTTACAAAGACAAACAAGTTAATGACATAAAATATAAGCACTTTGATGCGAATTGAAAGAAGTGACGTTTCGAGCATAGCCCGGTATCAAGCCCGTTATTACTTATGGCTTGATAACGGGCTATGCTCGAAACGTCGCTTCTATCAATTCGCATCAAAGTGCTTATATTTTATGTTAGTTACTTGTTTGTCTTTGTATCCATGATGTTACGAAAGAAAAGTCTTTATATGATGACTTGAAAAATCTATCAGGAATGGCCTGTAGCAAAAGCCTTGTCCTCTTATTGCACGCTCAAAAATACTCCTTTTTTCTATTCATAATAATTAAAGTTAAACTCAATTTCATTAATACTGTACCGCTCTTGGTGTAAGAAGACACAAGGTCATCTGGCCTACACCAAGAACGGCACTTACAATATTCAAATACAAATTCAAACGTAAAGGAAACGAAGCAAAGATTAAGGGAAAGAAAGGGATTGGCAATTCCACACCAAACTCAACACATGCTATGGGTCTAACCCATATATCACAGGTCTAATATCAGTTTTTGTACCATCACATCGAAACTGATGGTACGATGACGAAATACTCCTCAAGCCTGCTTTGCTGCTAATGGGAAGGAATCCACACAATCAGACAAGTAAGTATATCATTTACAAAGGCAACGCAACAAACCTTATAGATAAACAAAACAAACTTCACCTCAGAAGGTTCTCTATCCTCAAAGCTGTCTTATGTCATCTCTTTATCAGCTGAGCTGACTGACTCGCGAAAATGTAGTACTGCAAGTATGTTCATGATTATTGGTGCATTGTTGCAACTAAGGAAATCATAACCCACAAATTCCTGTACTTCAGCAAACCTGAATGTGGTTGTCATGAATGAGTGATAAGATCTGCCGTGGATTCAATAAAATTGTAGCTACGGGAGGTAAGATTTGTGGATGGTGGTCGAAATAGTTGATTAGCGCGGCTACAAGTTTCCACAATAACATTAGGTAGTCACAATCTTTTCACAATGCATGTTTTACCACAAAGTCTCAAAAGAAGGCTGACTGTGGCTGATAAAGTGTCTGCAATGAACAAGTACTGAGGCCTAAAGATGCAAAAAAGCACCACAACTGCAATGCTAGGGGTTCCAACTGACTTGCTATAAGGTTGGCAGAAGGACACGGCGCTAGGTTTTTTAGCTAACTTACTCGTCTAACAAAAAAAAACACAATAATCGAGAAGAAAGCTCTTTTCTTAATAAGGTATGTTATATTTTCATCATCTGATAGTCAAGTTAGACCAAAGGCAGATTTGACACTTGAAGCGCTTTTCCTCAAGTGTTAAATCGCGTTAAATCACGTTTCGCGCACGTTTCATGGCAAAAGAGTACCATTATGAGACGACAGGCTTGTGAATACAATCCCTGAGCACTATCTACCACACAGACATATGTTTTACTTAGCAGCCACTGTGTTTCTGGAAGTTGCGGGCAACTGCAAAATCAAATTTTAGGCTGGATCTCTGGCTCAACCACCAAATCTAATCTAATTTCTTGGATCCATTAACGAGTTTAACAGTTGATATCTTAATTAATGAGTCAAAAGGTTAATAGAAAAGCTCCCTATGACGGTCAAATGGCGTCATGACAACCATGATAAAAGTTACAACAAAAACGTGTATGTGGCACATCAGATGGTCCAGTTTTATTGCTTCAAAGGTGAACACCAAGTAGTCTGTAAGAAGCAGCTGTTTCTAAAACAATAGAGAACAATACATCTACTTTGATGCTTGTGACATGGCAATGCTATTGAGGCTCAAGCCCCCCAGCCCCCGATTTCTATGGGGCTAAACGAGAGCAGAAAAGAGTAATTTTTGGCATTTCTTGGCGCAAGAAGGAAGACGTCATGAGTTCTTGTCAACCAGCAGTGAACGTTTTGTAGACAAATTTGATCTTGTTTGTCTTCACCAAATCTTTTTCACTGCACAGTTCTTGCAAGAAGCCATACTAAGTGGTTTTGTGAAAGGACTGTATCTTGCAAATAATAAACGAGTTGTTTCAAACAGTTTTGTCCATGAAGCCAGTCTCAGTCTCATTGACCAGTAAGTTTAAACATCGCTAAGGCGTGTAAGTTTTGTTAAATCTATTATAAGCAAAAATTCAAAATCATGACATTTTGACATCAAGAAAGTTCAGGAGTTACAATGGTTCTGACAGTATCAATATCTGTTCTTCTGAATCAACGATGTTAATTTCATGATTTTTACCTAATCAACAAGAACTACAAGGGGCAACAAGAGATATGGGATTAACGTGAACTTTAATGAAATCAAACTGTTGTATAAACAAGCTTTTTTATTCCCTTGATGCAATTGTTTACTGCAGGTCGTGCACATAATATTTCGCCATGCTGAACCTGAATAAGCCCCATACCAGAATACTCACCACAAATGAACAGGGCTTAAACGCACAATAAAAACAACAAGAACGAGGAAATGCAAACACGAATATTCACAAACCTTTCCATCTTCGCTTTTCTCAGCTCCTTCACTCTTCTTAGATTTCCTTCGAAATAATTTTCCCATTAACTTGTTTCCCTTTTTCTTCGTGCCAGAATCTGGTGGCTTATCCATATTGAACTCTCTTAAGCTACGATGCAGGCGTCTGTAGCTAGCAAATAAAGCAAAGGAGATTGTCACTGTCCATTAATATTGTTTGTTGGGATGTCCTTTGGATCTCAGTCGATGTAGTTATCAATAAAATGAGCTTTAGTAAGGTCAAGGTATCAAGATGCATGTAAATAGGCTAAAACCAAAAGGAACATTTTCGTTCACGAAACAAGGCTGCAGGACGGAACGCTTAGCCGCAGCCTTTGGCCACTGGAACTGCAAACATGGAACTGCAAACATGAAAAGTGTGACGTTCGAGATAAAAGCTTTGCTTCGATTTCTCAAATCTGAGACTTCTTGTTTACAATGTTTTGATTCTTCTGGAGCAAAAATATCAACAACGTTTCTAATTGAATAATATTTCTTAGTTTTGTTGCGACTTGAAGAAAATAGCAAGTACTTTTATGATAAGAATTCAATGCCTTTGTCCACATCAAAAATCGTCTTATGACATTCCGTCCAAGCATTTATAAAGAGGCGTGAAAAGGCACAAACAGGGTAAAAGGCGTCAGTGTTTCGTTTGCCGGAAAGTGCTGCGGTAAAAGAAAGGCTGTCGATATTATTGTTGAAAATATAACAGGAATTGTACGGTCTACATTGCAAGAGTAACAATGTTTCTATTTCATTCGGCGTTTGATTGTACTTTGTATTCTATAGGTTGCCTAACAGACCGAAAAGATTGCTTTAGTTTTAAAGATGCAATACATGCAATTTTCGTTTTGAAAACTTGTTTATCAAAAGTTGCAGTGTCAGATAAAGAAGGTTAATAAAATAAATACTAAGATAAGAGCCGACAAAATGGGTCTAATAACAAGACTTTTGCTCGTGACAATTATTGATTCACAGCCCAACATGACAACATGAAATCTAACGTTAGACCGACTCCAGTACCGTATCTATCGTTTTTCTTTTTCAATTGTGTGTAGCATCTGTGTAAGATTATATATAGATTATATGTAATACTATGAGTCTCTTGCTCCTCATTATATAGTTCTTGTACCATTAGAAAATGGTTTGCAAGGAGAGTCATCCGTAACGTAGTATACCGGGTGAGGCAGAAAAAAGTTCCCTCGTTTAGAAATTCCTAGCACCAAGAGTACTTCATAGATTTAAATGATTCAAATTCTTTTTAAAAGCCGAAAGATCGAAGTATTTTTGTGATTTTTCTCGCTGTCATGCCAGCACTAGATATAAAAAGTTAACTTTGTAAAAATTTTATGATTGCTCAGTGGATGAAAAAGGGCCTAAACATTGATCAAATTGTAGGGACTCTCCGTCCACAGAACAATACGCAATGGGCGTTTCGCCTCTCTCAAGAGTCATGGCAATAAATGTGCAGTTATAATTTCGCCTCTCACCCATGAACAATCGCATTTCTTTATTGATCTTTGCGCGGAGTCCTTTATGATTTGATCAATGTTTTCGGCAATTTTTCAGTCATTTTGCAACCATGAAATGTTTGTAGAGTTCAATTTACCTAATATTTCTAGTGCTCGTGAGGCAACGAGAAAAATTACAAAAATTCTTCGATCTTTCGGAACGAAAATTTAAATCATTCAAATCTTAATCTCATTTAAATCACTCTTTGTGCGATGAATTTTCAAAAGTGGGAACTTTTTTTCTGGCTCACCCGGTATATTTTTTTTTTCAAATGCACTACCTATTACAAGGCATGGCAGTAATACTACAGATCTACATAAACTAAATAAAGAATAAGAAAAAAAATCAAATGAGGAAACAGAAAAACATAACTGTAACAGCAACAAGAACAATTAAAAAGAAAAGAGCGAATCAACAGTAATCAACAGGATGTAGGCTGTGGAATATCCATTTCGCTGTTTCGTCTAAGGTATGCTTCTTTTAGAAATTTTCCTAAAACTCTTGTATTTTCTGCACTTTCATCGGTCAATACTTGCTTAAAAAGTTCAGTTCTGTCAATCGGGGGATTTGTCCAATCAAAGTTGAAATACAGCTTTCGTAAATCGTCATACATGGGACATTCACAGAGAAAGTGAATCTCATCTTCAACAGCATTATTATTACATTTCTTGCAAACTCTTTCCTCAACACATAACTTCTTGTGCCGCCCTAGTTCAATCATCAAGTCATGATCGCTACACCTAAATTTCGCTACTCGTTGTCGTGTAGCAAAATCATTGATCTGTTGCAGGTACTTGGAGGGCTCAAACTTAGTTTTAAACAACTTGAAACAACGGAGTTTCCTGTGTTTTAAGCTAGTTGGCGAGGCTTGAGTTATGCGCTCTTTCCATTCCTTCGTAAATAATTCTGTTAGGTTTGATTTCAATTGCGCTTTAATTTGCGATGTAAAATTTTAATTTTAATTCTAATTGTAAAATTTTCAATTGAGTATATACAAATATCCTAATGTATTTGATGATCGTGGCACGTGCACAAACAAAACAAAGACTTAGAGACAAAGGAGTGTGTATGCTTCTTCTTTGTCCTATTCATAAACGTAGGGATTGGTGGGAAGCTGGGGGGCTACAGCGCTCATCAAAAAAATTACAAAAATCGGCCATATTCCACCAAAATCAGCCTCAAGTCGGGCAAAATTGTTCAGGTAGGTCATTTCTTTTGGACCACATTGGAAGCAAATTTAGAGCAGCAATTATTGACAAAGCAATGAAATAATATTCTTATGCGGACAGAAGCAAAATATTTGACTATCAAATCCATAGGCTTGAGGCCGATAAATTCAACATTGCACGCCACACGCTGAGGAAATCAATTTCACGACAGGCAAGGGCAAAAATACAAATGAAAACCCGCCCACAGAGGTCCTAAGCCGCTTTCTCTAACCCTTATTCATGGAGATAATGTATTGGATAGCCGTATAGGATTCCTGTCGTATCAACTTCCATTCATAAACCGCAGGACGTAAGCTAGTTTATGCTTAATTGTGCTTGGGACACTAGCATATCAAGCCAAGCATGAAGTTAAGGTGTTGCGAATGGACTATTTGAAAATATTTCTTAATGAGATACCAGTAGGCCAATTTGTTGATTGTATCATGATTTTGGTAAACAAAAACACGGCGAGAAAATGTTTACTAAGAAGTGTTGAAGATACAGGACGAAGTTGTCAAAGACCTTTTGCTTAGCAAGATTATCGTCATGACTACCGTGATGAAAGAATGACCACAGGCACGGCCTAGAAGTGAACAGAAATTGTTCATGGGGCATTAAAAACATGATGAATATTTCTGCATGAAACAATGCTTCACTTCAACAACTTTTTAACCATCAAAATTCGACATTTTATGAGTTGGTCTAAATTAAAACGTTTATTCTAAAGTGTATTTCTGCTTCTTAAAATGTTTAAAACATTTCCTATTGCAGTAAAATACCTGTAGGCCCCCTGTAAGTCTATTTATTGATTGTATTAAACAAAACAACGACATGAAAAAGTGCTGACAAAAAGAGAATGAGGTTGACAAAAAAGTTAGTTTGCACTCTGTCTGAAGAAATGTTCCTCTTACTTTCTGAACAGCCGATGCAATGCACTTCACAAACTCTTCTCCGATAGTACCATTGTTCAGAGTTTCCTTTGGTAGTTCGTGTTTGATAATAATGATAATAATAATAATAATAATAATAATAATAATAATAATAATAATAATGATAATAATAATAATAATAATAATAATAATAATAATAATAATAATAATAATTATAATAATAATAATAATAATAAAGAAAAGCCTATGACACGGTCCCACATTCGTGGATACGGAAATGCATGGAGATGTTTGGTGTGGCAGGAAATATGCAAAGATTTTTGGGTAAAAGCATGGACTATTGGCAGCCAGATTTGAGATCAGGTGGAATAAACTTGGGAAATTTGAAGGTAAAAAGAGGAATCTTTCAGGGAGACAGTTTGTCACCTTTACTCTTTGTGCTTATATTGATTCCCTTAACAATGATATTGAGACATGTTAAGGCGGGGTATGATTTAGGGCAACAGCAAGGGAAGATAAATCATTTATTGTTTATGGACGATTTGAAACTTTTCGGTAAGACAGAGGGACAACTAGAAACACTGATAAACTCTGTGAGGGTATTTAGCTCTGACATCAATATGGAATTTGGGATAGAAAAATGTGGCGTACTGGTGATGAAGAAAGGCAAATATGCAAAGAGCGATGGTATCAAGCTTCCAAATGAGAAAGAAATCCAGGAGATCGATTTAGAGAAAGGTTACAAGTCATAGACAAAGGGGACATTGATCCAAAGTGCAGGATGTGTGGTGAGCGGGATGAAACTGTGGCTCATATTTTAGCAGAGTGCAAGATGTTGGCACAGTGTCAGTATAAGAACTGGAGACATGATAAAGTGGCACAGGTTCTACATTGGGAAATTTGTAAGAAGTATGGGCTACCAGCAAGTGAGAAATGGTATGATCACCGCATTGAAACTGTTATGGAAAACGAGGAAGTCACAGTCATGTGGGATATGAAAATCCAGACAGACAAAGAGATTGAACACTGTAGACCTGACATAGTCATTTGATGTAATAAAAGCAGGAAATGTTACATTGTGGACGTCGCTTGCCCATTTGATACGAGGGTACAAGATAAGGAGAGGGAAAAGGTTGAAAAATACCAAGATTTAAAACGGGAATTGAAGAGAATTTGGCAAAGTCAAGAAATAGTCACAATTCCAATCATCATAGGAACGCTAGGCACAGTAAGCAAAAACTTCGAACACTGGTTAAGGAAGTTAGACATCATGGTGAATTTCAGCACATTACAGAAAGCTTGTTTATTGGGATCAGCAAGAGTCATTAGAAAGGTTCTGGATACCTAAGGCCGTGGGAGATGGCTCGGTAATCAGTAGATTCAACCAGCAAAAACATCACATGCTGTGATAACTTCAGACATAATAATACTAATAATAATAATAATATACAGGGTTGCCTTTTCAGCAACAAAGGTGCTGTTATCAATAAGGGACCTGTTCTAAACATCTACAATCTCAAAGAAAACTAAACTTTACAACTGAGTTACAATAAAATCTGGAAATTTACGCTTTTAATTGTTCTCTGCTTTACTGCTCTATAGTTCTTCTTACGGTAATATATGTTCACTCAACTTAGATTTAAAAATTACAAATGATTCCTCTTTCTAGTTTCTATAATCTAGTTTCTATTTCATAACTTTCTTTTATCATTGCAATTTAATAGTCAATTTTTAACACTGTATTTACCCTAAGTTTTTATGCAGAGGGTCTTTCTCTTGCAAATCAGCCATAGAATAGGCCATAGCCTTTCCCTCCATAGAATGTGAAATACGGTTACAGGAGTAAAACTAGGAATCCGCGCGGGTTTGCAATTCCTAGGTCCTGAGGCGGGCTTGGCGCCTGCGGCGGCTATCACTGATCAAGTGGCGCACTTCGCGCGCCACATTCTCAGTGCCGAGCAGCCTAAAATGAAAGCATTGAAATATCCATCCAAGTGATAAAGACCAAAAGTCATAGAGACAAAAACAATTTTTAGTTGTCAAGCGTCTTGAAGATTGACGTGCACAGAAATTCTTCCGGAATAGTACATATTGGGCACTTCTGTATTTACGCATGTAAAAAAATCATTGCCTTCTTAAACTTCTACTCAATGAAGGTCCTTTATTTCCCCTTCCACTATGGCTAGTCTAATAAGCTTTGTTTGAATTAATTTACTAGTAGAATGGGATAGCTTTGGGTAAATGGGTAAGGCAAGATATGAACAAATTTGATAAAAATTTTCAAATCCAGATTTGCCTTAGTTATATCTGTTAGAACTGCCCGTATTGAACGTTGATTGCACAGTCAACAATCTACCATTTGCCGGCCACCAAAATTACCTATTTACCCCCATTTTGTTTGGGTCTTGTCTAGGATATCCACGAGAAAGACTCGTGTCCATTCTTTGAATTGTGATCAAATCTTTGCTGTTTGCTCTTGAAAAAAGAAATAAATGTTCTCGGTTATATCAGAAAAGAAATCTTGGACACATATGATTGAATCTTATCATACCCTTGCTATATGAAAACTTGTTATAGCTCGTCAAAAATAAGTTCATACTTCCTTAGAATAGTTCCGAAATACCATGAGCGACAGGACACCCAGTTAGTAGCAGTTTGAAATTTATATCAGTAGCGAAACACCTTAACTTAGTAACTTTGTTTGTGTTTTGAACTTATTTTTACTTGGTATCAGAGATCGCGCCAGGGAAGAAATGCTGGGGGGGAGGCAAAAACTGTCAGAGTGCCGACGGCGAGCGAAGCGAGCAAAGTTTTTACGGGCCACACCTTTCAGATTGGCTTAAAATGCGACTACACTCTCTAGAAGCATAACAAGCAAGTTACGGGAGTGCCGACAGTGCACAAAAATTTTCAAAAATTCAAGCGCCGACGGAGGGCTCAGTGAATCTTTGGGGGGCTCCTGCCCCCCAAGCACCCCCGGTCGCGCCATCCCTGCTTGGTATACAGCCACCTTTCACTGTTTCGTAATATTGAAATTTTAGGCGGTGAGCCACCTTATGTGCAGATCCACCTTAATCTAACGGGAAGAACTGGAGCTTTACGGGTTGATCTGCACTGAAGGTGGTTCACTACGGAAAATTTTAAAATTATGAAACCGTGAAAGGTAGCTATCTACAAAGCAAAAATGATTTCGAAACACAAAAACACTAAGTTAAGGTGGTTTGCTGGTTTGCTACTGATATAAATTTCAAACTGATACACACTGGGTGTTCTATCACTCATGAAAATACATTGTGCAATCTATTATCTGATTTATCAGGGCTTCATTTATGAATCATGGACAACTCAAAATAAAGACTCGAGATAGTTGAGTAAAAGCAACTTATGATAAACATTCTTATCTCCTAATAAATACTACGACATTGATCCTTCTTTTTCGTAAAACATTTATCAAATATTACGATTAATCTTTTCATTATTTTCCTATCTAAAAATTCCCCTTTCTAATGAAATCACTATGAAATAATACGACTTTAGTCTTCCCAAATATTGTGCGCTTATCTTCTATCTACTATGGCTCTCAGTTAAACTTTCGAATCTTGAATAGGGACTTTGAGCAAACAGAATGGCAACTGCAACTGCAACGCAATGTGTTAGAGCATGTACTTCCATTGATTCAATGTTTTCGTGCAAATTTGCTTCCCTTGATAGACAATGACAAGGCAACCGAGAGGATTTTGGGGCCCAGGGACAAAACTGCGAAATGAGGCCACCTGAGAGTGAATCGGGTAGAATACAGAGGAGTATCTCACTTTATGAGGCCCCTAGATCCCTCGGCCCCCCCCATTTCGACGGCCCTGGACAATGAAGCTGTCCATTTTAGTTGCGCACCTCGAAAATCACATTTCTGACAAGCTGTTCATCAGATCTGAGTCCCCAAAGTAAAACTCACTCAGTTTAGCTGATAATTTTCAAGGAAAAAAGGTGGTTCCATAACTTTTAACTGCAGAAAAGAGTTTTGTATATGCCTTTTTGATAGCATGTAACATTAACGAATAAGAAGTTTTACACTTCATTTGCAGTATACCAGATGCAGTTGTTGCTTGTGTTGCTGTCCTGGTTGCTTAAGGTATAAACTGCCTCAGAGCAAAAACATTTTCCCCTGTAAGTATAATTTCCTTTCTGTTACTATAATGTCGATAAGAAAGTTAACAGTTACTCGCAGAAAATAGCGATAAACAAGCAAGAGTTGTTTTGTGCACCAGCAATAAAAAAATGCCTCAGTTACTTGCAACTAGGTTCAGTTCGAGACAAAGAAAAATGGCCTTGAAGCGACTATAAGAGAACATTTTTGGTTGCTATGCAAAGATGTTCGAGTTCCACTCAGGAAAAAGAAATTACTGCAATAAGGGATTAGAATTCTGGGAAAACGTTTACAATTTCTGACTCCTCAATATTTTGCGAGCAAGATTAAGTAAACAAATTTTTGGAAAATTTGACAAAATTTGAGGGGGCTCATACCTTCAAGTCCCTTACAAACCAATCGCCCCCAGCAACATTCCGTCTCCCAACACGGGCTATAGGAAACTCTTAATTTAGCAGATACAAAGCGAGTTATTCCTTTCCTAATTTATCATTTCGTGTGTGATCTATCGACTTGTTTTCCTTCCGTTAGTACTTCTCCTGCGAAGGCGCTATTCTGATTCCCGTGCCTGACGGCAGATTGAAATAATCGCTCCTGGGCACCTGAGGTCATGTCAATCTCCCGCCACACGCGGTGATTAAGATTGCGCCTTCGCAGGAGAAGTATAAACAGAAAGAAAACAAGTCGCTTTAGCTAAAGCGCGCAAAATGACAAATTGGGATAGGAATAACTCGATTTATAATACAGTACGTAAATCTTTCTTCTAAATTCAGCGTTTCCTACAGCCCGTGCACCCAACCTAACTCGAATGAAAATCTCCTTGACACAATATTCTTGTGAGTAAACTCATATCTTTCATAGTGATTTCATAGCAGCATCACAACAACAGAGTCGTAACTGCCAATGGTTTGGGATAATCAAGTTGATCTTCGCTATACTAAGGGAGATTTCAAAGAGTTAAACTTCCCATAGCATAGCAAACCTTTAAATATCTTTCCAAACTAAAATAAGTTGAGAGTTATGGGTATAATGCTTGACGTAACTAAGAAATTAATTACTCTTACGGTTTTTATATAACAAGGCAAATCCTCTTCCTCACCATTTAAAAAATATCTTTGTGTCGTCTATAACGTTTTACCATATCCAAGGCTGCTTAAACATTAAGAGACATAAATACTCGCCCCTAAAGTGCTTAAGAAAGACTTGGGACTTTTTATTGGAAAGGAAAGACCTTATCTGTGGAGTCTCAAGCAATTGAATGATTGAATTGAATTGAATTGAATGTTTCTGAGAGCTTTCCTTGTAATATGCAAAACAGTGAACCCGTTTGCGACAACGTTCACGTGTTTATGGACGTTGAATTTCAAGGCTACCATAGCTGGGTTTTACTGCCGATCATTAAGGAGAAGGAAAACATGAAGAGCTTAAGAATATTTTTACTTTCCTGCATCAATTTTCGTCCATCTTTAAAATTCTCTCTTCAGTATGACTTCTCTATTTGTACGTATAATTGCTGAACACCAAGCTAAATAAAAAAGTAAGGGTTTTATTAGTACTTTTGATACAATAAATCCCTGCATATCAGAATCTACCAAAATAAGAACGTGCAGGCTATTTTTTCTGAATTATGCACGTTGCAATTAAAAATCTGCTTCAGTTTGATGAAGCATAGGCTCTTATTGCAGGGGTAGCAAAATTGATTTTTGATTGTTGTTATTAAGTTCATCTTGGTTCCATTTGGTTTTAAGTTTGAATCTCCTCCCCAATTAATTATTAGGTCCATAAGAACCCTTCCAAACAATTGTGAGGGGTGAACATCTTTGTAAGACTCAGAAAGAGCCTACACGAGGCACCCTTCAAATAAGAACAATTATACCTTGAAATTAATCTTAGTACCTTTGAAATAGGAACCTTTTTCAGCATAGGTCTCAAAAGAGTCGGTTCTCATATGCGGAGATTTTCTTTATTTCAATCAACAGAGCAAAGCGAAAAAAGGGCACGTCTCAAAATAGAACAAAAGGCAATATCCAAAAGTAACTGATAGACTCCAAGCGAGTAGCTAGAGTCTGCTCTGGACTTGGGGAGTAAATCACACACCAATTCGTAGTCTTCCAAGTCTACCGTTTTCAGAATCGGTACCAATCAAACACACCCTTAGAAGCATGTTTTCGTAATATGGTCATTATATGGTCAATATCAAGCTTGCAAAAAAGGATTGTGTGACAATATCATTCTACACATCATAAAAAGCAGTCAATAACAGACAACAATGAGTTTGATAGTTACATTGATTGTGACAGAGTACTAAAACAACTATTTACATTTTGGGAATAAATAACTCTGCCAAAAATTACCAAAGCAAAACAATCCTCAATAGAATGAATAATTTTTGTCGGGCAACAGACAAAAACTTTACTATTACAAATGAAATTCGTTGTCCTGCAAAAAATATTTGGGGGATGAGTTGCCTTTTAGGACATTTGCTACTTCTTTTTGGATCAAAACTCGTGCTAAAATAAAACTCATTATCGTCTGTTGCAAATTAGAGGTCACGAGACGAGGATAACAATTATCTAATTGTTTTGCATGAGTAATTTTGTGTTATAGCAAATCTTGCAATCTGACTTGAGACTGACCTAGATCAATTTAGATTAATTTAGATCAAGGAAAACACCTGTGATAGATGAGACCGTTTTCTGTAATCTCACATTTTCACAAATCAAATGTCAATGCTATGACAGTGCGGAGAGCGTTGATATAACCAATGAAGGCTTACCTGATTGAAAATGGAATGTGTTTGTCCCAGAACCATAGATGGGTCAGTTTGAGGCGAAATAAGGACACGCATCGTACCAACATAATGTTTACTGGAAAAGCAAGAAACATATAAACAAAGAGTAGCTTACTAACGATGAAAGGAAACAAATGATGCGGTCTTCAATTGTTCGCAATTTAGTATCAAAAAATAGTTCAGAAAATAAGACTGCCAAAAATTAAGTGACTACAACCTAATGCCTCATTCAGCGTTGCAAATTGAACCACATTAACTGAACCAGGTTGTAGAATGGGGCCTGCTAATTGGTCAATCCAACAAATCGAACGATTTTGATTGGCCGACATTTAACCCGGTTTAGATAAGCTGGTTTCATCGTGTTAATGTTAAAAAAAATGTTTACGTAACCATATGATGTAACGTAAGAGAATTCAAAGTCTTACTGGAGCTATATAAAGAAAGCACTAATTATTGGCTGCCAATAATTCATTCGTTTGATGTTTGTGCAGAGGAAGGTCATCGGCTGAGCCTTAGCTGTTCTAAAAAGAATTTGAATCAAACAACATTTTGATACATTTTGTAGAATTTTCGAATGTGCACAATAGTAGAGAATCTCCAGCGTCACTCAATCGAACCTTTCACATAAAAATGTACAAATATCGCGCGAAAACAATGGGATTTAATGACCATCTCTTTTGGTGATCACAAGCAAGCGAGGCTATGACGATATTCATAGCGACAGTAATACATTGAATAAATTTCATCTAACCAGTGTTCAAATCACAGTCCTTTCAAATGATCTGATCATATTCCAAGAAATGTATCCATTCTGATAAACAGACAACAAAGTTCTAAAGTCCCAATGAGGCAATATGTTTTGCAAAGGTTTAATTTACCATACCCCAACTCTGACTTTTGAATATAGATAGATCTCTTAGCCAATTCTACGAACATTCTGCATCGAGTGATACTTCAGTACAAATTTACACGAAAGGACCGGCTTAGACACCGTTTACACAATGCTGGTACGAATTGAGAACGGCATAAAACTGTGCCCTATTGGTTTATCAGTTCAAACGGAATCGCCGTGTTCACTATACCGGCACAAAATGAATACGACAGATTTTGACAACATGCACAGGGAGGATTGGTCAAGACGCATACTCTTACTTGCCAAATTATCGTTTCAATGTGAATCCGCCATGAAATGATGCCGTGCTCGCCGTTTACAGTATGCCGGTTGTGGGACGAAGCCAGTTAGCAAGCCGTATTCACTTCGTGATGTATACAAACGGAAACTATGCTGGCTGGTATAGTGCAAACGGGAGGCGAATAAGGCACAGTTTCATGCTGTATTCGTTTCGTACTGGTGTAGTGTAAACGGTGTATTAATGTCGTTAGAGCCTCTAGAACTGTTGTGTACGCATTCAAAGTTCGAAAAATTTCTAGATAAGCCAGAGTCTGTTGACAAAGCCACATGACATGTTGTCGGGACGAATCAACATTTCAAACTGGAAAATCAAACCTGCATAAAGTCCAAAAGTGAGGATCTTGCAAGCTATAAACGCCTTCAATCTGGGTAACCTATGAAAGAAAATAAATAAACTTTTACAGACGTCAACATCTAACTAACGAAAAATACATAAGGTAGTATTTTCCATTTGCAAGTAGTCTGCTCATTAATCAAGCAGCTTGTAAATATTACTTCACATATCTTTGTAAATTATATTGTTAGTTTCTTAGAACCCAATTAACTATGTTTAAATAAATAAGCTAAACTACCCTCCATAAATAATAGAAATAAATAAAGAGAAAATACAAAGATTAGAATTCATAAACGTTTTGATTAAAAATCTTCGAAAGCACATCCATAAATAATCATGACGACTTGATCTAGTTTGATTTGATCATCTGCCTTCTAAAAATTGCAATGTGCTTAATATACAATTTTATACAAACAATTAAAAAAACATACTATTCGTTCTTTGTCTATACTCAATGCTCCTTGTCATTGTTCTGGAATGTGGAGATCTAAATAAATTTGGTCGACATCTGTTTCAATCTAATATTCAATTCTGAGGAATAAACATTTGCTTCATGAAGCTTTCTTGCATCAAACTGCATGTCAAGAAACTTGAATAGCAACATTAGTTTTACAATCCTAGGTTCCAAAATCCCACCAAGGAATCATTTCTCCAAGAAAGGTACAAAGTTAAGAATAAGACTGCGTTCACACGATGCCGGCACATTTTGAAAACGGTGAAAATTGTGACGGCTGCAAAATTTGAGGTAGCGTTCACACGATAACGGCAAAATTTGAAAACGGTAGGAGATTTGACAGTAAAAGCTCGTTGCAGGACTTTGATGCTAAAGAATCGACCTAGACCCTAAGAATCGACCAGCCTCGATCCAAAAGCGTCGAAAAATGTTCTGTTTTCATCATTTTCATCTGTTTACACGATGCTGTTTCAAAAATGTGTCCGTTAGAGTTCCGTTTTCGAAATCTACCGTTTTCAAAATCTGCCGGCAAAAGAATGTGCCGTTTTCGTGTGAACGGGAGGCCTATCCGACGAATTTTTCACCGTTTTCAAAATGTGCCGGCATCGTGTGAACGCAGTCTAAGAGTCGAAATGATATCAAATACTAACCCTTTGATAAGCGATCGGTAACTGATGTTGAATTTCTAATGGAGTCCTTTGCATAAGAACAGCAGCAGAATCAATCAGAAGTGGAAATGTGCTGAAAAGAACATAATACAAACATTACTAATCATCCCAAGTACGGATGGATAGGAAACACGTTTCATTTCATTTCATTTTAAATTATTTATCCACAGTTACCCCGTCAATCTAAGAAGACTGCTTTTCAGGGAGCCGTGCTTAAAATCTAAAAAAAAATTTATTTATCGTTTAAAGACCCTATCCTAATTAAAATGATACATAAATGAATAAATGAATAAAAGAAACAGCAAAATTAATAATTTTTTACAGCGTCTTTAAATGCTTTGAAAGAGGATGCCTGCTTGACTTCCAAATCGAAGTGGTTCCAGACCCCAGCACCACGATATGAGAAAGCTCGTTGACCATTGCACGTTTTCATTAGAGGGACCTGGAGATCAGTTGCCGTGTTTCTCAAATTTTTCCTACTGCATGCCGAGTTTTTCGTAAAAATTTCTGACAGATAGTCTGGAGCAAGGTCATTTATTGTAATACGTTACAGTAAAGCACCACCACCTTTAAGAAGGCACTTTATAAAAAAACTCATATCTTGAATTGTTGAAAGCAAAATAGGAAAAAAGTAAGATAATTAAGGGAGGACAGCACACTGAGGTAAAAAGGTGCTTCTTACAAGCGGGGCATGAAACGTGACTCTCGTAAAGTATCCACGTAGTCAGTGCCAAATTTATAAATCATTCAGCAAAAACTCTAGGTGTTAACAAACAGTAAACGTTTCTCATTGTCCTATAGAGCTCACTCTTATCGTAATTTTTGTAAATGACTTTGCCAATAAAGTTTGAATAATAGCTTGTAATTCGGGTAATGCAAACAATTTTTTGGCCATAGAAAAATGGACAAAAATTTCGGAGTATTTCTTCGGAATGAAATCAGTCTTGTGTGCGATTTATTAAGAGATAAGTCAGGGCTTTGACTAGTAATGAAACGATAAATTCTCAAAGTCGAACAGATATATGAGCTATGGTAACCGATGCATTTCGGCAAACCCAACCAGTACTTCTTTGTAAAAATCAATAGCTTATCACAGCCAAGGGCATTGGTTTCAAGCACTGTAAATAGCAGCTAAAAATGAGATAAAAATGCTGCTTTTAACCTACCTAATGCAAATCAAAACTGAAATAAACATTGAACAAATTGGATCTGCATGCATCCATCCTGTCAAAAGAAGATCACAAGAATATTTTTGTAAAGCATTATTTGCTAAATTCACAAGTCATTTTCAGCAAATATTCCAAATATTTACAACTGTCGATATAAAATTCCATGACCTATTTCTTTGAAGTAAGCCTCCGTTTACATGATACCGTTTTTTAATTTCACGTCGGATTGGCTTCATATCGAATTGGACTTCTGTTTACACGAGACCATTTTCATTTAATATCGGGTTGGCCTCCTGTTTACAAGAGAACGCACCAATCCGATACACTTCATGCCGTTTCTGCGTTTTCCAATGAAAACGCTCTGAACGTGCCATGAAATCTGATATCGTTTTAACGGTCGAATCCGGTGGCAACTCAAAACGGAACTTCATTATCACTTCCAGGAGCCTCCCATTCATCTGCAGTGTTGTGCAGAATGCGAATGCGCTGTGGATGCAAAGAGCATACCGTGAAACCATATCAGTGCACAGCATAGTGTTCGCGTGCACACAAGAGGACAATCCGATGTGAAACAAAAACGGTGTCGTATAAAGAGAAGTCCACTCCGATATGAAATGAAAACGGTATCGTCTAAACGGGGCCTAAATGATTTGGAAAAAAATTAGCTACTTTGCTATACCTCTACAATTTGACCTTTCTAAGATTCTAAATATATTCAGTACTGCAGGGTTTTCTTCGTCTTTAGGAAATCAAGAAAATTTAAAAAGAAACTTAGACCATTGTAATCTCTAAAAGTTTTGAGAAACACAGAATAGTTTTCAAGAAAACCGTAGTTTATGAACGTCTACAATATGGTACCAAGCCTTTCACTCTAGTAGTTTATGATTTAGAAATTTGATGACGTCACATCCTCCAATATGTTGAAACATAAGATACGGTGTAATTTCGAAAAAAAATCCAAGATTCCTGAAAAGTGCAATGGTAGAACTCTAAATAAGTAGCTAAAGTTCCTTTCACGGCATTCAATTAAGATAAATAGGTCATAGAAATTTACACCCGCCTTCTTACATCAATTTAAAGATCTGGAATCTACACTGTCATTTTCACATTAATTGGTTTTAATAGCTAACTTCGTCAACTCTCAGTGAACTGCAGCCTCTAATGAATGTCGCTTACTGAAAGAGCAGCTTTTAAATACTCGAGGTTAACAGTCTTGTGATACAGTGTCTTAATTTTTGGCAAATTCTTGGAAAATTCTTTTTCAAATATTGCTTTGAACTCAACAAACAGAAAACCTGAAAAATTATTGTAGGATTAGGAAAGCATTCTTCTTTGGAGCCATTTATGCGTCGACTACGCAACACTTCAACTATAGCCTCGTTTTGGAAAATATTCAAAATTATTTCATACGAAATTTTAGAGGCCAAATTCGGATTCAGAATCCAAAGTTTAGTCTTTCTACGAGTTTTCATGTTGCTAGTGGTCGTAATAATAATTTACGACGATATAAAGTTTAAAAATCTGTAAGGGGTTTGACAGTGAAAAATGAAACGGGGTGTGAAGTTTCATCCCAAATGATTTTCAAAGTCAAATCCCTCAAGAATTTCTAAATTTCACATCGTCAATGAATCAACATCACAAGTGCAAGCAGTTTAAAAGTATGTAACAAGATTAAAGTTTGGGTGCTAAATCCGAATCTGGGCTCGAAAATTTCATATGAAAAGAAGTTTCAGTGAATTTCCAATGAATTTACAAAACGAGGCGGCTTAATTGAAGTGGTGTGTTCTCACAAAAAGGTTGCTTATTTTTTATGGTTCGTGCTCGTACAGAGGATCAAGGGGAGTAACAGGTCTTAATCCATTGAGTTGTCAGAGAATGCTGAATGCATGTTGAAAATTTGGCAAAAACTTAGTTTCGAACTTTTCGAAACTTCCAATAACTGTAAACATGTAAATGTCTGGTGAAATCAGTAGTTTGGATAACTTACCGAATTTTGAAATAAGAGCAGATGAAATTATAACACCAACAGAGCCTAAAGTATCAGCCAAGATGTGCAGAAATACGCCTACAAACAAACGAAAGATTTTCAGAACATTAGAACTTTGCAAGAATGATCACAGCTCAAAGATCAAATAAAATTCAATGGTAAAAAGAGGGAAAGGCAAGAAATACCCTTGTTTATCAATGAGAGACGATGGAGCAGTAGAATAAAAAACAGAACATTAACGTATAACAATGATTGTGATTCTCAAATGTCTCTCGTTTTGTTCGGTATAAAACAGCCCGTCGTGTCATTTATATGTTCTTCGTACGAACCAACTTGAAGAGTGTGCGACGAAACGCGTATCTGGCGAATAACTTGGTAAAATAATATTGTTGACAAGTGGTTACTTGATTTTTTTGCAGATTTAACAATTTTCTCTCTAGTTACAGGTTCATTTTATATTTGACTGTTGTTCTTTTTCAGGAGTTGATAGTGTTCTCCATACAGGTTACAGTTCAACTGCGCGTCCATCGGTTTATTACGATGTGTCCGCTATTTAAATCTCTTTTAAAATTGAGAAAAAGTGGGTGGGTCTTTAGTCTATTTCACATTTCTCTGGAGAAGGATACAACAAAGGAAGACCATGACAATCAGAAGAGCTTGAATGTATCTCCTGGCTGAGATATTTCTACAGTCTAGCTTCTCTTTTCATTGTTTTTGAAATCATTTTTACATAAAAATCCCTTCAGCTATATAAGTAAGAAACAGAAAAAATGTAAGCTAATCCAGAATTTTTATTAAAAGAAATAATAACTTCAGAAATTAACAATGTTCTTCCAGGTGGGCGTGTCTGCATTGGTTATTAGCTCATGAAATGGCTTTCCAACAGCACTTTAAATTGGTACAACTTATCAAACTGGTGCATTGTAGTTACAATAATGAAAACTCAATCCAAATATTTTCAGGACATAGTTTGTTCATGAAGTTATATGTCATGAATGATCGATCAAATGTAACAAGTCGATTGACCCGTCATCCTCTATCATGGATGTGTCAAAGAATCTCGAATTGGATGTCATGTAAAATTTGCGATCATGCAAAATTTCTGATGCAAAACATTCCAGCCGTTTTTATTTGCGTAAATTTTCACGTGACATCTAATTTGAAACGGACTTCAACATTCCAGTGAAATATCGGCAAAATTTGGAAGTTTTTACAACTAGTTCCTACCCTTGATAATTTGTTGATCCGATGCATGAGGTGGCTCATGGTCGAAGCCCCCATGTGAATGCCCATGTCCTCCTCCATGGCTGTGACCATGTCCACTGTCGCCATGACTATGCCCATGTCCTCCTGATTTCTTTCCAGTGTGAAATTCCGTGTGAAATTCATTGTCCGCTTTTTCATCAAAGAGAGGAGGTAGAGTTGTTGCTGCACCATGGGAATGTCCATGACCTCCACCTCCATGCGAATGACCATGACCTACAGATGCAAGAAAATTCAACATTCACAGTTATTTCTTAGAGAGCCATTATCACAAAGGGTTTGATGCGGGCAAGCTGATATTCAAGATTAGCTGAAAATCAAAATTGGTACCGAATAAACGGGGGAGTGAGAATAATCGGGGGGGGGAGGGGAGTGTTTCAGATTACTGGTATGAGAATATAGACAAAAACGATGTCAACTTTGCGCTGTTTCTCGACCTCAAGAAAGCTTTTGATACAGTAGATCATGAAATACTTATCAGAAAGCTGAAAGTATATGGAATTGATGGTATTGAGCTAGAATGGTTCAAATCTTATCTTAGTTGCCGTCAACAATATTGTACATTAAACGGTAACAAGTCGAGTTCCCAACAAGTCACATGTGGGATACCGCAGGGATCCTGTCTAGGCCCATTATTATTTATCCTGTACCTTAATGACTTTGAATCTTGCCTAAAGTTCTCCAGGGCTAATCTCTATGCTGATGATACGGAAGTTTCATTCTCGTCGAACGAACTTAGTGATGTGGCGAGCAACTTCCAGGCAGAACTGAAAAACATTTCTGAGTGGATGAGAATTAATAAGCTAAGCATACACCCCGAGAAAACCGAGTTCATGGTTATTGACCACCCTCGAAGGCAAAGCAAACTACCAGAGCTACAACCGTTTTATCTGGATAATATTAGAATAAAGCAGGTTCATAAAACGAAGTACTTAGGACTTACTCTTGACGACAAGTTATGCTGGAATGAACAGTACAAATCTGTCAAAGGGAAAGTAGCGGGTGGCCTGGCATCTCTCAGGAAACTGAAAAACATCTTACCACAATCTCAGTTGCTTAATGTGTATCAAGCACTTGTTGAGAGCCATCTAAGGTATGCAAACGTGGTCTGGGGCGCCCTCTCCAGTACTAACCTTAGCACTCTACAAAGATATCAGGACAGAGCTTTCGATCTGATAGAATCCTCCAAGATAAAAGACGATTACAATAAGAACATCCTTAATGTAAATCAACTAATGACATTTGACCGAGCGGTCATGACTTTCAAGATTGTCAATCAGCTTTGTCCTGAAAGCCTACAAGATAAGTTCATAGAGAGGTCTGCCTTATCAAAATATAACACAAGGAACATGAAGGATCTCCATGTGCAAAAACTAAAATTAGAACATACGAAAAAAAGTTTTTTGTACACTGGTCCAAAAGCCTGGAATAGTATCCCACAGCTCATCAGAGACACCGAATCCGTTGTACGATTCAAAAAAGATCTGAAATCTCATCTTTTGAGCTGATGTAAAATAGGTTTGCACGAATCCATGGAAGATCAGTACACAGGGGGAGGGAGAGGGTGTAGCTAACATGTTTTGAGCTTATATTGTAAACTTTTAATTGTAATTTATTCTATTTTCTTTTGGTATCGTATTTAACTGAATGGATTTTGTGCTTAAATAAGATTAAATAAAAATGAAAGGGGGGTGTTTGGAGAAATTGAAAATAGTCGTTTTCTTAGCTAAACACGTATCTTTTATATATTTATATGCACAGTGATGTTACTAATACATTTACCTACGAACTCTGGTTTAGCCGAATGGACTTCTTGAGACTTTTTCTTGCGTTTATTCAGGACCTATGTTTACCATCATTTCATTTTTCAAAAAATTAATAAAAGGGGGTTAGAATAAAGCGAATTTTTTCTAAAATTGATAAGCGGAGGGGGGACGAATATTCGGTACTCGAGAGAGTCTACTCGAGAGTAGGAGGAAACCATGGATCCACAATAAAGAAAGTTCAACTACTGCACTGCAAATCCACAGTTTTTGTTCAAACCAAATCTGATGTGGAGGCAGTCTGAAATTGTAATGTGCTTGCAGAGAGGACCCTGGGAGATAAAACCTCTTTAAAGGACAAGTCTGGGGTTGATATGATTGATGATAGAATACAAGATAATACTTTTATGAATGGTGCATCATACTTTTCCCACTATTTGTCGCCTTCTCCTTGTGACATTACCAATGGAAATTACGTATTCATCATCTGAGCGAAATGACGTCATATCGCGTGAATGAAAACGAGGCTGTCCTATTGTTTTTTTGCCTCTTAATTCTTGCTTGCCTCTTTATCATGTGCACTTGCATGAAAATTGCGACATACACAGACAATATGTGGCCTAAATTGTCATAACGTTTTTGGAACTGACAGCCAGCCGTCGGAAAGGTCAAAATGTGAAACAGAGGCAAAAACTCGCGTCCGTAGATGATTAGTTTCCTTTGTAGTACTAATTGTAGTATGGGGTGAGTGGCCGAGTGGCTTATACAGTCTTCATCAGGCGACTGAAGTTAAGCTTGGTCGAGTGAGGTCAAACTCTGGATGGGTGACATCGGAGGTCTGACCTTACAACTCACCTCGTCGTCCTTCGGAAGGGACGTTAAACTAGGGGTCCCATGCCTGGATGCGACATGCACAGTGGGCCTAAATTAGCTTTCAGTAGCTAGAAAGCCTGACAAGCCCACTCAAAATAAATTGAAAACAAACAAACAAACAAACAATTGTACCGACCCTCAACTTGTCCTTTAATGTCTCTCCTAATAAATAGATCTATCTATTATATTGTTTATTTTCACTTTATCTAATGTTGGCAACTTACATAGCTACATATACAAGAAAGCTAATCCAAGCCAACAGTGGTATCTAATAAATACCACAACTTCAAGAGCGGTAGCAGCTATTGACTGCAACACAACGGTTGGGTAAAAATATGTTAAGAAGTTTGCGAGCCTGTACAGATTTGTGTTAATACTGGTAAATGTCATCGTTGTTAGGAAGCAAAAACGATGAAATTTTGGTGGCTCTTTCATGCATTGTTCAGGTTTTTGAAAGGGGCTTTCTACAGAATATCTACCATAGCCACTGGGGAAACGAAAGATTAAAGGTTGGAAAATTTCTACATCTAAATGAATACATTGGAGATGAAACAAGGGAGCTTTCAGTTTTACTGCTTTGTTATTTAGGGAGGGAGCAGTATTTTTCAAACGTCATGGGTTTCTGTCATACGCCTAGTATATACCGAGTGACCCTGAAAAAAGTGACCCGACGCGAACTGTTATAGAAAAACAACTAACTGGCAGATTGAGGTGCTTCAAACGTAGTTCTGTCGCTCAAAGACTACCCCACGTTGTGGGTATTTTTCGCAATTTTTTAAGCACGGTAAATTTCCCAAATTAAGGATTTCGAGCAAAATGGCAAGCTTGAAATACTGGAAAAGTCGTCAGAAACAGGGGGTCGATTTACAGCCATTTCACATTTCAAAACAATGAGGAACGTGTTTTACTTCAGGCCGAGAGTAGGCAACTAATTCGAAAGTTTTCAGAGCAAGTTTATTATCCTAAGGTGTAAAAGCTGGGTGTAAAATTCTATGACCTATTTCTTTGAACTGAACGACCTCGAAGAAGCTTGAACTATTTTACAGTAAATCTGCCGTTGGACCTTTATGAAATCTTCAATGTTTTCAGAATTACAGTGCTTTTCTTCTCTTGTAAGAATTCGATAAACTTTTCCAAAAAAGCTTAAAACTATCGTAATGTCTAAACCTGTAGACGAAAGATCAAATAACTTTCAAGAAAACCATAGTTTATGGATGCCTACAATATTGTATCAAGCAAAGGTCTTCCACTCTTCTGGTTTGTGATTTAGAAATTTGATGATGTCACATCATAAAATGAGCTGAAATATGAAATAGGCTGTAATTTCGACAAATATTCAAGAATTCTGAATAGTCCAATGATAGAATCATAGAAAAGTGGCCAAAGTTTCCTTCACGTCATTCAGTTTAAAGAAACAGAGCATAGAATTTTACACCTGCCTTTTTACACCGATTTAAAGATTTGAAACCTATGCTTGACAACGAATTACTGCTGTGAAAAGTGACCTACCATCACCGCCATGATGGAAAACAAATATTCCAATCAGATTGACTACAAATCCCAAAACAGAAACCAGGAAGAGACGATCATGCTCAACATGTGGAGGGTGGAATGCACGCTAGAAAGAGAACAACATAGAAAATTGTTGCTGAAAAATAAGGGAAGGGACAGAATATTCATCACCATAGATCTATTTGAAAAGAGATTGTGGAGTGTTTAAATATACGATCATTTTGTTGATGTGTTTCACAATCTATCTAACAAAGCCTAACAAAGAATCATGATGTCAACTGACGTTAATAATCAAAGTAGTCCAAAAGATCTTTCCTTTGAACTTTGTGTGACTTCATTCTGTCTAAAACTATCCCAATCTTCATTCAATACTAGCAACTAAACTTTTCTCTGCTTGTCCCTTGCCTCACGACATAGTCCCAGATATCGCAAAATAGCAACAAAAACAACAGCAACAATAATAACAACAACAACAACATTTCCTTTTTTGCTCAATCTGGGCCTTATGGACTTTGATATAAATTTTTGAGACGGAGATGCAGACGTTTACGTGTGCCCTTTGGAACGAGGCTGCAGTGTAGTCTCGGAAGCGAGGCAAGGTTTTATTAGTTTGAGCGTCCATCAGTCTATCAATAGCGATAACTACGAAGATGCAGTCAGTCTAGCTTGTCCCTTGCTCTTTTTTCTTCAAACTTCCCAGTAATTATAAATTATTCTAGTTTCTCTTTTCTCATACTATTTATTCAGGCAAGGGCTAAAAATGTCTTTCTTTGCTTGGTAAATAGAGTAACGGTAATTTGGATTGAATAAACTACCAAATTTAATATACAGAATCACAAATTGAAATTAACTTTCATTCAAACAGAGATACCTCCACTGCTTCTGAGAATATAAAGAATGCCACGAACATCAAGAAAAGTGCATTAACAAATCCTGCCATCACCTCTGCTCTGACGTATCTGAAATAGATCATTACAACAGTTTGCAAGAATCTAGATCAAGTTTGAAATGAAAAAATAGTTAGGATATAACTTATGTTGTGAAGACAAACTGCTTTTTGCATTACTCATTCTCTAAACATTTGCCCATGAAGCTTCAAATTTAATGACAGGCTTTTAACGGGGGGGGGGGGGGGGGGGGCTCTCTCCTTGACTGGTTAATATAAACTGATAGAGCTCCTCTTTTACAAATTCTCCATACAAACTCATATACAAGCCTTTGAATCTTATTGTTACAGTTTTTCATCTTCTACAATTTTCATGGTGAGCTTTACTGTAACTTGTGTTGTTATTTTTCAAAGGACTTTGTATGTACTTAAATTTTAAAATGAAACTGAAGGTTGGTTCTTATTCTAATTCAGATCAGGATATCTACAGTACAATGATTCTGCTTGCGAAGAGTGGTCATAAAATCTACCTTATGTTTCAAAGAATCCTGCAAAAGTCCAAAGCAAGTGACAAATTTCTCAACCAACACAAACTTGGATACCGCAAAACAAACATACCCATAAGAAAATCTTTCATTCTTGCCCCATCTTGAAATAATTGAAGCAGTAAGTCCAGTCAGCAATGCAGTGCAATCAAAGAACATATGAAATGAATCTGATATTAAACCAAGGCTGCAAATGAAACATATATGATATATACATATGATATTCAAAACATCAAAATAATTCACTGTTGTTTACAAAAAACTTACTCCAATTTGCAGGTCTGTTTAAGAGAGGTATATTTAATATTTTACATTATATTTAGATATATGAATCTTATGAAGAGAGTTGTAGCTAAATTGTCCTCCATTTCTTAACTATTGTTACAGCAACTTATTCAACTTTTTAAAGACAGTGTTGATGATCAAACTGTTTGAAAATAAGTCTTTTAGCATGTTTCAATACCAGAAACTAGCTGCAATGAGTGGCTCAGCAACTTGCTTTAACATTCTTTTTAGGCCAAGTTAAGATCTCTAATTTCCAACAATAAAAGAACAAAAATTATCATAAACTTAAAGATTTTTGCACATAAGACAAAGTGAATCCTTATTAGATAATTTATCTGTTGGGTAACTACCGGGAGAGCCAGAAAAAAATTCCCACTTTTGAAAATTCATAACACTAAGACCACTTCACGGATTTGAATCATTCAAATTCTAGTTAAGAGTCGAAAGATCGAAGAATTTTTGTGATTTTTGTTGCTGTCCTACCAGCACTAGAAGTATTGGTAAATTCAACTTTATAAAAAGGCCTAAAACATTGACCAAATCGTAAAGACTCCATTCAAATCGAATAATAGACATGGGCGTTTCACCTCCCTCAAGAGTTATAAGACATTGATTTTCAAACAAATAAGAAAGATTTTCAATCCCAAGGCAATTAATGCCTAGACGATATCTCTCACCAATGAGAAATTGAATTTCCTTCATTATTCTGTGCGAGAAGTCATTTGTCATGCATTGATCGATGTTTTCGGCCATTTTTCAGTCATTTTGCAACCATGAAATTTTTGTAAAGTTGAATTAACCTATATTTGTAGTGCTGGTAGGACAGCGAGAAAAATCACAAAAATATTTTGATCTTTCGGCTTTTAATTAGAATTTGAATGACTCAAATCTGTGAATTAGTCTAGGTGTTATGAATCTTCAAAAGTGGGAACTTTTTTCAGGCTCACCCGGTATTTCATTTTTACATCAATAAAGTTAAAACTTGACATCTGCAAGCAGACATCTTAAACCTCCTTAACTGATTATGGTAACAATGCTTTAGAGGTTTTGGAGAGCTTTCTCATAAATCAAAGGTGAACCTATGGGTAGCTCGCGGAACGTAACTGGGATATCCGATTTTGTTATCATTTAGTTCATTACAAAATGTAACTGTAGGCATTGCTATCCAGCCACACAAGGTAAGATGTTAGGCCATGGCAACACGGTGCCGGTGCAGTGATATTTTGCGTCAATTTCAACTAAGATTCCTGTTGCTGTGGATGAGCAGTTCGAGTTGGCACACATGAATAGTTCCAATGGTTTTTGTGCAAGGCGTTAAAAATTCGAACGAAAAAATCGTACGTAACGTTTCCAGAATAACAGGATTTTTACGGATTTTTGGTGGATTTTTCTCCAAAACAAAAGGATCTTTGCCGGAGATGTGAAATATTCCTTGAAAGTGAAACTCCCCTTGGCGCTCTTGAAGTCATCACGATGAAATATTCCTATCAGGTTCCAGTGTTTGCAGACCTCCGCCTTCAAATCTCACTCTTGCTATGTTTAGTGTGATTTAGATGTTTCATTCTCCTTCACAGAGGCTGAATGGAATTACCAGACGAACGGATTTGGTTTCGTTTCTGTTCCAGATTTACGTTTTATTCAACCCAAAGTAAACCCCCGTCTAAGTGCCCCGGTGAGAGGTCAGATGTTCACCAGGGTCCTAGTGGTCTTAAAACGAAGTCATATTTTTCCAGCGGGGAATTCACCGGGGTAGAATGTACGGGGACACTTGACCGGGGGTGTCAACATTGTAACTTTCACTGAGAGTAAACAAAGAGCATGGCATTGCTGAATGTGAGAGTAGTTTTTAGCCATATGCCCCCATAACAGTTCAAATTTGGAGGGGTTCATCTGCACCTCCAATATCCACCCCATCGTCTCCCATAGTGCGCCTTGGTTCTCATGGATTCCAAATTTCAGTTGCTGCATGATTGTTTTCTTTCTGAAATCTGTTCTGAGGCCGATGAGTGGGCAGACAGGAAAAACATTCATTCATTGATTTCTTTTCTTTTTGAAGAAAAGAATTACAATAGTCTATTTTAGTACGTGACTGGATTGAAACTGGACAAACTTGCTATGACTGGTTTTGATTCCACTTCAGACAAGCCAGACAACAGAGGCATTGAAAAGTGCTGTGTGCAATAAATTCCGCAGGGCATACCGGAAAAACCAGACCCTATGGCCCTGAGACTAATACGACCTCTAGGACCTGAAGTAGAGAGTTTGAAAGGAGTCATTCCCTAAGATGGCATCAGATAACAAGACAGTTTCCTTGCAGATATCTCAACTACTGGCAGTTTTAAAAAGGTAGGCCAAAGTTTCTCTTGTTGTTTTTAACACGGATTCAATTATCATCCAAGTATTTATCGTTGTTTTCTCTCTGTTCTTTTTCCATTAAATATTCAAGAGTAGGAAAAGCATATCTGACTGATTGCGCAGAAAAGCCTACCTGAAAAGCCTAGCTATGGATTCGTCAGAGCTGGCGCTGCCACTGCATGCTCAGCAATTCAAAGAATAAAATGTTTTTATCTGTACTGGTGTCAAGTCTGTTCAAGGGTATACACCATAGAAACGGTATTCACCCCATGCTGAAGTGAACGGTATTGGCGCTAAATTTGAAAAATTATAGCAGAAACGGCCTGATTAGCATATAGTATCTTGAAACACTACCTTTATTAAGAGGGGATGACCCCTTAATGTTAAGGATCCTTTTAAACTCGGTCCTGATGGGTCCTAAGGGTTACTGGGGTCTCAGAGTCATACGGTCTGGTTTTTCCAGTATGGTATTCCGCAGACAGCAGAGTTGAAAAGATGCTTTGTTCAAAACTTTCGCAAAGCAGTATGGGTCCTGATATAAAAGGAAAAAATGTCTACGGGAAATTTCCCATCCCATCTCACAAACTCGCGTCACTTCGTTCCGCGAGCAAAAAGCAGTCATTGAACTATGATATTTAATCACCTGTTGCTCCATATCCCATAGAACAGTTCCAAAAATGCAAATGATAAATTGAGCAGTAGAAAAAAGAAAATGTTCCTTGATGCTTTCTCTGCAAATATTGACCTACAGAAAACAAACAAATTTCATTACAGCACACAATCATGGAAGAAACATCACAAGGAATTCATTAATTTCCAAAATTTTTTCTGCATCTCTCCCAAGCATAAACCTTTGGCTGAGATCTAACAATTGCTTGCTTCTTTCTTGTCTTACAAAACTCATAAGAAACTTTTGGTAGTAAAATTGTCTCAGACGTTAAGAAAAACTTCTTACCAGCCCTGCACTCAACTTTCTTGTAAAGAATGAATGTAATGCCTACGGATTCATGATCACCTGATATCGTTTCCACCAAACTGATTGGCTAATTTTGAATACTGCCGCTGCACAAAGCATTATGGTTGGTGGAAAACGAGGCTTCGCGAATCAAAAAGCACACAAAATAGGCAACAACACCATTTTTTGTCTTAATGCACATGCTTGGTAGGAATGCTCTTGACCATTTTCCACTCAAGCTGTAAAATACTGCTCCGTGGAGATTAGGCTTTAGAAATTCAAATAGCTCAGTACTAACTAAAATGAAAAAATGTTTCATGTTATGAAACTTTTGTCCCACGGCTTGAGGCAAGTTTTTTATAAAAGACAAGATGTGCGATCAAATGCACAACGAAACCCAAATAACGATTGCATGGCGAAGAACTGAAAAGAAATCAAAAAGGTTTGCAAGGAGAGGTTTGCCATCCCATAAATATGTCCAGTGGTCTGACACTTTCCAACTATCACTAGCCCTAGTCTTGGTGCTTGTTGACAGATATTAAATCTGAAAATTTTGAATCAGTTTATCGACTCTTTTTCAGTTCTTCCTCATCTGGCCATCTCTCATGCATGAAATTTAACAGGCCGGTCCGTGGCCTAAGTAAGTTTGTTTTTCTTGTTGGGATCAATATCCTCATTTTAGGGATCAGTAAAATACTTACTTTAGCCAGCCACCAATCCTAGAAGTTAGCTTGATTCCTGGCTTAAAATCATCGCTTTTCAGTTGATCTTTATTTGTAAGTGGCAACATCTTTCCTTGTCTCCGTCAAAATATTTTCTTCTCTCACTGCAACTTGATTGCTCACACGTCCACACAGAAATATGAATGGAATCGAGGTCATGTACAAAAACAATCTATTTCAAAATGGCGCATTTCCGCAAAATAAAAGAAACCCTGTGGCGATGCACGGGCTCAGTGATAATCTAGCCTGAGATCAGGCTCACCACATAAAAATCGAATATGGTGAGCCTGCCTGATCTCAGGCCAGTGGTGTAGAGCTGGGGGGGGCTCTGGGGGGCTCAGCCCCTCTAGTTATTTTCTCCATGATTTTGGGGGGGCTTTAGCCCCCCTAGTTATCCTAATGAAGTTTTGATTTTCTTAAGTTGTTTATTATGACAAAAGATGAGATCTTCAATGACTTTGAAACATCTGTCTAACCTTCATTGATATCTATCAGCATAAATGGACCAACTGATTATGCCAAAATTGCTACATCAAAATGGATTAAGGATCACAAGAGTGCAAATGACAAACAAGGAATAGCAAACAGCCATCATTTAGTGATTTCAACAGAGTTCAACAAATTTTTTCCTGAAATATCTCCATCTGAAGCTATTTCAACAGAAAAGTTGCTGAACTCTGTTTATACATCATTGATTGATGTCTGTTTACAGGTATGAAAGAACACCATTATACTGTTTTGGAGTTAAATGGTTTTGGCCGTAGAGCTACCATTATTTTCCAAAATGATGCAAACTAAACCTCACTCGGAAGAGTCTAGCGAGAGGAACTTCATTCTTGCAAGAGTTGTAGCACTTGGCATATTTAAGGGAAATTTTTATGTTTCTTGCAAAACAAGTTTGGTTTCTTTTGAACTGATATGCCTTCTAATTAAGAATCTGCAAGCTGAGTACGGAAAAAGTCATTCTCTATGAAACAGTGAGCCCCGGAATAGCCACTGGTCGAGGTTATTTCTGCCAATTTTTTAAAGAAAGCATACGATCACAGTAAACTGACCACAGTGTACCTTATGACAGGCGACGGTCAAACCAGACACTTTATTATGCAAAATCTAACTACGTACCTACATAGTGCCATTTAAAAAGACCTGCATTTTTGAATGATGTACAATAAGAGGTTGGGAAAATTTAAGAAACGTAAAGCTTCCTTAAATTTTACAACTCCTGCAAGAGTCACCGCTCGCTTAATTCGTTCGAATGATATCCAGTTTGCATTATTTTGGAAAACAATGGTAGCTGTATGGCCAGAAACCATTTAATATTACATTGTTTTAGTTATACTTCAAGTAGTATTGATGCCTGAAATAAAGAGAAAATAATTTCAGGCGAATAAGTGTATAACTCCAAAGGGTTAATGATGTAAAAGGAGAGCAGCAATCTCAAAGTTTCTTAGCGTGTCATACCCCCGAATCCCTGCATACTTCAAAGGCTTCACCCCTCAGCAGCTCTCTTACTGAGCCCCCCTAGTTATTAATCTAGCTCTACACCACTGTCTCAGGCTAGTGATAATCATAAAGCAGTGATAAAATTCAGAAAATTTCTGTGTTACACCATAGTACTATGGTTACACACAGCCAGGGGCGGCGATTTATCAGACAGTGGGATATATCAGGCACACGTAGCTTTCAACAGCCAGAAACACGACTTAAACATTTCAAAATCAAAAACAAGTCCTTGTGAATCTTCCTGGATCATTGTTCTCTCATTCTATTTCATTATTATTCCAGTTACTCTTTGCTTCATCTCACCAGGCTCGGCGGAGTATCTCCGGGTTAGGACGATAATTCGCGAGTCTATCTTTTCTACGGTTAGGCCGACCTTCGAACTTCTGAGAAGTTGCGAGAAACTTTCTTGGAATCCAGCATTTTGAAGTCAATTAAAGAGCATTATAGCTAGTGACATGGCACAGAAAGGCTGTCAAGTCTTCGGAATTCATTTTATGTGTTTCTAGTGGCTACATTTATTCAAATAAGTGAACATGATAGCTGCCTGATAAATCCCGACAGTGTACGAAATTCACCTCAGCGAGTGATCAAAATACTTCGCAATAAACACTTCGATTTGTGAAAAGATGAACCAACAAGCTGCATAAACTTTGTGAAGAATGTTTGAAATATGTTTATGCAAGATCTTTGGCCGCTTTGGATCAACTGATTTTGATTGGTAAGTTTACAAACCTTAAGTGCCTGATAAATCCCGCCAGTACCCTATACCTAACGATTTTTATGTCGTTTTTGCTCAGGAATGAATACCGATTTGAATAAAAGTGGGATGTCCACCCCAGTCCACCCCGTGGCGCTGAGGCGCTGCCCTTGCATATAACAATTAAACACGCCCAGAAAATAGCCTTACAAGAAGATGATATCAATTCAAAATAGGTAATACTCCTCCACAATAGCAAAGTCTGCACGCAGGCTACATAGGTAATCGCTTCTGCAATTAATGTCATCTTTAATTTTGATTTGAACAAATTAAAACATTTCTGCGGCTTGAGAGATATGCGGTGCAAAATTTTGGTTCCAGAACTGTAAGCCATTGGATATATATAGCATTTCCAAGTTTTTCGATGATTTCGATTTTCCTTTGGCCTTGCAGTCTATTTCATTAGATTTCATCTCAGAGAAGCGTGACTTCTTGAAGACATTAATTCAACCCTCTTTGAACCATAGGTGTCTTGTATGCATTTTCATGTTGTCTTTCATGGATGAAACAATTATAATCAAACATGTCATCTGGTTTTGGTGTGGAAAAACTGGGAAAAACTACCAAGTTGCAGCAAGCTATGCATTTTCCCGCAAAGAAACTGACTTTTGTTGGTTCGTTTTTCAATGCATTTTCCGTGTTGTTAACTATGCTGAATGTTGTACATATGTGGCAGATAAAGATTAACATAAGATCCTTTTGGATGATTACAAAGTCCGTCCTGAGCTAAACAAGCATAAGAATATCCGAGAATATCTGATTATTGATTTCTTCATAACCCCAAATGATCGTTGATTCTGTTTTTTGCTACAGTCAGAGAGATGAGTGTTGCTGCTAAAGTCGCCTTCAATGGAAAATCGAGCGCCTAGTATAAGGACAAGAATCGCCTCAAGGTCAAAGGCAATATTTTGGTCTTTATGTCAAACGAGAATATGATACGCAAAAATCAAAAGTCATTACCCCTAGTTTGCTTATAGTTCGTGCACAAAACTATTGGTGCATCTGTGTCAAATGAGATGTCATGTGAGATTTACGATAACGCAAAATTACTTATGCAGAACCGTACAGAACGTTTCAGTTGTTGCTATTCGCGGGCATCTAATTTGAGACAAGCAGTCACGAAGATTCCTCTGTGCAGAATGATATGCATGAAGATGTTTTGGTTCAGTGTGATCACGTCCCTTCCCCCAGTCCATGGCGCCATTGCTTGCTGGGATTCTGCACCTTTTGTTGTGAAAATGACGTAGTTATTAAGTCACGTGACGATTTTTGAGAGACACACATTAATTAGTTGAGACTTCGAGAGATTGAGAGTGAACGGATACCGAATCGAGTTGAGATCGTTAGAATCGTTAGAATCGTTAGAATCGTCAGAATCGTTAGAGACAGAGAGAAGGAGAAAACATTAATAATAGAACTGAGACTCGTTATATCGTTGAACTATTCGAATGCAGGTGCAGAGGTTTTCGATGTACATATGTAAATATAGCCGACGGTTTTATATGCGCGTTTTATGGACGCTCTTTCGTTGATTTCGCTGAAGCACGATTAAAAGTTAGAGATCTGGAAAGTTTCAGTGAGCTACAATACACAACATGGTGCCTTTAACCCGGGAACGAATTTGAAGAGAGAACTTCGAGATGTCGACTACGTTGAAACGAAAGCTGAATATAAGAAATGGACTGAGAGAGAGCATACGCAAGATCGCAACGAAATCGGAAGACTTACTTTCTCAATATGAGACGAACTTGAGAGACGAAGTTATATCGAATGGCCAAATATTAAAGGAACAATTAACAGAATTAAAGAATTTAGACGTTGAGATATTAGAATATTTAGAGGAGAAAGATATCGAAAAAGATATAATCGAAAGCAACGACTTTGCGGTACAACATCGCATACTGATAACGCGGATAGAATCGAAAACAAAGCAAATCAGAACGGAGACGCGCCAATTGCCAGAAACGCATAAACAAACAACCATAAAATTGCCATTTTTGCAATTAAAGAAATTTGGAGGTAACCCAACGGAATGGAAAGCATTCTGGGACGCATTTGCTTCAGCTATAGATAACAACACGGATCTAGAAAACGTTCAGAAATTAAATTACTTGAAATCGTACTTATATGGAAATGCTGCGAGAGCTATCGACGGATTTCAAGCAACGAATGAAAATTACGAAAGAGCCGTAAGACAATTAGAGGAGAGATTTGGAGATCGCCAAGTTATTGTGTCAGGACATATGAACAAATTTAAAGAAATCAAGCCTGTTCAGAATATAACGGATATCAACGGACTGAGAGAACTCTTCGATAAACTAGAAACAAATGTAAGAAGTCTGGAAGCTATTGGCGTACAAACGGAGACATATGAAGCGATCTTGACTCCTGAAATTTTGAAGAAGTTACCCGAAGAACTACGTATATTGATCACGAGGAAATTACCAGATAGCTGGGATTTACGATCCCTGTTGAACATTTTTCGCGAGGAATTGCAAGTTAGAGAAAAGTGCCGTTTTGCATTGGAAAATAAAGAAGAAAATCATAACACGGCCGCCATAAACACGCCCCCTACGAGGTCCTTCGCGAGACAAAGTCACGCAACAACGGCCGCGCTATATTCTGATACAGCTGGAAACTCAAGAAGCTTCAGAATAACTTGTGCATTTTGTGCAAACGAACATTATTCACGTAACTGTGAAATTGTAACGGACCATAACGCCCGTCGAGAGATTTTACGCAGAAAAGGAAAATGTTACATTTGTTTGAGAAGCGGACATTTAGCCCGCGACTGTCGATCGCAGATTTATTGTTACAAATGCAAAGGAAGACACCACACAACCATTTGCGATTCATATTCCAAGCAAAGCGACAAGAAAGAAGTAGCATCACAGCCGAAGAGACAGAACCAGACCGCATCGAAAGTACAGGCGGAGACGCAGACGACAACCAATCTGCATGTGTCCAGTCAGAATTCAATCTTGTTACAAACCGCGCGTGCAAAAGTCAGCTGTCCAGGAGAAGAAAGGAAATCTGAAAACATTCGAGTATTATTTGACTCAGGAAGCCAGAAAACGTACGTGAGCCAACGTGTAAAAGAATCCTTAAATTTGAAAGTCATTGGAAAAGATCGATTGTTAATTAAAGTATTTGGGGATGAGAGGCCGCGCGTCAAAGAAGCAGAAATCGTGCAGATTGCCTTGAGGTCGGTTGATGACATGGAAATTTACATCAACGCCTATGTGGTGCCACATATTTGCTCGCCAGTAACAAATCAAATCATGGGAATAGCCGTTGAAAGATATGAACACTTGAAAGGACTACAACTTGCGGATTACACAGAGGGAGATGAATTGAATCCGGATCAACCATGTGAGCTGCTGATAGGAAGTGACAATTTTTGGTTACTAGTAGATGACGACATAATCAGAGGAGAAATGAATGGTCCGGTTGCTGTGCGCACGAAGCTTGGATGGGTTGTTTCTGGGCAAGTCGAAGGAGTCGGTCGTAGAAATGTAGAAATGTCACATGTATTGAGGTTTGATAGTGTAGTTGTAGAAGATAGGGAGGCGGACCCTCTTTTGAATGCAGTGAAAAAGTTCTGGGAGGTTGAATCGGTAGGTTGTCAGGAATCAGAACCGGACACGGTTCAAAAGAAATTCGAGTCGGAAATTGTTTTTGAAAATGGGAGATATGAAGTGAAAATGCCGTTTAAGGAGGAACACCCAGTTTTGCCTGATAATTTTTCCATCGCAAAAACTCGATTAAATTCTTTAGTGAAGCGTTTGAAAGAAAACCCAAAGGTAGCTAAAGAATATGATAACGTAATTAAAGAGCAATTACAATCAGGCATTATTGAGAAGGTTGATATAAGGTCGCCAACTGAAGTAGGAAATGTGCATTATTTGAGTCACAAAGCTGTGATTAAAGAAGAAAGGGACACGACTAAACTTAGAATTGTATTTGATGCCTCTGCCAAAAGAGAGGGACCGAGTTTGAATGAATGTCTTGAGGCAGGGCCATCTTTATTGCCAATGTTAATGGACATATTGTTGAGGTTTCGTTTGAAGAAAGTTGTTTTGATTTCGGACATAGAGAAAGCTTTTCTGAACGTGAGCATAAGCCCAGAGCAACGAGATTTTTTGAGGTTTCTGTGGGTGGACGATGTTGGGAGTCTGGAACCGAAAGTTGAGGTCTTCAGGTTTACCAGAGCCTGTTTCGGGGTCATATCCAGCCCGTATTTACTTAATGCAACGATACGTCACCACCTTACTAAATATGAAGAGGCTAACAGTGAATTTGTTGAGAATGTTATTCAGTCATTGTATTGTGATGATTATGTGTCTAGCTTTGATTCTGAAGACGAGGCTTTTGCCCAGTTTCAAAGTTTGAAGCAATGTTTTCGGGAAGCGGGTTTCAATATGAGAAAATGGAAATCGAATTCGAATGAATTGGCTGCAAAGATCAAAACCGAGGAAGAAAAAAGCGTTTGTGGTGAGAACACACAACAAGGTCCAAATTGCGATGACAAAAAGGTGAAAATTACACATACCGGGCAAACGTCAAGTCTTTATGAGGGGCAAGAAACGGGCCCTAAGGAAAAAGTTTTGGGCTTATCTTGGAACAAAGATACCGACAAATTATGCTTCGATTTTGCAGAAATCTTGAAAGATTTTGATTCAGAGGAAATCACAAAGCGCACCATTTTAAGTACCACAGCCAAGATTTTTGATCCGTTAGGTGTGCTTAGTCCTGCCGTTATTGCACTGAAAGTTCTTTTTCAGAAAGTTTGTAAAGAGAAAACCAACTGGGACAGCCCTGTTAGCGAGGAAAATAAATCAGAGTTTCGAAGAATAATATCAGATTTGAAATCAGGGGGCTGCATTCAGATAGACAGATCTTATTTGAGCAAAAACATCCCTGCAGACTCTATAGAGTCAGTCGAGCTGCACGGGTTTTCGGACGCATCAGTTACAGCCTATGGTGCGTGCGTTTATATTGTTTATCGTTTGAAGTCAGGGGAATGCCGAGTTTCTTTGGTGGCTGCAAAGTCTAAAGTAGCCCCAATTGATTCAACAACAATTCCTAGATTAGAACTTTTGGCAGCACACACTTTAGCGAGGCTCATTTCGAACGTACAAAGAGCCATTGAGAGTTCAGTGAAGATTCAAAACATATTTGCCTGGTCAGATTCAGAAATCGCCATTCATCAGATTTTGAAAACAGAGAAAATTCAAAAACAGTTCGTACAAAACCGAGTAAATGAGATTAGGAAACTTGTTCCCACTATCAGATGGAGATATTGCCCCACTAAAGAGAACCCTGCAGACTTAGTTTCCAGGGGGGTAAAAGGGTCTGTTTTGAAGAATTCGAAAAAATGGTGGGAAGGTCCAGAATTTCTGAAGGAAAATCCAAAAAACTGGCCTAACAATAAAAAATTTGAGAAACCGGACAGCGAGAAATTATCGGACATTGATAGCGAAAACGTTGGTATTGAAGAAACTGAGATTTTGAGAGTTGATGCTATCGCGCAAATTGATGCCAGAGAGTTGATTGATCCGTGTAAATATAGCAACATTGACAAACTTTTGAGAGTTACCGCATACGTGATGAGATTTGTAAATAACATTCGCAGGAAGATTGCTAATCGAGAACGAAAAACAGACGATCTTGAAATTGAAGAAATAAACGAAGCGAGAAATTTGTTTATCAAAACTGATCAGTTGTCCATAAAGAGGGACAAGAATTTCGAGAATCTGAAGCATAATTTAGGGGTTTTTGAAGACGAACAGGGTATTTTGCGTTGCGGGGGCAGACTTGAAAATGCTCCTTTACCCTTCGAGACAAAACATCCAATTCTTTTGTCGAGAGAAAGCGAATTTACGAGATTATTGATTAGCAATGCACATGAAATTGTAAAACATAATGGAGTTAGAGAAACACTTTCGCAGCTACGAACACAATACTGGGTTGTGCAGGGGAGACAAACAGTTCGAAAATATTTGAGTAAATGCACAACATGTCGGAGATTTGAGGGAAAGGGTTACGAGATTCCCAAACCACCCCCTTTACCGGGGTTTCGATTAAGCGATGAACACGCATTTTCGAACATCGGAATAGACTATGCAGGTCCAGTCTATGTCAAAAATATTTATGGAACAGATCAAAACACATACAAAGCTTACATCTTGTTGATTACATGTGCAAGTACCAGGGGAATACATTTAGAGTTGGTGCCAGATTTAGGTGCAGAGTCTTTGAAACGAGGGTTGAGTAGATTTCAGTCTAGGAGGGGTGTGCCCAACCTAGTAATAAGCGACAATGGCAAGTCTTTCAAGGATAAGAGTCTGAGAAACTATTTGAGGAAATTTAACATCGACTGGCGCTTCAATATAGAACGTTCTCCGGAAGCAGGAGGATTTTTTGAGCGTTTAGTTCGTTCTGTGAAGAGGTGCTTGAAAAAGACACTTCGAAACGCGAAACTCACTTACGAGGAATTCGTAACGATATTGACTGAAGTTGAAGGAGTACTAAATTCGCGTCCGTTAACTTATGGGAATGAAGAGCTCGGGGAACCGCTGACCCCTGCGCATCTTATGATCGGGCGCAGGATCCTGGACAGACCTAATCCAGTGGAATTTCCAGGTTTCAAAGATATGAAACATGCTGACGTCACAAGAAGAGCCAAGCATTTACATACAGTTTTAAACCATTTTCGATCGAGATTCAGAAGAGAGTATTTGACAGAGCTGCGTGAACATCAGAATACAAAGAAACCAAAGAGTGGAGAGAAAGTAAGCGTTGGAGACGTCGTTACAATATTCGAAGAGAAATTACCCCGTCAAGGTTGGAGGATGGGAAGAGTCGAGCGATTATTACAAGGAAAGGATGGACAAATCAGATGTGCAGTCGTGAGAGTTCATCAAGGAGGACAAAAGAGCACATTGTTCAGGAGACCATTGAGGAAACTGTATCCTGTCGAATTAAACGAGAACGAAGAAGAAGACGTTTACAATGCTGAGATGAACGATGTAGAACCAGAAATCACATTCGTTCCAGATCACGAGGTGGGATTAATCCAAGGAAAACTGTAAGTGACCATTTACTTTCTTTTCCTTTGCTTGACTTAAATAGTTATAACGTTGATTGGCCGAGCCACTCATTGGGGTGGCCGGAGAGTGTTGTGAAAATGACGTAGTTATTAAGTCACGTGACGATTTTTGAGAGACACACATTAATTAGTTGAGACTTCGAGAGATTGAGAGTGAACGGATACCGAATCGAGTTGAGATCGTTAGAATCGTTAGAATCGTTAGAATCGTTAGAATCGTTAGAGACAGAGAGAAGGAGAAAACATTAATAATAGAACTGAGACTCGTTATATCGTTGAACTATTCGAATGCAGGTGCAGAGGTTTTCGATGTACATATGTAAATATAGCCGACGGTTTTATATGCGCGTTTTATGGACGCTCTTTCGTTGATTTCGCTGAAGCACGATTAAAAGTTAGAGATCTGGAAAGTTTCAGTGAGCTACAATACACAACACCTTTCGTCTCAACTTCACCTGCGATGATTGCATCCGTTGCTGTGTAGGAGGGGGGTCCTTCTACCTTTGGTTATGCTGCAAATGCTAGCCTCTGTGCAGGCCGCCGGTTACATCATCCTCTAAAGTTGAGTTATTTGCATAATGAGTACTATCAATAAGTGCCTAATGATTCGTTCGTTCTAGAAAACGATTGTTTTGACATAATTAAGCTGCTAATGAAGTCAAGAACGTGCCAATTCTGGGTGAATTTGTTGCTGTGCCAGGGTAAACATCCTAGTAATTTATCCATCTTATGGTGTCAAATCTGTCTAACATGAAATAAGCCGACGTCAAATGTTGCTATAGGATCGCGGGAAACTTCTGTCTTGTATGCGCTTTATGTGCGCTTTCTTTATTTCAGTGCCAATTAGCAGAGATAAAACGTTAATCAATCGCATTAACGAGCGTGACTTACTTTCTTTCTTTCTTTCTTACTTACTTACTTACTGACATCGAGTCCCCCCTTAGATTACAAAGTTGGACTTTGTAATCAAAAATGACAGATACGAAATCCTACACCAATGTCATCAACACGGATACCCATTCAATATGTAAATATCAAAATTATGTATTAGTATAAGCAAGACATCATAAAGAACTAGTTCTTTATGATATCTTGGTATAAGGGGGTACAAGGAAAAGACTATGCTACTTGATAAATACTAAATAGGATAAGTCAGTCTCAATATTCTACTTGATAACATACGGACAAAGCTTTTTCAATTCAAATGAAAAAACGTCCATACACATCAGTATACTCATGATATCATTGAATCTATCTTTTCAAATTTTCTTAGTGCTTCTCAGCCATTACATAAGAGTTTCTTTAATTTTTGACCTTCTTTGATTTTTGACCTTCTTCTAAGCAAGATCTCTGAATGTGGGGTCCCGGGGGGGGGGGAGTGCATAACATGTTGAGGGTACGGGTATGTGCCTCCCATATGGGTGGGTTTTTGGGCCCCAAATTCTCTAAACAAGGGTCCCTTTTTCGGCAGATTTTCCTTAAACAAGGGTGGGTTATCCAGAAATTAGCGAAAAATAGAAAAAAATGGGTGGTTTTCCACCAAAATTCATCATAAAAGTGGGTATGACCGCAAGTTTCGGTAATAATAAGAAGAGGGTACCTTTCTGAAAACCGGGCGGCAGACCCCCGTCCATCCGCAATTCATGTACCCCCCCCCCCCCCCGGTTGTGGAATTGTCTGATCTTAGAGCTTGTTTCTCTTCCAAACTGGTTCTTATAAATAAACGTGCGGAACGTTGATAGATATAATTACAAATTTAGATGTGCTGCTGTATAAATAAGATTAAAGGCTCCCATTAGCCATGTTTGAAGAATGAGATCATGCACGTAGCTTGCTTCATGAAGTAATAAATATTTATCTGCAGTTGCACCTGTTTAATGTAGGATTTAGTTTATATCGGGATGGCAATAGCCTAGCCAGCCCACTTCAAGGAGACCAGATTTCTTGATAAGCGTCAGAATTATTACATCGGATGTACCGAAAATAAGGATGGCAAATGATATTGCCAAATTCTTTACTTTAGCCTGACAAGATTTGTCACTGTAATAGTGCCACACCTGTTTCTTGATAGTATTATATGGGTTGGTTGGTTTCCTTGACAACAGTCGTCCATATGAAGATTTCTAGCAGTAAGGGAACTTTGCCAGATCAAACTTTGTAAATAGCATTTTAATGACTTTGCAACTCTGTTGATGATTTCATTAACAGCGAGAGTTTGTTAGGAACACCTAGTAATTAGCCTTAATCAGGAGATATCGATTGGCAACTCATCAAAATTTGATAGAGATTTTATTTTGCTCGATTGTTTTGATTTTATACAAGTATATATTCTTTCTGGTTTGCCTGAAACCTCTTCCAGAATTGAAACATAGCTTGAGAAACTACTTATTTTGACAAAGAAAATCCTTAACCTACACTTACTTTATTTTCACTAGCGTCCTGTATCACTTTGCTCAGAAATTACTAGAGGATGTCTGAACATTGGAAAGGCTTCAAAAAGTCTTTTTTGAAATTATCACGAGGGCACAGACAGTAATCAACATGAAGATTGTCATGGAACATTTAAGAAACTCGTAAGAAACTCTGTGTACTCAAAATCATACATGTTGATGTAGGGAAAAAATGGCGGAGGACACTACTGACGTATTTTTACTTTAGCCAGAAACCAGCTGCTACCTAAACAGTGCAACACTTGTTCCTTGATAGCTTATAGTATGAGTTGCTTGCCCCTTGAAAACAGTCGTCCATGTTGAAGATTTCAAACAGTAAGGGAACTTTGCCAGGTCACAGAGGTCAGATTTTGGAAAATTACCCTTTAATGAGTTGGCAGCTCAACTGATGAATTCATTAACAGCCAGAGTTTGGCAGCTCGCCTAAATCTGATTGTTGACCCAGATATCTCTGAATTGTTTTGATTGTGTAAATTAACAATGTCTATAAATACTTCAAATGCTTCATCGATTGTTTCGATTGTGTGCAGGAATAATGCCTATTGTTACAACATTCCTGATTCCTTCCACTATAGGTAGTTAGGTAGGTATATGGGTATATAGGTGTATTCCTTCCGGTTGAGCAAAAGCCCCTCCATAATGTTTTCATTCTTCAAACATAATTAAAGGCTCCCATTAGCCATGTTGAAGAATGAGATCATGCACGTAGCTTGCTTCATGAAGTAATAAATATTTATCTGCAGTTGCACCTGTTTAATGTAGGATTTAGTTTATATCGGGATGGCAATAGCCTAGCCAGCCCACTTCAAGGAGACCAGATTTCTTGATAAGCGTCAGAATTATTACATCGGATGTACCGAAAATAAGGATGGCACATGATATTGCCAAATTCTTTACTTTAGCCAGACAAGATTTGTCACTGTAATAGTGCCACACCTGTTTCTTGATAGTATTATATGGGTTGGCTGGTTTCCTTGACAACAGTCGTCCATATGAAGATTTCAAGCAGTAAGGGAACTTTGCCAGATCAAACTTTGTAAATAGCATTTTAATGACTTTGCAACTCTGTTGATGATTTCATTAACAGCGAGAGTTTGTTAGGAACACCTAGTAATTAGCCTTAATCAGGAGAAATCGATTGGCAACTCATCAAAATTTGATAGAGATTTTATTTTGCTCGATTGTTTTGATTTTATACAAGTATATTCTTTCTGGTTTGCCTGAAACCTCTTCCAGAATGTTTTCAGTCTTCAAACATGAAACATAGCTTGAGAAACTACTTATTTTGACAAAGAAAATCCTTAACCTACACTTATTTTATTTTCACTAGCGTCCTGTATCACTTTGCTCAGAAATTACCAGAGGATGTCTGAACATTGGAAAGGCTTCAAAAAGTCTTTTTTGAAATTATCCCGAGGGCACAGATAGTAATCAACATGAAGATTGTCATGGAACATTTAAGAAACTCGTAAGAAACTCTGTGTACTCAAAATCATACATGTTGATGTAGGGAAAAAATGGCGGAGGACACTACTGACGTACTTTTACTTTAGCCAGAAACCAGCTGCTACCTAAACAGTGCAACACTTGTTCCTTGATAGCTTATAGTATGAGTTGCTTGCCCCTTGAAAACAGTCGTCCATGTTGAAGATTTCAAACAGTAAGGGAACTTTGCCAGGTCACAGAGGTCAGATTTTGGAAAATTACCTTTTAATGAGTTGGCAGCTCAACTGATGAATTCATTAACAGCCAGAGTTTGGCAGCTCACCTAAATCTGATTGTTGACCCAGATGTCTCTGAATTGTTTTGATTGTGTAAATTAACAATGTCTATAAATACTTCAAATGCTTCATCGATTGTTTCGATTGTGTGCAGGAATAATGCCTATTGTTACAACATTCCTGATTCCTTCCTCTATAGGTAGGTATATAGGTATATAGGTAGGTGTATTCCTTCCGGTTGGAGAAAAGCCCCTCCATAATGTTTTCATTCTTCAAACATAATTAAAGGCTCCCATTAGCCATGTTTGAAGAATGAGATCATGCATGTAGCTTGCTTCATGTAGTAAAGAATATTTATCTGCAATAGCAACTGTTTAATGTAGGATTTGATAAGCGTCAGAATTATTACATTGGATGTATCGAAAAGCACATGATACTGACAAATTCTTTACTTTTACCAGACAAGATTTGCCACTGCAATAGTGCCACACCTGTTTCTTGATTGTATTATATGGGTTGGTTGGTTTCCTTGACAACAGTCGTCCATATGAAGATTTCAAGCAGTAAGGGAACATTGCCAGGTCAAACTTTGCAAATAGCATTTTAATGACTTTGCAACTCTGTTGATGATTTCATTAACAGCGAGAGTTTGTTAGGAACACGTAGTAATTAGCCTTAATCAGGAGAAATCGATTGGCAACTCATCAAAATTTGATGGAGATTTTATTTCGCTCGATTGCTTTGATTGCATACAAGTATATTCTTTCTGGTTTGCCTAAAACCCCTTCCAGAATGTTTTCATTCTTAAAACATGAAACATAGCTCAAGAAACTACTTATTTTGACAAAGAAAATCCTTAACCTACACTTAATTTATTTTCACTTGCGTCCAGTATCACTTTGCTCAGAAATTACTAGAGTAATATCTAAACACTGGAAAGGCTTCAAAAAGCCTTGTTTTGAAATCATCCCGAGGGCACAGATAGTAATCAACATGAAGATTGTTATGGAACATTTAAGAAACTCGTAAGAAACTCTGTGATCTCAAAATTCGATAATTTTAAGGAGTTAAGGAGCCAAAATCCTTAGTTTCTTATAAAAAATACGTGCATATGTAGGGGGAAAATGGTGGAGGACACTACTGACGTATTTTTACTTTGGCCAGACACCAGCTGCTACCTAGTCAGCGCAACACTCGTCCCTTGATAGCTCAGTATGAGTTGCTTGCCCCTTGACAACAGTCGTCCATGTTGAAGATTTCAAACAGTAAGGGAACTTTGCCAGGTCACAGAGGTCAGATTTTGGAAAATTACCTTTTAATGAGTTGGCAGCTCAACTGATGAGTTCATTAACAGCCTGAGTTTGGCAGCTCACCTAAATTTGATTGTTGGCCCAAATATCTTTGAATTGTTTTCATTGTATATATTAACAATCCCCATAAATATCTCAAATTCTACGTTGATTGTTTCGATTGTGTACATAAACAATGCCTATTGTTACAACATTCCTGATTCCTTCCACTCTATATAGGTAGGTATATTGGTATATAGGTATATAGGTGTATTCCTTCCGGTTGGAGAAAAGCCCCTCCATAATGTTTTCATTCTTCAAACATAATTAAAGGCTCCCATTAGCCATGTTTGAAGAATGAGATCATGCATGTAGCTTACTTCATGTAGTAAAGAATATTTATCTGCAATTGCAACTGTTTAATGTAGGATTTGATAAGCGTCAGAATTATTACATCGGATGTATCGAAAAGCACATGATACTGACAAATTCTTTACTTTAGCCAGACAAGATTTGCCACTGCAATAGTGCCACACCTGTTTCTTGATAGTATTATATGGGTTGGTTGGTTTCCTTGACAACAGTCGTCCATATGAAGATTTCAAGCAGTAAGGGAACATTGCCAGGTCAAACTTTGCAAATAGCATTTTAATGACTTTGCACCTCTGTTGATGATTTCACTAACAGCGAGAGTTTGTTAGGAACACGTAGTAATTAGCCTTAATCAGGAGAAATCGATTGGCAACTCATCAAAATTTGATGGAGATTTTATTTCGCTCGATTGCTTTGATTGCATACAAGTATATTCTTTCTGGTTTGCCTAAAACCCCTTCCAGAATGTTTTCATTCTTAAAACATGAAACATAGCTCAAGAAACTACTTATTTTGACAAAGAAAATCCTTAACCTACACTTAATTTATTTTCACTTGCGTCCAGTATCACTTTGCTCAGAAATTACTAGAGTAATGTCTAAACACTGGAAAGGCTTCAAAAAGTCTTGTTTTGAAATCATCCCGAGGGCACAGATAGTAATCAACATGAAGATTGTTATGGAACATTTAAGAAACTCGTAAGAAACTCTGTGATCTCAAAATTCGATAATTTTAAGGAGTTAAGGAGCCCAAATCCTTAGTTCCTTATAAAAAATACGTGCATATCTAGGGGGAAAATGGTGGAGGACACTACTGACGTATTTTTACTTTGGCCAGACACCAGCTGCTACCTAGTCACCGCAACACTTGTCCCTTGATAGGTCAGTATGAGTTGCTTGCCCCTTGACAACAGTCGTCCATGTTGAAGATTTCAAACAGTAAGGGAACTTTGCCAGGTCACAGAGGTCAGATTTTGGAAAATTACCTTTTAATGAGTTGGCAGCTCAACTGATGACTTCATTAGCAGCCTGAGTTTGGCAGCTCACCTAAATTTGATTGTTGGGCCAAATATCTCTGAATTGTTTTGATTGTATATATTAACAATCCCCATAAATATCTCAAATTCTACGTTGATTGTTTCGATTGTGTACATAAACAATGCCTATTGTTACAACATTCCTGATTCCTTCCACTATAGGTAGGTAGGTAGGTAGGTAGGTAGGTATATAGGTGTATTCCTTCCGGTTGGAGCAAAAGCCCCTCCATAATGTTTTCATTCTTCAAACATAATTAAAGGCTCCCATTAGCCATGTTGAAGAATGAGATCATGCACGTAGCTTGCTTCATGAAGTAATAAATATTTATCTGCAGTTGCACCTGTTTAATGTAGGATTTAGTTTATATCGGGATGGCAATAGCCTAGCCAGCCCACTTCAAGGAGACCAGATTTCTTGATAAGCGTCAGAATTATTACATCGGATGTACCGAAAATAAGGATGGCACATGATATTGCCAAATTCTTTACTTTAGCCAGACAAGATTTGTCACTGTAATAGTGCCACACCTGTTTCTTGATAGTATTATATGGGTTGGCTGGTTTCCTTGACAACAGTCGTCCATATGAAGATTTCAAGCAGTAAGGGAACTTTGCCAGATCAAACTTTGTAAATAGCATTTTAATGACTTTGCAACTCTGTTGATGATTTCATTAACAGCGAGAGTTTGTTAGGAACACCTAGTAATTAGCCTTAATCAGGAGAAATCGATTGGCAACTCATCAAAATTTGATAGAGATTTTATTTTGCTCGATTGTTTTGATTTTATACAAGTATATTCTTTCTGGTTTGCCTGAAACCTCTTCCAGAATGTTTTCAGTCTTCAAACATGAAACATAGCTTGAGAAACTACTTATTTTGACAAAGAAAATCCTTAACCTACACTTATTTTATTTTCACTAGCGTCCTGTATCACTTTGCTCAGAAATTACCAGAGGATGTCTGAACATTGGAAAGGCTTCAAAAAGTCTTTTTTGAAATTATCCCGAGGGCACAGATAGTAATCAACATGAAGATTGTCATGGAACATTTAAGAAACTCGTAAGAAACTCTGTGTACTCAAAATCATACATGTTGATGTAGGGAAAAAATGGCGGAGGACACTACTGACGTACTTTTACTTTAGCCAGAAACCAGCTGCTACCTAAACAGTGCAACACTTGTTCCTTGATAGCTTATAGTATGAGTTGCTTGCCCCTTGAAAACAGTCGTCCATGTTGAAGATTTCAAACAGTAAGGGAACTTTGCCAGGTCACAGAGGTCAGATTTTGGAAAATTACCTTTTAATGAGTTGGCAGCTCAACTGATGAATTCATTAACAGCCAGAGTTTGGCAGCTCACCTAAATCTGATTGTTGACCCAGATGTCTCTGAATTGTTTTGATTGTGTAAATTAACAATGTCTATAAATACTTCAAATGCTTCATCGATTGTTTCGATTGTGTGCAGGAATAATGCCTATTGTTACAACATTCCTGATTCCTTCCTCTATAGGTAGGTATATAGGTATATAGGTAGGTGTATTCCTTCCGGTTGGAGAAAAGCCCCTCCATAATGTTTTCATTCTTCAAACATAATTAAAGGCTCCCATTAGCCATGTTTGAAGAATGAGATCATGCATGTAGCTTGCTTCATGTAGTAAAGAATATTTATCTGCAATAGCAACTGTTTAATGTAGGATTTGATAAGCGTCAGAATTATTACATTGGATGTATCGAAAAGCACATGATACTGACAAATTCTTTACTTTTGCCAGACAAGATTTGCCACTGCAATAGTGCCACACCTGTTTCTTGATTGTATTATATGGGTTGGTTGGTCTCCTTGACAACAGTCGTCCATATTAAGATTTCAACAGTAAGGGAACATTGCCAGGTCAAACTTGCAAATAGCATTTTAATGACTTTGCAACTCTGTTGATGATTGCATTAACAGCGAGAGTTTGTTAGGAACACGTAGTAATTAGCCTTAATCCGGAGAAATCGATTGGCAACTCATCAAAATTTGATGGAGATTTTACTTTGCTCGATTGTTTTGATTGCATACAAGTATATTCTTTCTGGTTTGCCTAAAGCCCCTTTCAGAATGTTTTCATTCTTAAAACATGAAACATAGCTCAAGAAACTACTTATTTTGACAAAGAAAATCCTTAACCTACACTTAATTTATTTTCACTTGCGTCCAGTATCACTTTGCTCAGAAATTACTAGAGTAATGTCTAAACACTGGAAAGGCTTCAAAAAGCCTTGTTTTGAAATCATCCCGAGGGCACAGATAGTAATCAACATGAAGATTGTTATGGAACATTTAAGAAACTCGTAAGAAACTCTGTGATCTCAAAATTCTATAATTTTAAGGAGTTAAGGAGCCAAAATCCTTAGTTTCTTATAAAAAATACGTTTATATGTAGGGGGAAAATGGTGGAGGACACTACTGACGTATTTTTACTTTGGCCGGACATCAGCTGCTACCTAGTCAGCGCAACATTTGTCCCTTGATAGCTCAGTATGAGTTGCTTGCCCCTTGACAACAGTCGTCCATGTTGAAGATTTCAAACAGTAAGGGAACTTTGCCAGGTCACAGAGGTCAGATTTTGGAAAATTACTTTTTAATGAGTTGGCAGCTCAACTGATGAGTTCATTAACAGCCTGAGTTTGGCAGCTCACCTAAATTTGATTGTTGGGCCAAATATCTCTGAATTGTTTTGATTGTATATATTAACAATCCCCATAAATATCTCAAATTCTACGTTGATTGTTTCGATTGTGTACATAAACAATGCCTATTGTTACAACATTCCTGATTCCTTCCACTCTATATAGGTAGGTATATAGGTGTCCTTCCGGTCGGAGAAAAAGCCCCTCCATAATGTTTTCATTCTTCAAACATAATTAAAGGCTCCCATTAGCCATGTTGAAGAATGAGATCATGCACGTAGCTTGCTTCATGAAGTAATAAATATTTATCTGCAGTTGCACCTGTTTAATGTAGGATTTAGTTTATATCGGGATGGCAATAGCCTAGCCAGCCCACTTCAAGGAGACCAGATTTCTTGATAAGCGTCAGAATTATTACATCGGATGTACCGAAAATAAGGATGGCACATGATATTGCCAAATTCTTTACTTTAGCCAGACAAGATTTGTCACTGTAATAGTGCCACACCTGTTTCTTGATAGTATTATATGGGTTGGCTGGTTTCCTTGACAACAGTCGTCCATATGAAGATTTCAAGCAGTAAGGGAACTTTGCCAGATCAAACTTTGTAAATAGCATTTTAATGACTTTGCAACTCTGTTGATGATTTCATTAACAGCGAGAGTTTGTTAGGAACACCTAGTAATTAGCCTTAATCAGGAGAAATCGATTGGCAACTCATCAAAATTTGATAGAGATTTTATTTTGCTCGATTGTTTTGATTTTATACAAGTATATTCTTTCTGGTTTGCCTGAAACCTCTTCCAGAATGTTTTCAGTCTTCAAACATGAAACATAGCTTGAGAAACTACTTATTTTGACAAAGAAAATCCTTAACCTACACTTATTTTATTTTCACTAGCGTCCTGTATCACTTTGCTCAGAAATTACCAGAGGATGTCTGAACATTGGAAAGGCTTCAAAAAGTCTTTTTTGAAATTATCCCGAGGGCACAGATAGTAATCAACATGAAGATTGTCATGGAACATTTAAGAAACTCGTAAGAAACTCTGTGTACTCAAAATCATACATGTTGATGTAGGGAAAAAATGGCGGAGGACACTACTGACGTACTTTTACTTTAGCCAGAAACCAGCTGCTACCTAAACAGTGCAACACTTGTTCCTTGATAGCTTATAGTATGAGTTGCTTGCCCCTTGAAAACAGTCGTCCATGTTGAAGATTTCAAACAGTAAGGGAACTTTGCCAGGTCACAGAGGTCAGATTTTGGAAAATTACCTTTTAATGAGTTGGCAGCTCAACTGATGAATTCATTAACAGCCAGAGTTTGGCAGCTCACCTAAATCTGATTGTTGACCCAGATGTCTCTGAATTGTTTTGATTGTGTAAATTAACAATGTCTATAAATACTTCAAATGCTTCATCGATTGTTTCGATTGTGTGCAGGAATAATGCCTATTGTTACAACATTCCTGATTCCTTCCTCTATAGGTAGGTATATAGGTATATAGGTAGGTGTATTCCTTCCGGTTGGAGAAAAGCCCCTCCATAATGTTTTCATTCTTCAAACATAAAAACTGTAATTGTCTTCAGAACTTTAAATAATTAAAAGTTCTTGGAATCCAACTCCAGGACATTCTAATTTCAGCTCTATCTTTAATATGATGTCATGTCTTTGCTGCAATATCTGCCTTAGCTGCTGCCAAGCCTCCTCCATGTCTTGACTTATAACACAAGTCTCAGAAGCATCATCTGGAGTGCCCCAAGTATTACAAGAGCTGTATGAAAACAAAAGTTCACATGCTTAATTCAACTCAGTTCTACCTCCCAGTCATACGACTCTCACATAAATAATAGTTGATATATTGCATAACAAATTGGTATCGCCCTCTGCCCTCTCTCCGCCAACTCTACTTCCAGTGTCGAGGGTACTTGTGCAGAATAGATACTAATATTTGCCCCTGTTACATTCACAAGGGCTAAAGGTAAACAGTAATCCACCAAATATGAAGGAAAGTGTTAATTACCTGGAACACTGGCTGACTGTCTATTTGCATTGTTGCCACCCCATTGTCTTGATGTCACATCGAACATTGCAGAGGAGAATCCACGTTTAGAGCCATGGTAGCCTGGAGTTCCTGATAAATGAAAACCATGACATACGTACTATACAAGCTGGGTGTCCCAAAAATTCATCAGCTTAACCCTATCTGACCTGGGGGCGGATTCCGCCCCTCCTCGTACATTTTCATTTATATGTCTTTCCGTGTTTGCTGAATGCCTCTGAGATTTAGCAAGTTAAACGTTCTATCATACAGCAATGAAACTGTAACAATTTTAGTTTTCTATTTTTAGCCTTGTCTCCATGGTAACCAAGTTGTCGTGCCACACTGTGTGAAAAATATACATTGTATCTATCTCTTAATCCGTTTTAATTGGTCCAATTAAGTCTAAAATATGAATTTACATATATTTTGATCTATATATTCCATTTCTAATACCAATTGGAAATATCTTAACGGTTAAGGCGGCTCTGCAGTTAAGGTGGCTCACTACCGAAAATTTTCAACATTACAAAACAGTGAAAGGTGGTTGTATACCAAGTAGAAATAAGTTCAAAACAGAAAATAGACAATAAGTTAAGGTGGCTTGCTTATGATATAAATTTCAAACTGCTACACACTGGGTGTCCTATCGCTCACGCTCATGGTAGAGAACTTGAAGAACTTGAATGAAAAGCTGACAACAACGACAAGTAGATAATGCTCATACCTCCGTTTATTGCATCACCAGATGCTAAAACGATGTATAACTCCTTATTGATGCTGATACTCAAAGTGCCATCAGTTTTTGCAACAGATCTCGTGTATCTGTCAAAAACAGAAACATTGCAATTGTACAGATACAGTCTGAGATGAATTTTCAAATATCAAACTCGGTAAAAATTGAATTTGCCTTTCTAAGGATTAGACTAACCCTGCATTTTTCAGTTCAAAATAAAAACATCCATTTATATCAAATTAAAAGTGCCAACCCTGAGTTTCTTTCTTTTACATCGCAAGCTATCTATACCGTTCAACATAATATCATCAGACTCCATCTCAAATTAAATGTCACGTGAAAATGCTGGCGAATAACAACGATTGAAGTATTTTACATTGAGAATTTTGCGTTATCGCAAATCACACATGACATCTAATTTGAGACAGACTTTGAATCACTTTGGACTTGCAATAGACTACCTCCTGAACAAAACTGGGCACAGCTAATAATTTCACTTTCACTGTACTGTTGCCTGCTTCCTCGATTCAAGTAGGGAGAGAAACAACTATTCTCCGAAACCGACTGACGCAATCTTTTCTGAAGCATTGCTTCTCCTGGAATTTGAAATGGTCACACCAAACGTGGAATTAGATGTAACTTAGAACACTGTAAATTTATCTTTAGAAACGAAGCGCATTGAACCGTCAGTCAAACAGAGAGAGCAAAGCCTTCTTTGATCATCAAGTATTTGACCTATAAACTCAACAACTATATATATTTCTATCACTCCTTTGATTTTAACAGTAGACGGAATGGATTATCTATATTTGGTAACTGCTAGGCGTGACACAACCCAATTTGGATACCCTTAAATTCCACTAGATTAACAAAGATTTAGAAGAATTAGAATTTCTTGGAAAATTAATCTTGGTGCTAAATGGAAAATTGGTTAAAGTTTGAGACTGAAAGGGCATGAGAAGTCTCGTTTCAGAATGTTCGAACTGTAGATGGAATTTTGCATGTGCGTCTTGATATCTAAGCTGATGATAATTGATGTGGCTGAATTAGAAATTAGAAGTATTTTTTATCAATTTATATAAATTAAAAAGATTCACGCATCCATTTGTAATGAGTCGTTTGAAACGCACTGAAGTAAGATAAGTTCATATCTAAGTGCAAGAAATAATGTTCAATTTGAGCAATTTTGAGCAATTCACTACTCTGAAATGATTTACCAGAGAATATGCAAGCATTGAGCCAGCAGGAGCTAAACACTCCCCCCCCCCTAGACTTGCCCCAAGTCTATTCCCTCAGTCAGTCAGACCGTTCCCTTCTTGGCGTTTCCTGGATGCAACATTCCAACATTCCGTCAAAGCCCAATGAGGAGAACGCTGGAATGACGGAGCCAAGAACTACCATAAATGGAACCGTCAGACGGATAGAAGGAACAGAACTGGGGCAAGTCTACTCATACCCCACTTTTTTCAAGGAAATGGGTTTAAATTTCCCAAATTGATCAATTGTTGTTCGATGAGGCTCAAGTCATATATTTTGTAGTCTGCGTGCAGACTTTACTTTTATATTTTGATGTCTTTCTGAAGAAACTACGAGTTCTAAGTCACAGCGAGAATCTCATAATCTCATCATCTATAAGTGTAAGTCATGATGTAAAATTTCGCCAAGTGATAACTTTGGCTTTGGTTTTAATTGAAAGGAATTTTATGTTGTGTGAAAGTAATACCGTAGCAACACTCACTTGAAAATGTTATAGAACTGGCTTCAGGTGCAGAATGCAGTCTACTTGACTGAGAATCGACTTCTTTTCAATGCCAAATTGTCAATATGAAGGTCGTTAATTCTCATGAAATGGTATTTTCCAACGTTCTAAATGACGTGGTATCAAAATTTTTTCTAAAATTTTCCGTGAACGAGTCCCAGATCCCGTTTTGCTCGCAACTCAGCCCCTCCATTTTTAAATGGCTGAGTGGTCCTATCTCAGTCTATCTCAAACTATATGTCATTAGGTAAGCTTTACGAAAACACAATGCAGTGCAAAACAACTGGATTGTTTTTTATTCGCGGAGGTTTTTGCGTGACTCCAATTTGAGTCGGACTTTAGTCATAAAGACTCTCACACTTTTCTTTTCCCAATCTATACCTAGACTTATGCCTTTTCGTCCCTTGTTTCCCTGCGTTCTTTGATTTGCTGATATCACTTGGTCAATAGGGACTCATAATATTACGCTTATATAATGGGCCCACTTTTCAAAATGGCCTAAACAGGTGGGAGTTCTCGTACACTCAACAAAATCGCTTAAAAATCTGGTTTAAAGAGCTCGAACATTGAAAAGGAAACTTTTAGTACAAAGAATGATGTTGTCTTGACGTACAAAACGCAAAATGCCTACCCTTCAGACAGTAATCTTCCTCTGTAGAAGCAAAATAGATCCAACGAAGCTGCGAGAACTCCAGGCTTCCTCAACCGTTCTTTAAGAGCAACAACAACAACATTCTCAATAGCGGCCCCTGGTTGGTTAAAAACTGAATTCTAGTGATTTGATTGGTGAATACGGAACCACCCTACACGGGCCTAAAGTGGGCCCACTATTTCAGAGTAATGTTATTAGTCCCTCTTGACCAAGGAACGCAGGGAAACAAGGGACGAAAAGGCATCAGTCTAATCTGCACCAGGTGAGTCAAAGAAAGTTTACGCGTTTGGCGGGTTGTGAAATAAAAAGTATGTGACCGATATTCAAAACTAAAATGTTTAACTATCAGTCAAAAGCTTACTTAGATGAGAACATTTTGTTTGGTAACATCACAAATCTCTAAGACCCAACAGCTAGAAAAATGCCTGCAAGAGGTTTGTATGGGAATCGAGAATTCCACGTTTCATTCTGGTCTATAATTCATGCGGCATCGAAGTTCACATTTCAACTTTCAGAAACAGAATTTTAATTTCAATAGCAAGTAAATTATGGACCAGAATGGAATGAGGAATCCTTGTTCCCAAACATACCCCTTACGGGCATTTTCCTGATTTCTGGGTCTAAATGATGAGTGATTTTACCAAACAAAATTTTCTCATCTAGGTTAGGCTTTATCTGATAAATTAACATTTTAGTTTTGAATATCAGCCTCATACTTTTTATGCCATAGCCCTCCAAACGCGTAAACTTTTTTCTTGACTCACCCGATATCAAATCATTTTATAATAACAAAAGGCAGGAGGAAGGTTGATAACTGTGATCAAACTATGAAACATTGTGCAATATGACCAATGCATGACAGAACTCTCTGCAGTGAACAGACCTGCTATGTTACACAAAACAATGAAGTTATACCTGCATATAAATGCACCATTTGGCCTCGTGATACTGTGAAGTGTAACTCCATTTGGCTAAAATGAGGCAAAGTAATCGGAGGATTGGAGGGAAAATATATGATATATGAGATTCCGAAGTACATTTTATCAGAAAGCAATAGGAACTGCATTTTGTAGCCTCTTCAATGGTTTTACTCCATTTCTGAGCAGGCATGGAAACACTGCATTCGAAATCTCTGTTCAAAATAAAGGAAAATCTGTGTAACATAAAAGAATCAAATAACACCTTTTAAACTGGTCAGATCAAAGTAAACAAAAGGGTGAATTTTTCCTTTGCTCGACAATGCAGTGGACTTGCCGGCAAGTCCAACAATGCAGTCGAACGGGAAAATTTGTGCTGTAGAGGCTGTTTGCAAAATGGCTGATAAGATATCCATGTGATTCATTCTATTTTCAAGGCCAAAATATCACCTGGGTAGTTCCCCGGGGGCGGGTACATAGCATGTTGCCGTTACGGGTATGTGCTGCCAATATGGGTGGGTTTTTGGGCACAAAATTCTCTAAACCAGGGCCTTTATCCAGCAGATTTTCCTTAACCATGACATGGGTAGCTTTGGCTGAAAATTCGCCAAAATTTGTTCAAGATGGGTATTTTTCCGTGGAAATTCATCAAAAAAGTAGGTCCGAAGGGCAAGTTTTGGTAATTAGAAGCGGGCAGCTTGCATTTAGTTACGTCTGCAAAGACCATATCTAAGCATTTTGCAAACAATTCCTACAACATGCACTTCATTATTTACATTTCCCCCTAATTAGTAGAATTTCTGATTGATAAGAGACTAATTTGTGAGGTTGCTTGTATTGTCGTACCTTTGATGCGGTAAACGTCGGGGTACTTTTCTTCGGAGCATGGTAGCCTTTAATAATACCAGTCGATCCAGACATGTAGCAGATCTCACCGTAAGTCCCAGGCTAAAAATTTCAAAATAGATAGCTAAGACCAATTTCAGCTAAGACCAAAGACCTTATCAAACAGAAGGAACCTGCTTGATAAGATATCTGATATAGTTGACAATGACATAACTCAACTGCCTGACGACCATTTATGTGACCTACTTCTTTTTGGAAGTAATGCTTATAATGAGAGAGCAAACGAAATGATACTGAAATGTACTGTTGAATTCGTCAAGCAAACAAAACGATTTCAATAAGTTTTGGTCGTTGTCCTCTGTATCTGGTAGATTGAACTCTATGGCCTTGGACTGTTATGATGACGTGTACATAGTAGCTTGTACTTTGTCCCGTATTGTGATTTTTTTGGTTCATGTATAGTTCTGTCCCTTAGGGTGGCTTTACCCTCCCATCAGCGGAGGGCAGAGTTACCCCTAAGCCGAATTTGCACTTGAGGTGTCGTCCTCAAAGCACTTTAGATATTAGCTCGGCAGCATGACGGAGTTGGATACACTGCTGCGTGCGCCACATTGAAAGATCACCTCAATGGCAAATTTGGCTTCAGTATTATTTTTGTGTTGTGTAAAGTTTATTTCAATTTAAAATATTCGTATATTTGTGATGTTGGGTGTGGAGGCAACTCGATAACGTTATGTTTTTTGCCTCCACCTCAACAAAATTAAATTTGAGTTTGTTTTTCGTTTTTAAATTTTAGTGATATAAAAAAAAGACCAATTTACTACGATGCAATTCACTAAAGACAGATTTGCACAATTCTCTGTCACAAAGTTAACCTCTCGTAGGGCCAAGAAGATTAATCGCACAAGGTTGGGGGTTGAATTTTGTTAGACAAATTATACCGGTCTCGTGATCGATTTACAGTTCTATTGACCCTTTATAAACAATGGCTTCCTTAGTTTTAAAAAGTTCCGAAGAAAGAGTCGGGGAACGTGCATGGCATATCGTTGTGACTTCAGTAGAAGATCATTGTACGAACTAAGATGATCATTATAACAAAATTTAAGTGCATACTACTGCATCTTTTTGACCTCATGCATGGAATTTGCTGAACAGAAATGACACACTAAAGGACAGTCAGTAATGAAATTCTTCAAAACCAATACAAGATCGAAGCCTCTTAGAACGTTAAGTTGAGTAGCAGCTTTTCTACAAAGCTCTGAAATGTGTGGATCAAAATTTATAGTCTAACTGAACTCCGAGAAGCTTGATTGAATCCTTGGATGCTTATTTTCTCGCCTCTGGTATTTTCAGTTAACAGTGCATGAAACTTTGATGGATTTGAAATTATCTGCAGCCAATCTAGTGCAACACCTGCTTCTTCCTCTAAGGCTTACACAAGATCTGGTAGAGTCCTAGAGAATCATAAAGTTGAATAAACAAGAAAAGATCATTCATATGTACATTAACAAGAATTGGGCCTAGCACTGAACCTTGGGGGACACCAGATGAGAATGTTTGAAACGAACTGTATGTATTGTTTATTCTCAAGGATTGCTCACGCCATCTACGATGTGAATAGAGTACCAAGGCATTTCATCCACGCCATACGCATTTAATTTCGCAACCATGGGTGGTAGGCCGCTGCAGTAGTGCTTCATTGCCACCGCCTTGTTCTTTTGCAGAGGAAAAAAATGTTTACTACTACAGGGGACAAAAAACCTCTGCAGGAAGGTATAAATGCTCCGCCACAGAAGCATATATAGCGAAAAATAATTGTGGTGTGCGGTGTCTAACTACCTATGCTTGCAAAAACCCTTTAAATTACCAAAAAGGCCAATAACCATAGTTTTTGTGCAATTACTTCTAATTATTTGACCCCTATTCTAACAAAGCAACAAGACCTTGTATGCTCACCATTTTGCTACCGAGTGCATTGAGCCCAAAAGCAACCCATGAGATTCCGCTGCCTTTTACTTCAAACATCACATCATTTTTATTGGCATTAGCTTGCCAAGTAGCAATAAAGGTACATGCATCACTTGTCTTGCATCCACTTGGAATTTTGAAGCATCCTTTTGTCTTGCCACATTCATTCAAATCAATCTGAAAGAGAACAGACACACTGCAAGAATTTATCTCATGGATACTTGGCAATAATGTTGCCTCAGGGCCTCAGACAGCGTTCACAGGGTAGCGGATCAAAACTGAGAAGGGATCAAAGTGTTACGGATCAAATATTCCGTCTACACAGCCCCTACACAGCACCGGTTTTCTTCACAAAGACAATGAGAACAAAAACACTGAGGACAATAAAATAATCTTGCTGTGAATCAAAACTGATCCGGTATACGACGTTTACAAAAGTAATCTGATACAAAACGAGTTCGCTATCGTAGCACGATCAAAACCGATGCGGACAGCGGAACAAAAGTGTCTCGGATCGCAACACCTTTGTACAGGATCGTTATATCACCTTACGTTCCTCGTTCCCCAGCGCTCTTGATTTGTTGATGTCATGTCTGCCAAATTGACATCAAACAATCAAAGAAAGCAGGAGAGCCAGGGATCCCGGGTGGCAAGAATTCATTAAGCGATCTTCAGAAACGCTAAATTTTACTTTCCTGCGAAATGATCATGTCCTGTTTTTTCTATTTACCGTGTTTATGGGAGGGTTTGAGCTCGCTGTTGGCAATTTTGTGCCCACAGTATTTACAACGCTCTCAAACGTTATTGGAGTTGATACATTTGACGTAACGGTAGAAGAAGCCTGTGTCGTCGCGGGTCCTTTCGTTGTTTCGTTTATCGTAAAATTTCTCGTCGTAATTGTTGTTGTTGCTGATTTCTTTGTGCCCATTGTCATCTGCATCGTCGTCGTTCCCACACTGCTTTCGATCATCCCTGTTGTACCAGCTATGGAGCTTTGTTGTGATGTTGTCAGCTTCTTTGAAGTCGATGGCTTCGTTGTGATTGGCTAGAAATGAGAGGGGAGAGTATTGGCTCTTTAAAAGCCATTACCTCTCTCAGGGGCTTGGCCAGACAGAAATTAGTGGGAGGGTAAATTGCACATTGGGAGGGGGCAAAAAGGTATACCTAGCCATTTTCACTGCATTTTTCAATTACAATTTTTGCCGATCTTTGAAAAGTGGGGGGGGGGGGGGCTCGCCTATTATAAATGAATAGATGATCATGATAATGATGTCAGACCACAATTTTTTCCGTATAAAGAACAACAGTATCTATTTTGTGATTTTAGTAAAAGAATAAATAAGTAGGCATGTCAGTCTGGTCGGGAAATTGGTATAACGTTTGACTATACATTTCCAAAAAATCGATATTAGAAAGGGGTACGTTTCGAAGTTTGGGAGGCATGCTCCCACGCAAAGACTGGTCAAGTGTGCCCTAGGGAAGATAGATTGATAAAATGTTTGCACCTTTGCAGCATGCTTCTAACTAGATAGATAAAAAGCTTAGAATTTACCTCTTGAAAGCCGTTGGCTTAACGATATGATGACAATTATTGCTGTTCATACCCGGGGGGGGGGGGTACTTCACTTTGGGTAAGACGGGGATGTGCGCCAGTTTTGGGTAGTTTTTGGCCTGAAAATTCTGGGATTGGGGTATCCTTTTACTGGAAAATTTCTGTGATTGGGGTATACTTTCACTCGGAATTTTCTGGGATTGGGGGTTACTCAAAATTCTGTAATGGGTGTTGAATGAAAGTACAACTTGATAAATTTTCGAGCAACACGTGGTCAGTTTCAGGTGAACTGATTTCAAGTATTTTTGTGTTGAAAAACGTCCTCAGATCAGAACCTCGTTCCAATGACCACTTGGAACCAAAATAATCGTTCCCAGCCCTCTATCCCTTATCCTCTTGACGTCGAATTGCTTTTGTTACTTCTTCGATTGGGTATCAATATCTGGCATATATTCTGGGATTGGGTATCAATATCGGACCAAATTTCTGGGATTGGGTCGTAACAGAAATCCTTCAAAAACAATAACCTTTTTAATGACAAAGTAGTTTCTTCTCTATTAGCAAGTCAGGGGCATGTCAAGCTGAGAAAATACATTTTATAGCAAAAAATACAAAATGTTCCTGTGGTTCTTGGATGGATATTTAAAGGAAATGGACAACTTCCTCTGGGAAATTCAAGGGAAACGGAAATTTCCATTTCCCCCTTGGGAAATTATGGGAAATGTGGTCCGTTTCGCCAAAATTTCCCCAACAAAAAAGTGGTATAAATTTCATCATTTTTTGCAGTGGAAACCGAGGTTAACATCTTACCGTTGTTTGCAGAGGTACATTTGTGCTATTCACGGCTTTTGTTGTCGAGTTCCTCCCTGTAGTAGATGACATCATTGCTTTCGTTGTTGAATTCTGTGTGCTCATTGTAGTTGAGGTCATTGCTGCCGAAGATGTCGATTGTGATTCTGATGATGATGATGCCTGTGATGTTGTTGGGGCTTGTGTTGTTGTTGTGGGAGCTTGCGTAGTTGTTGTTGTTGGAGCTTGCGTTGTCGCGTCACCAAATGTAGTAAAGTCAATTGTTGTCCCTGATGGTGCATATTTATTTGCAAAATGATAGCCAACAGTTCCTATGATGGTAAATGTTGATCAGTGCCAGTGGTGTATTTTAGGGCACGAGGAGCGCGGAGTGCGGTCACCCTTAAATTCAAACAATAGCTTTAGCCCCCTATATTTGGGAAACCGTCTACCATTCATGAGGGGGGTGACAGGGTAGTGGTACCATGGTACCAGAGGGGTGGTACCTGGTACCAAATTCTGAAGAAAGGGTGGAACCTGGTACCAAACGTAGTGGTACCGGTACCCAGCCCATATGAGTCGGTACCAATAACAATTTCGTCAATGAAGGATTTTTGGAATTCCTAGAACAGCTTTCAAGTCTTTCAACAGTGCAAACGAAGTTTCCACTTTGCGATGAGCTTGCTGCTGCTGTGTTGTCTTGCCAGGTGCAGACTTTGTTGTTATTGTTGTTGTTAGTGTTGTTGTTGTTGCATTGGCTGTATCCATTGAACTCTGTATCTCGTTGTTTGAGACAATTTCGCGCCAAAATACAACAACAACTACTTTTTGGAAACGCGAGTGGGTGAATAATTGAAGGGGTGAAGCCGTAGGCCACGAGAAGGACACGAAACAATGTCATCAAGTAAGTTCTTCAGCTCATCAAACACGTTGCTTGTGGCTGTAGCGATTTTTAAACGGGGTGAGAAGCAGCCCGTTTCTGGAGGGCCAAGGCTGGAATATGCTTACTACAATCCCAGCGAAGAAGAGACCCTTATTTTCAGCTCCTGGAAGAGAAGAGTTTGTGCAGATTTGAATATAAACCAAAGAATGCAGGCAATGGGAATCTCAGGCCAAGTCGATAAAGAAGTATGGCTATATGATGCTGTGACCCAGACACCAATCTTCATTAGCAGCCAAGCCGCCTGGGAAACAATTCGGAAAGAGTACATTGAAAAGAGTCCAGCTGTGAACTTCCAGATCATAGGTAAGAAGAACCACAACAGACAGCGCTGTCTGAGATTCAGCCATGGGTAGCCTTTAGCTTGCTTAGAGAAATTAACTGGCATTTAGTTTGCATCAAAAATCATTCCTCGTCTCATTGTTTTCACCAGCCTAGGCCTAAAGCAATTCTTTTGATTATACCTGATTTTGCTGAGCTTGTGTAGGTATACTATATGTTTATTATTAACTAACATGTAGCCTTTGATAATTTGATACAAATTTCTGTTATTGCCCTCCACCTCCTATATGAAAACTTTCTTGGGTTTGTGGATTAGCTGGAATATTTGTCAGAAAATATCATTTTGGAAACTCTGAAAGATTAGCCAGATGGAAAGATTTCATTCTTTCATCAAGATAACATAATCACCATCTCTGAAGCAGATTATGTCAAAGCTCTACGACTTTCGCGAGGGGACAATGACGAAGAAGAAGCATATCAGCAAGCAAGTGAAAACGGCAGGGAAATTGAAGAAACTACTTTGGAAGGCCAAGCTGACAACTCTGGAACAGACGATGACGATACTGATGAGAACTTCCAGCTAAATATGGCAGCAGGAACAAGGACCCGAAGCAGAAGGATACCTCGCAGACTAGAAGATTTTATCGCATAAGTATATCATTTCCCTAATACAATGAATGTATTTGAACTAGACACGCGCATGGCAACACGAACAAATGAAACTCAAAGGTGGTAGAATTGATAAGAATTATTATTATTATCATCATCATCTAAACTGTACATGTTTTAATTCTACCACTGGACATTTATTCGTGATGTTGTGATACAATTTACTGCAAACCTCTATATGGAATCAAAGAGGGCAGTCAACAGCTTGTATGTATTAGCATTTCATTCGACACAGTTGTTTACTTCCGTCAAAATTGGGATTACGTGGTACCACTACTTGCGATTTGGGTGGAACCTGGTACCTTGAAGGGTGGAACCTGGCACCAAACCATCTGGTACCGGTACCAAAGACCCCCCTGTCATCCCCCCCCCCATTCATGGAGCCGATTACATGGAGCGGGCTAGCCCGGTTAACCGTGATGAATTCTTTCACCCGGGATCCCGGGGTTAATAGAAGTTACAATGTTTTATATTCTTTCGATTACAATGCAAGCGGGCTGGCCCGATTAGCCGAGATCCCATCTGCTGCCTTCTGGGCTAGCCCGGCAAAAAGGGCTGGAAGTTGAGTATTCTTGTCATGTAATCGGTTCAAGACCGGGCGGGCTGGCCCGGCAAAGCGGGCTGAGAAATCTGCAACGCATGCGTTATATGGCCAGATTATGCGATTATAGCGCCAAATATTTACAGCCCGGGTTTGAAATCCTCATGTAATCGCTCAGATCATTTCAGCCCTCTAAGGCGGGCCAGCCCTGTTAACCGAGCCAGCCCGTTCCATGTAATCAGCTCCTTTGAAGGAGGGACTGTCCAAAACGGTGTGGGTGTGAAAGTGATTTGCTAGTTGTGATGTTGAAATCACAAAGAGACGCTCTGGCTTCTGAATAATTGCCAAGACTTTATGCTCCTGGATCATGCTTTGTTTCAAGAATGAAGACAGTTAGCTAGATCGTTATCAGATCACCTTCATGAATTTCAGTGTATAGTGAAATTGTTGAAGCTTGCCTAATTCTATTCTTTTCAGTGTCTTTTTCACCCAATCATTGCCACGGCAGTCTGCCTTATTTAAAGTAAACTTCCTCAAAAAGAAAGACTTCTGCCGCATGTGTAAAAGAAATGTTAAAACGTATGGTGGGCTGGGCTGTTAAATAAAACGAATGAAGCCAAAAATTTTGATACATCAGTCAAATACGGTCTAATTGTTCAGGACACTATCACAGGTGGCGGAGAAGCATTCGGAAAAACTTGCACGATTCAGGTAACACTTACAAATGTACTAAAATCTAATCATACCTGCCAGTTAATTGTGTTAAATTTCTCTAGAATCCTCTGTCAGCTACACAGACTTCTATCTGTATTCGTTGGGCCATACATTGTGTTGTGTTGCTGTAGTTGTCAGTAGAAAATACAGTGTGTATTTTCGATAGGATAGACAACTGCAACAACACAGTCACATCACATCACAGGAGTTACACATCATTTTGGCATTTGGTGATACAGTTGTAGCATCTGGTGATACACAGCTACAACTGCTAGACTTTTAATCTTCGCTACAACTGCTCCATGCTTCTGATACGTGATTAATTTTCGCAGAATCAATCATGGATCAGAATTGAACGTGGAATCTTCAATCCCGTGAAAACCAATTACTAGAATATTTTATTTCCAAGTTTTCGGCTTAAAAGATGAGTGATTTTTAGTCAGCCTTTAACTGATAGATTGGTATTTTACTTTAAAATATTGGCCGCATACTCTTTATTTCACAGCCCCCCCCCCAAACGTGTTAACTTTTCTTTGATTAACGCAGTACAGTGATAAAGAAAAACTTACCGCTTGATACCGCGCCAGCAGCTATAACGAGATTGACAGCTGGACCAAGTGCACTCTGGTATCCGGATGGAGTTACTGGTCGTGAAAATCTGAATAAATTAAGGAACGAAGGGATGCTCAGAAAATGGCTCATGGCTTTGCAAAATAGAAATACTAGCATGTTATTTCAAGGCAGTTGGTCTGCTGCCATTGGATGAAAAGGTGTGGGCATGAATGCCCCAAAACTTACACTGCATATTTCCAAGCAAGCCAGTTCACGATTACTGTATCATTTAAAACATTAAAGGATCCTCGTTGATAACAGTACTTTCTTTTACAGATAAGATTTACCCTGCACAAACCCAAATATGGCATCAGAGTGTGGCTAAAATGTACATTCAGATTCTAGAATTAAGTTGGCAAAGGCAAAGTCAATAAAAATTGTTTTCGAGTTCCAAGAGATTTTATAAAGTGTAATAGAGGGTCATATCTCAGAAACCTTCAAATGCCTTCAAAAAATGACTAAAATCCTTGAATAAGTTTGAACGAATAGACAACACTTCTGATCTTTTAAAAGGTTTAGCAAAAATTTTAATACGACGCTAAGAAGACTTTCTTTGAAAACTAACATCATTTTGATACTGCTGGAGAACAACAGAAGTGGTGTTTTTGAAGCAACTACTTATTTTGCCTTTTCTCTCAATCTGGTTTTCTCTGCCATGTATTAGCAACCACGGGTCATATTAAGTCAAACGAGGTCTCAAACTCTAAGTTTAAACCTGACCTATGCAACTGTGTGAAAACCGAGATAACTAAATCTACAGCTCCTCCACAGTAGCCACACAAACGGGTGGACAACTTTTTTGGGACACCCTGTACACGCTATGAATGTATATATATCTGTAAAATTTTAACATACAGTACAAAGATTAAATATATCATAAAATTAGGGTAGAAGGAATCACAAGTGTGCAATATAATGCAAGTATGAAAGTTAAAAATTTTCTCTAAAAATAAAGCAAGATGTCAGTGCGACCTTGTTTCCATAAAAGTCGCCCCTCCCCAGAAGTGTCTTTGAAAGAAAGGTTCTCACGAAGAAAGAAACAAAATTTATGTCTCAAAAAAGGAGAGCAATGATGGATTCCAATATTGATGACAGACAGTTCTGTTACAGCTTTTAGAGTTTTGATAATATTTATAGGGGCTATAGAGATCTTTAAAGAAGCTTGAAGCTGTTGACATACTATGGACTCTTAGCAGCTTTTAGGCCAGACTGTAGACTGTTCCAGATGTTAGGTTCTCGGTAGCAGAGGCCATTTTGTCCTGTGTTACTCTCTCGACAAGGTCGATTCAGTTTGAAATGTTGATGCTTTGAAATGTTTTAACTTTTTTCCGAAGATATTCGATGAAAGAAAGCTTAATTCAACAAAACGTTACCTGCAGACGATTGCACCACTGACGACATTCACACCACTTAGAGCTGTATTCGTTGCCTGCATAAACAAAGGATACATTTGCACTTCTGTTTTCCATCTGTTGTTATAGCAAAAATGAATCGTGGCAAATGGGGATGGATCATTATTTCATGCCAGGGAGGGGGTGGATGACATCTCGGAGGGGGTACCAAAACTTTTTGCCTTCTGAAAGCGAAGGGGACGAAAAATAACAAACATCTCATGGAGGGAACAGAAATTGTTTGAGATAAATCTTGTAAACTTCAAAATGCTAATTCCTCTGCAAATAAATCTTCAACATTTTGGAAGTAGTTATTAAATGTAACTGCCTTCCATTTTCCCACCATATTTGACATGGTATTTTCTTTCCATTTTCTGCTGTGATGATGTAAATCTTCATTCAACTGAAGTAAAGACAGTATAGTGACACTATTTCCATACATGTACTTGGGGGGGGGGCTGAAGATATTATGTGCAATGTTGGAGAGGGCATGAACATGTTCAAGAAAGCTAGAGAGAGGCTACGAAAATTCTATCAAATATTTCCACAAATGTCTTTCAACTTGGCCCAGCAAGAGTTGCCAGCAATTTGCCACGATTCAAGAAATAATGACCCGTCCCTAATTTGCCACGACCAGTCCCTTGAGCATAGAATCTAGACTTATGCCCTTTCGTCCTTCGTTCTTGCCTGAACTGATATGTCACTATAACTATGACTCATGTCCTTACGCATCCAGAAACGGACATGGCCTACCATTTGCTCTCAAAACCTTTTTCTTTGAAGTGAATGACTAACTTTTCTGAAATCTTCAATGTTGTCAGAATTGGAGTGTTTCCTTCTTTTTTTTAAGAGTTCGACAAAAATTTGAAAAACTTTAAAACCATGGTAAATTCTAAACTGTTTGACAAAGCATGAAACATTTTCAAGAAAACCAATGCTTATGGATGCCTACATGTATCAAGCAAATATCTGGCTCTCTTCTGGTTTAAGATATTCTGGATTAAGATATTTGATGACGTCAAATCATCAAAGAGTTGAAATATAAAATATGCTGTGATTTGGAAAAATATTCAAGATTTGTGGAGAGTCCAACGGTGCAAGGACAAGAACCGAGATACAATTTTTTACTTGAGGGGGCCATGGGCAAACCAGGTGACGAGCAAAGCGAGCCAAAACTTTGAAGCTGGGTCTGGGTGTACTCTCCTGGAAAAATTTGAGGCCATGCTCTTCAGACTGCCTTAAAATAGCGCTAATTTATGTTTTTCGATATCGGTTGACCTTAGGTAAATCTACAATGCGAAGTAGCTCGTTAGCTCGTAAATACCACCAAAGGGCTTCCTGGACTTATGAAAGATATTCTGAAATACTAAAATAATAAAGAAATAAAGATTTACTGCAGTAACTACTGAAAATTTTTGAAGGGGCCATGACCCCCCTGGATCCCCCTGTATCTCGGTCCTTGCAACGGTGGAGCGTTCCCGGGGGGTACATGACTTGCGGATGGACGGGGGTCTGCCGCCCGGTTTTTAGAAAGGTACCCTCTTCTAATTACCGAAAGTTGCCGTCATACCCACTTTTATGATGAATTTTGGCGGAAAACCACCCATTTTTTGCTATTTTTCGCCAATTTCTGGATAACCCACCCTTGTTTATGGAAGATCTGCCGAAAAAGGGACCCTTCTTTAGAGAATTTGGGGCCCAAAAACCCACCCATATGGGCGGCACATACCCGTACCCTCAACATGTTATGTAACCCCCCCCCCCGGGGGAGCGTTATCTTTTTGTCATCTCGGCAAGGTTTACTCGGGAGAGTTCTTCATACCGTCTCTTTTTGGATCAATGCAGTTAAATGCCGTTGGTCATATCTTGGGTATACCAAAACAGTACACGGAAATACAGACTTGGTTGCCTCGCAGTGGCGGCGCCACTGGGGGGACTGGGGGGATTCGTCCCCCCCAATTCTCAAAAGTCGGTAAAAATTGTCAAAGAAAAATGGCATAAAATTAGTTGGGTATACCTTTAGATTGAAAGATTACGTCAAAATCCCCCCCCCCCCATTTCTCTCAGATTTTTCAGAGCTGGCGCCGCCACTGGCCTCTAGCGATGTCAATTTAGCTTTAATCAATGGCTTTATTTGAGTTTTTGATTTCGATGTGCTCACAAGTTTGCTCAGGCCACAAAAGGCCAGTTGTCTTGTTTGCAGGTGGACGCAAAATTGATCCAAGATTACTACTTCTGCTTTCAAAGCATCGTTACCAACAAAACGAGGAATACCGGGTGAGCCAGAAAAAAGATCCCACTTTTGGAAATTCATAACACCAAGACAACTTAATGGATTTGAATCATTCAAATTCTAGTTAAAAGTCGAAAGATTGAAGTATTTTTGTGATTTTTCTCGCTGTCCTACCAGCACTAGAAGTATTGGTAAATTCAACTTTATAAAATTTCATGGTTGCAAAATGACGGAAAAAAGGACCTAAAACATTGATCAAATCGTAAGGACTCTATTCAAATCGAACAATAGACCATGGGCGTTTCACCTACCTCAAGAGTTATAAGACATTGATTTTCAAACAAATACGAAAGATTTTCAATCCCAAGGCAATTAATGCCTAGAGGATATCTCTCACCTATGAGAAGTTGCATTTCCTTCATTATTCTGTGCGAGAAGTCATTCATGCATTGATCGATGTTTTAGGCCATTTTTCAGTCATTTTGCAACCGTGAAATTTTTGTAAGTTGAATTAGCCTATATTTGTAGTGCTGGTAGGACAGCGAGAAAAATCACAAAAATACTTTAATCTTTCGGCTTTTAACTAGAATTTGAATAATTTAAATCCGTGAAGTAGTCTTGATATTATGAATTTTCAAATGTGGGAACTTTTTTTCTGGCTCACCCGGTATATATTCAAGTTTACAATCAACGAGCATTTTGAGAGTGATTAGCCACTTATTACAGCTAATGGCAGCGCCGCCAGCTCTGAAAAATCTGAAAGAAGTGGGGGGGGGGATTTTGACGTAATTTTTTCAGTTTAAAGGTATACCCAACTAATTGTATGCCATTTTTCTTTGAACATTTTTAACATTTGGCGACTTTTGGGACTTGCCAATTTTTTGACAAGGCTCCCCCAGCTCCCCGTGACACTGCCACTGATACAGCTCAATTCACTGGACTCAACCAAATCTGTTATCTTATTTTTTTGAAAACTCGGTAGTTCTTATAAGTTCTACCTCCAAGCGATACAAACCTATAGAATTTCTCGAACAGTCCAGTTCACAACCGAAATACTAGCAGGAGACGAGTTGCAAGTGTTTAGAAATACTTACAGGGGTGACAAATGTCGGCCTAGATTTCGCTGTCGCATGAAATCCTTTAAACTTTGCAGCACCAGCGTCTATGTAGCAGATTTCACCTCTTGAGTCAATCTGGAAGTGAAACAGATTACCTTACAAGATATTTTTCATTTTTCATCTTAGACGTAGGAACCGGGGGGCACTGGGGGCACGTGCCCCCTAAGATTTTGTAATAAACAAAGAAGTGCCCTTTTTATTTTGAGAAAATGCCCCGTTTTTCTTAAGGAAGAAGTGCTCTCGAAGTGTCGTGCCCCCCCCCCCAAGTTTGAGATGCTTCCTACGTCCCTGTTTTTCATTTCATTTCATTCACTTTAACTTTTTATCCATGGTAATCCACTGCAGTTAAACTGCTTTACAGGGAGCCATGCAAAAACAAAACCTAATGATAACTAAAATATACAACCCTATTTACAATAATCTAAGACAAAAAAGGAAAGGAAAACGGGATGAGTCATAGTTTGGTTTTATAATTTCTTCGAAAGGAGCTGAATGATGCGGACGCTTTGACAACACTAGATGCGGACCTAATAACTTGCTTAAAGGTGGTGGCATAAAAGCGAAAAATGTTATTAATGCAGGCCCGTCGGAACGAATTTCATATTGGGGGGCTGAAACTAGGTGCGAGCGAAGCGAGGAAAAATGGGGGTCCGGGTGCTTGCCCCCGGAAAAATTTTTCATGACCACGCCCTTTAGATCGCTGGAAAACGCCCCATTTTTGGAAATGACGGAAGAAAAGATCACGACTAATGAGAGTCTTTCCCTGAAAATTTTGAAATCCTTGACTTCTATGACATCAAAAGATATTGCATTTTGATAGATTCTCAAAGCTTCCTCGAATATGTACGAGTTTGAATATTTATTCCTACGACCTTGGCTTTTACAGCCTTTTTCAGTCTCAAAATCAACAAACTTCAGCAAATTATTGAGCCCCCCCAGCCCCCACGCTTCCGACGGGCCTGTAATGCAAATGAATAGCACTGTTAAATGATAAAAGGTCCTGATTAAATTTTTGTCATCTACTTTTGCTCCGAAGTTATGTCTTGAAACGAGTTTAAACAACAAGGGAAGAAAAAGTACGTACCATTTTTGATTACACAAGGATAGAAAACAAGGCGATATCAAGAATCTTCAAATCCACAGCTAATTAATTCACCGATCTTTAACTAAAGGCATGTACCTTAAGTTTAAAAATCGTCCGTAAATACCTCCACAAGTCAAAATTTAAGGTGCAACACAATTATGTCAAGACAATTGTAAAAGGAAAGCGACTCCAAAGCTTCATATTCTCACAACATTTGAAGTACACTGCTCACGTTTCCAGATGTCCCCATTACTCGGTCATAAAAAAGTTGTTCACAAAGCCGAGTTGAAGGTACTACAGAGACGGTTGGCTGAAGATACTAGAGCTATTAGGCGTGACACTGGAGCAAGCAAAAAGAACAACGACTGAGGCAAATGGATAATCGGCGGAATCAATCCATTATCGGTTTAGTTCGACCCCTTGACGACATCGATGTCAGTAGAAGGGTAATGCAGGTAAGGGGCAGGTAGGTAACCTGAAACTACGGCATTAAAAGCAGGCATTATTAAATGGTATTGAATTATATGTGTCGAAAACATACCATAACATTACCAGTGGGGTTGAATGCCAATGCAACCCAGCCTGTCGCCATTTTTGTGCTCACTTCAAATTCGACGATCGTGTTGTCAGATGTCTTTCGCTTCCATGTTACGAGATAGTCGCAGTCAGTGCTTGAGGTACACGATCCTGGAGACTTATGACATGCTTTGTTTGTGCCACAATCTGTGGTGGTTATTGCCTGCAAAGAAAGTCAATGAAGGAACCTATGGATTTAAGGGGCAAACACGGGATTGGCATGATTAATGATAAAATAAAAGATTATATTGTTATGAATGGCGTATCATACTTTTTCCCAGTTACTTTTCGTCTTTTCTTTGTGAAGCTGTGTATTCGAATAAGCGACCAGAAGATGGTGGCGTCATTAAGTATAAAGAATTTATAGAATCTGTGACATGCTCAACGAAAACGAGGTCGTACTATTCTTTTCTTGCCTCTTCATCATGCTAATTTATCGTGTTTTTTATCGTGTCTTTATCGTGTTTATTATATCGGCTCTTTATCGTGTTTTGATGACGAAATAGTGACTAAAAAAGTGACTCGATTGCAACGATGTTAGGCCTAAAGTCACAGAATGTTTACCTGATTTACAGCTATCTTAAAGCCTCATATTCAACCAGCATGCTTTGCTGGTGCAATCTCTTGGTTGGCTTTTGTTGTCGCCATTTTCATGGGCCATGAAAATGGCCCATGCAAAAAGAGGCCAACCAAGATGCGACACGTGCAAGGCATGCTTATTGAATAAGAGCCTTTAAACGCCGGAATGTGTAAAGAAGTTCATAATTCGCCGCAGCAGTTGGTACATTTCATTTGCAGCATTAATCGTACCAGCCCTCGACTTTATGAATAAACAAATCAATAAACTAAAAAAAATCAATCAATCAACTAGTAAATAAGAAAGAAATGTATCAATCAATAAATTAATCAACTAGCGAATCAATGAATTGAATTAATATATTTTTGAATATAATACGCTCCTCTGTATGCTCCTTCACGTGGTAAGAAAATACACTGCGGCTCTCTCTGTTCAATGAACGAGTTTTCAATTGCGAGACTTGAAGCCTTAGTCCATGGCCTAAGTAGAAAATGGCGTTATGGACCAATACTTGAAAAAATCCTTGAACGAACACAAAAATCACGAATGAATGGAAGAAAAATACGATCCACAAGTTTGCTCAATTTTTTGCCATGATAAATTAACTGACAATCCTGGAAAGTCTGCGCAAAAAACCCATATCGCTGTACTCTGGATACGTTTGGGGTCTGGAACTCAGCCCACAATTATCTCCCCTTTCCCCTCAATTACAATCATTGATCAATATGATATCTTTTATCATACCACCCTCTTGGGATATTGTCTGAAGTATTAAGGGAATTGCTCAAATTAGACAGTTAATTATAATACAATGATACAATTTCAGGAACCTTTACCTGGATAATGCCTATCATAAAACGGCAGTATTGCTTTAACTAGCAGTAACATTGCATTAATGATCACAGAAATCAGGAATACACGCAGTCATAATTGAGAAATTTGGTAAACATATTTATCATAGTAATAAGGAATCAATTTAAAGAATCTATTTATGAATTAGAGAGAAATATAACAAGCTAATGCAATACCTGGCTGAAGACAATGGGAATTACGCCCATCAGAGTCAACAGGATGATTGCCATGTTGTTTGACTTTCTGCTGCAAAAGAAAAGGCATGGAGTACACATAAATACATGAGCGTTAACGCCATCCTGAATATCTGCTGACAGAATGCTGAAGACCCTTTGTTATCGCACACTAAAGTAGTGGTAAAATCAATAGCTATGGGAAATATAAGGCCTATTAACCGAAAGAGAAGGTGATTATTAAAAACAATGTGTAGCTGTCCTCTCGCTAAATCGCCAAAAAAACATTAGAATTTATAGCTGAAAGAAAAATATACACTTTGATCGAAAGATGAAAACCAAAGATTGCAAAATTTTACGAAGTGACGAAAATTACCTTTGTGAGATCTGGGAAAATCTAGTCGTTGTCATTTTGCAGTGCTTGGTCAGGTGACAAAAAGAGTTCAGCAGCGTGCTGATTGAACCCTTTTGTCTACCCTTTAGTTGAACAGACCTTTAAATGTTTCTACAAAAGAGTCTAGATCGATCGATATTCTGGGAGATGGCGTTTTAGATCGTTATAGGTCAGCGTTATACTTCTGTTCATTGATGTGCATATACTCAAAATTTCCTCAGATAAGATAACTGCAAACGGAAGAGACATATCTTTGATCAAGACTCCTTTGGAAATAACTCTATCAAAGTAAAGAGAATTAGAAGGCAACTAAAGGCGTTAAATCTCACACTGACAGAGATAAGCGTTCTCTTCACATGGAAATATCAGCATATGTCACCATACTGTTGATCGAAGATTCACATCAGCCAATCTTAAAATCTTATCTTCGAGAATGCTTTTCGTTGTGAAACTTCCATATGCTCTATCCTTTATCTGAAAAATGCGGCAGAATTCTCTTCCATTTCACAACTGGTGTGCTAAAATAAACTTTAAATTCTTGCTTTCCAATTGCACCAAAATTTCGATTTCCTTTTAATTCCGCGATTTCAAAGGTTTTGTGGATGCCACTGGCATTGACATTTATTATTTCAGGAAGTTATGCATTTGATTCGGCACATGTCGAATTTGACGTCGGACCCAAAGACGCTCTCGTGTCACATTATGTGACTGAACCAGTCGAATCTTATTATTTCGGTCGATCCATGTCACGACTGCTGTACTCAATCGAGTCAAAAGTCACATTTTGGTCGCGCCGAATACAACTATTTGATTCGGCGCGGCCAAAATATGGCGTATGACCAGGGCCTAAGTTGATTTTGGGCGCGTCCGTCGCATTGGCGTCAAATTTTTAAAACAGAAATCACAAATTATTGACGCAACTTCTGCTTGATTCATTAGCTTGGAGGGAACTTTAGATACATGGAAGGGAGGGGGCACCCGTTAACTTTCAATATAGGGGTCCATGCAATATTTCCATAATGGTCCACATATATCTGGGGACCGAAATCTTATGCTAAATCAATATTTGGGACCTGCCAATAGCAACAAGACAAAAGTTTAATATTTGGAGTCCACAAATCTGAAGAAAGGAAAAATTGTACAATTTGGTGCGATTCATTAAGTAAGTAATTAAAATTTGCTACAACTGAAAAAAGTTTACAATGGTCAAAAAAGAAGAAAAATAAATAAATAGAATTTCACAATAAAATTCATATAGCAAATGTGATAAATACAAGTTAAAAACACCCCTAATTAAAGTAGCACAGGGCCAACATTAAAAGATCGAGTTGACCTTATTTCCACAATGGTCCCCTAAGTTGCAGTCAGTGGCTGTCAATAAATGTTGTTCTGCATCGCAGCCACAGAAATGAATAACAATACGCTGGGTGTCTAAACTAAAACATTAGATTCAATATTTGGGGTCCAGCAATCAATAGTGGCATGGACCCTAGGTTTTAGATACTTTTGACACAATTCTGTTTGTGTAAGTTCTGAATCATAGCAAAGTACATGAAGTTTCTTTCAAGCCATCAAATCAAATCGAACGGAAGACGCATCCAAATGATGAAGGTGAAGGTGAGGTGAAAGTCAATTGGCGGTTTTAGCGCCATGCGCTGGCATCAAAAGTAGTAGCTAAGTGCTAATCGAGTCTGCGACCTCTTGTCATGACACTCAACTGGTTAGACTCTACCGCGTATCGAACCCTGTCCGCCTGACAGTTCTGGCAGCAAAGTCCGAGGATTATACCACTGCGCCACGGCCACAACATCTTCAAATCTCTTGTAAGGAGTTGACGCGACTAGTGGATAATTTTTACGGATCATTCTGTCTCTTGAAATCTGAGATTTAATGTATGAAATAGAACATGAAATCGTTGTCTTGAAATGTAAGTGACGCGAAAGTTTCTTTCACTACAGTGTCGTGGAATCTTAAGTTACAGAATACGTCTCCATCAATCAAGTTGTACCAGAAAATTCCATCGAATTTAATGGCTAAAAGCAACTATTCATTGACTGTTCTTCTTAGATCTTCATGATCATGAATTTAAAGTACTTATTATCAAACTGAGAAAGTCGGTAGGAAAATGTCTGCAACAGCAGTGAACAGACAAATTTCACATAAAACAGACAATCGTTTGAAATATAAAGCAATTAAGACTTGCACAAACCTTTGAAATAGAGAGAAACTGGCAGGTTCTCGCCAAAAGTGATGTATTGCCAACTGGTTTCACTGTGCGTTTGAAGCGAATGTTTACGCTGAAATTGCTGAAGTTGATAAACTGAAAAACAAATTTATCACTATCATAAGGGTCCAATAGTTGATAAATAAAGGCAACCCACTCCTCTAATGACTGTGCGCTTACCACGCACTTCTTTAAAGCGAGGCCAAGACCGAAACAGTAACGACACTGATGGATTGCCAAATGCGCAAAAGGTAGGCTTATTTTGGGCGTCTGGTGAACCGGCTGTTTTGACTTAAAAACAAATGACATGCCAACGAGCAGAATCGTGCCTAAATCTTATGAAGCAGGGTTAGAAAATTCCTCTCAGAAAAGGTAGAAATGTTTTGAAGTCGCCAAGTCTGAATCCAACCATTTTCACCGTTACACCACCCATGGGTGGACAGACGATGCATTTGTGCTTGATTGCCGCAGCCTTGTTCTTTTACGAAGGAAAACGTTATTACTACTGCGGTGGAGCCACGGTGGAGCTAGCATTAGATTTCGATTCTTCCTCTGCAGAAATAAATATATTATCCACTGCAGCAACATGCTGAAACATAACCTCAGTGTCCAACAACCCATGTTACATCATGGAAGATGATCTTGTTTTGCTGCTGTGTCGCAGAGAGTGGGTACTAACAAAGAAGTGATCATGGGATCCTCTATAAGAACAGCCGACGGACGAATGAAGAAATGGTGTTTGCTTGTTCGTGGCAGGCCAGCAACCTCGTCGCCAAGGACTTTTGTCACATGGGTACGGGGACGAAAAGTTTCGTCCTTTTCGTCTCCGTCCCAATTTGACAAAAGGCCCTGGGGACGAGGTTGGCAGGCCAGCTTTTATGTGTTGTCATCTGTCATCTGTTGTTATAATCAATTTTGAAATGGATATCTAGCACTTTACAATCAAAATACCTGGTATAAATAATGATCAAGCAACAAAAATCTTTCTAAGATGCATTTTGCTTTTCTAAAAACAACATACTGTACACGGGGGGGGGGGGGTTCTTCCACAAAAGGTACCTGGGGATGTGCCGCCCGCAAGGGTATAATTTTTCGGACTTCTAGTCTAGCCAAGGGTATACTTTTCGGCAATTTTAGTCGAGTTTAGTCTAGGCAAGGGTATGCTTTTTGGCAATTTTGCTCTAAGAAATATCAAAATTCGTTAATTCCTGTAAAAAAGCGCAATTTTTCAAAATTTTGGTCGAGAGAATGCGAAAATTTGGCAAGTTTTGCCTAGAAAACGCCAACTCGGGGCACTTTTGATGGAGCAAGTGGTCTAGCCAAGGGTATCATTTTCACAAAAATTGGTCTTGCCAGTCTTGCCTACGGCTACATCTTGCAACTGTGGGCAGCACACCCCTATCCGAAATTTTGTCGAGAACCCCCCCCCCCCCCGGGATACTGTACCAAATGGGGAAAATCACTTATGACACTTCCAGATTCTAACCACGAAAGAACGAAATTATGGCGAATCGAATAAAAGAAACAACCAAGAAACAAATTCAACTAACATGTTGAATGTATGGGATAAAATAAGCTCAAACTTGTCCAAATCATACAAACCTGTGTAGATATTCGTGTCACGTCTCTTTCAATCTGTTATGCAGTTCAAGCATTCTTTCCTTTGCACAACAGGCACCCTTTCAAACTGTCACCATTTTCTTCTTCTCACTGAAGCTGCTTTCACTTTGGCCCACAAAAGTGCATGGGCATAAACAAAGAAATCGTTAAGAATGTTGTTGGCGAAAAATGGAATTTATGCAGGGTCATTCTTTGATATGCATTAATTAATAAAAGATGAGGTAATGAACAACTTCAATGGAATTTTAGAGAATTCATTTATTTTGCGCTACCAATGAAAACCTGCTGATAAAAAGCAATACATAAATGTCAAATAAAACAACGTAAACGCAGGAAAATTTTTCGATATATAAACAATTCACGAAATGTAAACAAGCATTTGGTAGTCATATAAACTGCAAAGTATGCCATGCTTAATTTACTTCGATCAGTGGAGCTCCTGGCCTAATGAACAAACTTTGAAGAAAGTTGGCAACTGCTTTTCGCACAAATTGCGATAACATGTTTCCCGCTTTGCACATGCAGCTTTCGAATCGAACTTGATGTATGTTTGCAGCAGGGATTAGGATTTGTTTATCGAATACCAGCAATAGCCTAAAACGTTACTCATTTGCATTAACGAGCGTTGCTGACTTACTGATTTTCTTTCTTACTCACTCACTTACTTACTGACTTGAAGCTAAGATTACCAAGTGGACGTAGTGATGAAGACTTGAGGCAGCAACTCTTTGTTGGAGACTTTTGGCGCGAAAAATACCTCGACCCAGGCTCTTGTATGAGGCCAAGAAAAGCAAACACTTCTTCGAGGTTCTCAGGGATCTTTATGAAATAATGTTCACAAGTAACACAGTTTTCATTATCGCTTCAGAAAAATATGTAATTATAAGAAATAAAAACATAAAATGACTAAAAAGTTTATTTTTCCATCATTTCAAAGTTTTATCAGAATTTCATAATTTCAGGAGTTAATTTTGCTGGCGTATATCCTCTATGGCTTTGCGTTTAATGTTTTTCAATCAATAAAGTATTGTAATTTATACATTGTAATCAATTGAATATTGAATTAGCCATTCTCGTTCCCAGGTTGTTCTTACGTCATACGCTGATCACGAGGCCCAACGAACACCCGCCTGGTACACTTCAATCAAATGCACAAATGCATCAGGAAAATGGGTGCATCAGCAGCCATTATGGATTTCACGGTTTGCCAGGCAACGCTATTCGACAGAAAATGGCCGTTGCTTTAGCGTTTATTCTGCAGAAGATAAATTGAGAAACTAAACACAAACACTTTGAGAACCTTACTTTAACCTTTTTGAAGGTATTTGAACAATAATCTGGGGTTGGCAAGTGTGTTTAATGTGAAAATAAACTCGGTTCGTTTGGAGAGAAAATGGGCCTAACTTGCAGATTCGAGAAACTTTCACCGTAGCCTCGAAAATGAAATGGCTCTTTATTGTCCGAATTTCGGAGGTAAGTAGCAAATCATGGTTGAAATGGGAAAAAAGTTGGTTCCCCGTAAAATCTTGATATGCCATGGCCAGTTACCCTGCGCAAAATGGATTTACCACGCAAAGCGGAGATACAGCCAATCAAATCGCCGAACGGCCTCTTGTATCCCAGAGAAAAGGTAGAGCAACGAATCACTCTTTAAGGACGAAATTCCCGGGGGGTAACTACCATATATGCAGGTACGGGATGTGCCATTTTTTGGGGTGCCCTTTTTCGAGCAGAAAATAAATATTGGGGTATCATTTTTGGTAAATCACAAGTGGTCATACATTTTGGGGTGTCATTTTAGAAAATAACTCTTTAGGGTATTGATTTTGATGAAATTTCACTCACTTGGTTAAAATTTTGGATGGCTGTCAAAATTTTAGGGTATACATTGGCCTGTAAATTTTGGGGTATCGTTTTCGCGAAAATCTATAAATTTTAGGGTGCGATTTCAGACGTCAAATGGCACACCCTACGGTGGCCCACAAGTGCACACCAAATTCAAATTGCTCACACTGAATTCAAATTCATCACACCAAATTCAAATTGCTCACACCGAATTCCAATTCACGACACCAAATTCAAATTGCTCACACCAAATTCAAATTGCTCACACCGAATTCAAATTCATCACACCAAATTCAAATTGCTCACACTGAATTCCAATTCACCACACCAAATTCAAATTGCTCACACCGAAATCAAATTCACCACACCAAATTCAAGTTGCTCACACCGAATTCAAATTCACCACACCGAATTCAAATTGCTCACACCGAATTGAAACTCACCACACCAAGTTCAAATTGCTCACACCGAATTCAAATTCACCACACAAACTCAAATTCACCACACCAAATTCTCATTCCAATTCCTCCCGATTGTTCCAAGAATTTCGATAGAAAATTGATCCTTTTGTATTCAAACGAGAATTTTCAATTGTGATCAGTGGCGGACTGGCACACCTGTCCATGGGCGGTGGGCCCCCCTCAAAATTTGGTAAAAAGGGCCTCCTTTTGGCTGGTCCCTTTTGCAGAGTACATTTAAAAAGATAGGCTTGCTTGAAGAGCTTTGAGCATCAATGAGAAATGAACAAGGTAGTCAACAGTTTGACGCAGTTTGAGAGTATACGGTTTTAGAAATGAAAACATCATTCATCGCTTGCTCTTGATAATGAAAGGATCTCGAAATTGCTTGCATAGAAGGAAATTGAAACTCTGACAGAAGTTATATGATTTCATATAAAGATATTTATTGATGACGTTATAATTTCGTGCCTTTTTCCAAACAGTTAGCTTTTTCTATGGCACAGACGTTACGTTGGTAAGAGATCTAGGAATTGCAGCGAAATTTTCCCTTGACCAAAGTGGCTTGCCATGGGTGTGGATTTTGCCACCCCAATTCTTTCAAAAGATGGGCCCTGAGCTTAGTTCAATAGCCTTTACTTTTACTTGGAGCACTTCGCACAATCCATTGTTTGCCTGCCCCAAGATGGAGGCCTTGTCGAATGGTTTGTCTCCACCAGGAAAATTTTTAAAATGACAACCTCTACTTTGGCTTAGAATGGCTCTCCCAGCCACTTCCAATGTCTTCTCGGAAACAGTTTCGCATTACCATTTCCTCGTCATCAGAGGCGGCACCAGCCCTCAAAAAGTGGGGAGGACAAGAAAATTTTTTAGAACCACGCCCATTTTTCATGAAAGCTACGCCCATTTGGGAAAAGAAGAGCCTTTATAAGGTTTTTATCTATAAATCATGCAAAAAGCAATCAAAGCAAACCTGGGTAAAATTGTAATATTTTTAACAGAAGGTCACTGACAAAGTGATCTTTTCTCATTTTTCTCATGTGCCAATATCGTACCCCCCCCCCCCCCCTAAATATTTCTCCGCGGATTTCGACGAACTGAAAAATCGGTCCTGAAAAATATTGGGGAGGACATGTCCTCCCCAGTCCTCCCCGTGGTGCCGCCTCTGCTCGTCATTGAACTTAGCTCAGGGGCCATCTTTTGACAGAAATGGGGGTGGCAACATCCACACCACCCATGGCAATGCCACTTTAGTCAAGGGAAAATTTTGCTGCAATTCCTCGATTTCTTACCAACTTCACCAGGGACGTAGGAAACATCTCAAACTTGGGGGCACGACACTTCGAGGGCACTTTTTCCTCAAGAGAAAGGGGGCTTTTTCTAAAAATGAAAAGGGCACTTCTTTGTTTATTGCAAAATCTCGGGGGGCACATGCCCCCAATGCCCCCTCCCGGTTCCTACGTCTATGAACGTAAAGTCTGTGCCATAGCAAAAGCTAACATGACTTTGTTTGGAACAAAGGCACAAAATTATAGCGTGATCAATAAATATCTTTATATGAAATCATATAACTTCTGTCAGAGTTTCAACTTTCTTTAATGCAAGCAATTTTGACATCCCTTCATTATTATGAGCAAGCGATGAATGATGTTTTCATTTCTAAAACCGTTAACTCTCAAACTGTTGAGTAACCTTGTTTATTTCTCATTGATGCTCGAAACTCTTCAAGCAAGCCTATCTGTACCCTGCAAAAGGGTCCCTTTTTGTGAAAGGGGGGCCATTTTTGAATTTGAATTTTGTGTGGCGAATTTGAATTTGGTGTTGTGAATTTTAATTTGGTGTGGTTTGTTGTATTTTAATTTGGTGTGGTTATTAACCACACCAAATTAAAATTCACAACACCAAATTCAAATTGCTCACACCGAATTTAAATTCACCACACCAAATTCAAATTGCTCACACCGAATTCAAATTAACCACTGGTTAATTTGAATTCGGTGTGAGCAATTTGAATTTGGTGTGGTGAATTTGAATTTGGTGTGAGCAATTTGAATTTGGTGTGGTGAATTTGAATTCGATGTGCACTTGTGGGCCACCGTACACACCCCCGTCACCCGCCTATTGAAGTCCCCCCCCCCCCCGGGACAAGATTGTGAGTTAGCTTTATCATAGCTTTGAATATGAACTCAGAAAGACGTTATGATGATGATGACCATTTAAGGTGGTACCTTTATTCAAAAGCCGCCACCTTTTTAATTCGAGTTATCGCAACAACAACTACATATATTTTGATTGAAGTGAAATGTTCGACTTATGCTTTTTCGTCCCTTGTTTCCCTGCGTTCTTTGATTTGCTTATACAACTTGGTCAATATGAACTCATGATATTATTCTTAAAAGTTGGCACAATTTAGGCCCGCGTAGAGGGATTCCTTATTCACCAATCAAACTGCTAGAATTTAGCTTTCAACCAATCAGGAAGCGCTACTCAGATAGTTGTTGTTGTTACATACAAAAAGCCGTTGATGAGGTCTAGAGTGCTTGCAGCTTCGATGGATCCTTCTTGCTTCTCCAGAGGAAAAATTACTGCCTGCAAGGTATGCATTTAACAATTTGTAGGTAAAAACGACATCATTCTTTGTACTTATAAGTTTCCATTTCAATGTTCAAGCTCTTTAGATCAGATTTTGAAGCGATTTTGTCGAGTGTAAGAGAACTCCCCGCTTGTTGAGGTCACTTTGAAAAAGTGAAATGTTTGAACGAAACGACATTTAATGCTCTTGCGTAACAACGCATCTCCGCTGCAGTGATCGTACTGTAAAGGGAACTGAGTGAAAACACTGGGGCGAATGGAGCAAGTCTAATACGCACCTCCCTAGCTCTTTAGCTCTGTGGTATAAATTCGAATACAAATGAAACAATTGATAATTGACATGCGAATTTCACGCCTCGAAAAAGTCGCTTCATGAGAAAAATGCCTGGCGAAACAAATTTACTGTCTTGATCATCATTAATATTGTTGCGATTGTTATTACAATTTACCATACAATTTGTTCTCGTTGTGAACTTTTTTGAAGGTATTCACATCACTGGGCAGAAACTCTCCATTTACAATGTTGTTTCGACAACGCCCTTTCTGTTACCCAGTAAAGGCCAGTAAACATTGGTATTAAACGGCGGAAAAACTTTGCTTACGCCAAGGTCTCTTGTGATTAAATTTCTTTCAACTTGTGACAAAGATTTATCATGCAAAAAGTCAACTAACACTTCCAAATATCCAGTAAAATTGGTATGAAACAAAATCAAACATTGAAAAACTTTGCCTGTGCTGTGCACTCTTGTGGTAAATTTCCATTCAATTTCTAACGAGAAATCATCTCCTGAACGATATTAACCAACACTATCAAATACCAAGTGAAAATTGGTGTAACTTAAATAGTGCTTAATCTGTCAGTTAGACTAAGATGACATGTGTCTTGAACTGTTTGTTGTAAGTAGTTGCCTGACAGCACTGGCCTCTTGGTGTGCGAATTCTAATGCAACTCTCTCCATACTGAGATTTGAAGCAGGGCCTAATTGAAATTTACACAAAGCACCCATGTGACTAATGTTCAATTGACATGTCTATTTTTTGGTCGAGTTTTCGTGTGAGTGAAACAAGTCAGAATCTTTACTGTTTTGTAAGTAAGTCTTCCAATTTTCCCACAACCAATAAATTCAGCTGACTTCTGGTTGATACACACACACGAATAGACCTTTACACAAAATAACAGCTTTCTATTGAAATACTGAGTTGCCGGCTTCGCCTCACTTTGGAGTCACCCAAAAGCGTGCGTTTCTAACGGCAACCCACAAAAATCTATAGCAATGTTTAGTTTTGGAAACGGAGTGCCTTGTTTGCAGCAATGAAATTTGCTTCCTCTTGGGAATGCAGGCTTCACCTCGAATTGAACTTTACTTTGTGTTTAAAGGTCTAGTCTTTTCATGTAACTTTTCGCTCATAAATAATCAACAAGTAGAAAAAAATCATTAGAGAGCAAAAATTGCTTTCGTCCAGGTAATCCAAAGCATTATTTGCTTGTTTTTTTCCTTCTGTTTTAGACTGTGTTCACACGATGCCGGCATATTTTGAAAACGGTGAAAAATGTGACGGTAGCAAAATTTGAGCTAGCGTTCACACGATGCCGTTTTCACAAATCCATTGTCAAAATCTACCGTTTTCAAAATCTGCCGGCATCGTGTGAACGCAGTCTTACTCGATATTATTTGAGTAAATTTCAAGAATACTGAGGTATGCAGTTACATAAAATCAAAAGTTGTGGGTAGAAACACCGCAAAACGACGAAGAAACGCCATCAGCGAATATGTATGAATTTAACTGATATACCTTGCCAGTATTTCATCCTGCCATTATTTGTCATAGGACCTCTTCAAGGCTGTTATATGCTGTATTCTATTCATAGATGTCTTGTCAAAAGCTTTGACTGATGAAAATCGTCGTAGTTTCGCCCCTTGAAAGGCTAATAATCGCCACAACTACGACTCATAATCAAACTAATCAAAAAGTTCGGCCAGAAATCGATGAACCTCGCTTTGATGCCGAAAGCCAAGAGCTTAGGCCCATTCTACACGATCACAACTCACCAATTATAAAATGCCTGAAAGTAGTATTTCATTGATGTTGTAAAGAAATCCAAACCAACCTGAGTTAAGATGGGTACTTCTTCTGTCTACTGCTTGAAGATTCCTTCACTTCTACATAGGAAACCTGCTTTTAAAGGCCAAATCATTCTTCAGATTTCACCACAGCAATCGACAGCGATCCTTGCACGTTTCATCACTTTTGAAGCCTCGAGACCAAAGGGAGGCTCATTCTTGAATGAGGTTGAAATGTTGATATCCTATTGGTCAGTTTGAACATAGTCAATTATTGTTTGGAACTCAGCAATTTCATTGGTCGCGCCAGTTTCACTGCGATTTTGGCCGGGTTTTGAGTTTGATTATCAGTCCCACTTGAAGGGCAGTGCCACCATCCACTTCAATAAACAAATCGAAAACTGGGACTGAAGTAGTTAGTCTATCAAGAGCTCATGAAGGCATTCCCAACCGACTTTCGCGACTTCTGGTATAAGAGCAAATTCGTTGTTGGTATGTGATGTAACTCAGAACAAAACTCAAAGAACCACTGATAGCAATTATCGTTTGAGGCATGAAAGTAGACTTTCGTATAACATCAAAGTCGTTTCTGGCCAATCTCTTGTTTTTCATTCAGTGGACAAAGTATCATAGTTGACAATGTGCCTTCAATTTCATAAACGATGATCAAGCCGTTTATAGAGTTTTGGGTCCTTTATCCTTCAAGCTGTTTCCGTGAAAAGGGGGACAAGGAATGTTGGTAAAAATTATGTTGAAATATCACTAAATGGCACAACATCTCCCACAACTATTCTGCGACTAGAATTTTTAGAGCAAATAAACTCTCGCTGGGTACTTTGCCGTATGGTCTTAATTCAAATGAATATTTAGGCCTTGTTACACGATAATTTTCGCATCGGATTGGTTTCGTCAAAATCGTGCTGTTTTCATCGCACCAAATTGCCATGAACCCACTTATGATTGCAGTTACAATGACACTGAATCGACCTGCACTGCAATGTCTAAATCTATTGTCTTTGACAGCTGCGAAGCCCAACTGGAGTGGGACCACATCGGATTGGTGCAGTTATTCGAGATGGAATGCAGAGCGGCGTGAAGCGGATTGATTTTCACCTCACCTCCAAAGCGGGGTGAGATCGGATCCAAATGGATCCGTACCTAAACACTAACGGATAGGCCTTGCGTTTACACGGGACTCGACGGATCCGAAGCCATTTGTATCTGCTATCTGTACCCAAACGGGATCACTTTCGAAAGTGAAACGGGATCACTTTCGAAAGTGATCCTGTTTGGATCCGATCCTAAAGAGTCTCGTGTAAACGGGTGGGATAGGATCCAAACTGGTACGGATAGGAAGTGAGATGATTAAACTGAAAATTCTTCGTTGACATTTCAAAGATGGGAATCAGAGATGAGACAGAGTCGTCAGAGTCTATTAGAGTGCCAAATTTCAAAGGATCTGATTAAAATAAGAGAAAAGGTTTACTAAAGCGCTGCTAAGAGTTCATAAAATCCAAATGGATCCGATCCCATGTAAACGCCAACAGTTCTGGATCCGATCCCATGTAAACGCCCCTCAAAATAGTGGATCCGATCCCGTGTAAACGGGGCCTCAGTGTCGTATAACTGAACTCTCCTGTACGATGCAAAAAGCAATCCGGTGTGTGATGAATTTGGTATCGTGTAACTAGAGCCTTTAACTGAAGTTGCCAAATGAAAACAAAGGATACAGTAAACGAAAACAACATGCTTGTGTCAGAAGATTACAATTGTATGAAAGCTGCCTTAGGTAGCTTAAAGTCAATAAATTCAAACTACAGAGAATTACAGAGGAAAGGCAATCTAAATAAATAAATCCATCAAGTTAAATCCACATTTAAGTATCGTCATGCAAACAATCTCCACTTGGGAAGCTATCATCAATCATCTGACGGGGGGAGGGTGTCACAATTATTCGTATCCAATACTAGCAGGTGAGTAAAGGCGGACCTCCACTGGACGATTTTTGTGACGATCGTCATAAAAATTCGCGACGACACATGCGCAGTTGCTAAAAGCGTTTTTTTCTGACGAAATTTTTGACGATTTTGCTTCTGACGAAAAGTTAAAACAGTTTTAACTTTTCGTCGTGCGCTTTGCGATCGTCAAGTTTTAGCCAATCAGATTTCAGAAACGACACAGACACAGCGCATTTATAATTCAACATGGCTGCCAACAACGAAGGAAGTTTCTTTTACCTGGTTTCATTGTTTTGCTTAAGCATTCTTTGACGTTGATAATAAAGAAAAATACATCTTCTATGAAGCAGCCGATACAGGATATATCTTTTATTTATCGCTGCTATTACAGAATTTATTTGTTGTGTTGGAAAAAATACCGCCAAAAACAGTCGTCTAGTGGAGATTCGCTTACAAAATCGTCAGGAGTTTCGTGAGAAAATCGTTGCGAATTCTAATGACGATCGTCACAAAAATCGTCCCGTGGAGATCCGCCTTAAATCAAAGTTTCGGTGTTCGAAGATCTTGTTGGGGAGACCAGATATGCTTTGTCCGAGGAAACTTATGTGTCCCCCCGTGCGGTAGGTTATAGCTCATGCGCAGAGGCGGTTTGGGGTCGAAGCTCAGACGGGCGCATGAGCTTTGACCCACTGCACATGGGGACATATTGGTTTTATCAGTCAAGCGTATCTTGTCTCCCCAACAAGATCAACCAAAAAGGATTGCTTCACCAACCATGCTTTGCGCGTGTCATCTCCGTCGTTGGTGGAACAACCATGCTTTGCGCGTGTCATCTCCGTCGTTGGTGGAACAAAATGCCAACAACATAGAGATGACATGCACGAAGCATGCTGGCTGAAACAGAGGGCCTTTAACCAAAATCACATAAAGGTCAAAATTCTTTTCGAAGCTTTTACATTAAATATCCACCAATATTTCGGTGATATACTGAATATCGATTTAGATTAGTTTACCTTGTACATTTGTATATAGTAAGCTAGCTTTTTAATCTAATCGATGTAAAATAAGATGACAACAACAACATCCTGGCTACGGCAATAGATTTGTGAAATTAAAGTCCGTCTCGAATTCTTTGTTACGTGAAACTTCCCGCGAATAAATACAGATGCTGTGTTCTGTATGGTTGATTTACGAAACCTCAAAATTGAAGTTGGACTTTATCTTTAGAACAAGGCAAGAATCTTAAAGACCGGTCACCTTGATTAGTATCTAAAATCTTCTAATCTTTGCAACTTGTTTACTCACCCGGCAGTCCCAACAGTCTCCCCCCGTTAGATACCAAACGATAGCTTCCCATCAACACATCTCTTATCATGATAATTATTAGTTCTATGCGGCTGAAAATAATCATATGGCTATTGGGAAATAAATACACTAGATTTGGGTGATACCAGGGTTGGCACCATTGGGAGGGGGGATACTGTTGCTTCGTTAAATGAGGCGTTTGCCCCGTTGAAACCCCGAGTTTCGAAAGCATTTTTCACACTCCAGCACCCTGGTAAATACGGCAAATGGCCAACATAAAGATGTTATATTCCTGGAGGAGTTCAGGCTCCATCCAAAGTTCCAAAACGATCCAAAGTTTTCCGGGAGCAAATGAAAAATCTTCTCAGTAAAACAGCATGAAATCTTGTCGATATTCCTAACTTGCTCATATCTTAAAATGCTGAGAGAGTGAGTTATGCGTACTGGAAAAGAAATTCTGCAAGCATATCTCTGGCAAGGAGAGGATACACGATGCCGTTGGATTGTGAATTTTCGTTTCAAAACAGAGAGAATGAGTAGCAGACTCCAAGGCAATTCCAGTATGGCATTCATGCTTACAGCTTTTGGTTTAATCTAAGAGTGGTCAAGAATCAGGAAACCTACCAAAATTATCAAACTTAGGTCATGACTCTTGCCTCACTGGGGAATCCATGGACAGCTCAAAATTTTGAAATTGGCTGACCAGAGAGCTCGTAAAGGCTCCGGGCGGCGTGCCCCATTAACAGGCCTACCAAAATTAGCAAAAGTAGGCCCTAGCTCGAGATTCGCTGTACTCATTCGCGTTCCAGCAAGAAAGCTCAGGGTATTACCGTTCCTCGTAAATAAGCCAACTTCAATCCGAGAAGGCTTAGTTGGCGCCAAAGCAGGGTCTATTCAGCACTCAGAATAGCTTTTAAACGGGCTTGCGATCAAAGTTTAACTATATTCTTCCTTTATCTTATTCCAGTTCACGTTGCTATGCGGTGAGACCGCTTGGATGAAATACAGATTAGGCCCGAACATGATATTTGTATAGGGAGGAATGAGGCGAAAACCAAATCTACTGAAAATGATCAAATATGCAAGGTCAAAGTTATGAATGTATTTTTGGTTACGGTGATGCTAAACCTAGGTGTGTGAAGTGGTAGAAACACTAATTATATAATCGATTAAAACTAAGTATGAAATACTACTAGTGAAATTAAGATGACTGAAATAGTATAATGTGTTGCAGAGCATATTGCGAAATGAATAAAAGTAAAATTAACTGTCTAAAAAAATCATATGATACATAAACAGGTTTAGACACATTTCAAAGCTATGGTGATAGAAAATAACGTGGATGGGTTTTTACATATTGTAAGGACGATTATAGCTTGTGCATATAGACCAAAGCATGAACCAAAGCTGGTCTACGATTTGAAATTAGCCAATTACAGTGCTCACAAAGGTTATTGGCATCTTCAATGAGAGAAAATAAGCGGCAAAATGAATCCCTTTCCTTTGATCGTTGACATTTCATTTACTCTGTGCATTTTTCAGTAATTTCATCATAAACTTTATCCGGCATTCACATTGGCTTATTTCAAATAACGCATAAGCAGTCTTATGCCTCTCGTGGATCTACCCAACAATTCTCGAATATACAAAAAGGAATGATCTTCTACAGAATGTCAAGAAATTAGCTTAACGATTCATTTTCAGGAGCATTTTAGTGTTGGTAGTACGAAGCTCTGTCTAATAAAGCTCGCAGGCCTTTGCATACAAAATACCCTTAATCTTGCTACATGAAGCAAATGTTTTGCTACGTGAAGGATATTAGACGTAAATACAATTTCTGAATTTATCAAATCTTGACAATTTATTTGGCCTCATTTTGGACCATTGCTGCAAGCCATTTACAGTGGGCAAGATTGATGGTAAAATCCAAGATTATGAATCTTAGATTTTGAACTGTTGTGAATCGTATATCGTCCTTTCTCCATCATTTTTCGTCTTTCCTCTACTCTATGAAATCGTGTACATTCAAATATTGGGCCAGATGTTAGTGACGTCATAAAAGCAAAGAGTTTGTGCTTTCTGATTTCACGCTTAAGGAGGCCACTCTATTGTCTCCATGCCTCTTAATCGCTGATAGTCTCATTAACGTATTTCGATGAATAAATGGCGACGTTGTGTGGCCTAAATTGGCAACCTCGTTTCCAGGGTGTTCTTACGTCATACGCTGATCACGAAGCCGAATGAACACCCTGGTACACTTCGATCAAATCTGCCCAGAATCTGGGTGCATTAGCAGCCATTATGGATTTCACGGTTTGATAGGCAACGCTAATCGACGGAAAATGGCCGTTGCTCTAGTGCTAATTCTGCAGAAGATAAATTAAGAAACTAAAAACAAACACTTTGAGGACCTTGTTTCAACCTTTTTGAAGGTATTTGTACAATAATCTGGGGTTGGCAAGCTCGGTTTCTTTGGAGCAAAAATGGCCCTAAGTTGCAAATTCGAGAAACTTTTACCGCAACTTCGAAAATGGCTCGTTATCCTCCGAATTTCGGAGATACGCGTGGCAAAATATGGTTGAAATGGGTAAAGAATGTGGTTTCCCGTCAAATTTTGACATGCCGCGGCCGTTTACCCCACACAAAACAGACTTGCGGCGCAAAGCGGAGTTACAGCCAATCAAATCGCCGAACCGCCTATTGTATGCCAGAGTAGAGGTAGAGCAAATTGCTAAATTGGCAGAATGTTGAAACAATTTACAGCTGCTACGAACGTTAATACTACTTAGAAAGACGCTCATAATTCGCGACAGTAGTTAGTAAGTTTATTTTCTAGCTTGAACAATACCGACCCTGGACTTATCCTTTAAAACCTGTGCTGATTATTGCATTATTTCCTCAAACAGAGTGCCAACTAGCAGCACATTAAAAACATATAGACTATACTACACAATGAATCATCTATGCAAAATAAATAAATACGAATGTAGATATTTGAACTCTACGTTAGATCATTTATTACTAGCAGCTTCCACGCAACCTGTAGTTCATCAAGTTACTAAAAATGTCTCAATGATCTAGTTGTGTGCGCGAGACCTTATCTTGTTTCCCAAATGAAATGAGGGTTCTAAGCTGAAGTTATGAATAACAAGCAGGGGATGACAGGCAAAGGGTAGAGGTAAACCTATTATCATCAAGATTTAAGGAAATTTATCACTATAAATTCATACACGTCATGCGCGAGGGAAATCGCTCCAGAAATCTCCTACTCGTTCGTAAAAAATGCAAAAAATCCCAAAAATTTAGCAAAATTTTCAAAATCACAAACTTCTTCACAATATCTTAGAAATCCTGAAGAAATTCCAAAAATCCCAGAAAATCCAAAAACCCTGAAATTACCTCCAAAAGTGATCAAATTCTCAAAAAATCTTTCGAGAAATTTTTGAAAATCTCAAATCTTTAAAAATGTCAGAAAAATTACCATCAAATGAAAAGTAAGGAGCGTGGGAAAGTCCTTGTGCGGGAACAGCTATAGCGAGGATTGTTTCCAAATTTTGAGTGAGGCAAGGTCTGCCTTCCATCTCAAGGTTTTAGAAGCGTTGTTCATTGAATTTCGAGATCCCTCCCTCTGCAGACAGACGAAGGAGGGCTCTCGTTTTTACGTTGCAAATGTTCTGAGTTGGGGCCAAAGGCTCTGATTTCTGACAGCTTTCTATCGAGTTTAGCCAATGAGTGGTTCAGGTGTGATGTACACGTGATTTGAAAATTTGTTATGCTTGTCTAGTAAAAAAGCGGCCTGTTTGTATCATTGATTTGTTCTTCGCATGAACCGAACCGACGAGTGTGCGACGAAACGCGTTTTTGGTTATTCGACGTTGTTCCGTTTACTGGGTGAGTTACTAACTTAAGTCTTTCCTTTCAGATATCAACATTAACTCGTTATCTCTTGCAGGATTCAACCGTTTTCTCTCTGCTGGTTACAGGTTAATTCTGGTTGTTGTTCTTTTACAGGAGTTAACAGACTTCTTTCTACAGTAGTACGATGAGTTCGTTTTTTAAGGTAGTTTCAGAAAAAAGTTCAAGCATGTCTGAAAATCTAAGAGATCTTTCTAATAAGTTAAAATAGTAGCTGTCGTTTCTACCTCAGTGATTTGAGCCTTCTTCTAACTCGTGCTATGGCTATGAATAGATGTGAATTTTCTCAGCCCATTTCAAGAGCACTGAAAAAAGTTGGCTCTTTTGTTGAGCTACTTTATGGCATTCGTGACCTGGCCTGAGTTAACCTTTGACATATCTATTTTTGACCACAAATCTATTCTTGACGCGCTTTTTGGCATGTAAAGCTTCTCAAGAGCTTCTTAGGTTGTCACTGACAATAAGCGCAGACACGACATGCTGTATGCGCTCTTTAAAGGTGGTAACAAAGAAGCCTAAAACAAATATTTTTGACTTTTTTGGCCAAAGGTTTCTAAGACTTTGAACAGTTTCTGAGTCTCAGGATTTTCGAGATCTTTTCAAAATTTTCGAATTGGAGAAGTTGTATAATTTATTGGAAGATTTCTGCGGTTGTTCTAGAATTTCGAGGATGCTTAGTATTTCCTTTGGGATTTCTAAGATTTTGGGAAGAGTTTTGGGATTTACACGAATTTTCGAAAATTTTGGATTTTTGAAGATTACTGGAATTTTTTACGAAAGTTTAAGAAATTTTTGTCCTGATCTGCTCCCCGGGCACATTCCCATAAATCTATGGCACTCTCTGCCCCATTCGTCAAGCACCAAATTTGAGCACTGTTTGGTGACAGAACCCTGTTTAATTTAAGATTCTAACTTCTCACGAAAACTGTAAAGATCATAGGAAACTAACGGACAAGGTAAACTATAGAACAGACCAAAAGGTTTGTTTTCCGCGAACTTGCACGAAAATAAGTATGGTTATTGTTCTGCTGCATAATATTGGTATGAATTTTGGCAAGGCCTGAGCACACAACACGTGGCGGGTGGCATGGCGGATACATTATAGCTCTTGGCTTCTGCATCGGAGGCAACTGTCACATACCGTAAAACTCTATTAAGCCCCCGTATCTATCAAGCCCCCCTCTTAGTCAAAATTTGAAATAAACCCCCCTCTGTATCAAGCCCCCCCAACTTACGCAAAGTTTACTTCGCTTACACAAAGCTTAGAATTTACCAAATATTTCCATTTCTTAGCGACACAACCTTGCATGTTAATTTTGATATGGTTTGGGATAAAAACTGTGTTGAATTTATGAATTTGAATCGTAAAATTATATGCTGATTCAGCAAAATATGGGATAAAAGAACTGAAAAGCTACCAAATATATCCTTGTAACTTGATTTTGTGAATGAGCCCCCTCTCTAATAAGCCGCCCTCTATATTAAGACCCCCTCTGGAAGGTCCGAAATAAAATAGCCTCCCCCCCGTGGGCTTAATAGAGCTTTTAAGGTATATCAACATCCAAATGCTTAGGATGGAAAGTTCCGGACACAAATTTTCGATAAAAAACTTGACGGTTTTAAATGAGTCATATTTGCATAGCAATAACCAAATCTTTGACAAGGGATCAGATATGAATGCTTCGCTTCAATTGAAAGTATTGCTAGGCAGAGACATGTAGCAACAATTTTCCAACTTCGCGACAACATTGTTCGAAGATCCTACCGAGGGGCAAATCACTGATTTTTTTTTCGTACACCTTTCTTGAAATCACAAAAAAATCACATACAAAAATCACAAAATCACAAATAAATCACTTGGAAAAAGCACAAAAAATCACAAATCACTGAGAAGTTACTGAAAAATCACACAAAAAATCACAAAAAAATCAGCAAAATCTGTAAAAAATCACAGAAGAAAATCATGTGATTTTAAAATCACAAAAGTCACGTACGCTATTTTGACAAGTGATTTGCCCCTCGGATCCTACCAAAGTCTTGGCTGCTCTTTCTGCTATGGCTTTCTTCCAGAGGTCACCTGATTGATCAAAATATCTGACATTTTAACAAGTGTTGCAACACTGTCAAGTCTCGAACTCAGAATAAACTATTCCAACTACTTGGCATGCAATACGCAGAGTACCTACCACGTTGTCGTAAAACCTGGGTAAGCTATCACTGCTACCTCGATTCCATAAACTAGCCTCATTTCAAGCTTGAAAAACTTGAAGAGAGAGGACAAAACTACTACTATCTAGCAGCTAACTGATTGCGCATGAAGCCAGTCACTGCGCTTAAGGCCCTAGAGCCAGTCGGGATTGCTAGATGTTGCTATGAGCAGCCACATTCTTCTACAGACATGCCCTGTAGTGCTTTTTTGTAAATGTTATTATCGTCCCGGTACAGGATGGTGAGTGGTGTAAAGCTTTTTGGTGAGCAGCATATTTTCTTACTAGGTTTAACACGTTGAATAACAGTGACGTACCCATAGATCGGTACCGATAGTCCATGACAACTTCCTCGGCAGTAATTTGCATCGTAACCTTTCGGTTCAACGATCCAGTCATTCCAATGGATTTCAGTGAAATTTACGTACAACGATTCTCGGCAACATTGTTTCATCTTTGGGTGGCATTCGATCGCTCTTCTCGGTCGCCTTTTCACTTCACTTTCCACGTTTATTACGATAAACGGTCGTTTATCGCCACCGCGTGCTACGATGCAACCATGACATTTCAGGGATAAAAACAAATCCATGTTCTCTTTTCGTGGGTCAAGCTTTGATATCCAGTCCTTTGTCCTTGCACTATCCATGCCTGGAAAAATTGCAAGTAACGTTTCAGAGGGAGTGAGAATTAAGACCGTTTGTTAAAGCAAACACGTAGGCCTATGGGTAACATGATCAAATTTAAACCTATTACGCGATCTTCCTTATAGCTACGTTCCCAATGAATATATAGGGGGAAAACTGTGTCAAAATTCAACAGCCTTAAAACACATTCAAGCTTTACTTCTGGTTTCTGTACCTAACTGAACTGAATTTTGACGCAACATTTTACCAGGACAACAAAAACCAAAAGAAAGGAAGATAATCACTGAGAGAACTTCTCTTTTCCTTTTCCCGATTTTACTTTCCTCAATTTTTGAGGCTCTGGTATCCAGGGTCCGGTGACCCATACGTGTGTGCCTTGCACGGTAAAAAGGATCACAGGCTTATACAGCAGACATGAAACATTGAGTGGCTACCAAATGGGGTAACAACATCATAAAGAAGGGGCCCCACACGATCGCAAGTAGGAGCGAGGCTGAAAAAACTTCTGGTCTTGAGAAATTAAATGTTCTCAAACGATTAAAGACGTTTATTGGGTTTCAGGAGAAAAAGATCCTAATTCAGAGTTTCGTATATTCGAATTTCGATTATTGCCCCTTGGTTTGGTATTTCTCATCTTCTAAATCATTGCAGAAGATAGAAAAATTACAAGAACGCGCCCTAAGGTTTCTCTATGATGATCATACAAGCTCTTATGATGATTTGCTCTTGAGATCGAGTAAATGCACGATGCATGTTGCTCGCCAAAGACTTCTTTGCATAGAAATATTCAAAACACTGAACCATTTGAATCCACCATTTATGCAGAGCATTTTTGAATCACGCTCTTCAAATTATTCTTTAAGAAATGCAAATAATTTGGCTCATTTTAGGCCTAATCAAACTACTTTTGGGTCCAAAAGTCTTAAGTGCATTGGGCCACAGATTTGGAATGGCTTACCTAGTGAACTAAAATCAGCAGAAAATCTGAAAAGTTTCAAGGTTTTGATAAAAAAATGGGACGGTCCCAACTGCAAATGTAGTGCCTGTACTTGTTTACCAACCTTTTTGTAAATTTAGAAAATTTTAATTTTGTTTCTTTACTTTGTATATTCGATTTTGATTAGTTAACGTGTATATATTTAAATAATGTATATATTGTTAGCTATTTGTATATATGATCGAATCAAAATAAGATTACAACAACAACAACAGCACAACATGGCCAAAAAACAGCAGACCTTCATCTTTGCGTGTGGCAATCACTGTTTTGAAAAATCGTACGTGATTTTGTCAGAAAAAAGGATTATTAAGGACTTTTTACCAATCTTTCCAGAAAACAAAAAGGATTTTTGCCAAAGGTGTGCGAGATATTTGTATTTGGAACTGACATGCCCAAGCACTTTTGGGGCAACAAGAGAGTACTGTCTAGTCTGTGAACGGTTAGCGTTTGGAAAATAAAACGGCCACCCCACGGTCCCTAAAAATTGCAAAAGAAATGGATGTTTACCTAGCCAGCCTGCATCTCCTTCGTGCATCATGCTTATCAGTAAATTGTCTCTTTCGTGCCCTTGTTTCGAAAGGACCCCATCTCTTCTTACCCTTGCTACGGAGACCTTCAATTGATTTCCAAGGTCATTTTTTGTTTCTTCCAACAATTTGTAAATCCAGATTTGTAAAGAGCTAACTGCTCCTCCTTTCATGAATGCTTTTTTCTTGAATCGGAAGATAAAGCAGTCCTGTTCTGGACAGACATCTTTGTCAGCTAGAAGATGAGAAGTAAACAAGTTGAGATGTAAATTATGTAATTTCTTTTATTTTCATTCCAAGAATAGCCTGCCCTCCAAAAATGTCAACATTACAGGTATAGTCTTGAAAGAAACCCTTTGTCATATGGGGTTATTGGATAGTATTTAAGACCGCCTGTTTTCGTTGTTATGGACTTTATCTGGTTGATTCATGAAGATCTTCTTTTGATAAAAAACTTGTAAACAGGTTGCTATCTTGCAACTTCTTGTTCTGTGGCAGGACTCTTAATCAAATAAATGCCTCAGGCATAAACACGAGCATAAACATACGCAATGACAAATCATGCGACAGAAAGGGTATAATATAAACGAAATGATATTACTCTGAGTTGACAGGCCACCATAACTGGCTAACTTCGAATAAATGCATGGTTTAACAACATTTTGTAGCAACAAGTGTCGACGAAAATTCTACATTTTTGTGACCTGCAACGGTCGCATATGGACGGAAAAAGTGCTGCTGACAAAGTAAACAAGAAGTGGCCTAAAGTTGTCTCGTTTACTCCTACAGCACGACTGCGTTGCGCCATTTTTCTTCATATTTTTGGCGGGAAAATATTGGTAACGAGGTTAGCTTCACTTGAAGCGAACTGAACGTCACAGAATTTCTAACCTTTATACGGCCATGCAACATACAAAACAGGGGATAAAAGGAGCCAGGACAATATCATAAGAGGAACTACAGTCTGGCTAAAATCATCGCTGTGAAGTGATCCTCCCATTGCTCAACCAAAATTCAAAATGGATTATCATCAATGAATAAATGCAACTAGGGGCAAAATGGGTGAGCTTGGGGTGAAATGGGTATAGGGTGAAAATCTGGATAAATTTATTTTCCGATTTTCCCCTTGACTGACGAACGTTCGGATCCTTTCATATTCACTGATAAGAAGCATCGAGGGTCTTCTTTCCTTCGAACGTCAAAAGAAAAATCGAACGTCACTTCGAACGTACCCTACTTCGCTTCGCACAAGAGTTGACCATATTAAGAAAGTAGCGATCTAATTGGTCGCACCGTAAATGACATAGTCCCAGTGAGCCTAAATTAGCCTCACGACATAGTCCCAGATATCGCTAAAATAGCAAAAACGACGACAACAACAATAACAGCAACAACAACATTTCTTATGTTTGCTCAATCTGGTAGTTTGAGCGACCATTACCACTGTTTCCAACAATCAGCGCTACCTATTTTACATCAGACTGCCCACTTTAACCCAATAGATCCTACCGTATCTAAAATATCGTTCGAAATTCAAGAAGACCCTTTTTAGAACGTTTCTTGATAATGACTCGACCACTACAAATTTGACGTGACAATTCTTTTGGGATGGAGCAGTACATGTCAAATATTGGTCACGCAAAAATTGTGCAGAAGGTTTCTTGCAATGGTGACAGAAAATCCAAACAAATGACTCATCTGATTCACGCAAAGTTCTATAAACTGCAGAGTCAGAAAATCTTGAAATGTACAGACAGAAGAGAGGCAACCGTCCTTTTCCCTTGCCCACTGTCCGTCTACTCATCAAGCTTCCAGTCCGTTCAACGTGATAAATAGGGTAACTCTGACATGTCCAGATATCAAAATAGGAACAAAGGAAGAAGGACTGTCCTTTCTTTTTTATCCTAGCGCCAGACGGTAGTTCTGAGGGAGGGGTACTCCCATACTTGACTAGGTGGGATTTACCACTTAACCTGGTGTTCTTTTACGGTAAAAGTTATGCCGGGGGATGCGACAGGGTGTCCTTTTTATGATAAATTATGCGACAGGGTACTACAATTGATATGAAAATTATGCGACGGGGTATCATGTGGAAGGACGTTATATAGAGCTCCTTTGAAACAATCGATAATACTTTTGGCAAAATTTTAATGCGACACGGTATACTTTTGGGGTATTTTTTATGCGACAGGGTACAGGGTGTGGAGAGATTTGCCACACACTTCCTTCACTTCCCTAGTCAAGTACCCCCCCCCTGGGGAGGTACTTTTAAGACGTCGAGAAGATACACTACACTAAGCTCTCGAGGGGGAGGAGGATGTTAGTACCTTTTGTGGTACAACGGCGTGCCATTTGGTAGGGTACTTTCTTCAAACCTTTACGGACATATGGGTATCATTTCCATAGTTAGAGGCAGACAATTCATGGAATTGTGAGTATCCTGTTCACGAAATTTGTCAAAATTTCCGGAATTATATGGCCCAGATTTTCATTCGATTTGCGGAAATTATTCCCTTAAAATTCTTCAAAACTTACCAAATGATGTGTAGCAATCTTTCGGGCAAAGTGGCACGTCCCCATCAGCATGATGGGTCGAGACAACCCCCCCCCCCCGAGTCTGACCTAGTTCTTTGAACTGAATGACTTAGAGGAAACGTTTACCATTTTGCAATAAGTTCATCGTTGGAAATTTCAGAACTCTTGAATGTCTTTCGAAATCATAGCATATTTCATACAGCAGTGTCCCGGATATAAGAAACAACGTTTTCAATTTATGTCTGATGCATTTCTTATAAAATGAGGCATAAACTTCAAATCAGGGTAAAGTTTCTTAAGTTTCTTATCAGAAAAACCATGTACTATCAATGAACTACTTAGACACAAGCTCTATGATGGTGATGCAAAACACACTATATTGATTTGTATTTGTAAATGTTCACCTCCAAGGAAAGCTACTTAAATACCAAAACCAGAAGAGAGACAGATTAGATAGTTTCTTGTGGAGAGGTATTTTATTCAGCATATTCAGGCCGGAGTTTCTTATAATGCAGTATCTTAAATGCAGGACTTTACTGACAGCAAAATTCTCCAAGATTTGAAACCTGCGTTGCAAGAGACTCCCGTTAACCACATAGAACCTTGTTTGAAAATGTGTTGTTCTGACAACAAAATTCTCCAAGATTTGAAACCTGCGTTGCAAGAGACTCCCTTTAACCACATAGAACCTTGTTTGAAAATGTGTTGTTCTGATAACAACATTTTCCAAGATTTGAAACCTGCGTTGCAAGAGACTCCCTTTAACCACATAGAACCTTGTTTGAAAATGCGTTGTTCTGACAACAACATTTTCAAAGATTTGAAACCTGCGATGCAAGAGACTCCCTTTAACCACAGAGAACCTTGTTTGAAAATGCGTTGTTCTGATAACAACATTTTCCAAGATTTGAAACCTGCGATGCAAGAGACTCCCTTTAACCACATAGAACCTTGCTTGAAAATGCGTTGTTTTGAATATGACGTGACCTTTTTCACTTATCCAGCAAACCTTCCAAGTACCCCATATTCATAAGAGGAAAACGACGGTGAGATTGAGATGGAATGAAGTGGAATAAGAAAGATTATCAAACGTTGGAAGGAAATAATTGGACTTAACCTACGGCTATTGCTGAGGGGCTATTCTTACTAAACTCTTTTACATGTACAGGTAAGCCCGAAATTATTCATACCCATGTCACATTTGGGGTATTTCGGATCGTTACATTTGCGGGTCAATTCGTAAGATATCTTATTCCTTTAAATGTCTCTCGTTATGCCTATTTTCAGCTTTTTATCATATTCTTACAAAACTTCAGCGACAAGACGTAAGATATCTTATTCCTTTAAATGTCTCTCGTTATGCCTATTTTCAGCTTTTTATCATATTCTTACAAAACGTCAGCGACAACAACATTCGTCCTCAAGTAGGACGATGCAAAACACTGAGAATTTGGCATGGGTATGAATAATTTCGGGCTTAAATGTAGGGTGCCCCGGAAAACATGTGCGCAGTTTAAGTGGCTACTGCGAAGGCGCAACATGTCCCATTTTCTCGTTTTTCCAATTCATGAATAGAAGAGACTTTAAATCAGGGGTGGCGCCAGAAATTTTCCGACAGAGGGGCTAGAGCTTCCGACAGGGGGGCTAAAATGACTGAAAAATTGTGTTTTCGTGCGCTATTTTGCCAAATTTCCTCCGACGAGAACCAAAATTTCCTCCGACGGGGGGGGGGGGCTAGATGCCTCCCACGGGGAGGCTGTAGCCCCCCTAGCCCTCCCCTGGCGCCACCCCTGCTTCAAATCAGAGTTTTAGTACGACTTTTGAGTAAATCTGACAAATAGTTGCAGATTCATAGAGACAAAATTCTACCTGGAGGATATCATCTTCGTACTAAAACTTATTACTTGAATGTTTGCACCAAATGGACCTTAACTGTACATTTTGTCAAGGAAACAGGTAACAAATGATCAATTAACTCAATATTATTTACCAGGAAGCTTTTGAAAAGCAATATCGTTGGTTCAAATAGATTTCAGGGCTTCAGAGGTGCAAAATATATGGTGGACGCATACCATGGCCCGTGGCACTTGCGCTGAACATAACCATTTCAAGCAATCCTAAATGTGATGCTTCACGTTGGCTATCACAAAATCTTATATGTGTTTTACCCATGGACATGAGAAAACTTGGACAGTCAGGTAGTGTTTTGTACCGGGGCACGAGCATGGAACAGTATTCCAAAATCCATCAAAGATGCTAGGTCAGTAGTCGCATTCAAAACAAGATTGAAAACTCATTTTTTGAGCTGAAAAAGAAAAGAAAAAACTCAAACACACGGATTCATGGAAGAGCAGTATCTAGGGTTAGAAGCTAAATTAGATAGATATTGTCGTTTGATAACCAATTCCTGTATGTAGGCCTATTACCTTTGTTGTATTTTTTGTTTACTGAATGAATCTTCCGTGCATAAATATGTTAAAATGAAAAAAATGAAAAACTCAGTTTCTTTGATTTTGACACTGATGGAAAATATTAAATTATCTGGTTTTGAGGCAATCAATAACTTTGACTTTCTTGCTTCGTGAATCAGCAAGTACTTATCTGCTTCATGCAAACAAGGAGGTCTCAAACTATAGGCTGAAATCTCCGGTTAAGAGGCACAAATTTGGATTCATGGCTGCCCCGCAGCAACCATTCAAACAGCGCATATGTTTTTGAGATAACCGGAAAATTCAATGCGTAATTCTTGAGAACCGCTTTTCTTTTCCTTGGCCAAAGGGACCTGCCGAAGATGCCATAAAGTCGCTGGTTACCGTGGGTCATGGGAAGTTAGACACCGCAGTTATGTTTCAGTGCATATCCTGCTGCGGAGGAAAATTTATATGTTTTTGCGGAGGACGTAAAATCCTCCGTAGTAGCAAACAATTTCATCCTGCGCATATGGAAAAGCCGTAGCTTTCTAACCAACTATGGTTCTTCCTTAAGAGAAGGAACATCGCAAATCTGTAGAGTAGGACGAAAGGACTATTGAGGCAAGGAGGGCGGGGTTGTTGCTCTTGCTCTTCGACGGTTGGTATGGGAAGCAAGAACTGCAGAAAATAAATGAAGGCTGCTGGCTGCTAGACTACATTACATAAGTCCCTCTAACTTACGCTCGTTGTTGTTGTTGTCATCGCTTCAGTTGAGGGACTTATGTCCTTACGCTTCAGAATAGGGACTAATTAGGCCAAGTCCGCCGCGTTCACGGCGCGACCAATCAGATCGCTACTTTCTTAATATGGTCAACCCACGTGCCTATTGTTAGCGTTTGATTGGCTCATTAGTTCAAAGTTCGACTTCTCGAAGCGAAGCGACGCTCGAAATGACCTTCGAAGGGACGTTCGACTTTTCTTTCGACGTTCGAAGGATGGAAGATGTTCTAAGTTTCTTCTGATTTTTCGTAAGATTTTACAGTCCCTGTTTAGAATTCGTTTGGTCGTGAGTCCTTTGTATGAGTGAAATTAAAACATCAGATTATAAATGTTGAACGAATACAAGGAATCACGTCGTCAGTCTAGCTGGCTGCCTCTTTCTAATCTATGAGCTGGAATAGCGATTCACGATGGATTTCAAATAGCTCTTGGCCACCCAATGCTACGATATATGCTCAAAACCGGTGCAAGTAGGCAACGAGGATAAACCATCCCTTTTCACAAATGATGAGTCAACTTCTACATTACGAGTGTGCATATATAACGAGTGTGAGGACTTTGTCCTTGAATCTAATTGACTAAAACGAGAGCACTTTTTGAAATTTTTCGGATCCGCACTTCCCATCAGAAGGTCACTCTTAACAAATCTCTTAAATGGTTTATTTCTTTCAAAATAAATATTGGCTTGCTTGATCAAACCTTTACTAAGTGCTTGAAATGAAATCGTGTGTATGATGTTTGCTTTATGAAATCATTTAAAAATCCTTGACATGGAGAATTCCTTAAATAAGAGCGTGACCCTATTCTGGGTACCAGACTCCTTGGTACTCCAGATTGTGTGACCCAAATTTTCAAGATTTGTCGAGGAGAAATTTCAACAACTCAGAAAACACATCTGAACTAGGAATTCGGAACAACTCTGACAAACTTTGTCAACTATTATTTTTAGTTAATGTTGCAATAGTTTGACGCTAATCTATAAAGGGTCCTGAGACAAGCAACCTACTGCTTGAGTTGTTGTGCAAGAAGACCTAGGTTCGAATCCTCGGTCAGACAACTAGAAGTACCACTGGTTAATACTTCAATTTCAAGCGTACATGATACTGAGCAAAAGAACTTTATCGTAAAGAGAAATAAGAAATCACAACCCCCTCCCCCAAAAATAAGACGAGAGATCTTACAAGAATGATAGAATTTAGACAGATTTGCACAAGGGTGGCGCCAGAAATCTTCCGATATAGGGGGGGGGGGGCAAATTGCAAAAATGCAGTTTTCGTCCCCCACTTCACCAAATCCACTGTGACAAGAACCAAAATTTCCTCCGACGGGGAGGGGGCTGTGGCCCCCTAGCCTTCCATTGTCGCCAACAATGGATCTGCAGAGATTTTTAGAGAGAACGAAAGGAGTAGATTTCTAGGACAGATTTGCTTCTCCATAAGGGGTATAATTAGATGAAAGCTGAATGTATCAAGGGCATCTATCATCAAAACTGTGTTTTAGGATCAGTTTCTGCGCCAACTACCCAAATGCTGAAATCGGAATAGAATTTGTAAATATGATGAGTGTCGTTGTCGACACGAAATGAATGTATGATGGATCGCACTTGGACACTCCATCTGACACATTTATATCTAACCAAAAAAAGGTTTGAATGTGGTTTATAAGAACGATGAAAAATATATGTGATAATAAGGACGGCTTTGCTTAGGTCATTAGTGTCAGACAGTATTATTTACAGCTTTTTCAGTTTGACTGTGGTTTTAGAAAATCGTCTGTGGTAGTTTCATACGACCTGACAAATTTCTGTTGCATTTAGGAAACATGATTCTTCAATTCAGTTCGAGTCTTTTGTTTGATCTTGAGAGGAATGCAGTTGCATACTCAAGTGAGCAAGGTTGAAATTGAAATTTATAGATTTTCATCGACTGTCCGCGAAAAAGAGAACGATTGCTACTAGATGTTTCACAGGAGGTGGGGGGAGGGGTTCTTGACCAAATTGCAGAAAAGGGTGCGCCACCAGCATCTCCAAAATGATACTATTGGCAAGACCATTTTTAGTGAAAATGATACCATTGGCCATACTAAATTTTCAGTCAAACGTGCCATGAGTTGGCGTGTTCTCTCGATCATCATGGCCAAACTTTCGGGTCTTCTAGACACGAATTACCAAAATTTGACTTTTCCTAGACCAAAATTGCCAGAAAGTATACCCTTGCCCAGACTACAATTGCCGAAAAGTATACTCTTGGCTAAACCAAGGGGGGTCCAAGAAAGTATATCCCTGAGAGCAGTACATCTTAATCTTAGTTACCTTTACTCTGGAAGACCCCCCCCCCCGTGGGAGGTGTAAGAGCTATTCGTGAATCATTTGCCTTTTACTCTTGGTAAGAGAGTTCAGACCCCCCCCCCCCACCTGTAACCGGGACCAAAGCTACAAAATACACCAAACGGTCATGAGTCGAAAGTCAGGTTGATTCAAGATTCAAATGTTGCCGTCTCGCTGATGTAAGGTTTCAACGTTGATAAAGTGAATCTTAATGTTCCGTCAAGATAAATTTTCTGACACAATTTCATCGGTAGAATTGTACAATTTTGTAAACGTCACAAAACAATGATTGTGAATGTTTCATTAAAGTTGGCGCAACACTGCGAGTCTTTTTAGCAACAGTTCCATCGTTTCATCAACGTTGGCGCAATAGTCTTTTATCCACGTTGTTTGTTCATCTTCCGAGAGGAACTTTTCACCAAGATACATTGCGTTCTAATTGTGAATCTTCAACGACTCTGCAGGGATTCAGTTAAAGCCTGGTTTCCATTAAATCGTAAGGGGATCGGCGACAGTCTGCGATCATCGCTCCCTATTTCATTCATTTCATTTTCATTTTAAAATATTTATACAGGTAACAAGTTGTAACTGACCTGTTTAAAATAAAAGAAAGGAAAAGAGGCTAAACTAAGGACAAAAGAATTTCATAAACCTAATTTACAATAAAATATAACAGACATGAAATAGAAATTAAGATTACTCCACCCTCTATATTCGTTCCGTGAAAGTTTTTAGGGAAGGTGCCAATTTTGCTTCTCTTGGTAAACTGTTCCAAAGTTATGCACCGCGATATGAAAAGGCCTTTTGGCCATTGGCAGTTTTTAGCAACGGTAACCTAAGGTTAGTCTATATTGAACGCAACGACCTTTCGCTATGTGACGGTCTGCGATGCACCTGTACCATGATCCTTTTCAAGCCCGCAAAGCGTAGCAACAACGACTACTATCATCTAATTGGCTAATCAGATCAACGTGATCATTGTTCAACAAAAGCGCGTCTGCGATGATCGCCGATCAGGGAGCGCCGTCGCCGATCGTCTGTGATGCGTGTTTCCATAAAAGCTTTTCCAGATCGGGTCAGTCGTAACGATCGGGAAACTTGAGCTGAATTCAACTCTCCCGACGCTTATGATCCCAGATCCCCGACGGTCTTCAAGGTCACTAGATAAGTGTTTCCATTAAATCGGGAACACAATCACACCTTCGTCGATCTCCTTACAATTGCTCTACGATTTATTGGAAACCAGGCTTAAAGAGCGCAATGCATGTTGCGAAAAAGTTCCTCGCTGCCATCTTTAGCGTTATCATCTTTTCAAGCGAACAAGAACGACAAAAGCAAGGGCGTGGTTTGAGAGTGTAAAATTTTTTCGCAGGATTTTTAGCTGACTCATGACGAGTCAGAACGCTGTGCCGTAAATATTTCAAAGGAATTTATGAAAAAATGGATAGTATGTTAATGCGATAGCTCTCAATTTCACGGCACCCAGTGCTTATCCCCTCTCATCCTTGTCTCCACCTATAATCATGGCTAAAACCCATCTGCTCAAAGTCATCTTATTAAACCATCCCGAGAACAGAATAAGAACTGGAAGGTTGCCCGAGTCCCTTTGGCTACAATGAACACAGTTCCATTCGAGGGGCATCACTCCCGAAAAAAACCTGTAAACCATCGGTAAAAATCTCTCTGCTTAAAACAAATCTTTCGAAAATCCGTAAAAATCCTTTCCGTCTGAAAACATCGCGTATGCTTTATGTGAATGAGTGAAATTTCCCTCGGCTCCATTTTCTGGCTGCAGAGTAAGGCCGGATACAGCACATGGGCAACAGGGGTAGTTGCCCCCTGAATTTCTCAAATACAAAATGATGAAAGTGGAAATCACAAAGCATGTCGGTCACTTTCGTTAAAATTTTCCTACACAGCAATCAAGGGTTTGAAGCATGCCCATTCAAAAAAGGATTTCTGGATAGATTCTGACTCACGGGGGGGGGGATTCTCGGCTAAATTTCGGTTAGGGGGTGCCGCCCACAGTTTCAAAATGTAACCGTTGGCTAGACCAATTTTTGTGAAAATGATACCCTTGGCTAGACTAATTTTTCCTTCAGAAGTGCTCTGAATTGGCATTTTCTAGGCAAAACTTGCCAAATTTTCGCCTTTTTTCGACCAAATTCCAAAAAAGTTGGTTTTTTTTACCAAAATTACCGAATTTTAACATCTCTTAGACTAAAATTGCCAAATAGCATACCCTTGCCTAGACTTAACTCGACTAAAATTGCCAAAAAGTACACTCTTGGCTAGACTAGGAGTCCGAAAAAGTATACCCTCGCGGGCGGCACATCCCCAGGTACCTTTACTATGGAAGAACCCCCCCCCCGTGTTCTGACTAAAGAGCAGAGTGCTGAGGGTGCCTGTCATATTGCAACTGAAAGTGGCCAAATTCCCCTAATTTTTTCTCATTCCAGGCCCTTGTTCCGTTTTCAACTTGCAGCAACGAGCGTAGGCCCATGCTCGATCTAAAAACGAATCCGTGAAAGTTTATTCTTTTGAAATACCTTCATTTCATCAAACCACAAAAATCAATTCCGAAATTTTCGTGATTTTTGCAAGCGCCAGTAGGCCCACTTTGTTTGACTGGCCATGTTTTACCAGAGGTTAACATATCTTAACTTCTACAAAAATTAACCGATTTTACCAATTACAAACTTTCCTGACATCTGATCACAAAAAATTTCCAATGTTGCAAAATAAAGCAGCTTTCTGCTGCCAGCCAAACTGCTTTGTTTGTCAATATCTGGCGATTCCAAAAGGAACTAATTTTCTTGACAACCGAAAAAACACCCCGATGGGCAGGTTGCCCCCAGGTTGAGAACCCCTAGCCCCCAAACCACATGGGTCCAATGCTAATGTAGTGACTCGATGGTGATGGATTTGCAACAACCTTGTTTTTTTATGACGAAATGCCAAAGGTGTTGGGAAACTCTTTTCAGTGATTTTCACAGCTCCCAGGACAAATATGTCGGGGAATATGTCTGGGAACCCAATATTCTTGAAGGTCGTAAATTATCGATTGATTTCGTAAGGTTTGGCCGGCTTGGCATTAATTTGCACCCTAATGACATTCAAAGATAAGAAATAATAAATCACATTAGCACTTACAATCTAATTGCTAAAATGTTTTCCTGGTAAAATTTCCTCATTTGCTGTTCAGATTACCGGAAAATCTAATTTCTTCCAACAAAGAACATCGAAAAAATATCGGTCTTTGACCTGGCTTTCATGACGTTCAGAGAAATATCTGAATATTTGGACCCATCATGGCACCCCAATACACGATGTTACATGAGTCAGGTCTGTGTAAAATTCCCTCCCCTGTTCCCAACCTTGTCACAAAGTGCCAGAAAATAACGCCTTTTTGTAGCAAATTAGCCACTCTTCCACTATACAGCTATTGAGGGGTAGGAGTTTTATTAGGTGTATAATGATGGCAATTAATTGAAACAACACTTTAGCACCAATACGATTGAACTGAACAATAAAGAGGAAATACAAAAACACAAACTGACCTTTTTCTCCAATAATGATTATTTGGTTGTTCAATTTATTTCTGGTTGCACCAAATTGATCAGGACTGAGAAGGTTCCCTTCATAAACGGGTGCAGGTATTTGAGTGTGAGATCTTCGAGGTCGATCTTTCATGCCAAGTTTTGCAAGGATATCAGCTTTGATGTACTCCAAATAAAGTTTATACTCCTTGCTATTTTTCTTGATCTCAAAGCAACCTAAACAGCCTGCTTTCCTCGGCTTTTCGCTTTCCACAATTTTATGCTGCAAGTCGTTTGTAACAAAATCTGCGTCCTGCACCTCGAGCGGGCTTGTAATTTGTCGAAAATCCAAAGATATCGTATTCGCAGGCCGAATGATCAAGGCCATTGCACTCAAAAAGCAACAAAACATTACTCTATGCATTGTTCCTTCCTTTACTTGCTCTTCAAAGCTTTTTGTTCGTTACTTGATTTGAATTCACAGTGTAAGCAGAGAGTTGACTGTGCAGTAAGCTACTTGGAATCTTGAGCTGTTACTTGCTCGCCTGCACTCGGTTGTCATGCGTTAGCCTGGAAAAGGATATCCAGGGTTGATATAGCTCCAGGTTCAATCGATGTACATGTCAACTCTGGACCAATCGCGGCTAGGGTTTCATCAACAATAGAAGAATATTGCCCCGCCTCCATGCACTTAAGCTATCAATCAATCACCTTGTTCCTCCGCCTATTGCTGTCTCCACATGATATCGACTTTCACGAAGGCGTTGCGCACATCTAGGGTATCAGATTGATCCAATGGAGATCGCCCGTAAAAATGCACAAATGGGAAAACGAGGCTGGCTCATTTGGGGCTTTGAATTCCCTTCTCAGGGACCAGGTGTATCATCAAGGAAAAGGGAATCTGTTTGATCTCCCAGCCTCCAAGCAATGATGTCGGAATGTTGTGGATATTTGATTCAAGTCACTACAAGATAAAAGTGATTTTGTCAACGCTTTCCAAGCAATAATACTGTACGGTTGGAGTGAAATTATGCTAAAAGATTTCTTTCAAAACTGTACAGTAGTGTACCGCATATAAGAGACAACATTTTCAATTTGAGGTCTGATATGTTTCTTATAAAATGAGATATAAACTTCAAATCAGGGTAAAGTTTCTTTAAGTTCTTATTAGAAAATTCATGTGTTATCAGTGAACTAATCAGACACGAGCTTTATGATTGACATACAAAACATAATGTTTTTTATATTTGTCAATCTTCACTACCAAGAAGGTTACATTTTATTCCAGGAAGGTGATTTTTTCTTCATTTGCATGCAAATTTCTTGTTTCATATGAATAGGCACAGGCTGATTCAAATGCAAAGCTCAATTTGTCATGTTTTTCAATTTTCGAATGAAAACATAGTTTTTGCAATAAGAAACAAGCCTTTTTCAGACCTGCACCAGTTTCTTACAGGAGAGGATATTATTTTGACAATCAAGGTCTGATGTTTCTTAAATTCATGTTTCTTATATGCGGGACACTACTGTAGGTTTTTACCTTGGGTAGCCTGGTACCCACAGTATAGCTTTTATTGAAGACTGCAGAGAAAATCAATCGTCTTGTTTCAAACTGCTCCACGCGTTGGAATCACTTTCTAAAAAGCGAAGATATTTCAAAGAAATAAATAGGATTTCTACAGGGACTTTTCGGTGGTCTTTCTTGAAAATATACCCTGAGTTGGAGTCTAGTATTGAAAATAAAGGATTTTACCAATGGTGGACGAGATTGTTAGAAAGAGATGTGCCCTTAGTATTACTCTTGAATCCAGATAAATCTTACAGAATCTATTGGCTTATTTTGCTCCACTGTAATGCAAGAAAATACGTGCGCACTAGGTAACAAGAGAAGTTAAACTTTTGACAATTTGCAGCGGCAGATTCCCAATGTGCGAGGCATATATTTGAATGCTTTTACAGAGATTCAAAGGCAAGGTACGTTTCAGTCCCCAAGAATCTCGTACGCTTTTGGTGAAAGTCCCTTTGTTTTCAAGAAAAATCCCAAAACCTCCTTTCGTTTGTAAAATCTCGTATGACCTTTTGAAGGAGCGAAATACCCTATTGTATTTGGTGTTATCCAAAAGCATTGCCTGGAATATGGCATCCCAAAAAGGCAAATAGTACGTAAGCAATGCGCATTTGAAGTTAAATCAAATCATGTAAAAAGGAATTCACACGTAAAGAGCAGCGTCACATGAACTGGGTTTCGCGCAAAGGCTTGCAAGGGCCAGACATTTGACCTAACATTTTTGTCATAGCAGATGAAAAAATCGCCTTGAATGAAATGATTCTTGCGATATTTGTCAAAGGGGCTGGTCAAAAGAGATTTACGGTTATTGATACCAGATATCCTTCAAATATCAATTAAATTTTCTTTTTGGCGATTATTTGCTTGGAAATTTGCACAAAATATTAAATTCGCCTCTAGACATCTGAATCAAAAAGGAATTTTCGAAAATTTGTGGAGGATTTGGCTATTAGTCGTCATGTAAACTGGGCAGGGATTTTAATTGATTGACGGCATCAAAATGAAAGATGTCAAAGTTGTATGGATTTTTTGTAATTTTTGTATGATTTAGAAGTTAGGAAATAATCATGGCCCTTTGCACATATGTGCTTGGAAAGAAATGACAACAGTTAAAAACATCGCAATTTGGAGATCCCATGGTCCAACGTTACAGAAGTTTCAGTTACCATGGCTACAGGTGAGAGGCATATCATTCTGCAAAAATCTCGTACACCAAATGGCAAAAATCCTTTGTTTTCATAAAAAGTTCGTAAAAATCCCTCAAAATCCAATTGCTTTAGACATATATAAAATTAAAAAAAGTTTTGCAGCGAATAGTCATTTCCTCAACAGATCGCCAACGAGACAAAGTTCGAGCCTGGCTCAAGCTTAAATAATAAAATACCCTATTGTATTTGATGTTGTCCATAGACGACCAAACAATAGGAAAATAAGTGGTGCGTGGCTGTCTTTTGTTGTATTTCCGGACTATATCAATATGACGGTCTATTTCTTGTCTATGCTGCAAAATAAATCCCTTGCCCGCTGCACAGCATATTGTCCAACCTCGATTCGGTTCCAGTTTGATCGGAGCTTGATGGGTGGAGACTAGACTGATTATATGGCCGTAGTTATCGCTATTGAAAGACTGTCGATAGTCTCGTTTTGGATAGCGATTCTTGGGACTCATCGTAATCAGTCTAGGTGGAGTCTGGATCCATTATTCATGTACCTCCATTCTCCTGAGCTGGTATGAACAACATTTCATGACTTCCTGTCCCAAATACTGCAGTTTACGAACGGAACTGTACGAGAAAATTGAAAAGTCTGTCAAAAACTTTGAGCTTCTCACTCCGAAACAAAAATTTATTTTTTTGATGTCATGTGAGAATCTGCAGATAATCAAATGGGTAGCTAATTATATAAAGCATGCCACTGAAATACGTCCAGAGAATGATGTCAGCCCCTCATGACCTGGTTAACAACCCATTTCCTTCTGATTCCACTGTAAATATAGAGTTAAATATGAACACCATTATAGTTAGTATTAGTCTTATGTATTTGATATTCGTTTACTTCTTTGATATTAGTTTAGTTTATTCAGTTAAGTTGTAATCCATTTGTTTTGTTATGTTATGTTATAACGACGCTCCTGTAAAGTGTAGCAATGTTATTATATAAAATTGAATTGAATTGAATTGAATTGAATTGATTGGTATGTCGTGGTCATTACAACCAGCAACGACACTGAAGCAACAACAACAACATCAATTCAATTCAATTCAATAGGCGCAAATGAAGGCACTTAAAAATCGTGAGTTCATGCAAAGACCCGTAACTTTTGCCCATTTGCAAAGTACAAGACCTTATGACCCATGAAATAAAATCCCTTGTGCAACAATTGCTATTGAAATGGAAGAGGACTATTCTTGGGAGATTCAAATGTCCAAAAGGAGACCCTGGTAAGACCTGAATTAAACTTTAAAAGTGTTGGCGTCAGGATTATGTTCAGGCTAAGGGACAGTCCTTGAGCATGGAATTGTGGTAGCTTGGCATAAGTGAAGGACAAAACTCTGCTCTAAATTGACCAAGAAATACATTTACTATTGTTTTTGTAGGATTTCATTGTTCTGAAGTGATATTTTGCCTTTCCTCCTTTTCCCTTGTGAGTTCAAAGCACGAATGCTTGTAACATTCTCTTCTGAATGCACCGATATAAATGAGGGTAACCAGACAGTTATCCATCTTGGCCTTAGCTCATACACGGCCAGGTTAATTTTTCCAAGACAGAATTTTCTAGCAGTTGTTTTCTGAAGGAACAGGCACATTGTAGAATTATTTGAAGGGTATATCTGATCGTTGTTTGGAGTTGTGTTGGTAATATAATTCGTTTAGTTGCAATATGTATGACGAGTTCGCCAACTCACCTAAAAACGTCTCTTTTTTGTCTCAGTTCTCCGGAAAAAAAATGGTAAATAATTAATTTTCGTTTCCAATGCTGTGGAAATATGAAATTTGATTCTGAAATGTTTGAGGGAACAAGAACAATCCAAAATCTTTTCTTTAAATGTCCACACTTGTAATTGTCATATTTCCAAAAGGTACAAATTTAACACTTCCAAAACCTCGCGGCATGTTGCTTGACGTCCAGTCATGACAAAGCAAAATGGCGCAGGCAGGGTGTGGTCCTAAACGCTTGTAACAGATAATCAACGGTTTCGAACTTCTGTCAAATTGCTGTGTTCAAAGACCTTGCCTCTGATGTACTGCTAAAAATGCTGACAATACTGCTTAAAACAAGGCCATTTCACTCCCAAAAATGTCCTCAACCTCAGACAAAAATTCTCTTTTTCGAAAGAGTGAAATTCCCCTCAGCTTAAAAATGCTGCAAAATAAACGAGTTCAAAGATAGCACGCTGTTGCCAGTTGAAAGGAGTTTACATTCACATAAGACGAGCATTTATATATTGCAGCCTATTTTTTATTTTGTAAATTAATAGGCAATGAATTAAGGGCAGGAGACTAGATGACAGACACATGACTAAAGAAACTCGGTGATGACAATTTGCACAGACGATTTAAACGTGAGGCACGTAACACATTACTCAGAAAGATCCAATATCTCCGAAGATAAATAGTTTTCTTTCGAATAACGACGAGCATCCTGCGAAAGAAGAGAGTTTGCTGAAAGCTGCAAACCGTTAAAAATGTTGATTAGTCTCTGTTTATAGTTCAAGCTATATCTCTCATTTACCTACTGTATTCTCTCCATAAATAGGTCGAGCGATATTTGCTATTTGAGGTATGCCTGTTTTCTAGCAACAGTTCTCATTGGCCTACTCGATTCACAAGTTTGGGCCTAAATAGGGCCAGGTTTTTCAGAGTAATATTATGAGTCTCTGTTGACTGAAGCGCCATCATCGAATCAAAGAGCCAGGGAAACAAGGGACTCATCATCATAAGTCTATCCTTGGCCCACCTTTAGACCAGTAATTCTGGGAGTGTGAAGACACAAAGAAAGCAATCTCTGGCATGCGTCGTAACTCGTTACAAAGCAACGAAATTTGTTCTTTAGTCAACAATGGGCTAAACTAAATGTGACGCATTCTGAAGGAAAGAAATTCGTTTTCCGCTTGGGCGTTTGGGCCAATATAGCTAGGACAGGGGCTCCACTGTCATTTCTAAACTTGCTTTTGGACCAAATACTAAATCACGAGGGGATCTATTGTAGCCCATTACAAAGCACAGAAATTCGTTAAAACCAAAAAATTGGGAGGGGTCCATTGTAACGTATAATGGAGGAAGAACTTCGGTTTCCAATTAGTGTTTAAGCCAAAAACAAAATCGGCAGGGGGCCATCGTAACGTAAGCAAAGAAATTCGTTATAACCAAACAAAAAATCAGGAGGGGTTTGATAGGAACATCTTTAAAAGCAAAGAAGTTCTCTCTACTTGAGAATAGATCCACTGCCTAGCTTCACGATTTTATTGATACTCTGCCAAAGCTTTCACTTTTTGTCATTAAAATTAAGCTCGGTAAATCCGCAAACGTATTCACGACTTACTCTTCTCTCTGCTGGAATCAAATTCCTTAATACCCTACTTGAATTTGGAATTCGAGGGCAAGCATCCACTAATCTAAAAACGAACATCGAAGAATGCAAGGCTGATCCTGTAAAACGATGATCAACGCTTAGCTTAAAGGACACTGGAAGCATGAGTGACAGGACACCATGATGTTGAATTAGATCGTATTGGATTATTTGCCTTCCTTGAAATGCCATAAACTTCCCTTCCTTGCCATAAGCAACCTTTCTCCGCCATACTTCCTGGCCTTGAAATGAAAAGCTCCATCACATCTGCCCCCAAAATGTTAGGTCCTAAATAATCTTTTGCCATCACCTGTAATGTACCTAAGCAGCGGTCTCGAAATAAAACTTTCTACTGGAAAAACTATGGGATGGTAATGAGGCCTCAATCCAATTGTCGACTTTCGAACCATGCGCGTAACATCATAGTTTTTCCAGTAGAAAGTTCGATTTCGAGACCGCTGCGTAGGTAGAGTAATGCACAGGAGGTGGCAAAGGTAATTTAGGCCCTAAAATTTTGGGGGCACATGTGATGGAGCTCTTCAGTTCAAGGCAAGGAAGTATGGCTGAGAAAGGCTGCTAATGACAAGGAAGAGAAGTTTATGGCATTTCAAGGTAGGCAAAGAATCTAATACGATCTAATTCAACCTAATGGTGTCCTGTCACTCATGCTGGAAGATGTCATTTTATGATTTTTTCGAAACTTACCGCGAAACAGTTCTGATCTGATCCTATTTCTACAAGTAAATTGTCTCTTCTTAGGATGGCCAGCAACCATAAGGTTATGAGTACATGCACCTTTCTCGAAAGAAACAGATAATAAGAAACTTAATTACCAGATCACCAAAAGTTAAGAAACTCTAGTACTAGAAAGGACTAGAAACTGTAACTTCAGAACGGAACCCTTAGCATCTTTTGCTTATCTTAACTTCCTTCCAGTATCATGTTACTTGGAGGAATGTCTAAACATCGAAAAGACTTCAGAAAAGATAATAAACATGAAGATTGTTATGAAACCTTACGAAATTCATAAGAAACTCTGATTATCCAAAATCTGACAAGTTTAAGAAACTCTCAGGACTGGCTCAAATTCTGAGTTCGTAAAGTACGTGTTGTAAAACTAAGACGATGTCCTATTACCCTTTTGTCGATACTTACCACGAAACAACTTGGATCCAGCTTCAAATTTGATCTGCTTAGCAATGTCTGCAACCACGAGTGATAACCCTACTCGTGGGGTTCATATATTTATAAGCCAGAAACTTAATGGGTATTTCAGTAGATTGGAAACAAATAACTGGTCATCTTAATTCAGTTTAAATCCTTCCAGGCAGACCTTATTGAGCTAAAAATCCATACTCCAATTGAAAGCATTGCTTTAATTATTGAAAAGAGTCCTACTCAAGCAAATAAATATAGCTAGGGGTCATCGCCACCTCACCTCAGGTCATCGCCTGTGAAGGTCAGATCTGGGAGCCTGATTGCTAGCATAGGTTCCAAATCTTTAAATCGTTGTAAAAAGGCGGGTGTAAAATTCAGTGACCTATTTCTTTAAACTGAATGACTTGAGAGAAACTTTAGCCACTTTTTTATGATTCGACCGTTGGACTTTTCAGAAATCTTAAACACTTGTCGACATTACAGCCTATTTTATTTTTCAGCTCTTTTATGATGTGACGTCATCAAATGTCTAAATCACAAACCAGAAGAGTGAAAGAGTTTTGCTTGATACCATATTGTAGGCATCCATCAACTATGGTTTTCTTGAAAATTATTTCATCTTTCGTCAACAGGTTTAGAAATTACGATTGTTTTAAGTTTCTTTCGAAAATTCTCCCGAATTCTTAAAAAAGAAGAAAAACACTGTAATCCTGAGAAAATTTAAGATTTCAGAAAAGTCCAACGGCAGATTTACAGTAAAGTAGTTCAAGTTTTGTCGATGCCGTTCAGTTCAAAGAAATAGGCCACAGAATTTTACACCCAGCTTTTTAAAGATTTGAAGCCTATGCTCTGATTGCTATGCAGGCCAAGTACAATCAAATCTTTAGGGATTTTTGCAACCGATATACCTTATACGTGACATCTCTTAGTTATCAGCCATTTAGTGGACTACTAACGAGCCATGCTACTCGGGGTCCTTTGCGGGCACACTGCAATTTTAGACTGTGCGAAAATCAAATTTGGCCCGAAAGATAAATCCAAACTGTAGCAACTGAACTGATAAAAAAGTTCGAGTTCAGTCAATTTCTCTTTCAGTTCAACTTCGTACCGGGTGAGCCACAAAAAAGTTCCCACAGTTGAAAATTCATAGCACCATCAGTTCTGTACAGATGTGAATGGTTCAAATCCCAGTTAAGGCCGAAAGATCGAAGAAGTTTTGTGATTTTCCTTGCTGTTCTACCAGCACTAGAAGTATCGGTAAGTTTAACTTCATAAAAATTTTATAGTTGCAAAATGGCTGAAAATTGCCGAAAACATCGCTCAAATTGTAAGGACTCTCGTGACACAGAACGATACGAATGGGTGTTTCACCTCTCTCAAGAGTTATACGAAATCAGTTATCAAACAAATACTAAAGATTTTCAGTCCCATTGCAAAAAGTGTGCAATGGATATCTTTAACCCATGTACAACTGCTTTTTCTGTATTCATCTGTGGGAGGAGTCCTTTATGATTTGATCAATGTTTTAGGCCGCTTTTCAGTCATTTTGCAACCATGAAATTTTTGTAAAGTTGAATTCACCTGTATTTATAGTGCTCGTGAGAAAAAGAGAAACAAAAATGGTTTGATTTTTTAGCTTTTAACTAGAAATTTAATCATTCAAATATGTGAAGTACTCTTGATGCTATGAATTTTCAAAAGTGGGAACTATTTTCTGGCTCACCCGGTATTGTAATGTGGTCAAATTTGATGTTTATACGGTCTGAAGTTCCAGCTTGACAGCACAGGACCCTTGGGTGACAATGCCTGTTTAAGATGGTCACAACGATGAGACGTTTCCACAACAGCCCACAAAGCATGCTGGATGAAAAGGCCTCTTTAAATCTAATTGTCTTAGGCTGGCCTCGTTAGCCAAGGCTTCCTGAGCCGACCATGAAGATCTTTAGAAGTTTTTTGACAGGGAAACCAGGAAATAATTCTTGCTAAAAAGAGAAATCTCCTTTCACAATGATTGTTGCTAATTGCAATTTGGAGATGTAGGATGAAATTGGAAGAAAATTGAAACAAACTTTACGAATATCGGGTGAGCCAGAAAGAAGTTGCAACTTTCGAACATTCATAGCACCAAGAGTAGTTAATGGATTTAACTGATTCAAATTCTAGTAAAAACCTAAAAGATCGAAGTATTTTCGTGAGTTTTCTCGCTGTGCTACAAGGACTAGAAATGTAGGTAAATTTAACTTTATAAAAAATTTTGTAGTTGCAAAGTGACTGAGAAAGGGCCTAAAACGTTGATCCGATTGTGAGGACTCTCCTCACACAGAATAATATGTGCAGGCGTTTCATTTCTCTCAAGAGTTATAAGACATAGATTTTCAAACAAATGCAAAAGATTTTTAATCCCAGATCAATAAACGTGCAGAGGATATCGCTCACCCTTGAGAAGTTGCGTTTTCCTTATTGTCCTGTGCGAGGAGTCTTTAATTATTTGATCAATGTTTTAGGCCCTTTTTCAGTCATTTTGCAACCACGCAATTTTTGTAAAGTTGAATTTACCTCTATTTCTAGTGCTCCTAAGACAGCGAGAAAAGTCACAAAAATATTTCGATATTTCAGGTTTTAGCTGGAATTTGAATCGTTCAAATCCGCGAATTATTCTTGATGCCATGAATTTTCAAAAGTGGGAACTGTTTTCTGGCTCACCCGCTGATGGACTACGCGTATGGAATCGAAATTTCCCGAAAATTGAGCTACTAATCTTACTTCACTTGGTAATGGGTATACCGTAAAAGCTCTATTAAGCCCCCTCTCTAATAAGCCCCTCCCCTCTGAATCAAAATTTGAAGTAAGCCCCCCTCTCTATTAAGCCCCCCCACTTATGCAAAGTTCTAGAATTCACCAAATATTTTCATTTACTTAGCGACACAACCTTGCATGTTACTTTTGATATGGTTTGGGATAAAAACTGTGTTGAATTTATGAATTTGAATCGTAAAATTGTATGCTGATTCAGCAAAATATGGGATAAAAGAACTGAAAAGCTACCAAATGTATCCTTGTAACTTAATTTTGTGAATAAGCCCCCCTCTCTATTAAGCCCCCCTCTGGAAGGTCCGAAATTAAATAAGCCCCCCGGGGGCTTAATAGAGCTTTTGCGGTAAGCCCGAAACGTCGTATTAAGCTCTGTTCACAGCGCAATCAGTTATACTCTGTGCTTATTAATAATATCGTGGCAAACAGAAATCTGATGCCCCTTTATGCTATCATTCAGAAATCTGATGACGTCACAACTCTGAAAAATTTGAAAAATGCAAGGGCGGTAAATTGAAAATAATTAGAGTTGCAGCCATTCACGGTCGTAGAAAGCAACTTGAAATTGGGGGGGGGGGACATGATACCTTAAGGGCACGATGCTAAAGGGGCACTTACTGAAACAGAGGGCACTTTTTGTCATAATTGTAAGATTTTGGGGGCATGCGTTGTGCCCCAGTGCCTCAATTCCCTGCGTCTAAGCAGTTATTTACTGCTTAACCACTAACCGTCTAACCACTTTTGTAAAGATTTTGAGAATGGTCCTAAAAAGTAAAAAGTTAAAGACCTTTCAAATGATGAGAGAATTGAGTGTCAAATAGACACAGATGTAATATCCTGCCTCATTTATTCCATCATATGCTATTAAGCTTTTGTGACACAGGTTAAAAGGCGCGGTCCCTTGCTCCATACTTTTTGGCTATTTCTTATCCAGGAGTGAAAAGATGTAATCCATCTGAAGTTTGCGGTTTTTTGAGTATTTGTTATCCCCATTCACAACAGATATGATTTTCCTGGATAAAGTTTATTGGCGGTGATTCTTACAAGGCTTGACCCTTTAATCATGCCCACAAATAGCCATGCTTTGTGGGGCGTACCATTGTGCAATATGAATTTTTCCTGGATTTACCCTGTTTGACAAATAATGAAAATAAATCATTCTTTGTTGAAAAATTTTAACGAATTATGTGACGCAGAAGCAAAAGGCCTCGATGGTAAAAGAAGCAGAGAGTCCAAGGACAAAGGAAAAAGATGGCGAACAGTCCTTGGAGGAGTCCCAGTAGTTTCTCCATCCAATAGTGAACCTCGATTGCTTTTCTGGCTTTCCTAATTCTTAGCTTCTTATGTAAAATACATGTAGCCAGGTTTGAAGAAGAAGAATTTCTTGATTTCAAAAACTCTTGTTACAGTAAAAACCCGCGTATATAAGAACCTACAATTTCGCAAGTCAGCCTGACTAGGTTCTTATATATTGAGTATTTAGTGGGAAATTAGGCTGTTCAGGTTCTTAAATTGGTTCTTATTTCATTCAGGGCTTTCAGGTATTTCTTTTGTTCAGATTGAAACTTCAAGCCTATTATTTACTGTCAGTTCGGAGGCACAGGCACCTGAGTTCATGAGGCCTTATTCACAGCAGCAGTTTGTGGAAGAATCAGAAATTTTACAAGGGACAGAAGCATCTCAAAACTTGTGGGGGGGCAAGACGCTTAGAGGGCACCTTTTCCTTAGAAAAAGGGGGCATTTTCACAAAATAAAAAGGGCACATCTTTGTTTATTGCAAAATATTGGGGGTACGTTCCCCCAGTGCCCCTCCTGTTCCTACGTCTATGAATTTTATATAAAACAATGAAAAGCTTTCAAAGCATATTTAGAGTTCCTTGCAACAATGCACACATGGCAGTATCAGTCTGTATACGTTCAATGACAAAGCAACTGGAGTTTCCATCTAATTTGATGATCTCTACGAATAACAATCTATTTCAAATGGGTATTGGGGGTCCAATTTCAGAATTTCAGCCTGTAGCTTCTTAATCACCAGGTTCTTATACGCGGGTTTCTAATGTATTCAAAATATCGTAAATGTGCGGAGAGCAATAACCTAAACTCTGAATGATCATTCCTCTCTTGCAGTGGTTCTTCCAACACATTCCCCTTCCTATATAAGCAAAAATTTTTGTTATACATTTATAACTGTAGAAATGGTTTCCTGGGCTTTTCTTCATTGCTAGATACCTCGGAGACTGAATGCTTAATGCATGCTCTCCATATCCAGCGTTTTGAGCGTGCGGGCACTGCGACCAAACAGGAGCATGCGCAGTTGATAAATATTTAGCTTTGAATCCGATCTCAAGCGACCGATTTTTGGGTGCTTTGGGAGTAGGAACAAGTTCAACTCCCATCGCGGGCGCTTGCGAGCGCAACCGAAGGAATCAATCATGGTCGCAGCGCTCGCGCGCTCAAAACGCTGGATATGGAGAGCAGCCTTAAGATCATAAATTCATATGAATTCATATTGACATTCATATTTCATATTTCATATTGGTTTCGGTCGTATTTGATTAACAGAAAGCAGTTTTGCAAAGTAAATGGCGTCCTTTCTGACATCAAAGACATTGATGTTGGAGTGTCACAAGGGTCTCGTTTGGGACCACTTCTTTTTCTGCTTTATATAAATGATCTTCCCTTTGCACTAAAGAAGGCTGAGACAAACATGTATGCTGATGATACCATGATTTCATACTCTCATAAATGAGTGATTTCATAAATATGAAATATGAAAAATAAATTCGGAAACTAACATTTTCACTCATTTGAAAAGTCCGAAAACTTTAAAGACCCATTTGCTAACCATGACCCTTTGTGCGCCGAATGAAACACAAGACAAAGGGAATTTACGCCAAAAAGGACTTTCAGATAATACGAAAGTCGACTTTGGCGCCGCAAAGGATCATGGCCAGCAATGGGTCTTTAACGTCCAAACTTTGTTGCCTTTGGCGTTTGATGCGCACGTGAAGGACTCAAAGGCTACTTGAGAGGTGAGGATTTGAACAATTGCCAAGACCATACGCCCAAGATAATCAGAGCTAAGAAGAGACCATTGTCCATACAGACGCCTCATAAAAGAACTTTGCACATACGTTTCAATGAGAAACTTATGTTCGGGCTGGTAGGCAGTTCCTTAGATCTTTGGGCCATTTTGCTACCGAAAGCTTCCTTCGTGTTTCTTAGGTTTCTCGATACTTTCTTATGAATTTTTTAAAGGATTTCCAAGGTAAGTAGTCAGATTTTAAGTACGTTTTAATCGGTATCAACAGAACTCACATTCAGAAATTCGGCATAACGGAATAACCAGACCCAGGACCAATAGGACCGGACCCTAACGGACCAGACCCCTATGAATGCCCATTCCTTTCCATGGTGAGTTTGTAACGGCGGTGCAGAAGTTTCATTCCAAATGACGACATGACCAATACAATCATTGCTGAAAAGAAATAACTAAAGTCTGGAAACCACATAAACTGCAAAGATGCACGATCAGCAACATTGATCATCTAAAGGATTGAAGACCCACGAAGATCCACGCATGACCTGCTCTAGCAAGGCCCTGTAACTTACTTCAGCTTCCCCAGGACAAGATTCATATTGACATTCAGAATAATACAATTTTACACGTCCTGAAGCTTTCAAGTAACCAAGGAATAGGCTCTAATGTGCAAAAAAGCAAGTAGTCCATTATCAATGTACCCCATCAGTTATCTGGAGACATGTAGAAATGAATGGGTATTTTGTGGGGTCTGGTCCGTTAGGGTCCGGCCCTAATGGTCCTGGGTCTGATTTTTCCGTTATGCCCAGAAATTCTGCATGTCAAGTGCACACGTATAGAAACTGCTTATAAGAAACTCAACTCTCAGATCGCCGAAAAGTTAAGGAACTCCAGTACTGAGAAAATATAACTGAAGAAACTATTCAATTTGATTTTATTTTCATTGTTTCTTGCATCATATTACTCGGAGGGTACTTGAGTAAAGTCTAGGCTTGAAAAACCCTTGTTTTGAAGTGATCATGCTGAAACAGGTAATGAGCATGTAGATTGTTATGGAAAGCAACAATAAGATTCATCCTGAAAACCGTTGATCTAGGCTTCTTACTTAATGATCCTTTGAAACTAAGTCCATCCCAAGTAAAAAAGAATATGAAATCAAAAGTGAAAGCTCTTTTTGCGACTAAAAGGAGCGAGTGTGTACGCCAAGCATCGGTAACTAGTGTTAACTATAGAAAACTTAGGTACTATAATTTGTTTAAAATAAATTTGAGACAGCGAAATACCTTGTCCATCTGAAGGACTTCTCATTAAGGCAGCAGGTAGCTAAGTTTAGGTGTAGTGATCACAACTTAATGATAGAAGTGGGTCGGCATAAAAACATTGCTTTGGAAAATAGGACTTGCACAAAATGTAGCGCTAATTGCATTGAAGACGAGGTCCATCTGCTAATCGACTGTAGTGCGTACCAAAATTTAAGGCAACAATATCTGAGTCAGGAAATCATGCAAATAATCAACAATCTAAATGACAAAAATGAAGCATTCAAAGTGATAAATACCAATGAAGACCCAAGCAATATTTTATCAATCGCAAAATATTTGAAAGAGGCATTTAAAAGCAGAATGGTTTTAAGTTTGGTCTCGTAGCCCATTCGGTTTAAATTTTGTTAATATGTTTCTCTTTACTGTTCGTTTTGTTCTTAAGTAGTTTTGTTTATTTATGAATTTTGTTTGTAGTTTGAACTTTGTTGATGTAAATATTTTAGTTTATTTAGTGCGTAGACCATGTACCGCCGGTATAGTGTCGTTTAATAAAAAAAAGTATGGAACTTTTAAGACACTCGTAATAAACTCTGAGTACTCAAAATCTGATGTTTTTAAGAAACTTTCAGTACCGGCCCAAATTCTTAATTTCTTAAAAAGAGGAATACCTGAGATTGACGCCCTTTCTTGGATTTATTCACGATTCATTGGACTTGTTTGAGGTTAATTGGAATTTTGGATTTCCTGATATATGTGTGGTTTTGCGGATTTTCGGAAAGGTTCATGCGGATCTTTTCCGATTTTTGGCAAGGTGTACAAGGATTCTTGGAGTGATACACCCCTCAGGAATACGTGTAGTTTGACAGCATTAGTATTCCATGTCAAAGCTATTTTGAATGATTGGGAAAATTAAAACTGCAAACTACAACAGTTCCTTGGCTTTCTAAATCCAGGTAAGGTTGTTCCTTGACTTTCGAACAATTGAGCCTACCGTTTCTTATAAGTTATAAGCTTTTTCTTATGAAAAGATACATGTATTATTGGCTGATACATAAAGCCGAGACAAAAATCTTCTGGCTCGTGCGACCACGTGCAAGCCATTTGAGTTTAATCACCAGCAATTAACATGGCGACTCAAAACGTCCAGCGTTGTGACAAAGAAGGTGTGAAATATTCAAGAAATGCAGATTGCGGGTGCGTGATGTTATTTAAAAACATCGATCTCCGGGATGATGATTGACAAAACACTTCTGAGTTGATGGAAACACGCAATTTCTTTTCGTGATAACTATTTCAACAGAGTTTCGATTTACTTTCTCTTACGTCAGAAAACTTATTTGCTTTTATATTCCGTCACTTTCTCCAATAAATCTTCATTTTACCTTTCAACAAAATTAACAGTATTCTATCCACGAAATAAATTAGCATTCACAAATTTCATCGAATTTTTTTCGTGACTGAATATCTCACGAAAGACAAGAATCAGATGCTCTTTTTATGCGCATCAGGTTTATAGGTAGGCAGTAACAAGAGGTTAAAATAAGAAAATATCTCCAGGCACAAAATATTTGATAGAACCTTTCTTGGGCAGAAGAATCGAAGTACATGAAATTATGTAAACTGACTAAGGCCTGCAAGAATCCATTCCTGGATACTCAATGTGAAAAACTGAAGAAGATCAATTTGCAAAAGATGAAAATTTTCACTTTAGGCAGTCTCAAATCCAGATCACTAAACAACTGAAAACAATTTTAATTCTCAAATTTTGACCTGAACAAGGTGACACATAATGAGATGTGATATCTTTTGAAATTTGAATTTGAATAATCTTGAAGTTTGATCTGCTCTCGTTTGATAAAGGCGACAACAACTCTTCCAAGCCATATACTTATTTTTTCGTAAGAAACTGCTTGGAAGATGCTCAACTCTCAGATCGGCAAAAAATTAACAAACTCCAGTACCAGGATAATAAAATGTATTTTAAAGAAACGATATATTTTGATTTAGGAAATTCTTAACATATTTTTACCTTACCTTCCTTGTTTCCTGGATCATGTTACTCGAAAGGTACTTGAGTAATATATAGACACTAGAGAGACTTGAAAAAACCTTCCTTTGAAATGTTCACGCGTAATCAGGAAGTAAACATAATGATTGTTACGGAACCTTTAAGAAATTCTGATAATCTTAAGAAACTTTCAGTCCTGGCCCAAATTCTTAGTTTCTTATAAAGAAATACGTGTATATGAATATGGATATTGTAAACAGATGAGCCAGTGCCAGTTTTGGAAACAATGACATGCTTACAGTTTCACAAGATTAAAAATTTATCAATGGCTATGAAGAAGGTTTCTCAAGATTGCGACAGAGAAGAAACTGCGTAAATTACGTAATCAACCGATATGAGATAAGAAAGTGGTTGAATGGATAAGCTTTTTGAAAAAACAAATCAAGAGTTTAAGGCCGTAGGAAGAAAATATCAATTTCCCTAATTCCGGGATCTGTTGCAAGGAGCTAAGTGGACTTGCCCAAGTCGTCATATAGGAAAAAAAGTTTCTGCCAGTACGACTTGGGCAAGTCCAGGAGCTAAGGGAGTTCAAAGTTGCGAGTTTTGCGCATGCGTGCGCAGTTTCTGCTCCGTCCAAGATTGCTGGACCGTCCATTCCATTCAGTGAACGCGAATCTTTAAAATCGAGAATTATTCAAGATCATGTCATTAGAACAGTCATTAGAAAAAGAAGAATTGATGCTCGTAAAATTTGTGATCAAAATTAAAAATGCGATAATCTTTTTACTTGTACCTTTATTTATTAGTACATTTATCTTATTTCTGTATACCTCACGAAGTTTATAAAAATTCAAATGTTCAACTAAACTTTGAGAGTCATGACTAATCATCTTTAAATAGCAAATTTAATAATCTATGAATCAATTTAAATACTGCATCAATCAACTAAGTCCATCTTTGTTTATATCATAAAAATATCATAACAGTACAAATTTATCAGCAAATTATTTCAAAATACTCGAAAATACATTGAGGAGGGACTGATACTGCATTAGCATCTGTAATCTTTTTAGAAGCCTTGTAATAGTTTAAGTTATTAATTTAAAATTTCATTAGTCCACAGTCATAGTCGAGTCTTGGAAATAACTGTATTAGCGCTCCTAGGCTTTAAGTGGAGCAATAGATTTATATTTTAGGAAGCAGGCCACAGACTTTCTGTCAAAACAGTGAATTGCAGCCTTTAGGTGCGCCATATCACAAACAACTTTCATCACTTTTAAAAAAATTAAAAGCGTTATTTTGAAGATGAGTACTCAAATTTTACTTAGAAATAAATAAGACATTCATACGTCACAAGGTTGCAGAGATATCCGCAGACTTCGAGCAGTCACCTCAGAGTGGATTCAGTTCATTCAGAAAGTCAAACTGGAAAAAATGGGCACGTTCCTTAAACAGGCTTCCTTACAGTTTCGTTTCCCAGACCTTTTAATGTCAGCAAAAGGTAATTGCCTTTCACAGACTTTGCAGGAATGCTACCGGGTGAGTCAATAAAAATGAAGATATCTTGCTCCCTGAATATCAAAGCAATGATATTGAAAACTTTCCTTTTCTATCCCCGATATGTCAAATTAGGTTCAGTAATTCCTTTCCGTCGAAATAGGAGATTTTCTGCAGAAAGCCCTTTTCGAAAACCTGCAAAAACGAGTGAAAACACCAAGCAAGATTTCCCTTTGTTCTCCTTCCTAGCAATAATGACTATTGGATGTGTTCATGCATTTTGTCCTCATGGAAGAATGGAATCCCCGTGAATACGTTATTCACACTAGGGGGAAGACTTTTCAACCCGTCAAAAGGAAAGCACGGATAAAGCGTGATGAAAGTCATCGCTGTGAGGTTACACATTAGGGATTCTTGCTTGTAATTTTAGCATGTTTTTAAGGCTTCTCAAAGGGATTCATTTAGAAAATCGCTTACAGAATTTGAACAGAGTGACCGATTTTAGTCAAGAAAATTTCTAAAAATACTTGAACATGTTAGATATTAAATCAGGTATAGCAAAACATCATTGCTTATATACTCAGGGAGCAGAAGCCTTTCAAACACCGAGCGTTTTTTTTGTTGACTCACCCAGTATAATTTCAGACTGTCTGAAAACCAACTTTGGCCTAAATTGAAACTATACATGCACAATGAAGTATGTGAACAACTGATAGAGCAGTAGACTTATGACCTAGAGTCCCTTGTTTCCCTTTGCTCCTTCACTTGATGATGACGCTTCGGTCAACAAGGACCCACATTACCACACTGAAAAAACTGACCATATTTAGGCCAAAAAACTCTTTGCTTCCTAGAGTACCAATCAAATTGGGAGATTTGTGAATAGACCCCTTTCACAATGACGTCAGTTCTTTTGAAATTCTTCCAGGAACATCACTTGCCTCGATTTAATGAGTATCGAAATCTCAAAAGCGTGCATTGCTCTCAGCAACGCAAGGAATTGTTTTGTACATGCAGTCGCAACATAATGATACGATGTAAATTTCTTGCTGCACAGGGAATCACATCTTTTGCCTCGAATTGAATGTGATTGTGAAATGGGTATATTACTACGGTGACAGCCATCATAAAGGAGCTTTCAATTCGATTGAACAACTGATAACATTCAGACGAGATTCGAGATTCGAGGCCGTGATTCAAGATATGAGGCCGTGATTCCTTCATAATTCGACTGATGAATGCATCCTACAGGGCCAGCTTTTTTACTGTTTCATCATGAGTCCCAGTTGAGCAAGGTTTACCGCAGGGATGCAAAGAACTCATCGTCGTAAGTCTAATAGAACAGCTGAGCCAGAGTAAAAACTATTCAGTTCAGCTACTGCATTGTGAATTCATGCTTTCCGCTTAGGTCAACTATTATTTGCGGCCCGATTTGAAGATAGTGCGAAATTTCAGCATGCCTGCAAGGACCTTGGGTGACAATGGTTCTTTAAAGGCAGTCTACCACGCATTTGATTGGGTGATTTGGACAATACAAAGAATAGGAAATTGAATGGCTGCTAATTCTCTGACTTTCTACGGCCATAGAAAGTCAAGACGATTAGCCCTCCTTTGTTTCAAATACACAGATTCACAAACAAATCTGTTGTGTTGAGCTGGCTTTGGCGCGGCCAATCAGAGACGTGACAGACTGCCTTTAACTTAAGATGTTTAGTCCATCAAGAAAATGAGCCAGCTCACCTCTTGATTTGGTTAAATAGAATAAGGTATTACATACCAGCTGGATGCATTTTGTACTCTGATTGCAAAAATTAGCAGCCATCAGCATTGTGTACTGAAATTAATCATAGCATCAAGTCTTCTTGACACACTCTCTGATACTTCAATTATCAACTGGAATATAAAAGATAGAACCACTTTAGTGATATATACACAATTCAAAAAGAGATACGCTCTGAGTTGAGTGAAAAGTTTTGAAGTTTATCGATATGCATACGGCGATAACGCTAAAGATGGCGGCAAGGCGCTCTTCATCAAGATGCATTGTATTCTTTAATCGAGTCCTTATAACATCGTCAAAGATTTGCAGTTGCAACGCATTGCATATTGGCAAAAAGCATCTTCTGTCAGCACAAGGCGGGTGTAAACAATGACCTTTTTCTTGAAAGAAACTTTAGCCACTTTTCTATGACTCTACCATTGTAATTTTCAGAAATCTTGAAAATTTGTCGAAATTACAGCCTACTTTATATTTCAGCTCATTTTATGATGTGACGTCGTCAAACTTCTAAATCATAAACCAAAAGAGTGAAAGAGATTTGCTTGATACCATCTTGTAGGCATCCATGGACTTGCCGCAAGTCTCGCTCTTGATCAATAAACAAACGGGAGGGAAGAAGAAGAAAACGGTAGAAAGCGGGAGGGAAAGGGGGAGGAGAGCGAGACTTGTGGACTACGCGTTCCGAAAACGAGGCTTGGATTCACCTGCTCAAGTTTGATTGGCTCTTCCGCTAACATGAGAGAAAGCCGCCGGTCAAGATCTTGACCGGTCTCGTTTTCGGAACACGTAGTCCACAAGTCTCGCTCTCCTCCTCCTTTCCCTTCCGTTTTTTCTTCTTCTTCCCTCCCGTTTGTTTATTGATCCAGAGCGAGGCTTGAAGCAAGTCCAAGGCATCCATAAACTATGGTTTTCTTGAAAACTATTTGACCTTTCGTCAACAAGTTAAGAAATTACGATAGTTTTAAGTTTACTTCGAAAATTTTTTGAATTCTTAAAAAAGGAAGAAAAACAATGTAGTTCTGCAGATGTTGAAGATTTCAGAAAAGTTCAGTGGCAGATTTACTGTAAAATAGTTCAAGTTTCTTTGAGGCCGTTCATTTCAAAGAAATAGGTCACAAAACTTTACACCCAGCTTTTTAAAGATTTCAAATTTATGCTTCCTCTGTCACCATCATCTATAGCGTGATCGTCCCTCCATTAAGCATCAATCAGCTTCAATAAACTAGCTATAATTGATCTTATACAGGGTGCCTAAAAAATATTGCGCCCCATTTTCGTGGCTGCTGTGGAGGAGCTGTAGGTTCGATCATCTTGGTTTTTACATAGTTACAAAGGTTAAACTTCAACTAAGAGGTTGAGACTATGTTTGGGTTAATCTGACATTTGGCTGCTGATTTATGGGAGAGAAACGGCAAAATAAGTGGTTGCTTCAAAAACAACACTTCTATTGTTCTCCAGCTATGTCAAAATAAAGTAAGCTTTCAAACAAAGGGTTCTAGCGTGATGTCAAAATTTTTCCAAATTCTTTTAAAGAGTTAGCAGTGTTGTGTATTCTTACGAGAGTAATCTCTACGTTTAAAAGATGCAGTGAAAATTTCATTACGATGCAAGAACCCTTTCTTTAAAAACTTGCTTTTTTGACATTGCTGGAGAACAACAGAAGTGCTGTTTTTGAAGCAACAACTAATTTGACCTTTTTCTGCCATAAATCAGCAACCACTCGTCAGATTGACTCAAACAAGGCCTCAAACTCTAAGCTGAAGCCTGACCAATACAACTTTACCAAAACTGAGAAAATTGAATCTACAGCTCCTTCACAGTAGCCACACAAACGGGGCACAAATCTCATTGGACACCCTGTAGTGGTGAGGCTAACTTAGATTTACATGTGAAAACATATCCCAATAAAGTCAGTTTTACCGTTCTAGAGTTACGGGCAAATCTAAGGACGGACTAGACTTATGACTTTTCGTCCCTTGTTTCCCTACTTTCTTTGATTTGCTGATATCACTTGGTCATTAGGGACTCATAATATTACTCTTAATAAAGTGAGCCAACTATTTCAAAATGTCCTAAACTGGTGGGAGTACTCGTACACTCCAAAAAAAGTACTTCAAAGTCTGCTCTTAAGAGCTTGAACTTTGACAAAATTTTTTGTACAAAGAGTGATGTTTCCATGGCCTACAAATCGCAAAATGCATACCTTTCAAGTAAGTAAGTAAGTAAAAATTTTCCATCATAGTAATAAAAAAGGACTAAAAGATAAAAAAAATTGAAGGAAGAAAAGACAATCTAATTACAAATGTATACTATAATAAAAATTTAAAAGGCAAAAAATAGATTAAAAACAACTCGTTGAAAAATGGCAGGGATGGCATTAAAAAGTCAATACAACCTTGTTTCCATAATGGTCTCCCCCCCAGAGGTGTCTATGAAAGAAAAGTTCAAGTAGTAATCTTTCGATTGCCTATGTCCTTCGGACTTGTAACTTCATATGAAATCACAATAAGCTTATCAAAATCAGATATGGCAAATATGTAATTTTCCAGAAGTTTGTTTGGTGTAGGAAATGACGTAAAAACTTACCATGTGTGTTAATTTCAACCAATAGGGCTTGTCGTTTTGGTGAAACTTTGATTTCGTTTATGATTTGCTGGCCATCAGGAAACGTAACAGTGACGTCATGGATGCCATGATAAGCGCGAAATTTGAAATCACAAGAAGTTTCAAGAACCAAGGAAGGTGCCAAAGTTAATTTTGTTTTCCATTCCTCCCTCAAATCTAAGTAGCGTCGACCAACTCTGTTGACCTGTAGAAACAACGGTACACGTATATTTTTAATGAGAAAGCAAGAATTTGGGCCAGCACTCAGAGTTTCTCAAGGTCAGCAGATCAGTACCCCCCCCCCCTCTCCCCCACTTGAACATTTCAAAATAAAGTATTTTGAAATGTTCCTAAAATAGAACTTTCCAAGAAATATGATAAAGGAAACAGGCAAAAATAAAAAAAACATGCAGAAGTTGCTTATTTCTTTGCGGTCTGAGAGTCCGAGTTTCTTATAAAAATGCGTGTATTGCAAAGGTTTATAGTGCATGTGGGAAGTGGCATTCTTTACTCATGTAAAATAAAAAGCAAATTAGTAGAAAAATTCAGCTTGTTGAAACCAGCCATTCTTTTCCATAAGAAGCGGTATTGTTAAACCTTAAAGTGTTTCCGTTCCATGACAATGAAAGAGCAACAAGCAATCCCCAAAGGGATGAAAAATTGATACAAAGAATTCTTTGTGACTAAACACAAGTTGTATTTGTGGATAAGTCACTTAGCTGGCTCAAGCAAAAACAATTTTTTCGGGATCATTGCGAAAAAATACTTTGGTAAAATTAGGAGACCAATCTAAAACATGTTCCTTTATGAGAACAAAACAAATATAAATTTTCATATCCAAGTGGATTGATCTTCTATGGAGCGACCAAACGACCATAATTGTGCGACTTGTGGTCTTCAAATAATCTACCAAAGTCCCATTTTCATTGTTTATCAGGTAAAAGTAGCTACGGGGGAGATGGATAAGGAAATTGAAGAGAAAGTGGGAAATTGAATTGTTAACATAACTTATTATCAAATCACACAGCAATTTTGACTCACATTAACAGCCTGCCATAAACAAGTGAACCGTAGATACCTAAATGCTCAAAGGACAAAACTTTTAAAGAAATTATATTCGAGATGGCTCTTTGAGTTTTACACCTGAGGTTAGTCCGAAAGTTCGACGCGGATTTTCGATGCTAGAAGAAACTTTACCAAAGCGTGAGAAGAGATCAGAGCTCACAAACGGCCAAAAATTTAAGGCATACTATTTAAAGTGGCGATTTAAAATAACATTATTTTGAAATGCACATTTTGATTGTTCGACCAAGCTTTTGATGAAACTCTAGCTTGGTGGTGTAACTGCAGTACGGGTTTGGCGGAGATCTAAATTTTTTTGCGAATTTAAATTCCGCGACACATCATTTGAAGAAGCCCTTAAAAAGGTAGATTTAGTAAGACAATTTTTAGAAACACAAAGTCTACGCAGCTTAATAGTATGACAAGGATTTTTGATGAAACTCAAGCTTGTGGTGAAACTGAAGCTGACAAAGGCCCGAGGAATGGCGCCAGTTCGAAAGGCTGTTACCCATGTCTCCACGCCTTGTCATTTAAGTTAATGGTCCGTTACTTACAAGACATTTAAAAGAGCATCCTAAACTGACCTCTGTGACCAATAAGAGACAATTGGGTAAGAACTCATTTCCACCAACCAAATTTAATCCTTGTATACAAAGAAGGTTGTTACTTTTAATGTTTTAATACATGTCTGGGTAGCATACTTTTAACGATGTCTACAAGAAGATCGATCTTCTTAACCATTCCATTTGTCTAAGACATGTTTAATGACATTTATAGCCTTTTTTATTGATGTGAAATATGGACATTGACATCAATTTCAAGACTACAAAAACCTTACTTGTCATCAAAGGTCAAGAGACTATAGATTTAATAAGGACAATTAGTCACAGACAGGTTGCTGAAGTTTTAGGCTACGTTCACACTGCTCCGTTTTTATTTCTATCCGTTTTCGTTGATGAAAACGCTGCCCGTTCACATTGCTCCATTTTCAAATAAATACGCTATGAAAACGATAAGCGTTCACATTGCTCCAGCAAAACGGTGTTGTTAATCTCCTTTTCAAAACAAAGCGTTTTGTCGATAGCTGTCAACAAGGCGCCAATCACGACTTTGAATGCCATTGTAATCAAAAGTCTGTTAACAAAGGAATTTGCAGCGCTTTCAAATGTCTCCCTTTTTGGCGTTCACACTGAAAACGGATCGTTTTCAAAACGCATCGTTTTCAAATTTATGCGCTTTCATTAGTGTTTTCGAAAAGCCCCGTTTTCACAGAGGAGGAATGTGAACGCAAGGCAAAAACGGAGAAGTAACTTGCTTATTAAAGCATGCTTTAAATTTTCAATCTGCAAGCAGTCTAAACCTATCGAAAGCATCGATCAAAATTTCTCTATATATATATATACATATGAAAACGTAGCACTGTGAGCGGGGCCTTAAAGTAAGTCCTTTCAATGAACGTTTTCTTGAGCATGGACATGTTAAAAATGAGCAGTCTATGAACATGTTCTTTTTAAGACTTTAAATCGAAACGTCTTGCAAAATTACAGTTGTGTTTTCTTATTTTATTTTGCTGTTATTTTTAGATGGTGCTTTTAGTTTCTGTAGATTAAATTTGTTCATAGGTAATTGCGGGGTTTAGCAAACTTTCATTTTGTTCAAAATGTACAGCATCACACATTATGCAATCAAGCTGGTAATATTTTGTGCAAATTGGAGTCTAATTTCTTTTGAAAATTAATGTGGCAAAATTGAGCATCGTTTCCTTACTTTTTAATCATATTTCAAGATGGATCATCAACCTAGATCCTTTAAGTTAGAATCGAAGTAAAAATTCATTTCAACTTGAATTTCTCGCTTTTGTTCAAAGTCTACATCTAAACTGATAATCTTAGAATGGTAAAAAATGCAATGTCTCTTTGTCACGATGAAATAAATATATATACATATATATATATATATATATATAGAGAAATTTTGATCGATGCTTTCGATAGGTTTAGACTGCTTGCAGATTGAAAATTTAAAGCATGCTTTAATAAGCAAGTTGCTAATACTGGCCTTAAAAGCTGCGCAAAATTTTTTAAGCGCAATTATCTTTAAAAGCAGCTTTATGTATGCTTTAATATTGACATGGTCACGGCAGTATCTCTGTTATGCAATCTGATTGGCTGAAAACGTTTGAAAGTGACGTAATGATAGGGCATTATCATCCGGAAGTAACAACTCGGCTTAGCAAGTGGCTTCGTCAGCAAAGCAATGGCTACATGCTAAGCCAAAACAAATTCTTACTTCGTTAAAAACGAAAGGAATTTACCCTGCTGTGACCATGGGCTAATCAACTATATGATTATCCCTTTTAGGCAATACCGAAAATATTAACCCTCAGCCTCTGTACAAAAGCTCGGTCTTGTACTGACGGCCTCGGGTTAATATTTTCTGGTACTGTCCTCAGGAACAGCTATTATAAGCTTATTATGGCCTGGCAGAAGTGAATAGGATGCTCTGATTGTTACTTAGGGTAGTTCCTTTGAACACTGAGAAGCTGAGTCTATACAGCAATGCCTTGGTCTTTCCCTTCGAATAAACCAAGCCTCATGATTTCTTTACCCTGAAGTTACAGGGAATGTTTGACTCTCCCCATTCTTTGTAGCAAGTTTGACAGGACAGAGACTCGAAGCACCACGCATCTGGCAATATACTTTGTTGATCCAATGGTTGATCGTAGCCGTATTTGCACGCATGACGACGGAGTAGACTCTGCATATGCATGCGCATAGACTTGTAACTTAGAGCACCGTAGCTCACTGCAGCAGATCCCAAAATTAGGCAACACTACATATTTTCTTCCTTTGGCCTTAAATTCATAATTTATCATTTCAAAAAGCTTATGTTTACGAATACATCCTGATCTCAGATTGCTCTGACGTCATTTTACGCAGTTTCTACTATGTAACGCAGGACGTAAAACAGACTGATGACTTTCGTCTAAGTTTTGCTCCATTGAACTCAATTTCCATTTACTGTTATAGTCGAATGGGTATTGTGGGGTATTGTTGGAGAGAATGGAGCAAAAACAAGGCCTCATGTAATGAGTCTAGACGTAAAATTTTTAATAAATTCAACCGAACCAATTTCTGTACTCACGGAAAAGTCGTCATCAATGAGGGCAGTATCAGCACCTCTCCATGCCGCATTGCTCCAGAATGCCCACAAAATAATACCAGATACTGCCGGATGACCAAACGCAACTCTCATGATGTGTTCTAATGTATCTGCTCTCTTTGTTTCATTATGTTCCAGAACATCGAGTTCTGTTATCCAAATTGGTATGCCTGCCTTTGCCAAGATGTCAAATCTCTCCTGGATAAAAAGTGAAATGATCAATGTGGTATACAGGGTGTCTCAAAAATAATTGTTCGACGTTTGATTAAATACTAAAACATAACGATACGCTGAATGGACCTTTGGTCAAGTCACCCTTGTCCTGAGATTTTAAATTAATTTTTGACACCAGAATCTTGCAAATCCGATAAAAATTCATGGGGTTACAAGCTTTTGAAGTTCAAGTTTGTGCGAAAGCTGAAACCAGAGGCCTCGAAATGGCATTTTTGGTAAAAGTCACATAGGCCGTCGTTTCTGTTATTTCTCAATTGTTTCAGGGTGAACCAAATGGGATTCAAATAGGTATTCGATAACCTAACTGTCAAGCATACGGATGCTTTGAGGAAGCAGATTCAGTCTCTCGCCGATTTTGTTTTGAACCACTGTTTTTGGACCTACGCAATGTTAAGGAATTTTGAGAATGATCACAAGAAATAATTTACTTTAAAAGTCGTATTTGGTTTGCTCTGATATCGACGAGAGGTATGACATTGGATAAGCTTCTCTTACCTCCGTCTTCGAGCTTTTTGCAATATATGTAATCTGGGGGGTCTCTGGTTTCAGCTATCGCATATTTTTGATCTTCGAGAGCTCGTAGCTCAGTGAATTTTCAACCGATTTGCACGATTTTAGTCTCTAAAATTATTTCATAATCTTAGGAACAGGGTTATTCTTCCATGAGCCTGTTCATGTTGTCCTTATTTTTCAATATTTAATCAAACGTCGAACAATTTTTTTGAGACACCCTGTATAAAAAGGGAGACCAAACAGATGTATAGCATGTCTTTGAAAAATTGTTCGATGGTTGATTAAATGTAAAAAATATCGTTGTAATGAAAGGATTTCGTGATCAGGTAGCCCGATTTCTGAGATCCTTCATCAGTTTTAGACACCAAAACCTTGTAAATCCACCGAATATTCAGGGAGTCACAAGCTTTTGAAGTACAAGCTTGTGCGCACGCTGAAGCCAGGTAGGTAGGTAGGTATTTATATTTAACGTGGCTAGCCTGCGAAAATCTGAGAGACTTATTTCCAGCAGGGACCACGGATGTTTTACCATCAGTCCGCCGCAGCTACCCGCCGCAGCTACCAGATTTCCCTCACATGGCTCTGGTCGACCCGGGGTAGAATTACGGACAGTGACCAAACTGTCCAGCGCGGGATTTGAACCTACGGCCGTTCTGACCTTTGGCTTACGAGTCAGACGCCTTAACCACTCGGCCACGCGCCAGAGGCCTCTAAATGTCATTTGTGGTAAAAGTGGCATTTCATTTATTTCTCGTTTTGTTTCAGAGCAAATCAAATGGAATTTGAAATAATTTTGATACTCCAACTTTAAAGCATATGGAAGCTTTGAGGAATTCTGCTTAGCAAAGTCTGAAAATGATTCATTCTCTCGTCATTTGATGATTTTTGGATACATGCGTTCTTATCACATTTTGATGACAGTTATCAGAAAAAGATTACTTTCGAAAATCCTAGTTGGTTTGCTCCGATATTGATGGGAGTATGACATTAGAAAACCCTCTTTGGCCTCGATCTTGGAGTTCTTTTGCATAACAGGTTATCTAAGGGGTCTCTGCTTTCGGCTGTTGCATAAATTTGTTATTGGAAAGCTCGTAACCAAGTAGATTCTCAACGCAAGCTTCTTGTCCCTCAAATCATTTCAAAATCTTAGGGGTAGGGTAATCTTCCCATGAGCCTGCTCACTTTACCGTTGTTTGTCAATATCTGATCAAACGTGGAGCAATCTTTTCGGACATCCTGTATGATATGAAAGAGTAGATGCTATCAGATATCAAGATGTACAGCAAAAATAGCAGTTGCTCAAACAGAGAGGAGGCCTGACTAAATGCAAGGTCAACCATATCAAAATTACAAGATACGGAAAAAATCTGATTAAATAAATCGAAAAAGAAAAGGACATGATACCAATGTTGCTCGTCGGATCCGAGGATGCTTGTAGTGATAATACGAGAATATGTTTGAGGGTAGAAACGGTTTCAGTTTCAGTTTCAGAATTAACAGTTTACAGGATAGAAACAGTTTCAGTTTCATATATTATTTATTATATTCGCTGTTGTTCTTCGTCGCATTGCGGTGTTTCTGCCCTCAAAAATATCTGATTAAATATTCGGCCAATTGGGCTTATTCCCACACAGCAGCATTTGCGAACGAGGGGAATTTTACACAATAATATGTTGCTTAGCCTTTACTTTCTTATCAACTTGAACAATAACATTTCTGCTCGCTCGCAAAATGCCGCTGTGTGGAAATAAGGGTTAGTTTCAGTATGAATTCTTGCTGTAATATACATTGGAAGTTCGTTATACTTAAGCATAGGCAACAACGCACCGTGTTCGTAGCTTAGAAATCAAAGTTAATTATCTTGATATTACAGTTTTTCTTTGTTTTTTTCTCTTCAGCCAAAGCCTAACCAGTGCTAGAAATCAAATTCAAATGGCTCCTGCACGTCTAAACTGTTAGCTCCTACAGCGTTCATCCTCGTTTCAAACTTCCTCGTTGAGTTGGGCGTAAACATTACTGCTCATGGGCCTAAGTTATGCCTGGCACTGAATCGAAAATTCAAACATTTTGAAATAGGTAGCTTTATGGTGGCTATCAGCTGTAGAACAGTTCGACATCTACATCAATATCAAATGTCTATCCCAATTGCCTCTTAATGTTGCAAACATTTTGCTTTTCAAAACATTTTCTCCCTTTATTAAAACCAGACCCTGCTATGATTAAAAACGATAGATTTTGTAATGCAATAGCAACAGTTGCTTTAACTGACACCTCACTTCAAAGCGATTAGCAATTGCAAACAAAGAAAATCATCTCAACCAGTAAATTAAAACAAACACGGCCGCAAAAGTTGCCCCGAAACCAATAGGGCAAACTTTTGCCTTGTGCAAGAGCTAGGTGGTTTTAAGAGAAGTTTTGTGCTTATAACGAAAGAAGAAGGATAAATCTAAGAATCCGCGAGACAGAACCTTAGATTTACTCTTTTTCTTTTGTTATAAGGACACAACTTCTTTTAACACCACCCTCCACTTGCACAAGGCAACAGTTTGCTCTTCTGTTTGAGGTCAACTTTTGTGGCTGTGTTTGTTTTGATTTACTGGTTGAGAGAATTTCCTTTGTTTGCAGTTGCTAATCGATTTGAATTGAGGTGTCAACTAAAGCAACTGTTGCTATGGTATTATAAAAACTGTTCTTGTTACTATGATTAGGAAGTTTGATCTTTTGACTAAACTAAATCAAACCAACAGAAACATATCTAACACGTCCTATAAAGATTGCTTTGATAAACAAGTCGCCTAAGGCAAGTGTTATTTCACATACTTGCAATATGGATGGATGGGTCCACCCCAAGAAATGTCCTTGTACCCCAATGCCATGAACTGGAGTTCGTCGTCGCTTGAATCCTTCGATTTGTTCCAGGTAGGCCTAAAATACACAGAAAAGCTGAAATATGCTTGAAAAAAACTAAGATTTTTTTGAATTTCTGTACACAGCTAAAGGTTAGCCCTTCAATCACATTTGTCACATTTTTACAAAAAATATAACAAGCTTCTCTAGAACACCATTTCCTTTGGAAGGGACGTTATAAACTAGGGGACCCATTGCTGGATGTGGAAGGCAAAGTAGTCCCAATTTAGCATTACTATAGCTATAGGTCTATCCAGCCTAATTCAAATCACGTTATGAATGAAAAGACAGGATTAAAAACAGAGGATTACGCCAAAGATGGTGGCGAGGAGCTTTCTGACCAGATACATTGAATTTTCCAATGAAGTTCCTTTTGAATACAGTAAAAACCCGCAGATAAGAAGATTTTGAACTCAGCCTGTTTATGTTCTTATGCTATGAGGTACATGCCGCAATCAGGGTGTAGGTTCTTATTGTAGGGTCCAAAACAAATGCCAGAAAACAATTTCACCTCAAGCTAACCAAGTTTACCACTGCAGGCCCTGTCTATCACAGTTCTGTATATGCTTTTGGAGTCCATCCAGGTAGGAAGTCGATTGACAATCAGCCTGAATTTGTTTCTCAATGAATCAAAGAATGAAATTTCATACCCTTCACTAAGAACCTGGTTAAAATATCAGGTAGAAATGGTTCTTATTCAATGGGTACAAAACTGAAAATACACCATATCAGGCTGCAGGTTCTTAATAAATGAAGGTTCTTATTTGCGGGCTTCTACCGTGGTTAAAGATTCTTAAATTGAACGCAATCCATCTTGAAGTTCCCAACCGCTATCTTTAGCGTAACTGTCTACTGGAATCGCAAAAGAGAAGTGCCAAAAATCCGATACAATGTTGGTTTTAATCAAACATACAGGACCAAGGCCTCTAATATTAGCCATCGGGGCCAATTCATAGTCCATAATGGAAACTTTTTCTCGTTGTTCGTCTGTAAAACGTGATTTGAGTGGTGTTTTGGCTCTAGAGTAAAAGATAGATATAGGCTTATAGTTAGTGACTGCAACACTGAATGCAGAACTTACCGTAAGCTATCCCTTGCGTTCCTTTGGCAATCAAAACAATCATGATTGTATTGTTTAAGTTTTAACATTGTTTTGTTTCAAAGCAATTAGATCCAGTCGGCTAACTTCGAGTGAAATCACGATCGTTTTGATCGCCACAGGAACACAAAGATCAAGAAGTTATGTTTCGATTTCCAAGCGAAGCTTACCTGAGTATAAATACCATTTGCAACAACATCAAATTCATTAACAAACAATTTGCTATTGGGATCCCTTTTATGCACTCTCTTGTACATCCAGTCTCTGATTTTTGGGCCTAATTTATCAGCAAAGTATGAACCATGTAACATTTCGTTGTTGACATCCCAATGTGCAATTCTGCAGAGAAAAAGTATGAAATGTATTTTAAATATGTCAACATAATTCAAGTCACATCACCAAGTTCGTAAACCATAGCACAACATTAACAGTGGTGCTATCGATGAATTGTTTACCAAATTGCTATCAATATATCACGTGAGTGAATGACACCCACTGAGATCAGTGATGACACCCTAATCTATTTGTTAGTTACAGCAATATCAAAATTGATTCCAGCAATGATAACATAATTGCTTCTTGAAGCAAAAGATCATGAATGGACACAGTGACAATTCTATTTTGAGGAAAACATTAAAGGAAACTCGTGGTTCTCCTCAGAACTGCAGTTCTGCGTATAACACGAATCTTTTATTTTTGAATGATACATTAGGTTTCAGACTTAAAGTACGATAGTTTCTTTTCAAACAATGGCTGTCAATAATGTTTCTGAGCTGTGCTTCCTCCCAGGAATAAAGAAGATCTCATATGTGAAGTTAATTTGAATCGATACAATCAACTAAATGGAAAACTTCTAGATTAATAGAATTAGCCAACTGTGGTACTTTTTCAACAGCAGGATATTTTTGTACCTGCGGGACGTTAAATTCAAACTTACACCAGATGTCAGGCAATACGTGCGAAATGCAAAATTACTCATGATCGTTTGAAAATCACTTTGATTGATTTTACTTGCAGACAATATCATTTGACAGCTAGTTTGAGATGGACTTTAAATGGGACCAATTAAAGTAAGTTTAATCATTGATTGAAATGAAATGTTTTACCTCTTTTTATATTTGCACACTGTGTCATTAAGTCGTTTCTGCATTTCTTTGATAAGATCGTTTTTACTAAGCTTGTTCAACCATTTCGGTACTTCTGTTTCCACTGCCCAAAATAAACAGTGACCACGCATTGATATGCTGCAACAAATTAAGTTTTAATGTTGTTACTAGTTTACCTAAACATGTACGCTTGCTGCAAAAAATACCAAAATTTCCCCATAGTTCTTAGACAGAAATTTAAGGGAAATAGACAAGTTTCTACGGGAAATTTAAAGGAAATGGAAATTTCCATTTCCACTTTGAGAAATTATGGGGCATATGTCTTTTTCCCCAAAATTTTCCCCAAAAAATGTGGTGAAATTTCATCATTTTTTGCATACAAGATAATACTGCTATGGATGGTATATCATACTTTTTCGCACCATTTTTCGCCTTCTCATTGTCAAAAACGTATTCAAATCGGCTTTGAGCGAAATGACATCACATCGCTCAAACGAATACGAGGCTGCCCTATCGTTTTCTTGCCTCTTATATCGTTTGCTCATGCAAGAAAATGGCGACATGGCGACCAGATTGGGCATAAATTTCAGATTTATTGGAAAATTTCATTGGTGGACCTCATGTTACCGAAAATAACGGGAAGATCCACCTTAATCGCAAAGCTCTCACGGGAGCTTAAGGTGGATCTGCACTTAAGGTAGCTCACTACCGAAAATGTCAATATTAGGAAACAGTGAAAGGTGGCTGTATAGCAAGTAAAAATAAGTTCAAAATGCAAAAAAAAAACACTAAGTTGAGGTGGCTCGCTACTGATATACATTTCAAACTGCTACACACTGGCTGTCATATCGCTCATGAGTATACTCCAAATATAGGTTTTTAAGTTGCAGGTATCAGTAAAGGTATAAATCCACTGTCAATCAAACATTCATTCATTCATTCATTCATTCATTCATTCATTCATTCATTCATTCATTCATTCATTCATTCATTCATTTTTACTTATTTAGGCACGGTAGCCCCGAAAGTCCATGGGAACTTCTTTTCAGGGGGCCGTGGGAAACATGTTCTTCTTCATAACCAAGTGCACATGGATTTCCTGCGAAATGTTTGATGCCTTGAAGTAAGAAGAGCCTCAGTTATCTATTATCAATCATCAAGATTTCAGAAGTCAACCTATGAGCATAACTGCAAAAAGGACTCTACATATGAAAAATGACATCATACAACTTAAAAGAACTGATATACATACTTGTATTTATGTAGTGTTTTGATAAAATTATCCATGTCAGTATATTTATGATCACCCTGGAAAAAGAAAGGCACGGTTGAAAACAATGATCGAAGGGTAGTTTCGTGGTTATCATAGTTAAAATCATTATATAAAGTTATATTTGGTTGCAACTGTCTTGTCACTCTAAATTCTAAGAGAAATTCGGTGTAAAGTATATGGGTTAGGGATTCTCTATTTGGGAATTTTTGCTGTTAATACTTTTATCGTGGGATATAAACGCTCGGATGCAATATTGTGAAGTTTAGCTGAAGAAGATTTTTATCAAAAGGAACGAAACTTTTAGCAGTGCTGTTTTTATACTTTTATTGAATTAATACACCTTAGCACCTTAACTTGAGAATAATACTTTCACCGGCTGGAACTAGTTTTGAGTTCAAGGAAAAGACTCTAAGAAAACAGCTCTCAACTCTAAACATCTTCTTGATAGGCCTATAAAATATAAGATGGATACTTACCTTCTTTTCCTCCATAATCGGCCATTTCATGGCACTCTCTGGCACACCCCATTCAAAATTCTTCATGAAAAAGTCTCGATATTCTGCATTGTCTTCTAAAGGTGAATGATTGACTGCAGAACCAAAACCAAAATGATGTCTTTTCTGTTCAACCTAAAATAAGACAGCATGTGAATTGATGGAATGAAATTGAACGATTTTTGCAGATATTTTGTTACTTGTGTCTACTCTCTTACGCAGAGGTTCCCTTAGTTATGCTCCGCTACGCAGTAACCGTTTGCAATGCGAAATGATTTGCAGTGTGAAATGACTGATGAGCCTCTGCATTGGAGAGTGACTTGTGTCTGATATTAGAAAAGCATCTTCAAACAGATAACATTCGAACGTGAAAAGCATAGGCGAGAAGTACTTCTCCTAAATAAGACTAGGAACATTAAGTGTAGAGTTTTGCTGACGATACTTAAGGATTTACAACAAAACTTTTGACTGAATCTCGTCAGTTATTGAAACTAAAGTCATTTGATTAAGAAGCCAAACTTGCCAAAAGGCAACGTCGTTTCCCTGCCGAAATTCCATTCCCCTGTTCCTGGCTGCAGAATTTCTCGTTGAGGCGTTATTTCGCTTGTAAGAAGATGCGATAATTTGAATATCAACAAATCTAAAACTTGATATCATGAATCTGTCAGAATATTGCTTGGAATAATTGAACAATGTGTTTTTCTCACCTTGACTCTAATAGTGCTCAGCTGCTCCGGAGATATTACGTTTGAATCAAATCTCAACCTGTAAACAAAATTGGAAGAGAAATAATGCGACCGACGAAATTATCATGACGTAAAAATACACTTACAGCAACAATATCAAAACCTAACAAGAGGTGACACTAGCTGCTGACGGGTGCTCTAAAAAGCTGCACATATTGACCCCCTTAAAAAGGGTAGAAATAAATGAAGATTTAAAAAAAACTACAGTGGCCAAGTGAATAAACGACGTAACAGAAAGCAACATTTTGTAAGTCTAAGCCCCAAAAGGATTCTTGCAATTATGCCTTGTGAACACTTTCCTTGAATTAGGTCGCCATATTCCGATGGATATCCCATCTAGCGCGAAAGCAAAATAAAAATCTATCGCCAACATACCGTATAGTGACATCTCTCTTGCGAAGCTTCTCTGTCCTTGCTTTTACTGCCTGTAACCAGTCTTTTTCCAAAGGCAGCTCTTCGAGCACCATGTCATCAATGACAATATCAACATGATGCTTTGGCCCTTTGAATAGGATCTGAACATATTTGAAACCTTTTTTGTGAGATGGAAGGAAAAATTGAGCATTCCATTCCTGCCAGCCTTTATCTGAAACAGAGCAATAAAACAAATTCAGTCGCAAAAAATAAAGAAACAAAGACTGATAATCAAACAAAAACAAAGAATTGCAACAGAAAGACACGGAACATGCTACAAAAGTAAATCAAATGTTAACAACATGCAACGCCCTAAACACAAAAGAAAATTTGAATAAATTCAAAACTAAAATTGATCTAAAACTAACTGTTATTAAGCTTGTCCCTTTTGGCAATGATAATCCTTGTTTCAGTGCCATTCTGTACATCTTTTTCTTGATATCGTACCCATAATTCTATGTGGTATAAATCTACGTCACTTGCATTCATCAGCCTTGTGTAGCCACGAATACTATACGCATGCCCAGGCTTGACTACGTGTCCTAAAAGTGAAAAAAATTGCGTGGTACGGACTAAGCTTCCATGAAAGGATATACCTTAAAGGACAAGTCTGCGATTGGTATGATTGATGATAAAATACAAGATAATATTGTTAAGAATGGGATATCACACTTTTCCCCACTACTTTTCGCCTTCTTCTTGTGAAATTACGTATTCAGTTAAGCGATTTGCGCGAAATGACTAGACTGATGCCTTTTCGTCCCTTGTTTCCCTGCGTTCCTTGGTCAAGAGGGACTAATAACATTACTCTGAAATGGTGGGCCCACTTTAGGCCCGCGTAGGGTGGTTCCGTATTCACCAATCAAATCGCTAGAATTCAGTTTTTAACCAATCAGGGGGTGCTATTCAGAATGTTGTTGTTGTTGCTCTTAAAGAACGGTTGAAGCAGCCTGGAGTTCTCGCAGCTTCAATGGATCTATTTTGCTTCTACAGAGGAAGATTACTGCCTGAAACGTATGCATTTTGCGCTTTGTAGGTCAACACAACATCGTTCTTTGTACTAAAACTTCGCTTTTCAATGTTCGAGCTCTTTGAACTAGATTTTGAAGCGATTTTGTTGAGTGTACGAGAACTCCCACCTATTTAGGCCATTTTGAAAAAGTGGGCCCATTATATAAGCGTAATATCATGAGTCCCTATTGACCAAGTGATATCAGCAAATCAAAGAACGCAGGGAAACAAGGGACGAAAAGGCATAAGTCTACGAAATGACCTCATATTGCGCAATCAAAAGCGGGAATGTCTGACAGCGGGATTGTTTTCTCGCCTCTTCATCGTTGCTTGCCTCTTTATCGTGTGCACTTGCAAGAAAAAATGGCGACGTAGGACGAAATGTGGCCTAAACTGTCAAAACATGTTTGGAAACGACAGCCAGTAGATGACAAATTTCCGTTGTAGCAGTAATCATTCAAACCCCGGACTTGTCCTTTAAAACTGATTTTTTGATTTCTAATTCGGTAAAGAGCAATAATAGCAGCTATTGACAGTTACCAGTGACTGACTTCCACTGCAAGAAACGTGGTCTGTTCTGAAGCCGTACAAAATGAGCGGATTTGACTGTCTTGACAGCTAAAAAAATGTTTTATAAAGGTAAAGTTACAAGACAAATCTGAATAATGAAGAATTTCGAAATTGTACCCTTTCTCCCAATTTGCAACAGATAGTTGATTTATCGACAAAAAGAAACATAAAGTAGGACTTCATGAAACTTTATCAAAACACAGATAAGTTTGGTCAGATGTTAAGAAGAGAGGACTCGAAGAGATTTGGAGATATTCGCGCCCATAACTCATCAATAATATAAAATTAATGAGAAATTTCTACACAAGCCAAATTCACATCAGCAAAGGAAAGTTACTGCAAAGAAAATGCTCCCTCTTTTCTAAAAATTCATTGATTCGAAAAGGTACAATTTTCTGTTTGGTAAATATATGAACCTGACATCAAGCCTTCAGTTTCCATCTGAAAACAAACAACAGTTATCAGATGCCAAACTGCAGCAAAATAAGCAACGAAAGTTGTTCAAATATAAAAAATAGACCATGGAAATCTGATCAACTCACCTACGAACTGTCCAGGACCAGCCCAGAATCCGATCCTGCTATGACATACACCTGCAAACTTTCCTGTCCTTTTGTATTTGCTTGTTCTGATCATTACACCTCCCGTTCCATGGTTTAACTCTCCAAGGCAATTCCAGTTTCCCTGCGTGATTGGTTCCTCGAAACCAGGATTAGCAAACAAATTCTCCTTTTTACTAGTTCGTCTGGCTATTTGATGATAAAAAGAAAACGGAATTGATGTTTATGCTTTGGAGCAATAACGTGATGAAGTAATACTTTTTCTGCTGTCTGAACTAGTCGATGCAAAGGCTATGAATCTAAATAAGAGAAACTAAGCATTAAGGTTTATTCAGCTCGAATAAATTTCGATCTTTTATGTGCCTTGAACGACACTATTCCCTTGAGAAACAGTCCAGAAACAGACCAAGAGAAAGGTCAGAAGACAGAGCTCAAAATTTTACGATTCAAAGGGTCAGGAGACGACGTCCAACTAAGCATTCTAGAACATCATGACTCTCTTCGTAAAGTTCTAAAAACACAACGAAAAACTATTATTGCGAACTGGCAATGAATAAAACTGCATGAAACTGCATTTGTTTTCCATCAACTATCAGTCATAAGATCATAACGTTTTCAAGTGATGACTTACTGCAAATTGAATCTAAGCACGTTTTTGACCATAAACTAATATATTAACGAAGGGAACGTTCCGTTCTCGATTAGTTTAACTATTGCGAAAGCTCCTTCTGTAACAAATTCCTCAAATGCAAATTCCCCATTGGATTGTACTTTTGAATTGTATTTGACTGACATTGTAAAGTTCTTTGTTCTTGAATCTTGAGTTCTACATATTTTCGTTGCAAATTAGTATGTGGTAACCGATCTGAACTGAACTGAACTGAACTGACCTGAACTGAATTGACCTAAACTGACCTGAACTGAACTGACCTGAACTAAACTGACCTACACTGACGTGAACTGAACTGAACTGAACTGACCTGAACTGAATTGACCTAAACTGACCTGAACTAAACTGACCTACACTGACGTGAACTGACCTGAACAAATGGCAATGATGACAGCAATGAATTACTGTGAATATTGTTCATGCAAAATTACACGTAGCGTTAGACCAGCCCCCGGGGTACAGGTATGTGCCGCCCATATGGGTGGGTTTTTGGGCCCAAAATTCTCTAAACAAGGTTCCCTTTTCGGAAGCTTGAACATGGGTGGGTTATCCAGAAATTGGCAAACAATAGTTAAAAGTGAGTGGTTTTCCGCCAAAATTCATCGTAAAAGTGGGTATGGTGGCAACTTTCGGTAATTAGAAGAGAGTACCGTTCTGAAAACCGGGCGGCAGACCCCCGTCCATCCGCAAGTCATGTACCCCCTTCTCGGGGAACAGCCCTAACCAGGCTAAAAGTTAATTACGAACTGCAAACGTAGCAGATATAATGTCTTAAATGCAGCAGTGCATCTACCCTTAATTTTTTACCAAGAAGAAACAGGGAGGGGAAATTTTCATACCTTGCTTGCCTATTGTTGCAAAAGTATCTGCCTCATCTCCATAGTGTGAATGGAAATTGTTATTATGCTCAAAAGCTGTGTTAGATTCAGAAGATGCCGATTTCTCATCAACAATCCCATAAATTTTCTTGAAAAATTTATTCATCAGAATGACATCTTTTCTTACAATCTCTGCTCCTCCATCCTTTACAGATCGTTCTGTGTGAAAGTTCCTTTTCGTTCCTTCATTTGAAGATATTCGCTTAGACGTAAAGGCCATTTGTTCTTCACAAGAATCATGCTGACTGTACAAACCTGAAAGAGACCGGAATTTCTCGACTTTCAATGAAACAGAAGCATTTTCGTTGAGTATTCTAAAACATTAACACAAGGAACCTGGGAATTTCCAAGTCTACCCTGAAACCACTGGAAATCTTCCTTTCTTGTCTATTTTAAGAAATTAGAGGGAATTTGCTGTTTTTGCTGTGTTGGAGCTGTGTCAAAGTCTTACAGTCACCTTCGAAATTGTAGCAGCCGTATCCATTTCCTAACAGCAAAGACTGCAAGCATGACTAGACACTACGCATTAATCTGAAAAGAAAGGATTTGTCTTTAAACAAAATTTTTGGTGTGCGATGGGTCTTCAACTTAAAGGAGCTGGATAAGCAACCATCGGGGAAAGTTTTGATTTGGCTGTTTTCTGCTCTTTCTGTTTTCTGTTTTCTGCTCTTTGTTTTTGGCTGTTTTGGCTGATTTTCATTGCGACTGTTGCACGAAAATTCAAAATAAATGTCTTATCTTCGAGATTAGCCTTTGCACTATATTGTGATACAAATTAAACTTCCATATATCTAAGGATGGCTGTGATGTAAATGGATTTTCAGCAAGTATTTTCGTTGATCTTTCACCTAAAGTTCAGCCTGTATCTAGACAAGGATCTTTCCTTTTGAATTTAGCCAATTACAAAGGAATTTCTCCTTTCAAAATGTGATATTTGATGCACAAAACGAAGATTTGTTTACATATTTCTTATCCAGGTCCTTTAAAGGTCCAATGTCGTGGGTTTGATTGGCTAGTCGTAATGTTGAAGTCATTAACAAAAGACCTGGCCTCTGAACAATTATCACGCCTTTATGCCCTGAGGTCATACTTTGTTCCTGGAATAAAGGCAGTCAGATCGTTATCGTCTTCATGAATTTCAGTGTACAACGAAATAACCCAAGCTTGTCTAATTCTATCCTTTTTTATTGTCTTATCCACCCAATCAACGCCACGACAGTCTGCCTTTAAGGATTTAACGGCTGAGTTCCAGAGGGGCCTCCCAATTAGTAGATGACGGGAGGGGGCGTCAACACTTTTTGGGTTAGCGAAATATTGTCTTTGGGTATTCTATTTAGTGCGTAATCGGTATATTTTTGTGTTCCTAATGAAAACTTGACAAAGTGTGTTCTGAACTGAGTTTTTCACCAAACTATTGCAGAACAGTCGCTAAAAAGCTATAAAACCAGTAGTTTTTATTTACTATGAAGCCATGAGTATATTTTTGGGGTCTAAAAATGCCCTAAGTTTAGTATATTTTTAGGCTTTTCAAATATATGCTATGTCTGATCCCGGTCACCTACAATGAGGAGTTCCCCTGGGGGCTGAGTAAACATCTGTTGCACGATCGTAGTTTATTTAACTGAACAATTTACAAGATTTGTGCTTAATTTTGTAACCGAAAGTTTATCGTACAGTTAACCCTAATCCATATGGGCTTTTTTCGAGCTAGCATTTATGGGGGGGGTTCTTTCCACCCCCCCCTCTGAAAACTACCCTAGACTCCTCAGAATCCAATACAACTTGGCACAATTACAGATCAACTCATTTCAAGCTTGTAGCGCAATTTGGGTGTGGCTGCCACACCTTATGACGTCACAGTGACGTCATGAAGTTGAAAACCAGTGAAAATCAGCCTTCCAAGTTAAATTTGAATTGAAAGATAGTTTGGCACAAACATTTTGCAGTTTTTGGTTCACTTTAGCCACAAATTCGATGTTAAGATATAATGTCATAGAAATTAATGATTTTGGAGTGATATTTTGGCAGAAATTAGCCAATTTGTATGACTTCATTTGTGCAATTAATTTCTTCTCTGTAAAAATAGACAAAAATAAGCTGCAAAGTGGTTATACCCCATTACAAACGTATCATTGGAGTCTTCTCAATTGAAAAATATCGAATAAATTAAAAAAAATTGCTAATTAGCCCAAAATGGCGGCTATTATGACGTCATCATCAAAAAATGCTGACGTCATCAAATTCCAGAAATTCCGGTATCAAATTAAAGCTCTTCGTTTACTGATTCATTTGGTGTATAATACTTCATAATATGATCAAACCTTTCCATTGAAATCATCAAAAACAATGATTTGTTTGCTATCTGCTTCCAAATATGGGCATGTCACGTGATCTGTGAGCTCTATTGTTTGAAAATTTTTTGATCAAAATGTGGCAAATAGATAATTAGTAAAAGTCAGGTAGGTTTGGGGGACATAGTTGATGTCTTTGAAAAACACGGCAAGAAAAACCTCGAGGGGGGGTGGAAAACACCCCCCCCCATGTGGATTAGGGTTAAAGACCAAGTTTAAGTGTTTATGTCAACATTTAAGAATAACAAACGGCGATCGAAAGGAAAAATCTGTCTGCGTGCTAGACATCAATTCATATGCAAGAAATTTACAATTATTTTGTATATTATATGGGAGTTGAGAAAGACAAGGATATCGTTGAATTCCATGTCGCTGTCCTACTTTTAGGAATCACATTTCTTTTAATCCGACAACATAAAACACAAACTGACAAGCAAATACTGGTCACATTTCTGTTGCGACCAACGAAAGCATTAAGACATAAAAACCGACCTAATATTCCGATCACGAATAAATGTAGACAAAAACACTAAACTTAGTGTCCAATGTTAAATGAGACATTCAACGACAGATTACTGCAAAATCTTTCAAATTCATTTACTAGCTAAGCTTCAATGATAGTCCTAAAAGAGCAACTTGTTTGATTCATTCCTTAAACATGGACAAAAAGTGACGTATCTAACATTCTAAACAACATACCTCCACGAATGTAAACACGTCCAATTCTGGCACTATGTCCCATCTTTTTATGATCAAACTTATTGCTTTTGCCATGCCTCCTGAATCTTAAACCCGTATGTTTATCTCCTCTGCATCCGTTATGGGTGACGACAAAACTATCAAGTCTTTTTTCAGCTGCTGCTTTTGCACATGTCTCTTCAAATTTCGTCGAGGAGGAAAGTTCCTTGAAAATTGGTCCAAAAGTTGAATCTTCATCTCTGGGAGCATTTCTGATTGAGCTTCTTCCCCTGCTGTTCCAGCATCCAAGGAATTCATATTCTTTGAAAAGAAGATTGAGAATTTCAAACCCCTATGCAACAAAAACTTCTAAAGGTGAATGGAAATCTAAGCTTGTCAGAAATATTGCCCTCCTCCCCATCTACATGTTATTTGCTTTAGCGAATCGTTCTGTTGGTAGGTCTGTACGAACTACCTGCTTTTCCAACGCAATCAAAATTGAAACGGTGGGGAGAGGCGGGAATGCCATTATTTCAACGCTTTTGTAAGAGACTAGTATATATCTATTCAGTTCCTGCACTCCAATCCTTGACAATCGTTCTTTGTGACCAAACAAGTAGCTTTAAGAAGGATAAAGTCCCAGAAATTCTGAGCCATTTCAGCAGTTAGCAATACTTCTAAAATCAAGTTGATCCTCGACACAAATACATGCATGGAAATTTTCATGATTGGAATTGAAATCAAGTTTTGATGACTTACAAAAGGCGCAAGTTTTTCAATTGGCCGATATGCAAGAGATTTTCTTTCACTGGAAAAGCTTGCAAGAAAATTGGAAAAGTTTAGTTCCCAGAGATGATAAAAAAGACAGTACGTACCTCCATGTAGTCCTTCTGAATCGATAATGTGGGTGAAAGTCAGCAGAAGCAGGAGGATTGAAATCATCGGAAAGACATTTAAAGCATCAGAAAACACAATGTGTCTGTGCAAGAAAGAAACAACACATGACTACACAAAATTTTCCTCAGCTGTAACAGACCTTTTAGCTATTCTAAGAAAGAGCCTGGATCGAGCGTTATTTTTATACATTTTTATACACGAGATTCGATTGAGTGGCGTTAGAGCTTCTGTCAGTATTGTGCAAATTCGAAAATTCTACAAAATGTATCAAAGTATCGTTCGATTGAGGTTCCTTTTCAGAATAGCTAAAAGGTCTATTGCCTGATCATCATGCCTTGTAGGACCTGGCTTGAAATAACTCGGTACAGTTATTGGCAAAAGAATTCATAATTGAGAAAGAAATGCTACAAAGTGGATGCTTTTGACATAAAGTTGGATGCTTTTGACACCTATAAACAATTACATTCTTTTGGTGCCCACCACCAGCTACTAGCATCATGCAAGTAGTACTGGACAAGACCATTTCATCCTGCAAAGCCTTTTAAAAAACCTATCAGTATTGGTCCAAAAATTAGTATTCTTTAGAGAAAGTAAATTTCATAAGTACAAATTTCAGGCTGATTAAACTATATTTCATGAGAATTTTAAAGATCATTTTGCAACAAGGCCTAATTTTCAAGAACGCGTCCTTTCTGGGAGACTATGTAAATGTAATAAATCCTACTCAGTTTCTTCCAATGCGGTAGTTTCATTCTCAAACTGAATTTGCTACAACAACCATATCCGGACCAAAGGCTGACCAATGATCGGACGCGATTGAAAAATTCTTTGTTTTGAAAGACACCTTGGCTGCATCATCGAGAATTTATGCAACAGCATGCAAATAGAAAATACTGCATTTTGCTGGTAAACGAATTCCGAATCATTCTTTCACATTAGCTACGACATAACAAGTAAAAAGTAAAAATAACTTTGCTTTCAAATGGCTTAGTCACTTACCATTATTTCGACGGCTTCGTTGAATCTATTTCTGGTATAAAGGAACGAAAAGTCTCGTCAACAAAGTCCTCAAGCTTCTTTTTGAAAATAAAAAACACTTTCAATAACGATATTTAGGGCAATGGCTATCCGCTGTGTGGATTTCAAATTAACACGGCCACATGACGAGGCAGGTAGATTTCACGGTTGAAGGACGCAGTTATGATTTCTTTATCAGTCAGGTGTCTGGAAGGAAGGTAGCATAGCATGGGTTGGTGTAAAATTCGACGGCCTATCTCTTTGCACGGAATGACTTGAGTGAAACTTTACCTACTGTGCAATAATGCTACCATTGGATTTCTCTAAAATCTTCAATATTTTAGAACTAGAAATAGTATAAAATATAAAATATATATAAGAAATAGTATTTAAGATAAAATCCCTCGGGCTTATAATTGATGAGAAGCTAAATTGGGATGAACAGTTTAAACGCACTAAAGGCAAAATGAGTGGAGGTCTTGCAGCTCTAAAAAAATTGAAAAATATCGTTCCACAATCCCAACTGTGTAGTGTATATCATGCACTAATTGAGAGTCACCTGCGTTATGGTGATGTTATCTGGGGTAGTCTGTCAAAAACAAAACTAGCTGCTCTTCAACGCCTTCAAGACCGGGCCTGTTCAATAATATCAAATGCAAGAATAAAAGATAGCTGGTCGGCTTCCTGGTTGAATGTAGAAAATCTTTTCCGTTACGACCGGAATGTCATGACCTATAAGATTGTGAACAGACTTTGCCCTGAAAGCCTTTGGGATAAATACCAACAGAGATCTTTTCACTCGACCTACAATACGAGGCACTGTAAAGATCTCCAGATCCCTAGATATAGAACTGAATTTGCCAAAAAAGGCTTTCATTACGCAGCTCTCACATCATGGAATGATGCACCTGCTGAAATTCGTCAGCTACGACATTAGATCGTTTCAAAAAACAGCTTAAAACGCATCTAAAGAGCTAGACTCTAAAACACAACTCCCTGGAAGAACAGCAATGATTAGGTTTCATAGGGCTGTAGGTTTTTATTCTTGGTTTTTATCATTGTAAATAGATTTATGTATTTTGATTTGCTGAAGGGTTTCTTTGTGTATAAATAATATAAAATGAATGAATGAAATGAAGTATGAACTGGAGTGCCCCATTTCCTGTAACCATGTTAAAGTTTTTATTGACCTGAACCAAATAGTTTTCTGCTTGGCCTGACATGTAGATGAATTTGCCATTTTCAGTAAACAAGATGACAGTAAAGCAGAAAAGGCAAGTATAACATGCGGCAATGAAAATCAGGCCAAAGTTCCTCTAACACTTGTGCTCAGGAACGGGTTTTGTTGCCCTACCTGTCATGCAAGAAATTCCTATCTGTCTAAACTCATAAATCAAGAGATATTTGCCGATAACCGTTGACGAACAGACACAACAAGGATTGCCATTTAATCACGTGATAAAGTGTGGACAAAAATTTTTTGATGTGATCCCACTGGATGCAGCAGCAACAACTACAAGCTAGGAGGCCCCACTAGAGTTGTTGTTCTTTTTTAAGAATTCAGGAAAATATTTGAAACAAAATCAAAATAATCTTAATTTATAAACTTTCTGTTGAAATAGAGGATAATTTGGCAGGCAACCAAAGTTTGTGAATGTCTGCCGGATGAGTCAAAATGTCTACGCGTTTGGTGCACTATGGAATAAAAAGTATGTGACTGATATTCAATACTAGAACTTTAATGTATCAGTCAAAGGCTAACTCTGCTGAGATAATTTTACTTGGTAAATCACTCATCTTCAAGACCCAGCAATGAGAAAAATGCCCATGCGAGGTTTGTATGAGAATCGAGAATTCCGCATTCCATTCTGGTCTATGATTTATGTGGCATTGAAGTTTACATTGTCAGATTCAGAAATAGAATCTTGATTTCAATAGCAAGTAAATCATGGGCCAGAATGGAATATGGAATCTTCGTCCCAAACGTGCCTTTACGAGCATTTTCCTAATTTCTTGGTCTAAATGATGATTGATCTTACCAAACAAAAGTTTCTCACCTAAGTTAGCCATTGACTGACAGATAAACATTTCAGTTTTGAATATCGACCACATACTTTATATTTCACGACTCGCCAAATGCGTACACTTTTTTTACTCACCTAGTACAATATGATGTCAAGCGTAAATCTGCCACTCTTCTGGCTTTCGATTTAGGAATTTGATGACGTCACTTCCTCCAACGAATTGAATATAAAACACGCTGTAATTTTGAAAATATTGAATATTTCAGAAAAGTTCAACGGTAGGATTAGAGCATAGTTTCCAAAGTATCCTTAGAGCCATCCAATTCAGTGAAATAGGTCATGAAATTTTGTATCCACCTTTTTAAAGATTTAGAATCTATGCTGAAGGTGGTAGGATGAATTTTAATGGAATTTCAATTATCTACTGCTGATTACAAAGCTTTTGAGGCTATTATTGGGATCTCCGTTGCTATTCTTATTGATGTCTTCGTCGAAATTTGAACACTGCAGCTTGCTTCACATTAGAGCAAGATCGTGTTAGAAATGCATTCTCGATATGACCGAAAAACAATGTCGAAATTGGTTAGGCCTCAACATTGGGACTTTTGTTGACGCCTTCGACACACCATTTGGATAGGAGAATAAAGTTTCGTTTTCATTTGAAAGTGAAAACTCACTAAAATTGGATGAAAAACTAAGTAAAATTGATCTAAACAAGTGCCTTAAACAATCATTCCTATCAAAGTTAAAAATTGTATTTTTTAGCCTCTCCTTATCTTCTGGATAGTTTGAGACTACAAAAGGAAATTCTGCAGCGGAGTCTAAGTACAGAATTTCAGTTTTGGCCGTTACTGCATAAATCACTTTGTGAATGTAGACGTTTTATCCTTGCCTTTCGCATTTATTTCCTTTGTTTGGACCCCCATTAGTTAAAAATTTTCCCCTCTCATTCACGTCAATTAAAGTTGTCTTATACTTTAATTGCTATCTGCGACAAGGTGATCCGAAAAACGGATAAAGAAAAGTGGGAGTTCAAAAAAATGAAGCGGCTCCCTTAGGCGAATTGGCCTACCGCAGATAAAGATCCAATATGAATGTTAGGGTGATATGAAAACAGAGAAAGATACTTTACTGATCTTACTGTATCTAAAATGATAAATAAATGGAGAGATCTCCGCCAAGTGAATGGGCCTGATAAATGGAGAGATCTCCGTATGTGAATGGGCCTGACACAGATTAGATTCTATTTACTAAGCAGTGACAACACAAAAGAAAGTCGATAAAAATGTTGCAATCTTGTCATCTGAAAATGGAGAACGATACTTGGTGGATCTAACATCCTATGCGGGGTGAGTGGCCGAGTGGCTTATACAGTCTTCGTCAGGTGACTGAAGTTAAGCTCGGTCGAGTGAGGTCAAGCTCTGGATGGGTGACCTCGGAGGCCTGACCTCACAACTCACCACGTCGTCCTTCGGAAGGGACGTTAAACTAGGGGTCGCATGCCTGGATGCGGCATGCACAGTGGGCCTAAATCAGCTTTCAGTAGCTAGAAATCCTGACAAGCCCACTCAAAACAAATTGACAATAAACAAACAAAAAATAACAGTTTCCCTGGCGATAAAATACACGCAGTGGTTTCTCTCATGTGAATCGGCCTAACACATATTACATTCTGTTTAAAAAGCTATGACTATATGAATAATCATAGTCAATGAAAATCAGGCGATCTGGAGAAAGATACATTGCCAATCACAGTTTCCCTGGCGATAAAATAAGCTGAGTGATCTCCCTCATGCGATGGGCCTAACACAGATTAAATTCTATTTAAAGAGCTATGACAACATAAAAGAAAGTCGATAAAATCTGGTGATACAGATCAGCTCGCTTGGATCAAAGACTTCGTAAAACATATTTCATACTCAAACATGTGTAATAAAGACGCGCATTGAAAACAAAAGCCGACAGAATTCAGTCCCGTTTCTGCATTGCCTGTGTTTTCTTTGATGATCCTTCGCAAAACATTGATATGAAGAACAACCTGTGCCGAACAAACAAAGTATCCCGAGATTTAATCTCGGTCAAACACAGTATTTTCTGATATATATTAAGGTTTAATTGGAACGCTCTCTTTCCGTCAAGGAGTAAACGTTATTGTTAGCGGGTTGCTATCTTGGTAAGGGGTAATTTACGGACCATGGCACTTAAGGTCAAGGGATGCTGAACTTCTCTATCTCTTCTCATAAACGGTCGAATACTCTGAGATACGTGAGACTACGAACAACAAAGGTCCACATGCGACAAGCTGCTGTATGTAAACTTTCTATACATGAAAAGTTAACAAATTTTTTGAAAAATAAAAATAAGGTTACGGAACAAACAAAACAATACTCAAAGAAATTTCCTTTCGAAAAGGCAGGTGGGCTTCACGTTGTATCAAAATTCCAGAAAACCTGTTTCCCGTTAAAGTATGACACCTAAACATCACGTTAGATAACTTCACAACAGCCTAGATAACATCTTCGCGAAGGAACTCGCTCCCTCACTGTTTACAAAGATTGTTATTTCTTCTCCGGATTAAGATTGTACAAACTGAGAGAAATTGGTAGTTGACACGCAGAAAGTAACTGCTTCTGACTCGAATGGGGGTTCCGAACATCAGTATGTCATCTTCCACCCGTCATTCCATTTCTGCAACCAAGTTGCTTTCGCATCTACAAAGCAGCTTGTTTGCATTTCTATTTTCCAGAACGTACTGTTTGAGCAATTCGCAAACAAATGTCATGCGGGTACCAAAATCATTGATTTATGTGGTTTAGGGTCAACAGTCCGGCAGTAACTATACATTGGATAAAGCAGACCGATGCATTTTCATTGTTACTGCTGTTCGTATTACAATATTATTGCACAGTGTGTGGCTCAATGAAAGCACTATCATGCCGGTGTGCCATGGCTTATGGAGAAATTCAACTCTCCTCAAGTTTAGAGTCCGGCAAATACACGGACAATAAAAGCTCACCGATGTTTCTTCATTATTATTAATGTTTGTATTACAATCTGCTTCAACGTATGTGAGGATCTACTTGTATACTCAATGTCATGTGCTTTTGAATCAAAACAGAATTTAACGTGTTAGGATCAGAAGTGTTGGATTAAACGTGATAATTTGATCGCATTGCATTTAATGCTGAGGGTGGAAAATAGAGTTCGTGGTGGATTACAACACGAGGATTCGGATCCAACTGTCATTAAATGATTAGAAAAACTTGGAGAAAGCATTGTGTGGGTAAATGAGGCAGTTTAATGTAGAACCTGTTGTGACAACGGTGTCAAAAGTATATGAGACGAAGTGGAGCATTTACAAGACCAGCAGAGCCCAGTTCTTCCAAAAAACAACAATAAAAGGTGGATTATAAGACGAATATTTGGATATAACTGTCATTAACTGATTAGGAACAGTCGTATGACGTACTGATTGGGGGAAAATGAGGTACTTTGATATAGAACTTGTCTTCAGAACAGAGGCAAAGTAGATGGGGAAACTGGAACATTTACGAGACCAGTAGAGGGTAGTTTTTCTTCTGAAAACTGACTCCATAAATGGTACATAATAAGACAAGGATTTGGATCCAACGAGAAACATATCAAACACATTTTCAAAGAGTGCTCTGATTTTTGTACTTACTGTAATCGCTGGGACAAAGTAGACAAGAAGAGTATTGGAAAATTGCAGAGAAGAAGAAGGATGCGTAACCAAAATTGGATCTGATAAACAGGCGAAGATGTAATGTTGCAAGTACGGTTGCCTAGTTCATGAAGAAGGACAGAGCGAAGGAACAGAACCAATTTTTTGTGTAAACAAGGTGCTTTGATAATAATAGTCAGTGCGACAGTAAAAGAAGAAAGTAGACGAAAACAGCAATGGCAACAGACGAGGATAAGGAAGCTTAACTAAAATCGAATCTAAATGGCAAGCGCATTTGTAGTGCTGTACATGTTACTTCAGTTTGTGATAAAAAAGCAGAGCGCAGATAACTGAATGAATCATTTGTGTAACAAGATGCTTTGGTAGAAGTACTTTTAGCTACTGAAACATTTCCAAACAAGGAGAAAGCATTCCAACCATTCCCTAACAGAAAAGCATAGATGTAACTATGTAATTACGTGTGCTTAACTTCTGCGTGAAAGAGCAAAGCTCACAGCAAAGCAACTGGAAATATCAGACAGAGTTTTCAGTGCCTCATTGTTGCTGTGGGAAGGACCTGTTCAAATAAACTGTACCAAACTTGAACAAACGAGACTACTCGCTGATATGTGATGCACTGTAACAAGCTTTCAAGCTGGTGTCAATGTACAGTTAGGGCACCGAAAGTCTACCGAATTCTCATCGCAGCATGATGGCTTTTTAACTGGATATTGAATAAATACGCCTCAGCAAATCATTTGAAAAAGTTTTAACAGTGATGTTGTCAAAGTTTTCCTGCATCGTGAAAACAGTCTGGCACGTCCAACCAACAATTTATCTTCAGTTAGTGATGTCATTGCCAGCACTGTTCAGTTTGCCATACAGTATATTGAAACTTGAAAACTGTAAGTATAAAATTTTGCTCAAATAGCGTGTTCATCTTAAAATAAACCAAAGAATAAATGCATGTGAAAACTAGGCAGGGATTCCAATATAAATAAGACTTAGGCGATTATTGCTTGTTGAGACTTGATTCCACACGAAAATCGCGAACAGACAGGTCAGGAAAAAGCTGGGAATACATTGAAAAGATCAACCTCAGGAGGCTTTAAGGAATAAAGAATTATTTAAGTTTAAGATTATGGCATCATTTGTTCAAAATGATAAATATTTGGGACTAACCTTATTAATCAGAATGTTCACTCGTCTGTGGGAACTTCGGTTGATTCAGAAAAGTGGGACATATGTTAATCTGTGAAATCCTGGCAAATCTGTGCAAAGAAGGACAGTGTGAATCGATGGTAACAAACAAAAAAAACAAGGTAAACATAAACAACACAATATAGTTGATTAACAGAAACATTTTGCCAAAAAATTTCGTCTGGCACTAACGGGTGCACGAGAAAAAAACTTCGCGAGCTACATCGCACCTTGTTAAGTGACACCAAACGTTATCAGCAATCTATCACCAGTTCGGAAGCCCAGCTACCTTCTGAGATGCTACTTGGTCAGTAGAAAGCCTGTGCCAAAAATTTGTGATTTCAAAACGTTTGGTGCAACGTTGCTTGTGAAACTTTTTGTCTCCTGGCAGCCAAATAAATCATCTGAAAACGAAAATCCGAGAATATAAAGCGCACCCTAATCTTGGAACTTATCTTTAGATCGTAAAAGAAAATGTTTTGAGATCAATGTTAGAAGAAAATAAAAGCAAATGATTCTGCTATTCAGAGCCATTTGCAAATTTTAGTAACTCAAATACTTGGAAGCAGAAAAGCAGAAACTGAGGTAGGCATGAAAGTGCCAGTTACTGAGAACTATCACAAATCTGACTACCAAAAAGTTCGATTTTTGGCGGTATAATGCTACTCAGGACACATTTTGATTTACAGTAAGTACCAATACGTAACACTGCCAATTCAAGGTGAGTCACAAAGCTTTACTAATTTTAATCAAGTATATATCATGATCTTAGCTTTTAACAACATTTCGTTAATCATCTTCAGGCCAATCTACAGTGATGGGTAATATTGCGTGGAAGCAGCTCAGATAAACTTGGAAAGGGACAAAAAACCCCGTATAAACCCTTCAAAAGCATGACAACATTGGGAGACAATTCCATATCAACTTGACGTTTTAATAAATTGGTGACTGACAAAACAGCAAATAACAAAGATCAATTTTAATATTAGCAAATGGACCACAAAGGCCGCTTACATCCAACGCAGAGTTCCAATAATCGAATCAAGGAAGCTGACAAAAAATATTTTGGGTTTGATCAATTGTGCCAACATTTCTTATCCCATGCTGTTCTAAGTTGAAATAATCATAGTTAACCAAAATTTTATCAAATTAAGATAGCTACTGCCCGACTAAACGCAAGTCATGGTTGAGATAATTACAACATGGGATAAAAACTCCGAAATCAAAGTGTCATAAAATGGTTGAAAACACAGCAAAGATAAAATCAGCTGAAAATTCGCAATTTCAGATAAACTTAACTTTCATTAGACGTAGACTGAAGGTGTGAATTCGCTTTCATATGGCTTATCCTACAAGGAATACTGGGTGAGTAGAAGAGTGTCGCAGTTTGTTGCAATGTAACATCACAAATTACGCAACGATCTAGAGTGCGTTCACACGATGCCGGCACATTTTGAAAACGGTGAAAAATGTGACGGTAGCAGAATTTGAGCTAGCGTTCAAACGATGCCGGAACAATTTGAAAACGGTTGGACATTTCATAATAACAAACTCTTTGCAAGACTTTAATGCCATATAAAGGTACCTGCACCCTAAGTGTCGATTAGTCTTGTTCCAAAAGCGTCGAAAACTGTTCTATTTTCATCATTTTCAAGTGTTTACACGATGCCGTTTCCAAAATGTGCCGGTTGGAGTTCAGTTTTCAAAATCTACCGCTTTCAAAATGTGCCGGCAAAAAATGTGCCGTTTTCGTGTGAACGGGAGGCCTATCCGTGACATTTTTCACCGTTTTCAAAATGTGCCGGCATCGTGTGAGCGCAGTCTTAGAATAAATCATCAATCAAATTGTGGTATAAAAATCAATTTATATCTTGAAATCATTTAGCCATAATTACTTATACCTTTGTACCGTTCTTGGTGATTTTGCTGGCAGATAGTTTTTGAAAATGCTTTAAAAACGACAAAAAATATCGCAACTTTTCAACCTCAGCTTTCGCAATTAGAGTCCAAACAAGGACAGCCATTGAACAACGATGATCATTCTATAGGGAGGAAAAAGAAATGGCAAATATTGTTCTCTGACATTCAAAACTACATGCGTTGTTTATTCATGCTCTTGAGAAGAAATCAATCTCTGTGCTCGACATCTTCTGGTTCTTGTCAAGTTTTATTTCAGAAACAGCTTCCAAGTAAAACTGCACAAAGCTCAACAGCGGAATTGCAGGATGGCCTTTTTTGATAAAAAAAGGAACTTTTATTTCCAATGGCCTGCTCATATGGAAAAAGTTTTCTCGTTTTACCGGCAAATCGCTCAGCCGAGGCAATATTCCTTGACCTTTCATACGAGGAAAGCTTCCCAGCAAGCCAGGGCATAAACAATAGCGCTTTGTTTCTGGCACCAAAAGGACAGAAAACAAACAAAGGAGTATTTCCATATTTCCTCGACTAGCCGGAAAAAATCGTCCACATGGCAAAATATTCCGTCGGCTAGGCTGGATCCCGTTAGAGTTCAAGCGAGATCTCGGCTAGCCGGGAAAATGTTTTCTAATATAAACGCTTGTGCTATTTTATGTGGCAAAGCTATATGAGACGGGATCTTCGCTTACCGGGAATCCTGCATCACCGGGAAATGCCGCGGAAACTTTCTCCAAAGGAACAGGCCCTAAATTCGCCTTGTATCATTAAAAGATCTATGATTCACTAAAATTGGTGCGTAAATCATGACGGTATATATATTACGGGAAAGACCAGTACTTTATTTGTAGTGAGGACTCGGTGACCCTGCGTCTTTCCTCGCTAAAATGCAATTGTATCTTGCATTAACTTTGTTTTTTGATCGATATTTTCAAAAAAGTACTTTTTTGGTTATCGGGTAAAACGAAGAATCTTTCATGCGCTGATAATAGCAACTTATCCATGACCATTAATTGATTAATATCTAACTTTCATGTTGATTTGTAAATTGAATTTTGCTGCGACTAAACACTCACAAACTTAGAAGAATCAACAACTTCTGAAATTCTACAACAAATAATTCAAGTTTAAATCAAAACATTTTTCAATAGAAATCAAGATTTGACCCAGAACTGAAAGTTTCTTAAAGTTTCTTGGATGCTTCCTTAAATTTTCGTTGCTTCTAGGGAATCTTGCGTGACGTAATGAACTTTCTGAATCCGTTCTACTATCTAGACAAAGTTGTTTCCAGGTCTCAAACTTCTTATTTTTGTGATCTAAAAATTGAACTTTTTACAAAAAAATTTTCAAAAGTATGTCTTGCTGGAAAATTTCTAGTAACTTCAAAACTGCGCTAGGTAGATTTTTTAATTTAAGTTAACGTTACTTTACAACGTGAAATAGTTCCCCAGTAAAGTCCATTTTGACGGGCACAGCATGTATGAACATGAGCAAAGAATTTTTCGTTCAAGCAATCCACATGAATTCTTGTTCTAAATATCCCAACCTCGTTTTCGACGGACACAGAAGACATCAACATGAGCAAAGAATTTTCCGTTCAAGTAATCCGCATTAATTCTTATTTTGAAAATAGATATAAAAGTTTCATTCGCTTTCGACAGGAGCTGTACAACATTTCGTAGTAAAGTTACGTTGTTGTGGCAGTAAAGAGATGTCCTATGCAGAAACAGATGCCATCAAAGAAAATACACTCTTAAAATTGATGTTTTCGCGAAATCCATTGGAACAAAAATTTCGTTTGACCTAGCTGAAGTGTTCATAAGACGAAAACTGCAGTGCGACAGATCAAAGATTTTACGGTATATTTAATGTAAATAACTGCGCAAGAAAAGGGCAATATACAGCTATTTGCAAAGGAATATAGAGAAAATGGATCAACGCCGAACAAGAGAATTTTCACTCAACTCAAAATTTAAAAACATGCACCAGATGGTAACAGATAAAAAGCTGCAAAAAGATCTTGGCGCCATTGAGCAAGAATTCAATCGCGATGTGAACAGGCTTCGTAAAGAGACACTCGCTATAAAGCAAGATTACTTCAAGTTAAAAAAAGAAAAAGGCTCTCTCAACGCACAATCACTACATCTGTTAGAACTGTCTCCTGGGTTGCAAGATAGGAACACACGCTCGAGAAGGTACGGAGCATTCGATCCTGCCATGTTGAAAGCGAGAGACGAGGAAGAAAATGAGCCAGTCGAGGATACTAGGACGTTTGCGGAGAAACGTAAAGAATCACTCGCTCAACAATACCAAAAACAAATGTCATTAATACCAGATTTTGATAGCGATGATACCAGGATTGAAGACCCATACAAACGAAGCCTTGCAAGAATTCTCGACAACAGCAAAATAGCAAAGGAAGCAAGGGTTACAGCGTTGAAAGTCAAAGCGTTAGAAGCGATGAAACCACGACCGGCGAACACAGGTGCGTTCCTCGCAAATAATCGCCGAGAATCGTCGGATTCGTTTACTGATGCAGTCTACCGTCGAAGTCGAATCTTGAGCATGCCGATAACCAGCACCGTTACGAAGCAGCCGCATTTATTAGCAAGACGAAGCCTGTCTGATTCGAAAACTCGATACGATACTCAACATGAAAGTTTAGCGAGGACAATGAAACGTGACAACGATACAACGAAACAGCGTGTAAGAAAACGAAGTAGTTCGCTTGTGCCACCGAAAATGACAGTTCCGATTGATAACCATGTTATACGACGTCGCAGTGATACGCCAAGATTTTCAGGAAAAGTGAGATTGACTCCACTAGAAGAAGGGCCAGGTAGATGCAGTCCTATAACAAAGTTACCCGATGTTGTGAATAATGACTGAAGGCTGTAGAAATTGACACTGCCTTAGATTAATTTTAAAGAAGTAAGAGCTATTGCTAACTATGATCCGTCGTGGCACCAAAGTCGACTTTCGTATTATCTGAAAGCCCGGGGTCTGAAAGTCCTTTTTGGCCTAAATTCCCTTACACTGCGTTCCCACGATGCCGGTACATTTTGAAAACGGTGAGAAATATGATGGATAGGCCTCCCGTTCACACGAAAAAGGCACATTTTTTGCCGGCAAATTTTGAAAATGGCAGAAAACAGAACTCTAAACGACACATTTTGAAAACGGCATCACCTTAATAACTCCAAAACGATGAAAACGAACATTTTGCGACACTTTCAAAACAACGTAAAATGGTAAAGTAAAGGCAAAATTTTACAGCAAAGGCTATAAAATGTATTTTGAAAATTTGGGTGCATATGCACTTTAAGGCAAAGGTACCTTTCTTTGGCATTGAATTCTTGGGGAGACTGCAATGAGTTTGTGACTGTAAAATTACTTTCTGTTTCAATATGGTGCCGCTATCATGCGAACGCTAGCCAAAATTTTGTCACTGCTACATTTTTCACCGTTTTCAAATTGTGCCGGAATCGTGCGAACGTAGTCTTAGTACGCAATCGCTCCGTTCCATATCGTTCCGTTCCGAAAAGTGGAACGCTCAAGGGCTGCGTTCACACGGGAACGCTTGAAATAACATCGTTCCGTTCCAAAAAGTGGAACGATAGAATAAGTGATGCGAAAAGTGGAACGATACGCAATAGTACCGTTCCGTTCCCGTGTGAGCAGGCAATGAGGTGCAAGACTGGTGCAAAAAAAGGAACGATAAGATTTTTGCCCTAAACGCATGCGTGGATGTAGTTGTTGCTGGAAAAACTGGCAAGGACTAAAGAGAAAACTGTGGAACGGAACGATTGCGTTCCCGTGTGAACAGAAACAAAAACCGATACGCAATCGTTCCGTTCCCGTGTGAACAGTCAATTTTTGCGTTCCAGAAAGTGGAACGGAGATGGAACGGAACGATTGCGTTCCCGTGTGAACGAAGATCGGGGCTTCTCAGAACGTATACACGTTTTTTAAACTTATGAGAAACTTGGATAGTACTAAACTATAGCAAATTATGACGTTGTTTCCAACACTGCAGCAGATTTGTTTCTTAGCAGACAAAACATCAGTTTGGAAGAAAAAAGCGCTTCTTACGTTAAAAGTTAAAAGTATGAGTTAATTTTACGCAAGAATAAGGTTTCAAAACGCATTTTCGATTATATCCTTGAATCATGAGTGGTGGGACACTAGTAAATTAGATTAGGTTAATTTAGCTTCTTTACCTACCTTGAAATGCCATAAGATTCTCTTCCTTGACATTGGCAGCCTTTCTCAGCCATAGTTCTTGCCTTGAACTGAAGAGCTCTGTCACATGTGCTTTCAAAATGTTTGGGCCTAAATTGAACTTTGTTATCTCCTGCGCATTGCTTTGCCTACGCAGTGGTCTCAAAATCGAACTTAGTTTTTAAAAGTTTCTAGTTTAAAAGTTTCTTAGCATTTAAAAGTTTCTTAGCTCGTTTCGAACTAAGTACTAGAGTTCAAAACGTGTAAGCAAATGGTATCAGCTGGCGTTGCAAAAAATCGTTCGAAAGCATATAAATCAAAAGCTAAAGATTTCGGACGAATGAATTTCGGACAAAATATTTTCGTGAAAAAAAGTTTCGGACGATTTTCACAGAATTTCGGACGTTTTTACAGAAGTTCCGGACGACTAAAAAAATTGTCTATTTTCAGTGTATTTTTGCTTATTTCCTACTATAAATGTTCTTCCTTTTAGGGGTGCTTGGTCAGAAATTTCCAGAAATAATCATTGCTGTGGATGTGCTGTGGATAATTGCTAAGTTGGATTAGTTTATGAAATATCATATCTTCCACTAATGAACACTCTCACTGAATTCCTCTTCAACGCAGAGCGTTTGAAGAGCAAGGCATTAAGTTTTCAAATAGTGTAAATGTTTTTCATACTTCTCTGCAGCAAAAACTTTTTGACAATACATATTTCGGACCACAAACAATTTTGGACACTAAAATTTGTATTAAAGTTCGAAATTTTTGGCTTTTACACGTTTTTTTTTTATAAGAAACTAGAATCAGGCCATAGTACTAAAAGTTTCTTAATTTAACAAGAAATTTTGTCCATTTTAGTACTAAAAGTTTCTTAATTGGTTTCTTATTTTTTGAATGCATGAATTGTCAATGTGGTCGCTAACACTGCTGCAGATATGTTTCTTGATATTGAAAACATCATATAGGAATAAACAGTGTTCTGTTATGTTGAAAACACAAATGGTTAGATAATATTTCCCAATAATAAAGTTTCAACGATCTATTTGCTATAAAATTCATGCTTTTAACTTTGAAAAGTTTCTTAGCACTTCTCAGACATAGTACTAGAGTTTCTTAAAATTTTGGCCATCTTAGTACTATTTTCTTATAAACCTGTTTCTTACAAAAAAACGTGTAATGAACACTTGTGAATGTCTAGCAACGTTTTGCGATGTAGTCATAGGGGTAAAAACGTTCTACTTTCCAAGCAAATCCCAAACGTCTCGTAAAATCATAAACAATGTTTTTCTTAGCCTGCGCGCAGACTTTATTACTGCGCAGGAGAAATCGAGAGAAAAGGAGTCAGGACTTCATTTAATGGTGCACCATACAGTCATTGTTTTTTTTTGTAAATTGAGTTTTATATCGCCATCAATGCAATAGTTTGCTTTACTTCCTTTGTCATTCATTGCTCCAGTTGCTTTATGACTCGAAAGTGCCGTGTTCATACAAAAACTTAGTCACATTACATTTCCGAAATCTGATTTTCAGACAATCTGAAATTGCAACTTGCCCGCAAAGGACCCTGGGTGACTCTTTAAGCCTATCTTAGACTTTACACCTATGTTTACAACTGTGGGTCTACGCATGGAAGTCATACAAATTCAAGCTTGATTTCATTGACTATTTAAATAGGAAGTATCAAAAGGTATTAAACATTCGTTGAAATTATTTCAACTCTATTGAAATCTTGCAAAGGGATTCCCTTGGATTTTGTCACATTTCATTTTGAGAGATGGGGGTAATGAGGATAGCCGACTACGAGCTGCATCAGTCTACCTTTAGAAGGCAAAACACACTATGTTGTAGTAACAAGAGAACTTTCTGGGTGCCATAGATTGAGAGGCAAATAACTCCAAAAAAATCTGTTACTGTTTTGGCCGAGGGCAAATCACTTCTCAAAATAACGTACGTGATTTTTGTGATTTTGAAAATACATGATATTTTTTCTGTGATTTTTTGTGATTTTAGTGATTTCTAGTGATGTTTTCGTGTGATTTTTCAGTAATTTTTCAGTGATTTGTGATTTTTGGTGCTTTCTGTATGTGATTTTTCTTGTGATTTTGTGATTTGGTATGTGATTTTTTTGGTGATTTCAAGGGAGGTGCACGAAAAAACATCAGTGAATTGCCCCTCGGTTTTGGCGAAATCAAGTTTATTACTGCGCATGTTGCACAGAACTGTGGAGGGATACTTTAAGTACAATGGCAGGACAACTTCAATACCTGATTCCCTTGAAAGCAAGATCTTCTTGCAGGGCAAGGCTCAAGGAATGACACAGAAATCGCAACTACAGAACGGCCCCCCGTCACGGCCAAAATGCGAACAAGTCGCAACATAAATTTCATCATAGTCTGCAACCTTGGGAAAGAAGTTCAAACATACGCTGGCGGCGTTTGTAAATCTCTGTTAGGCCTTGTTAGTTCAGCAAAGGATTTAATGGATTTCCTAAACCAAGAGTAATCGATATGAAGGGATTGGGAAGTAATGTGCTAAAAAGATGAAGATCAGAGAGGAGGACTGGACAGTGAACGTCTGCTATCTTTGGACAAACCGCAGAAAAGGTTAAGTACGCGTTTCTTGATATAAACTTCGATCAGCCCCAGTGGTGGCGGCTGCAGCTCTAAAAAAATCCTAAAGAAGTAGGGGGGGGGGCGAGTCTGACGCAATTTTTCCATCTAAAGGTATATCAAACTCATTTTACGCCATTTTTCTTTGATAATTTTGCTGAATTTTGGAATTTGGGGGGACAAGTCCCCCCAGTCGTCCCCCCCCGTGGCGCCGCCACTGATCAGTCCTAAAACAAGTGTCTTGATTTAAAGTGAATTTTTGCCCTTCGGTACCAAGCGTTAACTTTTTTTATTGTTCTTTAGGTGCATCGATTGTGATGTAGTACGCTACGCATTTCTTTCTTGACATGCTGGCAGCGTACTTTTTATTCCAAAGCCAATGAAACATTTCAACTTCTTTTTGACTCACCCGACCCAGTATGTTACATAACTCATTGCTTTAACGCATTCCAGCACTAACCAGCCATAACAATGTGACCCAAATCAGGTATACTTGGGTTCCCATTCAAAATGCATAGAAGAAAGCTAATAATTACCAAACAGGCTTAGCCAATCAAGCGTTTTTATCAATACTGCGTTTAACGGTCTCCTCATTTAATAACGTGGTCGTAAAATGAAGCCAACTGTGATAATCATCCAAATCATTGACTTCGTCATTGATGTTTATCAGTTACAGAAGCTATAGAGTGGCAACAACAATTTGGTGTGTAGTAGAACCAACTTCATTTTAAAAGTGTGCATAATACAAACTTGACTGCAAAGGTAAGCTTTATCTAGACCCATTACGTAAGTTTCAGCATCCCTCGTTGAATTGGATGGTTAAAGAGAAAATAAGAAAGTCGGATTCAATATATTGAAAGTATACAAGGAATCAAGTCATAAGTCTAGGCGTACTTATTCAATGAATTGTTATAGCTTTGTTCATCGACCACTTTTCAAATGCAATGACAGTTCATTTTACCTGCGGAACGAACTTTACTAGTAAAGTTTCAGACCTAAAGTTCCTCTACTAAAACTGCCTAGAACGGGCCTAACAAGAACTTTTCATAGGCAGTGCTTGCCTTTATGCTTCGCCTATAGCCTTATGACTGCAAAGAAAGATGACAGGAAGCTGGTGGGTGGAAGTTTCACAGGTTAGACTTGACTACTTCTCCCAAACGTGACCTCAATATCGGTCATGAGGAGACAACTTTGGCTCAAGACACCAAGTATCTAGGTTTGCATTGCAGATTGACAAACAACTTAAAATGGTCCAGTCACTTTCACTCTACGATCAAGGAAATCTCTGGAGGTATCGGCATGTTGAAGTACTCCAAGCGTGACCACAGCTGACAACATTCCCTTAGCCTCAAACTATGGAGACTTAGCAACTCTCCTTGCTTTACAACTAGCATCTTTGCAAGGGAAGCGGGGGACAGGAGGGGGGAGGGTGGAGGAGGAACCCGAACCTCTACCCTTTAGATTCGTCGTGTTAGCACTGGGCCATCCCTGGATTAAAAGAAGTAAATCATCGTCGTAATTTAAAAGTATAAAGATGCTTTTCCCAAATAACTTGGAACATGGAATTACATCTGATAGCTTGGTTTTGAAAATGCTGTCTATTTCGAAATTCATAATGAAATCAAAGGAACTTTCTTAACAAATTAATTCTTCCCATGAAATATGCAAAACCAATGGTCATAGATATAGAGACCAATAATCTTTAATATTTGCACACATAACGATTAATAATGAATTTATTTTCTTCTTTCAGATAGTTTTTAGAGGATATAAACTTCAAGAATTGCAGCAACGTTTCACTAAACAAAAGCGAATCCTGCACATTTCACACCTTATCAATATGTCTTCCCTGCACACAGCAATCATAAACGACAGACTAAGTCAAATACGGACGTTGCTAACGGTCGGTGTGAAGGTTGATAAAAGAGATGCACAAGGTCGCACGCCATTGATGGTAGCATGTTTTATGACTAAAGAAAAGCGGAGACAAATCGTATGTGACTTGCTGCTTGCTCGTGGGGCAGATGTTGATTTAATGGACAAGTTCAAACGAACTATGTTAATGTATGCTTGCGCAACAAGAAATATATTCCTGCTACGAAAGCTGATCGAATGTATAGACACAGATTTAAACAAGACGGATAAAGACGGGAACACATGTCTCATGTATGCAGCAATTGAAGGCGATGTTGAAGTTATGAAATTGATACTGCAGCCATTTGAAATGTACGGTATCAGTCTTGACGTGCGGAATAAACGCGATTTTACTGCATATCTCTTGGCACTGAAAAATGGGAATGTCGAATGCGCGCAGATCCTGCAGGACAGAGGGGCATCAACAAATATAGTTGATTCAGAGTTCTACTGGGGAGGTAACAAATGGCTTGCATCGCATTACAAGAACAGAATAAACTGTGGAAGGTTGCAGTCTGCTCAAATTGTGGAATCGAAAACTGAAAACATGCAGCGCAGAGAAGACAGCCTTCATCACCGTGTCATGCAAAGACCAAGATCAATGCCCCCGTTACTTGATTATTCACATTATCAAGAAACAAGTAACTCACAAGCATACTATCAGGACAAACAGGGCGTAAGGAAAAGTAGACTGACTTCAGCGGCAACTTGGCTAGGTACTGGTTCATCATGTGATAGGTCACAGAAATCAAAGATAAAAATATTGGCCAAAGGGTTCAAGTTACCGCGGCCAGTAACGAGTGGCTCTGTCGGCAAGACGGCTTCTAGACCAAAAAAGGATTGGAATGATGAAAATGAAGTTGGCACTTCCCCGGAAGACCAAGAAAGGGAGATAGGAGATTATGACATTTTCGTACAGCCTCTGCCGGCATCTTCACTTCGGTCCGAGGCTATGACATTGGAGGGAGAAATTGATTTCAGAGACAAAGTATCGACTTCAGTTCGTGATGAACGTTGCAAAAAGAAACAGCAACAGGAACTGATCAGACTGTTTGAGGAATACAGCATAAATCAAGTGCCTATACCACTGGCTATACCAAAACAATGTAGGAACGAAAATGACATGCAACAGACACTTTCAAATGCGACTGAAATGCAGAAGAGAGAGCAGACATACGTATCGACGCTTAACATTCCGCAGAGGAAACGAAGACTGAGTACAGTTCGGGCAAAGATCATTGACATTAAAGCTGAAATGCGGGCGCTAACCGCCATGAAATCTGGCAAATTTGCTAACAGTTAAAGGGCAAGTCCGGGATTGGTATGACCATTGTTGCAAATTCCGAGATACCGAGGGAAATTCGTTAAAAAGTCGGATAATTTAGACCGAATCTTGTCGCTGTGTCGCCATTTTCTTGCAAGAGCACACGATAAAGTGGCGAGAACGATTCAAGCGGCGAGAAACATAGGCGAGCCTCATTTTCCATGGACTTGCTACAAGTCTCTCTCGCGGCAAAAACGGGAGAAGGAAAAAAAGCAAGAGAGACTTGTAATACTTGGCATGCTCATTAATATTCATGAGCTATCGAGCCTTGCTTCCATTCTAATAATAACGGGTTTGTTGTCAACTGTTTCATCGAAACTTGAGTCGGCCATTGTCAAGGCACACCGTAGAGTCTCGCTCTGTTGTATCATTGTCCTTTCTAAACATATGATTGGATATTGGTTTTTTGTAAAGGGATGCTGACTGGACAGAATCATGTCCAGCCAAGGACCCAGTCTACCAAGTATTACAAGTCTCTCTCTCTTTTTTTCCTTCTCCCGTTTTTGCCGCGAGAGAGGCTTGTTGCAAGTCCACATTTTCAATGAACAATAATCATGCCAACAACCAACAACGGACTTGTCCTTCAAAGACACTCGCGGATGGTTCAAGTGATAAAAGTAACTAAAAGGAGGAAAGACGTCAAATCTTTGCAAAATTGCTAAATCGTAAACCGCAAAAGTAACAGATTTTACTTGCTACCATCTTGTAGACCTTCAAAATTAAGCATTTTTTTGTGTTGGTCATATTGATTTTCCTCAATCGGTTTGGGGCCTATGGTGCTTTCCACTTTTGTCGGGACTTTGGATGATGCCTGCCGTACGTCTTTTCATAGGCACGAAAACGATGTAATGCCAAAATAGCCTCACGACATAGTCCCAGATATCGCAAAATAGCACCAACGACAACAACAACAATAACAACAACTACAACATTTCCTTTTTTGCTCAATCTGGGCCTTATGGACTTTGATATAAATTTTTGAGACGGAGATGCACACGTTTACGTGTGCCCTTTGGAACGAGGCTGCAATGTAGTCTCGGAAGCGAGGCAAGTGACCCTCGACAGTTGGAAATTCTCAATGCTGCGGTGAAGTTCATGGAAGGTAATTGGCCTTAAAACTGAGGAAATCCTGATTCACAGTGAAAGGTTTGTTGATTCTTGGATTGAAGAAACATTCATATGGATACTTGTGGCTTTTGTTCATGGCTAATATCACTGTAAACTTGAATGCTGAGCTGTTTTAACATTGGAGGTTCGAGGCGGCAACTTAGGCCTATCCACCATTGCCTGGTGTTCGTACAGTGTTGCTATGGTTTCCATATCTAGTTATGAAATCGACAGGGGAAAACTTCATCCCAAATTTTAGTATCAAAGTCCATAAGTCGTAGTTTGAGCGTCCATCAGTCTATCAATAGCGATAACTACGAATATGCAATTAGTCTAATGCCAAAAAAGATTTTGATAACAAAAATGCTATTCCTGGGATTATGGCAAATTACATGAAGTGCCTCTGGAGTAATTCTGTTGAAAGAGAGGGCCAATCACATTTTCAAATCCTTCTTGACCCCCACCAATAAGAATGCAAGTTTTTGAATAAGTTGCTTGGACTGGCCGATTCTTCTTCACTTCAAACTTCCCGCCAAAGGCTAACAAACGTGTTCGAATGAAATAGACAAAATTGGCTAAGATTTGTTCACACCCATTTCAAGTCATGTGATCAATCAACCTCTTGATGAAACATCTTTTGATTTCTCTGACATGTTTCGTGCCATGCAAAGTTATGCCATGAGTGCAAAATGTAGCATAATACTAAAACTTCCCAAGAGTGTGGTCATGTGACTTGAAATGGGTAAAACAGTTCTTTGCCGATTAGGTCTATGCTGCATCGATCAAAATCTCGAAGTAGCGAGCAAATTTAGGTGATTCTGTGCGCCCTGAAAAGCGGGGTATCACTTGTAGGTAGGTGTCTTCTATTTTACTACCTCAAAAGAAACATCTACCTAAGTACTGACAGCTTGTTTTGCAATGCAGCCATTCTATCTTGTTACCATATAATATGTACTGACTGATTATTTTCGCTCAATTCATCGCTAAAAATGTCTTAACCAATCATTAGGACCCCAGCTAGGACCCATGGTACCACAGCTCAAAAATAGGACTTCACCAGGTAAACTTAATGCAGGAAGCCCTTTTTTTACCCGCTCCAGCAATTTAGCATATCTCTATCAGATCTGTTCGCTCATAGAAGCAGCTCAGTTCGAAGCCAAAACCATTCAATTCGATGCATATGCAGAAAAACTGAGATTCAAGCAGTTAGTATACTTGCCGTTGGTCGTTGAACCTCGAAACCGAAAAAGAAACGAGCCCTTGAGCATTCGATTGATGACGTGAAACTATTCGGCGGGTAGAATTGCTCCTTCGACCAGGTTCTACTGTAGGTTCGGCTGACTAACGCGAAAACAAGATCAGGGCAGCAAAGTTAAGTTGAGCTTTTGAGCTGCAGCTGCAGAGCTGAAGTGAGTCATAGTTCAAGCGGTAAGTGAGGTTATGGTGTTAGTATAGATAATAAAGGGGATAAATCTTAAGTCTGTGATACGCCATGGGTAATTGCAAATGGCATTCTCGAATCATGGCTCGTAAATTTTGTAATTATCGACTGAGAAAAGAAAAGAAAGAAAACATGCTGCGTGTCCTAAAAAAGTACAAGCGTTAGAGCATTTACTGCGAAGAAGGCTTGGATTCGAAAATTTTTATTTTCAGTTTATGGCATAAAAGAGACCTCAACTTAGATCTTGTGACCTTGCATGTCCAGAGTGGGTTTGTATTCGCAGAGTAATTCACTTAAAGAGCCATTGTTACCCAGGATCCTTCGCGGGGAAAAACATAACACAACACTGCTTGCTTGCTGGAAGGGGAAGAAGGGGAAGAAGCAACGGCGAACTTTAATCGATCACTGGAAAGGGAAATGAAAACGATGGTAAATATTGAGATTTAGCAGCAAAGTTTCATTGAAATTTTTGTCGAGTATTTGCTTCAAGCTTGCAGGCACATCGTATTGATACAGACAAATGTGTTTGGTTCCTCTTTTGTCCTTCCATTGTATTGCACCTATAGAAGCAGATCCCCACGCTGTGACTCATTGTATCATATCAGTTTTAGCGATTGTTCACATTGAGACATATTGAACCAGCGACAAATGCAGTGAAGATGCCTATTTTCCGCTTAGGCCAAACTTGATTTTCAGATAATCTGAAATTCGAAGATGCCCGCAAAGGCGCCTGGGTGACAATAGCTCTTTAAAAAGGCAAAATATCTGCGGGAGCCTGAGACAAATGGTTATTGAATTAAGCAATTACTATCTACAATTAATTTTGTAAAAACATTTGGAGCAGCTTAACAATACATCATTTTGGAACTTTATTCAGCTATGAAAATGAAATTTACTCTTCACTAATTCAAAATCCCAATACGATTGAACAATTGTAACAGTAATGAGATTTGGGTTAGAAAGATCTTTCAGTATCAGAACAGTAATTGATAAATTTCCTGTTCCTATGGTCCTTCAGCCCTAAAGAGTTGCGTTGTGAACTGTTAAAGTGCAAATGCATCTGTTCTTAGCATTTTCTCTTATTGATGTAACAGTTTAATTGATCAGGAAATTTTTGATTATAATATATTTTTAATTTCTTTCAAATGGCGCCTTGATAGTACTGACATAATTCAATAACCATCTGTCTTAGGCTGACTTACAGGGTGTCTCAAAAAAATTGTTCGACGTTTGATTAAATACTAAAAAACAACGATACGCTGAATGGACCTTTGGTCAAGTGACCCTTTTCCTGACATTTTAAAATAATTTTTGACACAAGAATTTTGCAAAATCCGATAAAAATTCATGGGGTTACAAGCTTTTGAAGTTCAAGTTTGTGCGAAAGCTGAAACCAGAGGCCTCGAAATGGCATTTTTGGTAAAAGTCCCATAGGCCGTCGTTTCTGTTATTTCTCAATTGTTTCAGGGCGAACCAAGTGCGATTCAAACAGGTATTCGATAGCCTAACTGTCAAGCGTATGGATGCTTTGAGGAAACAGATGCAGTCTCTCGCCGATTTTGTTTTGAACCATTGTTTTTGGACATTTGCAATGTTAAGGAATTTTGAGAATGATCGTAAGAAATAATTTACTTTAGAAGTCGTATTTGGTTTGCTCTCATATCAACGAGAGGTATGACATTGGATAAGCTTCTCTTACCTCCGTCTTCGAGCTTTTTGCAAGACAAGTAATCTGGGGGGTCTCTGGTTTCAGCTATCGCATATTTTTGATCTTCGAGAGCTCGTAACTCAGTGAATTTTCAACCGATTTGCTTGATTCTGGTCTCTAAAATTATTTCACAATCTTAGGAACAGGGTTATCTTTCCACGAACCTGTTCATGTTGTCTTTATTTTTCAATATTTAATCAAACGTCGAACAATTTTTTTGAGACACCCTGTAGAAATTTTGTCTGTTTAGGTGAATTACTCTGCGTAAACAAAGCCGATTTGGACATGCAAGGTCGCAAAATCTAAGTTAAGATCTCGTCTATACTATCAACTGAGGACCGAAATTTTTAAAAAATAGCTACTTCGCAGTAACTGCTCAAAAGCTTGTACTTTTTTTGAACACCCGGTACGTACCTACAAGTTTGCTGGTAACTTACCAAACAAAACTCTCTTTTGTGTCTGCTCAGGAATCTTTGTACTGCAGAAAATAAGATAAATCATAACAATAAAATGAAAGTTCAACACATAACCATAACAATGACACGCAAAATACCCACACCATAAAAGTTCTTTTGAGCCCAAGAGCTGCTTAAACAATAGACCTTTTAGCTATTCTAAAAAAGAATCTGGATCGAACGATATTTGATTAAATTTTATAGAATTTTCGAATGTACACAATACTGATAGAGGCTCTGATGCCACTCTATCGAACCTAATGTATAAAAATGTATAAAACTAACGCTCGATCCTGGCTCTTTCGTAGAACAGCTATAAGGTCTATTCCAAAGAACTTTTTATGTTCTCATCGAGTTGGCTGCAGCATAGACTGATTACAATTCATCGTAAATTTCGCTCATTTCTTCTATATATTTTATATTAATCTATTCGCGAGCGAGCAATTCAATTCAATAAACAAGTAAGTAAAATAATTCAGTTCAATAGATAAGTAGGTAAAAATGTTAAAGAAATTGGGAGCGAAAACTGTGACGAATTGTAATAAGTCTAGCTGGTCGGCTGCCACAAGCTACGAAATATTTTTTTTAGAAGAAATTGATAAAAAACGGCTTTGAAATTGCTAACTTCAAAATCAAATCAAAGGAGTTTTATTAGAAACGATTTCCTACACTAAACTACCGGGTGAGCCAGGAAAAAGTTCCCACTTTTGAAAATTCATAGCATCAAGAGTACTTCACAAATTTGAATGATTCAAATTCTAGTTAAAAGCCAGCAGATCGAAGTATTTTTTTCACTTTTTTCGTTGTCTCACGAGCACCAAAAGTATAGGTAAATTCAACTTCATAAAAATGTCATTGTTAAAAAGTGACTGAAGAAGATCCTAAAACATTGATCAAATCATAAAGGACTCCTCGCACAGATCAATAAAGAAAGTGCAATTGTTCATGGGTGAGAGGTATTCACTGCACATTTAATGCCATGGGATTGAAAATCTTGGGTATTTGTTTGAAAATTGATGTCTTATAACTCTTGAGAGAGGTGAAACACCCATTGCGCATTGTTTTGTGTACGGAGAGTCCCTACAATTTGATCAATGTTTAGGCCCTTTTTCAGCCACTAAGCAATCATAAAAATTTTTACAAAGTTAACTTTTTATATCTAGTGCTGGCATGACAGCGAGAAAAATTACAAAAATACTTCAATATTTCGGCTTCTAACTAGAAGTTGAATCATTCAAATCTGTGCAGTACTCTTGGCGCTATGAATTTTCAAAAGTGGAAACTTTTTTCTGGCTCACCTACTAAACCATCGTTGATACTTGTGTACATAATGATTAAAAGTGAGCTCATTTCTACCCATCAAACAGTTCTCTGAGGGTACAACGACAAGGAGAGCCTTCTATGCCGCATCTACTTCCAGAAAGTACAACAGTGTCATCGACTTCCACAACCGTTCTCTTTGAACTTAAGTGAAGTTCTACACACCATACACGACATCGACATGTCTTTACTGCACACGACAATCATAAACGACAGTATACATCAACTACGGCTGTACCTGACGGTCGGTGTGAAGGTTGATGTCAGAGATGCACAAGGTCGCACGCCATTGATGGTAGCATGCTTCATGACTAATAAAAAACGACGACAAATTGCATGCGGCTTGCTGCTTGCTCATGGGGCAAATGTTGATTTAAGGGACAAATTCAAACGAACAATTCTGATGTATGCTTGCTCAACAAGAAATTTATTCCTGCTTAGAGAGCTGCTTCAGTACATAGACACAGATTTGAACAAGATGGATAACGATGGTAATACGTGTCTTATGTACGCAGCAATCGAGGGAGACATCGAAGTTATGAAATTAATACTCGAGCCATTTGAAATGTATGGCATTGGTCTTGATTTGCGGAATAAGCGTGGTTTTACAGCATATCTTTTGGCATTGAAGAATGGGAATGTCGGATGTGCACAGATTTTGCAGGACAAAGGAGCATCGACTAACATACTCGATTCAGAGAACTATTGGGGAGGTAAAAAATGGCTTGCATCACATTATAAACATAGACTCAATCGTGAAAGTTTGCAATCTGCTCATATTGTGCGATCAAAATCCCAAAATATGCAGCGAATGGAAGACAATCAACATCCTGATGGCATGCAAAGACCGAGATCAATGCCCCCGTCACTCTATCATTCAGATTATCTCCAAACACCTAACTCGCAAGCAAATTATCATAACGTAACGGGGGCAAAACGGAGCAAACGAAATGTTGCGGCAACTGCACTGGTAACTCCTTCATCAGATGACAGGACACGGGAATCTAAGAGTCAAGAGGTAGCCAAAAGGCTCAAAACACCTCGGGCAGTGACTGATAGCTCTGTCAGAAGGCCAGTTCCAAGAGCAAAGATTGCTTGGAATGATGAAAACGAGGTTGATGCCTCTTTTGAAGACAAAAAAGAAGAACTTGGAGACTACGACATCATCATACGGCCTTTGACAGGATGTTCGTTTCGATCAGAGGCGATAACAACAGAAGGGAAGTCTGACTTCGGAGACAGTGTTTCGACTTCTGTTGGTGATAAACATCGGAAAAAGCGACAACAACAACGGCAACTGTTTAAACTCTTTGAGGAATACAGCATGAATCAAGTGCCTATACCACCAGAGGCACAAAAACGATGCAAGAGAGATAGCAAAGTTAAAAGACCACGGTTTAAATCGTTTGAAATGCAGAAGAGAGAGCAGTCACATTTATCAAGCCATGGCATCCCAATGAGAAAACGCAAAATGAGCAAGTTCAAAGATGAGACCTTGTAATACAGCCCTTAGGCCCCGTCCACACGTATCCGGATATTTTTGAAAACGCATCTTTTTTATCCGTTTTGGGTTAGCGTCCACACGGAGACGGCGTTTTCAGTCACCAAAAACGAAGCTTTTCGAAAACGCTCTCCAGAGTGGATCTTTTTGAAAACGCCGTTTTCATGTTGTCGTGTGGACGGGTAAAATCGGAGCTTTTCGAAAACGCTGACGTCACAGCATCGATTTACGACGTACCAGAGCATGCGCACGGATCTTTGGGGATCGCGCAAGGGCATTTTGATTGTTTGCTTTCTTTTGTCAAAGTTCGAACAGATGAGTTTGAATGCAGCATCGTCTTCGTGTGGACGGGGATATTTTCGAAAACGCTCCTCGTGTGGACGCAGATATTTTTTTATACGGATAAAAAAAGATGCGTCTTCAAAAATATCCGGATACGTGTGGACGGGGCACTGTGATCCAGCTCTTTAGAAATCATGGAATAAATGTCAAAACACAACGCCTCTCAAATGCAAAAACTGTTAAGCTCATCTTAAAGAGGACACTCTGAGCTATTCAGAACCAAAATCCGTATTTAAATCGGATCAACGAGTGCAGAGAAGTTGCAGTTTGAAGTTGACCAAAATTGTTAGGTCATGTTTTTGTTTACATTTCCGGTCTATCACTTTTGAAATGGACCTAAACCAAATATTTCAAATTTTCATTTCTCCAGTTGTATTCATCCGATTTCGATAAACTTTTTTTTAGATTAAACCTCAATGTCTGCACAAATAAACAACGTATGATTTTTATGAATTTACGTCGATTTATGTCTTTATTTGGCACACATTTTTCAAGGAGTGTTTTTAGCAGTAAAACAGCACGAGACCCGTAAAATTCTTCTTTCCTAGTGCAAACAAAAAAAGTGAGGCAAAAAGAGTCTTAGAAACTCATTTCCCACTAAACTTTAGGTATCGATGAAGATTTCTGCCAAAGGGCTCGTTCAGATTCGTTCAGGTAAAAGTTTTATAGCAGATATAAAAAATTGTGTCATTTAGGCCCATTTGTGGTATTTTCTGTGATTTTCTGTTATGGAATGTGCATTTTGTTTCTAGGTGCTTCTACTGCATAATTTTTGGTTTTTATTGCACGGTTGTAATAGCAAAGGTTTAAATTGTGAATAAAAAGAGGAATTATTTCATTATTTAACAAGCAAATTAAGATTTAAGTAGGTCCAACGTGGTTTATGAAAATCAAGCCGACTAGCATTATCTATGACTTTGGGTATACTAGGCCCTAGTCCAAGCTCACCATTCGATCTATTTACTATAGTTCATTTGTTTATGTTTGGAACAAGATCTTCTCCTTGGTTTGGTACAAAGATAACCTTACTCTTACAACCCTGAACTTGACACTTCACAATGCATTCAGTCTAGCTTCGACTAAGGCTGGTAAAAATTTGATGAACATCCAGACAAAGATGCCATTGACATTTGATCACAACAATTTTTGTTGCGTTTGTGACGATTACTTTTTCCAAAGTTTCCTATGAACTTGTTCCACAAACTCTAAGTTTGATTTTTATCAAAAAGGTTTGATTTTTAAGTTGCAGTTTTAATCTTGTCAGTTGCAGATAGTTTTCAGACGATGTTTTTCAGCCTGTGCGACCCTGTAATCAGCTTCAACGTTAACCGAAAATAAATGTGAATTTTCTTGGAATTTTATATTTATTAACAGCAGGCACAAAAACTAAAGAAAAATTGATGTGATAAACACAAAGGCTACGTAGTCACTATAAATTCAAACGATTTATGATAACCATATAGTTTTTGTGACTGCCCCCAACATGTCATGAAGCAACAATTTGAGGCTTCCGAGATCTCTTATAAATCAAACTAAGACTGCTCCTCTTTGATGACTTGTGAAACAGAAATTTAATTCATAGACCAAAAAGCAAGGGGAAGGGATGCTCCAATATCTGGTCATATTGGCATTCATGGTAGTTTTTGTCAGAACATTCAGGGAACGGGGTAAACTTTTATAATTTTATTGTGAATTTTCTGGCACTAGGGGGTCATTATTTATTGAGGTAAAGTTCTACTAGAATTCTGATACTGTTCTTCTTATGTGACTTTGCTGTTAGGCAATGAGTCTTAGCAATGCTTTGTTTTGTGTTAACAAAAATACTTCAGGGGTTTCGAAATAAAAATACTTCAGGGGTTTCGCAGTGAAAAATGTTACTGGAAACATAATTTGTACTCAAGGATTGGGAGTCAAAATCTCCGACAAATTCTGGGACTTAATCATAACTGAAATCCTTCTGCCACTCACCACACGGAAGTTGTACTTCCAGCTGGAGCTCTGTATCCCAAAAGTCATAGACGTCAAGCTTGGTTTTCCAAACCCAAATTAAACCCATGTACGATTCAAGTCACTGAAATCTTAATGTGCTTCTTAAATAATGAAATAATTCCTAATTTTTTACAATTTAAACCTTTGCTATTTAAACCGTGCAATGAAAACCAACAATTATGCAGTAGAAGCACCTAGAAACAAAATGCACATTCCATAATGGAAAATCACAGAAAATACCACAAATGGGCCTAAATGACACAATTTTTTATATCTGCTATAAAATTTTTACCTGAACGAATCTGAACGAACCCTTTGGCAGAAATCTTCATCGATACCTAAAGTTTAGTGGGAAATGAGTTTCTAAGACTCTTTTTTCCTCACTTTTTTTGTTTGCACTAGGAAAGAAGAATTTTACGGGTCTCGTGCTGTTTTACTGCTAAAAACACGCCTTGAAAAATGTGTGCCAAATAAAGACATAAATCGACGTAAATTCATAAAACTCATACGTTGTTTAATTGTGCAGACATTGAGGTTTAATCTTAAAAAAAAGTTTATCGAAATCGGATGAATACAATTGGAGAAATGAAAATTTGAAATATTTGGTTTAGGTCCATTTCAAAAGTGATAGACCGGAAATGTAAACAAAAACATGACCTAACAATTTTGGTCAACTTCAAACTGCAACTTCTCTGCACTCGTTGGTCCGATTTAAGTACGGATTTTTGTTCTGAATAGCTCAGAGTGTCCTCTTTAAGATGAGCGTAACAGTTTTTGCATTTGAGAGGCTTTGTGTTTTGACATTTATTCCATGCTCTGGATCACTGTGCGGGGCCTCTGTCTCAAATCAAATGTCACTTGAGATTCGCGATAACGCAAAGCAAAACTACTCACGCAAAGCACTTCAAGTGTTGTTATTCGCGGGTGATTTCACGTGGCATCTGGTTAGAGATAGGTACCCACACCCGTCACACCCTCAAATCTAATAAATGCAGAAGAGAGAGCCAGGACGACGTCACACCCTCAAATCTAATAAATGCAACCATTTCGGAAATGATTAAAATATCACCGATTTCCAATGCAGATTTGCAGGAAAGTACGCTAAGTTCCTTTCAAGTCATTTAATTCAAAGAAAATGTAATAGAACTTTACATCCATCTTTTTAAAGATTCAAGCCCTATTCCTTGGGGGGGGGGTTACTTGGTTACATATTTGATAGGGATGCTCGGGCTACTTTTTTGGGTCTAAAATTTGGGCAGAGCTTACTTTTTTTTGGGTCAATAATTTGTACAGTTATTTTTTGGGTACCTGAATTTCTGCATTACTTTTTTGGGTGCGGGTTTAAGTAAGAAAATTAACGAAAACATATCTTACAAACAAAATTTAAAATCAAGTAACATCATTAAAATCAAAATACTTGAATATCCAGATAGATTACGAGAAATCAATAAATCAGGACACTTTCCCCCAGATTTAAGATACCGACTTCATGACCTTTGGGTATATTGGATCAGAAAAAATATTTTTTGGGTCTATTTTATGCCAGAAATTATTTTTTTGGGTTGATGATTTGTACCTCAGCCTGAGCACCCCTATCCTAAATATACTTGAGTACACCCCCTAGGGCCCTATCAAGGTTTTATCATCCTTTCTGGTCGCGCCACGCCATTCAGCTCAGGTTATTCACGTTAGTGTAGCAATAGTATCTTGTTACCATAAAATAAGCAGTGCGTGCTTGCAAATGGGTTTTTATAAATCATATTTTTTATATGTCGATATTGTAGTATTACTTTAGTGTAATATGGTAGTACCAGGTGAGTCAAAACATGCTTCCACTTTTTGAAATGTCATACAGTGGACTTGAACGTGCCAAAAAAACTGCCACCTGAAAAGGCTGCGTATGAAAGAACCTCTCTCCTTCGCAGAGGCAAATTTTGGGTATTTCACGTACGCGGAAGAAACTTGGACAAGTACAATCATACAGAAAAAGCAAAGCTGCCAATTCACAAATTTAGCACCCATCATTTTTTTGCAATTTCAACTTTATTATCACCATTTTTCTCGTCGTTTTTGGTGAAACATTTCCTTCTAAAATTATGAGTTAGCTACAAGCCTTATTCTCGATATGCCAAAATACAACCAAACATGGCTTGTTCAATACCGCTACTTTTTGAGATTCAGCAATGATGGGAAAGGACGATTACATTTCAACCACTGCTGCATCGCTAGAAAGCAATGCCTGAGCTAAGAATTGCTTGATCACCGATGGATCAAATTGAGTGTTTCATTTATAGTTTTAGCTAAATCGACGAAAGCTATTATCCAACTCATTTGAGATAAAGATATAACGTAACGTAAATTTAGGGAGCGGTCATTTTTAGTCGTGGGCACCAGGGCGGAGGATAATTTCGCACAAAAAGAGAAAATTTCAAACCCCACCTTGAACATAGGAAAAGTTTTTCGTACCCCATCAGCTTTCCGCAAAATGGTTTAGTACCCCATCCAGAAGTCTTTGTGCATAAAACATAGATATATGGGCAGATACAAAGTTGTCCCAGGCGATTTTCATGCTGGTCAAGTGATTCATCATTTCCAGATGTCTCTCAACTTTTCTTTCAATCTTTGATCGATGACTTTATCCACATTTTTCTCAAGCAAAATAGTTTTGCACCCCATAAAAGTTGCTCTTAGAATTTTCTTACCCCAAACAATAATGGAAAAAAGGTTTCATACCCCGGCTAGAACTCCTCCGCCCCGGTACCCAGGATTAAAAATGACCAGTCCCGATTAAATTCTCAAACTGAAGTTAAACTCTCAGTTAGGCAACGGGGGGTTACAGAATTTTCTAAATCAGTGTTATAGTGGTAATGGAACGACTTTCCAAACAGTGGATACATTTTTTGGCGCACATGTTATATGGATAGAATAGGAGGAAATCATATGAGTTTGTTGAAAACTTGCCAAATGAAATTCTCTCTTGTGTATTCTAAAGTAGTTTTTGTACTGAAAAAGGATACAATAGATCATAACTGTAACGTGGAAGTTCAAGAAATAATGCAATAATAATGGACTATTTAGATAGGCCTCATTAAAAATATTCTTTGCCTGCAAGTAATGTTTGGGAAAGTGTGCCTGTAATTAAAACACTCTCAGTGCAGCACAGGTGCCAGTAAATGGTATTTTGTACCTGCGAGTAGCACTCATGTGCTCCTTGAGTAGCACCCATGTGCTATTGCAAAATAAAGGACAAGTCAAGGGTTCGTACAATTGATGAAAAGCTGCAAGATAATACTGCTATGAATGGTGTATCATACTTTTCCCGCCATTTTTCACCTTCTCCTTGCGAAGTTACTAATACACCACTTTAATGAACAGCCTCGTTTTAGAAGTTATTCAAAATTCTTTCATTTGAAATTTTAGACGCCAAATTCGGATTTAGCACCCAAACTTTAGTCTAACCCTAAGTATTTATGTTGCTAGCGGTCATAGTGCTAATTTTATGGCGATATAAAGTTTGAAAATCTATGAAGGATTTGACCGTAAAAATGACTCAGGGTGTAAAGTTTCACCCCGAACGACTTTTCACGGTCAAATCCCTTATAAATCATTGAACTTTACATTGTCATAAAATCAACATCACAATTGTCAGCAGTTTAAAAACATGTAACCAGACTAAAGTTTGGGTGCTAAATCCGAATCTGGGCTCGAAATTTTCATATTAACAATAGGAAGAGATTCTGACAAATTTCCAAAACAAGGCTGCTTAATTAAAGTGGTGTATTCGGTTAAGCGATCTGTGCGAAATGACGTCACATCGCGCAATTAAAAATAAGGCTGTCGATTGTTTTCTCACCTCTTAATCGTTGCTAATCTCTTTATCGCGTGTATTTGCAAGAAAATGGCGACAGAGCGGCGAGATGTGGCCTAAATTGTCAAAACATTTTTGGAAACGACAGCCATTGGAATACTTAAAATGCGACGCAAAGGTAAGAATTCGCGTCAGCAGATGACAAGTTTCCTTTGTGGCATAAATCATTCCAAGCTCGGACTTACCCTTTAATGATGCTTGCTTTTAGTTACTCTACGAAAGAGTCTGGCCGAAACGATACTTTATACATTTGTGGAAAGATGAAAAAAATTTTCGGATGTGCAAAGCGGTGATAGAAGCTTATTGAACCATGGGTAGTTGGACACAGTAGGTGTACTGAACTACCCCTAGACGTATGTAAGGGATTTTTATAGCGAGTGCACATAGACTTCGGCCATTTCGTCCATTGCTTCCCTGCATTCTTTGATTTGCTAATATCAATTGGTCAAAGGGATTCATAGCATTACTCTTAAAAAGTGGACCCACTTTAGGCCGTCGCAGATTGATTCTGTACTCACCAATCAAATTGCTAGGATTTAGCTTTCAACCAATAAGGAAGTGCTATCTAGACAGTTGGTGTTGCTGTATACAAAAAACGGTTAAATAGCCCCTAGTTCTCGTAGCTGTGATGGATCTATCTTGTTTTTACAGAGAAAGGTTACAGCTTGAAAGGTATACATTTTGCGATTAGTAACTCAGGAAAGCATCATTCTTGAAAACATTTGTGCAAGCTCCTCAGAGTAGACTTTGAAGTGATTTTGTTAAGTGAACGAGAACTCCCGCTAGTTTAGGCCATTTTGAAAAAGGTGCCTGGAGTCTCTATTGAGCGTAGTGACATCAGCAAATTAAAGAGCGCAGGGAAACGAGGGGCTCCAGGTCACAAGCCAATCAAACCATTTCATCAATATTACGTCACAATGATTTCTTGATTTGATTAGTCTCAAAATAAAGCAAGCTTCGGTGATGATGAGCAAACAAACTTTCACGGTAGCGATCATCGAAGGTGGAGGTTATAGACTGGGAACAACTCTCTTGGTGTGTGGAGCGATCAGTTCTCTTTTCAACAATATCTATTACAGAAGCGACTGCAAAGGTAAGCGTACTTATCTCCCCCTCCTTATGGCCTGATTACATGACTTTGCAGCCAGAATAGTCAAAGGAATAGGATTCGATGCCCAGTGGAGCTCTACCACTAGAGCGTCATGACATGGGATTGCGGACTGGATTAGTGCGTAGCTACTTCAGAGATTCCAACGCCTGGCGCGAAAACCACTTCTTCACTTTCAACCAAAGAACTGGCAAATATGGTTGCTCAATGCACGTGAAGTGAAAACTTTGGGAAGCGCTGCAAGGCAATCACATTATAATAACGTCACCGTTTCTTCCTTTGAACAGGATACCAGTTGCAAAGGATGGCCATATTGCTTTCTATTTCAACATCCTCCCTAAAATCCTCGACCATTGTTAGCAGGACCAGCCCTGATCATGTAATTAGGCCCTAAAATAGAAACTTTTGACTTTCGTGTTTACGAAATACTTTCGTATGACTTTCGCATCACATGAAACATGGAATTGCATATGATCTGATGCCACGGCTTTGAAATGCCAGCGATTTCAAACTTCATGACCAAAAGGAATGAGTTTACCATAAAAAATAAATCCTATAAATAAATATTGCAAAACCAATGCCCATAAATGCTATTACGAGTAATATTCCATTTCTTGTATGCATAATGAGAAATAATGATAAATACGAAATATACTTCATTTCTTCCAACAGCTTTCCGAGAGTGCAACCCAAAGATAACCTTCTACGAGACATCGCCTTCTAGAAAGGACCAAAGTGTATTGCGGTCCTGAAGTCTTCTTGTTGAACTAAATCAAAATCCTACGCGTCATTGACAATATCGACAATGTCTTCACTTCACACAGCAATCCTGAATGACAGAATACATCAAATACGAATGTTGCTCACAGTTGGTATCAAGGTTGATACCAAAGATGCACAAGGTCGTACGCCATTGATGGTAGCATGCTTCATGACTAATAAGAAACGGCGACAAATCGTATGCGACTTATTGCTCGTTCATGGGGCAAATGTAAATTTAATCGATAAGTTCAAACGAACAGTTCTCATGTATGCTTGCGCAACAAGAAATACATTCCTGCTTCGAGAACTAACGGAATACGTAGAGACAGATTTGAATAAAACAGATAAAGATGGCAATACGTGTCTTATGTATGCAGCAATTGAGGGAGATGTCGAAGTCATGAAATTGATACTTAGGCCATTTGAAATGTATGGCATTACTCTAGACGTGCGTAACCAACGAGGTTTTACAGCATATCTCTTGGCACTGAAAAATGGGAATGTTGAATGCGCGCAACTTCTGCAAAACAAAGGGGCATCAACTAATATATTCGATTCAGAGAACCATTGGGGCGGTAAAGAATGGCTTGCTTCTCATTATAAGAATAGACTTCACCGTGAAAGTTTACAATCGGGCCATCATGTGCGATCGAAGTCTGAAAACTTGCAGCGAAGAGAAGACAGTCACAGTCATGGCCTCTTGCAAAGACCAAGATCAATGCCCCCGTTACTTGATTATTCAAACAATCAAGAAACACATAACTCACAAGTACGTTGTCAGAGCAAATTCTCAAGAAGAAGCAAACCAAGCTCAGCGGCAAGTTCGCTAGGTACTAGATCTGTAGATCACAGGTCACGGGAATCCGAAACTCAGATGGCAGCCAAAACACTTAAATCACCTCGGCCAGGGACGGGTAGCTCTGTCAGCAAGACAGTGCCTAGACCAAGGATGGCTTGGAATAACGAGAAAGAGGTTGACACCTTCGCTGAAGACCAGGAAAAAGAAATTGGAGACTATGATGTCATCTTACGGCCTTTGACAGGATGTTCATTTCGATCAGAGGCTATAATAATAGATGGGAAGTCTGATTTTGGGGACAGCGTCTTGATTTCCACCCATGACAAACGTCGTAAAAACTATCAGCAGGAGCAACTGGTCAAATTGTTCGAACAATACAGCTTAAATCAAGTGCAATTACCACGGGCTAAACCAAAGCAACAAAAGATAGAGATTGACGTGAAACAACGACCCTTGAAAGGGCCTGAAATGCAAAAGAGAGAAGCAACGTTCCAGAGGAAGCGAAGAATGAGCATCAGTGCAAATGCTACAAAGTTGAGTGACAAGTTTAGAATGCGGGCCTTAGGGGCCTTATCTGCGTTTAAAAAGTCATCAGAGGGAATAAATTGAGGATTAGTTTGAGGGGCGGGATGGGCCTGAATTGGGGTGTAGCAATTTTAATTTGGGTTATTTATTGAATTAGTATTCAGATTTCATTCTTCAAAAAATAGTATGGTATAATTTATTGATAGACTGATTGATCCATTGATTTATTGATTCATTGATTAATTAAAGCGGTCGTCTTTTTGAGAAGTCTACAGTATCTGAAGTTCGGCGAGAACGAGGTTACATTGTTGCAGAAAATTGATTCTGAATTTCCTCATAAAGCTGCTCGGGCATGAAAACGGAAAGACACAAAACTGGTGTTTGGCTGCACGGGACCGCAAACTGGGAAACATTTCATGTAGGATGGAAAGGGTCTTCACTTGATAGAGGATTGCGCTAAAGATGGCGGCAAGGAATTTTTTACGGAGATGCACTACGTTCTTTAATCGAATTCCCATAGAATCTGTAAAGATTTGTAATTCAAACACAATGAATCTCGGTAAAAAATTCCTCACCACCATCTCTAGCGCAATTCTCTATTTGCGCATGTGCTAAATTGCTCGTGGAACACATGAGATTGTCGTCAAGGCCAGCAAATGAAGAAACAATGTTATAGGAACAAAAACTGCACCGTGGAAGCAAGGAATCTTTTAAAAAATTCAAAAATACTTCTTGCTTGCAAATTTGCATCGTGTTGTATTGAAGCGCAAACGCAGGAACAGTCGAGTCGAATAAATGTTTCTGCAACAGTGTTTCCATGTTTGTGCTGGTTGTAATACGGCAAAGGCATCTTGCTGCCATACAATACGCAGTGTGTACTTGCAAATAGGTATACGTAAAATATAACGTAGACACCAGCATAAAAGAACCTAGTTTTATAAGAATTCCGAGGTTGAAATTCCATGATTATAACTTTTTAGCAAGAACCCACAACAGGCTGAAATTTCCAAAGGCTTTTATACCTGGTGCGCCAAAATAGACTTCTCATTTTTGACAGGCCACGATAAAGTGTATACTTGGCCGGTTGTGAAGATTAATGTTTTTAGTAAATTTTGTAGCTTTGTACGTATGGAGCTATGAAGGAGTTTCTAATCTTAACCCTTTCACCCCCGGAAGGGCCATATAGCCCAACATTATTCATTGAGAACTGCGAATTTTTCAGGGGGTAAAGCTTTCAGAGTTTTGATTGATTTGAAAGGTTATGGACATTGCATTTATCTATTGCTTATTGAATCACTGATTCTGATACCCCCTGCAAAACGACGATCTAAATTAGATTTTCCTGTTAAGCTTAATTCTGGCCGGGCGTGAAAGGGTTAAAGGTTTTGATTTCGAAAGCATTAAAAGTGACCAAAAGTAAAACGTTGATCAAATGTTCTCAGGACTCAACATGAATGAACAAAGAGAGAGAGCGCTTTCGTGGTTATTTGGGGATTTAGAAGTTGATCAGTTACTCTCCAATGCACGAGCATTTATTATATGTTGGGAGAATGTAAATGTATTTCCTTTTCAAATTTCATTGAATTTATATTTTCATGCAAGTACTGCGTTCCTATATCAAGGTGGTTAAAAGACAAACAGCAGTGAAGCAACATTATGATGGATGTCAAGCAAGAGAGGTTTTGATGAACTTCTTCAACCCAAAATCACCACGAAAATATTTTATCTCTGTCCAGTCATGTTGAGTCTTCAGAAAATTTGATAAACGTTTTTTGGGTCATTTTCAGTGTTTTCGAAATTGAAAATTTTTACGGAACTCGATTATAGCTCCATAAAGACTAAACTAAGAAGACTAAAAATAAATATAGAAAAAATTTTAGCATCTAATTGAGGATCTTAGCTAGAGATTGACTTATAGATCTTAAAAAATCGGCCCAGTATACGATTTATCATGGCCTGTCAAAAGTGCATAGTTTATTTTAGCGCATCCTGTAAAACGATTTGAAAGATAGTAATTTACGTGAAAAAATAAAATACTCATATAAAAAGTTTATCAAAAAGAATGATATTTAAAAACCATTAAAGAGATGGAAGGAATGCACTGCCATGTACCAGGTAAGTCAAAAAAAAGTTGACTTGTTTGGCGGGCTATGGGATAAAAAGTATGTGACCGATATTCAAATTAAAATGTTAATCTATCAGGGAAAGGCGAAATTAGAAGAGAAAACTTTGTTTGGTAAAATCTTAAATATCTTTAAGACCCAACAATTAGAAATGTGTCTGTAAAATTATTTCATGGGAATCGAGTATTCCGCGTTCCATTCTGGTCCATTATTTTAGTGTCATTTAAGTTTAAATTCAATTCCACTGTCAGTGTCAGAAATAGTACTTTAATTTCATTAGCAAGTAAATCATAGACCGGAATGGAATGTGGAATTCTCATTCCCATACATATGCCCTTCACCAGAATTTTCCTAACTTCTGTGTCTAAATTATGACTGATTTTACCAACTAAAATTTCCTCATCTAAGCTAGCCTTTGACTGACAGATTAACGTTTTAGACTTGAATATCGGCCATATACCGGGTGTCTAAAAAAAAGTACCCCCTTTTGACGGGAAATAGGAACGAAACGATAAGATATCATTACTCTCCGAGTAGACAGCTAAATTTATCAGTCTTCAACTTAGATCCACATACCTTGCATTTAGAAATTGGCCACCAAACACTGGAGATACAAGCTTGCAAAGTCAAAATTTATGGTGCACCCGAAACCAGAGGTTTTGTAAAAGGGCCTAGCCATCATTTGCTATCACAGGCATGTTGCACAGGAATATCGACTTTGACCTTTAGCTTTCTCCATTGAAAAGAATTATACCTTTAAATGCTTCAATTGTTCTACAAATAGTTATTCCTTTGAGGAATCAATCTGTGCATCGCATTCCACTCCAAGTGTGAAAGAAGAAGAAAAGAAACCCATGCATGCTCATTTGGGAGATGTTGCACGACTTCATCATTCTTACCACATTTTTGTTATATTTGTTTAATCAGGGCGATTTTCACGAGTCTTTTCTATTCTTTTCAAAAGCGAAAAACTGAAAGTTAAAGTTTACAGGTGCTTTGGAAAAGATCCATAATACAAATCATGGCTAGGCCCTTTTACGAAACCTCTGGTTTTGGGTGCACTGTAAATTTTGTCTTTGCAAGCTTGTATCTCTGGTGTTTGGTGGACGATTCTTAAATGCAAGGTATGTGAATCTAAGTTGAAGATTGATAAATTTAGCTAACTACTCGGAGAGTAATGATATCTTATCGCTTCGTTCCTATTTCCAGTCAAAAGGGGGTATTTTTTTGAGACACCCGGTACTTTTTATTCCATAGCCGGCCTAACGCTTAAACTTTCTTTTTAATCGCCCGTTATAAAAACATTTGCAGTGTATCAGCTGTAAGCAGCTTTTTAAGAACCTTGCAGGCTGGAGTTGATAGTGGCGTTAGTTAACTAAGAACCTTTTTCAGGCTGCATGCATCAAGAAAACGTAGGCTCTTTTATTCTACCGGGTGAGTCAAAAAAAAGTTCAACCGTTTGGCGCGCTATGGAGTAAAAAGTACGTGACCGATATTCAAAGCTAAAATGTTAATCTATCACTCAAAGGCTAACTTAGATGAGAAAATTTTGTTTGGAAAAATTATTCATCATTTGGACCCAAAAATTGGGAGAAGGCTTGTAAGGAGCATGTTTGGGAACCAGCATTCCTCATTCCATTCTGTTCTATAATTTACTTGCTATTGACATTAAAATTCCATTTCTGAAACTTACAATGTGAACTTCAATGGCACATAAATCATGGACCAGAATGGAACGTGGAATATTCGATTCCCATATAAACCCCTTACAAGCATTTTTCCTAATTTCTGAGTCTAAATGATGAGTGATTCTATCAAACAAAATTTTCTTATTTACGTTGGCCTTTGACTGATAGATTAACAATTCAGTTTTGAATATCGGTCGCATACTTTTTATGGAACAGCCCACCAAACGCTGAAACTTTTTTTTGACTCACCCGGTAGAAAACCTAGAAAATCTAGGTTCTAGGGTTTCTACTATATTTCGTAAAGCTTTCAACATGACAGAATCAAACGTAAAAGTTTGTTGATAACTTACCAAACAAATTCTCTCTTGTTTTTCTTACGAATCTAAAAGAAATAGAAGGTAGATAATGAAAACTCAACACGTAAAAATAAAAAAATGATAGACAAAAACGTACAGGGGTGTTATCCTGTAGGAAAATCATTGCCAGCTAATGTTTGCACTATAATCACAAATTGTTTGTAACTGCAAGAAGATCCACCTATTTCTTACGTTCTTTGGTAATTTTCAAAAAATAGTAGCCTCTTGGTAAAATCGAAAGCTTCAAACTATCAGTCTTTCAGAACAGCATGTGAATGGCCTTAAACTCAAGATGAAATATTTCACATTTTTTCTAGATTCAATTGAAATATTTTTTGGCAATTAGCATGAAAAATGAAATGATAAACGGAAACCGAAATAGAAACGGAAATTAATATTTTATCTGTTGCTCATTGAAACGAGTTAGACTGGCAAGTTGCGGACCTCTTATTTCAAGATGCCTTTGAATGTGCCTTCAAGGCCATTTTCTGGATTTTCTACAACAACAACTTTGTGAATCTTTCGGATCTACCGAGGTATTAATATATTGATGAATTGAAAGGATTGATGATAGAATTTAGGATATCTTACATTTTGCCACCATTTTTTGTCTTCTCTTTGTGAAGTTTGGTGTTGAAATAAGCGACTTGTACGTAATGACGTGATCACGCACAAAGATTAGTGCCCTTGGATGTAAGGGAGGGGGGATCACTGGAGGGTATGCACTTCCGCATTTCAGCAATTTTTCTGCCCTATTTCCGCAAATGCGAACACAGAAATTTACTATTTCCGCTGATAGTTGGGCCTGTGAGTAAAGTCTTCCTGCTTCATATCAAAACACAACACGATCAATGAAATCCATTTCCTCTCTAATTTGCATGTGCCGATTACATGCAACCAGTTTTGCTGTCATCATGGGTGTTCTTTTTGCGCGAAAATTTTGTATTAGTGATTGTTGTTGTGACAGCTGTCTTCATATCTTTGTGATATGCATTGTTTTCGTTTGCTTTAGTGCCTTTCAGTCAATATTACAGCAAATAACACTAATTGTGCAGACATATGCGCATTCTACAAAAATGCAGCCAACATCAGCAATCCGCAGAAATGATGATCGATTTTTGCATTTCTGCACCCAGAATAGCCCAATATCTGCTATCCACACCGCCCCCTTTATCCCAGCCAGTGGGAAGTCAGATGAACATTTTGTATATGCATATGATGATTAGAATGATCTCAAAAATCAGCTAGAGCTTTCAAAATGAGTATATCATAGCACCAGTTTTCTTTGACTGATGCACGATTTCAAAGCGATTTCAAAGCGATTAGCAATCACAGATGCAGTGATTTCAACAATCGATTCGCCAAAGCCATGGATGCAAAAGGCAGAGCGCAAAGATTGCCATGAGACAAAGCTAAGACATTCAGTGGTGGTACACGCGTGAGCCGCATGCATCTGTGAGTGTAAAATGCTTATCAGTAGCGAGCGGCTTTAACCAGTTGTGTATGTGCTCTTTGAAGTTATTTCTAGTTGTTAGTGAGCTACCTTATTGCTGTTTCGTGATTTTAAAGTTTTCAGTAGTGAGCAACCTAAAGTGTGGATCCACCTTAAGTACTTGAGAGGTGGCTCACCACTGAAAATTTTAAAATAGCAGTGATAAGGTAGCTCACTACCAAGAAAAAATGACTTCAAAACACACAAAAAAATTTGTTAAGGTGGCTTGCTATTGATAAACATTTGGCACCAACTAATAGATATACACTTGGTGTCATGTCACTCATGGTGAGAAGGAGCTTTAAAAGATGATATAAATTTAAGTTTATATTGAAGGAAGAGGGATACATATCAAGATTTTCCGTCGAAGCTTCATTTATTTGATTCAGAAGCCCAGCAGTAAATATTTGTTTTACAAAAAAGAACATATGAAAGATAGCTTGTTAGCTTGTTAGGCCTTCATGCAAGTAAAAGCATACAATTTTTCAAAAGATTGGACAAATCAGTTAATCGAATCTTCCTTTTAATCTTATGGCTTGAAAGGGACTTCAGGTAGCTTGCTATTGTTCTAGTCATATAAAAATTCGTCCCAGTTTTTCCTCGCAATTACAAAAATTTTTCATTCTTACAGAGCTGCCGGCTGAGTCAAAAAAGGTTCACAAGTGTGGAAATAAAGAGTATTCAGCCGATATTCAAAACTGAAATGTTTTTTGTTTTGCTTTGTTTTGTTTTGTCATCTTATTTTACATCGATTAAATTAAACGCTAGCTTACTATATACAAATGTACAAGGTAAACTAATCTAAATCGATGAATATATTTACATAAATGAATATTTTTACAATCTTTTAACAAACTAACTAAATAAAATAAAACTAATTTGGAGACACGTATTTACAAGCACTACATTTACAGTTTTGGCCATCCCACTTTTTTACCATGTTTTTAAAGCTATTTAGATTTTCTGCCGTTTTTATTTCATTTGGCAGTCCATTCCAGATTTGAGGCCCCAAAGATCGAAGGCTATTTGAACCAAAGGTGACTTGATTTGGTCTATAATGTTGTAAGTCATTGGACTTTCGTAGTGAGTATCTAGAAGATTTTATTTTGAAAATATCTTGCATAAAGGAAGGGTTTAAGTTTTTCAGGGTCTTAAAAACTTCTATGCAGAGGACTCTTAGACGGGAAACATGCACAGTACACCTTTCTGACTTCGAAAGTAAGTCACCGTATGAGCTAAAATGATCATTGTGTAAAAATCTAAGGGCACGTTCTTGGATTTTGTCAATTTTTTGCAAAGATTTAGCTGAAGAGAACAACCATACTAAGGGGCAATAATCAAAATTAGAATAGACAAAACAAAATGTTTCTCTATCAGTCAAAGGCTGACTTAGATGTCAAAATTTTGTTTGGTAAAATCACTCATCTTTAAGGCCCAGAAATTAGCAGAATGCTTCCAAGCTGTCTCGTGTAAGATAAGGCTTGAATCCTTACTGGTTCTCAGAACACGCGGAAATCATCCAACCTCACGAAAATCAGCCTATGACATCGCCGCTTCTAACCCCCTGAGACAAAATCGGTCGTTTGTGATCAAGTTTCTAGTACCCTCACATAAACTGAAATGGATGCTAAAATATTGCAGTTATTTGAAATGTTTTCTGATAAATCGCTTGCAGAGATATCTGTCCACAGTTGTTTACATGTTTAGGCAAATATCTTATTTGGGACCGGAGCTACGAGCGTTTTCCGGCCAAGAAACTTAGCCCTTTCTTCGAAAATTCATATAAATTGTTAGAATAGAGACATATCGTTGAAAATTTCACAGTGAAAATTCCATGTTCCGTTTTGGTCCATGATTTCCTTGCCATTGAAATTTAAATTCTATTTATGAAACTGACACTTGTGTTAAATTTCTCTGTGTGAAGAGAAACCAGTGGAGTCTGCACGCAGGGCACCGACGCAGCGATGCTTCTCTTTTCAAACTCTTACTTAAAAGTGTGGGGTTGGTATAATAAATTGTACACAACAAATTTACTGACTGCTGATTACAAATTCGTCAAACATTCTGAGGATCTAAGGCCAAATCTGGTCGCTGTGTCACAATTTTCTTGCATAAGAACGTGATAAAGAGGCTAGCAACGATTACGGGACAAGAGAGTAATAGGATAGCCTCGTTTTCGTTGAAAGCGACATACGTCTTCAATATCATTGACATACGTAACTTCACAAGGGAAAGGCAGACAACAAATGGCAAAAATATGATAAACCATTTATAGCAGTATCATCTTGTATTTTATCGTCAATCATAGCAATCCCAAACTTTTCCCTTAAAATGTTGAGCGAAAAGCAATTATTTCTTATGAAGAATCTTTGCTAAACGATTTGCTGTATTGAAGTGACACAAAAGCATTCAAATGAGACCAACTGGTTTTCTATCTGAAGAAAGGCAAATTAGGCCATAATAACCAAACAGGTTAGTAAATTTACAAGCTAAGTGTCCTTATTCCCTGAACTTGAGCAGTTACAACTACCTCACTGAAGCAACAACAACAACAACATCAATTCAATTCATTGAAATAAAGTGAGAAGAATTTTAAGGTAAGTCTCATGGATTTTCATCGATAATACGTCACAATGGTTTCTTGATATAGTGATGTGGTTGCACAATGAAGTGAGCTTCGGAGATGATTGGCAAAACAAGCGATTATGATGACAATGATCGAAAAGGGAAGTCTATAAACAGGGGATAACATCAGCTGGTAAGTGTCTAAATCTAACTGAATGTGTCAGCTATTAAATCATGTAACTAGTGAGTCAATAAGAAGGCCCGGCGTTTGAAAAAAAGCTTCTCTCTGAATATCAAAGCAATGATACTGACAACTTGTTTTATTCCTACCGATATGTTTAATAGGTTCAGTAATTTACCGGGTTTTAATCGGCTACTTCCCCCGTTGAAATGGGAGATTTTCTATAGGAGGTCCCTTTCGAAAACCTGAAAAAAAGAGTGAAAACAAAGACCAAAATTTCCCTTAGTTTTCCTTCCCCAAGCAACTACGACACTTACACGCATTCATCTCTTTCGTCGTCGTGGGAGAATAGAATCCTCGTGTTAAGTTAATCATGCTAGGAGGAAGACTCTTTCAAGCCCCCATGGACAGAGCAGAAACTGTGTAAAATGACGTCATCGACCAATCTGAGATAAGGAAGTGTTTGTATACAGTAGATAAGCTTATTGAAATGATAAATCAGGAGTTTAAGGCCTAAGGAACAAAATATCAAGTGTTGCCAAGTTTTGGGATCTATTGCAGGGAGCTTGGGGGATCAAAGTTACGAATTTTTGCGCATGCGTGCGCAGTTTCTGCTCTGTCGCCCCTATGGCGATAGCACGTCATAAAGCGTGCTCCAGCCATTGCTCTAAGGTAAACATATTAGGGAAACTTGCTTGTGATTTTAGCGCGTTCTTAAGGTTTCTCGAAGGAACATTTTTAAGGAAATCTGTTGCAAAAGTCAAATAAGAGACTGGTTGTAGCAAAGGAAAATTCTAAAAATAATTGAGCATATTAGCTATGCAATAAGATATTGTAAAATTTCGTCGCTCATATATTCAGGAAGCAGAATCCTTCCAAATGCCAGGCGTTTTTTCACTCAGCCGGTAGGTACTACGATTTTTCAAACGTCTGAAATATTTCTGGCGTACCCAGTATTGATGACTTTGGATGGTTTGAGCAGAATTGCCTACTTTCACTGAATGCTTAATTTCTCTATTTTGCAATGCTGTAAACAGTTGCAAGTGTACTTGCTAGCAAATAACGTTTAAATCAGGCTAAGGAAACGCCTGCTGGCGCTGTCTGCGATGTGATATGCGACCTCGTTTCCATTGACGTAGCAACGGAGCAATTATAATTAGGTTTGCCTAGCAACGAAATCTTTGCTGTGGAGAACGAGCAAGAAGAAGACACAGATGGATTTGAAATATATTCATTTAAGGTTTCAGAGGATTTCAACTTTCCTCACTATTTCATAAACCGTTCGACTCCCATTCGATTGATCGGAATAACTCGAAATTGCGAAAGTTTCGAATCGGTTGCCGTCTCCGAAAGTCGTTGAAGCGCGAGAATGGGCCTAAAGCAGAACCGGTGCAAGTACCCCGAAAGAAAACTAAAATATCTCGCGAGTCTCATACTATCTCAGAAAAATTTTTCGTTTGATTTATTGCCAATAGTCATCCACAAGCATCTTCGATTGCTCAAAGTTGGGCGGGGTTGGGCAGAGTGAAATTTTTACGAGTGCGTGCTTGGAGCGTGACAAAGAGGTTGAATTGGCCTAAGCTACGCTGAAGAAACTTAGCCGCTGCAGCTAATTCATGATTTCTAACGGCTAAACGAGTCTCGCTATCCAAAGATAAAACATTTAAAAGTCACATGAATGTCTAAATTAGCCTAAAATGCTTACCACTGTTGTAGAAATCCAATCCAAAAACGCGATGCACTTATCCGTCCAAACTTCAGTTTCCATCTTGGTTTCACTGCGAAGTGCGCGATCCGCTGCGAAGGAGGCGCATATCACATCGCAGAATGCAACTCAATGCGCGATTCCTCTCCCGTGTTTAGCTCCCGGGTTTAAATCACTCTTTCGGGCTGACTATCATACCCAGGGGTACTTCCATACTTGACTTGACGGGATGTGCCGATCAACAAGGTGTCTTTTACAGTAAAAATTATGCGACAGGGTGTCCTTTTCTGATAAAAATTATGCGACAGGGTATTACAATTGATAAGAAAATTATGCGGCGGGGTATCATGTGGAAGATGCCTTTAGAGTTCTCTTGAAACAATGGATTTAGGCAAAATTTTTACGCGACAGGGTATACTTTTGGGCCATTTTTATGCGACAGGGCACAGGGTGTGGAGAGATTTGCCACACACCCCCGTCACTTCCCTAGTCAAGTACCCCCCCCCCCCCTCCGGGCTACTATACCCCCAATATCTTTTATATTTGTATAAACGATGATTAACGGTTAATTCATTTCATTTTTTCGTGCAGCTTCAGAGGGCAGAGGAACAAACACAGAAATCGCTTCTGCGAGGCATTGACTCCCAGAAAGAACCGGACCACAGTATCATCTAGTTCCAAAACCAGAACTGTGCATCAACGAACTAAATCGAACGCCTACACGGCATACACCATAACAACATGTCTACATTACACACAGCAATCAGAAATGACAGACTACATCAAGTACGGATGTTGCTTGGGGTCGGTGTAAGAGTTGATGTTAAAGATGAACAGGGTCGCACGCCACTGATGGTAGCATGCTTTATGGCCAATAAGAAACGGAGACAAATCGTATGCGACTTACTGCTCGTTCATGGGGCAAATGTAAATTTAATGGACAAGTTCGAACGAACAGTTCTCATGTATGCTTGTGCAACAAGAAATGTATTCCTTCTTCGAGAGCTGACGGAATACATAGAATTGGATTTGAACAAGAGAGACAAAGATGGCAATACTTGTCTTATGTATGCAGCAATTGAGGGAGATGTCGAAGTCATGAAATTGATACTTCAGCCGTTTGAGATGTATGGAATTACTCTAGACATGCGTAACAAACAAGGTTTCACAGCATATCTTTTGGCATTGAAGAATGGGAATGTCGAATGCGCGCAACTTCTGCAAGACAAAGGAGCATCAACTAACATATTTGATTCAGAGAACTATTGGGGAGGCAAAGAATGGCTTGCAATACATTATAAAAATAGACTCAACCGTGAAAGTTTGAAATCTGCCCATCACGCGCGACCGAAGTCCGAAAACATGCGACAAAAAGAGGAAAGTCAAAATAATGGTACCTTACAAAGACCAAGATCAATGCCCCCATTATTCCATTATCCAGATCGTCACAAAACACAGAAGTCACATGAAAATTATCAAAACGAACAGCGGGCACGAAAAAGTAAGCCGAGATCAATGACAAGTTCACTAGGTACTAAATCAGTAGATGATAGGTCACAGGAATCACAAGGTAAGAAGGCAGCCAAAGGGCTCAAATTACCGAGGCCAGTGACGGGCAGCTCAGTCAGCAATACAGTACCTGTAGCAAAGAAGGCTTGGAATGACAAAAGCGAGGTCGGCACCACCCCTAAAAATCAGAAAGAGGAGGCTAAAGACGGTGATGTCATCACACGGGCGCAAACAGGGTCCTCATTTCGATCAGATGCTATGACAACAGCGGGAAAGTCGGATTATGAACGCTGCGTTTCGACTTTAATCGGTGAGAAACATCTCAGAAAAAAACAGCAAGAGCAACTGATCAAATTATTTGAACAATACAGCACAAATCACCTGTCGTTACCGTCGGCGAAACCAAAGCAATCAGGACAAGAGAGCGAGTCACAGACGAAACTCGGCCCCAAGAAAGATGATGACTTAAAACAGCAACTGTTGAAAGCGTTTGAACAAAGAGCAGAAGCAGCATTGAGCCTCACCCAGAGAAAACGTAAAATGAGCAAACCTCGTCTAAAGATGAGTGATATAAAGGCTAAACTGAGGGCCATAGCCATGTTGGCTTCTATGAGGGCAGCTGCTACTGAATGAGGACCAGATTTAGGGGAGTTATGTAGCAAGCTTGTTGAGTCGTTTCCTGAATAGCTATGAATGATCATTTATGAGTAGCTAACGAGGCAAAAACGTATTGCAGTTTTCAAATTCCGTATTTTAAATATCGTAGCATACGGAAAAAATAGACAGATATCGTAAAAATTGTTTCCAACTCACCAGGTCGAATGTTCTCTGCTCTTTCTGGGGTATCTTTGTGCTAAAACGGATAAAATAAATCAACACGATAGCTTGAAATCCAACCAGAAACACAAACTCACAGGTAATCAAAAACATCCGTCTCCGCTGCGAGGCACTTTATTTTTTTTGTATCGGTATGTGCCACTGAACTGAGTATTGCTGTCAGCTATTTGGGGTATCGTTGTGCTAAAACGGATAAGAAAAATCATCACAATAGCTTGAAAATCCAACCAGAAACACAAACTCACAGGTAATCAAAAACAACCTTCTCCGCTGCAAGACATTTTATTTTTTGTGTCGGTATGTGCCACTGAACTGAGTATTGCTGTCAGTTATTTTGTTCCCGAACAGGATATCCACTTCCTTCCTTTTTATAAATTCAATATAAAAGTTTATGATTTACGAAGCTACCTACGACTACGAATGAGCTACCACACAAAACTACAAAACGATACCAAGGGAAATAAAAGATCATGACTACCCCAGGGCCATTCACATGAAGAACATTAACCCAAACTACCACTAAGTATACTGTTACTAAAAGCTACATATGAATGAAGGAATAGAAAAACAAGATTCTACGACAGGGAACTTCACGAACGTGAACTTGGTATGGTGGCTGAATTGCATTTGGCTTACTTGAATCGACCGGTAGTGTGAATATATTGTAGAGTCAACCATTTTCTCAAATGCTGCTCCCGAAATGGTACACAATTTTCACATAAGTGCTCCACTTACAGGAATTAAATGGGAAATTTGCAACTTTTCTTTTATTTTCTTCTGACTTGCTCCCAGATAGGGTAATTCAATTTGAAAAAATGCTCCCGCACAGGTTAAGGATCTCTCTACCCCAGCGGTACATCATTGTATGTAAATTGATGGGTGTTGTGTCCCACGGCATCAGTCATGATAGAAAATTATGTCTGAATAACAGAAAAAGATTTGTGGAAATCTTGCCTGATACTGGTTTAAAGAAATCTGCTCAAAAAGCAGATTTTATATGAAGCAAGATGCGTTCCGCTACATCATTTCAATCGACTTCTAAGTGTGAATAAAGTCAGAGAAAAAAATGTTCCATGCAGTTACGTTATCTTGTACAATTTGCCAATTTTGCAGACAAAAATTGGGCATCTCAAAAATGCTTCAAATTTCCATAATTACTTGCTTCCAAGGTTGTTTTCGTTTAACGCAATTAGATCGATAAAAACGAAGCATACTTACAATATTGTTTTCAGGCCAAATGCCATTAGATCTGCTGCAACTTCACAATTTTATTTTACTTGAAGAAAAACCTTATCATTACTAATTTGGCAAAACAAGGTTTGATTCGATATGAATACCGTAAACCTCTTGTTAGCCCATATCTCTAAGCTCTAGTAACTACCTCCTCTCCATCCCAAAGTCTTAAATAAATCCCCCCCCCCCTTCTAGTATCCAGTGCAAGAACAAAGTACACAATCTAAACGCTAAATTCATAAGGTTTTGGACTGAAACTGTGTTGAATTTGTGTATTCGATTTGCAACCTTGGATTGAAAAAGAACCAAAAGATATTAGTCTTAGCCCTGCTATTTGATTATAAATCAAGCCCTCTTCATTAAAAATCCCCTCCTTCGGCAAGCCCCCTTCTGGAGTCAACGAAATTGAATAAGTTCCCAGGGACTTAATAAAGCTTCTAGGGTAAAAAGATGAAAGAGTTCGAACGAATGCAATACTAAGCATGAAGTTCTTTGATAAACTTTTGAACTAATTTTAGTTCCTAGAAATTTGCAGGATCCTCACCAGTCTTCAATGAAAAACATTAAACTGCTCAAATGAGAGTGAAAAAAATTCAAATCAACCATTATGTCGATCGAAGCAATATTAGTTACAACTCTTTAAAAATCATAATTTGAAGGTAATGTCCAGCATCTAGTTCTGATTTAATTTCCATTCATTCACTGTCACCTACAAATTGACTCCAAAAATTTTCACTTAGTGACGTCCTATAAATATCAAGTAGGTAATAGTCTAAGATTCATCTAATTCTTTTAAAACCATATCAAAATACGACCTTTCCGAATTCATTTCTTGTTTGGCAACATAACAGCATTTCGCACTGTCTCCTGCAATAAAAGAGTTCAAGACTGAACGCTCAATCTTACGACTTTGACTAAACAAGCAAACGAAATGTAGACACCTCTCTCCGGAGTTTAAACAAGACATGTAAGATACACAATCCGAGACTGCAAAATTGGCAGTAACAAATTCAACTTTAAATCACTGCCAAATTCAGCGAATTTGACTGCAATAAAGACTGCGAAAGTTCAGCAAAAGAAATAAGAAAATGAGTAAGTATGTCACAAGTAATTTGCTTCTTGACAGCCCAGCCCATCATAGAAAATAGTTAGAATATTCTAAAAGCTTGCTTCTTTCTCGCAGTTCATAAAACGAAATAAATGAAGAAATAAACTTTGTACAGTTTGTAAAGGAAACAGAATGTGGCGGTAGCCCTATTCAAACTTGCATTGACTTACCTGGTTAAGTTGGAGAGTGCTTGTCCAGTCTTTTGCAGCAATCTTTGGAATAACATTTGTGATCAAACTCTTTGCTTTTATGCTATTTTCAGCCATCGTTTTCATAACTGTTGGTACATCAACCTGTAACCAGAAGAAGAGTGCCTTTTGAAACAAGTAGGAAGTTGATAATGATCTAACTTGCAGATTGGTAAACTTGATTTGATTGGATTCTTAATCTACTCTAAGACTGCATTCACATGCTGACACGGCTTTAAAATGACAAATAATGTGATGGTACCAACATCTCACAAGCCTACTGAGTAGACCCGTTTTTCAAGAGAAGAAAGGGTGAACGATCTACGAAACAAAGATTGAAAGCTTGCTACGGCAACTCGAGTAATAATCTCTGATTATTCTAATCCGCTATTCAGATAATGTGAAACACGTCTCAACAAAGGCTGCAAAAATTAAGTTCTACCGGGTGAGCCAGATAAAAGTTCCCACTTTTGAAAATTCATAACACCAAGACTACTTCACGGATTTCAATCATTCAAATTCTAGTTAGAAGTCGAAAAATCGAAGTATTTTTATGATTTTTCTCGATGTCCTACCAACACTAGAAGTATTGGTAAATTCAACTTTATAAAAACTTCATGGTTGCAAAATGACGGAAAAGGGACCTAAAACATTGATCAGATCGTGGGGACTCTATCCAATCGAGCAATAGGCCATGAGCGTTTCACCTCCCTCAAGAGTTGTAAGACATTGATTTTCAAACAAATACGAAAGGTTTTCAATCCCAACGCAATTAATGCCTAGAGGATATATCTCACCCATGAGAAGTTGCATTTCCTTCATTATTCTGTGCCAGAAGTCAGAAGGCATTGATCGATGTTTTAGGCCATTTTTCAGTCATTTTGAAACCATGAAATCTTTGTAAAGTTGAATTAACCTATATTTGTAGTGCTGGCAAGACAGCGAGAAAAATCACAAAAATTCTTTGATCTTTCGGCTTTTAACTAGAATTTGAATAATTCAAATCCGTGAATTAGTTTTGGTGTTATGAATTTTCAAAAGTGGGAACTTTTTTCTGGCTCACCCGGTAGAAATCTGGAACTCACTGTAGCAAGTTTTTGCTCATTGTTTCGTAGACCCTTTCTTCTTTTTAATAACGGATCTACACGTAGGGTAGAATCTTACCTACAGTTAACATGATGCCAATAGAAGTTTAAAGTGAGAAGCGCCCATTCCTTGATGGAGAGACTTCAACATAGATTTCGACAACGAATCTACAGAATCAACAATCTCACTTTAGACAACATTCTTTGAAAAACTGTAAACATTTTCTTTTTACACTTGATTGATAACGTATTCTGCTTTATATGGGTTATCTTTGCAAAGACTGAACTTACTATTCAACCAAAGGTTGACGCAAATCCTAGAAGTATCTTCAAAAATGACTGCCGGGTGAGTTGGAAAAAAGTTTTCGCATTTGGTGGGTCATGGAATAAAAAGTATGTCACCAATATTAAAAAAACAAACAAAAATTTTAATCCATCATTCAAAGGCTAACTTTGATGAGAGATTTTGTCTGGTAAAGTCACACATCTTCAAGACTCAACAAGTAGAAAAATGTTTGTAAGGGGCTTGTATGGGAATCGAGAATTCCACATTCCATTCTGGTCCATGATTTATGAGGCATTGAAGTTCACATTGTCAATTTCAGAATAGAATTTAAATCTCAATAGCAAGTAAATAATGGACCAGGGTGGAATGTTGAATCCTTGTTCCTGCTGCTTACCAGCATTTTCCTTTCTTCTGGGCCTAAATGATGAGTGATTTTACCAAACAAAATTTTCTCACACCGGTATATCCAATAACAATTTTTCGACATTTTCAAGAGTAATTCCAACAAAAAAGGTGTCAAACAGAATCCCGTCAGGGACCTTCAAAGCTTTTGGATTTTAATGAAGCATACCTCTGCATCTTCTTTCCAGGTATCATAGTCAGTTACCATAGCAATAGCAGCATAACACAGGCCAGCTTCCTTTGCAAGAAATACCTCTGGACATAACGTCATACCAATAACACTTGCACCAAGACTCTGGTAAAATTTGCTTTCAGGCTTGGTGGAAAACCGTGGTCCTTCAATTGTAATTGCTGTTCCCTTGTCATGACATCGTATTCCAAGCTCTTTTGAAGTTTCTTGGAGGATCTGAAGGAAAAAAGGCAAAAAAGCATGCTATCTGTTCAAACAAGCCGCAAAAAGATGCATTCAGTGTTCTGAAAAGCCAAAGCTAAAGCAGTCCAGAACGCCTTCATGAATTGCCTTACCAGTCTTGAAGACATTTGGTAAATGGTTCCGTTGGATGTTGGTAAGTGATTTGATAAGTTGCAATGTTGGCCTGACTCTGTTGCATTTTGCTCACTGCCATCTAGATTATCAGTTTCATTGCATCTTTGCTCTGGTTTTCTGTATCTAATCTTAATTGAATTTCCAACCAACATGTAAATTGGATTTTTAATGTGACTAATCTGTGTACACTTGTAAAGGACACATCTGGGGTTAGGTATGATTGATAATAAGACACGAGATTTACTGTTATGGTGCATCATACTTTTTCCCAAATCACATGTCAAAATAAGCAACCAGAAGATAGTGACATGGTAAAGAAAAGAACCTGTGCTTCTCTGACATCACACTCAACAAAAACGAGGCCACACTTATTTCATGCCTCTTAATTGCCACTAGCCAATCTTTACCATGTTTTGATGACAAAATGGGGACAAAATTGGCCTAAATTCACACAGTGTTCACATTAGTTTTCTAGCATTCATTATATCATCCCTGGACTTGTCCTTAAAAACATTTATTTCAACAATCATGGTTTGCCCATGCCATCACTACTGTTTGTTCTCACCATCATTCTTAAAGGTCATCAACGTGGAGAAAAGAAAGTGGTCAGCAGGGCGTCTGAAAGAAAACTAGCACATACAATATGCAAGATGGGAGCATTTTGCTAAACACAATACCTTTCTTGTCTCCTTGCAGAATGGCTCATGCAATGGAATATGACATATTCCCACAGGACTATCTGGTTTTCCATCATAAAATGTTGTCTCTCTTCTATATGTTCTATCAAATACATCATCAACAAATACCATGTCACCCATATGGATCTCTTCCTTCAAAGATCCCACTGCAGTTGTAGACAAAATGTGTGTGCACCCTTCATTTTTGAGAGCCATGATGTTTGCTCTGTAGTTGATGTAAGAAGGACTCACATCATGCTCTTTTGAGTGCCTAAATGAATAGCAAATACATAAACAAAAACAGATCTTGTAACAATTGCAATTTTTGTCTTTTATTGACATAAAATTTTAAAGCAATCAGGGATAACAAAACATGGAAATTCTCTGAAGCAACCAATCAAAACAAACGTCAGGCACTATGCAGAAAATAAGGATTATGTGTTTAAATTACAACCAAAATATATATACGGTAAAACCCCGCAAACAAGAACATAGCATTAAGTATTAAATTTATAAAGTATTAAATTTAGTATTAAACAATTTATTTTTTGCTCCCAAGCTGCAAAAGTTATATGGTTTGCATTGAAGCTTGCAATGTCAATCTCTCTGTCAAGATTCATCAGCCACTACAGTAGGCCACAGCAGGGCTGCAGGGGTGAAACAAAATTTGCTCTATAATCAACTGTGATCTCATAATCAGGAACATGAAAGGGAATGGTGACAAAGCCTTTCTTATTCTGTTTCTTGTTTTATGCAATGTGGGTTTGTCTAATTTCAGGTGTCATGGCCAAACAACTTTCATGGGTGACTGAAGCTGTCAGTTCCAAAAGAATATCAAAGTGGCAGCTGATGATACTTGAGAAGGAAGAGATGGGCACTGACATCTTGATGTCAACAAAACAAAACTAACTGCAAGAACAAGCAGTCTTGTGGCACCACAGACTAGTTTGTAATGCCAACAAAGTGAGAAAGGCCTTTATCAACTTTTGTTCCACATGCCTGGGGAGGGGGGATACATAACATGTTGCGGGTACGGGTATGTGCCACCCATATGGGTGGGTTTTTGGGCCAAAATTCTTTTAACAAGGGTCCTTTTCAGCAGATTTCCATAAACATGGGTGGGTTATTCAGAAATTGGAGAGAACTAGCCAAAAATGGGTCATTTTCCACCAAAATTCATCATAAAATTGGGTATGACAGCAAGTTTTGGTATAGAAGAGAGTACCTTTCTGAAAACTGAGTGGCAGACCCCTATTGATCCGCAAGTCATGTACCAGGGTCTGCATGTTGGTTCAGTCTGTTTTCATTACCCAAAAAACTGCAATCACTGACTCTTATTTCTGTTTAAAATTATGTATACAATCTTTGCAAAAGGAAAAATCACCTGGGTAAGAGGACACAATCTACTCCAGCCATCTTTCCACAAACAAGCACATCTGAAGGCTACAAAAGAAATAGAAAATTTGCATTAACATTTTGTGAATCTCTATATACCAGTTCGCAGAGCATGGCAGCAGGATATGCGCTGTGTTTATACCGTAATTCATCCGTTTATGCCAATTTTCATTTTTAATCTGTTCTCTTGCTTCTTTCAAACACAAAGAAGAACAAATTCTGAAAGCATGCCATTTTCACAATTTTCACTTTAGGATGTGGAACTAAGATTTCATCAACAATTGTTCTTCTCGTCTTACAGTCAATCTCTGTCTATTTTCATATGATAACAGCTGCAGCAGACATTCCTTATGCAATCATACTATTTGAAACCTCTGTAGTTTGTTAAAAGTGCATCATAGCAATGCTGGTTAAATGAAGATTACTACCTTCCCAAATGGAGTTGTAACATGCTTTTCAGTTCTGTCCTGAAAGAGCTTTGGGTCATTGAATCCTGTTCCACCAATTATTCCAATCTGTAAAAGTAACAGGATCAGTGTCGGTGGAAGTGAGGTTGCATTTTTTATTGTCAAGCATGGGATTCACAGTAGAGCTGAATTAATCAAGCTTGCAATCCATCCCTGTGGGGGTGGACCGTAGGGAGTTAACAAAAACCATAGAAACCACCAAAAATAGTTCAGAAAAACCGTAAAACCGCCTCAAGATTCAGCTAAAACCGTTTCACATTTTTCCTTGCTTTGCATGTACTTGCTCTGTTCTTTGTTGCAGACGAAAGCCTCATTATCATTTTTATGACTTTCAATGCCTGAAATTTGCTGGTAAAGGTGAAAATAAGTAGAATGTTCACAAAGTTATATCGTCCTGGACAATAATTCATAGCTTTCATTGTCAATTTTGTGATAATGTGACTCCTCAAGTCATATTTTGCAAAGAAATCTGGAAACCGTTGAGAAAGAGAGGTACCGTAAAACCGTAATTTTTACGGCCAAAAACCATCAAACCGTTCTAAAAACAGCTAGAAACCGCAAACCGTCCGCCCCTACGACCCTCATATCCCTTTTTTCACAACAACCCAGACAGGAGGGTGCCCGCACCCCGGCCACTGGCCGGGGCTGGCCGGGACTGTCAAATAAATGGAAAAGTTCTGATGGCTGGGGCCCAATTGTAGATGGCCGGGGCTGGCAAAATAAGCGGAAAAGTTCTGGAAATGCCCCGGCCAGTAGCCCCGGCCACTGGCCGGGGTGCGGGCACCCTCCTTTTTCTTGTTTGGTAAATTTTCCAACTTTGATCACATTGGGAGGGAGCAGTTGATCCAAATCCCTTATTCTTTCTTCCTTAAAGAATACCTAAGCTCTTTACCTCTCAGAGATATGCTGAATTAAGCAACTGTGGCAAATTAGATCATAAATACACTTGAAGATGGCCGGGGCTGGCCGGGGTTGGCAAAATAAATGGAAAAGTTCTGGAAATGCCCCGGCCAGCCCCGGCCATGCCCCGGCCACTGGCCGGGGCGCGGGCACCCTCCTACCCAGACTGGGGAAAGTCTGTATTTATTTAGCATGTGCAAATTGAGATGGCCCTGGTACGATTGCACAGAAATTTCATAACTAAGAACAACAGACTAAAACCACAGATATTTTGTATGTTGCAAACTGTGCAGCTCAGATTGAAAGCCAAATGAGCATGCACGTATTGCATGGGCAAGGTACAAACTTTTCAGTCTGGACAGCACATTTATGGTGGGGCTCTTGGTTGAAATCATCACACCGTCTGCCGGGGCTGCAAAGTCGGGATTCACAACTGCTGTGCCACAATGCCGTTGTAGAAATAAACAATGGTATCATGCAAAAATAGAGGCATGATCTGCAACATGTTAGTTTTTGGCATTTGAGGATCAAGTCAGCGTTTCCAAGTTGTCGTCTGCTGTTGTGTGTCGTAGGCCCCTGTAATGTACACGTTGAATGGAACTGAGAAACAGATTCGTGACACAAAAAATCACGAAAGAATAATGCATTATAATGCAAAAGAATAATAAATTGCATACCAACCTTCACTTTGGCCATCTTGATGCAGCTAAAAGAAACTTTCTCAGTTGATACTCAGCTGACCTTTTGTTGCTTATCTGGGTTTCCCCTCGTCCAAAATTCGAGAACTTTGACTTCGCACTTTTCGCGCTTCGACATGCTCCAGGTTGAATCGAGGCTGATAGCAATTGAGAAACGAGGCTACCCGCAGGTGAACCAAGTCCTTCCCAACTTTCCAAACACAGGGAATCCGCCTGAATATGTTTAAATCAGATTTCTTTCAAATGATTTCCACCCCTTCAACCAAGTTGCCTTGAGGATAACTTGGCCCCCTAAAAATCCCTACTTTACTGCCTTCCTATGAAAAATTTCAACAAACCTACAATTGTTCTGAAGACAATTACCCTCTGGGTACCAGACTCTCTAAAATTGTTTCCTCAAAAAATCATATTTTTTTCGAGAGTCTGGCACCGACGCTTGAGAACAATTTGCTCCCCACAATATTTCTCCGCTCGCTACTGCAAAATCCTGTGGCCTTGAAATAAAATGGTTACTTGCTTGCAAGATTCATGCTATTTGTCCTCAGTAACTGAATATACGAAAAAATCCCTGGGTTTGAGCAGGGTTAACTCTGGTTTAAGCATAGTGGTTCGAGAGGTTGCTTTCTTCAGTCTATAAACCTGATTCCCTGGTGGGTGCAATATTAATAAAAAAAGGGCAGCACGCTCATCCATGATTTCACTGAGCAAGGGGCATACTTGAAGCAGAATCGAGAAAAAGGGGCATTTTTCTTAAGAAAATATTCCAAAAACAGTTAATGCTACTGGACTCGAGACCCTAAACTATAGTCAATTTCACCTGGTTTAAGTTTGATATGATCCTTAGTTTTATAGGTCTATGCTGTTTTCCGTAAAGAGATATCAGTGAAGTGAATGGCCCTAAAGTGGAACAATCCCAAAGCTTTCTCTCATCAGAACTGGTAATTGTACGGTAACAATCACTCACGGGTTCAGTAATACACCTTTAAAAGAGGGTCATACATTCGTTAATTTCCCGTGATAAGGGGTTTTTTCGCCAACTGAAAAGTTTGAGAAAAGGGTATTCTAAAAGGGTAAATGGTATGGACGAGCGTGGTGTACCTTTTACTATTGCATTACACCCACCGGGCCTGATTCTTCTTGCTTTGTTTCTCAAGTGCATTTGGAAAGAAAAAGAATTGGAAAAGAAATTTCACCGAAATTCTTCGCAAGTTTTGTAAGAAACTGTTCATAATAAACTGTAAGCAGACTCAGCTCTTTACAAATCAAGGAATTTGCTGGCACCCCCTTCCCAGATTTCTTTATGACAAAATGCTTGGCTGGTAGCTTGGATAGATAAGACTAAGTGTACAGACGTTTTCACAGCTATGAGCAGGTCATCTTGTATTGAAGAAAGCATCAATTTCATAGCAAAAGTAGCAGTTTATGTAAACTGTAGAAAATTCGAAAATGTGACAAAAATTGCTCGTAAAAAATTGGTCAATTTAATTTACCGGGGGTATAAAGCCTGGTTGAAATGAATCAAGGAGTGGAACTCGAACCTACAATGATACCTCTTAATGGGACGCCAAGAGGTGGGACCAACAGGGGACAAACTTCCCTCTTGCTTCTCTCAAAAATGGCCTAAGTATGCTACTTCCCATCATTTCTCAATTTTGCAGTTTAGAACATGCATACTCTCCGGCGTCCCTTCCTTTGCCACAAAGCTCTGTTTTTACAATTTTAGAGGCTATAGAATTATGCAAAAAGTCGATGTTCGTGTTTTGACTTTTCTGCAATGATTATAACCATATGGCAATATCACATGCGTAGAAGAAGCCTTAGCCGCAACAGATGTACAAAAAGGCATACTTTTGCAATGATTAATTGCGAAACGATGCGTCTTAATGCTTCTTGACCATCTATTCCTCCAGAATTAATGCTGTTTCGCAGTTGTTATTCTTGGCTTCGTACTAAATGTTCAGCTGTACTTGAATTGAGTACTATTCAAAACTCTTTCAGTCCGTAGCAAATTGTTTTGAAAGTCATCTAACATGTTTTCTTTAGTCGCCTAAATTGTAAGAAATTAGACGCATTTTGATAAGAAACAATTGTAAGAACCTAAGCTCTAAGATTGCCAAAGAATTAAGAAACTCCTTTACTGGGAAAGCAAAATTTTAAGAAAAGAAAGCTAAAGCTAAAGCTTAAGCAAAAGAAGAGAAGAGAAAGCAAAAGCTTAAGAAAAATTTTAGCCAAGGGAGTCCTTAGCATAGGTTTTCTTTCACCTGTGTCAATACTAGCAATGTACTTAAAAACATTGGAAAGGCTTACAAAAACTTTCTTTCGAAATGTTGACAAGGACACAGGTAGTAAACATGAAGACTGTTATTGAACCTTTAAGAAATTCGTAAGGCCTCTGAGTATCTACTACAAAATCAGATAGTAATTTAAGAAACTTCCAGTATTTACTCAAATTCTTAGTTTCTTATCGAGAAATACATGTGCAACATGACTGAGCGGTATAGTCAATACCTTGCTTCTCTTTGAAGCATCTTTGCTATTTTTGGATGCGTAAGCTCTGGAATTATCAAACTTTGTTGAAAAATCAGGCAAATGCCCTTCTCCAGCAGTTTTCAATAAGCTGGTTTTACAGAATGCAAAGCTTTTTATTCCTTGTTTCTTTCGAAACAAATATCAAAACAGGGCAATTTTTGAAGACATTGCAATACAACTGCGAGTACCATCATACTTGTGACTCTCGGAACAAACGAGCACAGTGAAGAGTGTGCAGCAACGCAGGGCGAAAAGTGACAACACAGTACAGATAATGGCTCGTAGTGTTATAACGAGTTTTGGAGGAAACAGCATTGGAGCATCATCACTCACAAGAAAAGCAAAAGGCTTGTTTTACGAAGAGCACTTGAGCGAATTGCAGGCGTAGAACAACATAGATACTGCCTCAAATCGTGCCGAACTTTCACCGTTAAATGACTTTCAAGTTAAGTCTTAATAATTTTCAAGGTTTTGATATTCGAAATAAGGCCGGTGATACTGTCCATGCGTCGCAGCATGATCGAAGGCACAGATTGTGTTGGTTGATCAGAAATACATCGTGTTAACAAAGAATCAGTGGGGAGATTTTCGTTCTTTCCTCCTCCTCTCCGTCTTTCCCCGCAGAGACAGTAGAGGCTGCACGCAGGCTAAGAATCTGGAGACATCTCTGAAAGCGCATTCCAAAGTCGAGAAACTAGCAATCAATTAGGCGGGTAAAATGTGAATGACAATTGCGCTCTTCATGCATCGAAGGCACATAAAAGTACGTCAATCAAAAACGCACCGTTTTATCAAGCAGACGAGCGACAATTTAAGACGCTACTGAAAGTGGAAACATTTGAAAACGCATACCACCTGCGCTAGTTTGGGCATTAAAACAATCGAAAAAAGAGCCTTTGGAAGAGGATCCAGAAGACTGGAAAAATCATAGAAAAGCAGAAGAGCACAAGATACGTTGGACTGACTACACGCGGCTCAGTTCTCTGCATTATTGAGTTGAATTATTTTACCTTAAATTAACCTTAGATCAATGTGAATGGTCTTGGCTGTCAACGAATTGTATGAGCGAAGAGATTTGACAAAGATATAGACTAGATGGTGATTTCAATGAGAACAAGAATTGTCGTCGTAAGTCATGGAGAATAGGAATGAAGAAGATTAAAAAGGATGTACTGCGGGTGCAAATGTGCAGTGCAGTGTCAGCTAAAAGTGAAATGCGGATGCAAATGGTTTGATGCATTTTCACAAAGTCGAACAAACAAACTTACTAAAATGCTCGAAAACCGTTTTAGTGTGGACCATGCAGACATGGCCTGAAATGAGCAAACTGACCCTTGTAAGTACTAGAAGAATGCTTGTTGACACAAATGGATAGTTTAAAGTTTATCCTTCAGAGAGGTATTATCATGATAGAAGAGCAAGCCCCCGTTGCAATGAGACAGACGAATTGATCTTCGCTGTTTTATGATCAGATAGCAAATGCGCAAAACGCTATTAGCAGGGTCAATGACGTTAATAGTGGCAGGTCGGGAGGCAGGTGTGCTAAACGAGCCTGTTGTGAACACAAGGCAAGCAGTACATAGAAACGATAATTCAATGTAGATTTTTCTGTCAACATTTTTAAGTTTAAACATATTAAATGAAAGAAAAAACGTGGATACTTTATACAGGCCTAGTCAAAAGTTTGATTATTTACTGAGCAGTATATGACGAAGATCACTGGAATGCTTATGATCGGTGATTTAAAAATTCGTCACCTGAAGATATGAAAAAGAAGTGATAATAAGATCTGAATCACTGAAGCAACAATGTTGGGCTTGAAAACTCCTGTTTGGAAGAAGGAAGAAGATGCAATTCTGAAATGAACAAGTTTTGCTTGCGCATTTCTGTCCATAAGACGGATAAAGAAGCTATTTTCGAATCAAAAGGACTTATGGGTGTACAATAATCGAGGAGAAGAGGTTGAGAGATTGGCTGAAGGCAGTGAAACCTGCAAAACACGAAAACGCATTGTTGGAATATGTGAAACGAATCAAGAATTTAATATCAAAATATTGGTAAAAGCGGCAATTTATGAAAAAGTCTTCATCTAGACAAGTACCAAAGAGTGATTATAATATTTACATGAAATAATAACTTTTGGTATGCATATTTCTGTCCAGAAGAACGACGTTCGAAGTTTGACGACTGGAGAAATTCTAAAAAGCATCATATCAGTAAGTATGCATAGCGTGTGCATGAATTTTGAAATGAACATCAAGAAACTGATTCAAGAAGAAACAGATCGACAGCTAGACATCAATTGAGCCTATCAACGTGACAGCGAAAAGAGGCTAAGTTGCAGCAGAGTGGTATATGAAATGGATTGAACATCACAAACAAACAGACTACTTAACAAGGCAAACAAATAAAAGAAAGTAAACAAGTACAGCAAGCAGGTAAACAAACAGGTAAACAGAGCTAAACAAATCACGGACAAGTGAAAAGAGATTATAGCATGCACTAAATCAAAGAAAATTATCAAGTCTGTAAATTGTTTCATGATTAACGTCAGACTTTTAAGATTGCCATCGTCTGATAGTTTAGCCTTGCCTGGATCAGCAAAACTTTCAAAGACTTGCAAAGAATTGAGCCAAAGCTGAGTATGGTCAACAGTTTGAACTCTATCAATACCTGTACATGACGTGTTCTAAGGTGTGAAACACATGCAGAGCCTAATATCATGATATTGGTAAAAGCTAGACTGGAAAGAAGCGCGAAATAATTAATATGACCAGTTGCAATCTGTGTTCAACGAAGAGAAAGATTTCTGGGAAGGATATCATTATGACAGTAAATCAGAAGTTTTTGCAGGATGATGTTACAAGAAAAACGCAGTGAGATAAAGAGAAGAACAAAAACAAAGAATCTTGGTGAAAAGTAGAGAATGTTTGCCAGACAATTGTTTGCAAATATCTGTGATATCATATTTTGACTTTTATGAATCGTCCAACACGTTTGTAGATTCGCATAAAAGGATAAGTACAAGGAGCAAAAAAATGGAAGATTTTGCATGATTGGAACAACAATTTGCATGATAACTGCCATATGATTCGGTGAAATGTATAAACGTTCAATCGAAAGTGGTGCGAAGAAAAACGAAAGCAGGACACACGAACACGAGCATCAAAGAAAGGCAATACTCAGAGTCCAGAAAAAGTCATGGTTCCGAGGCTGTGAGCCAATGCAGGATTTTGGTTGTTAATGCCACACTCAAGGAAGAACTAGTAGTTTTAACGAGGAAACCAGGAAAATCTAGGGTTATTCTGGCAACAGCAATTGGCTTATTAGTTTTAGGTTATAAGCAACGCAGTGAATTGGAAAACTCTGGTTATTTTGACCGGATGAAATAAAGAAGGTTTACGTTACAACATTGGGATTTGGAGGACGGTTTCAACTTTTCTAGACCCTGGAAGTACAGCAACAAAACTTTGCGACGAATCATTGGTAATGTAAGAAAGAATCAAAGATGCTATAAATGTATCGTAAGCTGACTTAATATGACGTCCGTCAAGAAATGACAAACTTCAGTTAGGGCAAAAATTTACAGCTGTAGCAAGTTCATCACAACCAAAAATAGCCTCATATCAAGCACACCACCAAAGTAAAAAATCGAAACTGAGGCTAAATCAAACACGGCTCATGACACTTATCAATGAAATTAGATTGCAAATCAAGACAGTGATTAAAATTAATGAGCAACTAAAGAGATAGTGAATGTTGGTACACTCAAATGTAAATAATGGAATTTGAGGATTAGAAAAATTAGGCATTGAGGGACGAAACTGGTCGGAACAGTTTGATCTAACAAGACAAGCATATTAGATGATAGAGTGATTTTAAGAACAAAATTAGATCATATCAAAATAAGAAGATAAAAGCATTGCAGTTGTGAGCAAATAGCAGTATGTGGATAGAACAAATACGTCATGCTGAAAAGATGATAGGAGAGCATATCTTCAAGATCATACTGGTTTGAAGTGAAAAGATCCCACAAGGGGTTGCTTGGGATAAATATCAGGAGCAATGAGAATGAAGATCTAAAGAGCTGGAAAATCTACAAATGATAACAAGGTAAATTTAAACGGTATGATACCAGATAAAATAGGCTGACACGTGCTTGTACGTCGAAGGAAAGTGTAATATAAATAGCGTTACAATACGCAGCTATACCGTGCAATGTAACAAAATGTTATAAAATACTATATGATATCACAGAGCTTAAAATGATGCAGAAATATTAGAAAAACAATGATTTTGTGAAATACTACGACAAAATTTATTCAATGATGTGGCGGATGTTGGTGAATATTGTAATTTTGATTGGACAGAGTGATGAGATTTGATTATTGTCGATTGAATCTGTAGACATAAAAATATGTGATATACTACGACTAACAAACTTGCAAAATAAACTTGCGTGATGAGAATTATTTCATGAAATTTGATGAAATCTTGGACAGTGAAATGTAGCGGCTATAATTTGAAGTAATAGAGTTGCATTAAATATTACACAACGGAATACAATAAAAACGATAAATCAGGAGGTTATGGAGGAGAACAGAAGATAATACAACAAATCATAGTAATCATATTACAAAGCGTTGCAATAGAACACCATATAATACAACACATCGCAATACAACATAACACAACACAAAGAATCACAACACAACACAACATAACACAGCAAGTGAAGACAATGGAGTGCAAGACAATATTATACAATCAAAAAATAATTTCAATACAATTTAACAGAACATGACACAAGAACAACATAGTGACGAACAAAAACAATTTATGCAGCAATAAACATAATTCTAATACGGGATATAACAGAGATATCGATGATTTGAAATATCAAATGGTATGACATCAAATAACACAAGGTTATCAAGGACATGACGAATATTTGTATAATGTCAGTTGCAGCAAAAATATTACAATAGCATATATAAATTTGGCTAATAAACTTCGTTGCATAAATTACCCATCAAAGTGTGTCATTCCAGTGAAACGATTTTCGCTCAAGTTTTTGTGTAACTTGACGAAAATACATTAACAACATCACATTGAAATCAAGACGAGACAAGCAGGAGCGTAAAGGAAGATTAGACATGCAGGGCAACGAAAGAAAAGAAGAATTCCGAGACTCCAATTTAAATATGGCATTATACGTCTCTGCACTAGATGGCTATACAGTCTACAAGAAACCACCAAAAGCTATAGTTTAGTAAATTCGATGTATACAGTTGTATAACCCAAATAAAACCAACAAATTAAGTGCAGGGAATAAATTACACAGAAAACTGAAGTTTGATGTAATCTTCGAAACAAACGAAATCATAATAAAAGACAGAAAAATTCCAGCAGAAAGTAGAAATTTAGGGAAATATGTGGGCAGTGTTTTTATTACGAAGAGAAATTTTGGAAAAAGTTATTGTAAAATAATCTCGTTGATAGAAAACGAAGAGGTAAAGTAAAATAAGAGGACGAATGCAAAGTTAAGGATATCAGTATTCGAATTGATTTGGAAATCCATCTAGAGTCAGTCATACAGAATAACTGCATAAAGAAATCAAGATGGATGAAGATTTTTTATGAATTCATTGTAAAAATTTACAATTTACGAATTACCCACGATTATGAACGATTCTACCATACAATACTACAAAACGATACCAAGGGAGCAAAAGATCATGACTACTCCAGGGCCATTCACATGAAGGATGAGACAGAACGGATGAAGATAAATAAGAGGGAGAGAACACATTCTCATTCTGGAGTTTTAAAAAGAGATTAAAAATAAATCAATGTACAGATAACAGATGAATAGGTCAGAAATGCAGGAAAAGGTGAGAGTTTTACTTATACGTAGATACGTGGATGCATCGTGGACATAACAAGCGGCAACATCACTCCACAGTTTACGGAAAGAATATATTCAATCTGGAAGAAAAGTAAAAAGAGGGAAGCTTGACGCTCGATTAATATTCAAATAGATTTTTATATGTGATTTATGAGAAAACTAATAAAAACAGAACGGGGAAACAAACTTTAAAAGATGATTTTCAGCTGAAGGTTGGATCGGGAGAAAGAAGGTTGGGTCTCAGCCAACAGTAAATAAGAACCTCTATTCGAGCAAGAAAGAAGAGAAACATATCAATAAAGAATTGACTAAGAAATGAAATATCTGCAAATAAACTCCAGAATAGCAAGGCCAATGACTAACAGCTTGGGTGAAGCTAACAAAAGAAATACAAATAAATTTACATGTTATAGCGATGGACCAGAACTGATTTTGAACTGATATCTGAATGAAATTGAGTTAAACAAACTTCGCAAAGGGAACAGAACAAGATTGAATTTAGGGATCAAACATCAAGAATTGAATAAACATGGAAGTGTACTCTGAAACACGCAGAAGATTTCCTCGTAAAAGTGAGAATAAATCATAAATGAAGGGAGCAGAATTTATTTTCGCTAATTGATATTCGAACGAAGTTGAGTTGGAAAATCGTCGCAAAGAAATAAAACAAGATTGAATTTATGAATCTAATATCAAGAATTAACATACAGGATGGAAACATACTCAGAATCACGTAAAATGTTTCCCCATACACGCGTGTATTCACCCTTGATAGAAGCTTTGCTAAGAGGTGATGCCAAGCATATCAAAATGCTGCTAAAAATCGGAATGAACCCTAATCAGAGAGACGCAATACAACGAACACCACTGATAATAATAACACATTACAAAGACGAAAATAAAGCCAAGCTATTGGCTGAGGAAATAATAAATTGCGGAGGGAAGATTCAATTATCTGATGCAAAGGGAATGAACGCGGTGCATCATGTATGCCAAAAGGGAAAAATCAAACTAGCAGAATTGTTGCTTCAGTATAAGGATGATTATGATGTATTTGTAAAAGATGGCTCTGGCAAAACATGCCTAGATTACGCTGAGATGACTGAAAACAAAGCCTTGATGAGGATATTGAATAATATTGCCATTGAATTTGGGCTAGTCTTCCATAAAAAGAAAGGAAGCTTTGCGGAGGAAAGTCCCTCGTTACGGAACCATGAAAAACTGCATAACGAGGCTGCAGTGACAAAGAATGGAGATAATAAGGATCTAAGAGAGGATTTGAAAGGTGAGGAATTTTCTCCAAGAAAAAATGGTAGATCGGTTCATAACGACAAAAAGCATAAATCTGTAAGTGCAATCAGAAGAATTCATGGCCCGTGCAGAGAAGGTTTTTGTAGTAGGCAAAGAGGGAGTGATTCTTATATCGGAAGTCATCGAGCCAGCTCTCTAGGATTGAAAACAGATTCGCCGAATGAAGATGTAGTCAGCAGTCTACGCAAGGTGCTAAAGCAAGATGCTTCAAAGGATAAGGATATTGCATCGACAGAAAGCAGCAAAAAGAGAGGAAGTTCTAAAGAATTGCTGGTAAAAATATACAAGTTATACGAGAAGCAAACATCGGCAACGTATCGGGAAGCTGCAAAAAGACCAATCATTGAAGATTTATGCGAACGCGGTAATACCGAATCGCCAACTTTAAGTATTTCGCCATTACCAGACTCCACTACGCCTGGATATTCTTCGCGCCCAACATCAAGACGAAACAACCGATCAATGTCACTCGTGCCTGGAGCAATGACAAATCTCTTATCATTACGAAGTGCCAGCCCGAGCACGATGCATTCACCGAGAAGTGCTCGTCAGAGACGATTTTCTACGGCAATAACCTCAAATGATTTTAGCATTGCAGGTGGTGCACGAAACTCTCTCCAGGGTGAGGATCTACCGAAAAGACCAAACAGCCTCAGACAGAGGAGATTTTCTGCACTATCAGCAACGAATAGTGAATTAGGCCAAAACAATGATGCAGGGAAGAGCAATCCTTTGCAAATGAACGATCGAATGAGAAGGCCAAGAAGTCTGCAACCGAGGCGATTCTCCTCTCTAACGAAAGTAAGCACCAGACCTGAATTGAATGATACTTCGAGCAATATCTTGTCATTGTCAGCACCGAATTTAACCGCAATCAAGGAATACAACGAGGAGAGAAAAGCTTTCAAGATCGGGAACTATGGCTCAGAGGATAAAAGCAGCGAGAAAGATGTACAGGAAAGAGATTGTAAATCGACGTCAGGAGGCCTTCGGAGAACAATATCCACTTTGCCGACACTGCAAACATTTGCAGAGAAAGAAGAGAGTCAAGACAGCTCTTGAATAGATTTTTCTATTTGCCAGAAAAGAGGTCTGGATAGAGTGTCGAAATCCAGTAAATTATTTTACGGAAAGCAAAAACATGACACTCGTTCTCAGTAGAAACACTACAGGGTGAGCCAGAAAAAGTTCCCACTTTTGACAATTCATAGCACCAAGAGTGCTTCAAAGATCTGAATGATTCAAATTCGAGTTAAAAGCTGAAAGACTGAAGTATTTTTATGATTTTTCTCGGTGTCATACCGGCACTAGAAGTATCAGTAAATATAACTATGTAAAAATTTCATAGTTGCAAAATGACTGAAAAAGAGCCTGAAACATTGATAAAATTGTAAGTATTCTCGTTACACAGAACAGTACGCAATGGGCATTTCATCTCTCTCAAATGTTACAAGACATCAGTTTTCAAACAAATACCCAAGATTTTCAGTCCCATTGCAATAAATGTGCAGTGGTTACCTCTCACCCATGAGAAATGGCATTTTCTTCATTGTTCTTCGTGAGGAGTTCATTATAATTTGATCAATGTTTTAGGCCCTTTTTAGTCATTTTGCAACCATAAAATTTTTGTTGAATTTACCTACATTTCCATTGCTCTTAAGAAGGCGAGGAAAATCACAAAAATATTTCAATCTTTGGCTCTTAACTAGAATTTGAATCATTCAAATTCGTGAAAAACTCTTGATGCTATGAATTTCAGTGGGAACTTCTTTCTGCCTCACCCGGTACTTGCTGTAGATACCCCAAACAGTTTTCAGAGAGATTTAATGAAAAATCAACGATAAGTTTATGCAAAGCGAAAACGGAATGATTCAGTTTACACAAAGGAAGCCTTACGGCCTTGCTTCTCGTCGTTTTAGTACACACTTAACTGAGTTGTGTAACAATTGCAGTTCAAAAGTGCGAGAATGCAAGGGTCCATTTTCCGAGGTTGCAAATCAAAGTTTGCTGTTTCAACCGTTGTTATTCAGCTGAAAGAGGTCATCTGACAATGAATGAAAATAACGAGAAACAAAACAAAAAGAACAATACCACTTGCCTTTGTGTAAAATGAACAACTGCTAATTTACTATGCGCAAGAAAAGTCCTTAAAACAAACTCTCTGAGCAGTGATCTGGAGATCAGAAAGAACTACTTGCCACAGCTGGCAATGCTTCTTATGAGAACGGGGATCATGAGATTCTTTTCTTCAAACTTTACATTTATACACTGGATCAAAACCTGTTTTCTTGCAAGTAAAAAAGTTAGACTTGCCCAAAGTCTATTTCGTCAAAAAAAAAATAGGAAAAGCAAAATCGAAGTGTTTCGTATGTAACTTTGAGATAGACTTTTCATAAATGACAAAATAGGCTTGGGGCAAATCTAGTAAAAAGTCTATAGATGTAAAGATAGCGAAAGTATCAAATCTGCATAGAAGCTGATGTAAATCGTTATTACATCTTCCTTTGCAATTGACATGGAAGGAACTTATCGAACTTATTTTAAATATTCTTAGCATTGCATCATCTTCTATGTTCCAACCAGTTTTAAAGTTGTGACGTCATCAAACTTCCAAATTGCAAACCAGTAAAGCTACACATTTTAGCTTGCCGCGATACTATTCATAAACTATGGCTTTCTTGAGGATTGCACGTTCTTCCTCTGCCAATTTAGGGTGTGCAATGATCAAAGTTTTTAAAGTTTTCGAGGAATTTTTTCGATGAAAACAAAGACACTTGAAAGCAAATCAAACCAAAATCTTTGACAACATCTGTAGGGCTGGTCCAAATCATAATTTTCGTTGCATTCCTCCTTATTAATTTATCGTCAAGTTGTGTTTCCCGAATGGTGCTTCAAAAGGCTGCAATTCTTAAAATAACCAAAAAATAAAAAAAAACTTGCAAAAAGAGTAATTGCAAAGTACAACGAGTTCCTTTTAAGCCATTACAAGAAACAGAAGATGCATTATAAAGGGGCTGTACAAGAACAATCGGAAGGCACAGGCCAATCCGCACATGTGATTAAAGCTTCAGATTTAATGGCAGCCAGCTTTATTGAAGCTTCTTTGTCATGGCTATGAAATGTGATGGACCTTTTGATATTCATTCAATTTTTCTAATATCCGGCTTTAGCAAAATAGCACAAATCGTCCACCAAAGGTTCAACGATCGAGGTTGTCGCCGATACTTTAGACACGCGCAGAAAGAAACTGAAAAATTACTCTCACTAATCGGAGTGTTTGGATTTCCTCCTTAACTCACTGCGGATGGTGCTTCGCAGAGGATTGTTTTAACACAGGGGAGCAGACTCCTAGGTTCCCCTGTGTTAAAAAAGTCTGCTGCGGAGCACCATGCGCAGTCAGTTAAAAGGGCAGCCAAAGAGGCATATTGCACAAAAGACAATGTTTGCTTTGGATTATTATTTTCTATGATGCAAAGCGCTGAGCGACTTATAAAAGCCAGCTACGCGCGAAAGCATTAGTCTCGACAAATTCGACTTCGGAACCTCCATGTAATCCAAAGATGAAAGATGAACACCACCTCTTCGGACTCAACTGCAGAAAGGTCTATTCGAGCAAATTTCCCTTACGCTATTTAAATAAGGAACATTACATTTGCCTGGGAACAAGGTTAGAGCTTGAAAAGTCACATCTATCTTCTTGCAATGCAATGTTTAGGTCAGAAACTTTTCAAAGGAACTTTGATAAACTTTAAAGACTAAAGACTAATTTTTGCTTCAAGTACAATTGATCTTACTACTGTTTTACTAATATATTACTTACTAATATCTTACAACTAATCTTTTTTATTACTTGAAATTATCTTGCAACCTACCAACCTGCTATATCATTTAAGTTATTCAGTGTGCCTTTCCCCTCTCATAGCATCAAAGTACTATATACAGTGACATTAAATCCAAAAGTTTCGAGAACTGATTCCGAATTACTTTGGAAAGCGGCCTAAAAAATCTTTGGTTAAATTTCCTGCTCCCGGTACTGTTAATTGAAACAGTTTCAATCTTTCGTTAAAATTGGGTTATTCTTTGCAAATATAGCCCATTTCAAACAAAAGATTTGAGAAATATGCTATGATAAGGGAAACTGTTTTCGATTTTTGACAAAATTTCTGAAACTTTTTTTGTCCAAGGTTTCGTCGCAAGCTTTTCATTCCGAGACATTTGGATTAACGTATCTAATAAATATAAGTTAATATATCGCATTGATAAATATCCTACCACTAATTTCTACCTCTTTTTCCTCTGCTTTGTACCTGATGATTGATGACTGGGGGTTAGGCTTGCTTCCATTGCCTTCCTCTCAGAGGATCTTCGATAATTTGCAAGTTCCTGTGAAGACATAATGTAACGGGTGAGTCAAAAAAATTAACATGTAGTTTGTTTTAGTTTCCAATTTTTTTTAGTGGGCTTGGCAGGACTTCTAGCTGCTGAAAGCTAATTCAGACCCACTGTACATGCCGCACATCCAGGCATGGGACCCCTACTTTACGTCCCTTCCGAAGGACGACAAGGTGAGTTGTGAGATCAGACCTCCGAGGTCACCCATCCAGAGCTTGACCTCACTCGACCGAGCTTAACTTCAGTCACCTGATGAAGACTGTATAAGCCACTCAGCCACTCAACCAGAATCCCAAAAAATTTTTCGACGTTTGATTAAATATTGAAAAATAACGATAAAATGAACAGGTTCATGGGAAGATAACCCCATCCCTAGGATTCTGAAATAACTTTAGAGACCAGAATATTGCAAATCCGTTGAAAATTCACTGGGTTACACTCTTTCAAAGATACGTGACAACTGAAATCAGAAACTCCTAGGTAACTTGTGATGCAACGAAGCTCCAAGATCGAAGTAAAGGAACTTTATCCAATGTCATACCTCTCGCTAATATCAGAGCCAACCAAATAGGACTTTGAATGAAATTTAAATCTAATAGTCATTATCAAAATTTGCTAAAGAATGCATATATCCAGAACCGGTAGTTTTTGGAACAAACATAAATGACGAGAGACTGAATATTTTCCTCAAAGCATCCATACGCTTGAAAGTTTAGTTATCAAAAATCGTTTCAAATCAATTTGGTTTGCTTTGAAACAAATGAGAATAACAGAAACGATAGCTCGTGCGGCATTTACCACAATTGCCATTTAGAGCCCTCTGGTTTCAGCTTTCTCGCGGAATTGCACTCCAAATTTTCCAAAAGCTTGTAGCTCCATGAATATAGAGCAGATTTCCAAGCTTCTGGTGTCTAGAATGGATTAAAAATCTAAACAATCGAGCTGTCTTATAACGGAAACCCTTCATTATATCGTTACTTTCTATTATTTCATCAAATGTCAAACAATTTTATCGGGACACATAGCATATTTCCATAGCAGAGATGCCTGGCGAAAATTTCTCACATCTTGCTGTGTACTCGACAGCACCACAGCAAAGTTTACTTCCAATCAGAAATGGCGTTAGCAAAGCGTTTGCCCGCGATTTTTGTCATGGGGTCCAAGCCCTATTCCAGGAAGTTTGAAACAGAGCACAGGCTGGCGGCCTAAGTTGTTGGGTAACAAAACGAAGGCACTTGGCTCTAAGTGATGTCAAACTTTCAACATACCTGATCTTTTTGGCCTTTGATTGCATCAATTGAAGGCTCTGCGTATTGCCTATCTCTTGATGGGTCACCTGACACCTTCAAGTTTTCAGAACTCTGCAAATCAAAAGAAGAAAATGTACTAGATGCCTACGATATTTTCAATCCGAGGCAAGGCACAGAATCACTCCGTATCCGTAAGGTACTCAGCTTACACCCATCTCACTGAACTGAATTGCTGTTGTTGTTGTCGCTCCAATAAGAAATGTCAATTTAGGCGAGGAGCGAAACTACGACATGTAGTCAGTCCAGGCAAGGACTGCAAGCCCCATGGGCTGTAGATCATCGACATAGGAGGTATTCAAAATATGCACTACTGTTTGTTACACAACAACGGGGTACACTTGCCATATTAAAATTGAGGACACTACTTGGAATAACTTGTTTTTCTGAAAGGCCTACAAACAAAATGAATAATAAGTCGTACTAATTTAGCATAAGCTCGTGGACACTTGAGGTTACCAAATGAACCGAACTTCATACAAGAAGACCACGTTTACACTGTACAGATGCAGCTTTGGTCTGCAACAAAACTGTTACATTTCAGACGCTTATTAATTTTCAAAAAATTTCCCCACACCCCGGCCCTTATTAAGACCCCTACCCGTTTATCAATTTTGGCAAAACAGTGTCCAAGGCTCAATATGATTTTTATACGAAATTTTCTTCGAAAGATAAGTAGTCATTGCAGTGTACTCGTAAACTAATTGAAATGTTTTATTTTGGAAAAATAGTTGAGGAAAAAGTTCTATTTGCCAAAATATAAAGATGGTGCATGTTCTTGTTTATTAGCCCCCTCCCTTTATTAAGAACCCCCGTTTGATAATTTCTTTAAATATTCCCACTTCCCTCCCGTTTATTTAGACCCCCTTGTATTAGGCACCCGAGATTAATTAGCAAGAACAGCGTAAATGAAGAAGAATCTCTATAGATTTTCTGCATCTGATCACTTACCCCAATCTCGAAATATCTGACAATATGTTATTAAAGTCCGAAGGATCCACAGCTAGATAAATATATTTCTTGCCTTACCTCAGGAGGGAACATCTCACCAAACGCTTCTCTCCATAGATCATAAGGAGTCCTGGGAGAAAAATATATTTCTGTGACTATTCGGGAAAACTGCATGGATAACGGATAAAGTTTCTCAGTGCACAATAAAACAAGTTTGTAGTACCAGACGAATGAAAAAACAGTTCCTGTTTGAAAGGCCAGTGCTCCTTGGATATTAAGACAATGACAATGGCAAAAAAGCCTTTGTAGCGGACTTCTTCCAATACATTCAAAATTTACCCGACTGAAATTGGTCACTCTCTTCTGAAAAGATGTGGGATTTTCTCAAGAAGCTCTATCCAAGAAACCTTCAGAAATGTCATAAATCACGATCGAATCTTCCCAATAAATCTGCGGGTACAGCAATGACTTTTAAATACTCTAGCACGACGCTAAGAACATGACAAAATTATTTTGGGTAATTTCTTCCTGCCAAGAAGATAACATGTGCTAAAATGCATTCAAGTCCTTGATGAAAAGGCAGAAATATTGGGAAACTTTATCGCAATTCTGGGCGTGTTCTGATTGTTTTTGAAGGGGCTTCTCGAGGAAATCTCTCTCATAATTTCGAAACAGAGAGGACGATTTCAGCAAGGTAAATTTTGAAGCCTATTTGAAAATGTTCACAATTAAAAATCATCTATTTGCCGTTAATATTGTCTTGACATCCAGAGAGCAATTAGACTAACGGCAATGAGTCCCTTGTATCCCTGCTGTAAACCTTGCTTAACAGGGGCTCATGATGAAACAGTGAAAAAGCTGACCCTATTTTCTCCAATCATTAATGGAATTATGATGGAATCACGGCTTCGAATCTCAATCCCCCGGGAATGTTTTCTTCAGTTCTTCAGTTGAATCGAAAATCCTATCACACTTGCCGTAACCATAGTAATTCACAAATCTCGCAATTTGATTAGTACTTTTGGGCATGAACAGGGTCGGGTTTCTCAGAGTAATATTATGAGACTCTGTTGACCGAAGCGCCATCAGCAAGTCAAAGAGCACAGTGAAACAAGGGACTCCAGGTAATAAGTCTAGAGAGCGGTGACCTTTCAAACGTCGATCGCTTTTTTTTTTCTTTCTCTGTATGGAAATACAACTACTAACAGCTTTTTAGCAATGTTTGCAAAAGGAATTGCTACCAAAGAAGGAATCAGCGAATCCATCCCTTTCCATACGTTTGGATATTAGTGAGTCAAATACTGATTTCCCTTACGATGAGCACTAAGAAATAAAAAACAAGAATACAAATAAACGTCATGATGCATTGCAAAGAAATCTTTCCAAGAAACTTTGGCTATGGTGAACCTTTTTTTTAATAACGTACCCTCCTTTCAGTCTCATCATGCGCTCAGAAGAAATGGGCGGTGCACCTGAAAATGACAGATCTTGATAAGAATTCGCCTCGAAATTTTAAGCCAAGACATCTGACCATTTCCACGGCAGAATTACAGAAAAGTACCCTTGGTTCTAGTCAAACCATTCAATTAAAAGCGGAAACAGAGTTTAACACTACCAATTTCAAGAAGTCAAATTTGGCCAAAGCAGAAAATATGGATACACAACTGTGGAAGCTGAACTGATAGATAAGTCAAGTAAAGTCAAACTTTTCAGTCAGTTCAACTATAGACTTACGACGATGAGTCCCTTGTATCCCTGCAGTAAACCTTGCTCAACAGGGACTCATTAGACTTACGACATAGTCTCAGTTATCACAACAACAACAATGACAACAGCAACAACATTTACTTTTTGCTCAAACTGGGACTTATGGACTTTAATATAAAAATTTGAGACGGAAATGAACAGATTTCGGTGTGCGCTCTGAAACGAGGCTTAGGTTGAGTCTTTTCAATGTGAAAGTCCATGAGTCGTTGTTTGAGCGTCCATCAGTGTATCAATAGCGATAACTACGAACATGCAATCAGTCTAGGGACTCACAACGAAATTATGAAAAAGGTGGCCTTATTTTCTCCATTCATCAGTGGAATCATGATGGAATCACGTCTTCGAATCTCGAATTCCGTGGGAATGTTATCTGTTATTCAATCGAATCTAAAATTCTATCATAAATACAGTAACCATAGTGATTCATAAATCTCGCAATCTGATTGGTACTCTAGGAAGCTCAGAGTTTGGTCCTAAATGGCCCTAAATAGGTTCAGATTTTTCAGAGTAATGTTATGAGTCTCTGCTGACCGTAGCGCCATCATCAAGTCAAAGAAGCACAGGGAAACAAGGGGCTCAGGGTCATAAGTCTAGTTCAGCTACTGCATAATGTATCCATATTTTCTGCTTCGGCTAAATATGATTTTCAAACAGTCTGAAATTTCAATGTGCCTGACACGGCTCTTTAAGATAAGAAAAATAGCCGCGTAGAATAGCGTTAGCAAACCATGTAGTAAAGTGATCGATCTTCCATATTCAAAACAGATCGGACAGAAGTAAAGGAAGGATGATCCTTCAACTAATATGAATAAACTCAAACTTGCACTCACCTATGTCTTCAAATTTATCATGACCAGCATGGATGATTATTGGCTTATTATGATCCACGACATTGGACTTTCTGAATTTATTATAAAGAATGACATCAGGTTTGTGTTGTTAAATTGTCAAATTAGTTGAAATAACGATTACATAATGAATGCACCAAAAGATTCCCGGCGTTTGGAAATTGATGGTACCTAGTATACCGGACGGATCAGAATGGACTAACTTCTGCCCGAAGGCCAACAGACCGAAGTCTTTGGGTCATTTTTTTCTCGTATTTTTATGAGCACTGAGAACGAAGGTGAATTTGAACTTACGAAATCCACTCTTTGTGATTTGCCTGGAAAGCGTCCTGAAACACTCGATCAAATCACAGGGAGATTTTTCACACAGAACAACACAATATCTCATTTTTTACAACTACTGGATCCTGTCAGCAAATTTATTGCGTGGGATCGAAGATTCTAATTTAAAGAATCATTTCCTATTCCCCTTGAGAGAGATTAAATAACCTTGCGTATTATTGTATATCAGAGAATCCCTAGAATTTGACCGAGTTTTTTTAGGTCTTTTTCAGCCATTGTATAACCAATAAACTATCGAAATGTTGAATTTACCTGTGTTTCCCTTGTTCAGAAAAATGCTAGAGAAATTCCGAAATTCTATTCATTCAAATGCATCCAGTAATCTAGGTACTACGATTTTTCAAACGCCTGAATTTTTAGCGCACCCGGTGTAACAGTTGATTGTTTCCCAGGGGGGGGGGCATTCAGCACAAGCACATACGGCGAGGTGGGTCTAATATTTTTGGGTCAGAATATTGCCAAAAGTGATATTTTTGGGTCCAATAAAACTAAAACTGTGGTCATGATATTTTTGACACCAAACATTGTTACACTGATATTTCTGGGTTCGCTAGAGGCAATCCTGACTGATATTCGCATTGTTTTGGGATATTTTCTGTTCATGTACGGGTTTCTAAGTATAAAATGAGCCGATATTTTTGGGTTGCGATGAAGCTAAAGTGATATTTTTGGGTTTCCTGAAAATTTCTTGGTATGCATAAATGCTGAGTGTCCCCCCTGGGGATTGTTTAAGGCCTTAAAATTCCTGGTCAAACTTGCTATGCTTAAGAACTCGTCATGAATTTGTGCTTCAGTTTGCATGGATATCAAGAATAGCACAATAATAGTGACAGAAGATTTTAAAACTATACTTAACGGCTCTTGGGTTACCGGTATACATTGTAACCATATCTGTAAAGATGGCCTAATTTTCACGCTGCATGAATATGATTTTCTGATGTCGTCAAACTCCATTAAGTTATCCCACTGCAGCTCCAGACGCAGCCCTATTCCTCCCTATCTGTCTGTGTTAAACAATGGACTTGAATCAATGAAATAGATGGAATCGAAGAAAAACAAAACAAGAGCATTTAAAGCAAGACATCAATTTCCTCAAAAACATACCCAGTTGTGGTACCAAATGCCAAGTTAGCCAAAAGACTTCGCGTCTTGCTGCTCAAATTATCTATCTTATTGCTTGTAAACTATGAAATAAAGAAATGTCGTTACAACAAAGATATTCGCATTAAAGAGAGATTACTGCCTTATCAAACAATCTACTTGCAAAGGGGTGCATCAGAGTTGAGTGGCTCAGAAAAACTTCAGACATCTTCATTGACTGTCTTAGGCTCTGTTCAGACTACACCGTTTTTGTTAACATCCGTTTTTGATGCATCGAAGCTACCTGCTCACATTGCTTCGTTTCTGTACAAAAATGAAGAGAAAACATCCGTCTTTGTTCGTTTACCTTGATTCACCTCACTACAAATACGAAACCAAAGATACCCATTTTTATGCATTCACACTGCTCTGGATTTGTGTCGCTCGTTGTTGAAAATTTGCAGCGTTTTTAAAAACCTCCGTTTTTGAGCGTTCACATTGATTAAGAGCGTTTTCAAAAACCCTCCATTCTCGTGGATATCCACTCTCGACACCGTTTTTGAAAACTTCGATTTTTGTGGCATTTTTGTAAGGATCAGTGTGAACACTTTCACAAAAACAGAGGTTTTTCGATCCGTTATTACAAAACGAATCAGTGTGAACGGGACCTTACTCAATTTCTGTCCTGGCCAAAGAGATGTATTTCTTCAGAATTCCTGTCGCAAAGGAATTCTAAACTACTACAAAGCCCGATTCAAACAACGTAAATGCTTTCAGGAAAATAATCTTAATTCGGGGAAAAATCAACCAAAACAGAAACATTATTGCGTTACTCGCAAACTTGATTGAAGATTTTATACCTGTTTTTCGGAATGTGAGCTAAGAAATGTTCATTAAACCATTCGTAATTTGAGAGCAATACGGACGATTTTGACATGTTAAAATTTCTTATCCTAATTGATATGTTAGCTTGAAAGCAATAATCAGTTTACTGAACCTGGCAAATAGTTTCCGAGAAAAGGCTTTTATCTAAAACTTTTTTATTCAACAGGTATGGGCTTGCGTTGCGTTGGTAGAAATGATAAAAAAAATGCACAGTAAGAATTACAAAGCCTTGCTCATAATAAAAGAGTTTTCTACCTGAAGCGTTGCACCATTCTTATGTGCAAGAAATCTCAATGTTCTACATATGACCTTCTTCTTTTCCGGCTCAAGCTCCTGCAATGAAAAATAAGGCTCTGTGTTATGGACTGCTTCTTGGGTACTGGACTGGGTGATGAAATAATGCTAAAAGGGACATCTTTATAGCATTACTACATGACAATAGAGCAGTAACAGTACTATATCACTATAACTGCATACAAGCATAGCTGTAAAAGCATCATAAAGTATCACTCTTTTATTACTGTGCCAGGTGACCCAGAAAAAAGTGACCCAACGCAATCTGTTATAGAAAAAGAAAGTAAGTGGCCGATTGAAATGCTTCAAACGGTTTTCTGTCGCCAAAAGACAAGCATACGTTTTGAGAATTTTTATGCAACTTTTTATTGCAGTAAATTTCCCGAATTAAGCACATCGAGGAAACTGGCATGCCTGATATCTTCAAACGTCGTCATAAACAGGGTGTCGAATTACAGCCATTTCAGGTCTTTAACACAACGAGCAGCGTATTTCATTTCAGCCTGGCAAGAGGCGGCCCAGTCTAGAGTTTCCACAGAAAGTTTATAGTCCCTATGTACCCAAAAGTATTCCCTTAAAAATGGTTTGAATCGAGCACCTGTTTTGGACGACCTTTCGAAGAAATCAAGCATGCCCTCTTCCACTAAATCCTTGATTTAGGAAATTTACCATGCCAAAAAATTGTGCAAAATACTAATAATTTAGGCTAATCTTTTAGCGACAGAACAACGTTTGAAGCAGCATAGAGCTCAAATCTTTAAAAAGACGGTTGTAAAATTCTTCTTTATTTTTCTTTGAATCAAAGTGCTTGAAAGGAACTTTAGGTAATTTGCTGTAAATCTGCCGTGGCAATTTTTTGATATCGTGATTAGCTTTAAAATGGCGGCATTTATTGATTTCGAGGTTGTGACGTCATCAAATTTCTAAATCCCTTAACCAGAAGAGCTACAAATTTCTGCTTGCAATCATGTTGTAGACCTTCATAAACTATGGTTTTCTTGAAGATTGCGTCAATTTTCCTCAAGTAATGTAGGAGTTACGATGATTTTAATTTTCTCAAAATTTTTGATGGATTTTTACAAAAATAATCAAAATGCCACCAGTTTGAAAATAATCAAGATATTAAAGAATTGCCACGGCAGATTTACGGCAAATTACCTAAAGTTTCTTTGAAGTCATTCAATTCATGGAAAAATTTCATACAATTTCACACCCACCTTTTTTAAGATCTGAAAGATTTGAGCTCTATGCTCGTTTGAAGCATATTAGTAGGCCATTTACTTTTTTCCTTTAACAGATTGCCTTGGGTCATATTCTTTAGGTCACCCGGTAAAACAGTATGACAGTAGCAGTATAACAGAATTCCTACATAGCAGCGTAGCGTTAATAGAAATAAAACAGTGCAACAGTGATGGATGTGTTACTCTATAGAATAATTACAATAATGGCAATATAACAGTAGGAATGAATAACAATGCAGCAGTAATGGTAAAACACTGACCAGAGAGGATCTTTTTGAAAACGCCGTTTTCCTGTTGTCGTGTTGACGGGTGAAAACGAAGCTTTTCGAAAAAGTTGACGTCACAGCGTTGATTTATAAGCCATCAGAGCATGCGCTAAGATCTTTAGGGATCACACGAGGGCATTTTGTTTATCTGAATTCAGATTTCGAATATCATAGCGTTTTCGTGTGGACGGGGATATTTTCGAAAACGTTCCTAGTGTGGACGGGGATCTATTTTCAGACAGACAAAAAAGATGCATTTTCAACATTATCCAGATACGTGTGGACCGGGCCTAAGTTAAGAAATGTCTTCTATTGATAGATTGTAACAATACTGGGTAAGTCAATAAAAAGGCCCGGCGTTTGAAAACTGCTACTCCCTGAACATCAAAGCCATCCTATTGATAAAACTGTCTTGTTTTATTCCCGACTTGCCCAATTTGGTTCAATAATTTACCGGCTTTAATCGCGCCTCCTTCCAGTCGAAATTTGAGATTTTCTACGGAAAGCCCCTTCCGAAAACCTGTCAAAATGAGTGAAAACAACAAGCAAGATTTCCCTTTGTTTTCCTTTCGAGCAATAACGACACTTACACGCATTCATCCATTGAGTCGTCTTGGGAGAATGGAATCCCCCTGAATAAGTTATTCACACCAGGGAGAAGACTTTTTCAATCCCCTCAGGGGTAGGATAAGCTGAAGCGTACTGAAGTTATCGCTGCGAGAGAAGCATATCAGGAAGCTTGCTCGTAATTCTAGCACATTTTTTGGTTTCTACAAGGGTCGTTTTTCAGAAAACCCTTGTAAATTCTGAACAGAGTGAACGATTTCAGCCAGAAAATTTCTAAAGATAATTGAACATTGTAAACACTAATTTGAAAACACTGGTTTGGTTGGTTGACAATGGGTCTTTCGATTTATATGGACTCAGTTCCTTTTAGGTTTCTCAAAGGGATTCATTTTAGAAAATCGCTAACTGAATCTGAACGGAGTGACCGATTTTGGTCAGAAAAATTTCTAAAGATAATTGAACATTTTAGCTATTCAATCAGATATTGCAAAATATCATTGCTTATAAACTCAGGGAGCAGTAGCCTTTCAAACGCTGGGCCTTTTTATTAACTCACTCGGTATAGTTCTAGCAGTTAGCAGTATATCAGCATAGCAGTATTACTGTTTGACAGTAAAAGTAGTAACACCAGTGTAAAAGTAATATTTCGCTTCACAAGATGTAACTTTTGATTACTACGCTACCTGATATTTATCAAAGTTACTTCCAATTATCAGGAACGGAATCACAAGCGGATCCATCATGCTTTTATCCTGCAAAAATACGAGCCATGAATAAATACGACCCAACAAACTGAAATTAAAATTTGAAAACATTCATTCAAGTTTCATTTCATTCTTGGCAAGGCCTAAATACAAGAAATATTTTGTCACTGCTTTGAGGGACTGTAGATTCCATCGGCCGGTGAGAAGCCCGTCACTCTTCTGCGAACTTTATGGAAAGAGACTGACTCTGTTTTGTAGCAGAGGATTATTGAAGTGCATGCAGAAAAACAGTGCCTTGAATCTTAAATCAAATAAAATGAAATAATCACAACATAAAGATGAAAATACAATTTCTAAGCATACCGTATGATTATCTCCGATCCGTTCCCAACATTTTTCTTTCAACGTTCTTGCAACACTTGTAACAGAAAATGTGAAAATTAAACCAAGGAAAAATATAAGAATTCTAGATATCAAAGAAATTTTTGCCAATTCGAGAAGGACGTATTCTACATAAACATGATGCCCCAAAAAAGGGTGCACTGCTTGAATTGTTGCCGTGAAGGTGCTGTACTTCAGTTGTCTCATTTTGTAAAAAGTTGTACAGAAGAGGTTACAACTTAGAGTTAAAATCAAACAAGTATTTGCAACCTTATCGCACAAGCAAGTCGAGATCAGAGGTTGCTTGAAAACCAGAGGGTCCTTTTTTCATCATCACTGCAAAAGTCTACAACATATTGCAATAGATAGAACTTTTTAGTTTAATAAGCACAGAGAATAACTATCTGTGACGATTTTCTGGCTCAAAACTGCACCGAAACTAGCAGATAGATATCCCCACATAACATGAAAGTGCAGTACCAGCAAGAGTGTAAAATAATGGTTGCAGTCAAGCTGGCAGTTTCACTTCATTGCATCGTTTCAAAACAACGGATCAGTTACGCAGTGGCAGATGACCGCACTTAGTTTTGACATACAACGCTGTAACAGCGCTGTGGTCCTGACAGCTAATTTCATAAGTTAACTATCAGATGCAAACAACAGGCAAAACGAGGTCCCAAGCTTTATTTAGCATTCTCGGTGAGATGAGACCTATCGCAGCATTCCGTTGTTGTTACATCATGAGCGATAGGACACCCAGTGTGTAGCAGTTTAAGTGTGTATCAGTAGCGAGCCACCTTAACTTACTTTTTTAGTGTCTTGAACTTATTTTTACTTTGTACACAACCACCTTTCAATGTTTCTTAATTTTGAAATTTTCGGTAGTGAGCCACCTCAAATGAAGATCCACTTGAACTCGTAAAGCTCTTACCTGCTTTAAGAGTTAAGGTGGATCTTCACTTAACCCTTTCCGTCTTTGTGGTCCACTTGTGGACCCACCAAAAAATTTTTGAGCAAAATCGAAATTTCTTAGAATTGTCTCAAAATCGGTACGGAGCCTATTTCAAACATGCTGATTACGAATATGAGCATGATTTTTTAAAATTTTGTCTCTATATTGGTGCAAATGGCACAAAAAGTGGCACAAATGACCAAAAACTTATGTTTCATAAAATTGTCTCAAAGTTGGTACAGAGCCTATTTCAAATATGCTGATTACGAATATGGACATGATTTTTGAAGATACTGTCACCAAATTGGTCCAAATGGCACAAAAAGTGGCACAAATGACCAAAAATTGATGTTACATAGAATTGTCTCAAAATCGGTACAGAGCCTATTTCAAAAATGCTTATTACGAATATGAGCATGATTTTTTAAAATTTTGTCTCTAAATTGGTCCAAATGGCACAAAAAGTGGCACAAATGCCCAAAATTTGATGTTACATAGAATTGTCTCAAAATCGGTACAGGGCCTATTTCAAACATGCTTATTACGAATATGGACATGATTTTGAAGATACTGTCACCAAATTGGTCCGAATGGCACATAAAGTGGCGCAAATGAACAAAAATTGATGTTACATAGAATTGTCTCAAAATCGGTGTAGTGCCAATTTCAAACATGCTGATTATGAATATGGACATGATTTTTGAAAATACTGTCACCAAAGTGGTCCAAATGGCAGGAAATGTGGCACAGATGACCAAAAATCATAATGTCATAGAATGGTCTCAAAATTGGTACGGAGCCTATTTCAAGCATGCTGATTACTAACATGAACATGAATTTCGTAAGTATCATCGAAAAAGTGATCTAAGTGGCACACAAAATGAAACAAATGACCCAGAATGAAACGATAAAATTCCATCATAATTGGTACAGAGACTTCTTCATATGTGGTCATTGCAAATATGAACGGCAATTTTGAAGAAAAAATGTCACACAACTGGTCCAAATAGAACACAAAGTGGCACAAATGTCCAAAAATTGATATTACGTCACATTGCTTTAATACTGGAACAAAAGTGTCATGTCACAAAGTTTGAAAATACTTTGAACGAAAAATGTTTGAAGGTCTAAATGAAGTTTGATCACAAAATTACAAAGCTGTTTTAAAGAGGCAAATGTGAAAAGAACACTCCTCAATGACATTAAAAAGGGACAAGGAGCACTCCTCAGACATATCATGAGGCAAAAAGGACAAGAACATTTAACAACAACGGGAAAGATCAATGGAAAGAGGAGCCGAGGACACGACGACAGCGCACAAAGATGCTAGAGGACCTTATGACAAAGCTCGGAATTGTAAATAAACACACAGTCATCAGAACGACTGAGGACGGGGGAGGACAAGTGGAGAGTCATGATCGTCAACGCCTACTGCCAAGGCACATGATGATGATGATGTTTGAGATTAATTCTGCATAACAGACGAGCATGTTGTAACCATTTTGAGCATGTCAATCTTCTGTGCTTCTGTTCATCTTGCAAAAGTTTTATCTGAAGTCAGGTCGTCTCCCTATTGACAATCTTTTGAATCATTAGCAAAGGAGAAGGATGATAACCTCATGCAAGAAATTAGAGCTTTTGCAAATTGCATTTTTTGGAACCATCTGGTTCTCTGGACATCTTGTAAATACTTGTCAAATTTGGTTTAACTGTTTGTTCCAAAGCGTTGAAAATATCTAGCTTAAATTTTTTCAACTGCGAATCTTTCCCTTTTCATGTCATATTGTTTGCTTTTCATCTTTTAGCCATTGTTATTGACAAAGCAAAGTTCTAAATTTGGGCTATTTCCAGCTCCTCGTTTCTCAGACAGAGTCAAAATACAGTGACCAACAGGTTTCGACGATATCAATAAATTCAGTCGAAGCTGTTTTCAGTCTTCCTAAAGGAAACATTGAAGTAGCGATAAAATCTTGTTCAGTTTTCAGCTTTTAAATGATAAAAATGAAGTTTAAAAGCAATTCATGTGCTTACAAGACGCAACTGAGTTTCTTTTCATGTTCTTTTCTTGGAAATAATCATGCTCCTGTCAAAACTTTCTTGCCCTGGTTCTGCATGTACAAGAATGGTCCATAATCCCAGTTCTGCATGAATAATCTTATTGGATTTGTAGCTCTAGTTGAGCCTCTCTGCCACACGATTATTTGTCATTCACTGACATTGATCTGATTGTTTATCTCAAATTTGGCAAGTTCTTATGTATTGCTTAGTAGCAGAAATGAATTGAGAAAAAGGTCGTAAATATGTGCACAGATGCCACCAACGAACATGCCCAGAAAAAGCGCACCTTGATCCCTCTTGTCTTGATAGAAGAAGATTAAATGGGCAAAGATTGTGAAAGTTTTAGCAGAAATGGTGCCTAAGCCTAAATATGTTACCATATTTCTGGGCTTAGGGCAAATGTTGGTTTGAAATCATGAAATTCGACCAGAGATGAAGTCGTGAAGTTCAAACAGTTCAAACTGACGTTGAGATTTTAGTGTCAAATGAAACATAGCTATTAGCGCATTATTGTGACAGTTACCATCTTTTGCGAAATGTGCAGAATAGTGAGACCCTATTCGGCTCAGTTGCCACTTCGGGTAAAGAATTTCTTGCCCAAACAAAATCATTTCAAATGAATGTTTCCAGTCTCTTTGGGGGGTTAAAACATGCACACATTTCAACTGGATGGAATGTTAAAAACAGTGCTGCATTTTTATTTGATAATTATGTTTAATCTTCCTCCTAATAAATGAGAACGGGCCCACAAGAACTCTTCAAAGTGGAAGTGTAGTAAGCGATCATCTGTGTCTCAAAAGTGGTACAACGTTAGAAGAGAGGAAATGCCTCGGTAGATCCCACCAGTGAGATGATATGGTAGCACTCAGATGGTATTGCAAATCTGTGTGCGGGTTACTCAGAAACTGGTGAATTTGGTGAAGGTGAAGTTGCTGTTTTAGCACGAAGTGCTGCGATCATAGAAGCAGCTAAGCGCTAGAGGAGTTTTTCACGACGGGATGTTTGTTTTTCAAAGTAAGTCAATACCCCGGAGGGGGTACTTGACCTAAATTTGTACGGGGATCTGCCCACGAAAAAAAAATTTTTCACCCTGCTGCAGAATTTGTGCCTTCAAATGATACCCTGTTCTAGAAAAAATCGGTGAAAAGTATACTCAAAAACACAAAAATTGGACTAAATAATAACCTGTTCAAACAAAATTTCCTCTTTTTACATGTTTTGACAACCTGCTCCAGAAAATTTGCCTTCTTTTGATACCCAGTTCTAGAAAAATTAGGCCAAAACGATACCCTGAAAAACGGCGCATCCCCGTCGGTCAAATATACTGAGTACCCCCCGGGGTCAATACTGAACTCTGGAAGGTTAAATAAAGCAAAGCAGAAACTTTCAATGATAGTTATCCAAAAGTTGAGAATGAAGGTTAACTCTTTTTTGATCCTCTACATTTCATGCTAAATCAGCCACTCAAGTCAGCTCTTTCAGGAACTCTTTCAGAAGCAAGGGATTGCCCTAAGAAATTCGTTGATACCCCCTTCAGCGCAATTGTCTGTTGTCGGAGACAGTGGAGGAGCTGTTTCAAGATCCTTATCAAAAAGGCAACTTTCTCACTACTTTCTTCGACTAAATTTCGGCTTTGCAGTTCAACCCAGCGGGTTCACGCAATTATCTTATTCGATAAATTCTGATTTGTATTTATCTTCTCACTTCTTTGATACACGAATGATCGCTTGAAAGCTTTCTACAGAAATTGCATGGATTACTGCAAAATTTACCCCAAAATAGAATGAATTCTTGTTTCAAAATTTTTGCACATTCACGCCATTTTGTGTTCCATTGGGACCACTTTTGTGTTACGTTTCTCAAAATTTTCATTCGTATTCGTAAGCAATCTTTAAATAGTCTCTGTACCAATTTTGAAGAACTTTCATGCAGTTTCAATTTTGGTCATTTGTTCCAATTTGGGTGCCATTTGAACCACTGTTGTAAAATTACTTGCAGAATTCATTTCTATATTCGTAACTATCATGTTCCAGTTAGGTCATGTACCAATTTTGAGACAATTCTATGCAATTTGATTCTTTGGTAATTACTGCCACTTTATGTGCCACTTGGACCACTTTGGTGACAGTATTTTCAAAAATCATGTCCATATTCATAATCAGCATGTTTGAAATTGGCACTACACCGATTTTGAGACAATTCTATGTAACATCAATTTTTGTTCATTTGTGCCACTTTATGTGCCATTCGGACCAATTTGGTGACAGTATCTTCAAAATCATGTCCATATTCGTAATAAGCATGTTTGAAATAGGCCCTGTACCGATTTTGAGACAATTCCAGGTAACATCAAATTTTGGGCATTTGTGCCACTTTTTGTGCCATTTGGACCAATTTAGAGACAAAATTTTAAAAAATCATGCTCATATTCGCAATCAGCATTTTTGAAATAGGCTCTGTACCGATTTTGAGACAATTCTATGTAACATCAATTTTTGGTCATTTGTGCCACTTTTTGTGCCATTTGGACCAATTTGGTGACAGTATCTTCAAAAATCATGTCCATATTCGTAATCAGCATATTTGAAATAGGCTCTGTACCAACTTTGAGACAATTCTATGAAACATAATTTTTTGGTCATTTGTGCCACTTTTTGTGCCATTTGCACCAATTTAGAGACAAAATTTTAAAAAATCATGCTCATATTCGTAATCAGCATGTTTGAAATAGGCTCTGTACCGATTTTGAGACAATTCTAAGAAATTTCGATTTTGCTCAAAAATTTTTTGGTGGGTCCACAAGTGGACCACAAAGACGGAAAGGGTTAAGGTGTCTCACTACTGAAAATTTCAAAATTACGAAACATTGAAAGATGGTTGTGTACAAAGTAAAAACAAGTTCAAGACACAAAAAAACAACAAGTTAAGGTGGCTAGCTACTGATACACACTTCAACTGCTACACACTGGGTGTCCTATCGCTCATGGTTACATGATACATCATATCACTGTGTGACCAGATGCTCTTGTGGCATCACATTGCAATGTTTTTCTGGCGACAAAATAAATCACAAGAAAATGAAGCAATTTATATCGTAACGAAAAAAAGCAGTAACCTTCGGTTCAAACAGTCTTGAGTCCGTTGGACCTCAAATATGGAATGGTTTACCAAACAAAATGAAACTGGCAGAAACTTGAACAACTTCAAACTCATGATAAAGCGATGGAATGGTCCAGAATGCAAATGTAGTGCCTGCAATACTTTTACTTTTATTGAACAATAGATTTTTTTAAACATTTTAACTTCATTCGATTTAGATAAGTTAACTTTGTATATATTGTATATATTGCTAGATATGTAAATATTGAATTGAAACAAATGAACAACAACAACAACAACAACAGTTGAAGACTGCGTTCACACGATGCCGGAACAATTTGAAAACGGTCAGAAATTTGCCGGTAAAAAGCTCGTTGCAAGACTTTGGTGCCAATTAAGTGAAACTAAATCCTAAGAATCGTTAAGTCTCGTTCCCAAAGCGTCTGAAAATGTTCTATTTTCATCATTTTAAAGTGTCTACACGATGCCGTTTCCAAATGTGTCGGTTAGAGTTCCGTTTTCAAACTCTGCCGTTTTCAAAATCTGCCGGCAAAAAGGTGCCGTTTTCATGTGAACAGGAGGCCTATACGTCGAATTTTTCACCGTTTTCAAAATGTGCCGGCATCGTGTGAACACAGTATAAGTTTTCTTTCTCGGTGCTACAGCTTTTAAAACTATTACCTTGGACTGGTCCTGTTGATCTCATTGAGTGAAGACTGCACTCGGCTTCTAATCTGCAAATGAAAATCAATAATTGAGAAGATGGGAAGAAAGCGAGGCATGTGTTCATAAAAATCGGTGTTTTGCACACCGTCTGTGAAACCTATCGTTACCTCATCGTCATCTTATCGTCACCAAACAAACGCGCTTCTGCAAAAACAGGGTCTTGAAATTTGCAAATACAGCCTTTCGAGACAGTTGGCCACGTTATCGACTCAATGAAGGTCATATGGGAAGCATTGCTGGTCCATTCTGATAAATTTTCATCTGTAATAAACATGTGTAAGATTGCCTGGTTGCAGAATCAGCTGGTTGTTTATGGAGTGCATTTTCTCTCAAATTGTTCTTCGATTTTCTTTCTCTTGCCAATGTCACGATACATTTCATCTCGAGGAGGGGTTCCAATTCACATCATTTCACAACTATCCTCGTTTTGTTGTATTTCTTGGTATTTTCTCGGTTTTTCTGTTCAGCTCTCATTCAGTGCTAGTTGATATTTCTATGCCAAACAATGTGTTTCATTTTTCCAGTTGCTTTGGCTTTTCCATTATACATTGCTTCGGTTTTTCTGTTCCATGCGCAGACAACCACTGCAAATCCGAGCAGTAAAAATTACTCATATCTGCACGTAGTTTCGATATAGTTGCCATTTGATATCTGAGATGAAGCTCTGATTCAGATAGAGATGTACTTCTTCTTCCAGTAGGCGTAACACTCTATCCAGGTTGGCAATTGCAAGATTTTGGTTAAAGGCAGTCTGTCACGTCTCTGATTGGCCGCGACAAGTCAGCGCTAAACACGACAGAGTTCTATGTGAATCTGTGTATTTGAAACAAAGGAGGGCTAACCGTCTTGACTTTCTACGGCCGTAGAAAGTCAGAGGATTAGCAGCAATTGAGATTTCCTATTCTTTGTATTGTCCAAATCACCCAATCAAATGCGCGACAGACTGCCTTTAATGGCGATAGCGTCAAAGATAGAAGTAAATTCCAACCAGACAGCCAAAGCAAAGTGACAAAAATTGAACAATCGAAACAAGTTGATTGGCATAGAAATATCTAATAGCACTGAATGACATTTTAACAGAAAAACCGTTTTTAGGAATAAACAAACAAGAAAGGTTGTGAAATGACTTAAATAAGAAATTTTCATCGAGAAAAAATATATCGTGACATTGCCTAACAAACTTAATACAAGTAAAAGAAAAAATCGAAGCACATTTTGGCGGAAAATCCAATCCAGAGTTGCTAACTGAAACTTTAAATTCAAACCTATCTTCTCAAAAAATTAAATCTTGATATAAAGTTCTCAGTGAGAGTATTTATTCTACACGACCCAGAAAAAGCATAGCGCCGGGGAAGGCACTTAACAACAAGGTGTCCTTTGTGGCAAAAATTATGCGATAGGGGGTCCTTGTCTGACAAAAATTATGTGACAGAGTGTTATAATCAATAAAGACATTATGGGACAAGGTATCAAAGGGAAAAGAAAATTTTTAGAGTTCTCTTGGAACAATTGATCATGTACATTTTTGGCAAAAGTTTCATGCGACAGGGTATACTTTTGGGGCATGTTTATGTGACACGGGTACAGAATGTAGAGCGGTTTTCCATACACCTCCGTCACTTCCCTAATCAAGTAACCCAGCCCCAAGGAGCATAGCAGATTGTTTCAGAGCACTGAGATGCATCCATTACTCTGCAAACATCTGCTACAAATCAAACACCTTCCGATAACAATGATGATAATTGTTTTTAAATCATCTGTCGCGTTGGATAAACTTGTTTCTTGTGTGGCTGAGAAACCATCCTGGGGAAATCACTCAATGATATACAGTGACAGCTATGTGTCCTTCTTATTAAAGTTAATTTGCAAGTGCAAGTTCCCCAAAAAAAGAACAAATTTTGGTTAAGGCCCATTGCCATCCATAATCATTTGCGCTCTGAGCAAAAAGGAAGCAAGAAGGACTGAAACGACTTACATGTCATACGAAAGTAGACTGTTGTCGCAAATGGATCACTGTTAGCAATGGCCTTTGAAAATCGGCTACCCACAATTTCTTTAGATTCTGTTGTTTAACAGGGTATGGCATCATATTAGCAGTGGATGGGTCTCAAATTTGATAAAACTGGTTCTTTTTAGTATAAGTCTATCAGATAAGAATTTAGCGTCTCTGAAAGAAATCATACCTCGCTGATGAGAATTTCTTGTGTACGCCATAACTCATTTGGCTTGGAAAGATCCAGTACCAGCACAACAGAGAGATGCCTGTGGAATTAGATACAAGGTCAAATCATGGGTGAGAGGAAACAAGATGTTCATTTTGTAATAAAATGAATAAACAAATCATACCCGTGTCTTTATCGTTGCTCTGTCTGCCTTTCCTTCTTGCAGTCTCAGTTCTGTAAACGAGGACAGCCTCGCTTTCCCAGAAAACAAAAGTTGGGCCATGTTTTACCATGATTTGAATCAAACTGAGAATGCAAGGACGAAGGGCAGACAGCAGCAACGATAGAGACAAAGGCATGATCGTTGCTTCCTCCCACCCATGGTCAAGCTGGTGGTTTTGAAGTTGTGAGGTCATCAAATTGCTAAATTGTCACCCATGAAAGCTACAGATTTCTGCTTGCTACTATCTTGAAGCTAGCTCTTTATAAATTGAGTATTTCTTGTGTTTCAACTTTTAGGGTCCACTTATCAATAAAATTCAACTTTTGGGGTCCACTTATCTGAAGAAACGATGAAAGTATATGCATTATGATGCGACTCATTACAGTGGACCGTTCAATAAATGTCGTTCTGCAAAAAGGTCGCAGAAATAGATAACAATATTTGGGGTCTCTACAACATTAAACTCAATATTTGGCGTCCAGCAAAGAAATAGCGGCATAGACAACTCATATTCAAAGCTAAGGAGTGCTCCCCTGAGACATAAACAATGCTCATAATGTGTTGCAATCTTAGGCTTGATAGGAAAATGTGATTTTACTTTCCTTATATCGGCAGGAAAATCACTTAAAATGGCAATTTTTCCAGATGAAAAAGAATTTCTCACCTAAAATTAGTCGATAATGGGCTGATTATCGATTCAATTAGTCTCGGCATTGAGGCACCACCTCCAAGTTCATAAATGTGGCAGATATCTTTCAACTGAATAAAAACAAAGATGCTTTGTTTAAAGTTTGTTTTATTCTATCAATAACATCCTTAGGATTTTGGGATTCCTTCTAAATGTCCCACCTGAATTATTAACATGCAGATTTAGGTAGCAACATTGATCGAGTGGGCTTTTTCTACAGGTAGACCAAAGTGATGGTTTGCTATGATGGTCTCTAAACCAAAAGGAGAGTAGGATATTAGAGGAAATATCAAGACTTGCCACATAAATAACTTCTGTAAATTCTGTAGCGGAATTCCTGATACTAGAAAATACTTTCTGAATAGTGCGTATGGCTGCATCATACTGTAGCATTTACAAGACAAATAGGAGTCATAAATTTGAATATCACTTTTGAAATCTAATTCCAACAGAATCTCCAGTCTTTCAAGAATCTTGCAGAGACAAGAGAATTTAGTCTCCCAAATCAGCAGAGAAGAAGAGCTGACCTATGTTTTCAATGAAAAAATTAACAACTGACAAAGCTCACCATTTTATGTCCTTTTGGTCTTCTTGCGAAAGTATAGTCTAATGCAACTGTCGGTTTAGAATTTTCATCTCTGTTTGAGAAAGGAATTCAGGATTACAGACAAGAGCAGGCATTACACATATATATATACAGGGTCTCTCAAAAAAATTGTTCGACGTTTGATTAAATATTGAAAAATAAAGACGACATGAACAGGCTCATGGAAAGATAACCCTGTTCCTAAGATTATGAAATAATTTTAGAGACTAAAATGGTGCAAATCGGTTGAAAATTCACTGAGCTACGAGCTCTCGAAGATAAAAAATATGCGATAGCTGAAAACAGAGACCCCCCAGATTACTTCTATTGCAAAAAGCTCGAAGACCGTGGTAAGAGAAGCTTATTCAATGTCATAACTCTCGTTGATATAAGAGCAAACCAACGATTTCCGACGACTTCTAAAGTAAATTATTTCTTGCGATCCTTCTCAAAATTCCTTAGCATTGCATAGGTCCAAAAATAGTGGTTCAAAACAAAATCGGCGAGAGACTGAATCTGTTTCCTCAAAGCATCCATATGCTTGACAGTTAGGTTATCGAATACCTGTTTGAATCCCACTTGGTTCACCCTGAAACAATTGCGAAATAACAGAAACGACAGCCTATGGGACTTTTACCAAACTTGCCATTTCGGCACCTCTGGTTTCAGCTTACGCACAAACTTGAACTTCAAAAGCTTGTAACCCCATGAAGTTTTTATCGGATTTGCAAGATTCTTGTGTCAAAAATTAATTTAAAATCTCAGGACAAGGGTGACTTGACCAAAGGTCCATTCAGCGTATCGTTATTTTTTACTATTTAATCAAACGTCGAACAATTTTTTTGAGACACCCTGTATACAAGCTATTTTGCATAGAAAATACTCAGCAAAAATCTATTTTTTCTCTGCTTTAGTAGTCCTATAAATCCAATTAATTAGTTCCTTCCTTAAACTGACCAAAGAAACAAAAATGTATGACTATTGTCTCTTCACCTGAAATTAGGCAAGCTCCTCCAATAACAATAACTCATAATTGAGTTGTATTTTACGAAATGAAATCATTGTTTCCAAAGAGTGTACTTGATAAAATTCAATACACCAGTCACGCCACCTTATAGTTCCATTATACAGAGTGTTTCAGAAAAATGCAACCCTCTTTCATTAAAGATTCTTAAGGAACTGTAATGATTTCTATTAATTTGATGCATAATGAAAGTACAATCTATCTTCTTTCCAATGATATTCAGGTTTGGCGGATTAGTTGAATGTTTGGTTATGCAACAGACACTTTTGTAAGTATGATCTATTTTAATGTGCCAACTATGAATTATATAGTGAAATTGTTACACAAATTTCCTGTCAATCTTTTCTATCTAATAGCCAAGAAGCAGAACAACAAGGTACCTCTCCAGGAATCTCATGATCATAGAGCTTTTACCCTAAAGGTAATTAAAACATTATCAACACAAGAAGTCACATGTTCACAATTAAAAAATTAGCAAAGGAGCATCTTTACTTGATAATTTTACCAAGCAACAGGTATACCGGGTGATCCAGAATAAGGTTTCCACTTTTGAAAATTCATAAATTCAAGAGTACTTCACAGATCTGAATGATTCAAGTTCTAGGTCAAAGCCAAAAGATCGATGTGTTTTTGTGATTTTTCTGGCTGTCCTACAAGCACCAGAAGTATAGGTAAATTCAACTGTGAAAAATTTCATGGTTACAAAATGACTGAAGAAGGACCTAAAACATTGATCAAATGATAAAGGACTCTGTGCACAGAACAATAAAGAAAATGCAACTTCTCATGTGTGAGAGCTATCCTATGAACATTTATCGCCATGGGATTGAAAATCCCTAGTATCTCTTGGAAAAACTACGTCTCATAACTCCTGAGAGAGCCGAAAGGTCCATTGCCTAATGTTCTGGGCGAAGAGAGTCCTTACGATTTGATCGATGTTTTAGGCCTTTTTTCAATCATTTTGCAACCAGGAAATTTTTTACAAAGTTGAATTTACCTATACTTCTAGTGCTGTTAAGACGGCAAGAAAATCACAAAAATACTGTGATCTTTCGGCTTTTGAAAACTGAAATTTGAAAAATTCACATCTATGGTGTACTCTTGGTGCTACAAATGCCTAAAGTGGGAACTTTTTCTGGCTCACCCGGTATAATTGAAACTTGCAAAGAAATCTAGGGTAGAGAATGGTGTAGGGGCAGCCTGGAGTAGATCCTTAGTCATGGTAGTTTGCAAGTGAAGACTTTTGTGCCAAACAAGAAATTGTGGTTTGAATTGGCAGTACCTGCAACAGTACATTGACAAAGTTAAGGGAAATTTCTTGAATCGGGGGTTAGGTTCCTCAATATTTTCTGTGAGGGATCTTTCTAGACCTGGTCTACACATTACCCAAAGATTATACTGTACAGTACCAGGATCTAATAGGCTTTCCTATAACGGTCCCAAACAGCTTGGAAAAAACACTTTCTTGGAGTTTAAAACTCAAGCTTTAAAGAATAGAGTATACAAGTTAATAAAACATGCCACTTACACATTGCTTACTGCCACAGACAAGGATGCAGCTTTCAATTGATTGGTCTTGAGGATCTTCCTTTCCTTAATCCAAATAAAGAAGTTTGCTTAGAGGAAAAATTAACAATACTGAAAATTAGCCCTTAGCGATATAGGGACCAAGAAATAGTTGCTGACTATGGGGTGTTGTACAACAAAATATATTACTTTCCTTGCAGTTAAGTGAGCATACTAAAGAAGTCAAAACTTAAAGTGTAAATGGTGATAACTCTTTCTTTGGACTGGATTGCTCTGTTACAAATCTACGATTGGATTTCCCTGAAATATTCAATATTCTGTAAATTACTGCACACTTATCATATTACAGTAAATGATGTACTTTATTTGAGGATGTGGCATCATGTTTGTCATTCTAAACCAGATTGATTAAATGGCTTGCGTTTGATACTACATTTTAGATATTCATATAGTACGTCCGTGTTTCTCAAAAAGTTTTGTGAATAGTTTTTATTTCTTTTTCAAAAGCTTCTTTGAATTCTTGAATAAGAATAAGAACTGTCAAGCTCTGAAATATTGAAGATTTCAGAAAAGTCTAACGGTTGGCAAAGCACAGCAATTTACCCTTCTTTTAAGCCATAACAAAAGACTTTTTTTACATTCCAATGAAAATTTACAATGAATTAATTTAGAAGTTACACTACTTACAGAATTCTTGATGACACTATGAGTATGATGCCACTGGGTGCAAAATACTATGACAAGTTGTGGCATCAAGAAACACTAAGCAACTTATAGTACATACAGTATGAATTACCAAAGGTGAAAAAACAAGAAATGAGAGAAAGAAAGCAAAGAACACTACATTCTGTCTGAAATTAGATATCAGGTGAAACATTTCTGCGAAAAACAGAAGATGTTTTCTGCAGTGATGAGTAATTTTGCGCTATCACAAGATCTCACCTCATATATAATTTGAGACAAACTTTACACAGTTAACCAAGGGGGGATGATGAAGGTGAGATACTTTACTCAAGCAACTACAGTTGTACTTGTATAAGACATATTGTTAACTCAAAGATGCTTCTATTCAGTTTGAATAGAAGAAGCTACAGTAATAGCCATTTACCCTGGACATATTTGAAGATCTGAAAACTATGTGAGTCAAATGTTGGATGAGCTGTGCAGAGGAAAAATCAGCAATTCATGCGGTCTTCTCTGGGAATCTAATGCTTATAGTCTAATGTTTGCATTAATGGAATGTTCAGAGTGGTATAATCAATCATGCCTGGTCACCCATTATGACCAATTAACAAGTAACCTGTGAGCTACTTAGCTATTTCATTAACTTGTTGAGGGTCAAGTTAAAAATTTGCAACAAGTGGCACAGCTCCATTATTTTCAATATTTTTGTAAATAACTTTTGCACTCTATCTTAAATGAAGGCCTTAGGGTGGTTTTGTATTTCCCTGCTCCTATTGCTACTGTTTTTCAATGTACTAGTGCATGTTTGATCATGAATTTATGAGAATACATATTAAAAAACAGCTAAGGCATTGATGGGATTAGCAACCACAACTCAATGTGGTACATTATTTTATTATTTTTTTTTATCAGAAGGTATCTAGGCCAAGACGGCCTCTAACCTAATAACAACGAACATAACTACAAAATCAACTAAGTTACAATAATGTAAATTAGTAACAAAGAAAATGTCAATTGTCCTGATAAAGATAACGATGATCTACCTGGTGTTAATAATGGATAGCAAACATTAAGTGGTGTACGTTTATTGCAAGGAAGAGTCTGATTTCAGTCTGAAACACTTTAATAAGAAATTTGCTACCAAATTCAGGCAGCGTTTGTCCTCTTGGCTCAGTAACTAGATAAATTTATTCCACACACTGAGTTGGATTACATTTGGGAACAAATTTAGTATTCGGGTTTCGAGACGTTTCCTGTCCTCGTGAAACTGTGGGCACATCATGACAAAGTGAACTTCATCACCAAGAACTTGAGTTCCAAGAGACAGACAGTATTTATAGTGTCTATCAGATCTTGGTGTTTTATTTTTACCAAACCGTCCAGCTTCTATTTCAAGGTTATGTGCACTCATTCGTAACTTTGAGAAGCATTGTAATTATGAGTGAAGAAACTGACACTTCAAGTTAATTGAACATCAGAAATCAAAAAAATATTCAGCTATTGGACGACCTACCTTCCTTCTGCAGCTGCTCTGCTCTAAATCTTTTCTCAACAGCAATATCCCATAATGACTTTTCCATGCTAAAGTTAAAAAAAAAGTAGATACAGTAGTTAAAGGGGAAGATGTTGTGGTACAATGGTGTAATCCTCTGACTTTGCAACCACAGCAGCAGTCAACGTCAGGTGGAAAGGGCTCAAGCTCAATTTGAGTCTTGCACTTGAGCAACTCATATGAAAAAGCGTTGCAGACTCAGTTAGGTCTTCTCTACTTCTAAATTCCCAGTACTTATCAAAACTGCAACTTCACCGTCCCCTGCTCATACATGTTTTTTTATAAGAAACTGGTTTATAAGAAACTAGTACTAAGATGGCCAAAATTTTAAGAAACTCTAGTCTATGTCTGAGAAGTACTAAGAAACTTTTCAAAGTTAAAAGCATGAATTTTATAGCAAATAGATCGTTGAACCTTTATTATTGGGCAATATTATCTAACCATTTGTGTTTTCAACATAACAGAACACTGTTTATATGATGTTTTGAATATCAAGAAACGTATCTGTAGCAGTGTTAGTGACCACATTGACAATTCATGCATTCAAAAAATAATAAACCAACTAAGAAACTTTTAGTACTAAAATGGACAAATTTCTTGTTAAATTAAGAAACGTTTAGTACTATGGCCTGATCCTAGTTTCATATAAAAAAACGTGTATAGTTGAAAAATAAAATCTTGATTGAAAACCATATGTGAATGAGATGCAGAAGATTAAGCCCCTCACTACTGCCAAAACTATCTTTGAAACAAATTAATTGCCATGGAATTGAAAATCTTCCATATTGTTTGGAAATTGATCTCTTATAACTATTGGGAGAGGTAAAATGCCCATTGCCTATTGTTCATTGTGAATAGAGTCCCTACGAACTGTGAATAGAGACCAATGTTTTGGGCCCTTTTCTGTCATTTTGCAACCAAGAAATTTTTATGAAGTTAAATTTACCAATACTATGGTACTGCCATGACTTATCAGGCAGCGGGATATATCAGGCACATGCAGCTTTCAACAGCCAGAAACAAGACTTGTAAACATTTCAGAATAAAAAATAAGTCTTTGTAAACCTTCCTGCATAATTGTTCTCTCATCCTATTTGATTATCATTCCAATTACTCTTTGTTTCATCTCACCAGGCTTGGCGGAGTATCTTTGAGTTAGGCCGAAAACTTTGCGCGTCCATCTTTTCTACGGTTAGGCTGACCTTTGAACTTCTGAGAAGTTGCGAGAAACTTCCTTGAAATGCAGCATGTTGAAGTCAATCAAGTAAGTAAGTAAGTAAGAATCATATATTTCAACACAATTACAGCTAAGAACTACTATAAGATGTTAACTAGGTTAAGCAAATACAAAGATAAAGTACAATATATGAATAACTAAAAGAATGTGTTGAGGAAACTAAGATAAAATCTACCAGAGACTATCAAAGAGCATTATAAGTGCATTATAGCTAGTGAAAAGGCACAGAGAGGATGTTAAGTCTTTGGAATTCATGTTTTTGTATATTTCTAGTGGCTACAATTCAAATAAGTGAAAATAATAGCTGCCTGATAAATCCCGACAGTGTATGAGATTCACCTCCGCAACGCAAGAGGTCAAAATACTTTGCAATAAGCACTTTGGTTGGTGAAAAGATGAACCAACACGCTGCGCTGCATGAACTTTGTGAGTAATGTTTGAAATATGTTTAGGAAATATCTTCTGTTGCTTTGGACGAATCAATTCTGATTGGTAAGTTTGCAAGCCTTAAGTGCCTGGAAGAGTGTTACTAAAGCTGAAAAATGTTTGATATGTCGCCCAGGTTGGAAAGTTCGGACTGCGCGCCGAAGAACTTCAGGGCGCACTTCAAAACTTTGGTGCGCGAATGTAAAAAAATGGGTGCGCAGAGCGCATAAATTACGGGGATTCTTGCCACAACGAGTCTGAACAAGAGGGGCTCTGAGTTGTAATTGGTATTTTACTTAAAGTGGAGATGAGCCAGAAATTAAAATTTGTCCAACTACGAGAAGGAGGGTGCCCGCGCCCCGGCCAGTGGCCGGGGCTACTGGCCGGGGCATTTCCAGAACTTTTCCATTTATTTTGCCAACCCCGGCCAGCCCCGGCCATCTTCAAGTGTATTTATGATCTAAATTGCCACAGTTGCTTAATTCAGCATATCTCTGAGAGGTAAACAGCTTACGTATTCTGTAAGGCAGAAAGAATAAGGGATTTGGATCAACTGCTCCCTCCCAGTGTGATCAAAGTTGGAAAATCTACCAAAAAAGAAAAAGGAGGTGCCCGCACCCCGGCCAGTGGCCGGGGCTACTGGCCGGGGCATTTCCAGAACTTTCCCGCTTATTTTGCCAGCCCCGGCCATCTACAATTGGGCCCCAGCCATCAGAACTTTTCCATTTATTTTGACAGTCCCGGCCGGCCCCGGCCAGTGGCCGGGGCGCGGGCACCCTCCTCTACGAGAACTCGCTGAACATGATAACATTATAAAACATTATCATAAAAAATCGGAATTGGGCCATCCCTTGCTATTCTATTTTAATTTTGGTGCGCACATTAATTTCATTTTTGGTGCGCAAAATTTTACCTGTCTCTTGGCATTCGGTGCGCAGTTGACAAGCTTTCCAACCTGGTACGTGACGTCGCGCTGCGCTGCATGATAAATCCCACCTTCAGCAAAAAGAAGCCTTAAACCAACTTTTTTTAAAACATTTTTATCACCCTTGATTTACTCGATTTCTTGCTTGAGAAATCATATTTTTCTATCAGACAAAATCGAGCACCTTCGCCACATAAACTCACCTTGCTCTGAAAGCCAAGATATGAATAAATCTACCGTTCTTCGGCAGTTTTTCTCTGCTAGTTGTCACCTTTTAGGCCACTCTGCTCTGATTCCGCGCCAACAAGAACAACAACAACCTAACTATTTCCATAGGAACAACAACATTGGTTCCCAGACCCTCTTTGTTTGAGCGCAGTCGGAGCGCAGTGCACATTGCTAAGGCCCCAAATTTTGATTGCCTGACAACTTCAAAATTTCGTCAATCATCATTGGCTTAGGCGACAGGGGGCTGGGAGTCTGCAGCCCTCCGAACGTTAGAAAAAAATATTTGGAAAATCAGCCAAGATCGGGCAGAAATCAGTCCTAATTCGGGCAACATTGTCGTAAACAATGGGCAGCCTCCAAATTTCATCATCCCCCCACGCCCTTGTCAATCATTTTGCAATGATTTTAATTTGCATGCAACTTACCTATTCTTGAGATAAGTTTCTGAACCAACCTGCGTCAGACTTTGCAGAAATAAGTCTCTGGACACAAGTTGTTTCTGAACAGGTACGACCATGAGCGATAGGACACCCAGTTTGTAGCAGTTTAAGTGTGTATCAGTAGCGCATTGAAAGGTGGTTGTGTACAAACAGGGCCGTAGGAAGCAGCTGCTGATTGGGGGCAATTGTTCTCAAAACAATAGAGAATAATACATCTAATTAATGCCTGTGACGTAGCACCATTGTTCTCAAAATTATTGGGGGGCTTGAGCCCTACCTGCCCCCCCCCCCCGCTTCCTACAGGCCTGTGTACAAAGTAAAAACAAGTTCAAGACACACAAAAAACAGTAATTTAAGGTGCCTCGCTACTGATATAAATTTTAACTGCTACACACTGGGTGTCCTATAACTCATGGTACGACTGCGCAACTATGCTTTTGAAGCCCTTAGTTGTCTGTGCTCATTTTAAAACAACATTTGTTTTTGATCTTACGTAAGGATTTTGTTGAACGATTCAGGTCAAATTTTGCATGTAACGTGCTAATAATCACTCCACGAGTGATGGTTTCACCAATGGCAACCAGAAACACACAACCACCAAACAATTCCTACAGTATAAATTATTGATTACCATTGATGATGGCTGATGGCCGTTGGCGCAAATCTGTGCCTTTGGAATCTTAAAAGCTAAAATATAAAATGCATTGCTATTTCACAGATCAAGTAAAGTCCCATGCTGTTATTCAAAGAAAAACTGCGAAAGGCCGATCAAGAAGCCAAGATCCATTCAGTTATCGCACATCCAGCTGCTTCTGTTCTTCTATGCCAATTGAGATTAAATTTTAAAACCCGATTTTGACTGTTACAGATGGGATCTCTCGATGTGCATTTTAGACCTAACAACAATCAATGTTAGGTTCAGAACCATATGAATCGTCAGTTTATTTTGCTAAATGTGAATTCCTTTGGTTCTTGATGAGCCCTTCTTAAAAGAAAAATCAATGGGGTTAAAAGCAGTTTAGCTGGGGGCTTGTGGCAATCTAATTATAGCTTATTGTATTTGATTTTCTCAATCGATAAAAACAGTATGAACAGAAGTGAAACGAGGACTTCTTTTATTCTGCCCATAGACATGCTTAGGTTCCAAATCTTTAGACTGATGTAAAATGGCGGCGTGTATACTGCTACAGTAAGAACCCGCAAAATAGAAACCACTTTATAAGCAATCTCAGGCTGATTTTTTTGAGAAATGGTGCCCTGATATAAGAAACTTCTCAGCTTGATTAAGGAAAGTTTCTGACAGGAGGATCCCAAAATTATAACATACTTCATCATGGCTGAACAATTTGTGTTGACGTCATTTTCAAATGCACAAATTTATGCAGAAGCTTGCATCAACACACAAATTTGGTGACCTTCCATTTTTGATAATCTTAAATCTCAGTTTATGATGTGCAGCAGTGTATTTACAGCATACTCATGTAGGTATGTAAAGATATTCAACATGAAATCATTGATGGTTTCTTAGCCAAATTATAAGAAACCTTTCAACCTCTTTCCTTGATAAATGCCCTTTTAATAAGAAACTTAACAGGCTATTTTGAAAAAACTGGTTTCTATTTTACGGGTTCTTACTGTACTACCCACTGGCCACTACAACCGCTGGACTGGTAAAGAGGGATTGTTTTCCTTTAAAGACCCACTACTTTCTAACGAACCAGTAGCCGCACTGCCAATGCTTTTATCTGAAAAATGAACAAGTTATTAACAAGCAAAGTCCACAAATCAAATCTCTAGTAGTCATATACCGAATGGATTTGACTAATGGCCAAGTTTCTTTCATGCGGAGAGATCCAACAGCTTCTTCAGGGTGGCCTGAAAAATGTCCTCTGTTAGAAAATGTATAAAGACCTCCTTATCTTTTACTTGCCATTGTGATCCACTGGGTCAATAACTACATTACTTCTAGCGATAGTAACAGTGTTGTATTAGCAAGAACGACTTTATCACATTACAGCTTGGAAATCACGTTTTATGCTAATATCTTTGTGATTCATTATTTGATTCATACACCGAGTTGGGAGGCCAAAGATAAAGCAACAGATTTTTTTCAGTTCAGCCTGGCCTGATACCAGCTATGACTTAACTGAGCAAGAATGTAAGGACACGGATGTTTCGATTGATTACTTATTTACCTTGTTTTGATCCTTGTGTCTTGTTTTGTTGTCTTGTTTTCTGTTCTGTTTCGTCTTCAACTGATGTGCACAACTGAGCATGTTTAGGCCCAACCGCTCTCAGGTTGTTTGAATAGAGCTCCCTTGTATTTCTGTGTCCTAGTGCGCCTTCGCACATGCTAAAGACACAGAAATACAAAGGAGCTCTATTCGAACAATTTGAGAGCGGTTGGGCCTATCCACGCTCAGTTGTGCACATCAGTTGAAGATGAAACAGAACAGAAAACAAGACAACAAAACAAGACACAAGGATCAAAACAAGGTAAATAAGTAATCAATCGAAACATCGGTGTCCCAGCACCCTTGAACTGAGGACCACAGAACCAAAGATTTCCGATGGAAAAAACATCAAGAGCAACAGCAACAACTACAGTTGCAAAAACATACACTTATCCAGTGATGTGACTGACCTGATTCTTCAGCAACTGAACTTTAGCCTCATTTCGCAACCTGAGCTTGCAACCCACACAGTTGACAAAATTCAGCTGAAAAGCTGATATTGTTTTCTACCCATTTCAGGTCAAGTTGCCATACAACTAGCCTACGCTTAGAACCACTACGCGTAGGCTACCATACAACTTGCACATGTTTCCTCCAGAAGACCATCACGTGATCTGATCTGAAGTGAGTGTCAGAATGTTTCGATGAAAATGTATTTAGGTCGAGGTGCCTTAGACGGCGATTTAGTAAGAACGCATGGCGTATTCCTTAAATACGAACCGAACTACCTATATCTGAACTCTAAACTGAAAAGTCTAATCTTACTCGATATCAACTGAACTTATATTATCTTAATCACTTGATGAAGTTCTTAAATGTCATTGATGCTAGGACATCATAAGTGTCAAAAACGTTGGCTGAATTTGCCGTTAGAAAATATTTATCAGAATAAGCAAACCATGGATTCAATAATTCTTGCAAGAATTCGAATTCCATCCTGTAAACGTTTATGAGTTCTTGTTCAATTCAATACTTCTGTTCAAATCTGCTAAAAGTGGACGGTAAACCTACCCTGGATCAGAGCATTTTTTAGAATTTTGAAAAAAAAATCAAAAAATTTTAGGATTTTGAAAAACTTTAAAATTGCAAAAATTAGGAAAAAGGAGGACCTTTTCTTCTCTTTTTTCTTTTATTTTTTTCATTTCAGATAGATTTTTCAAAAAATTCTTTCAAAAAATTCTAAAAAATACTCTGATCCAGGGTACGGTAAACCATAAAAAAAACCAGACATCTGGTGCAAAAGTTCAAAAAATGGTCTCTTGACCGCACTATCTGCCCCCCCCCCCTCCGGCCACTCATGTTGGCATTGACCCAGAATAAGAGGACATATGTAACATTAGCAATTGGTTAATACAATAAACAAAGTTTGCAATGGAAATCTATTGTTGCGTGACTTTTTATTACTGCGTGCGCCATAAATCTTCATTGCACTGAAAAGTCAGTGCTTTGTAATAAACAATGGGAAGAACTGTCTTGCATGAACCAATCAGATTCATGACATATGTCCTTTAAGCGATGAATGCGTTGCATAAACCAATTTTAGGCCCCGTTCACACTACTCCGTTTTTGTTAGTATCCGTTTTTGTTGCATCGAAGCTATCCGTTCACACTACTCCGTTTTTGTATAAAAACGGTGAGAAAAACCTCCATTTTTGTGCGTTCACACTGATCTGCCTGATAACAAAAACGCAGCGAAAAACATCCGTTTTTGTGCGTTCACATTACTCCGTTTTTGTGAAACCCATTGTTGCATATTGGAGCGTTTTCAAAAACCTCCGTTTTTGTGCGTTCACATTGATCAAATGCGTTTTCGAAAACCTCCGTTTTTGTGGATATCCACTTTTGATAGCGTTTTCGAAAACCTCCGTTTTTGTGGCGTTTTTGTGCGGATCAGTGTGAACACTTTCACAAAAACGGAGGTTTTTCTCTCCGTTTTTGTACAAAAACGGAGTAGTGTGAACGGGGCCTAAATTTAATAATCAAATACAGTAAAAACCCGCACATAAGAACCTAACATTTTGAGCTCAGCCTGTTTAGGTTCTTATGGTATGAGATGCATCCCGTAATCAGGGTGTAGGTTCTTAACATAAGGTTCAAAACAAATGCCAGAAAATAAAGGATAGTTGAAGGTGAACATGATGGCAACATGGCTAGCAACGCAAAGCTCTACTTTAAAGAACATAGTCCTTTAGTCCTGAATTTTCTCATCTCCTGACCCATCCATAGTCACCAGAAAACCTGTTTTTTCTAAGAGTTGGGTGAAGAATTCCTTGTCTTCCCTTAGGTCCTGCCATGAGTCCACTTTAGTCATCAAAACTCTGCTCGTCCTAGCTGAATTTATTTCCCAATGAATAAAAGAATGAAATTTATATCCTTTATTAAGAACCTGGTTAAAATATCAGGCTGAAATGGTTCTTATTTATCGGGTATGAAATATACCATTTCAGGCTGTAGGTTCTTAATAAATGAAGGTTCTCATGTGCGGGTTTTTACTGTACAGCCTAAGAGATCCATACTTAAACAGCTCAAGTGATTAAAAGTTTGACTTTGGTTGACGTTTCTGTCATAACAAGCAGTGTAATGTAGATCTTTAGAGAAAAACCCCGCAAACAAGAACATACTTTAATCTAAAAACAGACTGACAAGGTTCTTACAAATATGGTACTTAATGTTATTTTTAGTGAGTGGTTCTTTTCGCAAGGACCATTATCCCAATTATGACAGTGATGAATATGAAGCTACACAGTGTTTATTTGGTATACATTGGGAGGAATGATTGCATTTCCAATATTGGGGAATAGGGTATTCGTTGCTAACAAAACAATTTATTCAACATAACTTGATACAATATACTTTTCCCTGAAATTGTTTTGAGGTTTTTAGTTATCAAAAGTTGGGAGAAGTGGCGACCTGGCAGGGGTCTGGGGGTCATAGCCGCCCAGCGGACCTTTTCACAGGGGCGTCAAAGTTTAGGAAGGCCGCTAAAAACTGCCTGAAGCGCGATCACATTATCGAGCACCATGTGGCTGGTCACAGGGGCTAGATAGATTTAACTCAACCTCGTCCCCAGGGCCTTTTGTCATATTGGGACGGAGACGATATGAAAAAAGGCCCTGGGGACGAGGTTGGATGCAACTATCAGTCATTCTCACAAATAATCAAATCATTTCAGGTGTGTACTTACTTTTGCACAACTAACATAAACTGTTATTCCGTTTGCCACAATTTTCATATGGCAAGAGAATTTCAACCTCGTGATATGATATGACAAAAGGCCCTGGGGACGAGGTTGGAGAAGTTTACCATTCTTCCTTCTTAGCAACCAAACACTAACGATGTCTCCCGTTCTGTACCACTGTTGCCAATGCCCCAGAAAGTGTCTAATGGGCGTTTTCCCACGTTTTCTGAGAGTTTGAAGGGCGTGGTTACGAAAAACTTTGCTGGAGTCTGCGCCCCAAGACCCCCAAATTTTCCTCAGTCACACAGAAATCTGAATCCACCCCTGAGGCAGGTCAAGTCGTCACATAGTAAGGGTTAGAAAAGTGCAAGGCCGCCAATCTCGTCAGAAACTTGACAACAATGATTGGTATGAAGGGGTGCCATTTCGCTGCTGCCCCCCCCCCCTGACGAAAAAAGCCAGCCCGCCACTGGTTGGGAGTTGGTATACACTGACATGATAAAGTTTTCACTATCAAGTGCACCATTTCATGGAATCCTTTTGCACAAAGTCAGTCTTTAGGTTCCTATTTACGCATGTTCTTGCATGCGGGATTTTTCACTGCATTCTTCGCTTTGGCCAAATTGCAGCGTGCGTGAAGAGGGTGACCACTCCATGTGGAAAACATGCGCAGACATCAAACACGGGCAATGTTCACTTCACAAGGCTCTTTCATAAGAAATCTACAAGTGCACAAATAAATTAGCTGCTATAAATACATCCTGCATACCACTGAGATAAAATCGATGCTCCTAAAACAACTTTAGTTGTTAATTGTCACTACATATCAGTCGTAAAAACACATTCAACAGAAACATGCTACACTATTTACAAATCTTGCTGTCTAATTTCGGCTAGTGGACTGGCAATATTAGCTGCAAAAGCAAATAGCTCCTGCCTTTGTTTGCTATCTAGACGAGGCCTAAAATTTCATAAATTGCATCACCTGGTAAAGGGGTGAATAGACGATTACGCTTCAGATGGTGGGAAGGAAAGTTTTACCAAGATGCGCTATATTCCTTAATCGAATTTCTATAGAATCGCAGTAATCGTTAAAGGTGATCTGAAGTGAAATTTTTATTGACGATGCAAATGAACAGCACAATTTAATGATAAAGAATTTCGTTAAAAAGTTTTAGATACCTTGTTTCATGTTCTAGTTATCCACCGTTTTGTACGATTAGCTTGTGACGTCATTTTTTTTGCAAAAAGCAAAGAAAGTATACAGAGTCAACCATGTCTCCAAAACGAAATCGACTCAAAAGTTCCTTCAACTGAAATGCCTTTCTGAGCGTCATATCAATACACGAGAAAGACCTTATTGCTCAGTTTGAAATGTTTTCTACAACTGTAACCTTTCAAACACCGAATACAGCTATATTTCTGTATAAGATCCTTACAAATTGCAAACGAAATGACATCCTCAGCTGATACTTAAAATCAGTGGATAACATGAAGAGGAAGAGAGATATGAGATGCATTTAAAAAAGGATTCCTTGTCCTCAAACAGTGCTGATAATTTGCAACAATGAAAATTTTGCTTCAGGTCACCATTGAAGGTTCTTAATTCGAACGGAATGCACCTTGGTAAAAAGTTCCCGCCACCATCTTTAGCGTGATCGTCTATTATGATCGACTACATTTTGCCACAGACATAAACATTTGCCTCAAGCGTTTATCACAAATCATTTTGCTCCAGAATGCTAAAGCTAGCAATAATTCTTTAGTGTCTTAGCTGTCTAACTATCAATCATTCACTCGTATTCAATCATTTAATTTGACCGTCCTGTTGGTCATTCGGTCTGTAAGCCAGTTTCTGAATCAATGACTTAATCACTTAATCATTCAACCAATCAGGTCTGTTAGTCCGTTTATGAATCAATCACTTAGTCACTTGATCACTCAACCAATCAATCACCCAATCACTCGATCAATCAATCAATCAATCAATCAGTTAAAGGGATCATCATGATTAGGGCTTTGTGCAAAGACAGCTAATATTGCTATTCCATTTATTAACTAAATTTACAAATATATCACAATTAAGTGTCATACACAGAGCAGAAATTCACCTACTAATTGTGCAAAAAGACGCATTCCGCACCTCTGACTCAAGAACGTGCTGTGAAATTTACCTGCAAATTTATGGCCTAAGTCCTTGAAAACTGGAATTTTCTGCTCGTGAACCAACGATTTATGGCTGTCACGTCAAGTTCATACTACTATCTTGTTACTTAGACTGCTTCACACGATGCTGGCACATTTTGAAAACGGTGAAAAATGTGACGGTAGCAGAATTTGAGCTAGCGTTCACACGATGCCGGAACAATTTGAAAACCGGCTGGAAATTTTATAGTCAGAAACTCTTTGCAAGACTTTGATGCCATATCAAGTTACCTACACCCGAAGTGTCGATCAGTCTTGTTCCAAAAGCGTCGAAAAATTTTCTATTTTCATCATTTTCAAGTGCTCACGATGCCGTTTCCAAAATGTGCCGGTTAGAGTTTAATTTTCAAAATCTACTGTTTTCAAAATGTGCCGGCGAGAAATGTGCCGTTTTCGTGTGAACGGGAGGCCTCTCCCGTGTGAACGGGAGGCCTCTCCGTCACATTTTTCACCGTTTTCAAAATGTGCCGGCATCGTGTGAACGAGGTCATAATAACTACCCTCTACGAGAAACATGGAATTCTGATCGAAAATTGTCACGAGCTAAACTACTGAGCCTACTCTGATAACAATTTTACACTGATATACAGATGGTACCCTGTCGTTCATCCAAAATCCATAATTATTTGGTTTTACTTTTAAGGAACGCCTCGTGTATTTGGAAGGGGAACGTTTTCTTAATGTAAAAGTTTCAGGTATCTCGTTGGGATTTCGTAATATCACATATAGGGCGAGGAATTGATATCAAAGAAAAGCGATGGCAGTGATCACTGTTAATTTTAAGTCCAAGTGTTATCCAAGCAGTTCTAGAAAACGCTTCAAGGTTAGTTTAATGACGAAGTATACCTACGCTTAGAAACGTTATGTAAATCTGCTATGACTAACAGGGCCGCCGAGAGATTTTGGAGGCCCGCGTGCACAATTGCGAAATGAGGCCCCCCTGCGAGCGAAGTGAGCAGAAAACTTTTTTCGATCAAGCCCTCTAGATTGGCTTAAAATGCAATTCAGAACATTTCCTGAGGTCAAAATTTTAGAAATCTTCCATTATGAGGCCCCCTAGACTCCAAGGCCCTTGGGCAAAGAGTCCCTCCTGCCCCCCTCTCGGAGGCCCTGATGACTAAAGTACATCTCCAAGCAAAAGGTCAATTTGACAAAAGAGAAGGAAGTACCAACATTTATGAAAACAACTGTGTTTGAAACTAAATTGGAAAATTAAAACTTGCAACTAAATGTTTTATCCGATCAATGCTAGATACCAAAAATGTCTGAATATACAGGAAAGTGAACTGAACAGCTGACTTTTTAGCTTTTTTCGGGCATATCAAGGTGTACCATTTCTGGCAAATTTCTGATTTGAAAGAAACTAACCCACCCCGAAAAGATCTCAAAAATAGAGTCGAACCCTCGACGCTCGGCTGGGGTACCTTAGTACTGTTCGTGGTACGGGGACGTGCCATTTTTTAGGGGTACTTTTCTAAAACCATTACGGAATTATGGGTATCATTTTCACAATTTTTTGACATTTCACGGAATTATGGGTGTCCTTTTCAGGGGATTTTCCATAATTTCCGGAATTATGGCCCAGATATTTATTCACTTTGTGGAATTATGGCCCTAGAATCGACCAGAATTTACGGAATTATGGGTACCAATTTTTCGGGCAAAATGGCACGTCCCCGTCACATAATAGGTTGAGTTACCCCCCCCCCCCTGAGCCTCGACGACATGTTGGATTCATAAACATGAGCATAAGCCAGATAAAATTTGTTTTATAACTTTTAAAACGATGGCTACATTTTTTGACTCAGTTAGTAATTCCTTCAAATATTTCAATAAGTTGATTTCTTGAATGCGAGTCTTTGTGTATAATAAGAACTATATACTGACAGCAAACAGCCTGTGTCGAAGAAGATATAAAAGCGGAAAATTTTTCGTCAACCGCTACGTGTGCTGAAAAACCTATGAAAACGGGAGTCTATAGTCATGACGGGAATTCAAGCGGTGTTTTTCAGCAGGATTATGATGACGAGTCTCCTGTTTCCCTGTGTTCTTTGACTTGAGGATGGTGCTTCGGTCAATAGAGACTCATAATAATATTGCTCTGAAAAACCTGACCCTATTTACGCCCAAACTCCGTGATTACTTGAGTACCGATCAGATTGCACAAGATTTGTGAATTACTATTTGTTACGGTATCTATGTAATAGAATTTTCCATTCGATTGACGAATTGAAAACACTTGATTCCATCATAATTCTATCGATGATTGCAGAAAATACGGCAAGGTTTTCCACTGTTTCATTATGAGTCCCTGTTGAGCAAGGTTTACCGCAGGAATACAAAGGACGCATCGTCATAAGTCTAGTCGTTGCATTGGGTTGTTTCCAGTCCTCAATTTTTCACGGGGCAACTTTGCGGCTCTAAGGGTGGGCCGCCTGAAGATTGACAGGGTGTCACTGGGTGCTACATGGGCATCTGGGTTTAGGTACTTGTGTGCCACCTGTCATGGCCTGTCAGAGATGGGACTATTTTCGCTTAAAACACCTCATGTCAATAATATTGCAAGTAAGTTTATGTCCGACCGTGTTAAAAGAAGTAACAATGAATTAAATTATTAACATAAACGCACTGGAAGGAAAAATTTCGGGGGCTGCCAGACAAAGAGTCCATTGTTTACCACCCCACCGCCTCGTACATTTACGATCATCGAAAATGAAGCCTTTGGTATAGAGAATCAAAACTTCCACACAGTTCTGTCTTTATCAGGTTTTCAAGTAAATATTGCCCAAGTGGTGTAGATTCTTAGCAATTGTAGAACGCTGGAAAGGACAAGCTGCTGAATCCTTTCGGGGAAAAGACGATTTTGTATTCTTCCAGCAAGTAAATATGTTCCTGACTTAAATCAACTGAGGCAGCACCAGCAACAGGGACCCTGTGCTCTTCGGAGGTCAAACAGAAACGGAGAAAGTTCTGAGTAATAAAAGAAGGTAAAATATTTCTAGCCATTACCAGTACATTTATGGAACTCATTACAACAAGTGTGAACATTAGCCTTCGTGCATCCAAAACTGTTTCATTTTAGTTGAAATTTCCTGCTGAATTGAATTCACTTTCTGGCGTCAGAAAATGAATTCAATTAAACGGGAAATTTCAACTTAAAGGAAACAGTAGGGAATGCACGCAGGCCAGTGAACATCTTTGTTGGGGAGACGAATTGGTTTTGTCCGAGGAAGCTTATGTGTCCCCCCGTGCAGTAGGTTAAGCTCATGTGCAGTGGCGTTTGAAGTCTCAGAGCTTCAACACAAAAACGCTACAGCGCATGTGCAATAACCCACTGCAAGGGGGACACATCAATCTCTTCGGACAAAGCCTATCTCGTCTCCCCAAAAAATCTGCTTCTGGCAAAGAAGCTATTTGGAAGGAGAAAGTGATTGATTTTCAGACCGTCATAACATTTCACAGATAGCGCAAAAGTAATGCGCAAAAGTGCAAAAAGGCAATTAAATCTACACTAGTTTTAAAGGAATCCGTGTCTGTACAAAACAGAAATGTCTAGCCGGTTCATTTCATATTGAATTATGGGGGAAGAAAACGAAAGCATAATGAATGACCGAATATTTAGTATTTATCTTCATTTTCCAAAAGCATAGGACTTCCAGGGTCATCCAACGTTCCTGCAAACGCCTACAGAGAGGTGTGCATCTTTTACGGGAAGTGATAACGTTTTCTAACGGATAAACAACTATACGTAAATCAAATTTGAAACAATGAAACCATTAAGGGGATGAAAAACAAGACTTTCATCTAATTTCAACTGATGGAACTTTTAAAGTTAAACCGCTAGGCAAAAATTGGATGACTGATCACATGGTCAGACTGTCGAATTCGATGTTGCAAGAATCGGACCTGTTCTATTGATGTCAATTCATCGAATGGCAAATGAATGTGTAAGCGGCCCATACACGGTCAGATTTTGTCGAATTCGATTAATCGAATCAGTTTTTGCTTCAGATTTGTCGAATCGAATGTGAGCTTTTACAAGGCCAGACGAAATCGAAGTAGACTTAGCAAAAACAACACGAAAAAGTTGCTTCAGCAGCAACAATAGTCGGTTTGGTGCTCAAAGGGACAAAAATCTAAGAAACCATGGTACAAAAACGACAAAGGAGTGGTTGCTATGTAGAAACAATTACTTTAGGATGACTGCCGAATATTTTGATGAATACCTTTACCTTAATAAGGACGTCGCTATCTTTGTATGCAGTAATTATACATTGCAAAGATTTTGCTCCTTTTCGTATTTAGCAATAACTGCCTCTGTTCTTCTTTCTTGATCTTAAGCCGGAAGGATGCCATTTTGCTTGCGTGTGGTTTGAATATCACATGACGAAGAGCATAGGTGAGGAGAAAACTTCATTCATTTGTCATTCGATAAATCGAAATGTCGAATTCGACAAATCGAATCCGATAAATTTGACCGTGTAAGAGCGGCTGGGCGGCTTTGGTTTGACGGAGCCACAGGAAGCCCAGGCAGTTAGGTAACTGAACAATGATAAGTTTACAATCTTAAAATCGTTAATTGTATAATACCTTTGTGTGTTATTTGTTGCACCTCTCCACAGCTGTGTTGTGTTTCATTGACTTCTGCATTGCACTGCATAATTGTTCGAATGCGAGAATTCGATACAAAATAACTTGCTGGTATTCCAATAGGTAGAAACAAGGAGTGAAACTAATCTTCGAGCCAAATTCAATAAACTGTTTTGTCCTCGCTCGTAATCCGCCGCAACGCACATATCAAAATATTCCTCAATCATCGAAGACTTCTTTCCGATACTTTGTTTCTTCATCTGCAACGTTTGAAATGCAACAATTTGCAACTTTTTGATGCATGTCTCATCAGATCACGTTTCTCACTATGCTCGGGCCATCGAACGGTCCCAGAGCGATCGAATTTCGAATGTTTTCGTCAGCTAACCTCGCTTAGCTTTACACAGAATGTACACAGGAACCCCCTGGCATGCCATAGAGCGCAGTTTCGGTTTTAATCGATCAACAGATGGACCGGGGGATCACTATGTACATTCTGTGCAAGGCAAAGCAAGGCAGGCAGACGAAAACTTTCGAATTTCGATCGCTCTGGGACCGTTCGATGGCCCGAGCATAGTGAGAAACGTGATCTGATGAGACATGCATCAAAAAGTTGCAAATTGTTGCATTTCAAACGTTGCAGATGAAGAAACAAAGTATCGGAAAGTATTCTTCGATGATTGAGGAATATTTTGATATGTGCGTTGCGAATTCGGAGCATGGATACCGGATTACGAGCGAGGACAAAACAGTTTATTGAATTTGGCTTGAAGATTAGTTTCACTCCTTGTTTCTACCTATTGGAATACCAGCAAGTTATTTTGTATCGAACTCTCGCATTCGAACAATTATGCAGTGCAATGCAGAAGTCAATGAAACACAACACAGCTGTGGAGAGGTGCAACAAATAACACACAAAGGTATTATACAATTAACGATTTTAAGATTGTAAACTTATCATTGTTCAGTTACCTAACTGCCTGAGCTTCCTGTGACGGAGCTGGGTGGACGTTATCTATAAATTGGACAAAGAAAATGCCTACGCACGCCATTATTCCTCTAGCTAAACAAAATGGATCCACCCGTCGAAATCATCAAATGCAATAGGCCAATTTTAGGCATGCATTTGCAGCTCTTGAGCTAGCTTGTTTATCTCCGTCAAAAATTCAACTGATTCCTCAAATTTTTCCGGATTTAGGAAAATTAAATATAGATCTGAGAAGATCAAGGAAAGTTATAGTCTGTCTCAAATTAGAAAGGGCATTCTGACGATATGCAAGTGGTCTAAGCATTGGTTGTCCTAAATTTTGTTAATTCGGGTATCAAAATAAACAAGATGGCGAAAGTGTTGGCTACCTTGATTAGTTGAGCAAGTTGATGGTCTTTTCTCTGCTTCGTCTTCTCTGTTCTCCTTGATACGAAATAATTCATAAATAACTGCTTGGGAAGCTGCGACTGCCATTTGTCAACACACTCGAACATGTCATAGTGAGACGAAAAATGGCGGTCGCAGCTTCTCAAGCTGTGGTTTATAAATTGTTTCGTATCGAAGAGAACAGAGCAGACGAAGCAGAGAAAACACCATCAACTTGCTCAACTAATCAAGGTAACCAAAACTTCAGCCATCTTCTTTATTGTGATTCCCGAATGAACAAATTTTAGGGCGACCAATGCTTGGTCCACTTGCATATAATCAGATTGCCCTTGAAATTAGATGTCATTTGCAAATTCCTTCGAATAGCAGTGTTTCGCAAAGGATTTTCGCGTTATCGCAAATCTCGGGTGACATATTGATCACTCTACAGGAAACTTGGTGAAGTTTACTGACGATTTCATGCCCCTTTTCAAGCTCCTCCATAATCCACAAGTCATTAATGATATGACTGATATTTAGTGGAACAAATTTTAACTTTGAAGTTAGCCTTTGAACTACAAAAAGAGTTATACTTTGCGTAAATAGATGGATAATGCAAGCCAGTACATTTAGTCAAACTCGACAACTTTTTTTCAGTTCCTCCGTAAAAAGAAAGAGCATTTTTCCCCTTTTCCACCAAACTAAACTCCCCTACCGGCATTAAAGTAACAACAAGATTGAATCAATTGACCTTAGAGAATAACGCACAATTTCGATTTCGGTGTCGCGTTCTTTGACTTCGAGCCAGTTGCATTATATTCCAGGGTATGATTTCGCGGTATTTCGCGTTCTTTGCGTGCAGCTTGCAAATTTGCCATAAATTTCTCGTAATTTCTTCTCTGTATTTGATGCAGTACAATCCTATACGTGCCAGTGATTCGGCTTTTTGAATCCTCAGGACAGTTTTCTATCAGCTCGGTAGGAACACCGAAAGTATGAAGTGCTTTATTTGCTTCTCGTTCCTCTATCGTTCCTGCCGATTGAGATATCGATGGTCTTTGCTCGTATTTCTTATAAGGTTTCGGGAACTCAATTCCTTCTAACCATAAACTTCGCATTATCTCGGGAATCGTGAATCGATCACTCGGAACAGGTCGTAAAATTTGTTTGATTAAAAATCGGCATGCTTCGGTGACAAATTCTGGTATCATATAAGTTCCTTCCAAAATCTTTCGTTTCAGTTTACCCACGGTTTCAGCCCTAAACGGCATAGTGCCACAAACCATAAAGTATAAAAGTACTCCTAAGGCCCAAACGTCGACACGAGACCCAACGTAACTATCATCTTTGAACAGCTCCGGAGCAGCGTACGGAGGAGATCCACAAAACGTACTAAGAGCTTCATCTGGTAAAGAAACAGTACTGAAACCGAGGTCACCAATCTTAACGACTCCAAGGTTGGATAAGAAGACATTTTCAGCTTTAATGTCACGATGGATGATGCCACTTTCATGCTACAAAAGAAAAGAGCATGTGATTAGAGTACTACAAAGAAATTGGCTTGCTGCAAATCAAACCATATAACTTCGTGTTCCACAAGGATTGGGCTTAGGGACATTATTGTTTGACTATGAATATCTTCATAGTTACAAATTAAGGAGCATTTATAAACGAACTATGGCACTTTGCTTCAGCAAATTTTTGGCTTCTCTGAGACAGAATTTTTGAAGAAAAGAATGAGTATTCCATGCACATGAACTGAGTAAAAGCATAGTCTATGGTGTTGAATCTACCGGGTGAGCCAGAAAAAGTTTCCGCTTTTGAAAATTCGTAGCACCAACCATACTTGACAGATTTGAAAGATTCAAAATCTAGTTCGCGAAATATTTTTGTAATTGTTCTCCCAATTCGGTGAGCACTGAAAATATAGGTCAGTTCGATTCCACGACAATTTCTTGGTTGCAAGATGCCTGAAGATGGGCCTAAAACACTTGATCAAATCGCGAGGAATCTTCTCACATACAGGGTGTTTCAGAAAAAACGCAACCCAACAATAATTTGAAATCTTAAAAAAATGCCAAAACTTGAGTACATATAATATATACCATTCGAAAGTACATCCTTTCTTCTTTCCAATTATATGCAGTTTGGATACCTTAATTAATGGAATTATTTATCATTTGATTTATATTTTAGTAAATATACCCTATTTCAAATGCAGCATCCTGTAAAAACAAAACCAACCCCCTTTTCGGGTAAAAATATCAAAATTTTTTCAAGGTATTTCAGGCTTAGAAGCACTCGATGTGATGCCTTGAGGAGGGAAAAAGACAATTTCATCCTCGTGAGATGCATTTGTAGTTAATGATAGAATATTCTCTTACAAATGTGGATTATCGTCCATGTAAAAATGCCCTTTCCATCACTTTCCATCATCTAAAAAATATGCCATACTAACAAAAACGTCAATTAAGCAATGAAAAATTAATTTAATCCACTCAACCTGGATATCATTGGAAAGAAGATAGATTGTACTTTCAAATGGTATGCCTCATATTGATTCAAATTCTATCATTTTCTGATGAAACTCGAATGAAGGTGCGTTGCGTTTATCTGACACACACTGTAGAACAGTACGCAATAGCTTTCCACCATATCTCACATCTGTGAAAAATTGTACTCTCTCTGTTGTTCTGCGCAAGGAATTGCTGTATGTTGGATCAAGTGTTTTAGGCCTTTTTGCAGGCTGTTCGCAGCTATGAAAAATCTTACATATCTTTTCAGTGTTCATAACCAAAACGCAAGCAGAATTACAAAAAAAAGCTTCAATCCATTAGCTATCAAGTAGAACGTGACTCCTTCCAATACATCGATTGTTTTTGCTTCTATGAATTTTAAGATTTGGGAACTTTCTTGTGGCTCACCCGGTGTTCTTTAGACTAACGATATGGTGCAAGTTATCGCAACAACAATAACAATAACAACAACAACAACAATAACAACAACAAAAACAACGATGATAACAACAATCTGGGAATTGTGGAGTTTCCATTTTCAATGGGACTTTCATATAAAAATTCGAAACGGAAATGAACGCGGTTAGGTATGCTCTCTGGAACGCAGCTGCAGAGTAGTCTCAGAAGGGAGGCAAGCAGCCCTCGACCGTTGGAAATTCTCATTGCTGCGGTGAAGTTCATGGAAGCTAATTGGCCTTTAAAATGAGGAACTCCTGGTTCCGGTGAAAGGTTTGTAGATTTTTGGATTGAGGAGACATTCATCTGAATACTTGTGGCTTTGTTCGTGGTTGGTATCACTGTAAACTTGAATTTTGAGGTGTTTTCGCATCGAAGGTTCGAGCCGGCAACTTAGGGCCATCCGCCATAGACCATTTGCCAATTAGGAAAAAGGGACTGAGACGAGCGCGGCCAATTCCGACAGCCCTAGTAACAGTCGGAAACCCGGGGAATCCTCTCCACTTCAGTGAAACAAGTAAGCCGCGCTGAGCGGTCTAGTCACTGAGCAAACTTGAATATTTTGCTGTTTATTTCCCCTTCTAAGACTTGCTTGTTAATTTTCTGCTATGTTAAGTGTTTGCCCTAGATCCTCGAGCCATTTTCTCAGTATTTCAATCATTTTGGAGTGTACTTCGAGGCTCTTTAATTCGACATATTTTGATACAATTTGTGTTTAACTTTTGAAAGAAGATTCGAAGGAAAATCCACGAAATTCATAGATGAACCTGGAAACCTAAATGTGCTTCAATCAGGTTTCACTTTCACTTGTACTTTTTGCCTCAAAATATTCTTCTGAAGAAGATTTTGTTGCCTTCTCGTCTAAAAATCAACTGTACAAAGAATGAATGTTGAATTGCTTTATTTTTCGGAGATTTAAAAGATTGATTTCAGGTGAAAATATTGGCAAACGAAAAGATCGCCACTTACCTGCTCGAAGCACATTTAGGTTTCCTCGCTGATTTATCTAGATTCAAAGATTGTCTTTCGAATCTTCCTTCAAAAGTTAAAAATCCTTGGACTTCCAGTTTGTTGTTAAATCTACCGTGAAGTTGAGCTATTTTACCGGAAGATTAGAGTAGACAATCTGCCATTTAAGTGAAGGTAGTACAATGTTTGAACTTCTTCAAAGGGTCCATAATAAAGCCTCGAACAATTTGAGCCCATTTTACAAGTAACAACCATTCGGAACGGTGCCCACTGAAGGACTGAAGGCCATTGGAGAGGGGAGAAGTTTCCGGCTGCTGACATGGCCTAAACCAGAGAGCCGCCTCCCGCCTTCCGATCGTTGGGAAATACGTCGAATTAAAGTGCATCGAAGCACACTCCAAAAGGAGTGAAAGAATGAGAAAATGGCTTGAAAATCAAGGGAAACACTTACCTTGCTAGGAAAGAGCCAAATAACTCTTGGAAGTCGTAAATGGATAGTAAAACATTCAAGTTTGCACAGCGACTAGACCGCACAGTACAGCTTGCCGTGCATACTGAAGTGGAGAGGATTCCCCGGATTTCCGACCGTTACTAGGGCTGTCGGAATTGGCCGCGCTCGCCTCAATCCCTTTTCCCAAATGGCAAATGGTCTATTGCCTAGAGTTTGTACTGTGTCGCTATGGTTTCCAAATATCTAGTCATGAAATCGATATGGGAAAGCCTCGTCTCAGTTTTTGATGTGGCAGTCCCATGAGTCGTAGTTTGAGCGTCCATCAGTCTATCAATAGCAATAACTACGAACATGCAATCAGTCTAGTATTCTTTCAGTTAAATCTAAAAAGTTTCATCAACACAATCGAATTACGGGTTTTTTGACCTACTAAGTTGCAAATAAAACGGCGACTCTTCTCATTCACAAAAAAAAGAAGAAGAGGCCTCTCATTCTCAACAACTTACGGCAATTTGTTTTGCTGCTTCTTTAGTTTTGACTTAATAGTAACTAACAATATAGCTGTTTCTAGTGATATCTCACAGTAACAAAACACCACAAGAATTGATCATTCCGCTTTCGCAACGGAACCTACGTAAGATATGGCTCACAGAATGGGATTGTGGATGAATATGTTGAGCAAGACATCAAAATAACAAAATACTCGTAATAGAAAAAGTTCACATTCAACTGAATGAGAAACCATATTACATTAATATTTAAATACCCTATTAACCGTAGTGTCATTTACTTCTTAATGGTCGTTGTCATGGGAGCTGCGTACGATCTTAAGTCACAAAACGTGTCCGCTTTCGACCGCTGCTTCTAAAAACCTCAGCAACACCGGCATGCATTGCAATAGACGATTGCGCTAAAGATGGCGGTGAGGAATTTTTACCGAGATGCACTGCGTTCTGCAATCAAATTCCAATAGAATCGTTAAAGATTTGTCATTCGAGCGCAATGCATCTCGGTAAAAAATTCCTCGCCACCATCTTTAGCGCAATCCTCTACTCCTTGCTTTTTTTCTTGCTGATTTCATGAATTTCATTCAATTCAAGTGCTTTACACGCGTAGGGTGAAATATTGCCTTATCTCTGTGGTGGCGCCAGGGGAGGGCTAGGGGGCTACAGCCCCCTGTCGGAGGCATCTAGCCCTCCCCCGCAGGAGGAACTTTATAAGTTCTCGTCGGAGAACGTTTGGCATGATAACGCACGAAAACTCATTTTTTCAGTTATTTTAGCCCCCCTGTCGGAAGCTCCAGCCCCTCTGTCGGAAAATTTCTGGCACCACCCCTGCCTTATCTGCAACAGCAGCGGTGTTCTGCTGACTTGTGTGACATGACAAGATTACCTCGATGCAGTATGAAATTATGCCACCTTTACAAATAAGGTTGTAATGCATGCTGGATGCCCACGAGCCCCCTTTAAGTTGAAGAGGCCTTGAAGGCATACTTTGGTGGATGTGATTAGCTAGCGGTTACGAAACATGCGGAGACCGAGCATTTCCAGTCGCTTCTGCTACATTATGGAATTGCCTCCCTTATAACATCCGTGAATCGCAGAGCGTTGATACTTTACAAAATCTAAATTAAATGCATTCTTATTTTCTATTGCTTTTAAAATGTAATCATTTCTGGAACCTTTTACGTGTAAATATTGGCATATGTTTCTAACTTAGGTATTGTAATGCGCTATAGGATATTATTTATCTTATAGATTTTGGCACTGCATAAATGATGGTGATGATGATGATGATGATGATGATGATGATGATGATGATGATGATGATGATGATGATGATGATGATGATGATGATGATGATGATGATGATGATGATGATGATGATGATGATGATGATGATGATGATGATGATCATGATGATGATGATGATGATCATGATGATGATGATCATCATCATGATCATGATGATGGTGATGATGATGATTACTATCGATATTATCATCATAAGTATCATTATTATGTCGAAGTCACTAACAAAGGATTTGGCCTTGAAATAATTGCTAAGTCTGCTATGGTTTATGCTCTTGTTGGATTATGATCTTTATGACTTTCGATGTACAGCGAAATCATTGAAGTTTGCCTAATTCTATTCCTTTATATTGTTTTATTCAGGGGCGGCGTGGCAAAAATTAAGGGCACGGGAAAAACTCGTCGAAAAGGGGCCCATGATGGCCTGACGTCCTTTTCTGTACATAGGAATCTTGTCCCTCCTTTTACAATTTTGTCAATGACTTGCCAATTTATGGTTCCACAGCAATGATCGACGCAACAAACGGAAAAAAAACAGGCTAACCAACAAAACTAACTAGTACACTTTCAAATGTTCACAAACATTAGTACTGATTTATGAAAAAAGCCATGATGATGGATTCATCTTAACTAGAGTTTTTCCATTATTGATCGATGATCGAATAATTTTTTAGGCAATTTTCTAGCTGAAAAGGCCCTTACAAAAGTGAATCTATCGAAGAATGGTGTTTAAGGTTTTCACAGAACATCGTATGCTCCAAATCTTTGAGAAGATTGATACTTGAATGGCTTGACAGAAACTTACAAGGATTGCACCAAGGTTCTTCTTAACCTTCATTCCACCACGTAAATAGCTTAGTAAGTGAGTTGTTAAATGTGAAATATGTTTTGGCACCCATGGTCAGTGACATGGCCAACGAAAATCAACTGGCAGAATATGAAAATAGGGGGTGCTAGGGGCAAAGCCCCTAGGAAAAATATTCGATGACACGCCCTTTACTTTGGCCTAGAATGCTTCTCCCGACCCCATGTTTGCTGGTCCCGAAAAAAAATTATTGACCATTCAGTGTTTTTCTGAATAAGCATACCCACGAAAATTTTTGAGCAAATACCTTTTCTTTGGCTTAGAATGCCTGCCTACCTGAGCCATATCGTAAGCCACGACGGTTCTGCAACTTCTATCTATGAATCAGTTTTTGTTGGAATCCTTGACGAATTTGCCAAGAGAAATCTTCAAAAACGCTAGCTTTTACTTTGGCTTAGAGCGACTCTCCAAGTCACCTTCTAGCATTATTCGGAGGTATTCTGATTCTTCTACTACTTTCTCCTCTTTTTGAAAGAATCTCGAGACCCATCTTTTAACAGAAGTGGAATGGCGGAGGCATTTCCCCATCTTCACCCAAGACCATGCCACTGCTTATGGATCTGCATGAACAAGATCACGGAAGGCAAAGGGTTTTGACTCGAGGTATACACACTATCTCACTCAATTTCAATTAAAGATATAGTCTTTCATTGAAGTGGAATCCATAAGAGTCCCCATTGCACCATTATGAACAATCAAGTATCCCAACCCTCCACTCTGCAGCTACTGGGGCCTTCCGTTTCACTCCAGTTTCTGAACTAGTGAAGATCGGATAAAACTGACGATTTAACAAATGGCTCAAAAGTCTCTGATCTGAGACCAAAGACTTCGCTCAAGCGAGGGCTTCGAGAGGAGGGTTGGAAGTATGGAGGTTTGTGCAAAGCAGTGATCTTTGCAATGATCGCAACCAAATGTCCTGAAAAGACTCAAGTCTTTCATTGGTTTTACCGAGAAGGAAATCTTAGTCCAAAGTTTTGTATACTCGAACTTTAACTACTGTCCTTTGGATTGGTATTTTTCGTCAACTAAATCGTTACAGAAAATCGAAAAGATACAAGTGCGTGCGCTGAGATTCCTGCATAATGATCATGTAAGCTCCTATGATGACTTACTTCTAAAATCAAATAGGTCCACAATGCTGGTTTCTCGTCAAAGAATACTTTGTATTGAGATTTTCAAAACATTAAATAAACTTAATCCAACATTTATGAACGGTATTTTTAGTGTTAGGACTTCAAATTATCCGTCGCGAAATTCGAACAATTTGAATCATTTTCGGCCAAATCAAGTAACCTTTGGTTCCAATAGCCTGAGAGCCATGGGACCTAAAATATGGAATTGCTTGCCAAATGAATTGAAATCAGCTGAAAATTTAAAGAGCTTCAAGAATCTGATCAAACAATGGGATGGCCTGACCTGTAAATGTAATGCCTGTCACTTCAGTTCTACCATGTAATCTTGCCCATATATGCCTTTTATCAATTAATTTCTTCATTCCTTTATTAATTCATTTGTATATTCGATTTAGATTAGTTGTATATATGTAAATATGTATAGCTAGGCAAGAATCGAATTAAAATAAGTTGAAAAACAAACGAGCGAACAAAGTGAGTCAAGTGTATTCCTGGGTCTTGCCCAATGGTCATAAAATTCAAAGTTTCAAATGGGTCCAGCCACTGGTGGGGCTATTTCTCCTCAGTGGCGGGAATGCTTCAATAGTACAGATATTAAACTTGCCCTGTCTCATCCTTATAAGAAATAAGTGCACTTACAGGTTGTCTCAAAAAATTTGTTTGAAGTTCGATTACCAATTGTAAAATAAAGATAACATGGACAGGCTCCTGGGAAGATAGCCATGTTCCTAACATTATGAAATAATTTTAGAGACCAGAATCTTGCAAATCGGTTGAAAACTGACAGAGTTGTGAGCTTTCAAAGATAAAAATATGCGATAGCTGAAACCAGCGACTCCTATGATTACTTGTAATTCAAGGAGCTCGAAGACCGAGGTAAAAGAAGCTTATCCAATGTCATACCTCTCGTTGATATAAGAGCAAACCAAATAGGACTTCTGAAAGTGATTTAACCCCTGCGATCATTGTCAAAATTTGCTCAACATTTCATATGTCCAAAAACCGTGGTTCAAAACATAATCGATGAGAGACTGAATCTGTTTCCTCAAAGCATCCATATCCTTGAAAGTTAGGTTATCGAAACTGTTCAAATACCATTTGGTACGCCCTGAAACAATTGAGAAATAACAGAAAGGATGGCCTAAGGGAATTTTACTAAAAATGCTGTTCGAGGCCTCTGGTTTCAGCTTTCGCACAAACTTGAACTTCAAAGCCTTGTAACTTCAGGAATTTCTCGTGGATTTGCAATATTTTTGTGTCAAAAATTAATCCAAAATCTCAAGAAAAGGGTTATTTAACCAAGTGCCCATTCAGCAAATCGTTATTTTTTAGTATTTAATCAAACGTCGAACAATTTTTTTGAGACACCCTGTATAATTGTCTTCTAGCTTAGCTTTAGGGGGCCCATATCTGCATGATTTTCAGGGGCCACCGGGACAATTTCCCGGTTTCCCGGTGGGCCACGCCGCCCCTGGTTTTATTACTCAGTCAGCGCCACGACAGTGTGCCTTTACAATGGTGACTGCTGCGTTTCAGGCGTGCAACGGCTCATGATTCACAAATGACTTACTATGCAGGTGTTACGTGATAGATAGGTACCATCGTGCTACCACAACCTGGGGATAGCTCAACGGGGTGTATACCTCATTTTCATGAAACCACCAATCAATGTAATTTACCTTATTTACAGCATGAATTGTGTGTCGATAGAAAACACTGAGCATCTATCAATGGGACTATAAAAAATCAAAAGCAATAGCACCCGATTTCGAATCTATCGTAAAGCACTATTAAGCCCCTAGGAGGGCTTATTCTATTTCGAACACTCCTGAGTGAGGGAGGCTCAAAAGAGATGGGGCTTGTTCACAAAACAAATGACCAAGATATATAATAGCTGTTCTGTTCGTGTTCTTCCATATTTGGACGATTCAATATACAATTTTACGAGTCAAATACATGAATTCGACACAATTTTCTGAACCATAGCAAAATTAACATGCAACCTTAGTCCCGGGGAAAGGGGGGGGGGGGGGTACATGACTTGCGGATGGATGGGGGTCTGCCACCCGGCTTTCAGAGAGCGACCCTCTTCTAATTACCGACAGTTGCCGTCATACCCACTTTTATGATGAATTTTGGCGGAAAACTACCCATTTTTGACAATTCTTTGCCAATTTCTGGAAAACGCACCAATGTTTAAGGAAAATCTGGCGAAAAAGGGACCCTTATCTAGAGAATTTTGGACCGAAAAACCCACCCATATGGGCGGCACATACCCGTACCCTCGACATATTATGTTACCCCCCCCCGGGACCTTAGTATATTGCAAACTTGTTTCAAATTGGAAAATCTTTAGTAGCCTCTGGAGTTTGATAAAAAGTGGGGGGGGGCTTAAAAAAGAGGGGGTTTATAAAAAAATTTTGGCTCAGAGAGAAGGGGCTTATTAGAGAGGGGGCTTTATAAAAAGGGGGGCTAAAACTAGAGGTTTTACGGTATGACTTGAAGTGTGAACCTTCGGCGAAAACGAAGATTTAGCACACATTTCAAAACTTCACAGGGTACATAAAACAATATCGATTAGTTGTTTTTGGAGAATGGTAGTGTACATGATGTTGTTTTCTGTTCCTTTAAAAAAATACAACAGTATTTGGTTGAGTTCGATCAAGGGTGTTAGGACACGGATAATTTGACTGAATATTTATTCAAATTAGTTTTGATGCCATACCAAGGTTTGCAAAGATTCACCAGTTATTGATTTGATGCAATGGAGATTTTATCAATACTCACACAGTTACGCGTTGGTCTCAGTATGCTTAATCTGCATAAGTTCAGACACAATTTTAGAGACACATTGAATCCAATGTGCCCCGCAAACGACGGTGTTGAGGACACGGAACACTTTTTGCTGCACTGCCATTCTTACGATGCATGCAGGACAGATCTTCTCGATAGAGTAAATTCAACATTGCAACCGCATGATTTGCCAAATCTTTCAAATGCTCTAATGCTCAAATTGATACCGTATGGTGATGAAAGGTTGTCCGTTGATTCTAATTCTGAAATTCTTAAAGCAGCTTTAAGATACATATACGCAACACAACGTTTTGAATAAAATGATGTTACTGAAAATTAGCTGCTGCAACCTGTTCGGGGACTTCTATGTATTGTTTGGTTTTCTTTTTTTTCTCTCCTTCCCTTCATATTTGCTTGTAGTTTTTATCTTTATGTTAAATGGCCGCAGGGTAGACACAGCATTGTGCTCCTTGCGGTATCGTTTTTAGTAGTGTAATAGAGTAGTGTCGTAAGTAGCGTAATTGGTAGAGTGACTTTGTAAGTAGAGTAGCTAGTAATGTGTGATGTAATGATCATTGATATATAAAAAAAAGATTTTATCAGCAGCCCCCCCCCCTCCACAATTTCATCTCCCTGTGAGGTCATGAATAAGCACACCATGATATATATTATACGAAACAAGATCTAAGCAAAGACCCAGGGGGGGGGGGGCACTCAGCACATGCACATGCGGGGAGGTAAATCCGATATTTTTGGGTCAGAATATTGCCAAAAGTGATATTTTTGGGTTCAAATAAAACTAAAACCATCTTCGTGATATTTTCTGACACCAAACATCGTGTAACTGATATTTCTGGGTTCGCTAGAGGGAATCCTGACCTTTACTTGCATTGTTTCAGGATATTTTATGTTCATGTACAGGTTTCCAAGTATAAAATGAGCTGATATTTTTGGGTTGAAATGAAGCTGAAGTGATATTTTTGGGTTGCCTGAAAATTTTTTTTGGACTGACCCCCCCGTATGTGTATGTGCTGAGTGTCCCCCCCCTGGCAGCAAAGATTCACACGTTATTGGCACTAAGAAGGTCCAATGAGGTTACAGAAAGGCTATGCAGAAGAAAGAGGAAGGATGCAGCTGACAAGCAGGGAGTGGTGAAAAGAGCAGTGACAAAATTCAAGCAGGGAGTGGAAATCAAAGAGAGCACCAAAACAAGAAATTAAGTCAACCCCACGGAATGACCGTTTCAACTGCTGTTTTTCAGACTGTTTAAAGCGGCTACTTGTCAATGATGAAGTAATGCTATTCCATTTTATATCCATCTGAAGTAATATGTTGTTGAAATATTCTTTTGCAAAACTATGAATAGCAGCTTTGTAGAGCGAGCATTGGTCACATAAGTTGATAAACTGAAAACAACGCGAAGAAATGAAAAATTCCTGTCCAAGGAATTACTCGGTATGACGGCGGGCCAGCTCGGCACCGCAGGCGCAGTGCAGCACGCCTAGTCACTAATATTCTTTGAAAGGTTGGGTTTCGGGGGGAAATCCCCTAGGAACTTTCAAGGACCGCGGAGCACATTTCGGATTGGGGGGGCTAAAGAGTAATAGGGAATTTGAGGGGGTCTGGGGGCGAAGCCCCCAGAAAAATTTTTTGTGACCACGCCCTCTACTTTGGCTATGAATGCGACCAACGCCCCTTTCCATGGGCAAACTCGCCTTGGAAGAGACAGTTATCATCAGCATATCCAATCACTAAATCACACTAAAAAAGCATCATTTATAAAGATGTACTGTATTGCATTTTTTATATTTCATAGCGAAACGGCTCAGCCTAGAATAAAAGGACTAAAGTTAAAAAACTTTCACAATCATGTGGAATTATTATCTCAACAAGAAAATGATATGGAAACACAGTCTCTCTGCTTTCAGAAGCAAGCATTTTAAACATAGAGAGCCTAATGACGCAAACACTGTTTCAATTTTTAATTTTGTAGCACTAAAAAATCCAATGATTTTTTCAAATTTTCAAAACTTTTGTATACTGTAGTTGGGTCTTTTGATAAAAATCAGTAGGAACGTCGTTAGAGTTTATATTTTCTGTGCTCTTTATATGAGTATCAAGAATTGCTAAATTATACTTGTTAGGACATTCCAGAGAGCGATGCTGAGTCAATAGATGTCTCGCTAAAAAAATTACCGTTGCACTCGTTGCCGGGTTGACGTTTCTGCGATTTACAGGTTTGGAGAACTCCCCTCATCAGCAACCTTTCATAAACTGAAATTCGTTTTAAAAATAGCAGCATATCATGAGAGCATTATTGCTTGCTAAAACTTTGGGTATTTGAAGCTACGCTAACGATGATGAAACTGTTATATCTTGGCATAATGCTATTGCACGCATTTCATTTGAGACAAAAACTTTTAAAGCATTCTGATTTCTGATAAATGCATGAGAAACGGTACTGTGGGGGTATACAAACACTCGCAAATAAGGGTGTTAACAATTAAATAAAGCAAATGGCGATATTTAATCATAAAAACAAAATTTGTTGGAAAGCTAAAAACTATCTCTTGAAAATTATTGGGGGGGCTAAAGCCCCCCCAGCCCCCCCGGCTCCGCGGTCCCTGGGAACTTTATCTAATTTTGGTAAAAGCCCCTTAAAATTGGTTTCAACGTGAGATTTCTTGAAATTCTATCATCTCATATATGACGTCACCGCAATGGTGGTGGATCATTCCACATCCCTGTACAAAGGTGGGTCAGACACTCCACTTGGGATTAAATCCAAAGGGTCACAGTAGCCTCCCCTTGAAAAGGGATTCCAGGCCCCAGGGGGGGTACTCCATAACTTTCAATACGGGGAGGTCCATGCCAATATTTAGGGTCCCAAATTTTACGTTAAATCAATATTTGGGGTCTGTGAATTACAACATGGACAAAAATTCAATATTTTGGGTCCATAAATCTGAAAAAAGGAAGAATCGTGGAGTTTGGTGTGAGTCTCCAAGGCATTAGACTCAATATTTGGGGTCCCCAAAACATTAGGCTTAATATTTAGGGGTCAGCAACGAAATCGTGGCATGGACCCCCCCGTATTGAAAGTTAGGGAGTACCCCCCTGGGTTCCAGGCCCGGGGGGGGGGGGGTACTTGGATACAAAACGACGGGGGTGTGCACGCCTACGATGGTTTTTGTGAGCCGGCTTTAGAAAAAATAGCCAAAAACGATACCCGGCATTAGAATTTTGGAATCACCCAAAACCACATTTCTTTCGATAGTGTTCTGTAGACAGGAATAAGCAGCCTCTTTTTTGTTCTTTTGAATGAATCACGTGGTAGGCCAACGCCAATTGTTTGTTTGTTGTGAAGAAGTTCATTGGGAAAATTGGGGAAAATTATCAGATGCCCTGTTGGCGAAAAAGTAACTGCTTTTAGAAACAAGATTAAATTCAGGCTACCGGCTTTAGATTTTATCAGTAAAACAGATACCCGGCCTTAGAATTAATCGCTGAAAAAGATACCCGGAAAGACGTGCACATCCCGTCAGCAAAATATACTAAGTACCCCCCCCCCCCGGGATTCCAGGGCAGTTCTCTTGCAGAATATTCCTACATCGTCATCTAAAACAAACTTTGAATGGTATCTGCAATTTTTATGAAAATCACGTCATGTGGAGCTCGTAACTCAAAGACTTCACAAGCCAGTGACAAATTCTGATCAAAATCAAATCAGATCAAGATCATGGAGGGAACTTGTAATCTGCGGAATTCCACCTACTGTATATTAAAGTTTGGATGATGAATCCAAATCATGATCATCAAAATTCCATATGAAGATAAATGTTCAAAACAAATAAAGTTAGCTGAAAAAGACAGATGGCACCATGAAATTTGGCTGACAATGAAATCTTTTGTGAATGAACATCAACCAATTGCATCCCAGCAGTTTCTCGGTTAGCTCTGAAGAAATGGCAGGCACCTGTAGTGCAAAATTTTCAGCTCACATGCAGTTAATTTTAATGAGGTTGCTTTTCATTGCACAAAAATTGATCCATTGTTGAAATTTGTAAGGGCTGATGCTGTTTTCTTGTGGTTATGGACACCTATTGTTAGAATGTTGTCCTGCCCATTATGGGTTGGACAACAGGCTGACCTCTTGTAAGTTTCAGCAAGAAGCCAATAGATCGTTTACACATCTATGCTATGGAAAAAGACTTCCTAAAAGAAGTTTTTTACACAACCGAGGGACATTTCAGCTCTGAATGGACCTCAAGAGCTGCCAAGTTTACATTCAAATTCACAGAAAAAGACAGTGACAATAATGTTGATAAGCTTTTCTGGCCTACAGTATCTTGATCCCTTTGCTGTCAAGAAAATATCTTGAAAAAATGAACAGAACCATTGAAAGATTCTGCACAATGAATTTTTCGCTACTCTGAATAAAAATCTATAGATCTTGTGAAATTTCCCAATACTTTTATTTGGAAGTTCAAGAGAGCTTTGTCTGTATTCCAACATTTAAGAAAACTCCCAAAAACTATGTCTGGGGAACTTTGGTTGGGGGAGGACAGATTTTAGAGAGGACAGGGCACCCTGCCAATGCTGAAAAACCATAATACTAATTTTTTTATCATATCAAGCTTTCAAAAATTTATGACTGTGTGTAACCTTTTATCAATTTGTCAAAATTGCATGACTACTGTGCCTCTTATACCAGTCTTTTTAACAAATGATCTAACCATTTGCTCTCAAATACTAAAATCACATATTATTCTTTTCATAAAACCTGTGATAGTTGATACCATTTCTTATGTCAAACTGTAGATGACGCCTCTCAATGAAGAATACAGTAGATAAAAGTTTGATATACCAGAAATAGTTTTTTAATTCATCATTTCCTTCTTGTCATATTGGGTCTATTTACTTTGGGCCAATTTACACGAAACTGTTTTCATTTAATGCAGGATGGGGGATGGCAATCCAATACAAAAATTACTTCTGTTCACACAATACTGTTTCCATTTTATATTGGATTGGGGTTCTGTTTACATGCGAAAATGGCAGGAGTGGAAAACATAGTAGACCACAGCACCAATGGTCCCAGAAAGTTGTCAAAAATGGTAGGAACAATAATGAAAGGATGTGATGTTAAAAGGAAATTGAAGAAGAAAAAATGTGAAATAGGATTTAATCTTTTTATTCTTTAGTCCTTACTGCCAAAATAGCAGTTTCTGATCTCCTCAATCAGTCTTAATAAATACGCAATCAGTTTATGATACGTTCAAATGGCTGCTTGGAAAGCCTTTATTGTAAATTGTAAGCAAAACTTCATCACTTTTACGAAATCAAAATTTTGTGAACGTATCTGATTATCTGCATGTTTTTACATATAGCTGTATATTTTTTTCATGCATATAGCCAGCAAATCGAGCCAATGACAACAATTCAATAGGCTGTATGATTTACACTTACTCATCTACAGTATGGTCCCAGAAAAGAAAACATATTTTCCAGCGCTGGAAAATGGTATGGAGTGTATTGAATTGGTGCATTCTCATGTAAACAGGAGGCCAATCCAGTATGGTACCGTGTAAACTGGAGCAAGTGAAGGAACTCAATTACTGAGTATCCTTACCTCAGATGGCAAAAGCAAATGCAAAATCGATAGATGAATTGGACAAGCAAGGAGGGCATTTGAAAACATGGTACAGTACGTATTCTCAGTAGTAGAAAAAGCTTACATCTGGCTCATAATGAAGTATGTCTGTGAAACAAAGAACATAAGAAAAGAAGAAGAGAGGGGAATTGATAGTTCTGAGCTTTGTTGCTACTGAAGAATGCAAACAATAAGCTGGACCGATAAAGTGATGTTAAAGTGTTGAGGTCAAGGAATGCAGAGTAGGAGCTGCTAAAGGGAATCAAAAAACAACGATTACGGTATTTTGGACATATAATTAGAGGCAACACGAGGGCACAAGGGACAGAGGGATGCAAAGGAGAAAACAGCTTGACAACATCAGAGATTGGTTACACTTTACAGGAGCTGTGAAGTCATTCACAGTTGCAGAGATTGAGACAGGGGAAGTACATGATCACCCAAGCTATACAGCATGGCACATGTAGAAGAAGAAGACCATGTAAATGGGGCCTTTATGTCTCTACCCTTGCTGTGAAGGTGTCATTTTTATTCCATCCATGCCAGATTGAAATGATAAAAACAAAATAATGAACAAGGAAGACTTGTACCATACGTAAATCTTACTTTCAATCTGGAGTTTCGAACAGCACATTCTGAGATCTGCCTATGATGAAAAATTTCACAGATGATGTGCAAAAACAAATTGTCACTGTATTACTGGAACCAATTTGAAAATGATCTATTCATGAGGAGCCATCTTAGACAATCTGTTAGCATTCAGAATTGTCATTTTAGTTTCTGCAGCTTACAACAAAACTTTCTTGCAACAAATACAAAAAATTACTGTGCTTAAAATTCATTACAGAACTTTAAGCTGTTTTAATCACCTACTTAAACCATTAATAACTTGGTTACTATAGATGCACATGATCACTACCACAACATATCAATTAAAATCAGAGACATACCATATGGTTTACAGCTGACACAACTTGTGCAAAGTATTTCTTTGACACCCTCTCTGGTAGTTTTCCTTCGTTTAAGATTTTATGAAAAAGTTCTCCACCATTAGCATATTCTATCACCATGTAGACTTTTGATAAAGTTTCTATAACTTCATAAATTCTAATAATGTTTGGATGTCGAAGTTTTTCCATGCATGAGATTTCTCGTGAAAGAAGGCGCTGTGTTTTCTGATCCAACTTTGTCTTGTCAAGAATTTTGATTGCAACTTTTTCTGAAAAAGGGATGAAATATAAGCATAAATGTCAACTATGAATATTTAGCCAGATCTCTTTCTAGCCTACACATATTTTTTATAAGAAACTGCTTCTTAGAAACTTAACTCTCAGCTCATCATAAAATTAAGAAACTTCAGAAAAGAAAACCATTAGTTAACATTTATTTTCACCTGTTGGTTTCTCGATAGGCACTGTACTTGAAGACACATATTTTATAAGAAACTAAGAGCTTGGGCCAGTGCAGTAAGTTTCTCAAAATCATCAGATTTTGAGTACTTTGAGTTTCTTTTAAGTTTGAGTACTTTGAGTTTCTTACAGGTTTCATAACAATCCTCATGTTCACTAACTGTGCCCTCATGAATAGTTCCCCCTTTCCCCAAAGAGTGATTTCAAGTGCTGTTATAGTACATCCCAGAAAGGGAATCAAATGACAGTTCCATTCATCCCATGAATATCCATATCAAGGTAAATTTCACTACTAACAAAATGTCATTCAATTGTTATTGAAATCGCACTAAATGATGGGATTATTCAAAATTACTTCATATGAGTAGGTGTTTAGCAAATTTCGATTGAACATACTTTGTTAACTTCAGAAAGAACTTCAGTTCCTTGGCAGGTAATAGTAGCTTTTCTCTCTGCTTCAGTCGAAAAGTAAATATTTTAGCTTGTTGAAAAACGTCTCCAACAGAAGCGATGAGAGATCTTTTCACTATCACAGAGGATATTTTGCCCAATCAATGAAAATCTGTCGAACGAAGGATGAATAATGTCGAGAAAAAAAGGGATACAGATCAGCTCGAAGGTCGCGAAAATTTCTAGGAGCAGCGTTAGCTGGGGGTACTTTCCACGGTACTTTCTGCTACGAATTTTGAGGCAGTATTAGTCAAAGAGGGTTGCAACTTCTTTGAATAAACGAGAAAAGGGACAAAGAATCACACAGTCATATGTTTTATATCGCAAGGCGTAACAGTTTCTAAAACGGAGACACTATATTCGTGCCTGATTCATCAGAACAGTAAGGTAATACTTTCCTTATCTACATCACATTGTTCTGAGTATTCATCTAATTTTGGTACTAATTTTGATACTAATTTTGTTTATGACCGATTCAAAAATTTTTATTGCAGGCTGTTTAACAAACTTCTCAAAAGCAACCTATCCATTATTGACTAAACTTGGGGCAATTTATCAAATTGCCTTCTTATCTAGTTGAAGTGAAGTAGGCCCACGTAGTGAATCTTGCAAATGTACGTACCAAAAAATCCTCGAAAAAATCCAAACAAGAGTTGTCTTCGTTAAAGGAAAAGAACGAAAGAACGGGAATTCAGATTACACAAAATTACGGTTACTCTCTCTGAATATTTCAAAACCATGCAGCCTCGCTGACCTATTCGCTGACTCGGAGTGTTTCATTCAGGCTTTTGGAGCAGGAACATAATAACTCGCTCAAGTGATTTACATATTCTGAAGATAACTATCAAACCGTCAAAACAATTATTTACCTTTGGCAATACAATGATATCCTAATTTAACCTGTGAGAAATTTCCACTGCCAAGATCCCCACGTATGCGATAAAAACCAATGCGCCGGCCTGCTGAAATTTCTTTCGATACTTTCTCGTCATTCTGTAGCTCTCTTGTAAGTCTTTCGTATGCAGAAAGGCCTATTTCTTTTTTCTCGTCTTCCACTTGTGATGTAGAGTCGTTAGATTTAGTGAACTCGGCATTTTTATTGTTATTATTCACCTCCATTGGAGGTTCAACCTCCACAGCCATTCTTCCATCTTCAAATGTTTGAATCTTTCTCAAGATCCATTCTCGTTTCCAAGGAAATGAAACCGCGGGGCTCCTCCGCAGTGTGAATGATTCTTGGAAAATAAAGTACTCAAATACAAAGCATACACAACAACCATAGTATGTGACTATGCAACAACTTATGACCATTGTCAAAATTGGTAGTTTTCAGCCAATATTCATCATAAAAGTGGATATGACAGCAAGTTTCGGTAATAAGAAGAGGGTATCTTTCTGAAAACCGGGCGTCAAATCCCCATCAATCCACGAGTCCTAGCCACGTGATTTGGTAGGATACACACGTTTGGTTCATCCTCGATCTTAGAGGATCTGAATCATACACATAATTGTCTCAGTCATTTTCCATCTTTTTAACGTTTGAAACTGTTTCAAAAGACTAACTTGTCCTTTTTGCATAAGGGAAAATTGTGCCAAAAAAGCAACCCTGTCCCCAGAGCCTTTGTCATCGGAGACGAGAAGGCCCTTTGCGTCTCAAGCAGGGCCGTCGAGAGCCGGACCGGGCCCCAGGGTTTGGAGCAAAAGGGGCCCTCCAGCGCTAAAGGCACCGAAAAATTTTTTGGGTCACGCCATTTTTCTCTCGGACCACGCCCTCAAATTCACTGGTAAAACACTGCTTTTAGGTGGACATGCCCTCCTATCACGACTGTTTCACAGCGCACTTCCCCTTACAATCTAATGCCCGCAAAGATAATGGTCAGCGGCGCACGAGAACCGTTGTTGTCTAGTCAAAAGTCAGCTGATTGCGCAAGCTATGGTGTAGCTTCTCTTGTTGAAAATAGCCAATAAATGAACAGTCTTACCGATAAACTGCTACCTAGAGACTTCAATTTACAGTTTGTTCCTTGGGGGTGGCCTAGACAAGTTCAACTCGGTCGGGTGAAGCGAATCAACGTCGAAAACGTGAACTGCAAAAATCACCTTTTGGAGTGAAGATACACCTTGTTTTTGCTGATCATTTGATTGCAAGGTTTTCAAAGCAAAGTTGTATCCCCAAGCAAAAAGCTATTTCTTTCGAAAGATTAACTTTCAAGGATGTGAAATAAATGTGGGCCATGGCTGTAGGAAAAGGAGGAGACAGTTTGGGCATAATGTTTGTGATGAAGCTCATCGAGGGGGACGCTGAGGCAGCCTCCAAAAGACGATCATCATGGAGCAGCACGAAAGATCTGAAGGTTTGTTTTTGCGATTTTATAAAAGCTGAGGACTTATTAAACGTAGTTATTTGTTGTTTTCGTCAAAGTGGCCCCATTTATTGCAGATACGTGACAACGTTGCAGGATCAAAATTTCGCTCTGCCAAGGCCAATGGATCGTTGCGGGAGATTCCATTTTCTCAAAATTAAATTGTGTCCCCAACTTCCTACATTCACAAATCGAAAGAATAACTTCTTGCCTATCAGATAAGTCTTTAGAAACGTTCTAGCATCCACGCAAAGTAGTTTACTTGTTGTTTGTTTGTGGAAGGGCAGTTCCTGCTAGGCCATGCGCTGTAATGGTCTCGATTCAAAATGGCTGCCCAAATGTTGAACGTGACAATCCAATGACATTTATCAGTTTTCCTTAATTGACTTCAGACATTTCTAGCGGATTTCTATGAATAACAGAAACAAATTTGAGTTTGGACATACAAAATTAAAGAGTTAGTTTCGACTGAGTACAACAGACAGAGAATGGAAAGATGATATAACATTTTTGTAAACTTCTTGGGTGCAATTGTCAGTGAATAATCAATAACAAAATCACTTTCTGACTCTACATAATGTGATGATAATCAAACTTTTGGTTCTAATACCATAAAAATCATTAATTATTTCAAGACAATTGAAATTTTTGATTAGTTATGATATTTTATTCTAAAAAAGTAAGCTGTTTGGTGGCGTATCTCTCTGCAGCTGAATGTAACTACACGCAATGATGTAACTAACTACTACATCTGAGAACGAAAGGAAGAATCATTTTTGCATCCCTTTGAGAATGGCAATTAATACGGCACGGCAGTTGACAATTTCAGAAAATGTACTGAAAGTGTCTGTATGGGCAACTTTTGGGAATGTTCAGATATCACAACAAAAGCTGTGTCATTTTTCATGCAAGACATATCCCACATACACACACAATCAAATGCCTCCAACCCATGAATTTGCTAGAACTGTGAGCTGGAAGAAATGAATTCATTTGAAATGATAATTCTTAGCGTAAGAAACTCTTAAGAATTATCAGACAGGATAGCCATGCTAATGAGCAAAGGCCTCTACTGTATACTTTGCTGCTTTGCTCAATTGATGATTGTTTCTACCTTCTGATGGTATGCAGTTGCAATTCAACTTTTGCATAAACACGTATCATTATGATCATGGTTGCTGAAAACATTTACTATTTTCATTTGAAAGGAGCCATAGTTTTGAGGGGCAGTTCACTCCTGAAAACCTTATACACCGTTGGCAAATATCTGTTTGTTTCCAGGAAATATCCATCAAAATGTACAAAAATACTTTTGCTCTGGAAAGATCTTGTACACATTTCTAACAAGTGAAATCCTCCTCATTTAGTTAGTGAAAAATACCTGCAGTTTCTTATAAACTCTTTTACAATCATTATACGAATATATCTATTTTGTATATAAAGATTTAATGTGTAACGTATCAAATTTCCAAATATCTAAGCTACTCTGATATGTTGTATTTTTTCATTTTGAAAGTGTACTTTTTGTAATTTTGTTGCATGTTTTCCGTACCAAATTTAGACCATTTTGTTATCATTTTATGTCCTTTCACACAATCAGAGTACCTTAGGGCAAATCGTTATTTCAGATAAATTGTATTGGATTAAACTTGGCATTTACATTTCACTTTATAATGGATAGGGGCTCTGCAGTTTCTACAGCATCGTTTCTTTGCCTTTCGCAGGTCAGGGATGTCTGTGTTACTGTGAAGCCACTGCGCCTTTGCAACCAGTGCCAACTGCAATTCTTTGACTTGAATGGTAGCATACGTCCTGGTCCACTTGTTCCAGAAGGGATGAATACTCTCAGAGCAGTGTTCAGCTTCCATTCCCACAATGCCAGACCTTATAGCTTTAAGTGGAAGATCATAGCAAAGGAGGTGGAACTTCCTGCCAAGAGAGTCTTCTGGGAAATGGACAGGTAGCCAATTGCCAAAGCTGAAACACCGGACTGTCAACACAGCAACTTCATGTCTGCAGAGAACCCTATCTGCCATGAACAATTCATAGCACTGTGCAAATTTTGACAGTCGCACATAGATCTTCTCAGCCAACTTGTAATCACCAAAGAGAGCAGTTGTACCATCCAGAAGATTGATGGACTTTGGCTTAAAAGCTGAAGCAAGTGACTTTATTTGTGCTTTTCTTGTCAACTTGTGAACATCATTTCCAATCAATGCACCTGAATGGTAAACAGCCCTCTTTAATTTCATGGCATCCAAAATCATGTCCAAATTTTTCTTGAAAGGTCCCTTCATGGATTGCATTGTTTGATTGGTTATCGTTAAAAAAGTTTCAATTTCATTGATATCTTTCTTGATCGTTTTGATTTTATTTACTATGTCCTTTAATAATTTGTCTTGATTCGATAAACTTCTTCTAAAATCAATTGCTTCTGCTGAATTATCCAAATATTTACCATTGTGGCGTTGTATCAAATCCGAGTGAATGTCCTTTTCAAGATTAATTCGTTCCTCAAGTTCCATCTTTTCCTCCTCGGTCTTTTCAAGTTTCTGTTCCAGTTCTCTGGCTTCCAAAGTTTTGTCCTCAACTGACTGCAGCAATGAAAGCATCAGGTTACTTGTATTGCCCTTAGCTTCCAATATCTGCATGTCAAGACTGAGGGCAATAGCTTCAAGGGTATTCAGGTTTCTCAGCCCTATGCTAAGTGCAATATGCAGTGGAAGTACAGAAACATTATCAATAACCCAGCCTTTAGTGCCAACCAGGGGAAGGGCCTCACAGTTCTCAAAATGGCTTGGATTTTTTGAACCATTTGCATTGAATTTGTGTGCCTTGTCAACCATATTTTCAAGATGTCTACGATCAAAAATCTTTTTTTCCCTGTTGTCTTTTTCTTTGTACCTTTGCAATGTAACAGGTGCATGTGGTACCCCCTTTTGAATGTCTGACAAGGTTACCAAACAGTGCATGCAAAAATGCTTTCCATTAGGGCCTGTTAGACCAAGTAACCTTGCCAGCCACTCCCAATCACCCCCATAGCATATTTTCACAGACTGAAAATGATTGCCATGCTTATCACTACCTATAGCTTCTTTGTTAGCATGTTTGCAAGATTTGCAGTTTGAATTATAGGCTTGGTTCTGTGTGTTGTAGTAATGGGGGTAAGTCTTAGCAATTAATCTTATGTTCTTTGCACATGTTTCCAGGTCAGACGTTTTTCTTAAAAGGACCTGAGGGGAACTTCCAAGAATGAGGGGACAAGGTAGCTTGAGGGATGCAATCTCATCACTAAGCTTTTGCAGTTGGGAAAACAGTGGTCCAAAAGCGTTTACTATGCACTCACGGGAATCTTTTGCTCCATCAAACACTCCCAGTAGTTTACTCATTTTTACAGAGTGTGTCTTCTCACAGTTTTGAAATTGCAGCAAAATTTTTGTGGAAGAGCCACCCTTATCTCCAGTTACAAGAACATGTAAACAATCTACTGGTGTGTTTGGGATTGGAATCAATTGTTTACTCCTGTGCAGTGCAAGTACACTCTTTTGGATGACCTCAAGGATGCTTGTGACTCTAACAAACGAGACGTTTTTCCCTCCTGCCTCAAAGTTGCCAGCTTCATAAACAAATTCCCCATGTTCTTTCAGACCCTCCCGCAATTTTGATTCCGTGCCTAAGAAATCAAAACCCAAGTTGTCATTAAGTGTGCGCTTGACAAGTCTCCATAAATCTAAAGGCATTTCAGCTTTTAATCCAAGTGCTACCTCTGGGCTGAGTTTGAACTTTTTGAAATCTGTCACACCTGCTTGAACTGCACTTTCGAGAAAAGCCCTCTTATCACGCCTGATCATGGAAGCCCTTTGAGATACTAAATCACCCTCATTGTCTTTTGCTGAGGCACTAGCAACAAATTTTCCAATTTTTTCCAGTTTTGCGCTGCGTGCTCGCAATGATGGTGATGATCCCTCTTGGCTTCCAGTCTCTGGCTTACGTATTACCGTCAGATGCAGAGGCCTCCCCCTTTCGTTCTTTGCAGTGAGGATACCTTCAGGGCTACGCTCCATTTTGTGTTTTAAGATTCTAGTGAAGAGAATTTCTTGGTCAGTGCTCAGATTACCTTGCAACCTTGTAAGATTTTGGTAGCGATTTGCAGTTAAATTCAGGGTACTCTGAATGCTATATAACTGAGCGTGGCAATCATTTATTTTGTCCTGTAAATCAGTGCGATTTTGTGGGTGCAGCCGACTTACAATCAAGAACAAAGATTTAAAAGAATGAACTTGCAGTTTGCCTTGATCTACAGCTGAAATAAGCACTGGGGCAATTTGGCAAACAAGAGGGTACCACAATGCTTTATCATATTCAGTTATAAAACTAAACATGAAAACGCAAACCAGCTGCATTATCAAAAGCTCTCGTGGGGCAAGAAAAGACAGGACTCGTAGCAAAATGTCTTTTGGCAAATCGAGAAAATTACCGTGAGGCCCCAGTTGCGTAAAAGTTTCAAGAGATTCGCTCGTTGGCCTTTTAGCAGTGCAGGAATCATCCTTGGGAGAAAGACGATGCCTTGTGCGCTGAGCAATAGCCTGCTTCAAATTAGACTTGCCACATTTTCCCTTTGAATCAACCACTAAAGGAAAAGTTAGGTTACTGTCTTGCTTATGCTTATACCAAACGACGACAGGCATCGCACAAGACACCTTCTCTCTCCTCCTGCAGCCCAAAACATTTTACCAAACAGCCTTTGTTGAACTTTTGCGTATCAGTAAATCTCTTTGAGGTGCTTGATTTGCATACACAACATTTTGGCTTTGGCATTTCATCAAAATCTGTTGAAACTTTTACGCATCTTCCCAAGCTGGCACCTTGGCCGGTGACTGGCCATACAGTGGTGAACGAGGAAGTTGCAAAATATCATATCAGCTGACATCGTGCTGCCATTATGGATTACGTAATTTAGGGCAGTGCGCTTGCGTGCTTTGTCAGACACGCGCCGCTGACCAAAGGAATCACGGTCATTAGATTAGCGCTTGAAACAGTCGTGCTATACACTGTTGGAAACACAATTTTTGACGAAAAAGCTCTTTTGATCTCTGCCAGTGGGCCCGCTGGTCTAGAGACGTTCCTTGAGGAAAACTGAAAACAAAGAAAAAATTAAAAATATATGTCTTTCTTCCGGGCCCCTAAAGGCCCCGGGCCCCCTGGTAACTACCTTGGCTACCCCCCTTCTCGACGGTCCTGGTCTCAAGAAAGTAGAAACCCGCATGAAAGAACCTAGATTTTTCTTTGGCAGCCTGAATAGGTTCTTAATTAAGTAGCTGTTACCATAAATTGCAGTCTGCAAGGTTCTTAAAGAGGTTCTTATATACAATATGCACCTTGCACACTTTAATACTGTTTTCAACACAAGAAATCTAGAGATTTTTTGAGAATTCCTTGAGAATTCTACAGAATATTTTTGGGTTAGAGTCATCATTAAAAATCTGATAGTCTTTTGTACCACTGAAGGATTCTGAGCAATCTGAGTTAAGAATTCTTGAAAGTTCTGATGAATGAAGACATGAAACCTGTTACATAAACACCTCCCCCAGTTTCAGCCTCTGAGAAGTTCTTATTTAGGGGGGTTACAATATTGAATTTTAGCCTCAAGGTTTTTATAAAAGTAGGTTCTTTTATGCGGGTTTCTACCAATGATATAGAAGAATGATATAGAAGCTGCTGTATGACAAAAGGCCCTGGGGACGAGGTTGCCAAAAAAGATGAGCAAATTGAACAATGCACAACAATCCGAAAGAATAATCCATGAACAAACAACAATTATGAACAATGGTTTTGAGTTTCTGAAGATGAAGCTCTGGTGACAGCAACAACAGCATTATTGAGAAAGAGGCTATTCGGCCTAACCAGCATATTGCAAATTTCTTTTTCTTGAGCAAAGCCAGTGACCATCCGAGGAAAGAGTTTAGAGAGATGTCAAGAGCACAATACGAAAGGTGAAGAGAAAAGAAACGTTAAGGTTGTCTGCTCTGTTCAGTCGTCCATTTCTTCCTGCTACCAATAATACATTTTGTGGATTTTTCCACTTAAAATTATGATAAAGTCTCTAGGGTACTGATGGCGGGATATCAGGCACTTAATCAGGCTTGTAAACTTGCCAACCAAGATGGATTCATCCAAAGCGACAAAAGATATTTCCTAAACATATTTCAAACATTCCTTGCAAAGTTTATGCAGCTGGTTGGTTCATCTTTTCACCAACCAAAGTGTATAGCGAAGTATTTTGACCAGGTGAATCTCGTACATACTACACTGTCGGGATACCAGGGTGCATTCCATGTAAAACCCACGCCGAAGGTACGCCAAGCCCTAAGCTTTTGTACGCCATGTATTTTCAGGGAGAGAGAAATTGCTAAAACATCTCAAAATCTGCCGATTTTAAGAAACTCCAGTACTGGTCCAAATTCTTAGTTTCTTATAAAGGAAATAGAAAAGAAACTGCGAAAAGATCGAGGACAACTTCACATTCACGCCAAGATATGCTAGTTTTCAAACACCGTCATGCCAAGAGCCGATTTTATTGAAGAAATGACGCCGCTACGCCAACAAAAAGTCAGATATACGCCGAAGATCTTCGGGCCTATGTGCATGAAATGCACCCTGGTCGGGATATCAGGCAGCTATTATTTTCACATTATTTGAATAAATGTAGCCACTAGAAATACACAAAAACATGAATTCCAAAGACTTAACATCTTTTCTGTGCCATGTCATTAGCTATGGTGCTCTTTGGTTGACTTCAACATGCTGCATTTAATACTGTTTTTCGTCAGAATCACATGCTAAGCAGGTTAAGAGGATTGGTAGCACAGAGGCTGATGTGGAAATACATGGAACGCTCCTCTTGCAGTGTGAAATACATGGCTCTCGGATTTGATATTTTTCAAAAACCCAATGAAAATGTTTCGCTGATGCTTTTCTTTAAGATATTCTTTGTCTGTGTTTTGTTAAAGGGGATATATCTAAAAATATGAAGCTTTTCATGAAGAAGGCTATCTTCCGTGGACTTGTAAGATTCGTCAAATCTTCCCTTCACGTTGATATTGGGTTAATGGGTCAGCTTGTTTATTTTCCACTTTTGCACATTTGATATCCAGTTAAGCTGTTTCACGATTCTAACATTTATCCAAGCATCTTGCCAATTTTTCTTGCCGATATTTGACTATGTTTCCGGAGGCAAATAGATCGGGCAAAATTCACCCTGAATGGGTCTATTGTTTTCAAACGACTAGACCGAGCGATCCTAGTTGATATGTGCCGGTTTTGTGTCAGTTTAGAAAGAAAGGGTGCTACCTATAGTTATCTTGATACATTTTGAGAGTTTCATCAACTTTGGTGCTGCATCAACTTTGAGAATTACCAGCACGGTTGAGACATTTGAGCTTTATCAGCGCAGGAAAAGCAGGATTTGATTTTTAACGTCTTGTGTTGTCAAGAATGTCAAAAGCCAAATGCCATACACATTTTTCTAAAGTCCATTCAGTGTAGTAACTGTAGCGAGATTCCTGGTTTCCCTTCTTGCAAAGTTTCCCTGCTGAGGCCCTGACAAGATTTAGACCCATTCAGGGTGAAAATTGAGGCAAGATGTTGTTTTGACTGCTGCTGATGTTGGTCACTGTTTTAAAAGGAAACATCTTTGGCTTAGAAATAACGGTTGGCAAGGAAATGAAGTCTATAGCCACCAAGAAAATATTTCTGAGAGTCATGCACTTTAATAAGAATACCTATTCTTTTTGTGATTAGACCCATTCAAGGCGATAGTGCTTTTAGTCTCCCCTGTCTCCCCGCATCATCGCGGCAGTCAGTTCATTAAATAACACTCACTAGGAAACATCCTTGAAGAAATAAATAACTACATATAGATTAATAAGACTTTAATACCCATGAACTAAAGGGAGAAAGATACACAACACGATAGTCACTTGTGGAGGCATTATTTGTATGAAATTTTCAATGTAATTAAGATACTGTACTTAAGCTATGGGTAACTACTGTATTTGACTAACTATTAAAAATTGGATTCAGTAGTATGTTCAAACAGGAAAGTTTCATCATCACAACGTCAACAAAGTCAGAGAGGGCATTTGTCAAAATAGTCCTCTATGAAAAGAAAGGCTCTGCACTTAGACTGATGACGATGAGTCCCTTGTATCCCTGCGGTAAACCTTGCTCAAGAGGGACTCATAATGAAACAGTAACATACTTGGCCCTATTTTGTTCAATCATCAATGTAATTACAAAAGAATCCCGGCTTCGAATCTCCATCCCGTGGGAGTGTTTTCAATTCTTCAATCAAATCTTAAATTCTATCACATTTACACCTTAACAATAGTAATTCACAAATCTCGCAATCTGATTGGTACTGAAGAAATTGCTCAGTTTGGAAATTACTGCTCAGCTCAGAAATTACAGGTTTTTCATAGTAATACTATGAGTCTCTATTGACTGAAGCGCCATCACCAAGTCAAAGAGCACAGGGAAACAAGAGACTCATCGTCATAAGTCTACTCTGCACTAGGCATGTCTGGCTCACCGAGTACTTAGTTTCTTCTATTGTTTCCATTGTTTTATTGGCACACTGTCCAGCGCACAGAAATTTTACTTTCCATAGGTGAAAAAATGTGCTACAGACCCGTGGGGGAGGGGATACTTGACCAAATTTTGGATGGGGACGTGCCCTCAAGGTTTCAAAAACATACCCGTTCATTATACCAAATTTTCCAAATATATACCTGACTTTATACCAATCTTTCAAAAAATATATACCTGACTTTATACCAATTTTCTGAAAATGCATACCCGACCCTATGCCAATTACGAAAATTGTGAAAATTGATACCGTTCCTTATACCAAAATCGTGAAAATCGATACCGTTCCTTATACCAAAGTCGTGAAAATCGATACCCTTCTCGATGGCACGTCCCCATACCCAAAATATGTATAGTACCCCCCCTGGGGCTACAGACAGGCGATACTGAGCGATGTAACTGTTTGTATTTCCATGTAAATATTCCTTCATGAATTGATCATGATATTCTTAATGCTGTTGCTGCTGTCTAAAAATGTCTACAAATTGATTTTTCTGTTATTTTAGAGTGAGTCTCCCATCACAGTCTGTCTTTGGCATACCATACACCAATTCAAGTCTGGAGCACTGTACCTTTTAGATTGGTGGTAATGGATCTAGCATCAAGCAGTGATGATGAAGAAGACTGCCCAGAGCTTGTTGTTGGAGTGGAAATAGAAAGAAAGATTCCTGTCACCATTATAACTGGCTATCTTGGTATGGAAACACAAAATTCTACTGACATGGTCTGGCATTTGTTTGATAGGCCTGCATCTAAAATTTTGCAGCAAAACATCTTGTATATCTTTTGAAAAGGTTGAAAAATGATGTCATCTTTTATTCAAGCATAAAGTGCGGGTGGAACTAAAAATTTTTGCAGTGGTAGTTTTAGCAAGTTCATATAAATGCATAAAAAGTCCACACATTCTGGACTGAAAATCCATAAAGCTGGTTTTGAATGGAAAAATGTTTTTGTTAGAAACAAATTATATACAAAAAAACAGTAAAGGCAATAATAGTAACTTGTAATGTCTTTACAATTTGTTTACAAACTGTTTTCTGTATGTCTGTCTAGGTTCAGGAAAAACCACACTTCTGAACTATATTCTTACTGAGCAACACAAGAAAAGAATTGCTGTTATCCTCAATGAATTTGGTGAAGGTAAAAACATTTAAAATTTTATCAGTCAATGCTGACAGTTTCATGCCATTGTCAAGCTTATGTTTTGCAAATGAATTAAGATAGGCCTGCAAATGAAATATTTATACCATTTATCTGAGCAGCAGAATATTCATTTTTGACCTAAATATGAGTTTGTTTACAAGCTCTAACTTTGAAGTGATATTTCTTATGTAGATGACAGGTGGCATAAAAATGAGTCCGTTTTCACTTTTTGTATTCAAAGGTTCTGCATTAGAGCAAGCCTTGACAGTTGGACAAGAAGGGGACTTGTATGAAGAATGGTTAGAGCTACGAAATGGATGCTTGTGTTGCTCTGTCAAGTAAGGTTTTATTCTTCTCAGATTGCCAAGAACCATTTACAGTACAACTTTTCATGTTAGCCTAAAATTGTGTTCAAAAAATTCCTTGGTGGTGAAACAAGTAAATTGATTTAAGTAAAAGAAATTTCATCGTTGATATAAAAGATAGCATCCATTCCCCCATTGTAAAAACAGTCCCCTGACATCACTTTGTTCAAATCTTAATTAAGAAACGTTATTGGTCATGACTTATCAACTAATTTTAAAGTTCTTATTTGTAGTTCTGTCAGCAGTAACAAGACAGATTTTGTAAGACAATAGCAGCAGTTGCTTTTGTTGACACCTAAATTCAAAGAGATTTGCGATTGTAGACAAAGGAAATTCTCTCAAGCAGAAATTCAAAATAAACAAAGCCGCAAAGTTTCTCTGAGACCCAGGTAGTCATCTCGCTTGTTGTGCATTCCACAAATGAGTTTTAAGAGCAAACAAGGGCATATACTGAAAGAAGGAGGATATATCTAAACATCTATCACAGGCACTTTATTTGTTTGGTGCAGGAACCGACTTGGTGGTGATTCAATTCTCGTATTTTTAGGGTGTGATCAAAGCACTTCCTGCTCAGCTTCTGTAAAACAAAAAATAAAATGCCTGCGGTAGATTTCTAGATATATCCTCCTTCTTTCAGTATATGCTCATGTCTGCTCTTAAAAACCATTTGTGGAATGCACAAACAGCAAGATAGATACCTGGGTCTCAGAGAATCTTTGCAGCTTTGTTTATTTTGAATTTCTGCTTGAGAGAATGTCCTTTGTCTGCAATCGCAAATCTCTTTGAATTTAGGTGTCAACAAAAGCAACTGATGCTATTGTCTTACAACATCTGTCCTATCTGTCAGCAGTCATATTGAACTGAGAATGAATAACTTTACTAACCATTTCTTCTGTTTTTTTATTAATGGCTACTTATTTTCAAAACCACAAACCATGAGCCTCCTTGATAATAATATAAAATTTGTAGAAGATTTCTCAAAAATATAGTACATTCATTAACGTTTCACGTTCGCTTCATCAGAACTCAAATTTCTGGTAAGTTTTCATATTAAGTTCTGATGAAGTGAAAGCGAAACATTATAGTTTTGAGAAATTCATTTTCAAAACCTTTAGACACCTGGTGCAGGTGTGAATAATATGTTCAAATCTGCCTTGAGTGGTAGAAATTCTCTGAAAACCTGCCTGCATAGCAATTTTGTACAGCTAGTGTAGAGAAGCCTATTGCAAGAGTATGCAAAACAATTAGTTTTAAAACATGGAGCAATGAAACGATTAGTCATACAGTATATTCAATCACAGAACATCTTGACCATGGCCAAACTAATTACAACTACTTTTCATAAAGAAGTATTTAAGAAGAACTGCCTGCAAAATATTAGGCTTAAGAGCCAGGAAGCTGCCTGGGAATTTTGTTCCCATATTCCCGTTTATGCACGCCTGCACCTTTGTAAAATGATGCAAGCCTGTTCCACAAATGAATGTCATCAAATTTCTAGGACAAAACATATAAAATGTTGCAAATATCTTAACTGGACGAAACAGTGCTCAATGCTGAACAAATCTTTACTACTTCACAAGAGATCAGAACTAATCTCCAAATGTCGTCACAAGAACAAGTACTACTTATACCAAACTTCAAATAAAACCATACGTAAAATAAGTAAACTATGAGTGATGTACAACAAAACATGTAGCCTTTCTTATTGTCTTACTCTCATTAGAATGAAGCATGAAAATGCTGCAATTCAAGGACAAATTCATTTAATCTGTACCAACTGTATTTACAGAGATAATGGTGTTAAAGCTATTGAAAGCTTGATGGAGAAGAAAGGGAAATTTGATTATATTCTGTTGGAAACAACTGGTCTTGCTGATCCTGGGCCAATTGCAGGGATATTCTGGCTTGATGAGGAATTATGTTCTGAATTGTACTTAGATGCAATCATAACAGTAGTAGATGCCAAGAACTGCAGCAAGGTATGTTATTAGACTGATTACATGAGTCTTAATTTTCCACATTTAGTAATTGTATGATCTTTATTGAATACACACCTTTTAATGTAAGAAACTTAAAGTCCAAGGCAAGTACTGTAGGTAGTTCCTTAAATTTAAGATGCTTTTGCTACCAAAGGTTTCTAATGAAATTCTTCTATTTTTTATGTCAGAAGTGTAGAGTTAATTTGGTTTTGTAGGAAGGGCTTCCAAATCATTCAGTAGATATGAAAACAAGCATTGGTATAGTTCATTTTCCTAACGATGTCAAAAGGTGTTTCCAATGCAAGGTGACTCTCTTCTGAAACAGTCTGAAATGGTAGTTACATACTGCATGGTGCTAAAATCATGTGTATATTTATTTCAGTATCTGAGTGAAAAGAAAGAAGATGATCTCATTAATGAATGTGCAAGGTATTGGAACAAACATCAAAATTTACCAATATCTGTCAATAGAGAAATGATGTTCTTCATTATTTTCTGGAGTTTTTCATAAAGACTGTTTGGGTATTGTATTACATCTCATGTTGAAGAAAAATTATCAAAAGCTGAATTACATCAATGCTGGAAGAATATTTCACACTTCTTAGAAATTGAGGCATATACTCTATCTAAGGCCTTGAACACTTTAACATGAGCCTTGCTAAGAATTCTTGTTTAAAAACATTTACAGTTTTCCATATGGCTCTAGAATTCTTATCATAAGTAAACAAGTCTTTTCATTTAAAGGTGCTCAAGGCCCTTACTCTGAAGTAAAGATTATCCTGTGGGCTTTAATGTTCCTTTTATTGATATGAAGACAGATCCCCCAATTTCCCCTCCATCCATTATAGAACTCAAACAGGGATTCATGATACCAATCTCCCCTGTCCTATCCTTTATTTTAAAACTAACCTCTTCAATATTCACAGGCAGATTGCTCTCGCAGACCTTATCATTTTGAACAAAGTGGATCTTGTAGAAAACTCTGATTTGGAATCAACGAAAATGGATATAAGGTGTGTCTGTACTGAAAGTTGATTTGCTTTCTGCCAACTTTGAAAACAGCTCATAAGAATGTGAAAGAGGCCTTTTTAAACTTTCATCTTGCATGTTTGTCCCGTAGGGGGTAACATAACATGTTGACAGTGCGAGTATGTGCCGCCCATATTGGTGGGTTTTGGGGTCCAATATTCTCTAAACAAGGGTCCCTTTTTCGGCTGATTTTCCTTAAACATGGATGGGTTTTCCAGAAATTAGCAAAAATTGTAAAAAATGGGTAGTTCTCTGCCAAAATTCATCATCAAAGTGGGTGTAACGGCAACTGTCGTTAATTGGAAGAGGGTAGCTTTCTGAAAACCGGGTGGCAGAACCTCGTCCATCCACAAGTCATTAACCCCCCCCCCTCCGGGATTTTTGTCCCCATTTGATAATGCTATGGTCAACAGACTATAGTATTGTTTTTTTGCTTCCATGAATCAAAATTAATTGCCATGCAATTTTTGCATAATTGGATACCAACAGTCACGAACTGTTAAAAAACGTAAGAAAACTTTTTTATGCTTTTAAACCAATGGCCAGGTTGGTCCTCCAAGAGTTTTCGATTTTCTAGTATGTACAATGATGAAAATTTAGTTTCAGGATCTCCTTCAATTTGTGGCACACTGTGCCATCAGCAGGATGTATCATCAAATCCAGAGTTAATTAAACCTCAATCCCTTAACTGTAACCTTCAATCCACTTTTTAAGGTTTTATGGATTAACTTTATTCAAATCATTAAAATAGGCACAGTATCAGCTGTATTTTCAGAATTTCATTTGTTTCCAAAACTATTTACATTTCATCTCTGTTAATTTTTCAATCGATTTGCCCAATAATCCATTGAGAATCTAAGAGATTTGATTTGTTTATCAATACTGAATGAATCTGACTGAACGTTTCTGAGTAGCCATGGAGATCTATCCACAGTTAACAATATCATGAACACGCACCTAGTTGCATAGCGCAGTTTTTAACAGTGAAATAATCCGGATACTATCGCGTATGCCGAAACAGTCAAAAACTATGTTGTTTTTGGTTACTGATAAAGGCATTAAGTATGTGTACAGATTCCAGGATGAAAGAGCTACTAGTTTCTTGTTTCAGTCATTGTTCCTATCGAGGGCAGATCACTCCAGAAATCTTGTACTCTTTCGTGAAAAATCCAAAACAACCTTCATATCTTGAACATTGCGAAACTCTTCATCGCTTCATAAAATCTTAGAGATCTCAAAGAAAAGCCTAAAAATCTTCGAACATCTCAGAAAATCCCAGCAATCTCCCACAACGAATGATACAGATTCTCATAAGAATCTTCCGACAATTCTTCGAAAACCTTGCAAAACTTTAAATCTTTGAGAGTCGCATACAACTACGAAAATCTAAGTCTCAAGACTTGGAAATCTTTAGAATCTCCAAATCTTTGATATGTCTTAGAGATATCTGAACTGAAATGCCAAAATCTCGTACGCAAATTTTGAAGTGATTGCCCCTCGGCTGGACTTGCCTGTCGCTATTCCTCGTATCCCTGTGTCCTACAAAATCCTGCAGGTTCACACGTTTCTTAAAGCCCATGATCACTACACTGCCTCAAAGAAGTACAATAATTTTCGGCACATTCTTTGAAGGGCCATAAAAACATTGGTAGCAAAGTTGTAAAAACTATCATTGTGTTGCATCGTCGGATTTACGAGACCATAAGGGGTTCTTTGATTTCAATTTAAAGTTAGATAAGGCCAGATTCAGCCTTCAGTCCGTAGAAACAACCCTTGGGTGCCTGAATAAGATTTCATCTTTTGTGCAACCTTTTCAAGCGACTCTTGGGAGTACTCAGTAGATGCAGTTAAGCCCTAAGTCATTCATACCCATGCCATTTCCAGAGTATTTTGAATCGTTTAATTTCCAGACCAGCAATACACGATATTGTATTTCTATAAGTGTTTCTTGAAGTGCTTCTTTCAAGCTTTTCTCGCATTCCTACGTAATTTCGATTACAGTAAAGTTGGCTAGCAAATAAATCGTTTCAAGATGCTCTGAGTTTGGCATGGGTATGAGTAATTTCGGGCTTAACTGTATAGGATAGGGGTACTCAGGCTGGGGTACAAAGCATCAACCGAAGGAAACCAAAAGAAATCAATACTAGCATGAAAATAGACCCAAAGAATAGTGTTCGTGATTCAACATACCCAAAGGCTACGAAGTCAGTATCTAAGTTTGTTGAAAAGTGCTCTAACTGGTAAGATTTCTCCTATTTGTTTATGAATTATGTTTTCCCATATTATTTTGCTTTTAACCGTATGCGAGACCCAAAAAAGTAATCCAAAATTTGAGGAACCCAAAAAATAACTGTACATATCATTGACCCAAAAAAGTAAGCTTTGCTTAGACTGGCCCGAAGTCTATTTCGTCATCTGTAATAAGTCTGCCTGAAACAGTGACGAAATGGACTTGGGGCAAGTGTAAGCTTTGCTCAAATTTTAACCCAAAATAGGAACCTGAGCATCTGTACCAAAGTACCCCCTTTTTGGATACCTGTGTTTCAATTTCAAGATGTCTGTATCGTCGAGATTGAAGCATCAACGAGGAACAACAGCTTTATGATTGATTTAATCAGTCAGAATTAGAGAGGAATCAGGTTTAGAACCATACTTGCAAAAACATCTGTAGGTATCTTATCAGAAATTTGCAGAGGGAAATCTAGTGTGGTTTGTAGAAGACTTTGCACATGGTTATGTCTCAACTTACCTCGTTTTTGTCTCACAGAACTATCAATGGAATGGCATTATTAAAAGAAACGAAGTATTCAAAGTATGTCGACATTTTTATTTTTTCTTGTGGATTTAATTTTATGCCTTCTTAACGGAAGTGAGGCTGGAAAGCATGCAAAATATTTTTATGAGAAAGCACTTTCAAGCAAATCAGCTCTTAGATCGCCAAAAATTAAGACCCTGCAGTACCGGATATATAACTGAAGAATCTTTTTACTACATTAAAAGGAAATCCTTAGCATATTTTGGTAAATTGGCAGTCTATCTCGTCTGATGTTTAACAACATAATTTGCAGTTGAATAACAGAAGGTTGAAGTCAGATTTTCAACTTTTAAGGTTGTAGTTATACCATATCCGGGAGACTTTGACATAACTTAAGGCCTGGCCAAACGACTCAACTTTTCACTCAACATTTCACTGAACAATGTTGAGTCATGTTGAGTGTTGTTGAGCGTTGTTGAGTGGGGGGTGGCCAAACGACTGAACTTTTCACTCAACATTTGACTCAACATCTCGAAGTGCGAACGCGGTCGGACCTTGGAACCAAGGGTCTGGAGCTCAGGCTGGCCGCAATCAGGAGTCTGGAACTTAGTTTGCAAATCGAAATGAAATTCTGCCACTTTGCTTTTGGGCCTAAGGCAAGCGTGGAAAGGATACAGAGAAAATGGCTTTACCTGGGAATCATGGTACTAGCGAACGTAAAATAGCTGCCATCCTAGCTATCAAAGAGCTCACTAATGAAGGTGAAGCTCACTGCCAGTGCTTTTGGCGGAAAAGGTCAAGCCTTTCTGCGCTTGCGCGCACTTAACTTTGTTGAGTGCCTGGCCAAACGACTCAACATCACTCAACAACAGGTCAGAACAATTGACTCAACATTTTTGACCAAGATCAAACTTCGCTCAACAACGCTCAACATCGCTCAACAACGCTCAACAAGGTGGCCAAACGACTCAACTTTTCACTCAACATTTCACTCAACTTTGTTGACTCAACTTTGTTGAGTCGTTTGGCCGGGGCATTACTTGGTGATTTTTCTTGCATCTGAAATTCAAAATGTTCTATACAAATGATATTCCATACAAAATTAGCAAGGTAGCTCCTTTTTTATTGCAGAATAGACCTCGATCTGGTCTTAGATCTGAATGCATTTGGGGACGATTCAAGAAGGTAATATTAACAGTACAGTAAAAACCCGCGTAAAAGAACCTACAATTTTGCAAGTCAACCTGATTAGGTTCTTATATATTGAGTATTTAGTGGGAGATTAGGCTGTCCAGGGTATTAAACTGGTTCTTATTTCATTCGGTGCTTTCCACCCGTCCCAAATCATATGATTAATGTGGATGTACACCGTTGATTAGAGGTGGGACGGGTGCACCGTGCTTTCAGGTTTTTCTTTTATTCAGATTGAAACTTAAAGCCCGTTATTCAACGTCAGCTCACTGCACCTGAGTTCATGAGGGTTTATTCACAACAGTAGTTCGTGGAAGAATCAGAAATTTTACAAAATACAATGAAAGCTTTCAAAGCATCTATGGCAGCATCAATGACAAAGTAACTGAAGTTTTGATCTGATTTGATTTTCTCTACAAATAAGAACCTATTTCAAATTTCAGGCTTAATGTGTTCTTATGTATTGGGGGTCTAATTTCACAATTTCAGCCTGTAGGTTCTTAATCACTAGGTTCTTATACGCGGGTTTTTACTGTATTGTTAGCATTTTAGAGGACGTATGGCATTTAGAAAAGTTTTTCTGTGATCGGACCAAATCATGGTCGAAGTTCCTGCAAAAATAAAATGCTGAAAATATCGAGCTTTCAGCGGGGCTTTCAGTCCTAAGCATATATATCTAAGCATAATAAGCAGATAAGTCATTGATGAAAATTGCCATGCAATGGCACGTGCGGGCAGTGACACAGAAGCGCTTCTTTATCATTGCGTGTAGTTACATGGAAAATGTACGGATACATAGCTAATCCTAGACTTATGACGATGAGTCCCTTGTATCCCTTCGGTAAACTTTGGTCAACAGGGACTCAAGGAAACAGTGAAAAACTTGGCCCTATTTCTGCAATCATCAATGGAATTATGATGGAATCAAGGCTTCGAGTCTCAATCTCCTTGGAGTGTTTTCAATTCTTCAATCGAATCAAAAATTCTATCACATTAACACCGTAACAATAGTAATTCACAAATCTCGCAATCTGATTGGTACTCTAAGAATCGCGGAGTTTGGGCCTAAATAGGGCCAGGTTTTCCAGAGTAATGTTATGAGTCTCTGTTGACAGCAGCGCTATCATCAAGTCAGAGAGCACAGGGAAGCAAGAGACTCATCATCATATGTCTAGCTTGATGCCACCTCAATTAAATTTTTCAATCCTCTCTTTTCATAGCGGTTTGGATGTTCTGGAAAAACGACTTGGCACTGGTACGTTGCTTGGAAATAGCCACTTGAGCCAGGTGAGATTGGAAGTTTGGAGCGGTATTTTATAATCCTCCTTACGATCTTTAATTTTTAGATTGGAATCAGTGCTATGTAATTACAGTGAAGGCGGTAGAAGCGTACCATCCATGTCGTCAATATTCAAAGCAGAATCTAGCTAATCTTCATTGGATTTTGTTTTCTCTGCATAAAGAAATCATTGAACATCCTCATTCATTGTTGTTTCCGAGGAAAGGAGCTCCTATTGTAATCGTTCATACGCTCCGCCCAACGGAAGCAACGTTCGAATCGGACGTAGGCAAATAACAAAGCAAATCACGAAAAAAAAAATATATTTTCAAATAATCTTCGAAATTACATGGTACACTACTTCCGCTTTCACTGTAAATCTAAGCTATACTAACGTAGTCTCCAGATTTTTAACAAAAATTGTGTAATTCTATTATGAGCTTTTTTGATGTATTGATTATTATCAAAACAGCAGTGTTGCGACAGATGTCTGCTAGCCATCATATTGTGGCCCTTTGTAGACCTTCATCATAAACGAGTACATTCCTTGAAATTCTACCTATTCTCCCTTTAGTTTGAATACGATTTTAAGTTTTGACAAAATTGCTTGAACTCTTTTTTGAAGATAGCTATTCAAGATACCAAAAACATCACAGTGGTAAACATAACAAAGCACATAAAATTCCTTTCAAGATGCTACATATGCTTTGTTTTTGTAAGCTTTATTTCAGCTCATTTAGTTTAAATTTTACTGCGTGTCCCAGACAACTTTACTCCTGTTTGAAAAATCACCAAAATTTTATTACTAAGGCCGATCTTCAATTTTTTGTGGTAAGTAGATCAAAGACCTAATTATTTTCCTGATATGGCTGCCCTTTTGATTTGTTTTTAGAATATTGTATTTAGCTCTTTTAAATGCTGTCTGGTTTGAAGTATACTGCAAAACGCATGAATAATTACCTGAGTAATTTCATATCTTCCATAAGACATCTCGCTTTTGTCATTAATGTCAGAATGAAACACAGACTACCATTGTAGACTTGAAGGATGATGAAAAATTTCATTATGATGGCTCTTAAAGGCAAGATTAACGATGTTGCATGAAGAGTATAGCTCAGGTCTTTCGAATCGTTATTTCGCACCCTTTACGTAATGAAAACAAACATGTTTTCGTCTTTAGATATATTTCAATCATTGACAACAGAGATAAGAAAAGCTTTCATAATCGAATTTTGATGATTTTTAAAGCTATAGTACTTTTTTGGGATGCCCGGTACAAAATTATGAAGCTCTCTCGAACTTTAGGATGACAAGAACATTATACGTACTTAGCACGTGAAAAATAAGCTGTTAGTGAGATGATGACTTCGAAACTGATTTCAAATGTTTTATTCGAACACACTGTTTCCCCTAGCACCTGGATAGTTTCAGTGACAGTTTGTTACACTGTTACACTGGAGCAGTGACAGTTTGTTACACTGGAGCAGTGACAGTTTGTTACAACAGACACGGACATATTCAGGCTAAGGAAATTTGTTCTCTTATTGATACTCTAAGAACTTCATCTTAAACAGGTTTCGATAACGCTCTGAAAAAGCATCGTTATTTGATTTAGGAAATCCAAACCGTCACATTCGAGTTGCGTGGCTGCATTGCTGAAGATGATTTAGAACAATGGCTTCAGGTATAGTGACTACAAATAATATAATGGTAGGAAATGAACAAAGTTCTTGTCGAATTCTAGTAATATCCAGATAAGATTTTACAATGCAAATTACTATCTATTCTCTACAAATTAGTACTATACAACTGCACAACACTACAGGGACACGAAACTACGAGGAGCAGAATATAATGACTACCCCATGGCCATCAACATTTAACAATGAAATACAAGACGCTACCAGGACAACACACAAAAGAAACGAAAAGATAATTACTTGTAAATTAAACACCTGTACATACGCTAATTTGATGTAAAGTGCATACGAAGGACGTTTGTAGTAAAGACTGCAGAGAGGAAATTCTAGATATCGAATTCTGTGATCTTGGCGAATGGCTCAGAAAAGATAAAAATTTTAGTCTATATTTGATCTACTAACGTAGAATTTTGAGATATTTTCTCCATTGCTCTCCATTGTTTGCATACTGCCTTTCAATTTATGGTAGAAACAATTCAGAAATACCTTGATTTAGCTGATCTTTCAAAATTTAAAGACTTGCAAGAAAGAAGGTTGCAAATTATTGACTATAAATCATGACTCATTGACAATTTTTTTCTCGGTAGAATCTATTATGGGAATCAAAAACTAATAAAGTAACTGGTAAAGAGATGTCAGTACTACGAATGAAGGTACGTGGGCAACCCGTTTTTCTCTTTCACGACATCTCATTATCCTGCAGGTAAGGGAGTATACTTCAAACAGACTCATCCTCATTGGAGGACCCTTTACTAAGCATTCATTGGCGAAGCTTTTTCAGTTTAAAGTGAATAACCAGAGTTAAAAGATGAGATCGCGTAAGTTTATAAATAGCCCATCGTATTCGATAATCCAGCGCATGGCTCTAGAAAGCGAAGCCAACGAAAAAATTGGGGGATAGTTGTTTCTTTGTCCCATTTATAGACAAGCGCTATATATCTCAGGTGCTTCACTTCAAAGGACAAGTCCGGGATTGTTATAATTGTTGGTTATTCAAGAGATTACACTGTTGTGAATGGTGTGTAGTACTTTTTCAATTTTTTTCTCTTTTAAACTTCGAAACTACATATTTCAATCTAAGAAGTGCAAACTGAACGAGGCTGCCAAATGTGTTGATATTATACCACTCACATTGCTAGCCTCCTTATCGCGCCTTCGCACACTCGTACAAAATACAAAATGGCGACGATATTTGGCCTAACTTATGAAGATTCATTAACCAATTTATGGAAGTTAGAGGCATTGAAACTTGGAAAGAACTCACGATTGGTGTTCAGCAGCTGGTAAGGTTGCTTTTTAACAATAATTTTAGCAACCCCGGACTTGTCCTTTAAAGCATTTTTCATCCAACTTTCGAACATTTTCATTTTCATTTTTCATTTTAAAAATATTTATCCTGGGATACAATTCAGTTAAAAAAATAATGTAGCAACTGCTTTCCAATTGTCCCAGCAAAGGAAAAAAAAATTAATAAGATCTAAGCCTATTTACAATGATTTATACTTAGATAGCTATAAAAACGTAAAAGGAAAAAAAGGTAACTCATTCGATACGATTCGATGCAGATCAGCTTTCCTTGAATGTTCTCAATTCGAAGCTTTTAGTTTACTTTTAAATGACTGAATCGAAGGGGCTAATTTCATTTCCGAGTCGAGTTTATTCCATGCGTTGGCTCCACGAAACGCAAATGATTTTTGGCCATAAGCTGTTCTCATTTTTGGTAGAGCAAGATTGCATTTGGTATTACGTAGAACCCTGGCATGAACATCAGACAACTTGGAGAAAATGTTACCTAGGTTTTCAGGTGCGAGGTCATTCAAAGATTTGAACACCATTGTACAAGTTTCTCGATTGATTAGTTTATCAATTGACGGCCAGCAACAGAGAATCAATGTTCTCTGTATCATTGGGGTTGAATGCACCCTTTGCCCCCTAGTATCTGCCACTTTTCATTTATTTCTGTTTTCCTGGAGATTTTTGGGAAAATTTTCCAACTCGTTCTAATTTTAGATTTGTAGTCAAACAGATGATTCTGGACTCTGCAAGTTAACCGTGGGTTACAATGGCTCTTTAAGAAGTGGACAGAGGTGGCTAATTTTTCGTTTATTCCCCTTCCATTTCTCAAACTCAAGACAAAAATGATTTAAGCAAGGGTGATGTGAAATGAGCAGTTCCCTTAAAATCGATGGAAAAAGATGGCTGTGAGGGAAAATCCGCTATGGAAGAGAGTGTAGTATTTAGACAGCAGTATTTAGTTAATCTCGTTTTGTTTCGTACGCGGCCATGCGGAGGAGCCGGTGTTGTTGTTGTAAGTTAGGATCTCGTGGTCGGTTCAGTTCGGTTCTGGGGAGTGGAGTTTAGGTCATCATATCGATGGAGCCCCCAAGTGTTAACAGTGGCGACGAGGATTAAAACAAATTAAAAACGTAAGTCTCATCAAGAATGGCTGTAAATCTACAACCAGTTCCCGAATTTGTTCCAGATGCAGATATCGGTGCAAGCCTCGCAACACGATGGAGACTTTTGTTGCAAGATTTCAACACGTTTATCTTGGCCAGTGGCATCAGGAATGCAAAGCGGAAGAAAGCCTTGTTATTATATCAAGCAGGTCCTAGAATCAGGGAGATTTTTGCCCAGTTACCTGACACAGGAGAAGAAGATGACTTTGACCTCGCACAGCAAAAGTTATCTGAATACTTCGAGCCGCAGAAAAATAAACGATATGAAGTTTATCGATTTCGTGAAACAAAACAAGGAGAAAGGGAAACTCTTGACAGTTTTCACACCAGGTTGCGAAATATGGCCAAAACATGTGAGTTTGCTGATGAAACATTCGAAATAGAAGAGCAGATAATTATTGGGGGTCGCTCATCAAGAATTCGAAAACGAGCTCTTCGAGATCCAGAGTATTCGCTGAAAGATATGCTTATTGATGGAAGGCGGGATGAAAGCAGTTCATACCAAGCTAAGGACATTGAGTCCAAGGAGGAAACAACAGAAACAACATATCGATTTATCGCAAAACAGAGTAATCAAGCACCAAAGAATTGCGGTAATTGTGGAAGGAAATTTCCACATAAGGGACCCTGCCCGGCTAAAGGGAAAACCTGCAGAAACTGTGGCAAGCCCAATCATTTTGCAGTTGTTTGTAGAAGCTCTAAATCTTCCAAGCAAAAGAAACCGCAGAATCCAAAAGCCAATAATTCAACCGCAGTTAGACCACTTCAGCATGAAAGTGACACAAGTGATGATGAATACATGTATGCAGTTGGTAAGGTGAAACAAAAGGCATCAAAGGAAAGCCCAAAAATAAATGTCACGGTTGGTGAACACCAGTTTGCTATGATTGTGGACACAGGCTCAACAATCAATGTCATTGACAAAAACACTTTTGATAACATGAAAGGCATCAAATTGCAGCAGACAAAAGTGAAAGCATATCCGTACAATACAACGGAACCAGTTCAATTCATTGGCAAGTTTGAATCACTTGTACAGACGAAATCTCGGTATGCCGTTGCTACGTTCTTTGTTTTAAAGCAAGAGAACAGTGGGTGTTTATTATCTGCAGCCACAGCACAAGAAATGGGAATAATCATTTTGAAGCTGAATAAGATCACAACAGAAACTCCTGAGAAAACCGCCCAAACACAAATTAAGAGTAACGATCCAGAGATAGATGACATTCTACAGGAATATAAAGAAGTGTTTACTGGCGTAGGGAAATTGAAAGGTTATTCCGTAAAGCTCAACATTGATGAAAATGCAATCCCTCATGCGCAACCGCAAAGAAGAGTTCCATTTCATATTCGTAGAAAAGTAAAAGCTGCTGTGAAGGAGCTGGAAAAAGAAGGCATAATTGAACCCGTTCCAGAGGATTCTCCTGCGCAGTGGGTCCCGCCAATTGTTGCGGTACCAAAGAAGGATGATACAGTTCGTCTTTGTGTTGACATGAGAATGCCGAATAAAGCCATTAAGAGAGTCAGGCACCCTATACCGACAGTAAACGACATCAGCGTGGAGCTGAACGGTGCCAAATACTTCAGCAAGCTTGATCTAGCACAAGCATACCACCAGTTACCTTTGCACAAAGACAGTCGTTACATAACAACATTCAACACTCATTTAGGATTATATCGCTACACACGACTAAATTACGGCACTAATGCTGCCATGGAGATTTTCCAGCACGTGTTACAGCAAAATTTACAAGGCATAGCTGGCGTTCTGAACTTAGCAGATGACATATTCGTTTTTGGGAAAACACGTCAAGAGCTTGATGCAACTTTAACGAACTGTTTACAACGGTTGAAAGACAGAGGTCTTACATTGAATCCAAAGAAGTGGAAATTTCTACAGCCGTCAATTAATTTCTTTGGCCAGATATTTTCACAAGAAGGGACACGCCCTGACCCAAAACGTGTCGAAGATCTAGAAAATGCATCAGTACCAGTCAATGCTAGAGAGGTTCGTACAGTGCAAAATATATTCCAAATTATGCTACAATTACAGCACCTCTTCGCGACCTTACGAAGAAGAATGTAACATTCGTGTGGAAAGAAAAATACCAAGAAGCCTTCGCAAAGTTGAAACAAGCCCTTAGTGAAGCACCCGCAATTGGTTATTTTGATGTGAACAGGGACACATTTGTAACCGTTGATGCAAGTCCAGTAGGCATCTCTGCAATTTTAACCCAATCAAAATCAGGATCTGATGAGTACACAGTAATCGCTTATGCTAGCAGAGCCCTTTCTGATGTCGAAAAGAGATATTCGCAGACCGAGAAAGAAGCGTTAAGTATCATCTGGGGTGTTGAACATTTCCATTTGTTCTTATACGGAAAAGAATTCACGTTAATCACTGACCATAAGCCATTGGAGGTGATATATGGTAGTCCTACATCCAAACCATCCGCAAGGATAGAGCACTGGGTTCTCAGATTACAACCATATGCGTTTAAGATAAAATACCGCAGTGGTAGTGAAAACGCAGCAGATTACTTGTCATGACATCCATTCAAGAAAGGAGAGAAGCAACAAGAGAAGTTAGCAGAGGAATATGTTAACTTTCTGACACGTCATTCAGTACCAAAAGCAATGACATTAGAAGAGATAGCACGTGAAACAAAGTCCGATAGCACATTACAACGATTACACGCAGCAATACGTTTGAACATGTGGGACGCAGATTGCCTAAAGCCATACCGTTGCATCAAAGATGAGCTCACAATCGGAGCACAAGGAGTTATACTTAGAGGAACACGCATAATCGTGCCATCATCATTTCATCAGAGAGCAATAGACATCGCCCATGAAAACCATCAAGGGTTATCCAAGACAAAAGCACTTCTTCGAGAAAAGGTGTGGTTCCCCGGTATTGATGAACTTGCACAAGAGACACTTCGTTCATGTATTGCATGCCAAGCAGTTGGCAGACCAGCACCACCTGAACCATTGCATCTACAAGACATGCCCAAAGGACCCTGGGAGAAAGTTCATATTGATTTCTATGGACCTTTGCCGTCAGGGGACTACTTACTTGTCGTGAAAGATCGTTACTCCAGGTTTCCAGAAGTCGAGATTGTCAGAAGCACAAAAGCATCTGTGGTGATTCCCAAATTGGATAAGATTTTCTCGGTACACGGGATTCCAGAAACAGTCAAGACAGATAACGGACCACCGTTCTCAAGCGATGATTTTGATCGATACCTTAAGACTCTCGGTATTACATTTGAACCATCTACACCATGTTGGCCACCGGCAAACGGTGAGGTAGAACGTTTCAATCAGCCTCTGGGCAAAGCGTTACAGACAGCAGTCACAGAAGGAAAGCACAGTGATCCAGCAAATGTAATAAATGCCAAAAAATGAAAGTTTTCAAAATCAATCAAACTATAGCTCATTTGAAAGAACAATGATTGACAATCAACTTAAAAGAAGAATTATCAAAATCGGACCAGTGAGAGCCAAGAAACTGATTTTTGAAGTTTCAAGATATCACAAGTTTACAAAGTTCACATCAAAAAGACAATGAACACTCAATTTAGGCTAACTTCAAAATTCAATTTCTCTGCCTACACTAATCCGATTCTTGAAATTCTTGTTTTATTTTGATCGTATACATCTCAGCATCATTTCTGATTCATATAAACAAGAAGAAAATTGAGAAATTTCGCGGATTTCGCGAATTGCGAGATAGTACTATACTAGAGGATAAAACCTATATTTTGATAAAAACAGTTAGTTAAAAATCTAAAAGACGGGGTCAAACGGTGTCTTAGCAAAAAATATAATAATTAACTAGAACATGTCTTGAGTGTATCTGCCAAAGGATATGTTCAGGAACCTTCTGCGAAAAATTTTATGAACGTTTCAGAATGTGAGGTCATTTTCTTGAAAACGACATATGGTTGCATGTTGAATCGGTATTGTTTTATGTTGATTGAATTACTGTTTAAATAATGCCCTAAACTCATTTCAAATCAAAGCAAAGTCAGTCAACTGAGTTGTAAAAATTCGCAATAGTCGGAAAAATTGAAAATCAGGATACTTTAGTGTACATTGGATTGAAGGAACAACACTTCTTGTTTCTCGTTATGATGTCTGAACTGAATATTACGTCAAATAATATCAAGTTCTGTGTCGTACCACAAAGTTCTTTCTCGTCAATATTTAGAGTTTGAAAATTTGACTTATTGCTTGCTCTTGAGCTTTAGTATACTAGTTGACTGTTGTTGGCCGTACTCTCTTCAGTACAAGTACAGATGGTCATTGATCTGATTGATGATTTTAAGAAGAAGGCAAAAATCTTTTATTCTGTTGTGCTACTTTGATGTTTGCCTCACAGTTCCGAAAACGTGCACAATACTTAACTATCAACGTTGATGAACTGAAGTATTTCACATGTTTTATGATGCTGCACTTAAAAATCAATTTTCCCCGCGTAAAGATTTTCGTCTGTACACCAAATGCTTGCCCATAACTAGGAGCTGTTTGAAGTTCTCATTAAGTTCTCAAAAAGGCTCTCTGATAGCTGATCGGTTTGAAAGCGGGCCAGACGCCTTAAACAAACATGTTTGGAGCTGGCCTAGGATGAAGAGCAAGACAAACGTCTGTGCAGCTCGACTTACATGACTCTTCGTCAGAATGCTCCTAGCGTCTGCCCTGCTGTAGTAAAAGCGAGCCACATTCTGAAAAAGTACCGTCAAAGTCGGACGATGATGACACTGGAACTCAAGGGGAAGAATTAAGTCAAGCTTTTATAGTCTTAATAATAGTGACGAGAAAGGACTTTGTGGTACAAAACAGAACTTGATATTACTTGACGTAATATTCAGTTCAGACATCATAACGAGAAACAAGAAGTGTTGTTCCTTCAATCCAATGTACACTAAAGTATCCTGATTTTCAATTTTTCCGACTACTGCGAATTTTGACAACTCAGTTGATTGACTTTGCTTTGATTTGAAATGAGTTTAGGGCATTATTTAAACAGTAATTCAATCAACATAAAACAATACCGATTCAACATGCAACCACATGTCGTTTTCAAGAAAATGACCTCACATTCTGAAATGTTCATAAAATTTTTCGCAGAAGGTTCCTGAACATATCCTTTGGCAGATACACTCTAGACATGTTCTAGTTAATTATTGTATTTTTTGCTAAGACACCGTTTGACCTCATCTTTTAGATTTTTAACTGTTTTTATCAAAATATAGGTTTTTATCCTCTAGTATAGTACTATCTCGCAATTCGCGAAATCCGTGAAATTTCTCAATTTTCTTCTCGTTTATATGAATCAGAAATGATGCTGAGATGTATACGATCAAAATAAAACAAGAATTTCAAGAATCGGATTATTGTAGGCAGAGAAATTGAATTTTGAAGTTAGCCTAAATTGAGTGTTCATTGTCTCTTTGATGTGAACTTTGTAAACTTGTGATATCTTGAAACTTCAAAAATCAGTTTCTTGGCTCTCACTGGTCCGATTTTGATAATTCTTCTTTTAAGTTGATTGCCAATCATTGTTCTTTCAAATGAGCTATAGTTTGATTGATTTTGAAAACTTTCATTTTTTGGCATTTATTACATTATTTTGCCATTCTAGATCACTGTGGAAAGGTGTGGAGGCAGGAACTTTATCGTTTTCTGTTACAGTATCGCACAACCCCGCACAGTACAACAAAGGTAGCGCCATGTGAATTAATGTTCAATCGAACAGTGCGAGGTAAACTTCCTTCTCTAGAAAAGAAACGTATTTTGAACAAGCACAAAGAAGCTCGAGAGAATGAAGTCAAGAGTCAGAGTTACAATAAGGAATACGCAGATAAACGAAGAAATGCTAAGGAGAGTACAATTGAGATCGGCGATACAGTTCTGGTGAAGCAAACTAAGCAGAACAAGCTGACAAGCAGGTTCAATAAAACACCTTACACGGTCATAAACCGAAAAGGCACGAAAGTAACAACCGAAAACTCTAAGCATCGTATTACCAGAAACGTTTCACATTTCAGAAGAGTGAACGCAAGCGTGAACCGTCAACCTGACAGCTCTGATAGCGATTCTGATGCTGAGCAAGATGTTAGACACCAACAAGACATCGAGAATGAACACGATATTGAGCACGAACATGACCACGCAAATGATCGAGGAAACGTGAACGCTAGGAATGAGAGACCAGTAAGAACACGCCAAGCGCCAATTCGTTACGGAAATCCGATTCCGTCAGAAGTACTTTAGACTATACTCACTCTCGCCAAGACTTTAGTTTTAAAAAGGGGAGTGATGTAGTATTTAGACAGCAGTATTTAGTTAATCTCGTTTTGTTTCGTACGCGGCCATGCGGAGGAGCCGGTGTTGTTGTTGTAAGTTAGGATCTCGTGGTCGGTTCAGTTCGGTTCTGGGGAGTGGAGTTTAGGCCATCATATCGATGGAGCCCCCAAGTGTTAACAGAGAGCAAGGCCGTCCATTTTGGGAAAATGCTGTGAGAGAAACAGTCTGCAGAGGTAAACTTTAGGCCATTAAAAGGGGAGAACGACGATGTTTACAGAGCTGTAAGGACAATAAATGCCTTGGAATTTAAAGGTACTGCCAGTAAGGTATGAACAATTTCTCGTAGCAAACAAGAACATATACATTTGAGCGAATTCAGCCTAAGAGACACATGCTCTCCTGATCGGGCCTAAATCAGTATTCAACTGTCAACGGAACTGCGCATTTCATAACGCCCTTGCTTTAAGGAGGGTTCCTAAACAGATAAAATGCTTGATATCAACATCTGTACTTTCTCTTACAGGGAATATTTTGTGTGATAGGCTATGATAGTCAATGCTTCGTCCAGGCTGTCTACGAAATTTATGACAAAACGTTTGCAAACAACTGGAACGACCAAGAACGAATTAACAGGATAATCCTGATAGGTAAGTAATACTTTGTAAGGTTAGAACTAGACTGACGACGTGATTCCTTGTATTCGTTCAACATTTATAATCTGATGTTTTAATTTCACTCATACAAAGGACTCACGACCAAACAGATTCTAAACAGGGACTAAAATCTTACGAAAAATCAGAAGAAACTTAGAACATCTTCCATCCTACGAACGTCGAAAGAAAATTCGAATGTCTCTTCGAGCGTTACTTCGAACGTTGCTTCGCTGCGAGAAGTCGAACTTTGAACTAATAACCAATCAAACGCTACAAATAGGCACGTGGGTTGACCATATTAATAAAGTAGTGATCTGATTGGTCGCGCCGTGAACGCGGCGGACTTGGCCTAATTAGTCCCTGTATTGAAGCGTAAGGACATAAGTCCCTCAACTGAAGCGATAACAACAACAACAACGAGCGTAAGTTAGAGGGGCTTATGTAATGTAGTCTAGGTTAGAACTTCAAGTTTTCATGAGAAAACTGTGAGCAATTGAAATGATCGAATGAAAATGATTGAAAATATTATTTCAAACTTTTATCACCAAAACCCGTTAGGTTTTAATGAATCAAGGGGGAAGTCTTTCTCAGTCAAGTCAGTGTAGGCAAGGACCTTGAGACGATATTTTTATGGCCTAAGTGGCACTTGATCATTGATCGTCCAAAAGTCTTTGGGTGACAAATAAAGAAGGCAGAAGTTTTGATTACATATATAAACATTTTGCTGGTGGACTACGTTTTCTCTACTTCTCCCACTCTGTTTTTTCCTCAATGTAAAGATTTTGCTGGCCTACTCGAAGCAAAGCAACTGCCACCATCATGTGGCATTCTTCTCATGCGCAGCGAAATTGGATCTCTGCGCGAATTTCAGACTGAGATGTTGATGTCGGCGGCGGCTGTTTTGCTTCGATTTGGCCTGCAAGCACATAAATATCGTCACAAGGTCCGTGATGTAGATACCAATGAAAAAACTTGTCATTGTAATTCTAGGTAAAAATCTTGACAAGGAGGCGATTAATCAAAGTTTCGAAGAATTGATATTGAAGCAAAGGTAAAGACTAGTATGACTAGAATTATTTTATGTCTTATTTATCGTCACATAACTGATGTAAATTTCAAGAGTACCCGGAAGAAATACTCTGTTTCGTTGTACGTAAGCTGACATGCAGGAGTAGACTGATTGCATATTCGTAGTTATCGCTATTGATAGACTGATGGACGCTCAAACTACGACTTATGGACTTTGATACTAAAATTTAGGATGAAGTTTTCCCCGATCGATTTCATAACTAGATTTGGAAACCATAGCAACACAGTACGAACACCAAGCAATGGTGGATGGGCCTAAGTTGCCGGCTCGAACCTCCAATGTTAAAACAGCTCAGATTTCAAGCTGACAGTGATATTAGCCATGAACAAAAGCCACAAGTATCCATACAAATGTTTCCTGAATCCAAGAATCAACAAACCTTTCACTGTGAATCAGGAGTTCCTCAGTTTTAAGGTCAATTAGCTTCTATGAACTTCACCGCAGCTTTGAGAATTTCAAACTGTCGAGCGTCACTTGCCTCGCCTCCGAGACTACACTGCAGTCTCGTTCCAAAGGGCAGACGTAAACGTGTGCATCTCCGTCTCAAAAATTTGTATCAAAGTCCATAAGGCCCAGATTGAGCAAAAATAAGAAATGTTGGTGTTGCTGTTATTGTTGTTGTTGTCGTTGTTGCTATTTTTGTGATATCTGGGACTATGTCGTGAGGCTAATGTAGGAGTAGTTTGACAGGATCTTTTCAAGATAGCATTACCTAACCCAATAAAGTGTGAGAAGAAGACACAAAAAATTCCAAGTAATGTAGCTACGTGTATCAAAATATTGAAAATTATACACATTTTGTTATAAACAGATTATTTGTTTTACAGAATTCGAAATAGCCTTGAATAATTAACTCATCGTAATAAAACTATAAACGCAAAAGAAACAACTTAATCTGTAGAAAGAAAACCGTTATCTTCTGTAAAAGAACAACAACCAAAATAAACCTGTAGAAAGAGAGAAAACTGCGGAATCCTGCAAAAGAAAAGCGAATTAAACTTAAACCCTGAAAGGAAAGAAGTAAGTTAGTAATTGCAATAAAGGACAACGTTGAATAACCAAAGAAGCGTTTTGTCGCACATTCATGTGTTCTTCGCACAATCCGAACTGATGAGTGTGCAACGAAACGCGTTTTTGGTTATTCAACATTGTTCTTTATTGCAGTTATTAACTTATTTCTTCTCTTTCAGGGTGTAAGATTAATTCGTTTTTCTCTTGCAAGATTCAACAATTTTCTCTCTAGTTACAGGTTTATTTTGTCGTTGTTCTTTTACAGGAGTGTACAGTTTTGTTTCTACAGATTACAATGTTTTTGTTGCGTTTATCTATCAGTAACGTACGACAAGTCCCTTATTCAAGGCTATTTTCAACATTATTCTGTCATACAAGAACAAGTTGAATTTTTACAGTTTGTATAAATGTAACGAACTTTTCAGTGCCTGCGATGGTAATAGGTGAAACCTTTCGTGCTCATCATTCGCTGATTCTGAAATCGCTAAATAGCTAACTAACAGCGCCTCCATGTTTTTTTTTTATTCATATAAAATTTTACAATAAATCTTACATTAAACTATACGTTTCTAATTACTATACAATACTACTGGGACGATACCATGGGGAGCGAAATACAATGACTACCCCATGGCCAATATAAAAGCACATGCAATGTTAAAGGACATATGTCACGTTAGCAATTGGCTAACACAACAAAGAAGTGTGGAGTGGAATTCCATTGTTTTGTGGCCTTTCATTTCTGTTTCACGAATTTTCATTGCAATGAAAATTCAGCCTCGATCCTGTGCTTTGTAATAAACAATAGAAAGAATTGTATCGTGTGAACCAATCAGGTTCATGACATATGTGCTTTAAACTAAAATACAACAATACAATGAATGATTTAATGTCTAATGGATACTATACTAAACTAAACTATATTCCGTCCCACATTAGATGTAAGTTCAGGGTTGGAATAGTCTAACAAGGACAACTCATTACATGTAATGAGTTTTATTTTGATGGAATGTCTAATGTAAATCAAATGTCAGACATCTAATGTGAGGCGGAATTTACAAGGCATACGAAACATTTACTCTAACGGATGTGGTGGTTGCGTTGTACATAACTGGAGTTTCCAAGATTTTAGTCAAAGCGACCAGTTTCGTGAATGAACCGTAAAGTCAATTGGAGTATATTTCTGTTCAATTCATAAGATAGATCTTGATCACCATATAATAAAAGCTGTGTCAAAGCATCATTTGAAAGATCGGTGACTTGCACAAATGGTCGCAGTAATTCAACAATTTCAGCGAGAAGATCTCGTCGTTGCACATCAAAAGAAGGGCAGAACAACAAAAAGTGTTCCGTGTCCTCAATGCCATCGTTTGTTGGGCACATGGGGTTTATTGTATCTTTAACATTATGCTTGAATTTGTGGAAATTTAACTTGCTGAGACCAACCCTAAGTTGAGTAAGATGGGATAATCCTTTTGGATCATGAATTCCATAAACAGATTTTGCAGGGGGGCGGATTATTGACAAGAGTTTTTTCTTAAAAACAGCAATAGAAGGTACAAGTCTCAGTCCAGGCTCAAGCTTATTCCATTCGGATAAACAATTAGGATAAAAGGTTGACTTGAATTTTTCTGTCCTTGCATTCAAGCGCCTCCATGTCCTTGACCTGTAAGGATTGCAGCCTCTCTTAAACTCAGAATAGACCCCTGAGAAATGTTTTTTACATTTTTAGATGGCCTTAAAGTTCCACAGAAGCATTTTAAACACTTTCCATGAGTTCCTAAATATGTATACTATATTACAGGGCTCAAAAATTCCCCTTCCTGGTCGCAAGCCAACGACTTTCGTTTCTTGCTTTTGTCTCTTTCCTAACATACTACCCCATCATATCCCTTTCCTCTCTCGCCTTCTTCCTTTCCCATACTTTTCTTCCCTTCCTTCATTTCTTTCCCTACTTTTGCCTTCCGTCGGTGTTTTCCTTTTCTTCCTTCATCATTCCTGAGAAGTTTAAGCATTTCAGCTACTACTTGTTTTGCGCCCTGTATCAAATTTTCATAAAAGTTCCAAGCATTCTGAGAAGATGCCCTTGTTAGGAGTAGATGTGAACGGTTTTATTCAAGACATAGCCATCCAGTGTCGAAAATACGAATACGACTTATATGTACAGTAATAGGAATCAATTGAAAAGCCTCAATGATCCTTATTGCTACTCTGAGAAAGATTCTGGATCGAGTGATAGTGTTATACATAAGGTTCGATTGAGTGGCGTAGGAGCAACCTCCTTCCTAGAGTGTTCTTTCGACATCAAGCTGTTTTAGCAAGAAGACGCGAGCCAAGAAGACACCAGCATAATTCTTTTGTTCGAGGATGTAAATTACAGAGTGAAATGAACTTTTAATCTTTTACGAGTCTCGAGAGACTTATTATGCGTTCTATTCTGAAACTGACAAACTGAAAAGTATACTTTTGAAGGCTGCACTGCCAAAATAGGACGTCAAGGAAACAAAATGCAATAGGAGCACATTCACAAATGATGGAAATGCGAGAATGCAAACAGTTCTTAGGGGATTTGTCTGTCTGTGAGCAGCTTTCTGGGAGGGAAACGCCAGGAAAATCAGAATTTAAAAAGTAGCTGTGCTTTCAAAGATGTCTGCGTCTTGCTGCTAATAGAGCCTATTACGCTGATCGCGAAGCTGAATGGTACATTTTGATCAGATGCGCCAGCCATTAAGGCGGCATTACACTATCATATTCACGTAAAAGTTGCTCCACATTTTTTCTGTGTTCGTAAAATATGATAGTGTAAAGCGCCTTAAAAGTTGCTCGTAGTTGAACGATAACGTCGTTAATCCAATAATTTCACACCTTTATAATTGGCCATCACAGAAAAAAAATTTGATAAAGTTTTTCAAAGGAGCCGACAAATGACCTGATATGATTGCCTACATGAAGTACTACATTGCAGTGAAATCTTTTGGCGCGCTAGGTTTCTTCCTGTTCTTCTCTTGAAAGGAGATATCAAGACTAAGGGCATGTACTCATTGACTGCCATATCACATCATCATCGGTGTTTGATTTCGATGGTATAGCTAAACGTAAAGTTTATTTTTTTCGCATTTGCTAAGCTTTAGGCCATCATATATGGTCTACACCGGTCTTTACGTTTTTTTTATAAGAAACTTGGATCAGGCCATAGTACTAAAAGTTTCTTAATTTGACATAAAAATTTTGACCATTTTGGTGCTAAAAGTCTCTTAATTGGTTTCTTATTTTTTTATGCAGAATTATCAATGTGGTCACTAATACTGCTGCAGATATGTTCCTTGACATTTAAAACATCATATAGGAATAAACAGTGTTCTGTTACGTTGAAAACACAAATGGTTAGTTGATATTGCCCAAGAATAAAGGTTCAACGATACATTTGCTATAATATCCATGCTTTTAACTTTTAAAAGTTTTTGAATACTTCTCAGACATAGTACTAGAGTTTCTTAAAATTTTGGCCATCTTAGTACTAGTTTCTTATAAGCCAGTTTCTTATAAAAAAATGTTTAGGCCTGATAGGATCCAAATGTGTATATTCGGATCCATCTCGATTAGGTTCCTGGCATAAGCACAAAGAATGGCTCTAATGTTGCAATCAATGAGTACATGCCCTCGTTCTTTATATCTCCTTTCAAGATGTTGTTGAAAGTGTCTGTGAAGGTATTGATTCGCCATGAGAACGGAGTAGAACAGGAAGAAACCTAGCGCGCCAAAAGATTTCCCTCCAACATTGTAGTACTTCACGTAGGCAATCGTGTTGGGTCATTTGTCGGCTCCTTTGAAAACTTGATCAAATTTTTTTTCTGTGATGGCCAATTATAAAGGTGTGAAATTATTGGATTAACGATGTTATCGTTCAACTACGAGCAACTTTTAAGGCGCTTTACACTATCATATTTTACGAACACAGAAAAAATGTGGTGCAACTTTTACGTGAATATGATAGTGTAATGCCGCCTTTATGGATTTGGAGTTTGCTGGGCAGCAATAGGCAGCACTAGTTATGCGACCTCGATCCCAAACAACAAAGCAACATTGCAATTCTTGTTGCTTCTGACAAGATGAAATTGTTGCTGCCGAGCCTCTGCGAGGCAGCTCTCCTAATCTTGCAGGGTATAAAAAATCTAGAAAATTTTTTCGTGTGTTTGACATCAAGTAACCAAATTGCATTCATTGGGCATGCGTCTTGGAGATTAGTAATTTGTCACGTCACTAAATGCGTAGCAACCCATAGCAACCGTGGTTGTCCGCCATGTTGGTGTACCATGATAAACACGTTGCAGCGAGGAATCAACGCATTTTCACTCCAAAGATCACTTTGATGAATCATTTGGGTTTTATATTATCTTGGCTTGAAAGAATTTATTGTAATAATGGTTTTGTGTCTAATTGTCGGCTATGATATGAAGGAACAACTGGAAGAAAGAGCAGCGAGAAACGCGAGCGGTGACGAGAACGGCCTAAAAAGTTTTCCGGGTTCTTAAGCAATTTTAACTCATCACGGACTGCAGGCCTAAATTGTTAGCTACAGAACGCAGAAAGAAATGGATATCAGCCATAAGCCGGGTAGACTTGACAGAGATGAAATTGGCAGATGACTGTATTTATTTGAGGTCGTCATTTAATTCGTTTCTTGTGTAGCTGAGCTGGCCAAGGCCCAAGACTAGGACAAGCAAAACATTGACTGGGTACCAGCATTAAACCTTGGCACTGGAAGTATCAAAACAGTTAACAAATCGAGTCCATAGCCAAAGAGCCCACTTGTAGTGGAGAGACATAGGCATGTGCAAAACAGCATAAGTGTTTGAAAACGAAGGCTGGATTGAAGGTACTGCTCCAAAAGAGAAGCTCTTTGATGAATCTTATGTTAATGTTGATGATTTAAAGATAAGTTTCTTCCTAGACTGCCAAGCTTCTGAAGGCAACCTTTGAAGTTTTGAATCACAGTGTTAAAAGTAAATCACTGTTTGTTATTCTTCAAGAATTTGTCTTGACCCTCATGGAATTAAGTCTTATTGCACCACTTCATGACCTTGCCAACAGCCCAGGGGGGCATACAGTAACACTTCAAATATATGGGTATGTGCCACCCATATGGTGGTTGTTTTGGCCCAAAATTCTCTATACAAGGGTTAATTTTTCAGCAAATTTTCCCTAAACAAGGATCAGTTTTGCTGAAATTGGCAAAAAATAACTGAAAGTGGGTAGTTTTCAGTCAAAGTTTATCACAAAAAGGGTACAATAGCAAAGCTTGGTAATTATAAGAGTAGCTCTCTGACAACTGGGCCATGGACCCCCTCAGGTCATGTACCCCCTGCCCCCTACAGATTTGGGATTTCACAATCCACAGTTTCAAAGAACTTCTCAGCCTGGATGATCAACCTGGATGACAGACTGAATTTCCTTAATGCCACAATGTTTTCAGTATATATTTAGGAAGAAGACAATGGTCATCATAGATTGGTTTAAAGTTTTTGTTGAAAGGCCTTCAAATTTATTGACCAGAGCTACAAAATTTTCAACTATAAACACAACAATACCATATAGGGTGCTTATTGGTATCACCCCAAAGGTTCATTGAGCCTTGTTTCTGAGGCATGGGGGCAAATTTCTGACTGACAACTGTGGAATTTTGAAACTGTTGAAACTCAGAGATTTAGTAATGGTAGATTTACAATAGAAGAAAGAAGGCGTTAGATTATACTAACCTAAACTTCCAATACATCCCTTTACATGGGGAAAAACCAGCTGGACCAGGTCAGGGGCAGCACCAGCCCAGAATAAGTGGGGTGGAAAAGAGATGAAATTAAGGGCAAAAAGGTATACCTGACAATGTCGTTTTTGCTTAGGAATGAATACCGACCTGAGAAAAGTAGGCAGTCCCCCGTGGCGCCGCCCTTGGACCAGGTACATCATTGCTTCAAGCAACATTACCTATCATCCAATTGATAAATTCAAAAGGAAATCTTTCTCTACTATTGACAGATTTATTAGAGTTGGTGTATCCCAAACCAGTTTACGCACCTCGGTAATTTCTTTGACTACTGTTTTGTCAACAGTTATTCTTGCCTGCCAAATAAGCAGGGTGGTCAGAATGATCAGCAGGCTTTGCAAAACTTTAGATTTAATCTGCAGGGTGATGCCAGATGAAACTTTTTTTACTTCTTCTAGGATGAATGATCCCACAAAGGTATTCGGCAATCAAATCTCTTTCCTTAAATATTTTGCTGAAATTGTTTCAAAGATGTAAATTTTGGCCATACCTGGTCCTTCCATGTACTGTATATTTCATATGGGGTTATTATGCAAATAGAACAGTGATCTCCAAGAGAAATGCATTTGAATTTTGAAAAGCCCCAAATCTATTTTCTATCCATGACTGAGATACTAAAAGTCAACCAAATTGTGTTCAAATAACCCTAGAGAAATTGGAAAGTATTGTAAAGTGTAAGCAGGCAAGAGAATGAGTCCTATCACAAACCTTTCATTGTATTGAATTTAAGACAACTTGAGACAGGGATGTTGAACATTCCCCTGCAATGACTTGAAATACAGCACCTTTTTCTCTTGCATGGATCACATACATTCATGAGAAAGTTGAGGTTGAGATTTCGGTCAAAATACTTGACATCTCAGAGATCATGTGCAAATCTTCATCAACAATAAGTCTGCAACCCCCTACAAAACCATTGGCAGCATTCACTTAACAATGTTAACATCTAGTTGTTATTCAAATAATTAGGCAGTTTTTGAGACATGTTTTCTGTTGTTTCCAAATAGCCAGTCAAATCGCAAAATGGCGTTATGTTTCTCAGAGTAGAGGTAGAGCAACGAACTCACTCTGGGGACGAGATTAGCGTCGGAGCTTCTATCGTTATTGTGCATAGTTGAAAATTCCACAAAATCTATCAACATATCTTTCAATTCAGATTCTTTTTTTAGAGTAGCCAAAAGGTCTATTGTCCGTTGAAATCAGTAAAAGAAATTCTCCATTATTGTCTTTGGGTCTTCTTCAGGAGCTTTTCCTGGTACCTGTGGCATCCTGGCTGGGGATGGGGAACTTGGTCCCGGGTGCTAAGACCCGGAGCAAGACTGTGAAACAAGAAACCTAAAAATTCATAGTTGGATAGCCTGATGTCTGGCTATCAGGTTAATAGTTGGACTGCTCTACAAGTAAGCTGGTTACCAGGCTGTTACCGCTCTTTCGCTATAAATTACAACCCTATCAGTTTCCAGAATTCTTCTTTAAAAATCTAAAATGATAATGTTTGTGTTGTATTCGTTCAATTCTTGCTGAAGTGTAATAGTACCTGAGACCACGTGACAATTTCTCATAGTTCATCAGTTTCTTCTTCTTAAAATCTCCCCAAAGTTTGGCAACCATTTCTGGTTTTGTGAATTTAAACTCACCCCGCTCTTCTGATGTCCATTGGATATAAGCAATATACTTTTTATCCTTCAGTAGTTCCAGCAGAAAGTCGTCTAGCATCACTTTCTTTCGCTTTCCTGAATAAAACAGAAATAACTTTTCCAAACCACTTAAGGATACTAAAATATACAGTTACCACTACACTCAATGCCTGGGAGGAGAATTCTGCCCCCTGTATATCTCCGTTGTTGTTTGAGATATAGCAACTTAACTTGGCACGAAGGTTGTTCATTATATAAACAATGAATTTTTGAAACAATAATTTAATTAGTGACGTTGCTGTTGTTGCTGAAGCATGATTATCATTATGATGTCACATGACGTCATAGAAATGAAAGCATGTTAAAAGGTTGTAAAATTGACTTGTCGTAAAGTAATTAAATACATAGATCAAAATATCTATAAATCCATATTTTAGATTTGTTTTGACCAATTAATCAAGACTAAGAGAGATACAAAGTATGTTTTTCCATGGGCAGTTCTGACATTATTGTTGTGCTGTCTGAACTAACCACACAATAAAGATTCAATACTCACCCCAGCCAAGCAATGTTTGTATTCCGTTACAACAAAGTACTTTGGTTAGGCCCTAGCTTCAAATTCTGAATCCCAACTGCAACAACATGCCGCCTCCCAAACTTACCCGAACGAAATGCCCTAGCAGCGACGAAGGCGGAATGTTGTTGCAGTTGGGATTCAGAATTTGAAGCCAGGGCCTAACCAAAGTGGTGCCGTCTAGTTGCAATACGTCTCGAGGTGGTTTTTCATACCCCTGCGACCCTCTGCACAGCACACTCTGAAACAAAGGAAAGAAAGCCTCGAGGCAGGCCTTCGCAGAGCAAGAAAGGTGGACTTGAATAAAAGTTTGGGTGAAATTTCTATGGCTGTCGTTTCACCCGGAACATTGTAACATTTCTAAGCCTCCTCTTTAACCAAAGTACGATGCTGCAACGGAATACAAACATTACATTGTTTGGCTGGGATGAGTATTGAAGCTTTCTTGTTCCTTGGTTAGTTCAGACAGCACAGCAATAGTGTCCGAACTGCCCATGGTTTTTCACGGAGTATGGCATGACAACGTCGTTGCCATGGGGACAAGGCTAAAAACAGCACGCCAAAGTTGTTGCAGTTTCATTGCTGTATGATAGAAAGTTTAACTTACTATATCTCAGAGGCATTCGGCATACACGAAAAAACGTATAAACGAAAATGTACGAGGAGGCAGAATCCACCCCCCCCCCCTCAGGTCAGTTAGGGTTAAACCACAGGATGCCCCAACGGTTAACTGAACAATAATAAGTTTTTACAGTCTTTAAAACTGTTTATTGTATAATGCCTTTTAATGTTATTTGCTGTACCTCTCCACAGCTGTGATGTGTCTCACTGACTTCTGCACTGCCAATGCCACTACATGATTGTTCGAATGTGAGAGAACGTGAGAGTCAAATGTGAAGTAATTTTCAGGTATTCTTATGTATGGTTACTTTACATAAGAATACCTGAGAGTTACTTCACATCGAAGTTCGAACTCTCAAATTCAAACAATTATGCAGTGCAGTTGCAGTGCAGAAGCCAATGAGACACAACACAGCCATGAAGAAGTGCAACAAATTAAAAATCGAAGCTATTATTAATAATTTTAAGACCCTACACATATTATTGTTCAGTTAACCGCATGGGCTACCAAGGATTAAACCTGTATCTGGACTTTGACAAAAGGATCCATGTATAGACTTGCCCCAAGTCTATTTCGTCATCTGTAATAAGTCTGCCTGAAACAGTAAACAGTAAACTTTTCCCTTTCCTAATTTTCCCTTGCCCAATTTTTTTCATTGACGAAATATACTTGAGGCATTAAGTCTACCAATTGTATGACAGAATATTCAAGAATTCCGAGCCCGTTTTTGTTGGAGAGATGAGCTGTAAGACCTTTTGTCGCAAAACAATACCAGCTAACCAATCGTCAGCCATACCTTGGGTGCGCATGCGAACTAACGATTTATTTTGACCAATCAGAGCTTGAGTTTTTATGCTCCTTCGTAGCTACGAGCAACAGCAACAACTGAAGATCAGCTTCGTGATTGGTTTGGTGAAAACCCGAGAGAGAAGCATAGGCCTACCTTACGGTTGGTTGAAATTTAGGATTAAAATCATTGCTTGTATCAAATCAAAGTAGCCTTTGATCCTTACCATGGGATAATCTCTCTCATCTTGCTTGCCATTAGTAAACACCACCATTTCAAACTCTCGAAAAACCGCTGTCTTATCATGTCGACAATTCCTCTCTCCAAGTCTCCAAGCTCTTTCCAAGAAATTCAAGGCTGAGAGCAACAACAACAACTATTTTGTAAGCCTCAACCTGCTACGCTACTACGCTTGCGCGGACAAGGTACGGTACCAGACCCAATGAGCCTGGCTGAAGCTGGCACTGAACTCATCTCTCCAACAAGTTTGCATGAATTTCACGACATTTCTGACCTTTTGTATGAATTTAATTGATTTGAAGACGCAAGGTCTAGTTAAATTTTCAAATTTCTTCAGCTTTTACTGGCTAGATGCTGTTGTTGTGGTTGTTGCTACACAAAATGTTGTCTTTTTCATGACTTCGCCGTTTCTCAAAGAAGATGCAAGTGAGATATTCAAACCGGCATCCAAACCTGGATACCCAAACCTCCGGCGAGTAGATTTCTTCAAAAAATAAGGAAATTTTCGAGCAGTTTATTTCCAAGTTGCGTTTTTTATGAAGGTGGGTAGAATTTAGAAAAAATTGCACAGGTTTCCTCTGTCTTCTTCACTTATTCGCCGTCTGATTGATCCTTGAAAATCGGTCATGGGCCTCCTTTACGGGGTGAGTGGCCGAGTGGCTTACACAGTCTTCGTCAGGTGACTGAAGTTAAGCTTGGTCGGGTGAGGTCAGATCCTGGATGGGTGACCACGAGACCTGACCTCTCAACTCACCTCGTCGTCCTTCGGAAGGGACGTTAAACTAGGGGTCCCATGCCTGGATGCGACATGCACAGTGGGCCTAAATTAGCTTTCAGTAGCTAGAAATCCTGACAAGCCCACTCAAAACAAATTGAAAACAAAAAAACAAAAAAAAACGGGCAAAAAGCGGCCAAAACATTTGGTTCTTAGCTTTGGTTGCAAGTAAAGCTCGAAAGGGGTTTTGTAATCCCATTGAATTTCCTTGCAATTACTAAGAAATGCAATAAATAAGAGGTATATCAATATTTGATTGTATAAATATTTGATTCTCTATTTTAGGAAATTTTGCAGGACCAGACGCTTGCGAATTTCACATGTTAGGAAATTTTGCGGAACAAAATTTCGCGAATTTCGGCCTAGAATGCGAAAAACTCGAAAGTTTGTGCCCGCGAAAGTATCAATGATTATGACCAAAATCATGAGTCTAACTTACCGGCAGGTTTGCTGCTACCACTTGCAGAGACTTCAGTCTTCTTTTGCTCCTCCTTTCCCGTTGAACTGGATGATTGCCGTTGAATTGAGCTATCTTTTTTGCATGAAAATGACTGTATATCAGACTGCTTGTCAGAATTCCGTCTCTCAACTTTCTCCTTCTGCATAGTTGATGATAACGTATGATTCCGCGATACAGTAGAGCTTGAAGCTCCCTGAGGTGGGGGAACTCGTTCGGGAAACGAATTGATACCCCATGAAGCGTGTGTTTCACTTCGAATGGTTTGAGAAGAAGACGCTTTCACAAGGCTAGCCTCACGGAAATACGAGGCAGGTTGAGGCTCTCCGAAAGAGAAAGAGGCGGCTCGCTTGCGTCGTTCAGGTAAAGCTGGTAGAGTCTGTGTACTATCTTGATGGCAGGATGCTCCTTGGATGGGGTAATACGGAACCGGATTATGGGTTTTTGGCGGAAACATATTATTGCTTTGATTTGAGAGTGTATGAACCTGAGGAGAAAAAGCCATGCATGGAACTGGATGCAAAATTCTTGATATGTCGTCGTTAAAGTATATGTCAGAGGCTGCGGTTGAAATCGAGGCTGGTTCCTCTCCTGTATTTGGGATATCGTCGGATTCTATTTTTTCAAATAGGCCTGTCAAGTCGAAGTCTGGATCTGGTAGCAGCTGCAACGAAAAACATTCGTCAATAAATGTCAGAATATACATACAGTGCCGGCTGACCCAAAAGAAACTTCACGAGTTGGATCATGGCTGGCTCCCTGAAATCAACAGCTATTACCAAATGCTTTCTATCACTGTTTAGTTGAAAGGTTTGGCTGTCTTCTGAGGTGCTGCATGGCTATTTCAAGCAATGATTACCATCCGAAAAACGAGATTCAAAGAAAATTTCGAATCCAGGATTCCTCATTTTGGGTGAAATAATCGCCATCATTTTCAAGTCAACATTTTGTGAAAACTCGACATAGCGATGGATTTGGAGTCGTCTGGGGAAATTTTTTGTTTTCAAAATGATTGACCTCTGTTCTCCAAAGGCGAGGGAATGGTCCGAAAAATGAATGAATTTCCATATTTTTGAAACTGTTTTTTTTCGGACAGTAGGCAGATCTTAAACTGACATCTCAAAAGATAGTGGAGCCTTTCAGTTAAATGCTGATACCTTGTTTGTCTTCATAACATTTGCTTTCATGAAAATATATGCCATCTAGCTCGTGAAATTTCATAGGGGTAACCCGGTAGGTCCTTCACCCAGGGTGGTAAAAGTCATGGGTAATATGAAAGATTGAATTCTTCAGTAATCAAAATTTGCCCAACTCTGCAATGCAACAAAGCAACCTGCAATCATACGCCAATATAGCAAACCTTGAAATCCAGAAACTGATTGCTAAACTTATTGTGACCTTCATTTATTTCAATGATAACCAGTGCTTATTTAAGCTGAATTCACAAGACCACAATCAAGAGAAATTAGGAAGCAGAGATTTATTCAAGAAAGAACTTTTCACACCGCATTCTTATAGTCTTTCCAAAAACACTTTTCATTCATTTTTGACTCACGAGGACAAAGTCCAAGTGAGGTATATGGAGGGGACAAAATTCCTGTGTGTGTCGTCCAATTTCGATTGTTTTTATAACAAACGATGATTGTTTTTTTCATTGTTTTTGAACAAGAAAACGCCGTGAACATGCTTTGCGACTTTTCGTTGTGTCTCGAGCGAGGATTGTTTAAAGGTTTCATTTGATTGGTGGAAAGGACAAAGTAAACAGACACTATTGTTATATCGATGTCATGCCTGTCATGGTGAGATGAGCACCAATGATGCCAGATGAAGTGAGCCAATTCAGTCTAGGGATGACATATATCAGATGACCCAAGAGTAAGCAACACTGCGCTCGCGGCCATTTGCAATTTGGCAGTTTGTTGCGGGATTTGCGTTGTGTGAACACTTGCAGTGAAAGATCTCATATAAACTCACAGCAAAAGTCATTTGAATCGCAGTGTGCAAGCCATAGTCTTTTTGCAATTTTTTTGTATCATTTAGCAGAAAATAAATCGAAAATCATTGTGTTTACATTCAAATGCTGGGTGCAAACTAGACACGAAGTCGAAACAATCATTAAAACATTTTAAAAATTGGACCACAAGATTTAGTTATTCATACTGTAGGCCTACTAGGGTACAAAGGGTAAATTTTCCTCCAGCCTACTACCACAAACTTCAAATTTGAATGTGAAAGCAAAAGCATTATTAGGCCTATTGTCAAAAAGAAGTAAAGACACCATTAAATAACTTTAAAAACAGTAAAATTAAAACTTAGAAAATTCTATAAAATGATATAGCGGAGTCCTAACTGTTTTAATATCCTAATCGGCACGAAGTGTGGTTTGTTAAGCAAAAACAAAAAAATTTCGATATAAGACGTGAGAAGGGAAAAAATTTACCCGTCCTGGGGATTGAACACACGACCTTTCTCTTGATAGGTCACCGCGCTACCACGGCGCCACCTGATCATTCATGAACTTGTGGACTTGGCAAAATGTATCTTTGATTTAGATAAGAAAGAATCATATCTGTTCTACTTCTTATTGTTTTTAACAAACAGCGATTGTTTAAAGTATTGTTTTAAACAACAAAAACAACAAACAGGGGTCTACGCGAAGACTGCAAGTCTTTGTCGTTGTGGCGACATGTCAGTTCAGGGACCAAAACTGCATGAACGTTTCCCCAAAATGGGACCTACGGAAAGAAGGTCAGCTTGACCTTTTATCCTGCAGCCTTCCCTCTGTAATCAGGGGGGGGGGGTTGATTTTTACATTTTTGACCTCAAATATTGTGTTGTATCTATTTTTACAGTACAATAACTTGTAAATAGTTTTACATTGTGGCAAATGACGAATAAAGACATACATAGTAACGAATCAATTCTGATGCAAAAAATGGCTTGTCCTATATAGTTACAAACAGAATGCTGTTGTTTATCAAGAGGATTTGATTAAGTCACCCATAGACATTGAACCAGTTTCACCTGAGAAGATTTTTGACCATCTCAAATTTCATGAAAGTTGCCTCATGTTTGATTTTTGCTATCATTTTAGCCTTAATTTCTTCTTGTTTGCATGGAGAAGCATGAAGCACAAGCATATAGAAATTTTAAAAACCTTTAAGTGAGTTGACGGGCTAAGAGGAGCTTATCTATAAATAGGACAAAGAAACTCCTACGCACGCTTGTTCCTCTAGCTGAACGAATTCCACGCACGTGTTGACTTTTTCAAATACAATAGAATACAATAGGCTAAATTTAGGCATACACATGTAGTTCCAGAAATAGCTATATAATCTTTTTGACAATATTATGAATCCACTTTCAAGCATTGTCTCCCCAATCACAAAGTCTCGTGAGTCACCCCAAAGGTCCTTTGATTTCCTTTTTCACGGTTTTTGCATTGGTTTCAATGTCCGTCGTATCCTTAGATACGCTTTATGAAAAGAAATACACATGGACTGCCAGGAAAGGTCAAAAATAAACAATTGTCTCGTCTAGAATCACAAAAATTTTAGTGTACAGACCAGCCATGGGAAAGAGTGGAGCTGAGGTACTGTGAAAAAGTCTTACGAATGTATTTGGAAAAAGTTTTAAAGTAATAATATTGTGTTACAGGAAAGGAAACGTACATTTAGAAGATTTTAGGGATATTGAGACCACTCAATTCCAAATTTCAAGACCGTATTTACAATTTTCAAGACCACACTAAAATAGGCACTGATGTTAATCCTTACATTAAAATAGGCACTGATGTTAATCCTTACATATATGTTATATGTAATTTAAGAGTTTGAGTCAGCACTGAGTAAAGAGTTACAAATTGAGAATGAGAGTTTCAGCCAGCACTGAAAGTATCTTAAAGTTGTAATACTGCCATGCCTGTATTTAGGTAGTGCATTGTAGCAGAGAAAAAAATTCTTTCAATATTCGGAGTTTAGTTTCCGACGAGTTTCTGACAAGTACCATCCTTGACTAAAATAAACAGTTGCTTGAACAAATTATCAAAGCATTGGAGTTTCTTAATTTCTTACCAATCTGAGGGTTGCGTTTCTAATAAGCAAAACTACGCAAAACTAAATCCTGATTTATTTGAAAGTTTGATGCAAATACAGAAAAGAAATTTGAACATTGTTATTGTTAACATTTTTCAAGCATTCCTTGCCCAACCTGTACAGCCCAACTCAGCGTAACCACTCCCCTCACTTTAGTTCTCCATTAAAACTTTCGCTAAAAATTCAGTTATCTCTTAACATGATGGACCCCCTTGCTATTTTTTGTTGTTATACAATTTCTTATCAATGTGTTTACCAGTTTGTTTACCTACCACATTCAGTTCCTCTTCCATTTGCTTTTTCTGAGAAAATTCATTCTTGGAAATGTTATTTCCTGCTTATCCTTTGCCACAGCTTTATCCCGTAGTTGATATTGTTACAGCATTGCAGTAACAGAAAAGAAAATAATCTAACTGTTGGAGTATGATAATCGTTGAATACTTAGGATCAATGTCAATACTAGAATGATTATCAAAACTCAGTTTTCAGCGTTTTCATCATTTAAACGATTACCGTAAAGACCTTATTACGCCCCTTGCGGGGCTTTTTTAATTTTGGACACTAGAGGGGTAGCTTAAAAGAGAGGGAGGAATATTAGAAAGGGGGCTTATTCACAGAGTCAGACCGCGTTCACACGATGCTGGCACATTTTGAAAACGGTGAAAAATGTGACGGATAGGCCTCCCGTTCACACGAAAACGGCACATTTTTTGCCGGCACATTTTGAAAAATGGTAGATTTTGAAAATTGAACTCTATCCGGCACATTTTGGAAACGGCATCGTGTAAACACCTGAAAATGATGAAAATAGAACAGTTTTCGAAGCTTTTGGAACAAGACTGATCGACACTTAAGGTGTAGGTACCTTTCTATGGCATCGAAGTCTTGAAAAGAGCTTCTTACTGTCAAATTTCGTACCGTTTTCAGATTGTTCCGGCATCGTGTGAACGCTAGCTCAAATTTTGCTACCGTCACATTTTTCACCGTTTTCAAAATGTGCCGACATCGTGTGAACGCTAGCTCAGATGACAAGGATATACCGGGTGAGCCAGAAAAAGTTCCCACTTTTGAAAATTCATAACAGCAAGTGAATTTCCCAGAGTTGAATGATTCTAATTCTAGTTAAAAGCCAAAGGTTGAAGTATTTTTGTGATTTTTTTCGTTGTCTCACGAGCACTACAAATATAGGTAAATTCAACTTTACGAAAATTTCATGCTTGAAAAATGACTGAAAAATGGCCTAAAACATTGATCAAAGCATAAATAACTCCTCGCACAAACTAACGAAGGAAATGCAACTTCTCATGGATGATAGATATCCTCTGTACATTAATTGCCATGGGATTGAAATCCTTTAGTATTTGTTTGAAAGTCAATGTCTTATCACACTTGGGGGAGGTGAAGCACCCATTGCCTGTTGTTCATTGTGAATAGAGTCCTGACAATTTGATCAATGTTTTAGGCCCTTTTTCCGTCATTTTGCAACCATGAAATTTTTATAAAGTTGAATTTACCAATACTTCTAGTACTGGTAGGACAGTGAGAAAAATCACAAAAATACTTAAATCTTTCGGCTTTTAACTAGAATTTGAATGATTCAAATCCGTGAAGTAGTCTTGTTGTTATGAATTTTCAAAAGTGGGAACTTTTTTCTGGCTCACCCGGTATATGATAGCCTTTTAGTTTTTTACGCCATATTTTGCGGATTCAACATGCAGTGTTAGGCCTAGCAGCATTTTTAATATTTCATTTCTCAAGAGCTTCCTCGTCCAAACTTCCCTACATCGTTTCTCTCATTGCTCAAAGGGCTTGTTTTCGTTCCTGTTTATCCAAGAAAAATACCGTCATTTGGTATCTACAGGATTTTTCAGAAAAGACAAAACCCAGGTATAATTAAAAATCTCAAAAAATTGATAGAGTTTGTGTAGATGTTATGTATACCGTCTGAAAGTACAGTTTTTCTTCTTTCTAATGATATGCAATTTGGATACCTAAATCGAATCATTTATCATTTAATTGATATTTTAGTCGGTATGCCCAAAATGAAATGGGACTTGCCGTAAGAGCAAAGCAAACACCCTTTTTACAGTAAATATTACGAAACAAACTTTGTCAAAGCATTTCAGGCCTAACATGAAGTAATGCGTTAAGTAAGGAAAAGACAAATTCAGTCCCATGAGATGCATGTGTTTATGTTGATAAAATATGCTCTCACAGAGATGGATGTTCACCAAAGCAAATGCCCCGTTGCTTACCGGCATCTAATTACAAAAAACGTCAATCGTGTAACGAAGAATTCAGCTAATCCACCAAGCCTGGATATCATAAGATAGATCGTACTTTCAGATGGCATGCGTCTAATTGATTCAAGAATCTCGAATGAAAATGGATCGGACTTTTTCCTGAAACACCCAGTACCACAAATAAGATCTTTTGTTGAACTTTCTATATCATGTTTTGCCATAAAAGAGGCTCTCCTTAAATAAGGCATCAGATCTCATACATGTTGCAACTTTCGAAATTTTCTACCACTACTCTCTTAGGCCAGGACCAGAGCTGCTACCAACTAGTTAACAAGAAAGGTTAACTTCAAAGATTTCCCTTCAAATCAAAACTGCTTCTTCTGAAGATTTAGAGCTTTGAAAGTTTTGTTTTCACTTTTTTATCAGACCAAGAGACAATCTATCAAGTAAATAAACAAATTATCCTGTCCTGAAAGACTGAAATTAATGAAAACACTGTTCGATTACAGTCTTCCCTTCATTTGACTTAGTAAAGCAGGACAGGAGCTTCCCTCTTCCTTAAACAGTGATAGTTCACCCCCCCCCCCCTTCAGCTGAGATGTATAAAATCTTACGAATTGAGAATTACGATTTTTTTAATTCACACTGCTGTTTCCTGCGTGCATCCTCGACACTCCTCCGCGAGAGTGTACAGAAGTGTTAATGTGGGGGTCATCGAGGGGTTTAGAAATCCGCCGTTCCGCGCGATTTTCAGTTAAAATCCGCCGTCCCGGTCATTTTTAGCCAAAGTTCCGCGTCCCGCCACTTTGTTATAAAAATGATGGCACAAATGAGTATTGTTAGACATTTTCACCCATCCAGGTGAAAAGAGGAGGATAATGGCACTTAAAATTTTTGTGCAAAGCTTGGAAAATATTCTCATAGTACTGACCAGAAAAACAGAGGTGTGACCAAGACCTCTTTTTACAAGACAACAGATGAAGGATCCGCAAATCCATGAAATTTCATGAAAATTCCGCATTCCGCTTATCATTTTCGAGAAAATCCGCGTCCCGTAGGAGTGGAGAATTCCGTCGTTCCGCCGAGAAATTGCTAGAATTCCGTATTCCGCAACAAATTTTCTTCAAATTCCGCTAATCCGCAAACCCTGATGACCCCCACGTTAATGCTGCGCGCAGTATACACCAAACTTATTTTTTTGATAAGAAATTGCTTTTAGACACTCAACAATCAGATCGCCAAAAACTTAAGAAACTCCAGTGGGAAAATGTAACTGAAGTAACTATTTATTTTTATAAAGGAATCCTTAACATAATTTTACTTTATTTCCACTTGCTTCTTGTATCATATTACTCGCAAGGTACTTGAGTATATAGTCTAAACATTGGAAAGGCTTCAAAAAACCTTGTTTTGAAAGTACTTGATGTACCAGGTAGTGGACATGGACATTGTTATGGAACCTTTCAGAAACTCATAAGAAACTCTGAGTACTCAAAATCTGATAATTTTGAGAAACTTCCAATACTGGCCGAAATTCTTAGTTTCCTGAAAAAAAATACGTGTAATCATAACTTCGAATTCTTAGTTTTTTATGGACAAAATACGTGTAATAACAGATGGCCAGAAGACTTGCCATGAGAGTCAGAGTTTCTCAAATAGTTGACTTAGCTTGAAGGATTAAAATTACCTAAACAAGGCAATGTCTTTCCTCTGTTTTCTGTCGTTCTCCAGTATATACATAGTTTAATCAATTAAAAAGTAAAGGAAACATTAAAGATTACGCCTTTGAGAGTACAGGGTGTCTCAAAAAATTGTTCGACGTTTGATTGAATACTAAAAAATAACGATACGCTGAATGGACCTTTGGTCAAGTCACCCTTTTTCTGAGATTTTGAATTAATTTTTGACACAAGAATCTTGCAAATCCGATAAAAAATCATGGGGTTACAAGCTTTTGAAGTTCAAGTTTGTGCAAAAACTGAAACCAGAGGCCTCGAAATGGCATTTTTGGTCAAAGTCCCATAGGCCGTCATTTCTGTTATTTCTCAATTGTTTCAGGGCAAACCAAGTGGGATTCAAACAGGTATTCGATAACCTAACTGCTAAGCATTTGGATATTTTGAGGAAACAGATTCATTCTCTCGCCGATTTTGCTTTGAACCACTGTTTTTGGACTTATGCAATGTTCAGGAAATTTTGAGAATGATCGCAAGAAATAATTTACTTTAGAAGTCGTAATTGGTTTGCTCTGATATCAACGAGAAGTATCACATTGGATAAGCTTCGCTTACCTCCGTCTTCGAGCTTTTGCAAAGCAAGTAATCTGGGGGTCTCTGGTTTCAGCTATCGCATATTTTTTATCTTCGATAGCTCGTAACTCAGTGAATATTAAACTGATTTGCACGATTTTGGTCTCTAAAATTATTTCATAATCTTAGAAATAGGGTTATCTTTCCATGAGTCTGTTCATGTTGTCCTTATTTTTCAATATTTAATCAAACGTCGAACAATTTTTTTGAGACACCCTGTACAAGATAGGCACAAGATGTTCCAAACAGTGTCTCGAAAAGCAGACTTCAGTTTTACGATCACATCAAAAAGGCAAAGTGCTCGCTTAGTTTTCTGTTGTTCTCGTGCATGTCAGTAGTTGATTTACCTACAGAAGTAGAGGGAAACAGGAGAAATAAATATCCCATACAATAAAAGATGGCCTGAAGGTGGCCCATAAGAGTTTCATCTCAAATAGCTGACTTCAGCCTGTAGAATTGAGAGTACCCATACAAGGCAGTGAGTTTCCTTGGGTTTCTGTCGTCTTCATGTGGACAACAACAGATTGCCAAATGTTGTGCCAAAAAGAGTTTCTCAAATTCCCCACTTCAGCTTAGAAAATTATGAATACCTAAACAAGGTGGTGAGTTTCCTTCGTTTCCTGTCGTTCTCGTATGCATTTGCTCTTGATTTATGAAGAAACGTTTGAAGAAAACTATATCGTGGACAATAACGGATGGTACCTTAAGGTGGCCAACAGAGTTTCATACAGTGCTGATTTCAGCTTGAAGTATTCAAGTACATAAACAAGGTGGTGAGTTTCCTTAGTTTTCTGCCGTTCCGTTCTAATATATATAGCTAGTCGATTTATAAACAAAATTTAAGGTTAACTGAAGACAACTATGTCCTGGGAAGTAACGGATGGTACCCTGCAAACAGAGTTGCAGATATTGCTGACTGCTGCTGCTTGTGGTATCTAAAGTACCTGAACAACGTAGTAAATTTCCTTAATTTTTTGCCGTTCTAATACATGTAGCTGGTTTATTTATCAACAAACTTCAATGAAAATTGAAAACAACTATGTCCTTGACAATACCAGACGGCTCCATAGGGTATGCTAGTACAGTTTCTTACGTTGTTGACTTCAGCTCGTGGTATTCGAGTACCTAAAGAAGGTAGTGAGTTTCCTTAGTTTTCTGTCGTTCTCATATATATGACTAGTCGATTTATACACAAAACTAAAGGAAAATTGAAGACAACGATATCCTGGGCAATAACAGATGGTGCCCTAAGGTGTGCCAACAGATTTTCATACAATGCTGACTGCTGCCTGTGGTATTAAAAGTACCTAAGCAGTGCAGTGAGTTCCTTAGTTTTCTACCGTCCTAGTACATGTAGCTAGTGGATTTATCAACAAAATTATAGGAAAATTTAAGACACTTACTATGCCCTGGACAATAAACACATGGCTCCATAATGTGTGCTAGAAGAGTTTCTTAAGTTGCTGACTTCAGCTTGTAGAATTTGAGTACCTAAACAAGGCAATGAGTTTCCTTAGCTTTCTGTCGTTCTTATGCACATAGCTAGATAATTTATCAGCAAAATTAAAGGAAAATTTAAGACAACTACTATGCCCTGGACAATAAACACATGGCTCCATAATGTGTGCTAGAAGAGTTTCTTAAGTTGCTGACTTCAGCTTGTAGAATTTGAGTACCTAAACAAGGCAATGAGTTTCCTTAGCTTTCTGTCGTTCTTATGCACATAGCTAGATAATTTATCAGCAAAATTAAAGGAAAATTGCAGACAACTATGTCCTGGAAAACAACAGATGGCTTCATAAGGTGTGCTAGAACAGTTTCTAAAGTTGCTAACTTCAGCTTGTAAAATTTGGGTACCTAAACAGTGCAGTGAGTTCCTTAGTTTTCTGTCGCTCTCATGCATGTAGCTACACGCACTTATCAACAAAATTAAAGGAAAACTGAAGACAACTTCGTGCTGGCCAGGCCAATAACAGATGGTGCTATAAGGTGTGCCAACAGAGTTCCTCATATCCCTGATACTTAAAGAAAGCAGTTTGTTGACTCACTTTTTTCGTTTTTCTCATGTATATTACAAGTTGATTTATCAACAAAATTTAAAAAGAAAGTAGATGAAATTGGCACATTAGGCATTGGAAGATGGCCACCGCAACGAGATGAACCAAAGGAATTTCTGGCTAGAGAATTGCCAGTAAAAGTAAAGTTGGCAAATTGCTATTCATTCCTAGTTTGGTACTTGTTTGTGGGAAGCTGCTGTCCACGAATGATATCTTGCAATGAAAACACAAAGTTGTATCAAGAGGCATTCCAGTGCCATACTTATGTCACCCTTCCTGAAACCAAACAACGCCCTCACCTGTACCTGCAGTTCCTTGAGGAGTAATGAAAACAAAGTTCAGTATCTAACTGAGATTTCAGCACGAAAACAGTAACAAGATTGCTCGTTGATTTCGAATTTCACTGGTTCTAAGAGTTTCATTCTCTTGTCGTTTTTAGATTTTAAACTCATCTACGCTGTATTCGAATATGGTTGAAAAGCCAAGAAAAGCGAGGACAGAAAAGACGGTAGCTCGTATCGACAGTCAGTTCTCTGAAAAATGTCCATCTAAAACTAGTGAGGAATGCAATTTCTATTCTCTTCTTGCATTTAAAAGAAAGAAATATGGAAAATACTGTGAAAAGACAGAATATGATGAGTTTATGGCAGTTTGTAACACATACTGTCGATTCGCTTCAAAGCAGATGAGGACGTACCACTTGAAATGAGCAATCGAATTTATTTAGGCCCGAACAACTCAGTACAGAAGTAGAGAAGTAGGAATGGGACAAATTGTATTCTCAAAAATGGAAAGATAGAAAATTGGTAAATGAAACAAGACTTTTTCAAGTTCTCCGTTTGAAATATGTAAAATCCAAGCAAAAAGAGATATCGTTATTGGCATCGAATCGATATGGAAGGCCTACAATCGCGGACAAAACTCATGATACACTTTGTATTTTGGAGGAAATTTCGAGTTGAGATCCCCCCACCCCCCATTGCAATGTTGAAAGCTGATGAAAATTTCATAGATGAGTTGACAAGTATGTCTTCTTTCAGCAACCAACATTGCAATGGGGGCAGGGGGGCATTAGCAGTGAAAGGTATCAGTTTACATACAGCAAAGGCCTCTTTTAAGGCAAAAAACATCTGTCCCAACGAGTTTTGTCCAGGATTGTAGGTCTCTTTCTTTGGGACCACCGTTGAGCGAATTCACAACATAGTCCCAACATAGTCAACTTAAAACAAATGTTTTTCTTGTTACCAATAGAAGTTTTCAAGAAGCGTAGAAGGTTTCAGGATCATCTGCTTCAAAACAGACTTTTCCAAAACGGTTAAAAAGCTCGGTATAATAGGATACAATTTTGACCATCCTTCAAGAGAACCCATCATGGTACCTTTCTAAGCTGCTGTCCTTCTGACAAATTTACAGATTCATTGTATTATATTTGGTATTTTCTTTACGACCTGAACAGAGCTACGAAATATGAAGCAAAATTTACTACGTATTTTTATGGAATGTGCGTGCCTCGAGGCATTGTTGCCCTGCCAGGAATCTGCGGTTCTAGTACCATGAAAGGCAGATCATTGTAATACATTGCTTTTGCATTTTCATCCTTGATTACTGATTTATTGATTCATGTTCGTAAAAATTACCTCATCCAAATCGATAATCAAATCTACCAGCCAGGCTTCTTCTTCTGAAAGCCTCTCCATCTCGGGAACAAGTTTCATCGTGCTCTTCAAGATGATTTCTACTTTCAAATAAAAGCTTTGTCCTGAGCCAAAGTCTCCTTTAAACCGCTGACCAAGCGGGCCACATCTTTCTTTGGAAGGCAGTACTTTATGCGGCTTGACTGACTGGCACGCAGTGGTGGCACCACGGGGGGAACTGGGGGGACTTTTCCCCAAGATCCCAAAAGTTGGCATAAATTTTTAAAGAAAAACGACATTAAATTAGCTAGGTATACCTCTAGACTGCAAAATTACATCAAAATCCCCCTCCCCCCACTTCTTTCAGATTTTTCAGAACTGGCACCGCTACTGCTGGTGCGGGATGATTTCTTCAGGAAATAAGCATGTTCTGATCTGCATGCTCTCCTTTTAAAATGCAGTTCTTATGAATCCAAAACAACTTTTATCTACTCAGCTGGTGACTACTAACATTGGGGTTTGGTGTTCGTTTTGTATGCATGTTGTTTCAAAACACAAATTGAACCTTGAATCGGCCAAAAAGCCTTCATAGCTGTATCATTTCCTGACGATAACTTCCTTACCTGAAAACAAAATGAGTTCTTTGAAACAACGAGTTACCTTGTCACTCATGGCTGAACATGGAGTCTAAGCATTGAACATGTCCCCCGTAGCACCACTTCTCAATAACACTGTTGCATGAATGGTTGATGGTCTTACTAGCATCTCAAGACGAGGGACAGAATTAATTTTGGCAAGCAAATTCCCAAAAACCTTGATGTTCCAATCGAAAAACTGCAATGATGTACGTACCTTTGAACACGTACCTTTTTTTATAAGAAACTAAGAATTTGGGCCAGTACTGAAAGTTAAAATTATCAGATTTTCAGTACTCAGAGTCCCTTACGAATTTCTTAAAGGTTCCATAACATTCTCTATGTTTATAACGTGCTTCCTCCTGAACATTTCAAAAGAAAGTTGTTTGAAGCCTGTCAATGGTTAGACTTTATTCAAGTACCTTCCAAGTAATATGATACGGGAAAGAAGTGAAAATAGAGTAAAATATATCAAGGATTTCCTTTGTTAAAAATATTTGGTTTCTTAAGTTATATTTTCCCAGTACTGGAGTTTCTTAATTTTTTGGCGATCTGCGAGTTGAGTTTCTTATAAGCGGTTACTTATAAAAAATACATGTAACATGGTGGTTAACATGGCAATGTACTGTGATTATCCGGGAAAATTTGCAAAATGTGTTAGTTTCGTTTTTGAAAAACTACATTTCTGGCGGTCATTTCTCTCATAAGCAATGGACTTGGGGCCTGGGCACTGTTGCCTTTTGAATAGACGATTACGCTAAAGATGGCGGCGAGGAACTTTTTACCAAGATGCATTGCGTTCTTTAATCGAATTCCTATAGAGCCGTTAAGTATTCGTAATTAGAACGCACTGCATCTTGGTAAAAAGTTCCTCGCCGCCATCTTTAGCGTAATCGTCTATTGAACCTTACAAGTTGGCTTCTATGTTATCTTCGGGCAGAGAGATGAATAGCAAGTTGGAAGGGAGTAATAAAACACATCAGGTGTTGTGAAAATGAAAATACAGTTGCCTGCTACTTCTAAAGTCTGGTACCCAGGGTACTTCTAAACGATTGTTTGACAGAAAACTATCACTTTACTCAAAACACTTATCCAATTCTTAATCTTGGTTGAGTTTAAATGCACAGCTGCAAACTTCGTATATTATGATTGTACTTCTTGTTTTCTTATTATCCAAAATAAAATTTACAAGAACGAAATCAAGGGGCAATTCACTGATTTTTTTTTTCGTACACCTCCCTTGAAATCACAAAAAAATGACATACAAAAATCACAAAATCACAAAAAAATCACAGGAAAAAATTATGTGATTTAAAAATCACAAAAGTCACGTACGCTATTTTTAGAAGTGATTTGCCCCTCGAACGAAATTACCTTAAACAACACTTACAAACTACTTTGCTACTCTTACTACACTACGAGGTACCCTGGGTACCAGACTCTCCCAAGAAACAAATTGAGATTCACTTTCTTTTTTGGGAGAGTCTGGTACCCAGGGTAACTACGAGGACGATACCATGAGGAGCAGAAGACCATGACTACCCCACCCATGGCCACTACATAGAGACAAGTAACTAAAGCTAAATCTAAATATATAATCAAATGCTAATACAAAAGGCTATGTATGCAAAAACAATTTCAACTGAAAAATACTAGAGTCCGGTTCACACTGGATGTCGGGCAATAGACCTTTTAGTTATTCAACAAAAGCGCCTGGATCGAATCGAGCGTTATTTTTATACAATTCTATAATACAAGATGTTCGATCGAGTGGGGCTGAGTAGGGTTAGAACTTCCATCACTATTGTGCACGTTCGAAAATTCTTCGAAATGCATCAAAAACATCGTTCGATTCAGATTCTTTCTCAGAATAGCTAAAAGGTCCATTGCTGTGTTTTGGGTATATCAGTTTAGTGTTACGTCGGAAGGACGTTAGATTTTACCGAAATTTGAAATTAAAGTATGAGCTAGACTTATTTTTATTTTTATTTTTATTCTGAATATCAAACAAAATTTATTTGAGGAACAGAAGATACGAAGCCAATTATCATTTCATTTGATTTATTTACATGTACATAAAACATTTCACCCCGTAGAATTACCTTTATTCTGCATCATTTTGATGAATATGAATTGAGAAAGGGAGATCCTCCTCCCCCACTTGGGCACATCCTTCCTCAAAAGTATTCTCAGTGCAGGATTTGATTTGGAAATATTTATCTACAAAAATTTCTGAAAGTAGATGTAGAGACACATGAAAGCATATCATTCAGAGAGGCAACTCATTAGGGACTGCTGTGCAAAGTTTATTTTATAACATGGCCGGTGCAAAACGTAACGGGGCAACTACTTTTTATGAGCTTGTACGCGATTGGGTCAACACTTTTTATTAAGCAAATATGAACGGGCTTGATGAACGGGGCAGTAACTTTTTATGAGCTCAAGATAGGATGAACTTTTCAATATAAAATGGCTCACCTTGAGGACAAAATTGTGAATCATGCAAATTGAGAAATGCTGAATGGTGAATGCATGCAAAGATGTGCATAAATGACGCCAAATTTCCGTGTTAGTTTCTTGCAAGAGGGATTCATCGCTCATTGAAAAAGATTCTTATAGAGATGAACTGCATTTCTTATGGTCTTTGGCTAATTCTTCGGTGGTACTATAGTACTATACCGGGTGTCCCATGGACTTGCCCAAGTCGTCTTATGAAAGGAAGAAAGAGACGGTCTCTTTCTTCCTTTCATAAGACGACTTGGGCAAGTCCAGGTGTCCCACAAAAAACTTTCCCTATTTGAGCTGTTATCTTAGCAAAAGTGTGTTTTATTTGATAAAGATTTTAAATGAAATCTGTTTCAACTTGGATTTGAGCGATTTGAGTGATTGTTTCATTTCTGTATCTGCGCGCATTGATTTTCTATAATTATTTTCCTGAAAAGCAGAATACCTGAAATTCCCAAGAAAGAGCTGAAAACAGTTTATCAATAAAATCCTTAAACTTTCACCTCAAAATCCACTAAAATTCTGCGTTTTAAACTAAATTCCAACAGTAAGGAGCTTGAATTCCATAAAGGGACTCAAGAAAAATCATATTTGTCTGTTTTGTCCGTAAAAAGCACGATTATGCTTGATGTTTGATGAAAAAGTATAGTACTCAAGACAAGGTCCTGTGGTCCGCACTGTAGCGTATTGCTGACTTTGAATACCAATTTTAAGAAAGTGACAAGCGATTGTATTCCTTCACACCCGTAATGTAAAACATGGAAGGAACGGAAATATCTCCATCGCTTTCAAGGACTTCTCCAGCATACGATTTTTGAGAAATCCATATTTTGGAGGTCTTTTGATGAGCAAAATATTCGCATAAAATCAAATGGATCCAAATCAGCCTTTAAGCAAAAGATTGCTGTTTCCATCGCTCAAAACGAGGCAATGGTTGTTGCTGTGGAACGGTTCAAATGGGGAAAGTTTTTTTGGGACACCCGGTACAACATCTTTTGTTCATGAATACGGGGCAGATACATTTTTCAAGGAAATGGTGACTGGGCAGTTTTTTGCAATTATTTCAAACGGGGTGAGCAGATCTTTTGCAAATATTTTTCTTCTCCACCGGCCATGTAATATAATAAATCTTGCACTGTCCCTTATTTACATATTATCAGCGCAATTATCAGCGTATTGATACTTTGTGACTGTATTGCCTTGAATGAGCACCCTCCCTTTGCACGACTGCTCTCTTCCTAGAATTAACGGAGGTATCAATTCCCTCAGGGAGTACCCTGGTATTTTTAGGATAAGGATGCTCAAGTTATTTTTTGGGTCTAAATTTGGGCAACGGTTAGTTTTCGGTCAGTCGTTTTGTTAATTAATACTGATCCTATGTGTTGTGTAAATCTTGGATTCATAAATTCAAGGACGTTGGAATCAGTTCTCACTTTGAGAGGCTCTGCTTTCAAAGGGAATCTGTATAGAACCAAGCGGGCATTTTTCGCTCATTTTCGAAAAACTTGGAGCATTAGGACACTCTCTTTACCCCCCCCCCCCCCCCGGCTCCTATACGTCTATATAAAGATTGCAATTTTACCTCAAAATCCTGTTTTTCAGTAAAATCCTTCAGGAACGATCCCCTTATTGATAAAAGGTCCCCAAAAGCTCTAAATTCTATAACGAGGTTCCTGATAGTCAGGTAGACCAATCCCACGGGGGGGGGTTCTCAGCTAAATTTCGGTTAGGGGTGTGCCGCCCACAGTTTCAAAATGGAACCGTTGGCTAGACCAATTTTTGTGAAAATGATACCCTTGGCTAGACTAATTTCTCCATTAAAAGTGCTCTGAAAGGGCGTTTTCTAGACAAAATTTGCCAAATTTTCGCATTCTCAGGACGGAAATTTTTTTTAAATTTGGTTTTTTTACAGAAATTACCGAACTTTTACTGTTCTTTGACCAAAATTGCCAAAAAGCATACCCTCGCCTAGACTAAACTCGACTAAAATTGCAAAAAAGTATACCCTTGGCTAGACTAGAGGTCCAAAAAAGTATACCCTTGTGGGCGGCACATCCCCAGGTACCTTTACTATGGAAGAACCCCCCCCCCCCCGTGACCAATCCTGTAAAGAGCTGCAGATTTGAGCCTAGTTTTAAAATGTCATACTTCTCAATGATGTCTTTCCTAGGAATAAAAGACTCGATAAATAGCCTTAAAACTGTTCAGCAAAAATTGGCACCAATGCTTTCCTGTTTTCTGGCATCATAAAGAACAGAGAAGAGTTTGTTGCCACAAATTTACAGGGTGTCTCAAGAAAAATGTTCGACGTTTGTTTAAATGCTAAAAAATAACGATATGCTGAATGGGCACTTGGTCAAGTAACCTTATTTCTAAGATTCTAAATTAAGTTTTGACACAAGAATCTTCCAAATCCGCAAAAAATTCATTGAGTTACAAACTTTTGAAGTTCTATTTTGTGAGAAAGCTAACACCAGAGGCCTCCAGAAGGTATTTTTGGTTAAAGTCCCATGGGCCATCGTTCCTGTAATTTCTCGATGGTTTCAGGGTGAATCAAATGGGAGTTGGACAGGTCTTCGATAACCTAACTTTCAAGCGTATGGATGCTTTGAGGGAATTCATCTCTCATCGATAATGTTTTGAACTACTGCTATTGAATACATGCAATGTTAAGCAAATTTTGACAATGATTTTAAGGATAAATTACGTTAGAAATCCTTTTTCGTTTGCTCAGATATCAATTAGAGGTATGACATTGTATAACCTTCTTTATCTCCATCTTCGAGCATCTTTGCATTACCGGTAATTTGGGGATCCCTGGTTTCAGCTACCGCATATTTTTCATCTGTGAAAGCTGGCAACCCAATGACTTTTTCAACTGATTTCTAAGATTCTGGTCTCTAAAATTATTTCAAAATCTTAGGTACGGGGTTATCTTCCCATGAGCCTGTTCATGTTATTATTTTTCAATATTTAATTAAAAGTCGAACAATTTTTTTAGACACCCTGTACATCCAAAAAATATTCAGATACACGTGTCTCTACACTGTATATTGTAATTCCATCTACTATCGAAAGAACATGAAAAAAATAGAAAAACTTTGTCTATGGCAATAGAAAATTCCTTATAATATGTGTGTTTGAAGGTTACTGGAAGTCCTGAAAAGAGCACCCAAATCCCTGCTGTATGTGTCTGTTTTCAGTAATTATGTAATGTCTTAAAGAGGCTTGCAACCAAATAATAGATTTCTTTTACACTACCTTCCATGGTTCCAAACTTTTCAAATCTTAACTCGCAATTATTTGGTTGCAAGAATCCTTAACTTGTAGTTGTAGCTCTGTGTCTTTTTCTTTACGTTATGACCCCTGGGTAGACAAAATGTTTTGCTCCTTGGGGTATCCTCTTCGTAGTAGGGTAGCGTTAGGTATAGGTATAGTAAGTAATCATGTATTGTAAATTTTTAATGGAATATTATAAAAAATATGAGAGTCATTAGTTGTACCATAAAAGTTTCTAAAACTGACATACCTCATAGAGTTTGAGTACCTATGCAAAGCAGTGAGTTTCCTTGGTTTTTAGTCGTTCTCGCATGTACAGGGTGTCCCAAAAAATTGTGCCCTGTTTGTGTGACTGCTGTAGAGGAGCTATGGAGTCATGTCGATATTTCCTTAGTTGCATAGATCAGGCTTCAACTTAGAATTTGAGACATTGTATGAGTCAATCTAACAAGTGGCTGCTGATTTATGGGATAGAAAGGCAAACAAATGGTTGCTTCAACAACAGCACGTCTATTGTTCTCCAGAAATGTCAAAATTAACATAAGTTTCAAAGAAAGGGTCCTAGTGTCGTATTAAGATTTTTGCCAAATCTCTTAAAGGGTTAGGAGTGTTATCTATCCATAAGAGAGCACTCTCTACCTTTTAAAAAGTGCAGTGAACATTTTGATACGATGCCAAAACCCTTTCTTTGAAATTTTCTTTATTTTGACATTGCTGGAGAACAATAGAAGTGCTATTTTAAAGCAACCATAAATTTTGCCTTTTTTTCTGTCATAAATCAGCAACCACGAGTCAGAAAGACGCAAACTGGTCTCAAACTTTAAGACTGCGTTCACACGATGCTGGCACATTTTGAAAACGGTTAAAAATGTGACGGTAGCAAAATTTGAGCTAGCGTTCACACGATACCGGCACAATTTGAAAACGGTGGGAAATTTGCTGGTAAAACTCGCTGCAAGACTTTGATGCCAAAGAAATGTACCTACACCGTAAGAATGGACCAGTCTCGTTCCAAAAGTGTCTAAAAATGTTCTGTTTTCATCATTTTCAGGTATTTACACGATGCCGTTTCCAAAATGTGTCGGTTAGAGTTCCGTTTTCAAAATCTACCGTTTTCAAAATCTGCCGGCAAAAAATGTGCCGCTTTCATGTGAACGGGAGGCCTATCCGTCGAAATTTTCACCGTTTTCAAAATGTGCCGGCATCGTGTGAACGCAGTCTAAGTTAAAGCTTGATCTATCAAACTTATGAAAAACAGAGACAATTGAACATTCAGCTCAACCACAGTAGCCACACAAAAAGAGCACATATTTTGGGACACCCTGTAGAAATAATTGATTTAATGGCGAAGCCAAAGGAAATATCTCTGATATAACTATGTCCAGGACAACTAACACTGGTATACTTTGTTGCTGAAATTTACAGAAAGTCCCATGAAAGAAATAAACAAAACCTAATAGGAAGAGTTTGCTTCCTTAAGTTCCTATAATTCACGTTCTCCCGTATATAGTAACTTCATCAACCTTTGACAATCAAGGTAAAAATAGAAACAGCTTTTTGTCTATGGCAACAGAAAATTTCCTGAACTATGAGTGTCGTGGGCTGTACCATAAGAGCTTCTAAAATCGATGACTTTAGCTCAGAGAAGTAGAGTACACACGAAATGCTATGAGTTTCCTTGGATGTCGTTCTCTAGTATAGAAGTTATGGATTCACCAACAAAATTAACCTTGTAGTGGTTCGGCTATCCGATACGTCCTATTTTGGTTGGGGGGGGGGGGAAGCCCCCCCCCCCACCTAACTTTTGACTTGTAATAGGTAGAGCAACCAAATTTGGTGTGCTAATAGCCTCAGACATAAAAAATCAACCATCATTTTTGCTCACGTCAGCATTTTCATTTGTGCGGTCAAGAAAAGCGGCAAAATTGACCAAAATCTGGAAAATCACCATAGAATTAAATCTGGAGCACAATTTCCATCCAAACATAATAATAATGATAGAATACATCAAATTACACTACAATACAAAAGAAGATTTGAGAATTTGCGATTTTTCCAGGGTCAGTCCCAGAAAATTGTCTCCCGCCCCCTCATTTTTCAAAATATTTCAATAAAATTTTTTGATAAGTTGCACAATAGGTAGTTGCAAAAAGTCAAGAAGTTTCATGGCTATGTAATCTTTCCCGACAGAGTTATTTAAAATAATCTGCTGGAGGGGCAAATTTGCCCCCCCCCCCCTAGCAAAATAGAGTTAAAGAACAAACTGGAGACAGCTATTGAAGCAATTGAAGTCATCAAATTGATTACCTAAGGTTAGAGAATTCAAGTACCCAACAATGTAGTGAGTCTTCTGTAGTTTAAAGTCGTTCTTGTGTGTGTAAATGATTGAATTTATGAACGAAATCAAAGAAAAGATTGTAGAAAATTAGGACCAAGACAACAAAAGATGGCCAGAGGAGTGCCATGAGAGCTTCATAAATTGCTAAATTGAGCGTAGAGCAAGTACGCGCTGGACAGTAAAAGTTGGGCAGAAAGTGTGGCAAAAAAGAGGCTCAAACTACTTCTTCAGCTCAGACAATAAAGTATACCTAAGCAAGAAAACAAGGCTGTGAGCTTGCCTAGTCTTCTGTCGTTATCTTGTGTAAGAACTTGATTTCTCGAAAAAACTAAATTGGAAGATGATTGCACGCAGAAGGTGTGCCAAAACAGTGCCTCGAAATCTTGGAAGGTGTGCCAAAACAGTGACTCGAAATGTTAACTTCAGCTTAGCGAAACTTAAACAAGGCAGTCCCAAATTTTCTGTCGTTATGATGAATATAGGCGATTGACTTATCATCAAAATTTTACGGACAAATCTAAGACAACTATTTCCTGGACAAAAATAGCCAAAAAGTGTCTCAAATTGTTGGCTTTAGCTCAGAGAATTTCAACTTGAAGCAAGGGAACACATTTCCCTAATTTATGTCATTCTGGTGCATATAAGCGATTGATTTATCGACGAAATTAAGGGCCAAATCTACGACAACTATTTTCTGAACAATAACAGATGATCCAAAAGGTATATATATAAAACTAAAAAGTGCCTCATATTGCTGGCTTCAGCTCAGAGAATTTCAATTGCTGAAGCAAGGGAACAGGCGTGGGAACAGGTTTCCTTAATTTATGTCATTCTGATGCACATAAGCGATTGATTTATCGACGAGATTAAAGGACAAATCTAAGACAACTATGTTCTGAACAATAACAGATCATGCAAAAGGTATATATGGTTTTCTAAAAAGTGCCTCATATTGCTGGCCTCAGCTCAGAGAATTTCGATAACCCAAACAAGAGAATAGGTTTGCTTCCTTTATGTCTTTCTCGTGTATGTAGGCGATTCATTTATCAACTAAATTAAAGGTAAATTGAAGACGATCATGTCCTGGAAAAAAAAGATAGCCAGAAGGTGTGCCAAAAACGGTTTCTCAAACTTTGAATTTAGCTACGAGGATCATAGGTACCTAAACAAGGCCCAGAGTTTCCTTGGTATTCTAAGAGAAGTATGTTAATAAAAGTAAATGGCAGAAGGTGTTCCGAAAAGAATTCCTCACATCGCTAATTTCAACTTAGAGTATTAAGATTTTCTAGACAAGGCAGTTAGTTTCTCTGGTATTCTGTCATTCTCGTGCATGTAAGTTTACAGAAGTAGCGAGAATTTAACGAAATCAATGTCCCAGACGATAACAGATGCGCAGAAAATGTGCCATGAGAGATTATCTGACATTAGCTTGTAGAACTAAGAAAACTACCTAAACAAGGCAGTGTGTGTACTCAGTTTTCTGTCGTTCTCGCATATATAAAAACTTGATTTATCAACAAAATCCAAGGAAAATTGAAGACAACTATGTCCTGGACAATAACTGATGGTGCCAAAAGGTGTACCAACAGAGTTTCTCGGATAGATGGCTACAGTATAGAAAATTAAGTATACCTAAACAAGGCAGTAAGTTTCCTTAGATTTTTGTCGTTCTCATGCAAATAACCAGTCGATCTACCAACGAAATGAAAAGGAAAATTGAAGACAGCTATGTCCTGGACAACAAAAGATGACCGCAACATCTGCCAAACAGATTTTTCAATACCTGACTTCAGCTTAGAACATTGAGAGTACCTAGACAAGGCAGAATATTTCATTAGTATTCTGTCGTTCTCCTATGTATATACGTAGTTGAGTTATTTGCAGAAACAGAAAACATTGGCGAAATTAAATTTCCCAGACAATAACAGATGACGCTAGAAGGTGTGCAAAATGAGTTTCTCTAATTGTTGGCTTCAACTTACAGAATTATGAGTGGCTTTGTGAGTTTCTTTGGTATTCTTTCGTTCTCCTATGTATATACTTAGATACTTTATTTGCAAGCAGAGAAAAATTAGAGACAACTATGTCCTCGACATTAACAGATGGTGCCATTAGGCGTGCCAACACAGTTTCTAACATTGCTGAATCCAGCTTGTAGAATGAAGCATACTTAAACAAGGCAGTGACTTTCCTTAGTTTTCTGTCGTTCTTATGCATATAGCTAGTCGATTCATTAATAAAATTAAAGAAAAATTAGAGACAACTATGTCCTGGACAATAACAGATGGTGCCATTAGTTGTGCCAACACAGTTTCTAACATTGCTGAATCCAGCTTGTAGAATGAAGTATACTTAAACAAGGCAGTGACTTTCCTGAGTTTTCTGTCGTTCTTATGCATATAGCTAGTCGATTCATTAATAAAATTAAAGAAAAATTAGAGACAACTATGTCCTGAACAATATCAGATGGTGCCACTAAGTGTGCCAACACAGTTTCTAAAATTGCTGAATCCAGCTTGTAGAATGAAGTATACTTAAACAAGGCAGTGACTTTCCTTAGTTTTCTGTCGTTCTTATGCATATAGCTAGTCGATAAAGAAAAATTAGAGACAACTATGTCCTGGACAATAACAGATGGTGCCACTAAGTGTGCCAACACAGTTTCTAAAATTGCTGAATCCAGCTTGTAGAATGAAGTATACTTAAACAAGGCAGTGACTTTCCTTAGTTTTCTGTCGTTCTTATGCATATAGCTAGTCGATAAAGAAAAATTAGAGACAACTATGTCCTGGACAATAACAGATGGTGCCACTAAGTGTGCCAACACAGTTTCTAAAATTGCTGAATCCAGCTTGTAGAATGAAGTATACTTAAACAAGGCAGTGACTTTCCTGAGTTTTCTGTCGTTCTTATGCATATAGCTAGTCGATAAAGAAAAATTAGAGACAACTATGTCCTGGACAATAACAGATGGTGCCACTAAGTGTGCCAACACAGTTTCTAAAATTGCTGAATCCAGCTTGTAGAATGAAGTATACTTAAACAAGGCAGTGACTTTCCTGAGTTTTCTGTCGTTCTTATGCATATAGCTAGTCGATTCATTAATAAAATTAAAGAAAAATTAGAGACAACTATGTCCTGAACAATAACAGATGGTGCCATAAGGTGTGGCAACAGATTTTCATAAATTGCTCAGCTTGTAGCATTCGAGTACCTAAACAAGGTAGCGAGTTTCCTTAGTTTCCTGTCGTTCTCATGCATATAGCTAGTCGATTCAATTAAAGGAAAAATTGAAGACAACTATGTCCTGGAGAATAACAGATCGCATTATAGGTATCCAAAGAGTTTCTTACACTGCTGGCTTCAACTTGTACAAATAAGCGTACTTAAACAAGGCTGCAAGTGTTCTTAGTTTTATGTCGTTCTCGAGCATATAACTTGTCAATCGATCTACGAAACTTCAGGAGAAAGTAAATGAAATTGATATAACAGGCAATAAAAGACTGCCATCTTAGCGAGATGAACAAAAAGAATTTCAGGCTAGAGAATTGCAAGTAGCTAGAAGTTGGGTTGGCAATTTGCAAGTCATTCCTGGTTTGGGGTCTTGTTTCTGGGAAGCTGCCGTCTACGAATAGTATCTTGCATCGAAAACGCAACGAAAGCGCGAGGTTGCATCTTGAGTCATTCCAGTGCCTTTCTTCGTCACGCTTCCTGAAACCAAAAGACGCCCTCGCCTTTCCCTGCAGTTCCTTCAGGAGTCATACAAAAATAGTTCAGTTTCTTAATGAGATTTCAGCACGAAAAAAGTGACAAGATTGCTCATTGATTTCGAAATTTTCTGGTTCTGAGAGTTTCATGTTCTAGTCGCTTTTGGATTTAACTCCTCTATCCTGTAGGCCTATTCGGTTGGTGATTGATAAAGCGCGAGCGGGAAAAGCGAGGACAGCCAAAATGGTAGCTCGCACTGACAATTAGTTCTTCTGAAACTTTCCATCTAAATCTAGTAACGGAATGCTATTTGTATTCTCTTCTTGCATTCAAAACATGAAAATACGGGGAAATGCTCTTGGAAAGGTAGTAAATTGTGAGTTAACGGCATTTTTTAACGCTTACTGTCGATTCGCTTTTCAAAGTAGGAGAATAGGTACCGCCTGCATTGAGCAATCACACTTACAGTTAGGCCCAAACAAGTTTATGCAGAAGTACAGAAGCAGGAATCGGACAAACAATCTTTAAGTCTCAAGTTGGAAATACAGAAAATCTTCTAAATGAAACAAGACTGTCAAGTTTTCAATTTGAGGTTTATGAGATGGAAGCAAAAAAGGTATTTTCACTGGCATCGCATCGATCTCTTTCAAACTTTTTCAGGAGACCACCGTTAAGCGAATTACAACGTAGGCCACATAGTCAACTTGAGTTTCTCTTCCTCTCAATATGAGTGTTTGAGAAGCGAAGAAGTATATTTAGGATCGTCTGCTTCATGACAGATTTGTTCCAAAACAGTTAACAAACTTCATTATGGAAGGAAGCGACTTTGAAAATTCTCCATGGCAGCACACCTTACGTTTCTAAGCTACAACTGTACCTCTGATACAGATTCTGTGCGTATTGCCATTCTCCTGTATCTTATATATTTCCTATTTCTTTACTGCTTGAATAGTGATGATATGAAATATGAAGCCAAATTTACTTCGAATTTTTATGGAATGTGCGTGCCTCGAGGCATTGTTCCCCTACCAGGTATCTGCGGTTCTAGTATCTTGAAAGGCAGATCATTGTAATACATTGCTCCTTGATTACTTATTTATTTTATTCATTTCGTGAAAAATTTACCTCATCCAAATCACCGATGAAATCTCCCAGCCAGGCTTCTTCTTCTCCATCCATCTCGGGAACAATTCTCATCGCACTCTCCAAGAAGATTCCTATTTTCAAATAAGAGCTTTCTCCTGAGCAAAGTCTCTGCTATACCGCTGACCCAGTGGGCTACACCTCTGTCAGGCAGGCAATAATTTGACTGACTGGCACGGGATGATTTCTTCATAAAATAAGCATGTTCTGATCTGCGTGCTCTCCTTTTTAACCATTAGCAAAAATACAGTTCTCGCGAATCCAAAACAACTCTTATCTATTCAGCTGGTGACTGCTAGTATTGGGGTTTGGTGTTCGTTTTGTATGCATGTTGTTTCAAAAACACAGATTGAACCTTGAATCGGCCAAAAAGCCTTTATAACTGAATCATTTCCTAACGATAGCTTCCTTACTTGAAAACCAAATGAGTTCTTTGAGACGACGAGTTACCTTGTCAATCATGGCTGAACATGGAGTCTAACCATTGAACATGTCCCCCGTAGCAGCTTTTCTCAATAACACTGTTGCATGAATGAGAGATTGTCTCATCAGCATCTCATGACGGGGGACAGAATTAATTTGGACATGCGTATAAAACCTTTATGTTCCAATCGAAAATTGCTTTAGTGTATTCCTCTGGTAATGTAGAGGTGTTGTGACGGGGGTTTATCAATAACCAGTGCCAGGAAGTGCCTCCCCGTCTTTGTAAACAGGTCGCATATGTATGGTAGTTAGAACTAAGATTTTCCAGGCCCCCTTTCGGCATTGTTAGGGAGGAAAGAACTTGATAATTAGATGGTTGTGGCGTGCATTCGTGCAGCAAAGGGGTGTGGCTGTCCCACTTCGCTGAAAAAATTCTCGTGCCGCCGCACGTGGAAGGATCCGGAAAAGCACGATATTTTGAACTCTTCCGTCGAATGAGGGGGACACCCTCCAATCCTCCCCTCCCACGGTAGTTTCAGCCCCGATCCTGGTTTCTCCTGTCAATAAAGGCCTGCAACTTGCCATTCAAATGCATTTAGCAAGATCAGCAGGGATTCCATATCTTAATGATTCCAGTGCAAAAATACCACTGATCACACATTTCTTGCTCACTAATGGGAGAGAAGACTGCACTCAAACTGAGACAACAAAAATGCCAGAGGGCAAAGCACTATTCCAGATAATACTAGGAACAGAATTCAGATATGACCACTAAGCACAAGGGCGTTTGCTAGTAGTGCGATAGCATTCAGCAACATAAAGCCTTCAGCACACCCCCTTCTCCTCCCCACAAGGTCACACGTTTGGGAGTTCAAGATAGAATTCAGGGGAGGTGGTGCAAGGAGACTTTTTGCAAGTGGGCTTGATGAAGCAGGAATGGCACAAACCTATCTAGCAGGTAATTTAGTTTACAACCTGTTGACCAGTTTTTCATGTTTTTATCTGTTGAGCACACTTACTGCTTATGGCAGCTCTTGTCCAGAGTACGTGTAGAGCAGAAATAAGCACATTTATTTGAATCTAAATTCCTGGCTTCCTCTTTCTTTCATAAAATTCTAAGAATATCGTTTGTGCTCCCTGCGCGATAAAAAAGTAGCCACAAAACAACACTGCTCCTGCACAGTGACGGAAGGACATTTATTGTTCCCATGCAACGGCCGGCTGAATGGTAACAACAGACTATATTGGCAGATACCTTAGGCGTTTGAATGACAGACAATCTGGCCCTTGCTGGGGATGAGAAGAAAATAGCAAATTAAGACGAAATAAACCAAATTTCCATGAAGTCAAGCTTTGCACCTGCACTCCAGGCAGCCACAGCATTGCATTGCATATAGTTTTACTGACTTGGCTTTGTAAGTATATAAGACACTTCCTGGACAAAATACCCTCTTTGAAACCACATTTTCAAAAGTAATTGTATCAAACAGTTCACCATGGATACAATGCACACAAAAAAACTGTCCTACAACATAAGGGGGCATTCCTCCTCTTCTTGTTATACGAAGATCAAGGTCTCCTTTCCCACACCCTTTCAAATGACTTTTCCCATCTTGTTATCATATCACAGCACTTTTACGGTGCAACCCCATGACGGGGGTCCCATCCAGAAAACAACTGGCTGCTGCATAAAAATGCCCATAGAAGAAGCGCTCCTTCACAGCGACAACCCAAACCGGACATCTCTTAGCAGGTTCAATTCTTGGAACCTTAACCAGAGCTTCCTTCCAACTTAAACTTTTTCCGGCTCTCGATAAATTTCGACATCCTAAGCTTTTGCCCCCCTTACATCACAGAATATTCACCACTAAACACAAAACATAACTGCAACGAAGGAGCAATGCTCCTCCACACCCTGGCAACTTGGAAGTAGTGACCCACTTAATTCCGAGAACATCAGCCAACGCTTCCTTCCAACGGGAATTTTTTCCGGGAACTTTGAACAATTTCAAGCATACGATGTGCAACGCATAAAATCGCGTAAAAACGCGAGTTCTCAACACCACAGAGCACAACCTCGTTCACAGGTCCTTTTGTCATATTGGAACGGAGATGACCATGACGAAAGGTCCATGGCAATCACTAACACTGCGGAGCAGAGGTGCTCCTCCTCAATGTACAAAGCGGAGATGAGCTTCGGCTGATTCCAAGAACGGCTGCGAGGCTTCCTTCCAAATCAAGTTAATTCCGTGTTGTTCAAATTATCTCAGTGGAAACTCCTGCTCACAAAATAGCAACTGGATGCAAGGAATAAGAGGAAGCTGTGCTGTATGAATATCAGTCGCAGGTTTGCAGCAAGGAAGGAATTGTTTGCAGAAAGGAAAATCATTGTTTTGCACATTCTCGTGGTTGCAGGTACTAGAATTTAAAACTTTTCGTGAAAATACAAACGGCATAATTGATTCATACCCACAAACTATTCTAAGATGAAAAGCAGTGCTAACTTTGAGCGGCACAGCCGGCTCTCAGAAGGACACTTTTTAGAAGTGGAGGAGCACCTTTGAACCTTGAGAGTACGATGGAGAAGAAATGAATGTGCTCTTGGGGATCAATAAAGGGCACTGTCGAAAGACTTGGGGCACATTGCCCCCCTGTGCCCCCAGTTGTAGCAACTATGCACCGTTTTACATGTTTATAACTTGTGTTATATCAAAAAGTGGAGAACCCAGGGGGCATTCAGCACATGCACATACGGGAAGGTAAGTCTGATATTTTTTGGGTTAGAATATTTCCAAAAGTGATATATTTGGGTCCAAAGAATACTGAATTCATGATATTTTTTTTACTTCAAATATGGCTGAACTGATATTTTTGGGTTTGCTAGAGGCAATCCTGACTTCCACTTACATTGTTTCAGGAAATTTCATGATCCTGCACATGTTTCTAATTATAATAAGAGCCGATATTTTTGGGTTGGCAGAAAATTTCTTGGACTGAACCCCCCGCCCCCCCCGTATGCGTATGTGCTGAGTGTCTTGTCTCCCCTGGGGTGGAGAATGCCATGAAATGATTATACCTTATCGCTATCTGGCACATTTACGGAATTGAAACTTCGTGGTGCTCAAGACAACTGCGATGCGAACTTTACCAAGAAAACTGTAGCCTGTGTCCCAGACGGTCTGGAACACAGGCTAAGACAACTGTTGACTTTTTATAACGAAGAGATGGATGAGCTTCTTGCAGGACCGATGAAAATTTTTTAAGGGAAATGAAATGAATTAGGTTTCACACAGTCATAATGTTGTTCTTATGGTAGTTCCTGATGTTCATACAGCCAACAAATGTGACTGAGTTTGGTCAAAGCAGTCAAAAATTCGAGGATAGACCGATGGCATTGAAACTAGGTTCCATCGTGGAAAGGCAATCTTACGTTCTTACTTCTACCAATGCTGATGGCAGTCTAGCCCTAGTCCCCGTACCTTAAAGGACATATGTCACGTTAGCAATTGGTTAATACTACAAAGAAGTGTGGAGTGGAATTCCATTGTTTTGTGACCTTTCATTGCTGTTTCACGAATTTTAATTGCAATGAAAATTCAGCCTCGATCCTGTGCTTTGTAATAAACAATAGAGAGAATTGTATAGTGTGAATCAATCAGGTTCATGACATATGTGCTTTTTAAGAAGTTGATATTCAAGCAATAAACCTCAGTGATGTGTGGGGGGCCTTCAGTTGGACTGCTTACTGCTATGAGTTGCAATCTAATCTTGCCAGTTGCTCATGCAGCTTACAGAGTTAGGTCAAGGGGTGTCACAAGTTCTAGAATACTGCGCTGAAAAAAGCGTCCCTGCACTTGTGAATAACAAGGAAGAAACAGCCTCAAATAAAGACACAGGGCTATGGGCAAGAATCACCATCATTTAGAGGGAGGTGAGAGGGAGTCTACTCTGGACCACCCCCAGATGATAGTGTCAAAAATGAGCCAGCACTTTCGGCTTTCAAAAAGAGGATCAAAGACTGGGCTGGTAATAAATGCACAGGCAAAATATGCCCGCTAAGTTTTTGCATGATGTATATTCTTTGTAAATAGTTGGTTTGAATTACCCAACTTTAAATATTGATTACATCAAATCAAAAGGATACCGGCTGCTGGTCCTAAATACACCAAATCTAAACTCAGATTTCGTATCAACTTTTAGTATGTGGAAACGCCGAACTGATGGAGAAGCCCTAGCCTGCGCGCAGCCTCAACTATTTCCTTTGAAGAGGAGTTGAGGCTGCATGCAGGCTAGGAAGCTCCCGAAATTTCATAAATCACTGTACATACAGAGTCAGGGAGGGAGCTCCTTCGAGGTACTTTCACGCAGAAAATATACCGGCGTGCTCCAAAGTAGACTTCGAGCAGTTCAGTTCTCGACAACAACATCAACAATTTACTTCAAACAGCAAAAGTGACGGGACATTCGTTGAGGTTGCAGTCTTCGGAAGAGAGGAGTTGTAACTCGGAAGAGAAGAGTTGTAACTCAAGATCGTCATGACGATAGGTATGCTGATAGAAATTATTGATAGAAATGAACATGAAAGCGAGGTGCATGTTATGAATGAAAGAGAGGTTTGTGTCAGGTTGAGCTTTGGGATCTATGGACAAATTCGAAACTTCAAATGGAGTAACAGGTGAGATATCATTCTTTAGCCAAGACATGTTTTGCCAATGGTCAGATAAAATCCTTTGCCGCCCTGTAGAATTTATCTACCTGGCTCTAAACTCGTGATACCAAAGACCTGTAGCCAAAGGGGTTTGTTTTTTTTGTTTGTTTTCAATTTGTTTTGAGTGAGCTTGTCAGGATTTCTAGCTACAGAAAGCTAATTCAGGCCCACTGTGCATGCCGCATCCAGGCATGGGACCCTTAGTTTAACGTCCCTTCCGAAGGACGACGAGGTGAGTTTCGAGGTCAGTCCTCAGAGGTAACAAATAGATAGGTGCAGATAGGTAACAAAGTTGACAAGTCCAGCTGGTTTCTGCTAAAGCTGTGATCGTTGAAAACTTGAATATTCTCTGCATTCAAAGATTTCATCGAAACTGCATGTTCTCCACAAGCAATTTCGTTACCAGTCCAACATACTTCTGTCTAGAATTTACTTGGCACACAAGTACAGTATCATAATAAACATAATGATAATAATCATCATCATGTCATCACAAAATGATGAAATGGTGGCATGACCTGGAATTAAAAGAAGTAATGATTGTTCACATAGTTCGCGATCAAGAGAGCAAACTTGAGGCTGAAGTTGGGGAGATATTACGAGCCGAGTAAATGAATGAGGGTATGCATGAAAACAATGAGCAAAGAACGAATAACAGCGGACACATAAAGAAGAAACGAAGGAATCAATGAATGAATGAATGAATGCATCAATGCATGAATGAATGAATCAGCGGATGCGAGAATTGATAAAATGAATTGTTCAAACGTTAATTTGTTCATTTTCTCCTACGAATTTTCTATTCGGCCACTGAGCAGGGAGCTGTTCTTCGACCAAGTCCTTGTAGCTTTTTGAGCTCATTTAAGATTGTCTTTCAAATCCTCTAAACTCCAAAGAATAAGCTGCCAGTGGCCCCGGCAGTGGTAAAGTTTTTAGGGGTAAATATCCCCAGGTCTTCAGCCTGCAACAGCTTCCAAGTCCAGGCAATAAACACGTAATTTAAAAATTTTCTGCACATGGAGACAGACTTGAGATTGATTATCTTTCCATGGACTGAATTTCTCAAGTCAAGTCCTGACAAACAAATTTACCCTTTGTTGTCGTATCTTGCAGCCTTTCTTATACACACACATGTATTTAAAGAGCCCCATAGTAAACCTCACTGTCTGCCTTGTTTAGCAACTTATGCAATAGGAGAATTAAGGCAATGGTTGTTTTCTGGTTCAGAACTTGTCAAATTTTAGAAATTTTCGACATTTATGAACTTTTACAGAAGCTGCGAAATTTAGCAATTGTGGTTCTACCTCTAGAAGCACTGAATTTTGTTCTACCAAACATTAGATTTCAAAAGTTTTCCTCATTATTTTGTTATGACGACATCGACAGTGACATCTTACTGACAAAATTTTGCCTCTTCAAAACCTACCTATAATTTTGGATCTGTTTCTGCACTGCTTGCCTAAACTATTACTTTGAATGAAAAAGAATAAATCTTGCAGTTACTGTACCAATTGAAGTAAGATGACAAATGTCTAGCATTTTCCATTCTACGTTGCTCTGCGAAAAAGTTATTTCCAAGAAACGAATTTCATCTTCAGAGAAACAACGAACAACAATCGCAATTCAAAGAGCTATTCTAATATTTGCAAAGTTGAAATTGTACAAACCTTGGTGCAGTCTTTGACGTCGATGTTTCTGCAGGTACCTTGCTACCAGACTTTTAGCAATTGGCAATGATGAAATTATTTACTCTACAACACTCTGTTGCAAAGCTAATTCTTTCTTCCCGCCTCCAATTCACTTCCAGCAAAATGACAATCCCTATTATCTTTCGAAGCAAATCAACCAATAAGAATCGTTTGCCTCGTTTTCATATTGAAGATGGTTCCTGGTTTCAATGGTTTCGGTTTCGCTTTGGCACGTCATGCCACCACGCTGATCAGTGCACACCATACACGGGTCGCCGACTGTAACGATCATATGAAAACCAGGCTTTGGTGCTCCAGGATTTGGGAAAAGGCGGAAGTGAGGGGGCCATGGCCCTAGTGATTCTCACTAGGATAAAAGGCGCTGCGGGGGCATGCAGAAGGAAATGGCGAAGGAGAGAGGAAGGTTTCCGGTTTCCTTTTGTCTCCAAATATGACAAAAGGCCCTGGGGACGAGGTTGAAAATTTTGTGTCAAGAATTGGAATAATGGCTTGGCTAAACCAGTGGGCTAAACCTTGAGAAAGCTCTTGACTGTGTTAGTCAGACGGAAAATTTGTGGTGTGATAGTCAAATGATCTATGAACACTAAAGCAGAAGCTTTTGATTTTTTTTAGACTTTATATTTTTAAATCCAGAAACTTGCTCGCGATACAAAGTTTAGTTTGTGAAGCAAGTTTTCACATTCATACGTTCCATTATTTTGAAATTATGGTAACAAGAAGAATTTACATTCTTTATAAGGGCCTGGGTTGAAGCCATTCAAAGCTTCAAATTAAGACCAAACTAGCCCCCTCAGCGATACAAATGCTGATGTGGAGGAGAGACTAATGTTTGTGAGAAGTACTTCCATGAATTTCCATGACGTCTTAGCACATCTCAGCATGGAAGACTTCACGACACCATACATGAAGTACTTGCTAATCAAAACATGGCAACTTTGGCCTAAATTTTCCGGTCCATGAGGAGCAGTAGTGTTCCTAATGTTTCTCGAATGAGTGCAGAGGATCAACCCTTCCAAATTCTTGGGAACGACAAAACCCAATTATCCGTAATCGATTTCGGAGGTGAAGGCTTTCAAGGCTTTGCTTCCTTTCAGGAATTAAATCCTTTCTCAAGTGAACATCTTGAAGTTAAGTACCCCCTTCTCTTCTTAAACGATGATTCGAAAAGGATTTTCGCAATAAACGCTCTCACAACGGGTGTTAAAACGTTAAATCACTTACCAGCAGAGGCGACACCACGGGGAGGACTGGGGAGGACATGTCCTCCCCAATCTTTTTCAGGACCGATTTTTCAATTCGTCGAAATCCGAGGAGAAATATTTAGGGGGGAGGGGGGGGTACGATGTTGGCACATGAGAAAAATGAGAAAAAAATCACTTTGTCAGTGACCTTCTGTTAAAAATATTACAATTTTACCCAGGTTTACTTTAATTGCTTTTTGCATGATTTATAGATAAAAAACCTTATAAAGGCTCCTCTTTTTCCAAATGGGTGTGGCTTTCATGAAAAATGGGCGTGGTCCTAAACAATTTTTCTTGTCCTCCCCACTTTTTGAGGGCTGGTGCCGCCTCTGCTTACCAGTAAGTAGTATTTTTGGCCTGGCCGTCTGACTTTTGAGGGATGTCTTGTTTGTGTTCGAAATGACCTTCCTTGAAATTGCTCACCTCTCTTCAATTCAATTCAGTGCAGATGCCTCGGCAAAGATGTTGTCAGCAAAGCATATCATTTGAAATTTATAATGCAATTGACTTGCACTGCTGGACTTCAAACCGCAACAACTCATTATATTCCATAACTGTTCAAAGGAAACAAACGGATAAAAGACAGTGTTTATCTATGGAAAACACGGATCGTCCCCTGCAAGTTTTTTTAACTGCTTACTACCATTCTAGGAACATTTTCAATAGACTATTCTAGCAACCCACCAGAACTCAGCTCTCAGATCACCAGCAATTAAGAAACTCTTCACTCTTGCACTGAGAAAATTTAGTTAAGAAAATATTTGTTTGGATAAAGGGATAAAAGGAAATCACTTGCCTCCTGTACCATATTTCTCGGGAGGTACACGTATTTTGTTAAATAAAACGAAGAATTTGGGCCAGTACTCAGAGTTTCTTACGAAACAATCCTCATGTACTGTGCTTTCGTGAACATTTCAAAACAAGTACATAAAAGTACCTTCGAAGTAAATCACACAGAAAACGGTTAAATGCAGTCAGAATTATGCTGAGGATTTCTTTGACTGAAGCGAAGAGTTGCTCAAAATTGCTCTTGTCATTTTTACCCAGTAGGCTTAATAGATTTTCTTAATTTTTTGGCGATCTGTGAGTTGATCTCTTACAAGCAGTTTCTAATAAAACACACGTGCACCATGCGCGTTCTTTAGAATCTGAGCATGGAGCATTGCGGCTTGTGCGGACACCTTCAGCGAGCGAAGCGAAATGTTTATTCGATGCTACTACCTTTAGTTTTATTCGAGGCTACTACCTTAACAATGGGCGAAGTGGTTGAAGTACCTCGCCAGGCTCTCCTCTCCAGAGGAGCGCCTTTCAAGCAGACAATCGCTCCTCCGGAGAGGTCGCTTGCTTCACTTGCAGTTAAGGTAGCAGCCCTGACTAAAATCAAGGTAGTAGTATCCAATAAACATTTCATTCAATAGAAAGGTGTCCACAATGCTCCATGATCCGTGGTTTACAAATCATTTTCGGGAGTGCAGGTTCGTACAGCGCACTAAATTAGTGGACCTAAAAGGGAAAGAACCATGCATAAAGCCCTTGCCTAATTAAACTCCTAGAACAAATAGAACATGTACCTCCGGTATGGTGTCGTTTAAATTAGAAAAAAAAGAACAACAATTTATCAATGCAGAATGCTTCGAAATTTAGCAGAGGTATTTTAAACTATCAGAAATCAAGGATTTTTCACAGATTTTAAATGAAAACAAAAGGATCAAAAATGATTTTTGCCAAAGGTGTGCGAGATTTTTGAAGAGTGATACGCCACTAGACTTGAGCTTGATTTCGCGTCAGCTTCTGTAGAAATTTGAAATTAGACGTAAGAATATGCAGAAAACTTTTCCACTCACCACAAAAGCATCTCTCCAAGCGGAACAGAGCCAGCACTTGAAAGGGGGATGATTCGCTTCAGCTTTGAAACTGCCTTGAATTTTCGTTGTTTCTCCTGCTTCAACATTTTTTTCTGTGCAAAACCATAGTCACAAGAGAGATCCATAGTCTGGAAGCTTAAACAATCACCCATTGTTTGGCTGTTGTGTTCACGCGCTGATGTTGAAACGCGCTATCACGTGACCGTGAGAGTGCATCGATTCACAACATGCGAGAAGATCCTCGTAGTTACAGCGAAGGTTTTCCGTCTCGTCGTCTCTTTCGATGCATGTTTTGGTTTAGCTGACAAGGATTTGTTGGAGCAAGATGAAACTATCAATTCTGAAGTAGATGATGGTGTGTTTGAGGTATATTTTGATTTAATTTCTTTCCGCTTTCTTTCAAAATCGCACGACAGTTCATTGATGATGGAAGTGACTAAAATTAGGCCTTGCTTAGTTTATCGCCAGGAAACTTGTTCTGTTTTACGTCTAAAACCAGATTACACCGGGAACAAATTTGTTATTTCTTATCATTAAATAACGACTATTACTCTACTCATGTAATATGTGTGTCAAACTCTCGCTTTAGGTTGAAGATGAACAAGAAAAGGACGCATTTTCGTGCCCGATGATACCCTACGAATACCAAGTTCGAGAAGCCCGAGGATGTTGGCGAAGATACTGCAAGAAGATATAACAGCAAAGATCCAAAAGCAGGTTAGTCCTGCACCCATTGCAGTTCAAAGGAATGATTGCTAACTCAGTTGCAAAACTGACTGACGGCGGAGAAATGTTATCAAACTGCGCTGCTAAAAGAAGAGCCTTGAGATTACAAGAACATGGATGGTGTGTTTTCTATGCACAAGAACACTGTACATTTGTCATCCAAGCATATAATAGAAGCAGCGAAACGTTTTCAATATTTTATAAATTTTTTTGTTGAGGAAGGAGGATTCCAAAGATTGAGCAAAGATTGAGTTCAGTCATTGGAATGTAGCTGGCAATTCATGTTTTGCCCTATTTATATCAAGCCCAGGCAAATTCAACTTTGCTAGCAAGCAAAATTTCCAATATACTGTAGCAAGTCTAGCAGAGGAGGCTTGTGGCAAAGTAACTGATAGCAATTGTCATCTCAATTGTCTCTAATATTTTGAAATGTTTCTTTTTGAAAAATCTTTTTGCCCCAAATTGAAGAACTGATAAAAAGCTGAGCAGTGGAGATATGGTAGCACAACTTCTTCAAAATTGTGAAATTTTGACTTATTTTCAAAACAACTTAACATGGCAGAGCAGTTGCAACAATTATTTACTCTACACAGTATATCAGGCTCAGAGCTTTTTCACACAGGATGCTTGACATGGGAAAATAGTTGACAACAATTAAATGGGAGTGAACCCAGCTTTATTGTATGAAAACATCCATTTTTCTTAAGAAGCTGTGTAGTTTCTCATAGAGAATTAAGAAACTCTACCAGAAATGATCAGAGGTCTTATCAGAGTTAAGAAACTTTTCAGTTTTTGGCTCTGAGTTACAAGATATTTCAAATGAAAAGTGTATTACCAAAGTAAATTATACTACAGAAGCATTGATTTTTGTCTTTATAATTTGACTCCTCTAATTTTTCAGGCTCACAAAAATTAGTCAATCAAAACAAAGAATTTGAGGCTTGAAGAAGAAATATCAAGTGTTGTTTTATTCTGGGATCTGTTGTAGGCAGCTGGGGAGGGAGCGGGTTCAATGACTTTTCATGCATGTGTGCCCAGTTTCTGCTCTTTCCTTCAGAGTTTCTTAAAATTATTAAACTCTGACGGAATTTAGAACTGGTCCTAACAAAGCAGAAACTGGGCAGGCATGTATGAAAAGTAATATAGGGCCCCCTAGCTGACTGCAACAGATCCCAACATAAGGCAACTCTTGATAATTCTTCTTTAGGCCTCAATTTCTTGGTTTATCATTTCAAAGAGCTTATGTACCCAAATACTTCAATAAAAGTCAGACTGCCATAGGACATAATTCCATCCAGTCTTTGCTCTGTCAGCCCAGACTTAAAAGCATACTGTCTTCTTTACATGTGACATGTGACTGTGTTGGATTTGCAACATTTTCTTCTTTGCAATGGAATCATCTGTTGATCATAGCTCTTTCCTCAGGCTGCAGCTAAAACACAACACAAACATTTTAAAAAACAAAATCTAAAAGTTTCCATCCCATTGGAAACTTACAAATGAGAATTGTTTGTACTGAGCATAATATAGATACCACCTTTCTTTTAATGTAAGATAGTGAAGGTGAACTTGTGTTTTTGCACTGAGGGCTGGGATTGCAGAAATAGGGAAGACCTAAGTCCAAGGTCCCTTGTCATGATGCTCAACTTGTGGGGCTGTTCCTGGGATCCGACTCTGTCTGCCTGACTGTTCTGGCTCCAAAGTCAGAGGATTACACCACTGTGCCACCATCCTGTGCCCTTGTGAACTTTGAACATTTGAAAAAAACTTTTAAGACCTTGTGCCAGCTGTAATACATCACTTGACAAGGCTTCCCAAATAATACAATGATAGAAAAACCAGTCAAAATGAATTGAAAATCTCTTTTGATTTCCTTGAATGAGAAAAATTTTGTGTCATAGTTTTGTCCAGTTTTTCGATTACACCCAGAGCTGGGTTTCTAGATGAAGAGTTTCCTGCAGAATCAAAAAAGATAAAATTACTCACCTTGTTGAGTTGTGATTGACTTTCCAGCATATTCAGAGTTGATACTGCTTCTGGTATTAATGTCCTTTGATCTGAATCTAGAATAAATCCAGAAAATAATAAGTTGCACTCAGTGATAAATATTAGACAGTCACGCACAAGCATGAAGGTCAGGTGGTCAGCTTGTTCAGTAGGCCATTGTAGGCCTAAGCACACAACAGAGTGCTTCGAATTCTTCATAAATAAAGTAAGTGAATTAAATCAAATTCCAGGCATATTAATCTTAGCATAATTAGGTTGTCTAAAAGATCTTAATTTCAACACTTACAAAGTATTATTTTGTCTGCTTCGTGACGTTCTCTTGAATATAAACACGGCTTTTGGATCTCTGTTTTCTCGAATTTTCGGAAACGTGGGTCCGTCATGATGTAGCTTCTAACGCCGATTGGAGTTGAATTCATCCGACTTGCACGCAGTTTAATAGTAGATATTGTCTTTAATCTAGTGCTTCTCAAAGTAAAACAGTCATATATTAAACAGTTAGCTCATTGAAGTCATAAAGCCACAATTTTCTGATCGTATCCTGCAGCGTGAGTACCTTCCGCCATATGTTTTGCGCCTTCGCAAAAATTTGATGCACCTTCAAGTAGACTGGGCACTAAAAAAAGGTGCACAAAAAGATAAAACAATAGCGCATTGTTAGCTTCCAGACTATAGCTTTCTCTTGTGACTATGCTCAAGGCAAATCGCTTTGTCTTCTCAGAAACCTAAAGCTTTTGTTTTACAAAATTCACCCTTGCACCTCTTTTTTTATTGATCTTCCTGAACAAAAAAAACTGTTTTCGTGTCCTCGTTGCCCATTCGTATTTCAAAGCACAGCGGCCACCCGAGCAAGCATTTCTGAACAAATTATATTACCAACCAATCAGAAAGCCAACCAAAGATAAGTTTAAAAGGTTTAAAAGGTGCACAGACTTTACCGTTTTTCTTTTTCAACATCTAATACTTTTTTGACTCTCAGTATTATAGATTTAAATTTTCAGAACCCTCGGGGGGGTACATGACTTGCGGATGGATGGGGGTCTACCGCCCGGTTTTCAGAAAGGTAGCCTCTTCTAATTACCATTTGGCATCATACCCACTTTTATGATGCATTTCGGCGGAAAACCATCCATTTTTGACTATTTTTCGCCAATTTTGGATAGACCACCCATGTTTAAGGAAAATCTGCCGAAAAAGGGACTTTGTTTAGAGAATTTTGGGCCCAAAAACCCACACATATGGGTGGCACATACCCGTACCCTCAACATATTATGTGCCCCCCCCTCGGGCTTCAGACTCTTAGCTTGATGCTGTTCACATTCCCTGTTAGGTTTAGACTGCTGTTCTTCAAAGAATAAAACTGAGGATGCGAAAGAGGACCAAAGAATTAATGGATCTCTCAGATAATGATGGCTTCACGTAAAGGACAAGTTGTGGACAGTAAGAATCATATATATTTGTACTTTCTATGGTGTGTTACTTTTGGATCAAGAGAATTTTCCTTTGCTAGAACCCCAAAAAGACTCTTTCACAAAGTAATTTATCGAATTTGTATTGCTATTGATTGAGGATGTTGACGGGTAAAATCATGGGCAGTTCGGACCGGCGCTCCCTGGTTCGGACAATGTTGTGGTGCTGTCTGAACCAGGCTATGGAAACGCCTGCTGGCGGGTGCCGTCTAGATGCAATACGTCTCGAGGCGGTATTTCAGACCCTTACGAGCCACTGCACAGCACACTTTGAAACAAAGGAAAGAAAGCTAGGAGGCAGGCATGCGCAGAGTAAGAAAGTTGGACTTGAAATTTTTGATGAAATTGCGAAGGCTGTCGTTTCCCCGTTGTTTCACCCGAATCATTGTAACATTTTTAAACCTCCAGATATTGTAGCTCTTTTATTTTGCAAATTCTACACATTCGTGAAAAAGTGATTTAAAGGATTTCAAACTAAAATGAGCAGAAATGGTTCATGTAGACGAGAATGGGAGAGACTTTACAACTTCCGAAAATTTCTCCGGCAGCAAGAGCTTTCTGTTGAGGCATGGTTGAGGCAACATTCACATCAATATTGTTTGTTCCACCTGTCTGAATTTGAACAATCAAAAACACTGCAATTGCTCAATATTTCAAAATGCTCCTTTACTTTCGTTTGTGATGCATACCAGAAAAGAGAAAACACTTTTGTTTGCATGAATGGTTTGCATGAACAGCAATCGTCTGAAGTGAATCTTGCCTGTTGTTTTCATTTCTATCGATTTCTATGGTGTCAAAAAGAAAGGCCTGAAAAGAAAAATTTGTGAAGTCCAGCTTTGTGACTCTGCGCATGGCACACACACTATTGTTTGGAATTGTGCTGCTCAGTAGCCCGCAGCGGTCTGAAAAACCGCCTCGAGACGTATTGCATCTAGACGGCACCCTGCTGGCGCTGTCTGCGATGTGATATGCGACCTCGTTTCCATTGACGTAGCAACGGAGCAATTATAATTAGGTTTGCCTAGCAACGAAATCTTTGCTGTGGAGAACGACCGAGAAGAAGACACAGATGGATTTGAAATATATTCATTTAAGGTTTCACAGGATTTCAACTTTCCTCACTATTTCATACACCGTTCGACTCCCATTCGATTGATCTGAGTAACTCGAAATTGCGAAAATTCCGAATCTGTTGCCGTCTCTGAAAGTCGTTGAAGCGCGAGAATGGGCCGAAGCAGAACCGGTGCAAGTACCCCGAAAGAAAACTAAAATATCTCGCGAGTCTCATACTATCTCAGAAAAATTTTTCTCTTGATTTATTGCCAATAGTCATCCAAAAGCATCTTCGATTGCTCAAAGTTGGGCGGGGTTGGGCAGAGTGAAATTTTTACGAGTGCGTGCTTGGAGCGTGACAAAGGGGTTTAAGTGGCCTAAGCTACCGCTGAAGAAACTTAGCCGCTGCAGCTAATTCATGATTTCTAACGGCTAAACGAGTCTCGCTATCCAAAGATAAAACATTTAAAAGTCACATGAATGTCTAAACTAGCCAAAAATGCTTACCACTGTTGTAGAAATCCAATCCAAAAATGCGATGCACTTATCCGTCCAAACTTCAGTTTCCATCTTGGTTTCACTGCGAAGAGCGCGATCCGCTGCGAAGGAGGCGCATATCACATCGCAGAATGCAACTCAATGCGCGATTCCTCTCCCGTGTTTAGCTCCCTGGTCTGAACTAACCATGAAACACTAATGATTCAGTACTCACCAAGCCAAGTGTAATGTTTGCATTCCGTTACGACATCGTGTCTTCGTTAGGCCTGAACTTCAAATTCTGAATCCAAACTAAACTGCAACAATATACCGCCTGAAATGCCCTGACGGCATTAGTTCCACGTTGAAAGAGTTCCCCGCCAGTAATTATGCCTTCCTCGTTAGATAATTCGAGCTCCCCAGAGAAAACTTGACCATATTTTTCGGTCACTACGACCCCGGTGAAAATCTGACCTCTCATTGGGGTACTTAGTCAGCGGGGTGTAGTGACCATCCTGTAAACATTATAAACTAAGGATACTTGAAAATTACACGTTTTTCTTTTATAAGAAACTAGGATCAGGCCATAGTACTAAAAGTTTCTTAATTTAACAAGAAATTTTGTCCATTTTAGTACTAAAAGTTTCTTAATTGGTTTCTTATTTTTTGAATGCATGAATTGTCAATGTGGTCGCTAACACTGCTACAGATATGTTTCTTGATATTCAAAACATCATATTGGAATAAACAGTGTTCTGTTATGTTGAAAACACAAATGGTTAGATAATATTGCCCAATGATAAAGGTTCAACGATCTATTTGCTATAAAATTCATGCTTTTAAGTTTGAAAAGTTTCTTAGTACTTCTCAGACATAGTACTAGAGTTTCTTAAAATTTTGGCCATCTTAGTACTAGTTTCTTATAAACCAGTTTCTTATAAAAAACGTGTATGTCATGTTTCGTCAAAAGATTTAGAAATTACGATGGCTTTGATTTTGTCCCTAAGTTTGTTGAATACTTAAAAAAGAATAAAAGCACTATAAATTTTGAAAAAAGTGAAGATTTCACTACAGCCCAATGGTAGAATTATGGGTAATTAGTTGAAGTTTCTTGTCCAATAGCAGTAAAAATGTCCTCTGAACAAGACTGGCTTGAAGGTGAGAACTTTACACAACTTTGTCACAATTTTTCAAAAAGCACAAGAAGAAAACTATGCGATCGATATTCAAATTTCGACGATTTTCAATCTCGGAAACTTTTGATTCAGGTATGATAGGGCCTGAATTTTTGCAAAAATTTTAAATCATTTGTGTGAAAAGTTATTGCCCTGTTCTTTCAATCGAATTAACCAAACAAACTTCATGTAATTTACGATAATCCCAAAGATAAACTTTTTCACATCATAATTTTCAGAATTACAGTATTTATAACATTTCAAACAGTCATGAAGTTGCGACGTCATCAAATTGCCAAATCATAAACCATAAAAGCTACAGAATTTTGCTTGCTGCCATCTTGCAGACCTTCGAAAACTGAGTATTCCATGTTTTGTCATATTGATTTTGCTCAATCAGTTTAGAATTAATTTTGATGTTTGGCAAAACTTCAGGTACCTCCTCCCGTACATCCTCTCATCAAACTCAAAAGAACTGTAATTCTGAAAAAAATCATATCAAAAATGCTCTCTTTGCGATTATTGCAAATTACATAAAATTCCTTTCGATCAATTCAGTTCAAGGGTGCTAGGACACGGATGTTTTGATTGATTATTTATTTACCTTGTTTTGATCCCTGTGTCTTGTTTTGTTGTCTTGTTTTCCGTTCTGTTTCGTCTTCAACTGAGTATGCCTAGGCCCAACCGCTCTCAAGTTGTTCGAATACAGCTCCCTTGTATTTCTGTGTCTTAGTGCGCCTTCGCAGAAGATAGGTTTTAAAACCAAAAAGCCGGCTTTTCGGTTTTGAAACCTATCTTGTGCGACGGCGCACTAAGACACAGAAATACAAGGGAGCTGTATTCGAACAACTTGAGAGCGGTTGGGCCTAGGCATGCTCAGTTGAAGACGAAACAGAACAGAAAACAAGACAACAAAACAAGACACAGGGATCAAAACAAGGTAAATAAATAATCAATCGAAACATCCGTGTCCTAACACCCTTGTTCAGTTTAAAGAATGGAGGAATAGCGTTTTACACATTTCATTTTAAATTTTTTGCAAAGATTCGGGCCCTTCGCTGGTTCAATAGTGGAGTTACCGCTCTTGTTACCATTCTTGTTACCACGCTTGTTACCACGCTTGTTACCGCTCCTGTTACCGCTTCTGTTACCAGTAAAAAAATACTCCTGAAAGCTTTTGATTCTACAAAGAGCCCTGCCTGATCCTTGCTACGAAATTAATCACATAAATACATTGTGATACGAATACTACATTGGCTATACATATGATTCATGGGGGATGCATGTTGAGTTAGTAACAAATGTTTGAAGTTGAAACTAATTACACGACGATCGAATGCTGCCTGCTAGATTGAATACGTAAGTCCTTTGTATCCCTGTGGCAAACGTTGCTCGAGAGGGGCTCATGATGAAACAGGTGAAAATATGGCTCTGGCCAATCTTCAGCTGCCTGTCGCAGAAACGAAAATGTAGTGAAAGTCAAATTCGGCACACAGTTAATAACGAAAATCTGGCACACGCAAACGTGCAAAATTCACACTGTCCACTGACGCTTGAATGACAATGGAGTTTCACGAATCTTGGGATCGATTGCCGACACAAGATCTTGTGTCAAGGGCCTGAACTAGGGACAAGTTTTCAGAGTAATACTATGAGTCTCAGTGGACCGAAGCGATGCGATTCAAGGAGCACAAGGAAACAAGTGACTTTGGTAATTAGTCTAAGTCGGCACGCCATGAAAGTATCCATGTCTGTAAGGCCATAAAAATTAGATTCGACTTGCTTTGTGGAAGTATTGTGTGCAGTAAAGTGCCGCCTTTAAGAAACTCATTTGACAGAAACAGAATTTCTTAACTGCAGGACTTATTGCATCTTTTAAAGCACTCCTGTTTGGAAAGTCGCCAAAATTGGATCTTCAAATCTTCAAATTTCTTTTGCTGGCAAGTAGATCAGGGAATAAATATTTTCCCAGATAAAGCTGAACTTCTTACTGACTTAAAACCCAGCAATTTTGGATCTTTTAGGGCTGCCTGGTTTTGAGTAATACTGCGCAAAAGGATTGATAATTATCAGACCAATTTCTTTGTGTATCTTGAACTTATTATTTGGTCATTAAAATGACAGAAAAAGAAATGTTATTTTTGCAAAAACCTAAAAAATTTACACATTTTGGCTGCTCAGCAAGATTGACCATGTAGCTTAAAAATCATAGCATGGACAATAATGCACCGTATTTGAAGCTAAGAAATTAAAGGGGCATTCCGCGGGAAAAAACTGGATATCGGCGAACTGCGTCGTTTGCATATAACACGAACATCCATATCATTATCAACATTTTCCGATATTTCTCCACCTTAAATAAAGCTCACACCGGTCACAAACGACAGACCGAGAACTCCGCCATAACCTCGCATTTGAATCTGAGGCAGATACCGAGAATTGTCGTTAAAGCCGGTCATTTCTCTTGGTCGTAGTCGATCGTGGACACATGAATGAACCAATACAACAGGATTTTCAAACTTAATTCTAAGAGCGACACGCAACAAACTCATCAATGCTCGCCGACGACTAACCGGCGGACAATAACGAAAATTTAAAATCTTTGTTCGCCAACAACGAAGCACAAAAATAGTAGGGTACTAAAATTGAAATCGGTCCAAATGTTTTTCTCCATATCTTGCCGTTGGGAAATGCGATCGAGGAAAGGAAAACGATTTCCGAGGGCTGACAAAATCTGCTTTTCGATCGGGATAACGATATTAACCTTTGCATGCATTTGATTTTCGCGGAATGTCTCTTTAAAGATTATTGCCTCGTTATTTCCTTTTTACTTTGTTGCTTTCTCTTCTACGAAAGCCTAACCAGTGCTAGGAATCAAATTCAAATGGCTCCTGCGCGTCTGAACAGTTAGTTTGGCGCTCCCAGGTTCCTACACAGCGATCATGATCGTCTCAAACTTCCTGTTATATTAGAGGCAGTGTGAAATGAGGATGAACCCTGTGTAGGAGCCAACAGTTCAGATGCGCAGGAGCCATTTGAATTTGATTTCTAGCACTGGTTAGGCTTAGGCAAAGGGAAAACAACGAAAAAACTATGGTAATATCGAGGTAACAGCTTTAATTTCCAAGCTACAAACACGAATTTTTCACATTTTTCGATAGATTTCGTACAAATTTCCTCAAAGAGCACAATTTTATCTGAAAACAGGGCATTGTTTAAGAAAATTTTACTCCGGGACAGGGTAGCATTTTCAGGAATTTGACTCCGGGACAGGGTAGCTCTTTAGATTTTCAAGTGGCACCTCTCCGTATGTTCGTAGGCCAAGTACCCCCCGGGGATTTATCATCACAGCCTCTAAAACATGGATGATGTTTTCTGGCGCAAGCGACAAACTAACAACGATACTTTAAGACGTACAGATGCTACACAACGCCTAATCTTACACATAGAAAATTCTACTCAGATTTAGCTGACAATTTTCCCATCGATTACCTCTACTAAAGAAAATTTGTGAATCGATCCTTAAAGATTTCGGATACAAAGTATCGGGTAAAAACTTCAGGGGGGGGGGTAAAAACTTCAGAATTTTGACACCAGCTTCGAAAACATAGATAACTTGATTGGATGGTCCAAGAAAGGAGAAGCACGAACTTTACCGTTACCTCGTTCTTGCATTCAGTCGTGAGCGCAAAGAATCTTAACTCAACGAGAAGACTATGGTCGCATGATGAAAAGGTAAATAAATTTGGTCCTCAACTTCAATGGTTTTTCGAATATTAGGGACCGGTCATAAAGTATCTGCTCGGGTGGGCCGGAGGGAAAATCGAAATTTTTGTCAAAGAATTTGGTGGCCTAACGTGAAAGAAATAAAAAATGTCAGTGCCATGTACGAATATTTTTCATGGTCCATCCTTGTGTCATTGGTTGTATCAAGATGTATCACTAGAAAATTAAAATGATCCTTATATCCATTATTTTCTTTATTGATCTGTGCGAGGAGTCCTTTATGATTCGATCAATGTTTTAGGCCAGTTTTGAGTCATTTTGCAAATATGAAACTTTTTAAAAGTTGAATTTACCTGTATTTCTAGTGCTCGTAAGACAGCGAGGAAAACCAAAAAATACTTCAACCTTTCGGTTTTTAACTAGAATTTTAATTATTCAAATCCGTGAAGTACTGTTGGTGCTGTGAAATTTCAAAAGTTGGAACTTTTTTTTGGCTGCCCGGTAGTCTTGATAAGACAAAGAGCGTAGTACGAGGGGGAACTATGAATAAATGTATTCCCCTTTAGAGAAACAAAAAGCCCTCATAAACTTACAACGAAGTGGCCGTTTGCCATTTCTCCCTTCATTACTCTATCGTTTTAACATTGTTCTTGCAAAAATTCACGGTCTGGCTTTCTTATACAGTAGTCTCTGTAAGACGGGACTTCACTGTCTTATCGCCAATTTTTCGAAGTCTCACCCGGTATAAAAACGTTCAAGTAAAAAGATGCTTCTGAAAAGCCTGAAACTCGACATTCACTGTTTCATGATGAATTTTCTGTGACTAGTGTTAAGACGAAATCGTCATTGAACAATCTAGCAACAGTTTGGTTTCAATACCGGGTGAGAAAAGATGCAGTTCCGTTTGAAATGCCACCATGCGATTTTAAGACCATTGTTTTGAAGGGTTACTGAAGAGGCGAGAAAATCCTTCATAATTTCAGAAAACGGTGGCCAATGGTGGCCAGGTACATGGATATCAAGGGGGCATTACTCGGAAAAAATCGGATACTGGTGAACTGGGTTGTTTATGTTTAAAACGAATATGTGTATCATTATCAAAATTTCCCAATTCAAACCGGACACAAACGACTGACCGAGAACTGAGCCATATCCTCGCATTGAATAAGAGGCAGAAAACGAGCATTGCCGGTAACGCTGATCAATTCCCTTGCCCATAGTCGACCGTGGACACATGAATGAACGAATGCAACAGGACATTTAAATTCAATTCAACAAGCAACGCACAACGAACCCATCAAGACTCGCCAACCACCAACAACGGACAATAACAAAAATATGCAACCTTTGTTCGCCAGCAACGATGCGCAAATAAGATAAGGTGTTAAAATCAAAATTGGTCCAAATGTTTTCCTCCATATTTCGCGTTTGAGATGTGCCATCGACGAAAGGAAAACGATTGTCAAGGGCTGACATAATCTGATTCACGATCGGGATAACGATAAGAATCTTAGTAAGCATTTGATTCTCGCGGAATGCCCCTTTAAAATGGCTTTGAACATGTCCATCACCAAACAATATATTTGCCAATGTTATCGCCTTTGACGTCCAGGGAAAAGTGGCATTTCAAACAGGGACTGCACTTTTTCGTTGACTTGTCCATCAGGCATAGGACTCAAAGCTTTAGAAGGGTGGGCGTAAAATTCTATCACACTTTCTTTAAAGTAGAGCGCTAGAAACTAATTTTGGGTAATTTGCTGTAGATCTGCAGTCACAAATTTTTTTATATCTTCATTCGTTTCGAAATGGCTGCATTTATTAATTTTGGGGCTATGACGTCATCAAATTTCTACATCCTTAACCAGAAGAGCTACATATTTCAGTTTGCCATCATATCGCAGACCTTTATATGTTTTTATGGAAGATTGTATCAGTTTTCCTCGAATAATTTAAGATTTACAATGATTTAGTTTTTTCAAAATTTTTGATGAATTTTTACAAAATTAATCAAAATGCCGTCAATTTGAAAATAATCAAGGTATCAAAGAATTTCAAGGTATCAAAGAATTGCCACGGCAGATTTACATCAAATTACCAAAGTTTCTTTCAAGCATGGGAAAATGTGATAGCTACAATTTACACGCACCTTTTTACAGATTTGAGTTCTATGCTTGTCCAGCATACAGCGGGTTAGACCGCTTTCATACAATCGCTTGAAGTAATGGATTCACTAGATACAGCTTCTCATTATGATACGCAACTGTTAAAGCATTATTTACACTGACTATACCCATGAGTCTCAGTCAACTGAGATCAAAGCATGGCGACATCACGGTCACAATATAAATTATCTGGACGTTACAGTTTTAAAAACTTAAAGTGATCATTACGCTCCATCTTTTCCAACTTACCAGCCTTTCTTAGATTTCGAAGCTCTCTCAAGAGTTTATCGTGAGTGAATTTTTTCTTGTTTTTACGAAGGCCCCATTCATTGGCTACTTGTCGAGCATTGGAAAGTTTGAATTCTCTGCCTTTCTCGTACGTCCAGGTTATGTAAGAAGAGTATTTGTCATCTCTCAGCATTTCCAGAAGGAAATCTTCCAAGCGTATTCGATCTACAAAAGTAGGTAAAAAGAATGAGAGAATTTCAGCTACCGGGTTCCACATAAAAGTGCTCATGTTAGAAAAATCACGGAAATTTCAGTACAGCACTAAAGAGCTAAAGATGGCGGCGAGGAAATTTTTGCCAAGGTGCATTGCACTCAAATTACGAATCGCTAATGGTTCTATAGGAATTTGATTAAAGAACGCAAGATATTTTGGTAAAAAATTCCTCACCACCATCTTTACGCAATCGTCTATTGGTTTAACAGTGAGCAATTTTAGCTCTTTTATTGCTGCCTACTTTTTAACAACATTGCAAATAAACACTAATGATTACCAGATTAACTTCTTCAAGTATATGAAGCATTGGATTGGGTCATAAATTACTGAAAAATGCACATAAGGCTTTTCAATGTTTTATCATTGTTATTATTATTATTTTTATCTTTAAAGAGCTATTTACAGTGGGCTAAGAAATGAAATAGCTACATTATAGCTCATTAAAGCCTACTATTTACGAGCCCGGTCCAACAGACCAGGCCCAGTCCAAGCCTGGTCCAAGCCCTGTCCAGGTCTGGTCCAAGCCTGGTCCAAGCTTGGTCCAAGCATGGTCCAGGCCCAGCCCAAGCCCGGTCCAGGCATAGTCCAAGCCTGGTCTAAGCCTGGTCCAAGCCCAGACCAGGCCCGGTCCAAGTGTGGTCTATATTGTGGTCTCTAACACTGCTGCAATTCTGTTTCTTGAAATTTAAAACATCACATAGGAATAAACAGAGTTCTGTTATGTTCAAACATAAAACGGCTAGTGGATGCTACTCAAGGTTCAATGACATATTTGCTATAATATCTTTGCATTTAACTTCAAACACTTTTTGGCTTGGTTGCATATCAACAAGAGGTATATAGCAAGAAGCAATGATAGATACTGACCATCAGGCCTTCTTGTGACTTGCGGACTGTCAGTTCTGGACCTCCATTTGCTGTCATCTCCATTCACCTTAGCCTGTGGTGATTCATCATTTTGTATCTCCTTCAGTTCTCTCTTGTCTCCAACTTTTGGTGCAACTCTTTGTTCCATCCGCTCTTCATTTCTCACTGCATAAAGTTGGGGCCCAATGCTGATATAAGTGATTTGAGGTTCGTCAGTCCTTTCCATTTTATCTTGATCCTCTCCTTGTAAAGTCTGTTCAGTAATTTCAGTTCCCTCAATATTTTTGTCTTCTAAATATTGTAAAAAGCTATTCAGGTCCTTATCTTCAAATGGGCTGCAACTTTCAGAGCTTTTGTCTATGTCATCACCACTTTCAAGGTTGCAGTCAATAAACTGATCAAGAATTTCAAGATCATCCGAAATTAATGCTGATTTTACGTCCAACTCCGGTTTATTTTCTTGTGTTGGTTCGACAAAATAGTCAAAGTCTTTATCACTCAGTATCTTTGATTTGTCTTCATTTGACAACAGATAGATTTCCTGCGAAAGAGGTTGTTGAGATACATTTGAGGTCCCATTTACCCTGCACCATTTGCAAATGAAAATGATACAAAGTCATGTGATTTAGCCTTCCATTTACACCAAAAAATTTTGTAACCAGCATCAAATGAAAACATTCTCAACTTGGCACAATCTAAAAACTGCAGGAAACGTTTCAGTTTAAATGATTCAAAATGGGATGCTTTCATCACAGATTGAAAGAGAGGTGGATTATTCCGTTGTCTCTCTTTGAATCCATACTGATAATTGTTCCATTTTCAAGCATTGACACTAACACATTTCATGCTGTTTCAAATTGTTCTGTTCTTGACATCATTATCATTTTGTGCTGGTTACAAAAACGTCTTAGTGTAAACAGAAGGCCAAAATGGCATGATTTTGTACCATTTTCATTTGAAAACAATATAGTGTAAGTAGGCCTTGGGCCCTGTTCACTCTGCTCCACTTTAATACGAAAAAGGAGCAAGCTTTAGTCACCTCTGCTTTGTGTTTACATTGCTTCGCTTGAAAAAGAAGCGTTTTGAAAATGCTAATGAAAAGAAACAAATTTGAAAACAATGTGAAAGCCGAAAATGATCCATCCTGTGTGCAGGCTGTTGATTATGCTGATTACAGTGGCATTCAAACTTGTGATTGGCACCTTTTTGACAGCAACTAACAAAAGGCTTTGTTTTAAAAAGGGGATTAACAGCAATCACTGGGGAGATGAGGCAGGTTTTGTCCAAGGAAACTTAATATGTTTCCCCCCATGCTGTGGGTTAAAGCTCATGCACAGTAGCGTTTTGGGTTGGAGTAGTCAGTTGAAGGTGTTGTGGCGCAGTGGTGTAATCCTCTGACATTGCAGCCAGAACAGTCAGGCGGAGTGGGTTCGAGTCCCGGTAGGGCCACACCACTTGAGCGTCATGACAAGGGGTCGCGGACTCGATTAGGTCTGCTCTATTTCTGCGATCCCAGCGCTTGGCGCTGAAAAAGGTAACTTCACCTTCACCTTCCCCAGTCAGAACACCCCAAGTAACGACCCCATCAGACATTAAAAGTACAGTGGGGAAATTATGAAACTACTTATACATTTTCAGCAGGGGTTGAAAATATCCTGACGAGGAAATAAACCTTTTGGCTATTATCTGTGATGGAACTTGCACAATTTTGGACGGGGAAACAAAAATTTCAGTCCAGAAGTAACAGAAACAAGGTGGGGAGAGTGCTTTAAACTCAAACTTGGCGGGGAAACACATTTTGCCAGTGTGTCATCCTTTTACCTTGGCGGGGAAGCGTTTCAGTGGCGTTGTTACTGGGGGGTGTGTCAGAGTTCCAACCCTAAAATGCTACTGTGAATGAGCTTTACCCACTGCACAGGGTGGCCCCTTTGTTTTTCGGACATAGCCTTTGTCGTCCTCCCAACAAACACTATTTCATTGTAGCAGTGTTAACATCTATCATATTCACAGCGTATTCATCTGAAAACAGAGCAAAGTGAACAAACAGCATTTTCATTAACAATCAAATAAAAGCGTTCTTGGTTCCTTGGTGCATCTCAGGACTTCACTCCTAGATGAACTTTCTTTTACTTCATTCATAAAAATGGATAGAAATTAAATAGGGCAGTATGAATGTAGTCTGTAGCTACTGTACAAGCCAAGGATACATTCAGGTCCTTCCGTAACACGCCATGAAATCTTCACATGATGTAAAAAAACTCTTGAGCCATATGAAAGAAAGACTGCAAATTTTTCTAAGCAAGAATTCTTAGGAAGGAAAACCATGGTAATGTGTATACTAAACAGGGCCCACAGAAAACATCATCACAAGAAGATGCTAAATCCATTATGCTTTGCACCTTGAAAAATTTTTTATCTGTGAAAAATTCATAGTATTATGTTCCTATAAGACTCTTTTGAAGTAGAGTTTCTTCTATTTTTTACAAATGATGAAATTTCATCATTCATCATAATTCAGTGGACATGTCTCATGTAATTTGTTGAGTGCCAACAGATTACAACAATGAACAAGAACAAAAACACAAATCATACACTTCAATACTAAAAATTGAAACTTCCTCAATTTTGAATTAAACTGAGATCTCTTCCAGTAGGGTTTCGTATAGGGGTGTACCGGATCAGGGTTTTCAGAATCCGGCCGGAACCGGATTTTCCGGCCGAAATTGACAAAATCCGGCCGGATAATCCGGCCGGATTTTTCTACCTTGATGTAAATAGTAGAGAACCACTAAACAATAGGGTGGTCTCCCTGCTGATCCATTCATCACGGTAAAATAATTTATAGTTCGTATAACATTTATTCTGAGGCTTCCCGGCTTTGTAGCACACACAGATTTTCCATTAACCATTAATAATTTCAATGACAAGACCAATCGTAACAATTTTTGTTCTGGAGATTCCATAATTGTGTTGCTATTTGGAATGTTCTCCAGAGTTTCCAGTTGTTTTACTGTGCACAAATTGCCGTGATATTGACATATGCTGCTATCCAGCAAAACAGCTTATCAGAAACGGCAAGCTCAGTTTTTTGAAAAAAAAGCTAAGAAACTTGTGCAATTGGCAGCTTTGACCTCCCCTGGTCACTCCTGTCAACATGTTTTGACAATATAATAGCAATAGCAAATTATGGCGAACTAAACCATCTTTCAAAGCCAAACAGAAAATAAAATATAAAAACAAACACTGTTGGATTACGTAAACGTTTCGATTAAAATCTTCATCAGTATCAATAGCAAATTATGTTATTACTTCTTTTGAGATCGTAAGTAATTTCGAAGCCCTTATGATAGAGATGAATTAACTCTATACTTCAGGCATTGAAAATTTAAGAAACTATTATGACAAACTTTTGGTAGCAAACCAAATGGTCCTAAAATTAAAGAAAATACCTGCCAGCTATGGACTTCATTCCTTTATCAAAAGAGAGAGTTTATTTTGTTCAAATAATAGGAAACATTCTTGAGCTATGGGAGTATGCATTGTGTCTTTGAACTTCCAGAAATGTTCTGAGAACGGCATACTTTGCAATCGAAAAGATCAGTTAATCAAGGAATTTGCATTTTGAACATTGTAGAATTTGCAGACTTGTAAGGGAAAATTTCACCAGATTTATCTTTATTATACAGAGCAACGTCCAGTATAAGTTATGCCAAAATAAAGATCAGCCAGAACATTCTAATTTCAATCGACTGATCAGTTTGCAAAACTATTTTGCAAACTGCACTAAGCTTTCCAAATTCTTAACCAAGCAACTCAAAAATCATTCTTTCCAAACCATTCTGCTATTCAAGGCCCCTATTGTTGGCAAAGGTCTTTTGCACGAGAAATCTATTATGCCAGATATTTTTCTATTTGGTAAGATAGAAACTTCTTTTGCATGTGACAAAGTAAATGATGTTAGATTTTACTGTCCTTTTGATCAAATTTTCTTGGCGAAAATGTCAAGTGATATCGTTGGGAAGATGCTCTGTGACCTACCTGATAATCTCAAATTTAAGTAGGATGTTATGTACTATTTTCAAATTTAGGAGGGTCATGTGAAACTTTTCTAGTACACCTTGTATCTCTTTCTTGAGTTTAACTGAAAATTCTAAAATCCGGCAAAATCCGGCTAAACCTGTTGAAGATCCGGCCGGAAAAGGATATCCGGCAAAACAGAAAATCCGGCCGGATTATCCGGCTAACCGGATATCCGGTACACCCCTAGTTTCGTAATTTTCTTGGAACAGCTACTACAGTTTCTTATAAGCAGTGTGTAAATGTGTAGTGTGGATAGCCAGGCTCATTGTCCTTATTTCACTAGCCTTATTAGCGTTATTTCTAACCCCCGGAAAGAAATGCTTGATGTTCATCAAAGACAGTTTGATGGCTCCCTTCCAGAAAATGACACCAATAGGGATATCAAATTAGGGAAATGGCACGCTAAAATGGTGGACCAGAATATGTTTGATGTTGCATTCAGTTTTAATTGATCTGCTTGATCTCTTCAATACTGCAAAGGATCATGGTAAAAATTTATTTGATACCATTTAGCACATAATCCACCATTTGAAATGTGGGAAAAAACACTGATCTGAACAAGTTCTGCCTAGGTGTTATCAGGAAATGTTTATGTTGATGACAGAGATTTTTACATCTTCAACTAAGACCCTTCATTATTTCTCCCAACTCTTTTGGTCTTATAAATCGTGTTTTGTACTGAAAGCAACTATAGTACCTTCCCACTCTTTTCTTTAATTTTATTGTTGTACCGGCACCTCTTCCAGGTTGGAAAACAAGCCTGATTTGACCCACATGTAGTTGCAAGGGGAAAGAATTTGAAGGTGCAAGCTGCAAGTAGACTTTAAAAAGGCTGCAAGAGATGCAGAATTAACAATTGATCTTTGGTTCTCTCATCTGAGAATCTTTTATCTTAGAGGCCGTCCAAAAATCCATTTCGTCACGGATAGCGGAATTTGGCCGCTAACTTCAGATACCCCCTCCCCCCCTCCGCTTAACGGACATACAGAATTTAGTGTTTACCTATCTCGCTAACTGTTTCATTGCGATCGTTAGAAACCTTCAACTGTTGACAAGGAGAACCTCTTCTTAGGCCGTTTCTGTCTCTACTTTACGTTATCCAGCGATGAAACTTTGTAAAATATGATTGAAAACATTGTTAGGTTCCATTCCGTCACGCTTAACGGATTAGTAATAAACCCCCTCCCCCCGTAACGGCCAAATTCCGCTATCTGTGACGAAATGGATTTTTGGACGGCCCCTTAGCTGTAAGTAGCGAGTTTGACACAGTTTTGTGAGTGGATGCAAGTTTTGCAAACCTCTGAGGGGACCATTATGGAAATAAGGTCAGCATGACCCTTTATATGCTATTCCTGCCACTGTAATTAGGGGTGCTTTCCTTTCACGTTTTAGCCTTTAAGTTAATGCTCAATTTTTATATGTATCATATAACTTGTGAAGTTTTTCATTGTGGCAAAAAGATACACGCATACAGGGTTTTAAGTGTGTAAAGCATATGACTATGCTGAAACATTCCGTTGCCTTTCGAGTATGTCGCCTGCATTAATGTTTAAACATTTTAATCACTGAATTCATACAATGCAGAGCACGACTTGGCCTGCATGCAGCAAACAAAGCCAGCTTGTGCCTTGTGGCCTAAGTCGAAGGCCCATTTTCATCAGCAAAAATATTGATTAATTGCGCTTGAAATATGCTAAGCAATTTGTCAAAATGAACCCTGTATGCTGTACAGTATCTGGTTGAGTTTAGAAGCAAGCTTTTGTGAAAAAACATTGCAAAATTAGTCTTACCCAAAGCTGTTTCTGGCTGATCGTCTTTTCTACCAAATCAACTTGAGAAAGTTGCGCAGGGGAAGGCTGACCTCGTTTGCAAACAGCTGCGGTTTCAGGAGGCGGTCAGCCATACCGCAACCAGGGACCGCAACCCTACAGCCTTCTGATACATCTGGCTCGTACTGAAACCAAAGGGCAACCATGCACTGTTTCAGGGATATTTAAATCTACTATTCAGTTTGAATCTCAGATGTATTTTGATTCGACTATTAAATCAAGTCCCAAGCACAGGGATACCATTGTCTTGTTGTCAAAGATCTGTCTGGTCTGAATTAACTCTTTCTTTACCCTGGGTACCAGAGCCTCAAAAAAATTTTTTTTGAGGCTCTGGTACCCAGGGTACTCTTTCTTCTGACACATAACTCTCACTTAAATCTTGGAGATTTCTTTTATAAGTCAAATGCAAAATGTGCAAATCTACCCAAAGGTTTTTCTGAGAAATTCTAGAACTGCACAAATAACGAAGATATTATTGATTTCAGTGGAGAAAATAATGGCAAGAAACTCCTATGAGAAACCAACTTTCAGATCGCTAATAAATCGAGAAACTATAGCCTCCGCGCAGACTCTACACTGATGCAGGCTATGAAACTGCAGCGCTGGTTCAAATTCATTGCACATTCGATTATTACCACACAAACTAGCGAGGAAGCACACAGAAAAGGACGCTGAATCTCCAAGTCTGTCTCAAATTGAATGTTATGTGAGCTCTACGATAACGCAAAATTCCTTATGCAAAGCACCCCAATTTTTATTATTCGCGAGCTGTTTCATGTGGATGTCAAAAATTTAGACAGGACAGACTGTATTCGCTAACGCCTTTGCAACAGATCAGTCGAGAGGCAAATCACCGATTTTTTTCTTACACCTTCCTTGCAATCACAAAAAATTACGTACAGAGATCACTAAATCACAGGTAAATCACATGCAAGAAGCACAAAAATCACTGAGACACTGAGACATTACTGAAAAATCACACAAAAGATAAATAAAAAAAATGGCGCTCATCTTAAAAAATCACAAAGAAACAATATGATTCTAAAATCACAAAAGTCACGTACGCTGTTTTGAGAAATTATTTGCTCCTCGACATCAGTCATGTCTACTGCCTGCAAAGAAAGTATTTCATGACCAGGAAACCCAGGAAAGGGACAAACAATTTTTTTCGCAATTCTCGCCCTGATCTGGTCACCTTTCTGACCTTATACCTGTTTTGTCGTAACAATTTTGCCTGCCTAAAAAGACGTCTCTAAATACTGTATATTCAAAAAGTTGGTGTAATCCCCGTATAATCGGCCAGTTTTGACTAAGCTACTTTCTACCGTATCTCATGGGAACATCGCTGTCTGCAAGTGTGATACGATACCTGAGGAGCAGAAGCCATTGCAAAGAGATTCGAAATTTCTTTCAAAGTTTGTCTGGCAGGACAATCATCAGGTTGACCATACAACATTTTCATCTTAGTCTTAACATCTTCTTGTGTCACAATTTCCCAATTGAGAAGCGTCTCGTCCTATTATTGACTTGATTTTTGTGAAAAAAACTGCAATTAAGTAGGTACATTACCGATGTTTCACTAGCTCTCAAGAGTAACTTGATAATGGACTCTAGTTCTGAGAAAACATGAATGTTTCTTGGAAAATGGGACGACCTTTCTTGAGTTTGATCAAACAAAGAGCAATATTAATTTGTCTGTCGAGAAAAAATCGAGATAACAAAGCCTATTTAGATATGATAGTCTAGCAGAATATTTAGAAAAGCCAAAAGCGGGGCATCAGCACATTTTCGTTGATTGTAATTTTGCATAGAATGTGGTTCTTTTGAGCAAAAACCTATCTTCCCTAGGTTATCCACACAAACTTGAGTCTGTCAAAAATCACATCACTGCATATCAAATCAGCCCGTTTCGTATATCTTTAAGAAAATTCAGAAAATTTCCATATCATAGAGTCAACAAAATTTAATGTTTAATAGTTCTGCGCTAGACTTTACTTCAAATCTAACTTTGGGCACCAAAAGGTCAATTTTTGAAAGACTGGACGCATATTCCAAGAAAACAAGCTAACTTCTAAGAAACGCAGGTGGTGTCTAATCCAGTAAAGCATATCGTTTTGCAACGTGCGAATGTGCCCACATTTGAAAGCATATCTAATTGAATACGACGCAGTTTTTATCAACGTGAATGGAAGGAGTGACTGTAGATGAATGGTAAGAGATTTTTAAATTCCGATATGGCCTACGAGTATATTGTACTTTTTGCCTAGAATGTTAGACCTGTATTTTTTCTTGATTTTCAATTTTTTTATATATGATCTAATTTTTTCTTACACAGTGAACGCTGCACTACTAATCTTTCTAATTGTTATCATCAAATAGTTATTAGTAAGCTTATAACAAAATAGCTAAAATAATAGTTAATTCATGCTCACGTTTGAACAGGGCTCAACAAAACGAAGTAGTGTGGTAGCGACGCTACTACGAAGATAGCTGAAATGCTCAAATTTCCCAGGAAGGAAAAAAGGAAAAGGGGGAATAGAGATGGAAGGAAAAGGAAAAGAAGGGAAAGAAAGAAGGAGAGAAAGGATTCGGGATAGAAAGGGGTGGTGTATAGAAAAAAGGAGAAGGAATTGTGTAAGAAAAAACGAACGTGCTTAGGTTGCTACCAGGGAGGAAAAAAATTTTATAGAGCCCTGCGTTTGAATATACACAACTATTATATCAGGAAAAGAGCCTAAAGTCATCAAAATTCTAATTCATAAGAAGTCCAAGCTCAGAATAAAAACATAGGTTGTAGTTGCATTTCATAGTGGACGCTTCTTTCCTTGCCAACATAGCTAACTTTCCTTCTTTCATTTTTTTTTTCTCTTTCCAATCGTTGCATTAGTGGGTTTATTTTACGACAAGTTCGTTATTTCAGGCTATGTTTGAACAAAACTCTGCATTTTCAAGTCTTACAAGCACTTTATGCCCTTCTAAAGTAGCTCTTCATCCAACAATAGTTAAAACCTTAGACGTAGGAACCGGGGGGGCACTGGGGGCACGTGCCCCCAAGATTTTGCAATAAACAAAGAAGTACCCTTTTTACTTTCAGAAAATGCCCCTTTTTCCTTAAGGAAAAAGTGCCCTCGAAGTGTCGTGCCCCCCCCCAAAGTTTGAAATGTTTCCTACGTCCCTGGCTAAAACCGCGGTTAAAAATGTTTCCAAGTTATAATGAATAATGTTTCATCTTTAGTTGCGATCCCTGTCTTCTTCATAATTATTTTCATCTCTTGATACCTAAACTGTAATGACTACGTGCACATCTTTTCTAGCAGCTCATTTTACCATCTTTGTAAAATGAAGCAAAGATTTTCCAAGACGAGACGTACCTTTAGCTCTTTGGGTCCTTTGGGTGTTTTCGCTTTCATTTCAGCAGTAATCCAGATGTTCTTGAATTTAGGCAAAGAGAAACAAACGCTAGTCTAGCCTAGCTCTTTGCGCGACCTGGTTCTTATATCGAAATTAGTAAGTAAGTAAGTAAGTAAGTAAATAAATAAATAAAAATTTGCCACTTAAAAAATTACATTGGTCTAAAAAAGAATGTAAATAAACAAGTAAATAGGATATATACAAAACAATTTACATTTAGTAATGTTGGTAAATACAAGATAAAAACATCCCTAATTAAAGTGGTAGGGATAGCAAAGATCGAGTTGACCATATTTCCATAATGGTCCCCTTACAGGTGGTTGCAAAAGTAATGATAGTAAACAATAGATTATACGTGCTTTTGGATACAGCATAATTCAATAAGGCCGAAGCATGAATGTGAGAGACGATGCGCACTTTTAGTAGAACATATATATGTCTTTTTCCTCTCTCTGTGTATTTCGGAAAAAGTTGTCCTTGAGCTTATGCTTGAATGAGTTGATACTATAAGTCCTTTCATCTTTCAGCTTGAGATTACAAGTGGGGGATCTTAGTTTGAACAGCTGCCGGATGCAATCTCCTCCTTGCTGAAGCCAGAAATGTCATGGGTGGTTGTTCGTCTTTTATCAAACCCATAGAGCCTGCAGCCTTACGTTCTGTATTTTTTACTATATTCTTGTTACATCTTTGAAAAGCTTATGTTTTGCAGCCTTTTCTCGTTTTTGCAAATTCCTAAGGCAGACCTTATGCGAAGGGGCAAAATTTGAGTAGGATTTTACGTGGAACTTCTTTGCTTGTATGTTATCTCTATCTGCTGTTTTTCTGTTATGTATCTGCTGTTTTTCTGAGGCTCTAAAATGTTGTAAGCTTACTGTTAGTTAACTCGACTTTCTCGTAAAACCGGTTGCTTTCTTTTACAGTATAAATCTATCATTGAAGTTACTCAACTGAGCTTGGACAAAGCTGTTATTAGCTATTTTATCTACGAAATCATCGTTAGATTTCGAAAACAAATTGAATTTGCTAAAAGTTTGCAATACCTTGACATTGCAACGCCGTATAGTTGAAGGACTTAAGTTGAAAATCAAATTATTTGCCAGTATATTTCTCGATTCGAAAGAGTAACAGTCCAAGGTAAAGTGCCTTGATGTTGGCTAAACGAGGTTGCCATTACTGTAGCTTCAAAAGGAGCTAAGTTCCTTGACGAAGAAAAGATTCTGCATTTTGAATAATCTAAACTCTCTTCTTCTTCTCTTAGCCATCTTTGACATATGGTGCTCTTTCCAATCTCTGCTGTTTTTATTTGCTTTCTTGGTGGAAAATTTATGCCTTCTTATTACGAGAGGACAAATTTTTAGGGACACACCCAAACGGTGATAATTTTCAATGCTGGCTTTGACAATATACATCTTTTCATTCCATCCACCAAATTTTCTCCAACCCTGTACTATCGTGAGAAATTCAAATTTTGATATTCATTCCAACGTTTCTTCTCCCTCGCAATATTCCACTTTGGAACACAGTTTTTGTTTTTCATGTACATCTCGCTAACTTCGTCTTTTATTAGCACAAGACTTCATGCTTTAGGCATTCGTGATTTCCAGCATTACTGCACCTACTTTTCCTCCCAATCAATTTATCAGATCTTTCCAAACTTTTTCGAATTTGGGGTATGTATATACAGAGCATCAAGAGGAAGAAAGAGACATTTAATTCTTCTGTTTTGCATACCACAAAATTCAAAAACCCGTGTATAGGCCGCATCTTTTTCCCGCATTTTCCCTTCGTTATTAAACTTCTCTCTCGACTAATAGATATATCAAAATTCGATATATATTTGTCTCCAATCTTCTAATGCTGCACTATACTCCCTTTTAAGCATGCCTCAAGGAGAAAAAATGTTTCTTTTAAGAACTTAGTGATGTTTTAGATCATAACATCGTTTACATTGTCATAACACCATAAGCCTAACTGTCAAGAATTGCCTTTGTTTTGGTACCCTAAAAACAAAATTAAGTTAACTGTATGAAAATGTAATGTCTTTTACCTGGCTGGATCAAGCAAATTGGTTGTAACAATTAAAAACCATAGTATATTATACGTAAAGCTGAGTAATAATTTGAAAATACAAACGTTTAGATCTCTGAGATTTCAACTTAAAGTGTTCACTTTCAAAGTTGAGCAACTTCCAAGTCGCGGTCTTCCAAATGAACGAAACAGCTGACAACTGTTATACATCAATATTTACCACTGTTTCATAAACTCATGGTGAAGTCTGATTTAGTGGTACAGTATTAGACGATGGAGAGAGAAATGCATCGTTCACCAAGTATAGGGCGCACAAAACTCACAAAACTTAAAGGAACTGTTCAAAATCACATCCTGCAATAACTGTCTTCCATTGCTGGAAGAAAATCGTTCCAGCAAAACACAGAATAGAAAATCTGTAAGATGAATTCCTGCATTTTCATACATAAAGGATATTGTGAAGACAAATTATTTGAAGTTATCAAAAATTGGAGATTATAGCCTAAAATTAAGTTTCGAAGCATAAGCTTTGGTTTTATTGTTACAATCATTAAAATAACGTCTCTGCTCCTTAGGTTTGATAATTGTTCATTGTATGATATATTCCTTATCTTATTCACTTTTCCATTTGTTTTTTACAACCCATTTTATTTGAATTGCTGACTCAAAATTCTCCTAACCCTCCAAAAGTTAGAAAGAATTTTAAGGTTTTAGTAAAGAGATGGACCGACCTGTTCAGGAAACTGCATAAACCCTTAAATCCTGAGAATCCCTACAAAGTTCTGCTGATTCTTCTCAATTTCCTTTGCTTCATTATCACTTTGGAACAAATCTAAAAATTCTAGTGAAAAAGAAAACTTCTTAAATCAAGGCTACAAGATAGCAAGGACTTTTGCTGCATAATGTTAGTCTGCAACATGGCGGAATTCATAGCACTGCAGGAGTTTTTTGGCAGCTTTGACTTTAGGCCGAAAAATTCTCGGCATCACATCGCTCGTAGTATATTCCTGTTTAAGTTCGTTCTACCGAAGAGTGTTTCTTTCAAGCAGAAAGAACAGGGGAAAGAATTTCAAACCAAGAAAAATTCGGAGGTCAGATGCAGATTGCTATCGTGCAAGTCAGTCACGAAATATGCGATTTGATGCGAAGACAGTGCCGCTTTGAACATGCACCGCCAACGGAATAACATACTTGCATGCAAACAATAGTTGCCAGGGTTGGGCGATATCTCTGATGTTCGATGAGGGTAGAAATGGAAGTCAAATCAGTCAGCAACGTTAGCTTTCAATCTCTGATTATGTGATATGTTAAGATGTCAAAGGACTTGACGTTTGCAAACGTTGACTAGGAACATGGAGAAGAATGGGCCTAAAGTTCTCGGTGGGCCTAGAAGTTTTGATTGTGTTTAACATCTCAGATCTTAGCTGTTCACCCAAACATCTTAGCAGCTATTTGTATTTGGTTTCCCAATAACTATATCATCAAATTCTTGCTTTGTCCTATCTAATGTAATATTTTGGTTTTTGACATTGTTTTTCCTGTACCTGTCTATTGATATTATTAAACAGTATCTTTCTGTACACGCTTTGCGCGTCTTGCCTGGAGACATGGTCAATTATTTACAATTTGAATTATTAACTTTTACTTATCCATCGCAGGTATCTCAATTATTAGCATTCAGAAAGTAAATTCTGAATCTAGCCAGTAAATAAGTTGAAACTCCTTCTGATATGATAACAGGCTTTCAGCTATTTGCTCTTGTATTCTACTTTCATCGCCATATTATTTCAGGTACTGCATTTCATCTTAATCGAAGTTCCCTTATCATACCTGTACGCTGCGTAGAATCTCTTCATCTTCTAACTCAAGTTCCATCACTAATCATCACACAGCTTTTCCCCAGCCTCGTAAATTCAGTGATCACTCAGTTGCTACAGTTGCTTGCTGTCTTACTGAACAAGCAGCAAATCAGAGAGCCTCGTTTCAGATCAATTCTCATATGTTACAAATGCTTTTAACAGGCTTAACAGCGTGACACAACTATTGACTGATTGCCAAACTCGTTACCAGGCCCCATACATTTACATCCACATATGAACTGATTGGAATGATCGTCTTTCTTGAGATTAGCGAGAGTACCTTCGTCCTTGTTTCCTTGCGTTCATTCATTTCATTTTTATAGGAAACTAAAAATTGGAGCCAAATTCTCAAAATTGTCAAACTTTGAGTACTTAGAGTTTCTTACGAGTTTCTTAAAGGTTCCTTGCAAACTTCCATTCACTACCTGTGCCCTTGTGACCATTCCAAAACCAAGTTCATTGAACTTATCCAATACTTTGACATCAATTAAGTACTTTCCAAGCAATATGACACAAAAGTATTTCCAAGCAAAGTGAAATATACCAAAAGTATGCCTGATGATTTCCTTCGTACAAGAATAGTTTCTAAGATTTGGCTCTCCCGGTAATGAAGTTTGGTACTATTTTGGCTATTCTAAGAAACAAGTTGCATGAAACGGTAAGCTCAATGTTCGAAAGTTAAGGAAATGCACTAAGTGGATTGAAAAAGATAAGAAACTTTTGTAATTTGTAGCTTTGATTTTCCCAGGTCGCCGAAAAGTGGTTGTACAGTAGAGACAAATGTTTTGAAAATGTTTTAAGTGTGAATTAAGTTATTATTTGTCGTGGGACCCTATCAAGTAAGTCGGAAGTCCCTCTGACAAGAGGGCATTAAAGATATAAGGCATCAGAAAATTTTTACATCAAAAATGTCCCGAAAATTTAAGAAGCTATTTTCTTTTTTTTTTGTATCCACATAACTACATGCTACATCTACGTTCTACTGTACTTTCTAATTACTCTACAACAATACAACACTACAGGGACGGGACCACATGGGGCAAGAGACAATGACTACCCTGTGGCCATTGACATAAAGACATATTTATAAAAATTGGTAAATTAAGACTAGATACTGATACTAGCACATACTGGAATCTGTTCCACATTGGATGTCAGGCTAGCATAGGCGCGTGATGGCAAACGTATGCTGTCAGTTCAGGGTTGAGTTAACGATATCATTGGTCGTGGACCCTTTTTGTGCTTAACATCAAATGTGAAACAGACTTACAAAAGAAATAGGGAAAAAAGTACTGTAAATAGTGGCTGTGGCGTGCGTGAAACACTCTACCAAAGTAAGAAACTATCTACCAACCTGGGGCTTTGGCTTCCAATCGAAAAGACTTAATGCATGTTAAAAGCATTTGTAAAAATATAATCAACGCAATGCATTCATAAGCGCACGGGAAGAAAAACTAGGGGGGCTCCCCGACACAAAGCCCATTATTCATTTTACCCGACTAAGGGCAAAATCTTGCCCAAGTGGGCTGACTTTAGAAAATTTTTCCAAAGTTGGGGGAGCTACCGGCCCCCCAGCCCCCCGGCCCCCCACCCCTTCCTCGTACGCTTATGAACGCATTCAATTGAAAATCAGAGTGAATTTACTCCCGTGCGAACTTGCCCCATTCTCCCTACGACAATTTGAAACAATGGTCAGGCGTGATTGGTTAGATGTGTTGGCTACGCAGAGGTTGTATTGTGGGTGATAGGCTACTATGATGATGACTGCAATATATACGTATTTTTTATAAGAAACTGCTAACAAGAAACTCAACTCGCAGATTGCCAAAACATTAAGAAACTCCAGTACTGCGAAATATAACTTAAGAAACTACTTATTTTTATAAAGAAATCCTTAACGTAGTGTACTTTATTTCCACCTGTTTCTTGTATGATATTACCTGTAGAGTACTTGAGTACCGTAAAAGCTCTATTAAGCCCCTGGGGGGGCTTATTTAATTTCGGACCTTCCAGAGGGGGGCTTATTAGAGAGGGGGGCTTATTCACAAAATCAAGTGACAAGGATATATTTGGTAGCTTTTCAGTTCTTTTATCCCATAGTTTGCGGAATCAAGGTACAATTTTACGGCTGAAATACGTAAATTCGACACAGTTTTCATTCCAAAACGTGCCAAAATTAACATGCAAGGTAGTGTAGATAAATAAATGGAAAATATTTGGTAAATTCCAGAATTTTGTATAAGGGGGGGCTTAAAAGAGAGGGGGGCTTATTTCAAATTTTGACTCACAGGGGAGGGGCTTATTAGAGAGGGGGGCTTAATAGAGCTTTTACGGTATGTCAATGTATGTCTAAACATTGAAAAGGCTTCAAGAAAACCCTGTTTTGAGATGTCCATGAGGGAACAGGAAGTGAACAAGAAGATTGCTATGAAACCTTTAAGAAATTCGTAAGAAACTCCGAGTTCTGAAAATCTGATAACTAGAAAACTAAATTTAATAATTTGTTTGATAATCGGATACTGTCCCAAATTCTTAGTTTCTTATAAACAATACGTGTAGTAATAGAAATTACATTGATAATAAAGTTATCATAATGTAACGATAAAGGAAAACTGAGGACAAAGGAGGAAAAATTTGATGAGAAAGGTTAAGGAGATCAGTAGAGCAATCCACATCCAAAATCCTAACTTACTAAATCTTTCATTTGAGAGCAAATTGTGCATCGCTAGTAACTAATATCTAAAGTTAACTTAGTGCGTCTGCCCACAAATGGTCACTCTGCAAAACACTTTGGGGATCGGTCATTAAGTAAGGGTGGGCCGGAGAGAAAATCAAAATTTTCTGAAAGAATTTTGGTGGGCCAACGTGAAAGAAAAGAAAAACTTCTGTGGCCCACCAGCAATGTGCGAAAATTTTTTTATGGCCCATTCTAGGCAGGCTACCCTTTTAAAGCATAAGAAACTTCATTGCCAGCGGAATTATATAAAGTTCTCTTTGAAACAGTGTGTTATTAATTGTTTAGTATTCATATTTTGAAAAACATTTAAAAGTTGTCCAAAATCAAACACATCTATCAGAATCATATCGCAAAGAAGATGTATTCTTTTCTAAACTTTGTCACCACACAAATCAATATATTTGCTCCATGGCCCACCCACAACTGCAAAATTATGTGGTAGCCCACTGTATTTGTTGGACTATATTTTGTGGCCCAGCCATATTCCTCATAGCCCATCCTAGCAGACAGTTAGTGACCAGTTCCTTGATTCCCGGGAGCTTGATGCTTTTCCCAGTGTGATGTTTTGAGAGTGGACAATGTGTTTGAACTGTATGGTATGGTATCCTTTCTCATTTCAAGTTTTCTATGGAAAAAGTGTGCTTCTTTCATCTTTTGCTCCACAACTGATAATTTCTTAAAACATGCCTTGTGGATACATAATTTTTAGAAATGCCCCCCTTTTCGTAAGGAGAAAAGTGCCTTCAAAGTGTCGCGCCCCAAAGTTTGAGATGCTTCCTACGTCCCTGAAAGTCTAGAAGATTGCTGTAAAACACCCGTTAAGAGTAGTCTGAAAATAGCTGAACTTTAAATATCACTAAGCAACCGGTTATAGTTTTGAAGCAATGTTGGCATCTGTGGTTTATCCTGGCTCTCCACTGTTGAGGGAACTATAATGTGGAAACTTGGAATAACATTTAAAAGAAAAACTTTGATTCTACATTAGAAGTCTTCAGCTGAGGTCTTTGGGCACCTATAATGTTTTGTTTCATTTTCATAGCATGGGAACAACATCGAGGCAAAATGTGTCTGTTAAGTTCTAAAGTCCTACAAGATCATGGGTTGAGGTGTAGTCATGTCCAAAATGATTAAGCTATGCAGATTCTCGTCGCGTCGGGCACTGGCCATATTGTACATTGACAGCAGTCCTTGTAGTGCTGCTTTAGGACAGACCTTATGCTAAGGCTACCTGTGCCTCTCAAACGTAGAGCTAGCTAGTTTTAACATACCGTAAGTTGTTGGTTCCAGTAGCTAAGTTCTGTTACGATGTGTCCATAGCATCAGGGCCGTAGGAAACAGATGCTTATTGTGGGGGGCAATTGTTTTTACAACGATAGAGAACAATAGATGTAACTAATACTTGTGACATAGCACCATTGTTTCCAAAATTATTGGGGGGCTTGAGCCCTACCTGACTCCCCCCGCTTCCTACGGGCCTGCATAACATTATCTATTTTCACAGGATTTCTTACTGCATTGCATTCAAGATTTATGTTGTTGAAAGTATCATAGGTTTCTTTTTGTCAAAAGTTATCGAATCATCATCATGGCTTGGAGTCTTCTCAAGAAAGCTCACAGTAAAGCATAGGTTTCAAATCTTTAACAAGCTGGATGTAAAGTTCTGACCTATTTCTTTGAAGTAGGTCCATGAATTTTACATCCGCATTTTTCATAGATTTAAAGATTTGAAACCTGTGCTTCACAGTAAGAAATTTGGGGACTGCTCGCAAGAATTAAAATCGATAATTGCAAAACTAATCAGCAAATATGAACTATTTTCTCGTTCACGAAAAGATCGCAACCTAACAGTAATACACGTATTTTTTATAAGAAACTAAGAATTTGAGCCAATACGGAAACTTTCTTAAAAAATTATCAGATCTTGAGTACTCAGATTTTCTTACAAGTTTCTTAAAGGTTCAATAACAATCTTCATGTTAACTACCTATGCCCTTGTTAACATTTCAAAACAATTTTTGAAGCGTTTCCAATGTGTGGACATTTCTCCAGTTCCATCCAGTTAATATGTTGCAGGAAACAAGTGCAAATAAAGTAAAAGTATATTAAGGATTTCCCCTACCAAAATAGATAGTTTCTTAAGTCATCTTTTCCCAGTACTGGGGATTCTTAATCTTTTGGCAACCTGAAAGTTTAGTTTTTATAAGCAGTTTCCCTTAATGAAATACGGGCATGCACCTGCTTGCCCTGGCTCCTCCTATTTTTTCCTTTCCAATAAGTTGCTAAATCAGCTTAAAGAAAAATGTCTAGATTTACATCGTTGCCAATTGTATATAGTTTAACTTTTTTACATCCTGGTAACTGACTTTAAAGAGTTATGGTCACCCAAGGTCCTTTGCGGGCACTTTTCAATTTCAAGAAATACAATTTGGCTAGAGCGGAATGAAGAGGGGGTGACAGGTTAGTGGTACTATGGTACCAGTGCGGTGATACCTGGTACAACATTTTGCAAAGGTCTTGGAACATGGTACCAAAAATAGGGGTACCGGTGCCAAGCCTATATAAGTCGGTACTAAAAACAGTAAAGTACAGACAGTGACACAGATGCAACGGTGACTTGTTCAGGAGTGGTTTGGTCTTGCCCATTGGTCTCTTGAAGAACTGACGTAGACCGCTTTTCAGAACTCCTCATATTGATGATAAACCTTACTTTATAAGGTATCAATTATTAGCACCTTCCTCCAAAATTGGTGGTGCCAATACCTTCAATTTGGGTGGAACCGGATAACTTTTAAGTTGGTACCGGTACTAAAGACTCCCCCTGTCACTTCCCCTCAATGAATGGATTCACACTGCAATAGCTGATGTAATAGAAAACTTCAAGGAACGAGAGACAAGGGGTCCAGGGGAGGTCATGCCCCCTCAAAAATTTCGGTAGTTTCTTCAGTATAGCTTTACTTCTTTTATTATCTTTGTTTTCTAGAATATAGGATAGTACCCTAGGTACCAGAGTAATAGGATAGGTACCCCTTGTGTACTTATTGATATCTAATTCGATATCCACCTTCCGTTAGTCTAGGGAGCCCTTTTTGCAAGAACAAACTTGTCTCACAATAGGAGCATGATACTATAACTCTACAGTATCTTTGGGCAATTAGGCTTTTTTTCCTTTTTGGGGGAATATTTACAATTTCCATACCAACGTAGATTCACCTGTATAGTTGGTCTGCATTGAGAAACAAAAATCAGCGTCGTTCAAGCCATTCTGGAGGACTTTGTCTCGAATTTTTCCAGAGGAGTACCCCCACAGACCCCCAGACTTTGGTCCTCTTCGCTCAACACCTGGTTTGCCTATGGTCCCCTCAAGAAATAGATTGTATCTCAATCCCTGGAAAATTCTGTTTTTTTTTTTTTGGTGACATTTTTATCAGTTCAGCTGCAGCAGCATGGATCTGTATTTTCCACGTAGGCTAAATTTGATTTTAAGACAGATTGACACTGCAGCGTGCCCGCAAAGGACCTTGGGTGACGATTGCTCTTTAAAGTTGTTTATCAGGATGAAAACAACTTAAAGCACATACAACTGGCAACGATGGAGTTCTAGCCACTTTTCTTTAAGCTGGTGTATTAGCACCTTATTGGAGAGGAAAAAGGAGGAGGCCCGAGGCAAGCAAGTGCAGCTCCGAGAGATATTACTGTTAGGGTGCGCACTTGTTTGACCAAGAAAATAATGCATATTCGCTGAAAATTTTCACAGATTCTCCTAACTTCCCAACCGATGAGGTTTTTCAATAATGATTTCGAAGACGCGCATCTTTTCATTCCATCCACTAAACTAAATATTCTCCAATCCAGTTGCTTTCGCAAAGGTTTCGACTTTTGAAGCTGTTAGCTATTTCATTTCCCAAAATATTTCATTTCAAAGTGCAGCTGTTCTTTATCATTTTCCTCTTGCTAATTTCCCCTTATAAGCATAAGATTTTAAGGTTTAGAACATCTTGCTTCCTACAATTACTGGAGCTCAGGGACGTAGGAGGCATCTCAAACTTGGGAGCGGGGGGCACAGAACATTTTCTAAAAATAAAAAGGGCACTTCTTCGTTTATTGCAAAATCTTGGGAGGCACGTACCCTCCAGAGACCCATCGGCTCCTACGTTTCTGCTGGAGCTACTTTTACTCCAAATTAACTTTTCAGATCAGATCACTCCTAACTTGTTCGAATTTGGAGTATATACATGTTGGGAACTGAGAGAGAGAGAATGAGGTACGAATTTACATCTATTTCTTCTGTTCTGCACACCATAAAAACCCATGCATAAGCCACACCATTTTTCTGCATTTTCCTTCGGGTAGTCTCTCTCTAAACCAATAAGTACCTTTTTGTCCAGCCATGCCGCAGTGTATCAATTGCCCATGCCTCATGGAGAAAATACCTTATCTTTCAGGCTTTCTACTGTTTTAAATCATAGCTTCTTTTCCATCATGCTAAACTATCAAGGATTATCTTTATTTCAGTATTTCAAAGCGTACTTTACGTTTATTAGTATGTGCTATCTTTTTTTGTGGCCGGATCAGTAAAAATGGTTTTCATTCTTTAGAATCCATAGCAGAACCATATAAGACAGCTGAAAAATAATTTGAAAACAGGAAGCTCCGTCAACTTTAATTTCCAGCATTTAAAGGGTCTGTTTCATCCAGCATGCCTTGCACGTGTCGTCTCTTGGTTTGTCTTTGTTGTCACCATTTTCATGGGGCGACAAACCATGGACAAACAAAGGCCAGTCAAGAGACGACAAGTGCAAGGAATGCTGGATGCAACAGACCCTTTAACGTCTGTTTAAGCATGTTATAGTACCTGTTCGTTTTACAAATAGAGAATAGCTGAGAATTGTTATACCTTGTGTCCGAGAAAAAAGTACTCCTGTTTGAAAAATCACCAAAATTTTATTGTAAGGCCGATCTTCAAATTTCTTTTTTTGGTTAGTAGATCAAGAATCAAATTATTTCTTGACATGGCTGACCTTTCGATTTGTTTTTAAATGATTGTATTTAGCTCTTTTAAATGCTGCATGATTTTGAAGTATACTGCAAAAAGCACTACTAATTACCTTATCTTCTATTGGACTTCTCGCTTTTGTCATAAATGTCAGAATGAAACACAGATCACTATTGTAGACTTGAAGGATGATGAAAAGTTTCAATTTGATGGTTCTTAGAGGCAAGATTAACGATGCTGCTTGAAGAATATAGCTCAGGTCTTTCGGTTCGTTATTTCGTACCCTTTGCGTAACGAAAACAGAGATGTTATCATCTTTAAATATATTTCGATCATTGACAACAGAGATCAAACAGAACATTTTATGATAGCTTTCATAATCGAATTTGGCGATTTTTGAAACGAGGTACCTTTTTAAGACACACGGTAGATTAACGTTGACTTAAATTTTATAAACAAATGGTAAACTCTGATATATTCATACAGTATTAGACAATTGAAAAAAGCATCTTTACTCCTAGGAAAGAGCTTGAAAAACACAAGGGAACTGTTGAATTTAAATCCTACAATGATCACATTTCCATTGCTAAAAATAGGAATTGAGCATAGGTTTCAAATCTTTAAAAAGCTGGGTGTAAACTTCTATGACCTATTTCTTTGAACTGAACGGCTTCAAAGAAACTTGAATTATTTTACAGTAAATCTGCCCTTGGACTTTTCTGAAATCTTCAATATTTTCAGAATTACAGTGTTTTTCTTCTCTTTTGAGAATTCAAGATAATTTTCGAAAAAAAACTTAGAAATATCGTAATTTCTAAACCTGTTAACGAAAGATCAAATAATTTTCAAGAAACCATAGTTTATGGATGCCTACAATATGGTATCAAGCAAAACTCTTTCACTCTTCTGGTTTGTGATTTAGAAATTTGATGACGTCACATCACAAAATGAGCTGAAATATGAAATAGGCCGTAAGTTGGACAAATCAAGAATTCTAAAAAGTCCAACGGTAGAATCGTAGAACAAGGGCTAAAGTTTCTTACAAGTCATTAAGTTTAAAGAAATAGGTCATTGAATTTTGCACCCGCCTTTTTTCGTAGATTTGAAGATTTGGAACCTATGCTTAGGAATTGTTGCAGCACAACTCAAAATTGAAACTGATACCTTGCTTTTTCTTTGTTGAAAAGCAAAGGAGACTGGGGAGACAAATTATTTCAGTTTATCAAAAATTAAAGATTATAGCATACAATTAAGTTTTGAAGCATAAGATTTTCTTTTCTTTTTTCAATGGCTGAATTAACGCCTCTGATCCTCAGGCTCGATTTTTATTCATTATCTGACATATTCATTATTTGGTTCATTTTTTTGTTTTACTGTTCTTTTGAATCCCGTTTTGTTTATTTTTAAGTCATTTCATTTGAATTACTAATTAGAATTCCTTTAATGTCCAGGCTTTAGTAAAGAGATGGACACCTATGCAGGAAACTCCATTAAACTATGAATCCTATGAATGCCTACTATAGTTGATGCTGATTTTCTCAATTCCCTTTACTGTCTGGTCATTTTGGAACAAATCTAAAAGATTCTAATGAACAACAAAAATCAAGGCTAAAAGATAGCAAGAACTTTGGCCACATAATATCAGCCGGGAACGTGGCTGAACTCGTGGGACTGCGGGAATTTTTTGGCGGCTTTGAATTTAGGCCAAAAAATTATGCATCACATTTCCCTTGCTATTTTCCCATTTTTCTTCACTTTATCGAAGAGTTTCTCACTGAAATGGATAGAACTGGGGAAAGAATGTTGTATCTCCAAACATCTGAATGTCAGATCAGATACAGAATGTCGTCGTCCACGTCATCTACGACGTTGTGCGATTGTGACACGGAAACAAAGTGACCTCGTACTGCCAATTGAATAGCATGTTTGCAATCAACTAATGGTGCTCGGGGTTGGACGATCTTTATTATATTCGGAGAGTGAGAATATGAAGGCTAAATTAATCAGCTACATCAGTTCTCATTTCTGATTACGCGATATTTGTTATATATAAAACGATTCACATTTGCAAATGCTCACTGGAGACATGGTGAAGAATGGGCCTAATGTTGTCGATGGGCCTAAAATTCTCATTGTGTTTAACATCTCAGATCTTAACTGTGCAGCAAACATCTTTGCAACTATTTGTATTTGGTTTTCCAATAACTATATCATCAGAATTCATACTTTGTGGTTTTGGGTTTTTTAATTCACCCTCTAGGCTACACCTGCAATCTGTTAACAGTAAACAGCATTTTTTCAGTGCACCTTTTGTTCGATTTGCTTGGAAAAGTGGTCAGTTATTTACAATTTGAATTATAAACTATAACTTTTAATCGCAGGTATGGCAGGTATCGAGTTACGAGTATTCAGAAAATTAATTCTGACTCTAGCCTGTAAAATCAATTGAAAGTCTTTCTTATATGATAACATAAGCTTTCGACTTCTAATTCTTACATCTTATTTCTATCGCCATTTTATTTTAGGAACTGCATTCCATTTTAACGAAACTAGTCTTATTATACCTGCACGCTCCAAAGATTCTCTTCATCTTCTTTAAAGTGAAGTTCCATCACCACAGCTTCCTTTGAGCCTCTTTCACTCAGTGCTCAATAGCCACTGTTGCGCTTGCAGCAAATCAAAGAGCCTCGTTTCAGATCAACTCTTATCTGTTACATATATGTTAACAGCATGACACAACCATCGACAGCCGAACTCATTACCAGGCCCCATGTACTCAAGTACACGTACGAATAACAAGATTTTCTTTCTCCGGATTAGGTAGGCTGATAACCCTTGTTCTTGTTTCCTTGCGTTCTTCAAAACATTTGTTTCGAAATGTTCAGGATTGTTTTTGAAGCTTCAAGAAATTCGAAAGAAACTCTAAGAACTCACAATCTAATAATTTTAGAAAACCGAAGAAACTAGCTGATGACATGTTCTGGAAGGTTATGGTGTACACATATTTCTTTTACAAGAATTTAAGAAGAAGTTATATTTTCCCAGTATTGAAGTTTCCTAATTTCTTGGCGATCTGAGAGTTGAGGTTCTTATAAGCAGCGTTATAAAGCCGTGTGAACAAATCATTTTTTGGAATGCATACTCCAGTACAATTGAAAGTGAAGTAGCCCCACCCCTGGAGTTTTGCAAAGAGCCCAATGCTGCATGCTATCCATCTACAGTACAGCATAGGGCTCAATAGACCAGTTTCACAATTAAATTCAATTCGAGGTAAGAGATGTGATTCCCTGTACAGCAAGAAATCTACATCATATCATTATGTTGCAAAGACACATAACAAAGCTGCTTCATGCGTTGCTAAAAGCAATGCACGCTTTTGAGATTTAGATCCACATGATATCGAGGCAAGTGATGTTCATGGAAGTATTTCAATAGAATTGACGTCATTGTGAAAGTGGTCAATTCTTCGCGAAACTTTGAAGTTAAAATGTGTAGAATGTTATTGGGTAATTCTTTCAACTGAATGAATCGAAGAGAACTTTAGGCTACTCGCAATAATTCCAGAAAGAGCATTTTTGACTTCTTCAATATTGTTAGAGTAACGCCATTAAAAAAATTGCTGCTAATTTTGAAGTTGTGACGTCATCAAATTATTAAATCGTAAACCACAATAGCTACAAACTTCTGCTTGCTACCATCTTGTAGATCTTCAAAAACTTAGTAGTCTATTTCTTGTAATGGTCATTTTGACTTTCCTCAATCAGTTTGCACTTTATGGTGCTTTTAATCTTTTTCAAAACTCCGGATACCTCGTCTGGTACACCCCTTTCTAAAACGTAGACAAGCTGCCATTCCGAAAGTAACGATGATATCGAAAATGCTCTTTCTGGACTTATGGCGAACGACCTAAAGTTCCCTTCGACCTACTGAGTTGCAAGAATTAGGCAATGACATTCTACACATCTAATTCTAAAGTTTTGCAAAGATTCTTGCCCTATGCTGTACAGTATTAACTTTTTTCTAATGTATCAAAACAATAAAACATAATGAAAGTAATCTATAGAACATGTGAGTGTGAAGACCTATCAATGTAACAACTAGCCCAAGTCTCAACTACATCGATTTGCTGAAAATGGTAACGTGAGATGGGTTAGATATGGTGGCTACGCAGAGGTAACATGTGTGTGGTTGATAGGTTGTTATCAGGGAGCGCCAAAGGCGCGGGAGGCGAAACGCGCTAACGGTTGTTATAATGATAACTGCAATATTGTGATAGAAATGACAATGAATATAATGTTATGAAGAAAAAACAAGAAACAGTAAATGAATGCTTAAAAGACTGAGGTAAAATACTCGTTAAAAGTAGTCTGTCTGTAAAAAGCTGAACTTTAAATATCACTAAGCAACCGGTCATTGGTGGGTTATTGTTTGGAAGCAACGTTGATAAATGTGGTTTATCTTGACTGTCCATTATTGAGGAAGCTTTCATTTGGAATTGCATTTGTAAAAAGATTTTTTCAATGCTAGAAGCTTTCAACTGAGGCCTTTGGGCATCTGTGATGTTTTGTTTCATTTCATGGGAAGAAATTCAGGCAAAAAATGTGTCTGTTGCGTTATAAAATCCTACAAGATCATGGGTTGGGGCGTAGTCATGCCTCTGAAAAGGTCCAGAATGATTAAGCATTACAGATTCTCGACGGGCACAGACTATATTAGGGAGCGGTCACTTTTAATCCTGGGTACCAGGGCGGAGGATAATTTCGCACAATTAGAGAACATTTTATACCCCATCTTGAACATAGAAATAGTTTTTGTACCCCATCATCTTTCAGCAAAATGGTTTAGTACCCCATCCAGAAGTTTTTGTGCATAAAACATAGACACATGGATGGATACCAAGTTGTCCCAGGCGATTTTCATACCGTTCAAGTGATTCATCATTTCCAGGTGTCTGTTAATTTTTCTTTCAATCTTTGAACAATGACTTCATCGAAAATCTTTTCATGCTAAATGGTTTCGCACCCCATAAAAATTGCTCTTAATATCTTCGTACCTCCACAAAATAGAGGAAAAATGTTTCAAGCCCCTGCAGAAAATCCTCCGCCCTGGTACCCAGGATTAAGAATGACCGCTCCCTTATACATTGGCAGTGGTCCTTGTAGCGTGGCTTTCGAACAGACCTTATTGTTAGAAGATTTCAACTGAGGCGTTTGAACGCATATATTGTTTTGTTTCATTTCATGGGAATAATTGATTCAAAATGTCTCAGTTACCTTCTACAAAATCTTATAAGATCGTGGGAAGCATAATTATTTTCCTGTGTGCTGATATACCACGGAATAGACTTAGAGCAAGTCTATCTGAATAACGGATGAACCTAGCCTGCGTGCAGCCAGCCTCTACTGTCTGCGGAGGAAGACGGAGAAGAGGAGGAAAGAGCGGAGAGGAGGAGGAAAGAGTGAAGATATTACTTGCGACGGAGAGGAGGAGGAAAGAGCTGGGGGAGATTTCCGCTCTTTCATCCTCCTCTCCGTCTTCCTCCGCAGACAGTGGAGGCTGCACACGCTGGCTAGGATGAACCAGGCAAACGACTTTTAGAAAAAGAAATTCTGCGTTTTCTTTGCCGCGCTTTCGAGTACAGACCAATGAAAACTCGAAAACGCGGAAAGAAAAACGCGGAAATTGACATTTGTATTCAAACTGAAACGAGAAGGCTTTGCGACGCTGCCCGATTCGTTTTTTATTTGCTGAAAGTCGCTACCAACGAAGAAACTTTAAAAACTTTCCGTTAAAAACTTTCTTTGTCGAACATTTTTTAGAAACCCCTTTTGCCTCTTAATCCCTTTTTATCTCGTTTTGAGTGAAGATAATATTTTCCGCGATTTCCGCGTTTTCGACCTCGCCACTCTCGCACCTTCTTTCTCATGAGTTCACGCATCGTTCACAAATCAACTTATCAAGTGCATAAAATTTTAAGAAAGCGTCTGGAAGATATCTGAGGAAAAGGGGGTAGGCATCTGTTTTACCCTTGCATTTTATGTATTAACGAAACAGTCGAGTTTCTGTAGAAATAGTTGCAAATAAGTATAACGAAAATGGAATATCGAACAGTTCTTTACATTTATGTTAAACTGGTCTAACCACTATCCAAAAGATTCATTTTCTCGAAAGCACATAGTCAAAACAAGAAACGTTCTTTTTTCGATCAAACCTCTTGCTAGCCCTTGTTAGTGAGCAATGCCATGTTACCAAACAAAACTTTATGGCGCTATCCACTGTATTGTGTATCAGCAATGTATTTTACATATAGCTAGCAGGGGCGGCACTAGCCCTAAAAAAGTGCGGTGGACAAGAGGTAGAATTGATTGCCAGAAAGTATACCTAACGCTTTTGATATCATTTTTGCTTAGGAATGAATACCGACCTGAGAAATGTGGGGTGGACATGTCCATCCCAGTCCACCCCGTGGACCCGCCCTTGATCGCTAGTACGTAACCTTTATAGCAACATTTTATGAATCGAAGAGCGTTTGTCTAGCCTTCGTGCAGACTTTACAATAAGTGCGGAGGAGCGAAAAGGAGAAGAATCTACAGGGAGCGTTCTTCTCCTTTTCGCTTCTCCGCACTTACTGTAGAGTCTGCACGCAGGCTACGTTTGTCTGGAATACACCTTTTCAACTAAGCGACCTCGTTTTGGAATTTTTCAAAATTTCTTTAGCTTGCGTCATATAAAATTTCTGACCCCATATTCAGATTCAGCACCCTAAGTTTAGTCTAAATGCAAATTTTCATGATCTTAGTCTTAGCGAATTTGATTTTATAAGGATAATAAATTTGAAAATTTATAAGGGATTTGACCGTGAATAATGACTGAGGGTGTAAAGTTATACCCCAAACGATTTTCACGGTCAAATCACTTATAAAGTCTCAAATTTATTATCGCCATAAAATCAAAATCGCATACTCTAGGAATATGAAAATTTGCAATTAGACTAAAATTGGGGTGCTGAATCCAAATCCGTTGTCAAAAATGATGTATCAAGAAATTTTCGAAAATTTCCAAAACGAGGCCGTTAGTTGAAAAGGTGTATTGGAATAAAGTCATACACTAACAAGAAATTAATCAGATTTTCGAATTGTGGTATTTTGCTTTCGTAGTCCCTATTCATTTCCAAATGAATGACTGTCTTTTGATCTAAAACATTTTGCCTATGAAAGATGATGATATAGTACAGCAAGGACGAATTTTGTAAACAAAGGACACAGCTCTGATAAAAAAGCGATTCAGCAGCCTCAAGAATAAATTTAACACCTTCTGTTCGGTCAACGATCCATAATTAGTGCACTCAGAGGTGTGAAATCTGTTCTTCTGAAAGATGAATCGCTTTGTTTGTTTTTTCTTCTGAAACCTAATAATCTTATCTACTTAACTCGCCCTTCCTACGTGAATGATTTTTTAGTCACCATATCATCGAAATAACAACATTTTCGCGTAATTAAAGGCGATTTTACAAGCTATGAAAAGACATATATAGGCCGTCATAAAGCATTTCATAAAGCATACTGTAGTACATTTCATAAGGCATATTTGAAAAGGTTTTACCTCGATATCCCTCAAATTTGTCTCGATAAGCTGTGGCTCCATTTTCGTTGGATCTGCGTTTAGCAATGATAAGTCGTCCTTTCTGCGATTTCTCAAAAACAACTCCAGTTGTCTTCAGTGGTTTATCTGAATACTAAGAATTAATATTTATCCATTTGAGCCACCTGTATGATTCTAAGAAAAATCCTCATTTTGAAAACGAGATTACTTGCCTCGCATTTGTAAGTACGATTGTTTGTTGTGGGTAACGCGGACGTGGACGCGGACGAATTTCTTCCAAAACAAGCTTTATTGAACTATGTGGTAGCTCGAGTCTTGGAATGACAGGGACGTGCTGCCCAACATTTTTGGGAAAAACCAATGTTTATTAAGGATTTTCGGTCGATTTTCAACCCATTTTTGAGGATTCTGGGATACATAGCATGTTGAACTTTCCAGAAATCACGTTTCATTACACAATGTACAATATGAAGGCAAAGTTGTAACGAAGCAAATTTCAGAGCTGCAACAATGCAAATTCTGAGACCCATATTTAAGGATTTCTGAAGTTCTAAACCCATGGGCGGCAAGTACCCGTCCTATGGAAGTTACCACCCCGGGTACCATCCGAATAATATGATACATGAAGCAATTGGAAATAGAGTAAATATGTTCAGGGATTTATTTTATCAACATGGAGTTTCTTAATATTTCGGCGATCTGAGAGTTGAGTTTCTTAAGAAGTTCCTTTGAAAAGATAAGCGTATTCCGGGGGGCATTCAGCAAAAATCATTTAGGTTTCAGGCATATAGGCAAAGGAATGAAATAATACACGTTTTTTTTGTAAGAAACTAGGATCAGGTCATAGTACTAAAAGTTTCTTAATTTAACAAGGAATTTGGTCCATTTTAGTCTAAAAGTTTCTTAATTGGTTTCTTATTTTTTGAATGCATGAATTGTCGATGTGGTCGCTAACACTGCTGCAGATATGTTTCTTGATATTCAAAACATCATATAGGAATAAACAGCGTTCTGTCATGTTGAAAACACAAATGGTTAGATAATATTGCCCAATATTAAAGGTTCAACGATCTATCTGCTATAAAATTCATGCTCTAAACTTTGAAAAGTTTCTTAGTACATCTCAGACATAGTACTAGAGTTTCTTAAAATTTTGGCCATTAGTACTAGTTTCTTATAAACCAGTTTCTTATGAAAAAAGTTTGTGCTTGCAGAACTTTAGTCAGTGGACAAGTTTTCAAGCGGCAGTCCAAATTTTTCCATGCAGCTAAACTTTAAGCTTTATCAGTCGAAACTGCAGGTATTTTCATTCTTTACAAGAACTGACGACTCTCAGATCGCCGGGAAAATATAACTTAAGAAACTGTTTATTTTCACTTGCTTCCTGTATCATATTACTCAAAAGGTAAATTGGAACGGCTTAAGAAAACCTCGTGAAACTTTCACTACTGGACCAGATTCTTAGATCTTAATTAAAAAATACGTGTGCGCAGGGAGTTACGCCAAAATTTATTCTTTATGGACAACTCTCTGTAGGAGACCACTAACAGACCATGAAACTTGAGCGCTGGAAAATAATCTTTCAAGAAAAATCATCTTGGACTTATGACCTAATCCATTGTATCCGTACAAAGAAAACTGCTGTTAGCAATTCTGACTTTTGTTCTTTTAGCTAAGGATATCCATATATCGTATTTCCCACTTCAGTGTCTCTTGTTTTGTGCTATCATGGGCTGGAGGAGACTACTGTGTTAACCTAAAAATGCTTAAATTGCCTCATAAAGAGTTGTATTCATTCATCCTTACGATGCTGTGGTTGTCTCTTTCTTCTTTATTGTCTTTGGCCGAATATTTCTACCAATATGCAAGTATACTGTGGTCTAGTAGGCGTTGTCATGCTGCCACGGAAGCCCCCAAACGCGAAAACGAGAAGGGATTGGGAATTCCCTGCGCATGCGTGGAATCAATGTATGGCCAAAGACAATGAAAAAGAAAGAGACAACCACATCGTCGTAAGATTGAATGAAGATGTTTCTTTATGAGGCGATTGAAGCATTTTTAGGCTAACACAGCAGTTTCCTACCGCTCATGGTGCTATGTACTAGCATTCGCGGGAATTAGACACGGCGACACTCTGTCCCCAAACCTCTTTACAGCAGCACTGAAAAGAAATTTTCAAACGAGGAAAATGCGTTAAAATTCAAGGCAAAAGTCTGAGCAATCTAAGGTTTGCGGATGACATTGTGTTATTTTCTCATTCCATCAAGGAACTACAAAATATGATCACACTGTTAAATGTACCCTGGGTGCCAGAGCCAAAAAAATAATTAAATTCGTTTCATTTAAATTTTGAGGCTCTGGTACCCAGGGTATATTAAATGATGAGAAGGAAAAATGACGAAATGAAGCTGAATAAGGTGAAAACAAAGATTATGGGCAACAGGTACGCAAATACTAGAAGAGAATTTACAGTGTCTATGCTAACAATAGCAGAGAGCTATAGATATTTGGGACAATTGCTTATAAAAGATAATAAGTTGCAAAGGAGATTGATGATTAATAGAAGAATTGGCCAAGGATGGGCCACTTTCGGTCCGTAAAGTCACCTCTTGAATGATACGATACGAAAACGCTTATATGCTCAGTGGCGTCGTGGGAGCATAGTTTTTTTGGGGAAGGGGGGGCAAAGCTCAGAATTTTCCGAAAAAGTGACATTTTTCCGACAATGTTTAATTGGGAACATAACGGTTCGCAATGGCCAAAAATCTCTTTTTGTTGTCATTTCGAGGTGCCATAGCAGTGAAGAATCTATAAAAGTACAGGGCAGCTCTTTTGAGACGAGATTCGTGTGGGGAGTGAGACTTAAGAAGGTGGAAGCGGAGGAAGACAAACATCGGGAGTCCGGGGGCTTGCCCCTGGGAAAATTTTCACGACTGCACCTGTAGATTGTCGGAAACGCCCTTTTTTGTGAATAATTGTGGGTAGGCTTTTCTGGGAAATTGGAAGATAGTATGCTTCAAAATCACTTAGAATCAGATCGTTTTCAAATCCTGAATTTAAAAAAATGCGCTTATAGTTTCCTTCAGCATACATAAGTTTAAAGCTGCGTTTCCATAATCATACATTCACCGAAACTAAAACTAACTCTTTCCTTTCGATCATTTCTATCAGCCTCAAATTTCGAGAATAATTACTTCTAGAAATTTCTGGTTACCCATCCCTAAAATGAGGCACGATACTAAATGTAAGGTAGCAAGCATACCAAACTGTAAATCTTTCGTCTTTCAGGCAACAAAACTTGTGTGAAAACATACGAAAGTTCACGAAAGAATTCCAAGAGTTGTTGACCAAAAAAATTTGATCCAAAATATATTCCTCCGAATCTTTTGCGCTTTGTACATCCTTCTTCCAATGGAAATTGCACCTTTTGCCAGAAAAGTCGCTTTTTAGTCGGAAGAATAATTTTCGTAGAAAAATCATTGCTTTTTCGAACGACAGACCTAATTTTTCGCATAAAAAACCTACTTTTTCGGTAAAAAGCTTGGATTCTTTAGCGAAAATGTGGGGCTTTCCATTGTATTTCACTTTCTTTAAATGAGCCACATGAAATGTAAGAATTGATAAGATCGAGAGAGTCTAGTATACAGGGTGCCTACTTATCAATAATTTACACCAAAACAAATAACACAAATTACAAATGACACGAATATGGGCACAGGGAGATCAGGAATAATTAGTAAATAGTTTGCTAATTACTTCTGGTCTCCCTGTGACAAGGAATCACTTAATTCGCTATTTACATATATTTGTATGTACAACAAACCTAACCAATATCAGACACACCTTCCCTAGTTTGCTAAAGTCTCACTTTTTCTCACAAGGCATACGCCCAATGTAGGCGCCAAAGATAAAGGCGCTGCGGGTGAATGGAGAAAGGTCCATGTCTTCTCGCAAAATATACCAACTTTGTTCAAACCATACTGACAATGGTTCAGCTACTGCAGTCTGGGCGGACTTACGACGATGAGTCCCTTGTATCCCTGCGGTGAACCTTGCTCAACCAGGGACTCATAATGAAACAGTGAAAAAGCTGACCCCATATTTTTTGCCTTCATCGATCGAATTATGATGAAATCACAGCTTCGAATCTCGAATCCCTTGGGCATGCTATCAGTTCTTTAATCGAATCGAAACTGCTAACGCATTTGCCGTAACCATAGTAACTGACAAATTTAGTATTCTGACTGGTACTCTAGAAAGCACAGAGCTTGGTCCTGAAGAGGGTCAGGTTTTTTAGAGTAATATTATCAGTCTCTGCTGACCGAAGTGACATCATCAAGTCAAAGTTGATGTGACATCAAATCAATAATTTCAAACCACAGGTCAACAGCGCAACCTTTCTCTATTGAAAGTATTTCATGTACAAGGCTTGTTAATGATAGGTAATGATGAGCTCTTTTATGTCATACGCCTCAAATTTTCATCACCAAATTTCATCTTGGCATGTGCTGTTGTCCTATGTGTTTCCCTTTTTCTTTTTTTCTCTTTTCTTTTTATTTTACATTGACATAACCTTCTTTATGAAGAAGTCAATTATTCACGTAGAAGTAGAAGAAGGGTACTATCAATGTCATCTGACGCGTCTACGGGTGCGTACGTCTAAGGCCCGTTTTATAAGTCGTGCCGCGCCGCGCCGAACCATAGAAACTTGAGTTCGACTGAGGTTCGACTTGGAGCGACTCTTCTGTTTTATAAGAACAAAACTTTTGCCGTGCTGTGTTGTGCCGAATCATAATGACGAATGCGCACAATACTGACTTAAGAAACTTTTCTTTTCAATTTCATTAGCTATTGACATTATTGAAATGATTACAGTTCTTTTATGCACGTGTGAGTATGATGTGGCACGGCGCGACTGAAATTGGTTTTATAAGTCGCACCGGGTCGACCCAGTCGAGAGGCCTTTGGCGTATGGTTCGACTCAGTAGAACCAAGTGTCAGGTTGGTTTTATAAGAGTCGCGCCGTACCGAACCAGGCAAAATCGATCGAAATTCACTTGGTTCGGCGCGTCGCGGCACGACTTATAAAACGGGCCTAATAATGATCAGCCTTTCAGCCTTAAAAATCAAACCCAAATATAAATACAGCATAGAGCTAAAACCTTTAAAAAGGTGGGGGTAAATTCTAGTACATTTTTCTTTGAATTTAAGTGCTCGAAGGGAACTTTGGGCAATTTACTTTAAATCTGCCATGGCAATTTTTGGTATGTTGATTACTTTGAAAATGGTGGCATTATTAATTTAGTGGTTTGTTTTCTTTTTTTGTTTTCAATTTGTTTTGAGTGGGCTCGTCAGGATTTCTAGCTACTGAAAGCTAATTTAGGCTCACTTTGCATGCCGCATCCAGGCATGGGACCCCTAGTTTAACGTCCCTTCCGAAGGACGGCGAAGTGAGTTATGAGGTCACCCATTCGGAGTTTGAGCTCATTCGACCGAGCTTAACTTCAGGTACCTGACGAGAACTGTTTAAGCCACTCGGCCACTCAAACCAAACGTCATCAACGTGGTGTGACGTCATCAAATTTATAAATCCTTTACGAGAAGAGCTGCAGACTTCTGCTTGCAACTAGGTTGTAGACCTTCATAGACATGGTTTTCTGGAAGACTGTATCAATTTTTCAACATTTAACATGATTTACAGTTTTTCAAAATTTTCCATGAATTTTGACAAAAACAGCCAAAACACCGCCATTTTGAAATTAATCAAGATATCAAAAAAATGCCACGGCAGATTTACAGCAAAAGTCTTTCAATTCATTAAAAAATCTGATACAATTTTACACCCTCCGTTTTAAAGATTTGAAAGATTTGAGCCATATTCTTCTAAATATTACCTAATTGCTGGTGAATCGAAACAACATCAACTGACTGTCAGTTTTCTCCAGTTTTCCCTTTTTTATTGAGTATCGCAACGCCCTAGTAAGTTTATCATCTGACAGTAGTTTTCTATTTTTACGATCACCCCACATGGCTGCGACTCTCTGTGGCCTCGCAATCTTGAACTCTTTCCTCTCTTGGACTGTCCAATGAATATATGATTCACATCCGCCTGTATTTAGCAGCTCGAGAAGAAACTCGTGTAAGTGTAGACTTGCATTTTCTAAAAAATAAGAGTGATGGATCAATGGATACTCAGAGTAACAAAATCGGAATCGGAACATTCCAGGAGAAAGTGACAAAAAGATTAGCTTCCTGTTATCGCAAAGAAAGCCACAGAGTAACCCACATGAGACATAAATCTAGGAGGCTAGCCACAAAAAGCTGTCAAAGGCTGCAAGCCATCGGGAAAGTGCTGAAACGGGTTACAAGAGATAAAAAAATAGTTAGATTATCGTCCCTTCTTGCTGGAGAATGACCCTTTCCACATATAGATATGACGAAAATTATGTAGCCTGTTAACCAGATCCAAATTGGATTGTCGGTCAACAGACAAAAATAATGCTGAATCAAGCAAATAATCAGGGCCGCCGAGAGGGGGCAGGAGGGCCAATTTGCCTCCGGGTCTAAGGGGCTTCATAATTGAAAATGTTCCACAATTTGACCGCTGGAGATACTCTGAAATGCATTTTAAAGACCCATTGTCAACCAACAATCTTCACTCTTGTTTGTCAACATTGCTCCTGCGTGGTTATATGTTTTTCTGTGTCAGAAAATAGAAATTGCGCAGCTATACTGATTCTTGCAACAGAACAACGAGAGTTCGGCACATCAACTTCAAGAAAACGCGACCAGTTTCATGGTTCACCAAGCCTGTGGAACAATCAAGTTTGATGACTGCTTTATCTTACTTCACCAGGTAGAACATACCTCCCAATTTGGGGATCACAAACTTTGATAAAGAAAAGTCGTCTGTCTAGCCTAGTTTTGCACCAGGAACGCTAAGCTAGGCTACCTAGAGCTGATATATATCTTGTAACAAAACAGAACACCAAACGATGATGGTGCATGAAACGTAAGCATCGAGTTTTCGCAAAGCTATTGAACGATCGCAAGGCTTATTCTTCTGTCACTGCCGTTTCAAAACAAAATGGTGACTGAACGCTTCTTAAACAAAAGAGGTTGCTGTTTGTAAACAATAATTTGACAACACTGGCTTTGTTGGTTGACAATGGGTCTTTAAGCCAATCTAAAGGGAGTGCTCGAAAAAATTTCTGCTAGCTTTGCTCGCACGGGGCCTCATTTTGCAGTTTGTCCCTGGGCCTCCAAAAACTCTCGGCGGCCCTGCGAATAATGTTGAATAGCTTGGAAACCGGTATGTTAAATCATAGGTATCGTAGAAATCGTAAACCTTACCTAGGATTCTCAATTTTACAATTTCAAATTCAGTCTGGACTCGTTCATATTCACAAGGTTAATTCTTAGCATAAAGAGCCATGTCAAAAAATTCGACTGGACAGACGGAGACCAGGTAAGCCAAAAACATCCGACATTTAAGAAGATACTGCCCCCTGAATATCACAGGAACAACACCGAAAATTGTCTCATCTCATTGCCGATAAGTTGAATCAGATTCAGTAATCTGCCCGGGGTTCAATCGGTCCTCGCATGTCTGAAATAGGATCTGTATAATTTTGAGACAATTCATTGCAATTTCAATTTCCGTGCCAGCTTGTGCGCCGTTTGGACCACTTTCTGTAGATCTATCTATGTAGCGTCATCGTAAGCCCGAAGGTCGCTGATCATGGATCTCCACTGTTCTCTGTTCTGTGCCTTCCTTTTCAATTGTCCATATTCTTTGATACTGGTCCACTCTTTGATGTCGTCTATCCACATTCTCCGAGATCTACCCTGTGCTCATTTGCCATTTATAAATCCTTCTATGATTTAAGAAACAAATTTCTTTTTGGGCTTCTTGCTATATGGCCAAAGAATGACGATTTGCGTTGAGCGATTCGTAATCAGCATATTTGAAACACACTCCGTACGGATTCTGAGACAATTCCAGGAAATTTTGATTTATAGGACAACGCTTTAGGTGCACAGTGGGGCACCATCATGACATAGACCGAAAATTCGACTTCCTTCAATCGCTTTCAAATGTAGCTATTTTGAAAGAGTAATAGTTGAGGACTTCAAAACTTTTTACATTTTCTTTCTACTGCTGTTCTAAAAGAAGTTGTAAGCATCTAAGTGATAGCCTAGAACACGAAAAAATTTCCTTGCTGTTGATCACAGAAAATTAAGCTATCTTATCTGCTTCTTGTAGCGCCTTCTGTCCATGCTACGGGCTAAACCTTCATATCATTTTGATCTCCAAACATTAGTGCACATTATCAATGACCTTACTGCACAAAAGACTACTTTTCGGATTTTTGCTGATATTTTTAATTGTGTACCACCGACTGCACTATTTTAAGCCACTCTTTGCAAAACACTCACCTTTCGAGCTGGATATAAAACTTGCAGACAAGAGCAGACAAACCACACTATGCTTAAGTTGTACGTAAAGTGTCGATGATAGCATGGTAGAAAGGAATTTTTGCGGAAATTTGCGGGTTTGAAGAAAAATCTGTCCTAGTACCTTGGTTTTTTATGAAATAATGATGAAATGATGAAAGTAAAAAGTAACGAATGCATCGTTTTTCGACTCTGTGGCACTGAAATCAAATTCTAAGACAGTCAACGCAATAAATATTGATGTTGAATGGTTTTTTAAGTGTGCCAAGGAAAATAAAATCCAAATTATAGGGCATGGGGGCAGAAAGAGGGTTATAGTGGGTCTCCAGGGTACTAAACAGAGCAAATTACATGATTTTTACAATTTAGGCCGTAAAAGTGTACAAAATTATAAACAGCTTCTATCTTATCCACAGCAACTAAAAATTTCATGACGCATAAATATTGTGGGCAATTATTATCCCTTTATTCGGTGTTAAGCCTTCAAATAATCATGATAATCATCATAATCAAAGCTGTAATTTGGTACAGAAAATGAAGGAAATTAATTTGCACTTTCTCTAACCAACCAATTCACTTCAGACATATTCTTAAATTGTTGTAGGAAGATTTTAACCATGAATTAATAAGAATGCACTACAAATTCTTCTTAGATAGCGAATGTCATCATGCCCTGTATAAATGCCCCACTGTGAGGTGGGAACACAAATGGACTACAAAGACGAATAAAGAAAATCACTTACTTTTCTTGATAGCAGCTTCTGACAATTTCCTACATTTATCAGTATTTTCTCTATTACAACAATTCTTTGTGCCATCCTCAATGTCTAACTGAACAGGACAATGAACGGGTAATGAAGATTGTTGTTTAAATTGTCGTGGGAGAATTTCTTCAATATTCCCTTGTTCCTTAGTCCCGTCATTGCTTGCAATGTCACTAAAGAGTGATGTAGTGTCATCGAATTCAACGGAGCATTGCGCTCGGAAAGAAGATTGCCTTGGAACGTGTCCACGTATTAGATTGTCCACTTCAGTAAATTCTCTACATCTTTCGCTGCTAAATAAGCTTTGAAACTCTTTTGATCGTTCTTCGATAATACTATATCTAGCAGTACAAAGAGATTTCTTTTGAACCTGACTTTGAATCAACTCGTTACACATGCATCGGTGTTTTTGATCCTCCGGTAAAAATGGTGCACCTAAACAGCGAATTTGGTCCAAATTTTCAATGTCACAGAATGCATCACATGACATAATTTCATCAATTTGATCTTTGGGAAGGAGCAACTAAAATAGGAAAAAGGAAAGCAATTCATTGTCGATGCATGCAATAGACATCTTTCCTAAACCACTTATTTCCCTAAGGCCATGCTATAATAATAAATAATAATAATAATAATAATAATAATAATAATAATAATAATAATAATAATAATAATAATAATAATAATAATAATAAAAATAATAATAATAATAATAATAATAATAATAATAATAATAATAATAATAATAATAATGATAAATCACTTTATTTACGGTTGGATACGGTGTAGCTTGTGTTAAAAGTACAAACTAATAAATACCAACTAAATCAAACTAATTTACAGCAACACTATTTACAAATATTACAATAGACCTTTTAGCTATTCTACAAAGGAGCCTGGATCGAGCGTTATTTTTATACAATTTTATACGCAAGGTTCGATCGAGTGGCGTTAGAGCTTCTATCTCAATTGTGCACATTCGAAAATTCTTCAAAATTCATCATAACATCGTTCGATTCGGATTCTTTCCTAGAATAGCTAAAAGGTCCATTGCAACCCTCTCCAGTCCAATTTTTTATGTTTTTGCCAAAAACGGAGACTGTATTGCAGTTATTAATCACATCAGATGTACTGTTCCAAAGTATGCTGCCCCTGAACGCTATCAAATTTGTACCGAAGGACGCAGTAGATGCCTTGGGAAGAGTGAGAATATCTTTGATTCTCAGATTGTAATTAATTACTTTCCTTGTGAATAAATCCCATAAGAAATAAGGGTTTTCATGATTGAGTGATTTTGTACATTTCAATCATGAGTTCTCAGGATGAGGCAAGCGACGACAATCATTGTGAATTTTTTAATCATCATTATTAATCAGTTGGAATCAGAAGACATGTTTGACAAATCCAGTTAAATTGAGACAATCAGTTAAATCGACAAATCCATGGTAAATTAAGAAATTACGAAAATTAGAAATAAGACATAATCAGTACGTTTCGAACCATACTTGGTTCATCTTCAATCATGAGTTTCTGCAAGTTCTGAACGTGAACAGTTTTTTCTTCATTTCTAATGAGCAGTTCATCGAATGAAGCATCATAGTCTTTCAATAGGATACGAAGTGCTCGTTTATGAACCCTGTTTATTCGCATATTGGCTGCTCTTCCACAAAACATCCAAATTATGGGGCAGTACCTGAAGTTTGACATGACAAATGAGTTATAAAGCAACTTGCATTTGGGTGGGTCAATGACCTTAGCTGCCATGGATAGGGCACTAACATTTCTGTTAGCTTCAAGGCAGATACGCGGGCAGATAGATTTCACATGGTCATCAAAGCTCAGACGAGAACGGAAAGGAACGTAATGGAACGGAACGGTACGATACGATATGTAACTGGTCCAGAATACAAAAGAAATTTCACATGATAACGATGAGAAGCGTTCTCTTCGATTCCGAAAAGTGGACGCCTCTGAGAAAGTGAGCCGTAAAACGGAATCTCTCAAGTGAAAACTTTTTAGAGCGTTCTGATCCATTAAAACTCTATACAATAACGTTGTTTGCGTATAAAGGTGGGAAAACTAGCTTAGAAAATTTAATCTTTGGGAGGAGGTGTTAACACTTCATATCGATCTATCGTCGCGTGAACAACCCATAAATGTTCCGTTCCGTTTGGCCCGTTCCGTTCTGCTCTGTTCCCGTGTAAAGGGGCTAGCTAAGATATTCTGTTTGTTGATGTCATTACGGAACAATACCCACCCACTTCCACTTCCCAGACTCGCACTGCATCTACAAAAATCGTTTATCGAAAGCTATTTATTATTCATCATCAAACATTAATTTATAGAAGGTGAAACAAGTAATAGCTACCTTACGCCCAATTAATGCTTCCTTTCATCTTTAACATTTATGAAAAAAATTTTCTTGCTAGATAATTCATAATCTTATGTAAATATCCTACAAGGCAGCAAGATTTTTCGACTGCTTAGCCGCATTTGCAAGTTCATGTCATCTCCCAAGAAAGCAATCTTTCATTTCATTCATTTCATTTTAAAATATTTATACAGGTATAAGTTTCATATATTTATACATGTTTTTCAAACTGACCTGTTAAAAAATAACATAAAATAAAGGAAAATAGGCTAAACTAAGAACAAAAGAAATTTATATGCCTAATTTACAATACTTACAATGCTATAATACCTAATTTACAATAAAACATAATAAAAATGAAGTAGAAAATAAAGTTACACCGCCCTCATAGTCGTTCCTTGAAAGTTTTCAGGGAGGGTGCCAATTTTGCTTCTTTTTCCAAACTGTTCCAAAGTTTTGCACCGCGATATGAAAAAGCCTTTTGGCCATTGACAGTCTTTAGTAACGGTAACCTTAGATCAGTTTCTGTTGAGCGCAAAGACCGTTCTCTATCATCTGAATATTTTGTAAATAGTTTTCTCATGTAGACTGGGGCAAGTGAATTCAAAGATTTATATGTTAGCGTGGCGGTCTCTTTTCTTATAAGATTGTTGATAGTCGGCCAGCCAAGGTTCTGAATTAGTGGAGCAGCAGAGGCATGGGCTATTTGTTACAATTCTTGCAGCCCTGTTTTGAATTTTCTGCAGGACGTTAATTTTTGAATTACTACAGCAGCCCCAAACAGAGCTACAGTAACTCAAATGGGGCTCGACAATCCCTCTGTACATTTTGTTGAGCACATCAGATGGAAGATATTTCTTAGAATACTTAATAAGTCCAAGGGCTCGATTAGCCTTGGTCTTGATAGTATCGACATGTTTGTCCCAGTTTAGTTGACTATCTACTTGAACACCTAAGTATTTTGCATTGGCAATCATTTCAATTTCCTGATCACCTATTGAAAAAGATGGTTGAGCATCAGGCTGGCTTTCTATCTTACGGATGTTTGGTCCAGAACCTATGATAAGCGACTGCGTTTTCACAACGTTCAAAGAAAGTTTGTTTGCATGCAGCCAATCTTGTAGCTTCAGAAGATCTAAATTTAAGTCATTTTGCAGGTCACCAATGCTTTTTGAAGAGAGCGAAATGGTCGTATCGTCAGCATACATGCTGACATGAGACTTTTGCAGGGAAAAGGGCAGGTCATTGATGTAGATCAGGAACAACAGTGGACCAAGACAAGAGCCTTGAGGAACTCCACAATTTATTCCCTTCACATCAGAAGAAGAGCCATTTATCCTGCAAAATTGTTTACGATTATCCAAGTAAGATGTAAACCAGTCATGTTCCAGGCCAGTCACTCCATACATTTTAAGTTTTTCTAACAGGATTTCATGATCGACCGTGTCGAAGGCCTTCTTCAAGTCAATAAAAATTAGGCCAGTGTATTTTCCGTTATCTATATTCAGGTACCAATCATTGGTGCTAGCCATTAGGGCAGTAGCGACCGAGTGTAAGAGTCTAAAACCAGACTGATGCTCGTATAGTGATTTATTTGCGTCCAGGTATTCATAAAACTGATTAAAAATCAATTTCTCGAATAGTCTAGATATGAATGGAAGAACGGATATTGGGCGATAGTTGGACCTGTCGTCCTTGGCTCCACTCTTGAAGATGGGTGCAATACGCGCTATTTTCCAGTCCTCCGGAAATTTTCCTGCAAACAATGATTTATTGAAGAGATCACACAAAGACCCGCCCACAACTGGCAAAGCAATCTTTAAATAAAAGCTTGCAATGCCATCGTGGCCAGAACCATGCGATGTCTTCATCTTATTCAAGGTTGAAGATAATTTATCCGTCATAATTGCCGAAAAAGAGAAACTCAAAGGAGGAGTTTCGATAGCGTATTCACCTGACAAGAGTGGATTAGCTTTTTTCGGGATTTTCTCACTGAGTTTATTCCCAACGCTGCAGAAATACTCGTTCATTGAAGACGCAATATCTTTGTGACCTCTGACTGTCTGGCCGTCTACAGTAAGACAAGGTACAACTGTAGTGCTAGACTTTTTGTTAATAACTTGGTTGATGGTTTTCCAAGTTTTCTTGAGATCTCCTTGAAACTGCGTAAGTTTTTCAGAAAAATATTTGCGCTTAAGTTGCGTATTCATGTTGTTTACCCTGTTACGAATTTGCTTGTAGCATTCCATCAGCAGCTTTGAATTGCCTTTTACAGCTTGACTTTTGAGTTTATCTCTCGTTTTAGCTAATTTGAAGTAATCAGCGTTAAGCCAAGGCGTGTATCTATCAGAAACTCTTCTACTTAAAGTAGGGGCATGTTTTTCAACAATTAGCGCGAAAATATGGGTCCACTGACGAACTGCGTCATCAATGTCATGAGCATTTGCTACAATAGCCTCCCAATCAACCGCGGATAGATCAGAGAGGAAGGCATCTTGATTGAAGTGTTTTAGTTGTCGAGAAGTAATATATTTATGTTGGCGTTTAACCCCACCGCGTAATTTTCTTATACAGTAAACAAGATAATGGTCACTGAGACTTATCTCTAGTACCCCACTCTCTGCGATGTTGTTGCAATTGGTAGTGGCAATATGATCAATCAAAGTTGAAGAATCCAGAGTAACCCTGGTAGGCTCCTTGATTAACTGTGTCATACCGAAAAGGTCGTACAGCTCATGTAACTGCACAACATGGCTCGGATTATTGTTTGCATGACTGAAATCACAGTTAGTATCTCCCAGAATGATAATTTCCTTTCCCTCTCTATCAAAAAAACTCAAATTTTCTTGAAGGCTGTCAAAACATGAATTAGGCTCACTAGGTGGCCTATACCAAGCTATGACAATAAAGGGATTGGAATGAGGGGGCTCTACTTCAATGCAGATAATTTCAAGCAATTTATTAGGAAAATCTTGTCGGGGCCTAAACCCAACTGTATTTCTTACATAAAGAGCAACACCGCCACCTTGCCTATTTCTGTCACGTCTTATAAGGGAGAAATCATCTATGGCAATAAGTTGATCATCAACTTTACCATCAATTTTTGTTTCATTGATAGTCAAAATATCAATGCATTTATTTTTCACAAGCAACCTTACCTCGTCAATCTTAGCAAGGAGACTATTTACATTTAGTGATGCTATAGATAAGCCTTTTCTACGATTCAAAGGGCAATGGTCAGGGTCACGACCAGTATTGGGACATTGACCCTTTCCATTATTCCCAGGGGGTAGGTATACTTCTTCCGAGCCAAAATCTCAATCCAATAATCATAGTTCTCCGCAACCAACTTTACTTGGTCTCTGTAACTTACAGCTGCTGCCAGCTCTCAGGTGGTAGGCCTGGGGGCTACCTTGGAGGAAAGCAACGGGCATGTGCATGCCAGAAAAAACGTATACAACCCTGTCCTGGAATAAAATGTTGAAAGCGTGACACCTGTCCTCAAATAAGATTCGGGAAAGCTGATGGTTCTCGAGTACAAAACGATGATTACGAGGACAACGAAGACGAACAATGATGAATATCTGCAGTGATTTTGTTTTTTTTCCTCAATTTTGTGACTAAAGATGGTGAAATCCGATAAGGGCTGATGAAGATCAGGAATAAGAAAAATACCATATGAATGAGTAATGATAGTGACATGTGAGTATGGAGTCAAGTTTTGTAGAAGTTATCCTAAGATCACACGACAGCTGATTGATTGGTTATATCAATGGCTGCATTGGTTTCATACAGTAGTGACACTGTAAAACTCTATTAAGTGCCTCTTGGGAGGGGCTCATTTAACTTTGGTGACTCCAGGCGGCAAACTAACAAGAGAGGGGAGCTCCTTAGAGGGGGGCTTGCTGATAACTTCAAATAACAAACAGTTTGCACGAAATATTCTAAAAAAAAGGATGCCCATGACACCTACCTCCCTCCATTTCAGACTTATGACTGCTGACTGCTGACAAACATGGACTACTCAGGTACCCAGCAGCATCATTTATTCTCTTTTATGTGGCAAAAAGATAAAACACATTTTGATGACAATAAACGCAATCATATCTAGTAAATCTGCCAGAGTTTTGCAGGCTCATTTTCCCAAAATTCCCTTGCATCACTTCTCAACTTTTAAGAGAATTTCTTATCTTTTATAAATTGGGATTGCCACAAAGATAAATAGCTAACTCAGGAACTGCATATGCATGCCTGAATTTACTGTAGCTCATTGTATCATATTGCATTGGAAAAAAAGTAAACAAATGCCTGGAATTGGCTCAGCTAGGGCCAAAAATGTGATGCAAATGTAAATTTTTGACATTTCAAACATTGGTTATGAATGTTGAAACACTAGATATTGGCTGCATTAAGAATTACGAAAATTCAAGAAACCGAATATTGACTATAGTTTCATGTATGACTATGGTCAGAAATCATGGTCAAGCACTATGGCTGACCATAAGCAAACATGGTTAAACATGGTAGACAATTGTTCATGGTCAAGTTTTTGCAAGGGGAGGAATAGCGTAGAAGATTCTTTGTACTGCTTATACAGTAGATGACTTTTTATTAGCTCCCTGTTTTTATCAATACTAAAAAAAGAATACCTTTAAAAAGCACTTTGTTTCTGGCAAACTTTTCTGGGGGAGGCAACTGCCAATAAATTGTAAAAATAATGTATTTCTTGGAGTTCACAGAATTTCAGTTTTCCATCATGAGATACAGGACTGCCTTGAAAAATCTTTAACTTTTCATCTCATATTATGAATCCAATTATATTACCCAAGGCACTGTGTAGCATGAATGCCTTGTAACATGTTTTTTAAAACATTGGGTGCCATTGTGTGTGTGGGAGTACTATAATCTAGAAAGATACGTGTGCCGAGGATTTTCCATTGAGACATTTGTCTGTTCCTTTCCAAATATCATCAATTATGTTTTTGTACCTGCTAGCCATATGGCCGAAACCAATTTCACCCTCAAAGTTCTGAACTTTGCAGTTATGTTTTTCATATATCAGTTGTTCGAAATTATCATAATTCAAAGCAGGCCTATTCAATTCTTTAGTATAGTTTCCTTCAGTCTCTCATAAATTTCTGCAAAAAACAACAGGAAAGACTGACTTAGGTAGGACCACGGGTCTATCCTGGGTCTTACTCCTGTTCGCTGGATGGTTTGGGTTTCGGCCAATAATTTAGGCGATAACTTCACAACGATCCTCGACAGATCTTTACCCTTCGGCAGCTAATTATTTACTGACGAGTACGCCCTGAACATAAGGATCAGAATAATGCACTACACTAACCTCATCTTTGCCGAAGTCAAGTTCAATGTTTTGGAGATCATCGTCCACATCCATCACTGTTGACCTTCTTCCTCACACAAACACAACGACAACGTGATCAAATTTCCCTTTGACTGGATCAACAGCCCAGCCCTCTACCTGTGCATTGTTTTTTGCGTCACGTGGAGAGGATCATAGCGGAGTTTTTCCTTGTTTATTTGAGTGGATGAGTCATCTAATCAAGATAAACATTGAATGAAGAGGTTATTTTAAATGATTGCCAGCTATGGATTTTACGGTGTTGTAAATTTTCTTCCTGGTTTCTGCCTCAGTGGCGAAGCTAACTAGACTTATTACGTTGAGTCCTAGTAATCGTTACCACCCACCCACCCCTTTGCTAGGACTCAAAAGAGAGCATTTAATTTTCACTTTCACTAAGAAAGGGCAAAATAATCACCAGGGTTTTCTTGGAACTTCCTGAATCAACAGGAAAACTTGATATTCAAGACCATTCAAGCAACACGATCAAAGTGAATGCGATTATTTAAAAATAACATCATGTGAGATTTGCGAAAACGCAAAATTTCTGTTGGAAAATTCTCTACCACTTTTATTCCCGGGCATTTTCACGTGACATCCTGTGTGAGACATGCGGAACAAAACGAAAGTAAACAATATTTGGAGGAGAGGCTTCTCCCACCCTGGCTGTCGACATCTGAATGCAATAATAAGTTCTGTTGACCTTGTTTCAATGAAAGATACTTTCCATGCAAATCTTATCAGCAAAAATATCCCAGGGTACCTGGCGCTTTCTAAATAAATAAAGAGTCTACTATCCATTGCTACTGTGTTTCTAATTTTAGGACTTCCTTCCTGGAACTCACTACCTCTGATGAACTGTCAGGCCACAATACAGTCGTTCTCCTTTGACGATTTGACAGCGAATCCAGAAATTTAGGGGATAAAGTTGCATGTGATTACATGTACCTATTTGTCACGTGATTTTAGTGATACACGTTTTCGATTTTCCTTTTGTAAGAAACTTGGATAGCCCCTAGTACTAAAAGTTTCTTGATTTCAAATGAAAATGTCACTTTTTAGAAAAAGTTTCTTAATTCGTTTCTTATATTGGATGCATATAGTTTCTGTCACTGCCATGTATTTGTTTCTTGACAAACAGCACAATTTTTAGCAAGAAATGGAGTTCTTTTGGGCTGAGAACGCAAAATTATCATGGATGTCATGTCACTTATAAACATAAGTTCACGACAACTTCCCCATGATCTTTTATTTGGCTTTCGAATGTTTCTTAGCACTTGTCTAATATGGTACTAGAGTTTCTTAAATTTTCGGCTGTCATGGTACCTTTCTTATAAACCAGTAGCTTATGGAAGAAAAAAACGTGTACTGATCCCACTCGTAGGCGAAAATTTTGGGCTCTTCTCGTCCGAGGAAATAAGGAAATACACGTATTTCTATGAGAAACTGCTAACAAGGAACTCAACTCTCAGATCGCTCAAAAACTAAGAAATTCCAGCACTGGGAAAATACAACTAAATAGACTATTTGGAATTTTGACAAAGGAAATCATGAACACACATTTCTACTTTGCTTCTACCCTGGGTACCAGAGCCAAAATTACTCGGAGTGTACTTGAGTGACTCAAGTTGAGTCGAGTTGAGTTGTGTCTAAACATGCGAAGGCTTCAAATAACTTTGTTTTGAAAAGTTCACGGGGGCATACCCTAGGTATCAGATTATTGGCTCTGGTACCCAGGGTAACGGGTACAAAATGAACAAAATCTGGTAGTTTTAAGAAACTTTAAGTATTGACCCAAATTCTTAGTTTCTTATCAAAAATACTTGCGTGGCAAAATGACGTAGGAAAACAAATTGCAATTTTCAGCGATTTTAGCCCCCTCTCGGACGCTCCAGCCAATTTGTAGGAAGATTTCTGGCACCATCCGGCACCCTTGTCTTGAAGTAGAGAGGGGCAAGGAAGGAGGACCATGAACGGATTTTAGTTTAGTTTAGTTAGCTATGACGTTGTGTTCGTTCCATTGCGCTAGTCTGCAAAGTACGTTGAGACGTGTAGTTAGATAAGGACTGGGACCTAGTATTTTTTAGGCCGTAGATTTCGTTACAGCTTGTTCGAGTTGTGTTACAAAATGGGAGCGTGAGAAAACAGTTTTCGGGATTATTACAATTTGTGACGGTGTGCCTAGACAATTTGGTACATCTGGCGATCCTGCTAAAATTTGTGAGAGTGTACCTTGACAAAATTTACAAATTCGGTACAGACCACACTGATGCCAAGGAAAGTGAGCCAAGGGACGTGAGGACAATTTCTCCGTTTCATTCCACATCCTTTAGCACACACAGTATAAAGTTTACAATTAAGAATTGATTTGCAGACTAGACGGACAAATTGAAATGGCTTGGGCAAAAATAAATATGTGTTTTGTTTTTTTGCGCAAACATCAGACCATCACACAGAAACGGCACGTGATGTCAGAGCCTCGCAGCCCGCCAAGTGCGCAGGAGCAAAGTAGTCGTGTGACCCTAAGAAGATTGAGATTTTTGATGGTGGACACCTGCGATGACTGCTTAGCAAACTATTCATATTCTTCATTAAAATGGCCTTAGCATATAGCGCTAGGCTGCATTATTCCATCATATATGGTGTATCAGTCTTTTTGCTAGTAGCTGCGGGTATGTATACCATTTAGGATAGGTGTACGAGTCGTTGAAAGGAGATGAATCTTAGGCCCAAATCTTAGTCTTGTTTTCAGAACCCCACCTATTAGGCCCAAACCACAGCCTGTTTAGCAACGATTTGTAAGTGTTTGGCCAGCAAGAATTATGTTTGTTTTTTGGCAGCGTGAGCGTGATTCTAATCTATCTCAGAAATTTGAAGTAGATTCAGGTTGTAAACATACATTGGAAAAAGGCTTAGTCGACGAATTCCACTTCCAGCCAAAATGTCTGTGCTCATTGTGTGTGACAAGATTGTGACAACTGTGTGAGGCCTACCACCCTACCTATATAGGTAGGCTAATTGTTAAAAATTCTTTGTCCAGAATGCATTCTGCATGCATGATAAAAAATAAAGTCTAGTAACTCTGAGAAATACATAATTTTTCTCAAAGTGAAACTTGAATTATCTACTTTCCAAAGCTACACAACAAGGATTTAAATTAGAATTGCACTGCTAGTTAGCACAGACAGTTTAGGCAAGATTGGCTTTTAATTTTCTTAATTTTTAGCGGCATTTGGCCATTAAGATTGGAATCCACCCCCTCCCCCGTTAACGGCCTTCTACCAAAGGTGCCTCTGATAAGATAGGAATCAAATGTTTTAACTAATTTTTGCTTGTGGCCCATGGCCGGAAACCTTCAAAGCCCCATTTTCACCGACTAATCAGACGGTGAATAAACGAAGAAGACAGAAGAAACGTGTGAAGATTTTTCTAAATTTCACCTACCTTCATAAAGTGCAACCAGGACAAAAAACTGCTGGAAATTTCCTGAATTGTTTTGAAGATATCTACTCGCCAGATGTTTGGGTATCCAGGTTTGGATGCCGGTTAAATCAAATGTTTGAGCAAAAATCGGCTGAAACATTTGATTCCTATCTTGCCTCCAATCAGCCTAAGTTTATTTGCCTTAGACCCCATTTACATGATGCCAGTAGAATGTGAAATTGGCATGATAATGGTCATTTTGGCCTCCCTTTTACATTATGGAGGTAGAATTTTATGCTAATTCCATAGACAATAACAACTGATGCCAAAAATCAATCAAGATGGATACAACAACTACGATAATAACAAAATAGAGAGGATTAAAAATATTAGCCTTGTGATGAAAGCGGCATAAAATTCTGCCGGCATAGGTGCGTTTGTACACATTGGTGGCAGAATTTGAAAACGGCAGAATTACAAGCTTTGCGGTTTTGCTGACCAAAATGAAATTCTGCCAGCAGAATGTGGAAATTGGCGTCATGTAAATGAGAGGCCAAAACAGCACTTCTATATGGCGTTTTCAAATTCTACCGGCATCGTGTAAACGGGGTCTCAGTAAAACTTAGAGAGCAGTAAATAGATGTCTTGTGGAACACGCTGGACTTTAATGGAAGATACACCATATTGGGAGGCATAGTAAACTGTTTTATTCTACATTATTTGCAAAGATTTTATCTATGCTTTTCAAAAAGTTCCCATACAGAGATTTCCGTATGACTTTATATTATCTGAACGGCCTAAAGGTAAGACTCCCTCCCCCTGTAACAGCCAATTGCCATTAAAAAACACGAAAATCAAAAGTCGATGGCCCCTGAAAGACGGATCTCCACCAGGTGGAAAATATCGAGGTGGAAAAATTCCAGCAATCTAATTGGCTACTCAAATTGTCGCCATGGAAAAATGTTAAGCCGCGAATAGTAAGAATATGTTTATTTTACGCAGCTTGACATTTTTCCTCATAGGGGAGATCTGGCTTAACAATTTGTCATTTGCACATTATGTGCACACATGAGACGTAACCAAAAAGGAAATAGGTGAACAATCACAAAGCAATGCAAACTTTCCAGAATGAGACCCATCAGTTTAATTTGCTAAAGCAAATTTTTCAACCAAGGAAGGATTTCCATGATACGTTAATCAATTTCTACATTCTTAACCACAAGGTATATGTATCATATGATATCTTCTCAATTTTAGGAATTTACTATGTTTTGTCTGGTCAAGGTGGAAGATTTGACATTGGATGGTATGAATGTTTTCAAATTAAGCTGCTTTGAATGTCAGTAACTTTATGTTTTTTATGTGAGGAAAATTTTGCTTAAATTTTTTTATTATTTTTACACACTAATGTATGTGTACATGAAGGCAAAGTATTTCAAATATATACCCCTATTTTTATGCAGTGGAAAATTTTTTCAGTGAAGTAAATTGTTTTGCCTTCATCTGTCATCAGGGGTATATAATTGATAGTTTTATTTGTGATCGAATAAGTTGTCTTATCTTTATTGCTCTGTCAGGTTTTGTACAGAATTTGTTGATACAATTATATTCATAGTGTAAACAAAGAATATAATGTGGTAAGGGCAAAGGGCAGATATCCTACCGGCTGAGTCAATAAAAAACACCCGGTGTTTGAAAGGCTACTGCTCCCTGAATATATAAGCAATGCAATACCTGATCAAATAGCTAACATGTTCAATTATTTTCAGAAATTTTCCTGGCTAATATCGGTCACTCCGTTCAGATTCCATAGGCAACTTTCTAAAAATGAATCCCTTTGAGAAACCTTTAAAAAACATGCTAAAATTACAAGCGAAAATCCCTAATGTGTTTACCTCACAGCAATGACTTTCAACATGCTTTAGCAAGTGCTTTCGTTTTCGCGGGTTGCAAAGTCTTCCCCCTGGTGTGAATAACTTATTCAGGGGGATTCCATTCTCCCATGAGGACGAAATACATGAGCACATCCAAAAGTCATTATTGCTAGAAAGGAGAACAAAGGGAAATTTTGCTTGCTGTTTTTGCTCATTTTTGCAGGTTTTCAAAAGGGGCTTTCTGCAGAAAATCACCTTTTTCGATGGGAAGGAATGACCAATTAAAGCCGGGTAAATTACTGAACCCAATTTGACATATCGGGGATAAAACAAGACAATTTTCAACACCATTGCTTTGATACTGACAACTGTGCTGAAAAATCTGTCTGTTTTTTGCATCCATTTTCTTTGAAGTTGTTGTGGTGCAATGGTCTAATCTTTGCTGCTCGAACAGTGAGGTCGATAGGATTTGATACCAAGAAGGGCCACACCACTTGAGTGTCATGATAATGGTTCACAGAATTTAGTAGGTCTGCTCTATTTCTGCCATTCCAGCACTTGGCGCTGAAAAATGCAGTCCTTTATCTTCATCTTCTAATACCTTATTATGTAGTATAAACTGCAGTTACAAGTTTCAGCATAACTAAAAATATATATACAAGGTTTCATGATTTATCATCATAACACTTTTCAGTTCTTTATCAAGAAACAATGATTCAGTTATATACGTTGCTCTTTAGTTTAAAGAGCTCAAAGGCAGATAAAAGGAAAATGGAGTCTTGTTTCCATACCTATAAATTATAAGAATGCTTCTTTTCAAAAGAACAAAAAATTGATTCATGGAGAAATTGAAATAAGATTCAATAAGATTGGTTCACCCGAGGCTAAAAATGTATTTGGACTAAGATAATGTACAAGATCTTATGCTTCCAATTTGGAACTGTTTTAATTTCATCCAAGTGTGTTGGGAAATCTTTTGAAGGTACAGCATCTACAGTACAAGATTAAAGGTAATCTCAGCTTGAAGCAAAATAATGTTGATACATTTTTACAGTGTATTTGTACTGCATTTCCACTTTGCTTTGGTGTGCATCAGGCCTTACTTTTGCCATTGTCTCTAGGTTTCTTGGAACAACTTCTCCTTACATGTGGGCCACAGTGGGAGTTGGTCTGTCAATCTCTTTATCTGTTGTTGGTGCTGCTTGGTGAGGACATAACTTTTTATTACATATTGTGAACATTATCATTATTGTGTGGATGCAAGTATCTCTAGGCCTGTACTGTAGATAACATCAAGGATCCTTTCAGCCTGGTCCCCAGGGTATCTGTTATTATCAATAGGAGGCTAGACCTCAATAGATGCCCTTGGGACCAGTTACCAAATTTTGGCAGATTTTATAGCAGAATAATTAGAATGATTTAGCAGACAGCAGGTCTGTCAAGTCCCAACTTCAACATTTCAAAATATATGTTACATGGTTCAAACACCACTCGTTGTGACCTAAGCTATTTGAATGTCTTTATTATGACTCAATGCTAGGTTTCAAAGGTGAGAAAGTTCTTTTGTTTTGATAAGAGCCAATCAAATTGCGGAGTAGCCTATCAGGCTCCAGGATCAATGTTGGCATTGCAGTTTACAGAAAACCTTATTGCTACTTGGCGCAAGGTTGGGATCTTGTAATCTCAGAGCATTTCAATTTATTTGATTGGTTGAGTGGAGATACAAAAAAGAATCATGTTAGAATTCCTTGATGGTAATCTTGAATGCAAATGTATACTGTTGAAGGTCTATGACAGCTTTATGAGCTCCAATTATCTCTTTGTCACAGGGGAATCTACACAACCGGAGTTAGCATACTTGGAGGTGGTGTGAAGGCTCCAAGAATCAAGACAAAAAATCTTATTAGGTATAAATGAAATGACATTCTTTGTCTGATTCCATCTTGAAATTGATTAATCATTGCCTTACGGCATTCTACAAGCTGAAGTGCTTACAGTAAGTAAATGACCTCTTGAAGGTACTGTATGAAGAGGCAATGGATGATTTTGCAGAAAATATCATCAGGGGATTATCTACTATGCTTTAGAAAGAATTTGCTTCTATCAGGTTGGTTGATTTGTCATAAAATGCAAAGGATCATGGTGTAAAATGCCATCATCAGCTGAATTGTCTACAGTCTGGAACAAAACTCAACGCTCTCTTCCATATTTTTCATCAATTTTTAAAGGGCAAGTCTAGGGCTGATATGACCGATGGTGATATACAGTATACTGTTATGAATGGTTTATCATACTCTTTGCACTATTTTTCGCCTTCTTCTCAGAAAATTTTGTATTCAATGAGGCAATCTGAGCAAAATAACATCATATTGCTTGGACGAAAACGAGGCTGTACTATTGTTTTCTCACCATTTAATCGTTGCTAGCCTCTTTATCATGTGTACTTGCAAGAAAATGCAACATACAGTAGAGACAAGATGTGGCCTATATTGTCAAAACGTTTTTGGAAGTGACAGCCATTGGAACGCTCAAAATGTGTAACAACAAATATAAGAATTCACATCAGTAGATGATAAGTTCCCTTTGTAGAATCATACCAACCCCAGAGTTGTCCTTTAAGTTATGGAGCCCCCTTCCCTCCGGTTCAATATGGATAGGAGAATATTTGCATGACAGGACTCCTGGATCACTCTTGAGCTAAGAAATTTACAACATTGAACTGAGGAAAGGGGTAAATTTAGATAAACATCATAGGTAGGAAAATTTCAAAATATTTGGCATGGTACCACTGAGTTTTGTGTCCCCAATTGTAGTCTTTTGTAGATATCTTCAGTGCCTTTATTGTTATGGGAAATCAGGACTAAAGGCAAGAAAGAAATTAAATTAAATGAGTTTAACACCAACAACAGGAAATATGCGTTTTATATTCTAGGTGATAATAAGTTTCTTTTATTTGCAGCATCATTTTTTGTGAAGCTGTTGCTATTTATGGCATCATCATGTCTATTGTTTTAAGCAGCAATATTCAGGTAAGATCTTGATATTTGTATATTTACCAGGTGGATGAGCCACAAAAGTCCCCCCTTTTAACAGCTCATAGCACCAACTTACTGTAAGGTTGCTCAACAGATTTGAAACATTTAAATTCTAGTAGACTACCAAAATTATTTCTGTAATTTTTCTTTTGCTTTATGAGCATTGAAAATATAGATAATTTGACTTTACAAAATTTGTTGGTTTTAAAATGTCTGAAAATGGACAAAAACACTTGATCAAATCATAAGGAATGCTTGTTGATACATAAGGGCATTCTTCCCCTCTTGGGATTGATTTATTAAGAGATTTCAAACAAATGAAGATTTTTAATCACATTAAGCAGGAGGCCAGAGGGGGAACATTATCACCCAAGCGGGCAATTTACCAGACCAGCTTTTTGTGAAAATTATTCTTTCTTTGTTGTTCTATACAAGGAGATTTTTATGATTTAACAAAGTGTTTTAGGTCTTTCAGGCACCTTGCAACTATGAAATTTTTGTAAAGTTGAATGTAGCTATATTTCCAGTGCTCATAAGAGTGCAAGAAATATACACTGTAGGGAGATATTTCAGTCTTCAATATCTGGACGAAGTAGTCTTAGTTCTAAACTGTTTATTGATAACGTTGTTAAACCAACACACCTCAAAATCAATGGAAATTCTACTTTTTAATTGACTACGATAGCGTGGAGCTTTAACTCCATAAAGGGACCCAAGAAAGATCTTAATGTATGTATTTATCCATTTTGCCCGTAAAAATAAGATTTTGCTCGATGTTCAAATAAAAGGTACATTATACGACACAAGATAAGGTCTTTGTAGTGCAAGCTTCAGCAAATTGCCAACTTTTAATGCAAATTTTTGAAATTGGCAAGCGTTTGTTTGCCGTCACACCAGTGATGTAAAACATGGAAGGAATGGAATATATCTCCATCACCAGACTTTTCACCATTTTAAGGGTTTCTCGAGCATAGACTTTTTGGGAAATTGATATTTTAGAGGTCTTATTTGATAACCAAAGAAAATCGGGCAAAGTTTTATCAATCCAAGCTAGCCTTTAGCAAAAGATTGCCATTTACATCAATCAAAACCAGACAGTGATTTTTTCCGTAACTATTCTAATTGAGAAACTGTTTTTGGGGTACCTGGTATAAAACTTTTATTTTTGTTGTCAGCATCATAACATGTATAACTGAAGCATGACTAATTAGAAATTTGCCCCCCCCCCATTTGAAAATTTGTACAGTTAATGGTACTTGCGCAATGATAATCAAAACTGACATTTGTAGCAGAGGTGCAAAAATTATTTTCCTTTCTCGGAACCTGGCAAATGGGGAATATTTTCTGTTGCACCACATTATGTTATACAAAATATCTTTGCTGGCCATGATGAAAAGGTCAGGTCAGATGGGTATTCCACAATCTCGTCCCCAGAGTGAGTTCGTTGCTCTACCTCTACTCTGGGATACAAGAGGCCGTTCGGCAATCTGATTGGCTGTTCACCATTTTGCGCCGATACTCCGTTTTGCGCTGGGTAAACAGCCGCGGCATGTCAAAATTCAACGTAAAACCATATTCTTTACCTATTCCGCCCATCATTTGCAATCTATTTCCAAAATTTGAAGAATAACAAGCCATTTTATTTTCGAAGCTGCGGTGAATGTTTCTCGAATTTGCAACTTAGACCCATTGTCGCTCCAAACAAACCGAGCTTATATTCACATTAAACATACTTACCAACCCCAGATTATTGCTCAAATACCTTCAAAAAGGTTGAAATAAGGTCCCCATTTTTTTTTCAATTTCTCAATTTATCTTCTTCATAATTATTGCTAGAGCAACGGCCATTTTCCGTTCCGTTGCTTTGCGTTGCCTAGGAACCGTGAAATCCATAATGGCTTCCAAATGCACCCAGATTCTGGGCGCATTTCATCGAAGTGTACCAGGGTGTTCATTCGGCTTCGTCATCAGCGTAGCGTATGACGTAGGAACATCCTGGGACCGAGGTTGTTCCCTCACTTACTTGAGTGAAGAATTCTTGAAAATTCTTAAGAATCCTTGGAGACATACTGATGTTTGTAAGGCCTTGCATTTTACCTGGCATTATGATTAGCAGAACAGTAGAGTCAAAACAATTTTCCCTTCTTCGCAAAAATTGTAAAGCAGTCATCTTCTCCTCGTGTGAGGATACTTCTATTAGAATTTTTCTGGCAAAGCTGAAAATTTTTGTGGGAACCTAGTTCCCAGGTACTGATGTCTGATTTGCAGTGGCCAGAAGAATGTATTTCCTATATTTTTTAGCAGTCTTCAATATATTAGCTCCTTCGTGGAGTCGGAGGGTTAGAAATCAGAAAATGGCCAAAAACGCATAAGATCCAATCTTTCAGATCTTCTGAAATCCACTTTTATTTTAGGAAATGAAGAAAACTCCATCAGCTACAACTCTGCATCGAAATCATGTTTCAGGTTAGTATTTAATATCTCTTTTCTTTTCCTTACTTTTTCATGAAATTACTTAGATTTTTTACTTCTTCCTTCTATCACAGTTTAAAATAATTTAGTGGCCAATGCTTTTAAGACTGCATTCACATGATACTTGTACAATTTTACAATGAATCAAATAAACAAAATCTGTCAGGCGGATCCTTAGATTTGTCCTTCTTCCTTAGACTTATGACTTCTCTTTGCAGCCACCTTTCGCGTGCACAAGGTGGCAGTTTGCCCCGCTGGTTTCAAGGAACCTTTATCGCTTTGTTTGATTTCTGGGTTGAGAGAAATTCATTTGTCTTCAGTCGTCGCTAATCGCTTTGAAGTGCAGTTTCAATCGAGAGCAACTGATTCTTTTGTGTTACAAGTCTAGCCTTGCCTATATGAATTTCAGTCAATCAACATACTTTTTTGTCTATATTCCAATAAAAAGTTACAATATATGTTACAAGCTACACTGCACTACTTACAGAGATACTCTACAATACTTTTTGTTTGCAGGCCACATGATTTTTGGTGCTGGACTCACAGTTGGATTTTCAAACCTTTTTTGTGGTATTTGTGTTGGGATTGTGGGGAGGTAAGGCATTATTGTGTGTGACTTTTTCAGAATGATTAATTCCCAGGGGGGGGGAGTACTTGACAGGGGTATGTTGCAAATCTCTGCACACCTTGTACACTGTCGCATAAAAAATGGCTCAAAAGTATACCCTGTCGCTTAAAATTTTTGCCAAAATCCATTGTTTCAAGAGAACCCTAAAAATGTCCTTCCACATGATACACTGTCGCATAATTTCCTTATCAATTGTCATACTCTGCCGAATAACTTTTGTCAGAAAAGGACACCCTGTGGCATAAATTTTACTGTAAAAAGACACCCTGTTGAGCGGCACATCCCGTCTAGTCAAGTATGGGAGTACCCCCCCACACCCCGGGGCCTCATCAGTAACGTTACCAGGACCAATGGTTGATATTCTAAGCCAGTCAAACACGTTCAGCATTCGTATCATCTCGAAGATTTATTCCCCAAAGGTTTTTTTGTAAAGGTTTCAATTCACAGCAGCGTTGAAAATACAACGCCATTTTGGTTTGGGTTGAATCTCCAGAAAATTTCTTCAAGTTTCCATAGGAACTTTGCACTCAGAAATTTGCATAAAACTGCACTTACATTCCCCTACGCAATAGTGAGTGGGAAAGGATAGGTAGAGGTAGTAGTTGTCAGTTAGGCCTAAATCAGTGCAGAACATGTTTAAGAGAAAGATGTTCTTGAAAGCAAACGATAAATGTAGTCCAAGAAAGCTGCGAGAAACCTGCTATTGCGGTGATAATTTTCTATACAGCACCACAAACTTCATCCGTTGTAAGTTGTTTATCGCTTCTTTGAAGTGAACAGTTCCCGAGCTTCTAGAATTGATTTATTTCGATCGATAAAGGAGACAAATCTCAAAGTCTCAGCGTAACGCCTTCGTTTGTAATGATTTTACTTGCCCCAAGTCTGATTTTCGAGCGCTGATTGACAGTCAGGTAACATATCGTTGGTAAGGATATAATTTTTCTTTTAGCGGAGCTGCCCTAGCTGACGCTCAAAATGCATCGTTGTTTGTAAAGGTAAGCAACTGATTCAGTAGAAGTTTATACATTCCTTTGTGTACAAAGAATTTCATGTTCTTGGGTTAAAGAAGAAAACTCAAGACATCAAGTTGCTGAGAAAAACCATCAATAAAGAACACGAACCAAAACTAAACTCTTTTTTGATAAAAGCCTTGAGCCCTATCTGTATGTGCTAATCTGTTGACCAACGTTTCTCCCTTATCTGTGGAAAAGTAAACAAAAGTAAAAAATTCGATTGCAGGAAATCTACCATAGCTTTTTTAATTAGACTTGGCAAAGTTTTATCTAAAGATATGGCGAAAGAATACTAAAAAGATTCTTATGAGTTTGGAGATGAACGCTTTTCTGAAATCAAGATAAGTCGCAAAGACCGCATAGACGGAAACATTGCGATTTATGTACTTTTCTGTATCCAAGACTATGTAGAACAGCACCCTTTAACAACTTTATGATAGGCAGAATGGTTTTGAAAACAGGGCTGTAGAAGTATCATAAACTTTAGAGGCAGGAACGAAACTCCAGGGCATCTTTATACCCAAAAAAGGGGCACTTTCCCAAAACACAACGGTCACTTTTCATTATAATTACAAGTTCTTGGGGGCATATGGCCCCTATGCGTCTGGTTTCTACGTCTCTGACTGAAGAAGTTAAGAGCGTGTTTGATTGGTAATTCCAAACCTACCATATTCTGAAAACGGAAGACTTTGCAGAGACGGAAACACAGTGCCCAATCAAATACAAAATTCTTCAAAACAGGAGGGTTTCAGATTCATCCTAGCGTAAACGAGGTTTCCAGTTGAAAAACACGAAGACGAGTCCGGTGCTTGGCAGCAAAGATTGAACTGACGCAATTACCATAGCAGCACGAGCAAATTCGCCTCGTTTTCAGAGTTTCGCAAATGAAAACAAGAATCTCTCTAAAGTCTGCCAAACCTTCCGCCTGTTGGAGCAGAAGGCTCGGCAGGCCTTGGAAACCTGCCAAACCTGCCGTTTTCGGAATATGATAGTCAATCAAACACAAATTCCGAGTCTTCCAAGTCTACCGTTTTCAGAATTGGCACCTAACAAACACACCCTAATCAATTTCTGAGGAGGGTGGTTTTGAAAAGTGACAACACCCTGCTCACTGGAGTTATATTAAAAACTGCAAAGCCTCTCTCATGGCAGAAGATTCTTCATTTTCCTTATTTCTTCATTTAGGTTCTTGTTATCGAAATCTTTGGATCTGCAATTGGCCTATTTGGTGTTATTGTTGGTATCCTGCAGGTTTGTAATCGTGGCAAGACATTTTTACCCTTCTTAGAGGCTAACTTTCTTATGGTTATTCCATTTATGGCTCATCCAAGATATTGTTTTGAGGCTGCTATGATGGGAGCCGAACAGAAGTTAGGCAAGATAAAGAAATGGTTATAAAGAGGATCAAGTTTAGGTAATATCGTCAAGAAAGCAGAACATAGGTTCCAAATCTTTTCCGTATAAAATTCTTTGATCTGAGAAACTTTAGCTGTTTGCGATAATTCACCGTTGGACTATTCTAAAATTTTCAGAATTAGAATTAGAATTCTAGAAAAATTCTGTAAAAAACTTAAAATCGTTGTTATTTCTAAAGTTTTTGATCAACATGAAATAATTCTCAGGAAACTATGATTGATGGATCTCTACCGGGTATCCTGGAAAAGTTTCCTGATTTGAGCTATTATTTTAATAAAAGTACGTATCATTTTGATAAAATTCAAAGAGGAATCTTTGATACAATGCCCAACTTAGATCTGAGTATTTGTGTTTTGTCTGTTTCTGCACGTATTGACTGTTTACCCATATTTTCCCGAAAAACAGACTACCTGCAAAGGTCACCAAAAAGCCGAAAATAGTTTATCAGTAAGATTGATGACTTCGTATTCTCAAATGAGTTGACATGTACACTGGGTTATAATTTCTAGTTTGCGTCACACAAGCCGGCTTATTTTCCCACCATATCAGATTGAGAGGTGTTTACATTATTCATTTCCCCTGCCACCACGAGTTGCGTGGCCGCTTTCAGAAGTGCTCGTTTAATAAGATGAATATCACGATGCTTCGTAGTGGGACGCATCAGAAATTAATTACGCGAGCATCCAAGCACGGTAAATTTCAGGCCAGATGCACCAAGCCAAAGTTTTATAAAGTGTCGAAGACCTAATTTTCTAAATTTTATGGCAAGAAAACCTAATATCTTCGAAAAAGATTAATGTTAGAAAAACCTTTATTGATTCATATCAATCAATGTTTTTAATTTTTTCAATTTCATTTCACAGGTTTCTGGTGCTAAAATGGGCGACTGAAGAAAAATGACATCAATATTTTGTTAAATAGCGTAGTGCTAATGTAATGTGATTCAGAACGATCTTCTTAATTAATTACATCAGACGTTGTTGCGAGCTTTGATCCTTGGGTCCCGTTCATATTGTTCTGTTTTTGTACAGAAATGGAGAGAAAAACCTCCGTTTTTGTGAAAGTGTTTACACTGATCCGCACAAAAACGCTGCAAAAACAGAGGTTTTCGAAAACGCTTTCCAGAGTGGATGTCCGCGAAAACGGGGGTTTTGAAACGCATTTGATTAATGTGAACGCTCAAAAACGTAGGTTTTTGAAATGGTTAAACATTCAACAACGACTTTCACAAAACTGGAACAAAGTGAACGCACAGAACGGATATCTTTGGCTACATATTTGTAGATCTAATGTGAACTGACCAGAAAGGATGTTTTCCCCTCCATTTTTGCGCGAAAACGGACCAATGTGAACAGTTAGCTTCGATGCAACAAAAACGGATACCAACAAAAACGAAGCAGTGTGACCGGGTCCTTAAAACTTAGTTTCAAATCACTAATTACAGTCAAAGCGGAAGAAACCTACCATGTGAATTCGAAGATTATTTGAAAATAGATTTCAATGATTGGATGATTATTCAAACATTATTTGTTAGCCTCCGTTTTATTGAAATATTACCTCTGTTGAGTGGCGCATAGTGGATTACAATAGGAGTTCTTTCCCCTGGAAACCACAATGAAGAAGATTATTCGAGGATTTTGTCATGCAAATTTAACAAAATTCGATGAAGATACGATGTTATTTTGAATATTGAAAATATAGGTGGCGCGCTTATTCCGCTTTGACTGTAAAGGGGTCCCTCTCCAAATTTCGATCGAAACGATGATGTTACTGCTTTTTAGAAAGGTAATATCACACTAGCCTGCGTGCAGTCGTGCTAAGTAATTTGGGGGTCTTTTTAACAAATATATCGGGTGAGTAAGAAAAAAGTCTACCCATTTAGCGGGCTGTGAAGTAAAAAGTATGCGGCCGATATTCAAAACTGAAATGTTAATCTATCAGTCAAAGGCTAATTTAGATGGGGGAAATTTTGTTTGGTAAAATCATTCGACATTTAGACCCAGAAATTACGAAAATGCTGGTTAAGGGCGTGTTTGCGAACGAGGATCCCACATTCCACTTTCGTCTATAATTTACTTGCTATTGAAATTAAAGTTATATTTCTGAAACTGACGGTGCAAATTTTACAGCTACATGGGTCATGGATCAGAATGGAACGTGGAACTCTCGATTCTCAGCATTTAGTTTTGGCTATCGGCCACATACTTTATACTCCACAACCCGCCAAACGCATAAACTATTTTGACACACCCAGTAGATTAACTCCACACATCGGGCTTTAAGAATATATAAGAAACTCATTAGCAATCTTAGCGGCAAAGATATCCTAAAATTTAAGCGACAACCTAAGTTTCTCTTAAAAAGACCAGTGCATTCGTTATTTTCTTATTCCTTGCATAAGCTTGCCTATCATTAGGATGACTCCTCTACTTCATCAGCTTTAACTTTAAAGATAATGTCAACCATGATCCTCTGTGCGCCGAATAGAAGGCAAGGCAAAGAGAACCTAGGCCAAAAACGTTTGTCAGTGGCGCAGAGGATCATGACTAGCAATTGGTCTTCAATGAGGTTAATTTTTTGTATCAGCTTGATTGATTTGATGTTATTTATGGTACCATCCAGTAAGAGAACATTGAAATTGTTCTTCTTTTTTGAGTGAACTTTGCTCTTTTTGGAATGCACTTCAACTGTCAAAACTTTTTGTCGAGACGAGTCTGCTATGTATTTGAATGTCAAAGGAGGAACATTGAATTAGCCTATAAATCATAGACGAAACGCTCCGAGTCTTCAGAAACATTTCTACTGTTGAGCTTGTATCAAACAACAAAGGCAGATGTAATACAATAGGATCAGTTGCTTTGGTTCACACCTCAATTCAAGGCGATTAGCGAATGCAGACAACAGAAATTCTCTCGAGCAGAAATTCAAAACAAACGAAGCCGCAAAGTTGCCCTGAACCCAGTACGGCAAACTCTCGTTTGGTGCGGGCGAAGGGAGGTTTCTAAGAGAAGTTATGTGCTTATAACGACAGAAGATGGGTAAATCTAAAGTTCTGTCTCGTGGATTTTGTTTATTTGATTCAGGAGCTGAGGAGTGACTGCTCACATCTGAGCAATAAATATGCAAAAATTGTAATGCCCTCTGCTCGGTTTCTGAATCAAATAAACAAAATCCGCGGGACAGAACTTTAGATTTACCCTTCTTATTTCGTTATAAGCACACACCTTCTCTTAACTCTTTCGCTACAAAGGGGGTCGTTAAAGACCCCAAAGCACATTCTCCACAATTCCTTGGTCCGTGTTTTACAAAGAGAGCCCAAATTGACAAGAGAGGCTGTCCGTTCTATTACGAGACTGATTAGTAAGTTTGGAGATGGTTACATGAAGCATTTCCATGTTACAAGCTTTTCAAATCCTCAAACATCATTTCCATTGAAACAAAATGGCTGCCAAAAGGAAGTTTACAGTTGAGGAAGGACTTGCAGCTTTGCTGGGTTCAGATGACGATGAAATATTCTCAGAAGTTGATGGAGATTCAGACGATAGTCTTGCTGCTGATTTCCAAGATAAAGACGGCACATTAGGAAACATTATGTTTGATGTTCAAGGAGGTCAGAACGAAGATGCATGTTACAGATCATCCATACTGTTTGATGATGAAGAGTGTAAGGTTAGGAGCCGTTGGCATTCATTTATAGGATTGTCATATTGACTTTATATTTTGTAAAGAATTTCACAACTAAATAAGCAAAATTTCTATTTATGTTTTATCAGTATTTCTTTTGAAAAAATGCTTTCGGCCAATTGTGGTCAGATCACTAAATATGCCAACAGCAAAGATGGCACAATGATGGACATCTGTATTATTTTGCAGTAGGGGCATCATTTTTGGGGATGGGACTAATCAATATCTTCTCTCATCTAGTTTTATAAAGAAATAGAATTGTTTTCTTCAACATAATGTATATTTTTACATTGTTTTATATGATTGTTTTATCATAATATGGTCACAAAATTATATTTTTAGGCAAGTGATTCAGATGCTCATGGTCACAACAGTGATACTACAAATAATGACAACAAGCTCGAATTTTCTGATGATGACACAAGAGTGGAAATTAGTGACTCTAACGAAGATGATGAATGGGTGCCAGTCAGTAAAGACATAAAGATTACGCCAAGGCAACAACCAGTGCAAAGCTTTACCATTTATTCTAGTGCACAAGAAGAAGATCCTGGCTTGTCAGTAAAACAAAAACATAAAACTAATAAAACACCGGCTAGAAAGGAAAGAACTTCAATAATTGGAGCTAGGAAGGCATCCAGCAAGAAGGGCCCAAAGAAAAAAGGAATAAAAACGCCAGTAAGGAAGAAACGGGATGGAGATCCAAACTGGAAAAGTGTTGGTCAGAATTTAGACAATCCAAACAATGGAGAACCGTTCATGGAGGTTCCAGGGCCAGCAAGAAGAGTCTTTAGTTGTGGTTCAACATGTTTGAGTTACTTTATGCTATTTTTCTCGAAGCAGTTGTTGGAAGTTATAGTCAATGGGACAAACAGATATCATGATCAATGCACAGTTGGTGACACCCCAGCAGATTCATGGACTCCCTTGACATTAGAAGAACTCATGGCCTTTTTAGGGGTTACTATGGCGATGGGAATTGTTCGGCTTCCTGAGGTATCAGATTATTGGGCAAAAACTGGGATACTACATCTCCCATGGTTTTGCTCAATTTTCAAAAGAAAGTGTTTCCAACAAATCTCCCACTACCTGCATGTAGCAAACAATCAATCGCAGGCAAAAAGGGGCGAGCCTGGTTACAATAAGCTCTTCAAGTTAGGTCTGCTTCCAAGTACCCTAAATGAAAAATTTGGTATGATGTACACCCCAACACGTGATCTCAGTATTGATGAGCAAATGATAGGAACAAAGGCAAGAGTCAGTTTCAGCCAGTACATGCCAAAAAAACCAAAAAAGTTTGGAATAAAACTTTGGGCGCTGTGTGAGGCAAAGACAGGTTATTGTCTCCAGTTTCAGATTTATACTGGAAAAAGCGATACTGGACAAGAACATGGGCTTGGCTATCGTGTTGTTTTTGATTTGCTAAACTTAGACCTTTGATCTTTACAAGGGATATCGTGTCTTTTTTGACAACTTTTATACTGGACTGAAACTTGTGACAGATCTTGCCACAAAGTTGGTCTATTCATGTGGAACAGTTAGAGTAGACAGAGGTGATTTCCCAGAAAGCTTCAAGACAAAATTAAAAACACCTGGTGAGGCTTTATACCTAAGGAATAACAATGTATTTGCTGTTCACTGGAGAGACAAACGAGATGTCTTTGTTATGTCTTCAATTGATGGATCATTCAGTGAGGTAGTTGAAAGAAAAGGTGGACAGGAGCCTATTGAAAAACCATCTATGATAATCAATTACAACAAAAACATGAATGGGGTTGATAAATGTGACCAGTACCTCAATTACTATTCAATTGGCCGCAAGAGTATCAAATGGTGGAAGAAAACATTTTTTCGATTATTTGATCTCTGTGTCATAAATGCAATGGTGCTTTTCTTCCACCAGAATCCTGAATTTGCAGAAAAGCAAAGATCTCATAAAGCTTTTCGCATCCAGCTTATCTATGAGCTTGTGCAACCTCTTTTGGATAAAAGGGCTTATGGAGGAGTAGCTGTTGGAGGTCAAGGGAGATCACCAGTTGTTGATGATGTGAGATTGAAGGGAAAACGCTTTGAAACAAGCAAGTTTCCTTTGCGGAAAAGATGTTTTGCATGCAGTTACAAAAAGACAAGAGGTGGAAAAAGGAAAGACAATAAAACATCTAATTACTGTGAGAAATGTGACAAATTCGTTTGCAAGAAATGTTTCAAAAAGTTCCATACACAAAGTAGGCTTTGAGCAGAGACTTTCAAAACCTGCAAAGAGATTTGTTCATGTAATATTCTTATGTTGTAATCTTTTTTCATTACGTTTATCACATAGTTGAAAGGGATCGCTACTTTTTGGTCCTTCAAGGTATTATTTCCATTACAGTTTCAGTAATACTAGTCAGTAATACTAGTAATAATAGTTTTCAAAGTGTTTTTCCCTTCAGTTTCGTATCATCAATGACTGCTATTAAAACTTCACCTTACACTTTCACTTTCAGTTGTAAGCCAGCTGTATCTCATACCCTGGTCCCTAGCCCCCAGCCCCCAGCCCAATTGCCCCACCTGTAAAACCTGAAGTGTTACTTGTAATATGTTTCTAAACATACCTAACTGCATGCTGGATACGTGCAATATCAAAATTTACCTTGCATATGTGATGAAATACAATAATTGCCAACTTCCAGGAATCAGCATTTTGCTAGCAAAATTTCCGAAATTTGCTCGTGTTGATGGGGGCCACCCTCCAGCCCCTTACAAGAGATCGAGTTGATAATCTATACATTTTTTCACTTGCCAAGGATAGTGGAATCAGGAAACAGCAAATAAAATGATAATTTGCAGTGGTATGATACCATTCCCATGGATTGAATGTGAAAAATATGTGCCAGGAAGCATTTGAGGACAAAATACAATGGAAACACGTGACAATTATGGTTACCATGACAACCAAATTCAAAAATGAATATTTTTTTTCACGTTGTTCAAGCACTGAGGCTTCTAAAAATGTATACATTTAGTACTTTCCGATTTATAGATGTGCCATATTACTTACTTAAGTACAAGAGGTCTGTTTTTGGCAAAATACAAAGCAACAATTGGGTAGCGAAAGAGTTAAAAGCGTCCCTTCGCCTGCACCAAACGGGAGTTCGCCATACTGGTTTCAGGGCAACTTTGCGGCTTCGTTTGTTTTGAATTTCTGCTTGAGAGAATTTCTTTTGTCTGCTGACGCTAATCGCTTTGAATTGAGGTGTGAACCAAAGCAACTGATGCTATTGTATTACGAAATCTGCCCCTGTTTGCCCCGAGGGGGAAAAAAAGTATTGTTTGGTTTGAAGACCCTGTTGAGGTAACTGCTTGTCACGTGACAGCTTAATCGGTTTATTTGACAATAAGAGTTCCCTGTGGTGCATGGTTGAAGCCAACATATTAGTAGGCCATAGCAAAGAAGCGTGGAAGCATCATGTCCACGAAAGACTTCAAGCTCGTGGAAGATCAACCTACAATTTTCAAATTTCTATCATGAATGCCTACGAAGACTGTTATTGGACATTTCTGATAAAAAAGTTGGCAAGGAGATGATTTTATTAGGCCGTTTGTACAGGGTGATATGGCCTGGCCCATCAAGGATTAAAGCAAAACGTTGCTTTGCATTTTGTGGCCTAATGATAGTTGTCCTCACGTTTTATTTGCTGGTTCAAATTCATTCCAGTAGTGAAATCCTGAATGGAGTCAATTATATTGAGAAGAGTAGTCCAAACTGGTTGCAAAATGCAGCAGGCACGTCCTCACAAACAACTTCTTGGCCAACAGTGGCTACTGAGGCCTTTGAGGTGCCAGAAGATAATGCAGGCTTCTTGGATGAACTAAGGAATTTAAATTCCATGCTTGACATCGAAAAAGACGCACTACTGCCAGTTGCTACAACTGTAAAATCAACTACTACATCGGAAAATTCTGAAGAGGATCTTATTGCAGAAATAGAGTCGAGGGAAAAATCATACACAGAGGCTTTGTCCCCCACAACGGTCATCTATGCAACAAAACAAAAAATTAGAAAAAAGAAAAGAAAGCTGCTGAATGTGCCCAATGATTGGAATCATGTAAAAAGCTACAATTTTAAGAGTGCAAACTTTGTTAAGATTCAAAATGGTGGTCTAAAGAGAGCAAAGAAAACCAGAAATGGGAAACAAAAACATTTGTTTATTTTAGGTCATTACGAACAATTAGGCAAAACAACAATAAATTACATGGAAGCTGCTAGGCTTGCCTTCTTGACAAAGAGAAAAATAGTGAAGCCATTTGTAAAAGGTTCCAGGTTCTGTGGATTAACCACAGGTTGGACTGGATCTCTTCGTTCTGGGACACGATCATTTGGTCCACTTGATTTATATTATAATATTACATTTCTTGCCAAATTTTTTAGACAACATAGACTTGCTGATATGGAATATCTGGAAGATTTCATAGATGGATGTTCTTTCAAGAAACAACAACAGAAAATTGTAATTATTTATTTCATGTATTCAGACTTGGCCGTAAAGTATTTTGGAATGAAAAGCAAAGAGTCAAAAGCATTGACCTTGCTGTTGAATCAGTCTGCAGGATGGATAGATTGCTCCTTTATCAATGATCATTTGAATATTGACAAAAGGATAAGTGATGAACTCAAAGTTGGAAAGCAGTACTGTGTGGCACCAGAAAAGGTTGCTGACATTGGAGTTTTAGAGGACAAGGTTCTACGGAATGAACAATGTGTTGTTTTCCACCAATGGAGAGGAACAGGGCAGCACAGGACACATTTTAACATCACTATAGCACCATCAGCAGAAGGGCTTCTAAAGTATATAAGACCAAGTGACTACATTATTTCAGAGGTGTTAAGATTCCTGGGAAAGATGACCTCTAAGTTTATTGGAATTCATATTCGCTCAGAGCGTCAGCTTCTGTGGTATGGTATTGAAAAGCTTATGAAATGTATGGATTTATTATACAGAGAAGTTCAAAAGCTTAGATATAGAAAAAGAATTGAATCTGTATTCATTTCAGCAGACATTGGACCTTTTGGATCAGATCAAATTGCACCAAATTTTAACAAAAGCCAGTTGAGAACGATAACTACAAAGTATGAATGGCTTGTCCGGAAGCTCAATGCCACAACATACTCTGTCCTGAGGCAAAGGCACCATATATGGACAGACAATGGCCTTGTTGGTCTTGTTCAAGCAAATATTCTATCACAAGCCTCATTGTTGGTCACATTGGGGGCAGGAACTTTTCAAAAATGGATAACTGACACATTCAAGGCAAGGAAAGAAATGGCAAATGACAATAAATGGACAATAACTAGAGTTTGTTTCTCGGAAAACAAGGGCTGGCAAATGGCAAAGCCAATGAAATCAAATAAGGTAAAAAGCTGACACAAGTTGAACAGTTTAGATTTGGCTGAATTTGTACTTAATTATCCCATATTTTTTATTTGTAAATGAAAACATTGAAATTATCTAACAGAGAACTGCTGCAGTTCAATTCTTTGCTATGCTCTCTTAACAAACTCAGAATTAAGAAAAGCCTCAACACAAAAGCTACTGATGAAATTTTGAAAACCATTCAAACAGACTGATGCCTTTTCGTCCCTTGTTTCCCTGCGTTCCTTGGTCAACAGGGACTAATAACATTACTCTGAAATAGTGGGCCCATTTTTGGCCCGCGTAGGGTGGTTCCGTATTCACCAATCAAATCGCTAGAATTCAGTTTTTAACCAATCAGGGGCCGCTATTCAGAATGTTGTTGTTGTTGCTCTTAAAGAACGGTTGAAGAAGCCTGGAGTTCTCGCAGCTTCGATGGATTTATTTTGCTTCTACAGAGGAAGATTACTGTCTGAAAGGTAGGTATTTTGCGTTTTGTACGTCAAGACAACATCATTCTTTGTACTAAAAGTTTCCTTTTCAATGTTCGAGCTCTTTAAACCAGATTTTGAAGTGATTTTGTTGAGTGTACGAGAACTCCCACCTGTTTAGGCCATTTTGACCAAGTGGGCCCATCATGTGTGCAAGCGTAATATTATGAGTCCCTATTGACCAAGTGATATCAGCAAATCAAAGAACGCAGGGAAACAAGGGACGAAAAGGCACAAGTCTACCATTCAAATGCAACAACGTGTTTTGAGGGTTTCTTCAATTTTCGTCAGATTCCAGTTGCTTGTTGCTTGCATAGTTGGGAAGTAGTATCTTGGGTGCCTTGGTGAACTCTTCACAGTCTGTGTTGTTCTAAAATTGAAGTTTTAGATTTTCCACTTTCTTTGTATGGAAGCTTAATTGAGATGATAAACAGTTTGAATGGTTTTCAAAATTTCTATTTACAAATGACGATGAACAATACCTGCAAATATTTGCCGAATACCAAGATAGAATTTACAAAATACGCTCAGATAGAACATGAACTCTTCTCCTTTGTTAGAACTTATCAACGTACCGTTTGTATTACTTTGTTAATTCACTGATCAATTTTCCTGTATTAGGCTATCTTTTGTTCTTAGTCCTAGTTAGATTAGACCATGTATCTAATGATATTCAGGCGCGCAACTAGGAATTTTACGGGGCAGGGGTCCAAAACGGAAAAAGGGCATACCATCATTTCAAAATAGTGATGTCTTCTGGGATATCAGCTTTTAAAATAAGAAGGCGAGGGCAGAAATCAAGGCTATTTTCCAGATCGTCGCATCTGTAAGTGTTATCAATCGATGCAGTAAACAGAAGATCAGGGGCTAGCCCCAGGAAATTTTCTTAAATCACACTCTTTATAATCTTTAGATTATAAAAAAAAAGATAAAGATAAGATCGCCAAGATAAGTTTTCGCTTGCTTATGGGGGGCTGCAGATGGGGCTGATGGCGGCTCGGCTGCGCCCAGGGAGCGCCGAAGGCGCGGGAGGGGAAACGGCCAGTGCTGCGCATTGTCCCTATGTTTGATGCAAATTCGGATCGAGGCGCGCTCATTTCTGAGTGAAACTTGGAATGGAGCAGGCGTGAGCTTGGAGGACTAACTTCGAGAAAAACAGCAATCTTCACAATTTTGGCTGACTCAGGTATGTGATTCCACCAGCTGTTTCTTTGATGATATTTTATCTTCATTTTTCAGCTTTTGTTGCAGCAATCATTCCATTGTGATAGCTGCTAGGATATTTCTTACTGGGAAGGTGTGTCTGATAAACATTGAACTCTGTCCAGTCCAACAACGGCGGCTTTCAATTTTCTGCAAGGTTCCCGGTTACCCGTTGAATTTCTCGTTTGATTTCATTCAGTGAAATATCAGTCTAACTGATGGCGTTAAAATTTTTGTTTTATTTTGTTACACTTTTCAAGTTTCAAGCAGATTTATGTCGAGTGGTCACCGTAGGGCCTAAGCGTTTTCCTATTGAACTGTATAGGCCAGATCGCTGATCACCCAATGCGATGGCGGCTTTCAATTTTCTGCAAGGTTCCCGGTTACCCGTTGAATTTCTCGTTTGATTTCATTCAGTGAAATATCAGTCTAACTGATGGCGTTGAAAATTTTGTTTTATTTTGTTACACTTTTCAAGTTTCAAGCAGATTTATGTCGAGTGGTCACCGTAGGGCCTAAGCGTTTTCCTATTGAATTGTATAGGCCAGATCGCTGATCACCCAATGCGATGGCGGCTTTCAATTTTCTGCAAGGTTCCCGGTTACCCGTTGAATTTCTCGTTTGATTTCATTCAGTGAAATATCAGTCTAACTGATGGCGTTAAAAATTTTGTTTTATTTTGTTACACTTTTCAAGTTTCAAGCAGATTTATGTCGAGTGGTCACCGTAGGGCCTAAGCGTTTTCCTATTGAATTGTATAGGCCAGATCGCTGATCACCCAAGGCGATGGCGGCTTTCAATTTTCTGCAAGGTTCTCGGTTACCCGTTGAATTTCTCGTTTGATTTCATTCAGTGAAATATCAGTCTAACTGATGGCGTTAAAAATTTTGTTTTATTTTGTTACACTTTTCAAGTTTCAAGCAGATTTATGTCGAGTGGTCACCGTAGGGCCTAAGCGTTTTCCTATTGAATTGTATAGGCCAGATCGCTGATCACCCAATGCGATGGCGGCTTTCAATTTTCTGCAAGGTTCCCGGTTACCCGTTGAATTTCTCGTTTGATTTCATTCAGTGAAATATCAGTCTAACTGATGGCGTTAAAAATTTTGTTTTATTTTGTTACACTTTTCAAGTTTCAAGCAGATTTATGTCGAGTGGTCACCGTAGGGCCTAAGCGTTTTCCTATTGAATTGTATAGGCCAGATCGCTGATCACCCAAGGCGATGGCGGCTTTCAATTTTCTGCAAGGTTCTCGGTTACCCGTTGAATTTCTTGTTTGATTTCATTCAGTGAAATATCAGTCTTACTGATGGCGTTAAAAATTTTGTTTTATTTTGTTACACTTTTCAAGTTTCAAGCAGATTAATTTTGGGCAGTTTTGCCTGTGAGTCTTCTTTTGGACAATGTCGCTTGGCCTTGAGGTTGATCAAAGGAAATGTAAGGGTGGCCATCAATTTTCTGCAAGATTCACCATCACCTATTGAATGTTTTGTTTGATTTGATCAATGAAGCTTGTGTCTGTTTAATAAAGATCATCTTTGCACTTTATTTTGTTACTTTTTCCTGTTCAAAGCTGACATGTTTGGAGTGGTTCAACTTCTGGGTTTTGTGGTTTGCTATTGAAATGTTTGGCCAAAACCACTGATCACAGCCACCGGGGGGGGTTCTCGGCTAAATTTCGGGCAGGGGTGTGCCGCCCACTGTTTCAAAATAGCACCGTTGGCTAGACCAATTTTTCTGAAAATGATACCCTTGGCTAGACTAATTTCTACATCAAAGTGCCATGAATTGGCATTTTCGAGGGAAAACTTGCCAAATTTTTGCATTCTATGGACCAAAATTTGAAAAAAATTTGGGTTTCTTTACAGGAATTACCAAAGTTTGACATTTCTTTGACCAAAATTGCCAAAAAGTATACCCTTGCCCAGACTAAATGGGTGAAAATTGGCAAAAAGTACACCCTTGGCTAGACTAAATGGACTGAAATTGGCAAAAAGTATACCCTTGGCTAGACTAGAAGGTTTGAAAAAGCATACCCTTGCGGGCGGCACATCCCCAGGTACCTTTACTATGGAAGAACCCCCCGTGATCACAGCAATGAGCTGCCTTTTCCTTTTTCTACAAAGTACACTGCTACCCATTGAATTTCTTATTTACCTGTCACTCAGCAAAACCCTGGTTTGTCTGATGATGCTAAAAATGTTATTTATTTTGTTACTCAAACATAATGCAATGGTGGCCTTTAATTTTTTGAAAAGAATCAGTCCTATTTTTTGCACTGTGATTCTAATTTAGCAATTCGAAGCAATGATAAAAATGGAGAAGGTTGATTTACGCAGCAATAACAATTTTACAATTGCATGTTTTCAACCTTTTTATCACAAACTTAAATGGTGTACCACATCATGGGGGCATGCAAGTCTTATAACAGGCCTTTAATGTTTTTCATATATCTTGATAGCAAATTGATACCATTGCACCCACTCAGAACTCCAATATCTTGCAATATACAGTAAAATGTGTGTTTTTTATCTTGGTTGCAGTATGTACAATGGTAGATCAAGGACTCACTTCCTTGTGGCCAGGTAATCAATGTCGTAAAAGACAGTTTGAAATAATTCTTTCATTTTGTTTCAGGGGAAGGAGTCACTTGCTAATTGAAGATTGCATATTTCTTGCAGATGGTGTGATAATGAGACCAATTCACCTAACAGCAAGAGACCAATTTCATTGTGAACAATTATAGCTATGTTCTAAAAGAGCTGTTAGCACAGATAAATTCCACATGGACACTCTTTGAACATTTAACATGAATTTCATAATTCCCTATGCAAGATTGAAGACTTATTAGAAGATCAAAGATTTTACATTTTTGAAACTGCTAATCTTTTGAAACTAGACACACTTGGGAGATATGAGACATCAAACCCAAAAGCTAGCACAATATCATGCAGATTACTTTCTGTGTTGCATGTTCTTAAGCCAAGAAGTTTCATGTGACTTTGTTTATCATTCAGTATATACCTGAATTTGTTTCTAATTAGTTTTTAATTTGTCTTGGGATAGTGATGCGCTGTTTATTTAAAAAACTTTGCATCTTGTAACCAAAAATCAAAAAAAGTTTCCTTACCTTGAATTGACCTCTGATTGCTTCCAAAAGAGTTTCTTAATTTTTGGAGAAAGCTACTCATACTGGTGTTTATTTTGTATTAAGCTGTTTTCATATATGATTTTCAGTTCAAAAACTGTTGTAGTGTATCAAGTCTTTCAAGTGTATCAATTCCATACCATGCACCAAGAAATAATTAAACTAAAGATGACAGACAGGAATTTTTACCATGATGCTTTGTATCACATTGAATTTTTATTGATTTGATTGGCTGATTTCTTCAATACCTTGAAGGATCTTGGTTTAAAATTCCTTGATGCCATCTTTAGTGCAACTATCTGTTAGAGGGACTTTGATGAATGAATAGACCACTTTCACAGTTTGTCAATTCTTTTGAAATACTTCCATGAACACCACTTGCCTCAATATCATGTGGATCTAAATCTCAAAAGTGTGCATTGATCTCAGCAACTCATGAAATAGTTTTATATGTGTCTTTTCAACGTAATGATATGATGTAGATATCTTGCTGTACAGGGAATCACATCTCTTACCTCAAATTGAACTTAATTGTGAAACTGGTCTATTCTTGTTATCTGCTCTTTCTGCTCATGGAGCTTCATCTTAATAAATGCAGTTCAGTATGTGAAATTTTATTATCAATTTACCACTCACAATGAGAAGCAGAGTGGGTGTGGTGTTTCTGAGACTTGGCAACACTGCCCTTTCTTTTGAAAAAGAAGAAAGACAACAAATGGAAACATACAGCAAGTATCTCAGCAGTCACAGAGACTACACCATAACTTTTGCCCCAAATAGTAAAAACTAATTCAGAAACTTTCAGTGGCAAATGATGAAATTATCCTTCCAATTTAGAGTGTTTTGGCACTTTGGGCTACACAAATTTCTTGCAAAACATTAGATACAGTAGCAAGATATCAGTTTCACCTCCAAAAATGGTGTCAGTTTTCAGTACAAATTGAAACAAACATCAAGTCTGTTCATTACTGAGGAACTGTGATATCTAAAGCACTTTCACTCAGCTTGATTCACCAGCAAACAATGGTTCAGCTGGAAGTTTCTCCTGATATCAAGAATGCATAATATTTGATCTGTTTATATCAATGTGAACATGACATTGTGGAGTTACAGAAGAGCTCAAGTCTGCAACCTTTGTCATAATGCTCAAAGTGGTGCTTAGGGGCTCTATACGAAGGCAATGCCAGTTGTGGATAACATCACTGCACAACAGTCCTTTCAAGCAGGACCTCTGTCAAGAGCCAGGACTTGGGGGCAATCAATCATTGCCAGGATTTGAGGGCAAACTTCAACTTCTTGAATCAGTAATTTAATGTTTTATTTATTCCTTGATTGGCTTGCTTTCTCCTTTGTTTCACTGAAAATTTTTCATCAGAAATGCTGTATTTTCTTGTTGAGTTTATTTTCTTTCATGTTGCTATGTGCTATGCAATAACACCAGAAGATTCTTAGTTTAAGCATAGTCTGTGTCTCCCACAAAGTTCCGTCATAAATTTAGGCCAAGCCCACATTTTGTTGATAAACAAAACATGCGACAGGAATCTTCATTGAATTCTTCTGTTCCATTGGTGCATATAACTCAAACGACTAATTCATTCGAGGCTACAATTCTTTGAACCCTCGATCAACAAACTATCGTGCTGTTTTACAAAGGAAAACAGCAGTAGCTGCGAAAATTTAGGGCTTTTTTCTCGTTCTTCGCAACCATTGATGTGACTCTCGCGACTCTCGCAAATCGCCATTAACCGGAGCCTCGTTTTCAAATTGAACTGTAACATTCAACAGCTCGAGCAACTCTTTTTTTCTGGTCACATTTTTATGAGCTCCGATTAAATTCATTGATGATGGCTTAAAAGTATAAGTACGAGTCGGCAAATGGAAAAAGTCGTACACTTTATTGAAGATGGAATACTTTTAAAGCTGTTATGGAAACGAGAATCGGAAAGGAGTGACAAGAGAGCAATAAAAGAAGAACTTTTAAAATCGCACGTGGGAAAATTATGCGTTGAATACCACTCTACGAAAGACGAGGTAACTGCAACAACTCTTACCACAATATTACCTGAATTTGTAAATATTGATGTTCTAAAGACTGCATTTATTTCCTTCTACGATAACAGAAAATACAAAATTGAAACCAGAGAAAGTAACATAAACTTCTTGTTATCAAGCTCAAACACCGAAAACGGAAGTACATGCCTTAGCATCTCCATACAAATTTTCCTCGAAAAAAGAAAAATCGTCGTCCAAGGCGATCCCAAACAACTGCTCGATTTTATCATATCTTATTACGATATTCTAGCCTCAATCGAACAAAAAGACGATGATGAAGGCCATAATTTCAACTTAGCAGAGAAAATTTTTACCTGCTGTAATATATCCAACATCAAGCTGGATTTCCCCAACAAGGCGACCTTCGAACCACCCGTACACGTGGAGATGCCTATCTCAGTCATTGCGCAAGATGCACAAAGACCTGCCACTGAGCACGGTGATGATGACATCAATTGGAAACAAAGAATTTTTGATATGTTCACGAATCTACAGCAATCTATAAAAGACATCCAGCTTAAAGTAGACTCCTTTATCCCTTCTATTGAAAAAATCGATAGCATAAACGCCGAAATAAAACAATGCCAAATTCGCTGCCTCAGTATTGAAGAAAATCATGAAAAAATCTCAAAACGTATCGATCAACTCGCACAAAGCCAAGCAAAATTTCACCACTCCATCTCCTCTCTTGAATCCAAAATAAAAGATACAAAATTTGAACATGAATCCCTCAAGCACCATACCAACGATTCAATTGCAAAATCACACAAAGAACTAGAAGTTCACATTGAAAAATTAGAGCATCGTATAACCACCAACATCACTAATGAAGTCGAAAAAGCCGTCTCCTTTGCTAACGCCACCTCAGAATCGCACGACATCTTTAAAATTCACCAAAAATCGTTTGCACTGGAAACCGAAAGCGTTCCTCCTCCTCAGCAACCTTCATACGCCTCTGCAGTTACTCCTTGTGCATCAGCAAGGCCAAAAATCACATCTGCTCTTGACACTCCATCCGCTTCAAAAACACCACCAAATGCACCAAACTCTGTGTCCAACAACCAAAAGCAACAAAGCAACATCCGACCAAAAGAACCCAATCCCCTCAAACAAAGTCAAGCACCACAAGAAAAGAAATATTTCCCACAAGAATATGTGTTGATAGGTGACTCCAACATTAGATACATCTCCCCCAAGAAATTCCCAACACCTATTGCAAAAATCAGATGTCCAACGCTCCAGAAATTATCGGAAGTCCTGCGAAACATTGAAATCCCAAATGCGAAGAAAATCCTCCTTCATCTGGGTACGAATGACTTAGAAACAACAACACCAGATGAATTCAGCCAGTTCATCACTGCTGCTCTGACTACCATCACTTCGAGGTTCCCAGATGCCGAGCTATCCATCTCCAGCATCCTGCCTCGTTCAGACAACCAACAGAGGAAGGTAATCATGGCCAATGATATCATTTCGCAGATTATTAGTGAATTGCCCTGGGCTGATCTCATTCAAATCATGCACCACCCGTACATCAATTCAAGAATGCTGGCTGATGATAAACATCTGGATCGTGACGGCTTGAAAACTTTCATCTCTGAAATTAAATACCTCTTCTTTGGCAATGCCCGTCAGCGCACATTCACGAACTGGTAACTAACTCTCCAGACTGCTATTTTTTTTTTCTATGTATATAGATCAGTACATTAACAATTTCACCCAATAAGTAGGTCCATTTGCCGACACCGTACACCTAAATATCCCCTATGTTATTAAGATCCCAACTGGATTTTACTATTAGTCACCTCAATATTCATGGCCTAGATAACAATTTTGGCTGCAAAATCCCAGACCTTGAGAAAATCCTGATAAATGATATCAACATCTTAACAGAAACCTGGAGCTGTACCCATGATAAAAACATTCCTAACTTCCTTACAATTGAGCTGCCCCCAAACAAGCTTGACAAGAGAAAGACAGGCAGAAGCTCAGGCGGAACCTTGATTTACTACAAACAATATCTTCAAAATCAAATTAAAATCATCAAAAGTCACAAAAACTATCTTTGGTTAGAAATAGATAAGTGCGTCTTCTATAACCGCACAAACAACCTTAGGATTTGCACTCTTTATATTCCCCCTCAAGAGTCTAAATACTACACAGATGAAATCTTCGAAGAACTAGTTGATGACATCATCGACTTTTCGCCGCATAACGAGGATCTTATGATCATCGGTGACTTTAATGCCCGTACAAATTGCCTGCCTGATCACATACCAGCCACAAATCATACAGATGGTGTCAACTCAGTTATCCCCAACCTAGGTCATTTCCTAAAAAGATCCAATTGTGACACGGGATACCCCAATAAGCACGGAAGAAATTTGATCAACCTATGTCGATCTACAAATCTAAGAATCTTGAATGGTAGAAAATTTGGCGACACTATAGGAAACCTAACTTGCTTCTCACACAACGGTGCTAGCTGCATTGATTACGCCCTAGCTTCCGACTCCCTGTTTGACAAAATATCTTTGTTCTATGTCAGTGAGCAATCGTCTCTTTCTGACCACTGCAAAATTACCGCCCATCTACCAAACAAAAAAATCATCAATTATGCTGAAGCCAATTACGACTGGACTCAACTTAAAAACAGATTTGTTTGGGATGAAGAGTCCCCTGCAAACTTTCGTAATACGCTGAATTCTGAGAAAATAAAACTTAAAATCTATAATCTGAAAGATCAAATTAAAGCAGATTGCAACCCAGATCTTATATCCTCAGAATTAACATCAATTTTCCATTCTGCTGCTAATGCTTCACTGAAACATAAGCCCTCAAAACATAAACAATCCAAGGGATCACCAGTGAAAAAGAAATGGTTTGACTCTGACTGCAGCAACCTTAAAAGAGAGCTAAACTCATTCTCTAAAGAAAAACATAAAGATCCCTTCAATGAACTTGCAAGAATTAAGTATCGTGATAAACTGAAACAATACAAATGTCTTTTACACGTAAAACGGCAAAACTTTTGGAACAGGCAAATCACGAAACTGCAATACAGTCTTTACAATGACAACTTCTGGGACACTTGGAAAGACTTCGATGAAAAAATAAGAAGACAATCCACAGCCATACAAGATGGTATGGTGTGGGAAAACTACTATAAAAAACTCTTTTCTACTGACCAATCAATAAACATACATTGCTCAACAAATGAAAATAGCAATAACTCAACATTAAACGATAAAATTGAAACCAATGAACTTCTCGATACCATCGCAAAACTGAAAAACAAGAAGGCAGCAGGTTTTGATGGAATAAGTAATGAAATGATTAAAAATTGTAACTCAGAAATGATAGAATTAATCAAAATGACTCTAAATTTAATACTAAAAAAAGGAATCGTACCCACACTCTGGTGCCAAGGTTTGATTACTCCTGTATACAAAAAAGGTTGCAAGAATAACCCAGACAACTACCGTGGAATTTGTGTTGGTAATGCTTTACTGAAACTTCTCTGCCTCCTTCTCAACAACCGACTTAAATCATATTTAAAAGACAAAAACATAATTTATAATAACCAAATCGGTTTTGAAGAAAAATGCCGCACCACTGATCATCTCCTCACTCTCAAAGCCTTGATAAATAAACATGTCCAGGACACCTCGAAGAAAAAAGTGCATGCAGCTTTTATTGACTTTCGAAAGGCATTTGACAATGTATGGCACTGCGGCCTTTTTCAAAAACTTCAAAACTATGGAATTTATGGCAACTTCTTAAATACTATCAAATCCATGTATGATAAAACAGAATGTGCAGTTAAAATTAACAACCAATGTACCAATTTCTTCAAATGCTCTAAAGGAGTCCGTCAAGGCTGCCCTCTAAGTCCGACACTCTTTAATCTCTATGTAAATGATCTTATTGATGAACTTAATAAGACCAATCCTACTCCATTAGACCTTGGGCATGAGCCTATCACTAGCCTCATGTATGCTGATGATCTTATAATTCTCTCATCTTCTCATGATGGTCTACAACAATGTTTGAATAGCTTATCTAAGTACTGTGACCAATGGAAATTGCAAGTTAATAATGAGAAGTCTAAATGCATGACATTCTATAAAAACAACACCAAATATAAACAAAATTTTAGCATTAATAATTCTCCTCTGGAAAATGTAACAGAGTTCACTTACCTCGGTATTACTATAAATGCTGCTTGCAACTTCAAAGACACACTAAGTATACTTAGCTCTAAAGCTAACCGTGCCCTGTTAGCTCTTAACAGCCGCTTTAAAATCAAATTTCTTCCCATAAAAGCTGCATTAAAATTATTTGATTCGACCATAACCCCCATTCTACTCTATGGTTCCGAAGTCTGGGGTCCCTACCTTTATCGAAACCCCAATTTTTGGGATAGTTGCGAAGTTGAACGAATACACACACAGTTTCTAAAAAGATTGCTAGGTGTTAATAGATCAACCACAAATACCTTAGTACGCGGTGAATTAGGCCGCTACCCCTTAAGCATGCCTCTAAACTGCAGGACCAACAACTTCATAAAGCATATCCTAAATGAATCTGAACCGCACTCCCTAGTATCTCAGGCCCTTGAATACGAGAATTCAGTAAACCATCGACAGACAATAGGTTCCTACATGAATAACCTTACTAATGACCTCAAAAAGAATGGCTTCAACACTGACTCGATTGCACTCCTCTCAAAACATGCCACAAAAGAAGCTCTCACACAAAGCCATCAGACCCATTGGAAAAGCATCTTGAACGACTGTCCAAAAGCTTTATCATATAAAACATATAAATCTCATTTCACATATGAAAACTATCTCTCATTGATCACCAACAGATCACACAGACGCATCCTCTCAAAATTGCGCCTTAGCGACCACTGCCTTGCAATAGAAAGGGGAAGGCATTTCAAGCCCCCTTTAGAAAGAGAAAGAAGATTTTGCAGATCCTGCCAAAACACAGTTGAAAATGAAACACACTTCATCCTTTCATGCCAAAATTATATCACTGAACGCACAACGTTCCTAAATAGAACCCAAAATCTCTGCCCCAATTTTAATAATATACCAACTGATGAACAGAAGCTTATATACTTAATGTCCAACGAAGATGAACTTCTTCTGCAAACATTTTCTGAATTTCTTCATGATATATATATATACCAAACGCTTGGCTTTAGAGAACAGTAATCAATAGGCTTTCTCGAATTTATTGTAGTTTTGATCAATTTAGCTGTAACCTCTTAATTTTGTAGTCTTTGTTTTACATTTAATCTTTTTTTTTTTTTTTTTTCGTTTTTCTGTAGCTGTAGTCGACCATGTATCAAATGATATAGTGTCTATAATGAAATTCTGCATCATACATCGGAAATCAATTGAATGGCCGTTTCCCCTCCCGCGCCTTCGGCGCTCCCTGGCTGCGCCCCCGGGGCTGCGCCGCGCCCATGTCGGCCACTCACAAGCAACCTCGATTTCATCTCCACAGAGAATTATTTTTTGTGACAAAGAGAAAGGGGTGGGGAGGGAACAAACACACGAAAGTAGAAAGCCAGGATATTTTCGCAGAATTGGCAAGATACCATGGCAGGAAAGAGACCAGCTCAACTTTTCATCGACCTTCTACTCTGCCTGGCATTGGTTGCTGTTCTAGCGATTTTGCACTTCGGTGTTGCTCCTTTCAAACGTGGATTCTTCTGCAACGATGAGAGCATCCAGAAGCCGTATGTCACAAAACAGACCGTCCCCTTTGCCCTTCTCTGTGGTGCTGGGTTTGCAGCTTTGATAATAGTTGTAAGTTCAAATTTTGTACTTGATATTTGGAAGTACCTTGTAAACTGCTCAGATGATCTCTTAGACTTCTAAAACTAGTTAGAAGCCTTCCAATTTTTTGTCTTTTTTGGTTGGGGGCGTCAAAGAAAGAAGACGAAATGTGGGCCTTTGTTGCAAAGGTGCTTGGTGGGTGTGGACGCGCGCAGGAACACTGGGAGAGTATGGATCGGATGTGCGCCCACACTCCAGTGTGTTGCTTGCATCCACAGGTTCCTCATGGAGGCCCACAGTTTGCAAAGCAAGGGAGAATGGGATAAGTTTCAGACCTTAGACAACCACAACGTAAAATCGGTAAAATTTCCCAAGTAGGTCGCTCCACGCCCGTCTTAAACCACGACTTTATGTGGACTTCCTCCCCGTAAAAGGTATCGTGTGCTTTGTGGCAGATGAAGGATTATGGGGTTTGGGGGGCAACTTCCCTGCAAATCATAAATTTTGCATTTGATTAATTTAGGGATAGTTGCCCTTCAACAAAGGTGGTTATTCAAGATGCCCACCCCCCATTAATTCAAGGGGCCATCTATTGATACAATTTGGCTGTTTTCTCAATGTTCACCAGAACTTTCCAGCACTGTAGTTGGGCCCAGTTTGGCTATGGCGGTGAGTTGCATTGCATTTAGTCAGTGGTTGCACCACAAGGGGGGACTGGGGGATTTGTCTAGCCTTGAACGAAAAAATTCAGCAAAAATTGAAACTGTCAAAGGAAAAGGGCATAAAATTACTGTAAAAGCTGAATTAAGCCACCCTCTCTATTAAGCCCCCCTGTCTATAAAGCCCCACCCTTCTGAGTCAAAATTTGAAATAAGCTTCCCTCTCTATTAAGCCAACCCCCCCCCCCCCCCCCCGCCACTTGTACAAAATTCTAGAATTTACCAGGTAAAAACCATGTCAAATTTATGTATTGGAGCCGTAAATTGTTTCTATGTTGGTTCCACAAAATATGGGATAAACAAACTGAAAAGCTACCTAAATTAATTTTGTGAATAAGCCCCTGTCTCTAATAAGCCCCCTCTCTATTAAGCCCCCTCTGGAAGGTCCAAAATTAAATAAGCCCCCCAGGGGCTTAATAGAGCTTTTATGGTAGTTGGGTATACCTTTAGATTGAAAATTACATCAGAGTCCCCCACTTCTTTCAGATTTCTCAGAGCTGGCGCTGCCACTGCATTTAATAATTTATAACATAGGGCTGGAATTCCCAGGAGGGTACTTGTGAAAATTTTGATAGGGATGCTCATGTCATTTTTTTGGGTTTGAAATTTACGAAAACATCATTTTTTTGGGTTTCGCTAAGCTGTCATCATTTTTTGGGGTTGAAAAAATTGCCGTCATTTTTTTGGGTTCATTGAAAATTTGTGTCATTTTTTTGGGAACTTTGTATTTAGGAAATTATAATCTCAATCAATTAATGGAAGTGCTACAAGTTGCTGAATAATTCTCTCTTCCCAATTATGCTGAATCAGAAGTTTTACCTACTCTACAGTATGTGTCATTCATTGATATAGTTTTTGGAAAGAATAGTTGGTTGTTAACATGATGATTGCCAAATTCAATATCAGTTTTACTATCTTGTGCAGAATTGTAAGGTGCCATTTTCTCAATTTAACTTGTTGTACAAAAAGGATAGTTATGGGGACTCGAGAATAATTGCGTCATTTTTTGAGTTTGAAAATTTTGGACCTGTCATTTTTTTGGGTAGATTAAAACTCTGTCCAAATGAGTATCCCTATCTTAAATTTTATAGAGTGCCCCCCCCCCCTGGGCTGGAATTGTTGAAAAACTGTAAAAATCAAATGCACCATAAGTTGTAAAATGGACTGTGAGGAAAGTCAAAATGACCAATACAACAAGCGTTCAGTTTTTGAAGGTCTACAAGATGATAGCAAACAGGAGTTGCAGCTTTACGCTTTAGCAATGATATACTACTTCAAAATTAGAAGAAACTTTAAACAAGCTGTAACTGTGAAGAGGCCCCCCCCCCATAGTACCCCTGGATAACGGATTCACGTGTTGATTTTTCGTTTTTCACGCCATCACGGACTATAAAACAGCATTTTCACGATCACGTTCCAAATATTTAAGAACACTACAGAAATATACATTTCTGTGTAAATACATAGTTGGCAAAGACACACCAGGGGAGCACAGGGTTGTTTTTCAGCATGGGTTTTAAAGTTTCGGGCAAGGCTGCCGGTGAAAGGAGATAAAAATGGGGGTTTGGGGGTCTGCCCCCGGAAAATTTTTAAGACTACCCCCTTCGCAACGTTGGAAAACGGCATTTTTTGTCAAAGTTCGAGGCACAATCACATGCTTTAAAAGTCCATTTCACGAAATAACAACAAAATTTTTGACAGATCACGCTCCACGGTGGTGTCTTCGATCACGAATTCACGAGTCGAAAATATCAAAATCACGAAATCACGCGCTTAAATTAGCCAAATAACGCTTCACTTACAAACATGGGGGGGGGGCCTGTGAAGTTGATGAGTGATGATGTCAAAATTAATGTTCTCTGGTATTATGGCGAAGTACACAAAAATCCCTCTGATCTATTCATCTGAAAGAATTAGGTGATAACATTTTACACAATTTAATTAAAAGTTTTGGAAAAAAATTTTTATCTGGATTGTAATTTATGGTACCCAGTTTTCATTTTACAGTAACCTGACTGTTTATAAAGGTTGTTCTTACTATTCATCTACCACAGATTCACTTGTGTGAGGTGGCCAATCATTTTCTTGTTTCAAGACGAAAGGATCTGCAAGTTGATAGTGGAAAAATTGCAGTTCTTGGTTCATGTTCTGTCACAGCTTGGATATATAGGTACTATGCAATATGTAAGAAGTCTGTATGTAGTATTCACTAGATATTTAAAACTCTTCCCTTCCTCATCTCCAGGATGAAGGATAGCTCAGAAGGTACTATGTTATCAAAAAACCTTTTGTTTTGTTAAAATTTTCATAAAGTTCTTCACAGAAATTTTGTATATACTCCAAAATCCTGATTTTGTACCCAAATGTTAGTCCGACTGTACCCTCAATAAAAAAACTACCAAATCCTTACAGAAATTTAAACAGTTCCGGCAAAACCTTTTGGCCAAAATCGTAGGCAACAAAAAGCTCTTTGTTAACCAAAAAAATTAAATTATGGTGATAGTCAGGAAAGCTGTGTTCAGGTTAAGTTGCGGTTTTTAGTGCCAAGCGATGAGGTCACAGAAGTAGCTTCAGTAGTGCTAATCAAATCTGCAACCCCCTGTCATGATGCTCAAGTGGTGGGGTCCTACTGGGTTTTGAACCCACTCGGCTTGACCGTTCTGGCTGCAAAGTTAGAGGATTACACCACTGCACCACAACACCTTCAACCAGGGGTTGGGCTTGAGTAAAATAACTACTCTCGATTACCGAATAATCGTCCCCCTGCTTATTAATTTTTGAAAAATTTTCCAATCCCCGGCTTGTATTTCAACCCCCCCTTTTATAAATTTTTGGAAAAATGAAATGATAGTAAACAATTTCTGAATAAATGCGAGAAAAAGTCTCAAGAAGTGCATCCAACAGAACCAGAGCTCAAAAGTAAATGTATCAGTAACATCACTGTTCACATAAAGATATAAAAGATATACCTGTTTACTTAAGAAAACAACTATTTTCTATTTCTCCAAGTATCCCCCCTGATTGTTCCAACCCCCTGATTATTGTTATATCGAACCATTTCCAACCCCCTGATTATTCTCACCCCCCCCTGTTTATTCTGTACTCAAGAGTATTGAAATGGGTGAAATTGACATGTGAAGAGCTCAGGAGACAAATACTTTGTGGAGTTTTCATTATGCTGTGTTAGGTATTTACAGTAAATCTGTCTATTACGTTTAAGTACACAAGATAGCACACTCCACTCACTATGCCCCTGTCTGTTTCTATCTCTTTGAAGGCTGTACGCAAGAGTATGGTATTCAATTGTTGGTACAGTTATAACGGTCCTCATTGTCGAACTTGGAAAGAGAACAGTTGGTAGACTTCGTCCTCATTTTCTAGCTGTTTGTAAGCCAAATTATTCACTTTTCAACTGCACAGATGGTTACATCACTGCTGATGTGTGTACTGGGGTTGCAAAACAGATCACAGAAGCAAGGTACAGTAACTACAGTAACTTACTTACTTAAAGGCTTTTAATCATCAGCTTTGTTTGTTTATTTGTTTCATTGCCCTTTAAAACTGAATTCAAATTCACTAAATCCCGTTTATCGTAACTGCATGCAGACTCAACTGGTTGGAATCAGGAGAGTCTTCACACAGGGTAATTTATTGCCACTTATTGTGTGATTGCTAAAGCATAGTGAAAACTAAGTGGAGATGCAGGTTTCTTGCATAGCGATTTGACCATGTTGTAATCTTTACCTTTCAACGCTTCATTTTTTTATAAGAAACTGCTTATAAGAAACTCAACTCTCAGATCATCACAAAATTCAGAAACTCAAGTACTGAGAAAATATAACATATTGAAACCATTTATTTGATAATAGCAATATTTATCTACATATTTTTACATTATTTTGACTTGTATCCTGCATCATTTTACTCGCAATGCACTCAAGTGAAAAAAATCGTTTTGAAAGATTCATGACCAGGGCATACACTTAGTAAAACATGAAGACTGCCATTGAACCTTCAAGGAATTTGTAAGAAACTCCGAGTAATCAAAGTCTGATAATGTATATAATATACTAAGAGACTTTCAGAACTGGATTCTCAGTTTCTTCAATGTGCTACTTCTAGTTTTTCTGGATCCATCTTTTTTCACCCTGCCCATTGCTTTCTTGTTAAATTTTGGTATCTCCTGCTGAAATTGCAATAGTATTCCGAAAATGACGACACCCTATCACGTAAGCTGTACCCTAACCCCTGGGGGGGGGGGCTGCTTGGTCTGCAAACATACTGGAGGTACCGCTGGAGAATGTGAAACCCTGCCCCGGAGTCAGATCCCTAAAAATGATACCCTGTCCCAGAGCGAAATGTTCTTTAACAATAGACTCTTTAACTAACAACATACTTGAGGTACCGCTGGAGAATGTGAAACCCTGCCCCGGAGTCAGATCCCTGAAAATGATTCCCTGTCCCAGAGCGAAATGTTCTTTAACAAAAGATTCTTCCCATAAAATTGTGCCATGCCCTGGGAATTTGTAGGAAATCTATCGGAAAATGTGGAAATGGTGCCATCAACAAAGTGAGCAAAGGCCTTCAACGACGTTTCTGGGTCAAAATGAAACTTGAAAATGATACCCTGTTCAGCGGCACGTCCCCGTACGGAAAAATATATGAGCACCCCCCTCCCCCGAGACCCTGGCAAATCAGAATGCCCGATAAGGTTTTAGTATGTCTGCTTGACAATGCAAAAGTAAAGTTGTAATAAGCCCATTATTTTTTATCAGAAGAGAAAGCCTTTTAGCCTCTTGAAGAGTCGTTTTCATACATCAAAGTGTCCAGCATCGAGAGCACACTGACAAGGACGTAGGAAGCATCTCAAACTTGGGGGGGGGGCACGACACTTCGAGGGCAATTTTTCCTTAAGAAACAAGGGACATTTTCTGAAAATAAAATGGGCACTTCTTTGTTTATTGCAAAATTTGGGGGGCACGTGCTCCCAGTGCCCCCCGGTTCCTATGTCTATGCACACTGATAAGAATAACACCAGGTAACAATCAATAATGGATGCCAAATTTTTTAGACAGTAAACTGTTGTTTCATTGAGTGCTTCTGAAAATAGCATTAAACTTTTGTTTTCCATAGAGAGGCCCTCGTCATTTTGTGGGCCAAAGATGTTCTGCTCTGAATATTTAAAGTTGAGGGTGGTAAAGACGGGGTGAGGATCACCAATCAAGGAAATGAAATGCTAGATTTCTCGTTTTTCGTTAAAAAAATTTAGCATTTTCACGTTTCACGAAGACTGTGATACTGGCGTTTCACGAGAAAAAATATGGGCAAAAATATGGCAAATCACGCTTCACGAAATACCCTTTACCACCCTCTAATATCAAAAGGGAAAGTATGAAAAGCCTGGCTTATACGCTGGTTTTACGGTAGTCAAAATTGTAAATATAATGTGCTTTTTTATTTCAGAGTGTCATTTCCATCAGGGCATTCAGCATTCGCAGCATATCTCGCTGCCTTTCTGTCGGTGAGTTTGCTGCAGATATTTATTTTACTTTTGTCAAGGGTGTTATCAGTCGCAATTTTACCGCACTGTGAATTGGACACTGGGAAAAATCTAAAAAACTGCGGGGTACATCATTTCGCAACAACTTTTGGCCCCTGGTTTTTATTGGTAAAGATGATTGCTAACATTGTATTCTACCAGTTTACATAGTAAATATAACCAGGGTGAATGCAAACCGCGATCATACAAGTCTGTGTGTATGCCTTCCCGGCGTGATTGTGGTGAAGAAATTGTGGTTTAGAAAGTTGCACCTTGAAACGAAGCTTTGAATTCGTGGCAGAACGAGTTAAGAATTCTAATCAAAGAAGCAGAGTGTTTGAGATGAGACCGAAATATGGGAAAGTGTAGGAACATTAAAACTCTCCCACTGAAGGGGGGTACTGGCAGGGGTTTTTGTTTTGATTGGCTTTAATTGTCCACGGCAGTGGTTTTCAGACACCAAGCAAATCAGTTGATTTAGAGAATAAATGCAGTTTTGATTTGAAATGTAAATTGGATAAATGTCTGTACGTAGATCAATCGAAAGCAGTAAAGGGGACAGCACAAAATTTATTATATCACATGTCCGGTGGAGGAGAAAAATTGTTGCAAAAAAGTCTGCTCGCCCCCAATGAAATGATTGCAGAAAAGACAACTGCCCTGTCATCTTTTCCTTAAAAATGTATCTGTCCTGTATTCATGAACAACTGATGTTGTATAGTACTATAGTACCACCGATGAATTAGCCAAAGACCATAAGTAAGGCAGTTCATCTCTTCAAGAGTATTCGTCAATGACTGATGAATCCTTCTTGCTAGAAAATAAACAAGAAAATTTGGCGTCATTTATACACGTCTTTGCATGCATTCCTCATCTTGCATGATTCACAATTCTATTTTATACTTAAAATTTCTTCCTATCTTGAGCTCATTAAAAGTTTCTGCCCCGTTCAAGCCCGTTCTTATTTGCTTAATAAAATGTGCTAACCCAGTTGTGAATAAGGTCAAAAAAGTAGTTGCCCTATTACGTTTTGCACCGGCCATGTTATAAAATAAACTTTGCACTGTCCCTAAAGACATCAAAAAACATTATACTAACGCATCTCCTAGCTTATAGATTAGGCTGGATGTACCGAGAAAACTCCAGAATGTCGTTACGATGAACCAATAATCGAATCATTGTTTTCGCACTCTAGAATGGGAAAAAAGACAAACAAAAATGAAGCAAAAGAGTTTACAGACAGAATGCTTTCCAAGTTTTCATAAAAACGATACATTTCTTGATACATTCTGCTTTGTGAACCTGCTGTCTGAAGACCACTGCCACTGTCCGAAAACGACCCCAAGGTCAGCCTCAAAATCATCGTTGCCAAATAAAGCAGGCATAGTGAAAACCGAAAAAATTTTGAGACAGTATGCCAAAGTACTTTTCCTCTCTCCTTGTAATTTTAGTTTTTGCCTGTGAATCATTATTTCTTGTGAAAAAATCAGTTTTCCTTAAGTATTCGATTACCACTGCCATCAGCGCCAGCGTCCTATGTTGACTACCATACAAGCTTTATTAAGCCCATCAAAGGTATATCTACTTTCGGACACTTCAGAGGGGGGCTTGTTAGTTTTTTTTCTATTAGACACAATATCTAATGATACTTGGTCAAAAACTACAGACTGCTTTCTTAAAAGAATTAAAAAGTAATATATTTAGTATTGCACTGAGTAATAGTGACATATTACTTTAACTTTTAACCTAAACTTTATGGGTGGGTTAGAGTTGCTCTATTTTTTGCTTGGTTTGTTTGACGTTTCTTGTAAATGGTAGTCAAGTACTGTTAAAAGAGGGATAATGAGTTTACATCTTCGTGAGTTGAAAGGAAAATCATTTTTTGGCTATTAGTAGGAAGAGGGGCTTATTGGAGAGGGGGACTTATTCAAAAAGTCAAATGACAAGAATATATATGATAGCTTTTCAGTTCTTTTACCCTATATTTTGCAGGTTCAGCATGCAATTTTACAACTCAAATACATACTGTAAATTCGAAACATTCTCCATCCCAAACACTATCAAAACTAACATGCAAACTTGTCTATCGAAATACATGGAAAATCGTTGGTAATTTCTGGAATTTGATATATGTTGGGGTTCTTAATAGAGAGAGGGGTTTATTTAAGACTTCAGCTCAGAGGGGGGGGGGCTTAGTAGGGAGGGGGATTAATAGAGAGGGGGCTTAATAGAGCTTTTATAGTTTGCAAAATCAATAAAAACATGCTGTTTAATTCCGTACATATCGGTAAATTACTTTCAAAGGTCTATTTTGATTGCAGTTTTGTAATTAAATCTAATATAAACCCTTCATTTTAGCTCTACGTTCATTATGTCATCCATACCAAAGAGTTGAAACTATCAAGACCAGTGCTACAAGTTGGCTTCACAGTTCTTGCTTTAGTTGTTGCCTTAGGCCGTATCTCAGACTATTTTCATCACTGGAGTGATGTCTTAGCTGGATTGCTCATTGGCATTCTTGTTGCATATTATACGGTATGTCGTTTAGAATAAGATCTGCTGGGGATAGCCTGTGTTGGGACACAGGCTAGCTGCGGGTAGAATGGGTAAAGTTAGGGCAAAATTTGGGTTAGGCAAAACATGTGGATAAATCTTATGATTGTCTTTAGATAGAGATTTTCTCCAGCTACAAGGTGACCCAAAACAATTATGCCCCGTTTGTGTGACTACTGTGGAGGAGTTGTGGATCCAATTATCTCGGTTTTTAACCAGTTGCATAGGTAAAGCTTCAACGTAGAGTTGAGACCTTCTTTGAGTCAATCTGACTCGTGGTTGATGATTTATGGCAGAGAAAGGGCATAATTAGTAGTCGCTTCAAAGACAGCATTTCTATTGTTCTCCAGCAATGCCAAAATAAAGTAACTTTTCAAAGAAAGGGTTCTGGCATCGTATTAAAATTTTCACTACACTGTTTAAAAGGTAGAAAGTGCTCTCTTATGAATAAACAACACTCCTAACCCTTTCAAAGATTCATCAAAAATTTTAATACGACGCTAGGACGACCCTTTCTTTGATAACTTATTTATTTTGACATTGCTGGAACAATAGAATTGCTATTTTTGAAGCAACCATAATATTTTGCCTTTTCCCAACCATCAATCAGCAACCAATTGTCAGATTGACTCAAGTAGGGTCTCAAATTCTAAGTTGAAGTCTGACCTATACAACTATGTAAAAATTGAGGTAATTGAATATACAGCTCCTCCACAGAAGCCGCACAAACGGGGCACAATATTTTTGGGACACCCTGTATATTAGTTAGAACTATCCTCCCTGTGGCATTGAATGTTGATAGAACAGTCCACCGTCGATCATTTTTTTGCAATCAACATTACTAATTTTATCCCTGCAGACCTAATTTAATTCTGGTGCAGAGTTCGCAATGAAATGTGTGACATCGAATCTTTGTTACTTCAATGGAACTTGTTACAGTCAAACTCGCATAATTGGGATTGCTTTTGACCAAAATTATCTGTTCGATTCAAGCAAACTCCAAATCATGCAAATAGATTTGAAACGAAATAACTAGATAGGACTTTCAGAGTAGCCCAATTTTTTGAATATGGGAATCCAACTCATGTACTCTCAGAACTCTCAGAGCGCGTCAATTTGAGCCCAAGTCGAGTCAAATGCTTATGGCAAAGTGACAAGGCTTAGACAAACGAGCAGAAATGAGGGAAGTAAAACAAGTGAAATTGCTGGTTTGTTTCTTTCTAGCTTCTAACGGTAGCATTTAGAATGACTTGGAGTCGTAGCGAGCTTATCTCCATTCTTTTCGAGATAACCACATCTTATGGCTCCTTGAGCCCTAAATCAGAGACAATGGGAGATCCTCCTCTCTCTTGGCAGCAGAGTTTGGCACATAAGAACTAGAATTACTAGCCGTCTGATTGGTCGGCCACCATAGACGCAGATACTTGGGACGTCATGCCCCTTGACGGCTTTCAAAGTGCCCTTGTTTAGCCTTAAGTGCCCCTTTCGGCCGTTTTTATGATTTAAAACTGCCCTTCCAAACTAAAAAGTGGTATGCGCCATGCGCGTCCAAGTACGAACAAAGTACGATAAAGGGTGTGCGCCTCCAAGTACGGAAAGCTTTCTACACTCTTACAGGCCAAGACTCTACAACTGAGCATTTCTCAACGCTAAGTAAAATGATCAACTACAAATACAAGGCTTCAAAATTCTCATTTTGTATCTTAGGTGAAAGTGATTATGCAGTTGGATGTTGAAGAAGTCGCACTGGAGGAGGAGCGAAGAATCGAATCTATTGAAGCGGCGCCATTTTCAAATGGTCATGAAGGATATGGGGCAACGGCAATGGAAGAGCATCACGATGAACCATAAAGAAAATTAGGATTCGGGGGGGGGGATCAACAGAGCTGTACAATCAAGGGCACTTAAAGGGGCCCTTTCTCGAAATTTTGGCGCAATTGTGATTTTGCTGTTTTTGAAAGGCAATGTCACATAGACTTTTTATCCTGTTTTTCGAAATGAAAGCGTTAGTTTGTTAGATAAATCTTTGCACTTTACAGTGGTGGCTTTGCCTACTTTAGAAGGAAAAAGTGTCATATTTCAGTGCACAATGTGCAAATTTAGCTGTAATTTACCAAGGCTATATAATTCAGTTGGTTATTCAGCTGTAATTTAGCTGTATCTTTTATAGTGTTACCTGTCCTGTTGCTTGTCTTACCAGTCAGTTACCAATGAACAAACAAGGTGTTTCTGTCTTGTTTGTGAGTTACTAGATACTCGACAGGTAACTACACTGGATCTGCAAATCAAAAGCTTAAAAAATCTAATTCCTTGAACTTCTCAGACTTGCTTTACAAAACGTACTGATTATTTCCTTTATTTTTGAAACAGAAGGATTACAAATCTGCTGCTAACTCTTGGCCATGATTGTACAGCTCGTAATTATTAAGGGTAACTTTGTATCAGTGTGATTTGGGTGAATTTTTTAATGTTCGATAGATTTGCTAATTAAGGTACTTGGGATTCTTATCATTTTGCTAATATTTTGGAATGTGACAGAATTGTAGACTAGTGGGTACAAATGTTTGTTATCTTGCAGGAACCAGTGCTGCTCTATTTACTAATTCGATTAACGTTATACGCATAAACTTTTTGCCATCGTTAAAGCTCTACTGAGCCCCCCTCTCTTGTGAGACCCCTTTCTATGAAGCCCCTCCCTTCTCAGCAAAACATTTAGATAAGCCCTCTCTCTATCAAGTCCTGTCTAGCATTCAGTACAGCTGGTTAACTAAGTTTTCCACTTATTTCACGAAAACAACTGAATTTGGATTTGACTCGCTTAATCGTTTGTTGATTCTAAAATCTATGAAGAAAAACACCCAAAAATCTATCATTATAACCCTGTCATTTGACTTTTTTAATAAGCCCCTTCTCTGATAAGCCATCCTAAGGAGTCTCCGAAATCATATTAGCCCCCTGAGAGCTTAATATTTTATAACGGTTAGTTACTTTTATTATTTAACTCTTTGCTGCGTTCATAATATTTCACGATCAATACAATGCGGCGGTTGCTGGTACGATTTCTCTTCTTTCGACTTCTTCTCATAGTTTCGACTGGAAGGGTGGTAGACTTGTGACCTGGAGTCCCTTGTTTCCCTGTGCTCCTTTGATTTGATGATATGATGGTGCTTCGGTAAAAACTCATAATTTTGCTCTGAAAAACCTGACCCTTTTTAGGTCTAAACTCCGGGCTTGGAGGCCGTGATTCAATCATAATTCGACTGAAGAATGCAGAAAATAGGGCTAGCTTTTTCAGTGTTTAATTGTGAGTTCTTGTTGAGCAAGGTTTTATCACAGGGCTACAAGGGACTCATCACCATAAGTCTTGCAGGGTGGTAGCCTGTGTTCGGATAGACTCGATGACTGTCGTTGTTCGACTACCACAGGGGAGCGACAACAACAACAGCAATTCAACATAATGAGATAAGCGTAACTTGAGGGTCCCTAGGGAAAGGGCCTTGACTGAGTTACTTTCAGAGTGGGAGAGAAACCTCTCTGAAATGAAACAAATCGCGTCTCCGCGCAGGCAACTGTCCGGGAGCTACGCTCTATTATCTTTGTGCGTATCGTAAAGGCTATAACACCCAACATGCACTCCTTAGATTGATTGAAAAATGCAGATCTTTCCTAGATAGGAGAGGGCTCGCAGGTGCAATATTAATGGACCTTTCGAAGGCGTTTGATTGTCTGAACCACGAACTACTCATTGCAAAGCTTGAAGCTTATGGTTTCAGTAGATCTGCCCTAAAACTGGTTTATGACTATCTTTCGAATAGGAAACAGCGAGTTAAGATCAATGGGTCATTCAGTTCCTGGCAGGAATCAATTAAGGGTGTACCGCAAGGCTCTGTTTTGGGGCCCCTTTTATTTAATGTATTCATAAACGACCTTTTCTTTTTGGTGGAAGAGACTGAGATTTGCAATTATGCTGATGATACGACTATCTATGTGTGCGGTCATGAACTAGAACATATTGTATCTAGCCTTGAAACAGATGCTCAGAAGCTCTCTAAGTGGTTTCTTGATAACAGTATGAAACTGAATCCTGAAAAATGTCATCTTTTGATTTTTGGGGAGAAAAATACTGACGTATCAGTGCAGATTGGTGCAACTACAATAACAGAATCTGTTGAAGAAAAACTTCTTGGTGTAACGCTGGATAAGAAGCTAGATTTCAAGAACCACGTAAACACACTTTGTAAAAAAGCTGGACAGAAGCTGCATGCACTTGCACGTATTTCAGACTATGTGGATGTTGAGAAACTGAGGGTTATGATGAACGCTTTCGTTATTTCTCAGTTTAGCTACTGTCCACTTGTCTGGATGTTTCATGATAGGTCGGTTAATAAGAAAATAAACAAAATCCACGAGAGAGCTTTGAGAATCGCATACAAGGATAGTTGTTCAAATTTCGAGGAATTATTGACGAAAGCAAATACAGTGTCCATTCACCACAAAAATTTACAGTTGCTTGCTACTGAAATTTTTAAAACTCAAAGGAATCTTAATCCAAGATTCATGAATCAAATTTTTGTAGAGAAAGATACTCCATATACCCTTCGTGGTGGCAGAAATATTTTGGCACCAAAACCAAACACGACAGGGTATGGTCTTGAAAATGCACGTTTTCTTGGAGCGAAGATATGGCATACAATGCCATCTTCCTTAAAAGAGTCCCAGACACTGAACAGCTTCAAAAAAGGAATTAAAAACCATCAGTTTGATTGCAACTGTAGATTATGCAAACGATTTGTTTTGAATTTAGGGTTTTTATGATGTAACTGATATCCTCTTTGTAGATAGATTTATCAACAACGTGTATTTAAGTTTGGTTGGCATTAATTAGCTATGTAATTAGCTAGACGAGAAGCCAACGTTAAATAAAGCAATTATTATTATTATTATTATATATTTTGTAGAAGAAACACTCAGAACAAATTCTGACCGAACAGATTCAGAAAAATAAATTGAGATCGTTCGCTAAAAACATTTTGTGGTTACTATAACAATGGAAATATATTACAATGAATCAGAAGACTGTAAGAATTTTGTTGGAGCAGTGTTGCATGGCCTTGTGCCATTTGCCATATCAGTTTTACACCCTGAGGAAAATCGAACACTGTACAGGGTATCTAAAAAAAATTGTTCAACGTTTGATTTAATATTGAAAAATAACGACAACATGAACAAGCAACAACGGCAGATTTTGTAATACAATAGCATCAGTCGCTTTGGTTCACACCTCAATTCAAAGCGATTAGCGAATCCAGACAAAAGAAATTCCCTCAAGCAGAAATTGAAAACAAACGAAGCCGCAAAGTTGCCCTGAAACCAGTATGGCGAACTCTCGTTTGGTGCGGGCGAAGGGAGGTTTTTAAGAGAAGGTATGTGCTTATAACGAAAGAAGATGGATAAATCTAAAGTTCTGTCTCGCGGATTTTGTTTATTTGATTCAGGAGCTGAGGAGTGACTGCGTACACCTGAGCAATAAATATGCAAAATTGTAATGCCCTCTGCTTGGTTTCTGAATCAAATAAACAAAATCCGCGAGACAGAACTTTAGATTTACCCTTCTTCTTTTGTTCTAAGCACATACCTTTTCTTAAAAACCTCCCATCGCCCGCACCAAACGAGAGTTCGCCGTACTGGTTTCAGGGCAACTTTGCGGCTTCGTTTGTTTTCAATTTCTGCTTGAGGGAATTTCTTTGGTCTGCATTCGTTAATCGCTTTGAATTGAGGTGTGAACCAAAGCGACTGATGCTATTGTATTACAAAATCTGCCCTTGTTTGAACAAGCTAATAGGAAGATAGCCACATCCCTAAGATTTCGATATAATTTTAGAGATGAGAATCTTGCAAATCAGTTAAAAATTCATTAAGTTGCGAGCTTTCAAAGATAGAAGATATGTGGCAGCTGAAACCAGCAACCCCAGATTACTTGTAATGCAAAAAAGCTGGAAGATCCAGGTAAAAGAAAGTTCTCCGATACCTCTCGTTGATACCAGACCAAACAAAATTGTCAAAATTTGTTGAACATTGCATGAATACACGAGCAGTAAATCAAAACAGAATCGACCAGAGAGACTGAATCTGTTTCTGCAAAGCATCCATACGCTTTAAAGTTAGGTTATCGAAAACCTGTTCAAATTCCACTTGGTTTGCCCTGAAAAAGTTGAAAAATAACAGAAACCTTGGCTCGTGGGACTTTTACCAAAAATTCCATTTAGCGGCCTCTGGTTTCAGCTTTCGCACAAACTTGAAATTCAAAGGCCCTTCCTTGAAACTCGATGGATTTTTGACGGATTTGCAAGGTTCTTGTGTCAAAAATTAATCTAAAATCTCAGGAAAAGGGTAACTTGACCAAGTGCCCATTCAACAAATCGTTAACATCCAGTATTTGATGAAACGACGAACATTTTTTTCAAAACACCCTGTACACTTTTTAACCCTACCCTATTGATCCCAATGACATTGCCTTTTAAAAGCCCTTCCTCGGATAAAAGCTCTGAAAAACCAGGTTTATATCTAACGTTTTAACCAGGGTTTACGGTTATTAAATATCTATGTCACAAGTGGGGCCCGTTTCCTACCAATTTCATTGGTTACATCACACTAGCAAGTGGTTGAAGTGCACGCCCTTCCTTGGACGTACGTCCAGTTTACAAATAGCATTTTTACCATGTAGAATCGAAACGTATTAAAAACAACAGATATGCCGTGCTTAAAAATCTGATTTAGGCATCGTCTTTTACACTATTGAATTCAAAGTGAAATGGTAAAGATGGCCATTTTTCTCGCCATCATCTCTTCAGTGCGCAAGTGCAATGGGTGATCACACGTGGGGACCACGACCTAGGTCCAGAATTGACATTAATCGCGGCAGAAAAGCCATCTTTAAACAAGTCCCGTTTCAGCTGTTTAACATGCAGCGCTGGTCAACTCCTACCGTTTTAACTATTTAAGATGGCTGGTGATTTCAACATCGTGACCATGTCGAATTAATTTGATACATGAAAATTTTTAGCAGCATCTATCAAATTTGACATGGCAAAAATACAATATTTAAATTAGGCCTCAGAAACTAAGGCTTATAGCCCAAGTTTGCAACCTGGGCTTTATAATTTGTCAAATATCAATGTCACAAATAACTTCAACTCAATTCCCACCAATTTCACTGTTCACATCACAATAGCAAGTGGTTGAAATGGATGTAAAAGATACTGCATTGATTTGCCTGAGAAAACAGTGTGATTTGAAAAGGATAAAACGCTTTCGTTGAAGTTCCTCGGAAAGAAATGTTTTCTTCGTAGTTCAACTGCCTGCTCCAGACCATGACACAGTGAGCGAGATCTGCAAGAGAGAAATCTTTACCCTTAAAGAAGCTTTGAAATGTCTTAAAGTATCTTGCGTATTTATTGAGAGAAAATCGTTGGACCCAAAACATTTGATCATGTCACCACCTCTCTTGAAAAATTCCTACTTGTGCGTTATTGGGGTAGGGTCTACATGAGTAAAATAGGTAGGCAAGGAGAAACATTGGTAGTGCAGATTGCCGGAAAACAGCAGATCCCGGGCTGATAATTCAGCATTCACGGAATTCAAGGTGTCAAGGAGGGTACTTCGAGATGTTCTCGCTAGAGGAAATCTCTGAACAAAGATTATAGCAAAATTTATCTAAATTTTTCACCAAACGCACCCATTTTACCCCCAGCACACTCTACTATTTGAGAGAAATTACAAGATTTTGATTTAGCTTTTAAATTGCGGGATTGTAAGCTGCCGGGTTTTCAAGCATACGCCGAAATCGCAAGGGCTTTGATTTGTAGCTTACGTCCGTGTAAAGCACAAGGCCATAATCTCATCGCATTTAAAGGGAATCAATATAGTTCAAAGCTGGCCCGAGCCAAGTTAAAAATATAATCTTTTGAATCCGATAATTTCAACACGTGTCGCTTCATTGTGGAGCCAAAGACAGAATGGATGAGTAGGTGTTTTCTTTGGCCTATTTATGGCGGCTGCGAGATATAGCTATGTCTTTTCCCTTTAATCATCCCTAGATTTTTATTTTCAAGGGTGTTCACAAAGATTCACATATTTTGGGTCAATTAGCAAAATTGGATAATTCACACGAGAAAAAAAAACTTCGTTATTGTGTAATGTACCGTCTTGACCGTCCCTTCACTGACTGCGCAAGATGCTTCACAGAGGACTGTTCTATCACAAGGGAACAAAAGAGAAACTCTCTCTCCTTAGTTTCCCTTCAGTCCTTTACGAAGCAACATTCGCAGTTGCTTAAAGAGCAGTCAAAAATAGCACACTGAACAAAAACACACTTTTGATGAGTAAATTATACGCTTCCTTTTGTGCATGTTACTTCTAATAAAAGTTTCGCATTGGAAAGGGCGTTTTGAATACTCGGCAACATTCAGCATTCCCACGTATGTTCGTCAGCTAACAAGAATCTCATTGTAAAAAACAAAAACCAACTTACTTGCATTTTTGCTTCTGGAATTCAAAAATGGCTTGCTCCTCAAGTATCGTAACTTCACCAGTGATGACACTCCAAGAAAGCAGAAATCCTGTCATATATGTGGACAATCGTGCACTTGCAGAAGAGGCATCAGCATTATTCAGCTTGCCATTGAGATGTATCAACACTTTTATGAGAATCACCACCTCTCTTCGCCATGGGCATACCTATAGTGAAAAGGAGTGTTGTCAGCAAATCGATATATATTGGACAAACATTGTTTTGAAAAGTCTTCAGCCTACAAAGTTCACGTCATTTGAAGAGGTCTTGGCTGCAGAGTAAATCTTAAAAATTGCCTTAGGCACAGTGGTGGAAAATATTTGCCTTCCTCTGAAGTAGCTTCCAACTGAAATCCTTTCTTCCATTGTTTAATCAACTCTGTATGTGCCAGATGCCACATTCATTGCACAGCACATATTTTAATGTTCTTAGGAATTTCTCAAGTCACTCCAAACAGTTTTCTGCTGTCACAATGTATTCGTTTCTTAGGCAATCAACTGCGACAATTTATTTGCTGATGTAAACTGCAATATTATGTGCAATGTATGTAGTTTCCATGGATCACACAACATTAAATGGAAGAAGCATAATCCAAACATTACTTTCCTCTATCATGTATTCTTTCCTTCCCTTACTCCATACTTTCCTCTTCATATTCATATCATATTCACCTTTGTTTTCTCTTCTATCTGATCTTCATTCTATCCTTCGTACGTCATTTTCTTTGTTACCTTTTTCTTTTATGTCTTCTTCCTTCCTTTATGTCTTCTTCCTTTCCTTCATCGTTCCCTCTCCTTCCTTCCATTCCACTTTCCTTATTTTGTCGTCTTTTTTCTTCTTAACATACAAACGAGCTTCCTGTGAAGCTGCTTCGTGCCTCCACGCACTTTCCACCTCTGTTTGTGCAACCACAATGCATTGCAATCGTTTGTTTTGCTTTAAACAACGTAAGAACAACTATGGCCGCATCTGGAGCTGCAGCGATGTGCTGCTGACTTGAGTGATATCATAGTATTATTTCCATGCAGCATGAACTTCAGTCACTGTTACAAATAGGACTTCAATGCATAGTTGCCCCGGAGCCTTTAACAACCAAAGTCAACAGATAAATGATTAATTTTACAGGCTTTAGGCTTTGTTGAAAACTATAACCAAAGGAAAATCAGCCGAAATCGGCTATTCGCGAGCCTTCGGTTGGTTATGCCATAAACATGATAGGAATTTCTATAGCTTCATCTTCAGTCTTTAGTTGAAATTTCGTCTACCAGAAAATGTCTGTTAATGACCGAATACAGTAAAAGATACAAGAAGAACTTATACCAAACTTTTTTAATGTGAAGACTCAAATTGAGAAAACAGAATTTTTCCGTGTGCAGGGCATCAGTGTTTGGCCTTTATGTCGACCAGTTTCAAAGTGTGCAAATACAGTAGAAACCCTAATGAAAGAACCTTTGTTTTTCTTAGGCAGCCTGAATAGGTTCTTGATTTAATGGCTGTTATTCTAAATTCCAGCCTGCAAGGTTCTTAAAAAGGTTCTTATATACAGTACACACCTTGCAAACAATAATGCCATTTCACAGCACAAGAATTCTGAAGTGTTCTTTTGACTTCATGAAAACAGTTCTAGGTTAGAACGTTAGAATTCTTGTTTAAAATCGTGCAGTCTTTTGTACCATTGAAGAATTCTGATCAGAATGTAAGAATTCTTGAAATTTCTGAGGATTTCTGAACACATAAAACCTGCTATATAAGAACCTCTCTCAGTTTCAGCCTCTGGAGGGTTCTTATTTAGGGGGCTTAAAAGATTAAATTTCAGCCTCAAGGTCCTTATAAAAACGGGTTCTTTTATGCGGGTTTCTACTGTAAGAACATGATTTGTTCTACGTGTAAAAGCAATAAAAGAGCCAAAGATTAGTACAATCTCTTGACAAATTGTTCTACTTTTCCTGCTACAAGGAAAATAATTCCTCACCTGTACAATTTGCATATCATAATCTTTCAAGGACACAAATATTCCTTTTATCGTATCCATACTTCGTAGTTTATCATCTAAAAATTGTTCTGCGTCGAAGACAACTTGCTTTACGATAACGTCAGCAGAATCGGCAGCCTCCACTACAGGTGAACCAGCATAGCCTCCTACTGAACACCGATGTGTAGCTACTTGAGGTACAGTCTCTCCTTGGGGAGTTGTGATACGCACGGGGAACGCTAGGCTCGTGCAGTCAAATGGGGAATCTGGCGAATCGTTTGTATTCGTAGATCCCTGGGAATAAAAGTACAAATAACAAGATGTGTGACTGCAAGCGTCTGCTTTGGTCGGTGAAGTATGTGCCGGTAAGCCATCTGAAAAGGGCCGACTATCTGTGGGACTACAACTTTTGGGAGTCATATCTTGCTCTGTGCTAACACCATTGCATTCTTTTTCTTCAGTCAACCGATCTTGAGTGTCTTGATTACTTTCACGACATTTCTCAGTTGTAAGCAAGCTATTACTAGCAATTCCTTGGCCTCCCTGAGTATCTGCCGAAACAAAGCTACCTCCTCCTGGGTCATTCGGATATTCCAGTTTTCCACATATACATGTGTCATCACATTCTAAAGTCTTCTTCGAAGATAAAAAGCCACATAAGCAGTCTGAGGTACACGACAAAGGCCCTAAAAGTCCTCTCCTTTGATTAACCCGATCATCACTGTAGTCGTTTTTATAAGCACTGAGAGCACAAATCAAGTCGCCTGAATTTATCAATATGGTATCATCAAGTTTCAAGTTCAGTGAAGGAAAGAACGGAGGGTGTGGGGGAACTAATTCGTATTTCAGATGCAATCCAAATGAATTCAGCTGGTCTGCAATGTTTGGTGATATTGACTTTCTTGGCTTAATCGTTGGTGACGGTGCGATCGTGACGTAGCATGTAGAACTTTGGACTGATGAAGAAGCAACAGTTGGAACTCTGGAGCTGCAAAAAAACATTTTTCAAGTCTAATCACTGGACGGATTTTCATGAAATTGAGGTAAATGTGTTTATTTGATCGCTTATTCGTTTATGATTCATGTACATTGTACCACATGCAAACTAATAATGTTGCGTTATTGGAGAAATACAACGACAACAACAAAGCAGTATTGAACTGAATAGCTTTTGCTTTCATCCATTGCAAGGAACACAGAAAAACAAATGATATGGCAGCTACATACAACGAAGTAAACAGTTACATCCTCAATTCTTTCCAATCTCCTTTTATGATTAGAGATAAACTGTGTTGCCAAAATTCTTGGAAAAGGGGAGGGTGGGGGCAGCGTGCAGAAACAACTTGACATGTAACATTTTCATTAACGGTAGTGGAGGTTCTCCTTCCCTGTCTCAGGTTGCTGGCTAAGACCAACATCAGCTAAATTTACAAACATATGCTTCAATTTAATTTGAACGATCAAATACTCACTTTGAAGAGCTGCTGCCATAAACAATAATATATCTTCCACATGGAGGTTGACTAATAAGTAGATGTAATTCCTTCAAAATTTCTTCACCAACAAATAATGGCACCACGTGCACCTAAAAATGAAAAGAAGGGGGATGAAATCATCAGAAAATATCAGTATAAGATCATAAAATGTCGGCAAGATTTGAATGTGCTTCTGACTGGGAGCAAAGTGACTTATACTGGTATATGGTCAGTTGTTGAATCTCTTTAGATTTTCAATCAATGAATCAATCACACAGCACAAGCCAAGAAGGGTAGTCATTCTGTGTCAATATTTTAGGTCCAAAATCTTATGTTAAATCGATATTTGGTGTCTGTGAATAACGACCTAGACAAAAGTTCAGGACCCGTCCACACGTATCCGGATATTTTTGAAAACGCGTCTTTTTTATCCGTTTTCGGTTAGCGTCCACACGGAGACGGCGTTTTCGGTCACCAAAAACGAATCTCTTCGAAAACGCTCTCCAGAGTGGATCTTTTTGAAAACGCCGTTTTCATGTTCTCGTGTGGACTGGTGAAAACGGAGCTTTTCGAAAACGCTGACGTCACAGCATCGATTTACGACGTATCAGAGCATGCGCACGGATCTTTAGGGACAACAAAAGGGCATTTTGATTGTCTGTTTTCTTTTGTCGAAGTTCGAACAGCAAAGTTTGAATGTAGCAGCGTCTTCGTGTGGACGGGGATATTTTCGAAAACGCTCCTCGTGTGGACGCGAATCTTTTTGAAAACGGATAAAAAAAGATGCGTTTTCAAAAATATCCGGATACGTATGGACGGGGCCTCAGTTTTGGGGTCCATAAATCTGAATAAAGGAAGAGAATCAAGCAGTTTGGTGCGATTCCTTACAGTGATCCATTCAATAGATTTCATTCTACATACATCGTGGATTCTCGGTAAGAAACAGACAACAATATTTGGGGTCTCCAGAACATTACACTCAATATCTGGAGTTCCCGAAACATTAGGCTTGATATTTAGGAGTTGGCAAAGAAATAGTAGCACTGACTCCCCATATTGAAATTTGGGGAGTACCTCCCTCTAGGAGTAGAAGGAATCATTCAATGAGCGCTCATGAAGTCAGTTGCTCATTCATTATAATGATTGTACTGAATCAATCAATTACTCACTTGACAACTTAGTCCCACAATCACCCCATTTCGTTTTCTGAAATAACCACTCACTTCATCAAACATTGATCAACTGTAATCAATTACATTGTACATAAAAGTGTAGGTCTCAAATCTTCAAAAAGGTGGGTGTAAAGTTTTATTAGATTTATCTTTGAATTAAATGCCTTGGAAGAAAATTAGGGTGCTTTGCTGCAAAGCTGCCGCAGAAATCTTTTGATATCTTGCTTGGTTTCAAAATGGTAGCATTCATTATTTCTGAGATTGTGAGATCATCAAACTTCTAAGTCCTTAACCATTAGCCTGCGTGCAGACTCCACTGATTTCTTTTCAGAGAGGTTCTCCTCCAGTAGAGTCTGCGCATCGGCAACCAAATCCTTGTTCTGAGCCACGCGCGATTCCCTCTCTTGAGGAACCAAGTCATTGAATTGGATTCAATAAAGCGACCTATAGAGTGGGAAGGCATAGCACCCACACACAATAAGGTTTCATTGGTCAGCTTTGTCCATGGAAGAGCCAATTAAATACCTGCAGACTCGAACAAAGACAGAGACGCTCATTAAAGAAAGAGGATATGCGTCAGCCAAACAGGAAAGGTTCCATGTTTCTCATAAACTGACAACAAGGATTTGGTCGGTGTTGCACAGACTCTATAGGAGGAGAACCTGTCTGAAAAGGGATCAGTAGAGTCTGCACGCAGGCTATTAACCATCAGAGCTACAGATTTTTTGCTTGCCACCATATTCACTTAAATTAGCAAGTAATTTTTATTATTAATTAGCACCTGCATTAAACATAGATGCTACTGACCAGCAATCCATTACAACAATGCCTCCTTGTACCCTTAAATTTCGAGTCCCTTTTTGATTTGGTCTTGATGACAAACAAAATTTTCAGCTTCTCATTTGACATGTAAATGTTCAATCTAATCATTGATCAGCGGCATCTTCCAGCACTTTTTATTAATTAATTCATTATTTCTTGCACTCAGAGCACTATACTGATACTTTGTCCTGCTCAGTATCGATGTAGATGTAAATAGATGGAGATGTAGATCTTTATGAAGTATGGTTTTCTTGAAGATTGTGCATCATGTTTCTCTAGTGATTTAAGATCTACCATCATAATTTTAACCTTTTCAAGTAATTAAGTGTCTCCATTTTGAAACCAATCAAGATATCAAAAAACTACCATGACAGATTTACAGCAAATTACCAAAAAGTTCCTTTCAAGCATTCTTATCTCAATTCAAAGAACAATGTAAAAGAATTTTACGCCCAGCCTTTTAAAGATTTGAGCCCCACGCTATCATAGTTGTAGTTAATATCAGTTTAGATGAAGAATGAAACCACAATGATTGCAGTGACTACCAATTGAATTTTGACAACCTTTTTACCTTGTTTGATGGTTGCTTGAAATGAAACTCCCACCAATGAAGAGAATACCTATATCCAAGATATGGACAATCAGATTCAATCTCATTGATGATTCTGCATTGGTATGATAAAAGGTATTTGCCATCTCTTGTAAATCCAACTATCACATGTCTGTTGTGGAGAAAAGCAAAGAAATATATTAAGCTGGTGTTGAACATAATTTCAAGAGGATAATTCATACTGGGTGTCCCAAAAAAGTATTCAGCTTTGGTCTGGTCCAGCGACATGAATTTAGCTTTGATTAATGGCTAATTACTCTCAAAATACTTCTTATAGTTAACTTGGATATAGATATTGGTATTTGTGCTTTGAGAGCAGAAAAATCAATCCTTAAAGCTCAAATTTGCATCCAACTCCAACCCAGCCCTTGGCCTTTTGGTCTAAGCAAATTCTTGAAGCACATTGAAATTAGAAACTAGAGACTTCTGGAAAACAGAACATAATGTTCAAATTTGATCACATCTACAGTATTGTTGACTTATTCACCGTGCTTCCAGAATTTGCTTAGGCCCAAGGGCCAAAGCTCTGGCTTGCAAGATGCAAATTTGAGCTCCCAACATTAATATGTCCGCTATCAAAGCGTCAGTACCAACAAATGAGGCACCTATGTTCAAGTTACCTATCAAGGAACATTTTGAAAGAAGTTAGCATTAAATTAGAGTTAAATTCATACAAGATCCAACAAACCCTGCACAGTTTTATAGGACAGCTTGTACAATGTGAGGCTGCAACTCAGAACTTGATAATGATAGATGTTATTATTTATTTCCATCAAAACTTTTCACAAGAGCCAATTTACTTTACATTGGTTGGAAACATTCTCACAAAAACAGACACTGCTGTAGATCATATTTGCAACATTGTCACTGACCTTACTTTGCATGTCATACTGGCATCATGTTCTTAGATGATTGTTGTCTAATAAGAACATGATCAAGACCATTTGAAGATATTTTTTCACTAACACTTCACATGTTCTTGTTTGCAAATATTTAATGGTAACATTATTCAATGTTATCAAAGTATATGGAGAAGGCAGGAGGGGTGCTGCCTCCCCGCATCCCCTATTCAGAATTAGCTAAGTAGAATATCATTAATTCAAAGGCATTGAAAGTTAATCCAGAAACATTTGGGACACTACAAAACCAGCATATAAAACCTTAGAAAACTAAAGAAAATGCAGGTAGACCATTTTCTATGTCCAAAAGACCAGAGTACTGTGAATGAAGATGGCAGCCAGGGGACCTGTGAATGAAGATGGCAGCCAGGGGACTTTAGGGAAACAGCTTATTGTCACAATAAGCTGTTTCCCTAAAGTCCCCTGGCTGTCATCTTCATTCACAGTACTCTGGTCTTTTGGACATAAAAATGGTCTACCTGCATTTTCTTTAGTTTTCTAAGAAACCTTGTTAAAAAATTTTACAATACTTGCTGATAGCTCAATATTTCACATGGAAATCTACCACAATGTGTGTACTGTAATTTTCATCAGGTTACAGTAAATATCCTAGGCCTGTATTGTAACAATTGATAGTAATACATCAAATATCGACTCCTGCTACTAATCCCCATCATTATATCTTTGACTCTCAATATATATTCAATGTAACCACCTACCCTAACAATAGATTTCTTTGGCTTATGATATTTCTCAATGATATTTGCAAGTGTTCAGGACACTTTTCATAAATTCTTGATTTCTTTCCTTTTGATGTCTTTTGGGAAAATGAGCCAGTGAGCTGAAAGGAAGAATGCAAAATGAGAAGTTGGCCAGGCTTACATTTTTCATCTTAACAAAGTCATACAACAGGAAAAGTTCTTATGATCCTCAATTTTTGTACCATTTCTCCACTGCAATAAAGAGTACTAAAGTATTTATCTGTGAATGACAATAAAAAAACAGATGGTCTCAGTGGCACGTCATGGAAACCAAAATTTTTTGCATAGTTTCTGTGATCATTGTGTATCAACATTGTGTTTTAGTGGACAGAGAAGAAACTGCGCACGCATGCGCGTAAACTCATAACTTTTAACCGCCCTAGCTCCCTGCAACAAATCTCGAAATTAGGCAACATTTGATATTTTCTTCCTTGAGCCTTAATTTCTTGATTCATCATTTCAAAAAGGTTATCTATGCAAACACTTCCTTATCCCAGATTGCTTGATGATGTCATTTTATGCAGTTTCTGCTCTGTCGTTTTAGTGCAATTGTGTATTCCTCTGAATTTGCAGGCAGACAAGGTCTGATCCCTGGTGGAACCCCATCATTTGATTGTCGTGGCAGGGCCAAGGGGACATGGACTCAATTAGGGTCTTATCTACTTCTATGACACCAGAATTTGGCATAAAAACCACAATTTCACCTTCATCTTAAAACTTGTTCCAAAAGCACAATAATTTGGTCTAAATTTTAAATGGATGACACATTGTTCTGTTTTGGTTTCCAAGGATGATTGTCCCAGTTTGTGTTGGTGAAAGAGAAATAGACCAGTATAGAAAGTAAAATTTTTGTGCACCCATGACAGTGCGTCGATAAGACAATGAAAACAACAGAAACTAAATAAGTCCCCTGTGTGTGCCCAGGTTGGAAAGTTTGTCAACTGTGCACCGAATGCCAAGAGACTGATAAAATTTTGCGCACCAAAAATGAAATTAATGTGCGCACTAAAATTAAAATAGAAATAGCAAGGGATGGCCCAATTCCGATTTTTTATGATAATGTTTTATAATCTTATCATGTTCAGCGAGTTCTCGTTCAGTTGGACAAATTTTAATTTCTGGCTCATCTCAACTTTAGGTAAAATATCAATTACAACTCAGAGCCCCTCTTGTTCAGACTCATTGTGGTAAGAATCCCCGTAATTTATGCGCTCTGCGCACCAATTTTTTTACATTCGCGCACCAAAGTTTTGAAGTGCGCCCCGAAGTTCTTTGGCGCGCAGTCCGAACTTTCCAACCTGGGTGTGTGCTGGGGACATGTCTGGTGCAGAGCCCTTTCTTTCCAAAGAGGGAAAATAGAGCCTAACCTAAAAACATGACCTTTTGTATTAAAAAGAGTCTTTGTTCTTCTGCCATTGATGCTTGTTGCCCTTTTGATTGGTAATTTTGCTGATTGTGCCAAAAATCGTTGTTGTTGTGATGGCCTTTACGCCATCCTATACTTGAACCACTTCTTGTGAACTGGACTTTTAGGCCCTGAAACTCTGCAGAAAATCTGGTCGAAATTCTACGCCACGTTAGCACTTGGTGGCCAATAATAAAGGTGCTTGAAACATTGACATCTTTAAGCATGCTTTTAGTAACTCCTAAAGAACGTTTAAATAAACTTACTTCTCTATTGATGAGTTTCTTCACCACAGAACCTTTCGACGTCTTCATCTCGTCTCTGCTCTTCCCATTCCCCTGGTTTTATTTTCGCGCCTGGTCCTCCTGCTTGCTCCTCCGCATCCTTTCATACGGAGATGCAGCGACATAATCTAAACATAGCATTAATCGCGGGCGCCACTTATCTTCCTTTTGTTTCATAGGTCGAAAACATCAAATACAATAGGTTATATTTAGAATACCCAGGCCCCCTAGCTAAGTTAGCTTTTAACCCCGTTGATTTACTTTAAATTTCGCGCGATTGCAAAACTGAGGAAACCAAAACTATCTTTACGGCAGGCTTTCAAAGCAGGTTCGTCAGGGAAATTAGAGGTTACGGTCTCTTCTATTGATTAGAAACATTTGGGGAGAAACTTGGAGCTACAGAGCTGTTTCACTTTTCCAGAAATTTTGATGTATTGGTACACGCGCTAATGTACCTATATACCGATTTCGTATTTCACTGGTCTTGTAAAGCACATGATTTTGCGCTGGAGAAGTGGATTGCCATTTTGATAATAAAATATCTACCACATGTTGCAGTAAATCCCCGCATATAAGAACCTACCAAAATAAGAACCAAGATGCTGTTTTTCCTGAATTATGCACCATGCAATTAAGAATCTGTTTCAGTCTGATGAAGTACAGGCTCTTATTGCAGGGGTAGCAAAATTGATTTTTGATTTATGTTACTCAGTTAATTTTGGCCCAGGTTGGCTGTTAAATGTTGATACTCCTCCCCAATTAGGTATAGGTCCGTAAGAACCCCTCAAACACAAATAATAGGGCTGGAAATCTTTTTCTAAGACTTTGTAAGGGCCTACACAAGTCACTCTTCAAATAAGAACCTATATACCCTGATATTAGTCATAGTGTCTTTGAAATAAGAACCTATTTCAGCCTGGCTCTCAAAAAAGTAGGTTCTTATATGCGGGGATTGACTGTGTTAAATTATTTAAGAAACAATAGTTAGCACAGTAGTGATAACTTTTGTCCTTGTGCACTGCTACCAAACGTGACATGAAAGTACTGTATTTGCATGTAAATAAATGAATTGCCCTTCAAGAAGCAACGATGAAAACAACGCAATAGATTCAGACGAGCAGTTTGATTCTAAAGGCAAACAAGAATATCAGTCATTCGATGAACTACCTCGTGTAAATGCATTTATTTGAACTGATTACGAAAACGCTACTGGAAGATTTATACATATAAGTTTCAAATTGGTATTTCATCTGTGACTATGTTGCAAAGCTGATACCTGCATTTCTGGGTCTGTTATAACATACATACAAAGAACCCCGCTGTTCTGTCTGATATCCCTAACCAATTGCACTTATGCGTCTCAATTTATACTTATCAATCAAGATGCCCTAACCAGGCCACAGGTGTCTCGACTTCTGAGACAGATGTTAGATTTATCCTTCTTTTTCCATACATTTTTCGTTCCATAACGAAAGAATCGGAGATGGTAGTCCAATCGGAGATAAATTTTGTGCTTTGCTTTTGATTTATATTTGGAGTTTGACCAAGGGCGATATGAAATTGGCAGTGAGAAAGATGATGTTTACAGGTCTGAAAGGATAATGAATGCCATTTAAAGTTTAAAGGTACTGCCAGTAAGGTCTTATAGATATATATTGGCCATGGGGTAGTCATTGTCTCTCACTCCCCATGGTGTCGTCCCTGTGGTGTAAAGTAATTGGGGAAGTTTTGTAGAATGTAAGATGTGTTGTAAAATTTTTATATGAATAAAAAAGAATATCTTATGGCAAACAAGCACCGATGCATGTGAGCGAATTTGGGCTAGAAACACATGCTCTCCACGTCTGATTGGGCCTAAACCAATATTGAACTGTCAACAAACTGCGCATTTCATATCGCCCTTGGTTTGCCCTACAAATTGTAGTCATTTTGTAGTAATCACTAATAAGTTTGTACTGGCATGTTAATCAAATGGAGCACATGACCCGTTCTCTCTTGTAAACCTGTTTCACATTTGGTGTTAGGTTCACATAATTCCAACGACTATCCATCTACACAATATACGAAACGTTACAATTTACAATTTGGTGGAAAGTTTCCCTGACCTGTTGGCGGAGCCTTGAGCGATGGAAACCGACCCTGGGTGAGAAGCAGAGATGGATACAGTTGTTGTCATTGTTGATCTCTCAGCTGGAGCCTCAATTGTTCATCCTTATCACCTATGTTCATCCGACGTCAAATGTGCAACCAGCTCAAGTATCTATCCGTCAAAATTGTCTTTATGTAGCAATTGGTATCTGTATATTTAGTTATATTTTAGTTGTAAATTTCATGTGACGGCCTCGGAGTAGTCTATCGTTTTCTAGCATGGTATTTATGTTCCTAGGTAGTGTCTCAAGTGATTAGTTATTTTAAACATTTTATATTGAATAGACAAAAAATCCACCCTTGTTTATCTGAACCCTGCCTGATACATCATCAGCATACTAAATATCAGCCCTGTTCCCAGGGATTTTGACCTCTGGCAACAATAGCTAATGGTGACAGCTCTGTGACTACAAAACCCAATATGTCCTACCTCAATAATTTGAACACAGACCTACGAAATCAAACAATTGAGTTGTGATATAACTGATAACTTTAAATGCATAGTTTGAAAAATTACTAAACTTAGTGTATCACTTTTTGGTTCCTAGCTCTCGGTCAGCCATTTTTAAATCAGCAGAGTGGAATTTCAAAATGGCTGCTGCACAGCTTACAAACCAAAGCATTGTAATCAATGGGCAATAAGTATAAAATTAAAATATCGACAAAATCTTAATTCAAACAATAAACTGGACTCCGTGATCCCCTAGGCCCATGTTCTGTAGCTAAGTCTATGATTGAAGATAATATCAATTAATTTACAACTGCCAATATTCATTACTGTATAATATTAATACCAAGTTCATTCGTTTTCTATGCCTCAGACGAGCTTTCAACAGATTGTTTTAAAGCTAATGCCACGTCCATATCTACTTTCTTGCTATCTTCTTCATTTTCTTTGTTTACATTCTGAAACGAGAGCATGTGTGGTAAGTCGTCAAGGGAAAATATACAGCGTCGGAAAATATAAATCTACGTCAAGGGTTTCCAGAAAATTTATTCCATGTTGATTTAAAAATTAAAAAATAACGACAAAATGTTGAGGCTCCTGGTTAGATAACCTTGTTCCCAAGACATTAAATCAATTTTTGATGACAGAATGTTGCGAATCCGCTAAGAATTCACAAGTGGCCAATACGGGTTGAGTGGCCGAGTGGCTGAAACAGTTTTCGTCAGGTAACTGAAGTTAAGCTCGGTTCAGTGTTGAGGTCAAACTTCGGATGGTTGACCTCACAAGCCTGGCCTCACAGCTCATCTCGTCGTCCTTCGGAAGGGATGTTAAACTAGGGGTGAGTGGCCGAGTGTCTTATACAGTCTTCGTCAGGTGACCGAAGTTAAGCTCGATCGAGTGAGGTCAAACTCCGGATGGGTGACCTCGGAGGCCTGATCTTACAACTCACCTCGTCGTCCTTCGGAAGGGACGTTAAACTAGGGGTCCCATGCCTGGATGTGGCATACACAGTGGGCCTAAATTAGCTTTCGGTAGCTTAGATTTGATCCAAGTCTATTCCGTGGAATATCAGCACTGAGGAAAATGATTACCTCTGCGGGGGCATAAACCAGCGTCCTCGTCGTAGTTTACGCCCCCGCAGAGGTAATTATTTTCCTCAGTGCTGATATACCATGGAATAGACTTGGAGCAAGTCTATCAGTAGCTAGAAATCCTGACAAGCTCATTCAAAACAAATTAAAAACAAAATCAAAACTAGGCAGGTAAAGTTGAAAAAACATTCCTACAAACAAATAATATAATGCCAATATCATGGTCTTGATATCAAAGGAGTAGTGTCCGTTCGAGCAGAGATCGTTTTATACACACCAGGTGGTATAAAAATACTACACAAATGGTATATATACCTTAGAACCATCATCAGCAAAGGCTGACCAAGGGTCTTCAGCCTTTCCGACTGATGCAGCATTGCTACTTCCAAATGGATCGCTGTTATTAGCTGCAAAAGGATCCGGCCAAGAACTTTGACTTGAACCACTACCGAAAAATGGGTCGTCAGCTTTAGCATGCGAACTTGAAGTTGAAGATTTTTTAGTAGCTGTTGGACTGCTTTTGTCATTTGATACTGGTGCAAATGGATCTGAGCTGAACGGGTCTGCACTCGTCGGCTGCAAAATGAAAATGATGTCAAAAATGATACAAGAGGTGGAAAAAGTTTTTCCTTCCTGGGAACCTTGGTTTGTGACCCAAAGATTTCTGCCAAATTTTGAATGGAGTATGAATTACAAAAAACTTTGTTTGTCCCCATTTAACTGCGGGAAGTCCAGAAAAGTTTTCCAAGGAAGGAGATTTGTCATGAAAAATGGACAAATATACCACAAGGTGATCCAAAAGTTGTCTAGATGATAGCTACTAACTCCTCATATGTACTGCAGTACCTTAGTATGATACATAGAGTTTTTATATTACACATACAGGGTGTCTCATGAAAATTGTTCGACGTTTCATCAAATACCAGAAAATAACGATACGCTGAATGGACACTTGGTCAAGTAAACTTTTTCCTAAGATTTTAAATTAATTTTTGACACAAGAATCTTGCAAATCCGCTAAAAATTCATGGAGTTACAAGCCTCTGAAGTTCAAGTTTGTGCGAAAACTGAAACAAGAGGCCTCGAAATGGCAATTTTGGTAAAAATCTCATAGGCCATCGTTTCTGCTATTTCTCAATTGTTTCAGGGCGAACCAAATGGGAGTTGAACAGGTTGTCGATAACCTAACTTTCAAGCATAAGGATGCTTTGAGGAAACAGATTCAGTCTCTCGTTGATTATGTTTTGAACCACTGTCTTTGGACATATGCAATGTTAAGCAAATTTTGACAATGATCACAAGGACTAAATTACTTTGGAAGTCCTATTTGGTTTGCTCTGATATCAACGAGAGGTATAACATTAGACAAGCTTCTTTTACCTCGGTCTTCGAGGCTTTTTGCATTACAAGTAATCTGGGGGTCTCTGGTTTCAGCTATCGCATATTTTTTATCTTTGAAAGCTCGCCACTCAGTGAACTTTCAACCGATTTGCAAGATTCTGGTCTCTAAAATTATTTCATAATCTTAGGAACAGGGTTACCTTCCCATGAGTCTGTTCATGTTATCGCTATTTTTCAATATTTAATCAAACGTCGAACAATTTTTTTGAGACACCCTGTAGGTAGGTACCACAGTACCGCACTAACGCAAATCGAAAAAAACGGGATTTCAGTTACAATCATTAGAACGCACTGATGGCTGGCCTTCTTCAAGGCGTTATATTTGATTGAGCAAGAGCAAGAACAAAAAAGACATGATTATCATATGAAATATAGGCAAGGAAAGTTGATAAGCAAATACTTTGAACATAAGGTTCTAAGGTAAGATAACTATCAGGTAAGATAATTCACGCGATAAAACATTCGAAAGCCACTTCACTACCATACACTGTGCCTCCTGTGGTTCAGGTTGACTTTCCAGTTCTGTATTATCAGAAAATCAAAGCTGGAAAATTGTAAACTAACCTTGGAAGGCTTTGGCGCAGAAAAGGCTCCACTTCCAAATGGGTCTAATGAACTAAATGGGTCAGCAGCTGATCCCGTCGGTCGGCTTACTGCAAAATAAAGTTACGAAGTTCAATGCAAAATTCTATTTAAAGGACAAGTCCGGGGTTGATAAAATTATTGTTAAAAATAAGATTGGAAGTCTAAGGCTGAATCCACACTTGCAGCGCTTTACTTGCTGCGTCTTATTGTATCATTCACCCCTAGTTCATCATGCACTGTGATCCAGATTTCTTGTTTTGTGTAAGTAATGTGAAAAAATGAACTTTTTAGAATTCCACCGAATGTATTTTTTCCTTGTTTCCCATACCCTAAAGCATTTAAAAACGCAAACGATTTTCAAATCAAGCAACAGTAGCCCGAGAAAACATTTTTTGAAGTTAGGGCTAAATTGGGTAGTGTAAGCTTCTTGCTAGACCAGAAGAAGTCACAAAGTAGCATGAATTTTCAAATTTCCGTTTCATCGCTTGTATGTGCCCGATTTGAATGATCTTTCTTTTGTTTGGTAGATTGAACCTTGTAGAATATGAATTAAATCAGTTGATCAACAATTTTTGCTTTAGAATGTGGAAATTTTGTGAATTCATAATGGTAACCAACTATTGAAAACCAGGTCGCCTGAATTATCAAACCCGATTTCAACACTGAATACAAAAAAATCTATATCTCAGAAAACTCTGAAAATCAGTTTTAAAATGGACTTCAGCCTATTGCTGTCACTCTTGCCAAAGCGCTTAGCAGAGGCTTCACGTAGAAAATTTTCGCGATTTTTTTACGAAGTCAAGTGAAGACGGGGTTTTTTGACAAATTTTGTTGACAACTGTCATAGCAATGCTGGCAAGGATGGATGCTTGACAAAACAACATATTCCATCATTTCAAAAACAAGAAGTAAGAAAGAAACACAGGTCATTCATTGGATTTAATTTTCGCGTTTTCTGCGTAACCAATGCCACCCACCTGTTTCTCATTCATCCATCAGAATAATGTGGTGAGTGTCTATTTGACTTAATGAATGAAAGTTTTAAATCTAAAAATTTGAGTATAATAGTAATGTGCAAAGTTTAATGTGTCAAATTTGATGCCACTTTAAAATGCCCGTCAATATGTAAAACTGGTCAGCTTTCCATGAGGAAGTTGTCCGTTTTCGGAAATCTCACCTAACATCTCATTTAAGACAGAATTTGATACTCAAGCAACAAAATCTGCTCACGTAGACATTTTCTCTGGAATGTCATGACCACTGTAACACAGTGGCTCGAACAAGAACAAAGTCCTGTTGTGAACCAAACTTTAATGAAATTACTTCTTACTGAAAAAATTTTCTTTTTGATCCTAGCAATAATCATTCCCTGAAATGCTTAGTGTTTGCACTATAGAAATAGATTTGTGTACTCAACATATTGATAATTCAAATGAAAATGAATGAATGAATTAATGAATGAACGAAAAACAAGTGAATGACGTTTGAAAACGCAAAAAACGCAAAAATTATATTCATGGAATGACCGTTATTTCCTTCTTGCTTCTTGTTCTTGAAATGATGGAAAATGTTGTCTCACGAACCATCCATCCTTGCCAGCATTGCTATGATAGTTGTCAACAAAATTTGTCAAAAAAACCCCGTCTTCACTTGACTTCGTAAAAAAATCGCGAAAATTTTCTACGTGGAGCCTCTGCTAAGCGCTTTGGCAAGAGTGTCAGCAATAGGCTGAAGTCCATTTTGAAACTGATTTTCAGAATTTTCTGAGATATAGATTTTTGTATTCAGTGTTGAAATCGGGTTCGATAATTCAGGCTACCTGGTTTTCAATAGTTGGTTACCATTATGAATTCACAAAATTTCCATATTCTAAAGCAAAAATCGTTGATCAACTGATTTAATTCATGTTCTACGAGGTCCAATCTACCAAACAAAAAAAGATCACTCAAATCAGGCACATACAAGCGATGAAACAGAAATTTGAAAATTCATGCTGCTTTGTGACTTCTGCTGGTCTAGCAAGAAGCTTACACTACCCAATTTAGCCCTAACTTCAAAAAATGTTTTCTCGGGCTCCTGTTGCTTGATTTGAAAATTTTTTGCGTTTTTACATGCTTCAGAGTATGGACAACAAGAACAAAATACATTCGGTGGAATTTTGAAAAGTTCATTTTTTCACATTTATTACATGGCCTGGATCACAGTGTCATGTATCATTGAAATATTTCTGTATCATTCAAATATCTAAAGATGTGGGCGTAGAATTGTAGTACATCTTTCTTTGAAATGATTGGCTCAAAAGAAAATCAGGACACTTTGCTGCAAATATTCCACTGTGGAAACTTTTTGATGTGTTGATTATTTCAAAATGGCGGCATTTCATTTCTTTAAAAATCAGTTAAAAACTTTGGAAACATTAAATCATTATAAATCCTAAATCAATGGAGGAAAATGATACAATCTTCAAGAGAACCATACTTTATGAAGGTCTACAATATGGTGGCAAGCAGGTGAAGGTGAATGGTGAAGTTGCAGTTTTCAGCGCTAAGCGCTAATCGAGTCAGCGACCCCTTGTCATGACGCTCAAGGGTGCTGGTGGGATTTGAACCCTGTCCGCCTGACTATTCTGGCTGCAACATCAGTGGATTACAACACAGCGCCACAACACCCTCAGACACCCGTTGCTCTTCTGGCTTAGCAGTTAGAAATTTGATGACCTCACAGCCTCAAATATAATAAATGGCGCCATTTTGAAATTCATCGGGATGTTAAAAGACTTCCGTGGCAGAAAGTACCCAAAGTTCCTCTCAATCCACTTACTTAAAAAAAACGTGATAGAATTTTACAGCCGCCACGTTAAAGATTAGAGCTCTACGCTGTTTCTTATCATAGGAAACTAAAGCTGCCGTTATTCAATGTAACACGAGTGGGAGGATAACCAAGTAAAATGAACAAAAAGTACAGCGATGATTCCAAAAAATCTCATCATCCACAAAATCTTATTTCATTTGTAACGTAAAACGCGTAAGTACATAATCACAAGCTGGCAAACAACCGGATTCGGACCGGACCGGATTCACTCAGTAGCAAAAAGGTTTCAACAGACCTTGTGTCGATGCAGCAGAGCTTGGAGTTGCTGAAGTTGCTACCGGTTTAAATGGGTCTGACTTGAAAGGATCTTCATCTTCCTGAAAAGAGATAAAGATCAAATGTGAGTCGCAATGAACAGTAAGATACCCATGAATCAAACCAGGAAAGTCCTGACCCTCCTAATTCTAAATTCCTTGGAAAAGCCTTTTTTTACGCAGCGCCATTTTGGCAGCGAGCAGAAATTCAATTGTTTAAATTGACGGCTGAGCGACCTTTTATTGTGAAAAATTCCATCCACTCGCAAAATGCCGCTGTGTGGAAATAAAGGTTTATGGGCATAAGGGGCGATCATGTCTAAATAATTAAAACAAGGATAAACATCCTGATCCTGAAACTTAAACCCAAACCTTAATCTATTTCAAGGTTAACGCTTGCCAAAACCCAAATTCATTTCAAGGTTTGATATATATATAGGTGTAGTCCCAAGAACTAAATGGTTAATTCATAACTTCTTATTTCCTAAAGTTTCATATCTTCAAAGACTTCTGAGTTCAGAAAAAGTTCTTAAAGGTTAGGAGCCTCTAGGCTTTTATAAACCTCCAGTTTTTGAGGTTATAAGGTTCTGAGCCTCTAGCTCCAATTCTAGGTCCTCCTACTGACTATCTTCCAGACTTGCAAAAAGTCAAAACGTTCTGACGTAAAATGCTGCAGGATCTTATTGTCGCAGGTCAGAAAGTGCACAGATGCATCAAAAGCTTAAAGCTATTTCAAATGTCTTCAAGGAAACCACATTTCATTCTTAGAAGTCCATTGCAATGGTAACGAGGATTCGCTCGTCCTGTTAGTAAGTTTTTCCAACTGAGACGGCAAATGTGCAGAGTAAACATCGTGCGAAAATAAGCGAGCCATTTTACCTGGTTTTTATCATGATCTGATGAATGAAAAGGGTCTTTGTCCTGCTGAACAAAACAATGAAATTTTAGAAATTTGGAAATAACATCTTGTATTTTACATCAATGAAATAATCTAGTCTTCTATACACAAGTATGGGTACGAGTAGACTGATTAAGATCGATGGATGCGTTAATCAAATCAAACAAAATATCTTAAGTAGATTTCACATCGTATACAATAAAATGGGAAGCATTGCAGTTGCACGCAAGACCTAATTCGATACACTTCAGATTATTGAGGTTGCCTGCCGATCTTAGCTTAATAGGCTGCAAATCTGTGGATCTAGAACTTGAGATTAAGAAACAAAAATAAATGAGGTGGCAAAGTGAATTTATGAAGTCAATGTATTTGAAACCCAGTTCCTCCACTGTTCGGAATTTTGAACAAGCAATTGATGATATTGATACAGCAATGATACAAGTACAATTCTTGTATACAATGAAGCGAATTTTAATTTTCAAAGTGAGGTACCAGAAAATATTTAGTATCGTGCATTGCTTACATGAAAGGGGTCTCCAGCAAATGGGTCATCTGCAAATGACACTGTTTTGAATGGGTCTTGTTTGAAAGGATCTTCGGCGTGGAACGGATCAGGCGTTTCTGAAACAATACAAACTATTTGTAAAAATTAAACGAAAATGCGTAGATATGTTTAAGCTTTACTTAGAAACTAAATCAAAGCCATTCAAGAATTTAATGTCAGGTTTTCTTACAAAATTTGACCAGACGACTTACAACGATGCAGTGGCAACTATATATGGCAAAACGATGGCAATAGGGAGCGCTATCCCCAGAGGGTTGGTTATCAGAGTATTTACCCAGTGGCTGAATATTTTTACCCACTCCTTAGATCCAGCATGAAATTAGCGTTTAAATGCTACTCTGTTCAAATCAAATGACGATTCTGGCTAATCTTGGCTAATTTCTATTTGCAAAGAAAAAGCAAAAATTTAGATCACTTTTAACGAAGAAGTGCAAATGATATGGAAACTGTGCAACGCAGTAATGAGATCCATGATTAAAGATCAAAATGTGCATTTATCTCTAACCTGATTCGTTGCCACCAAACACATCCGACTTTGGTTTAAATGGATCATTGTCCTAAATAACAGAATTTTACGAAATTGAGAAAAATGGATAATTAAAATGAGGATGATCAGTCTTCTAAATCTGATAGCAATTTGAGAATCTAAAATTGTTTTCCTGCAAAAACAATTCAACCATGAAATAAATGCTTGTATACACTGAACACACGTTTGGCCAGTAGTAACTCAGCAGACTCTGTAAGTGTGCCACTCGATCGATAGTTTGCACGGCAGATTGGTCGAAAGGTAATTTCGTGAGTCGGTCAGAAGTAAGTCCAGTAGGCTAATCAGTAATCCGTTCTAAGGTGGGATCAGTCTTGTCAAAAGACTTTTAGCAAGGTAAGTCCAAAGCAGACAGTCAGCGCAATTGCCACTACACGATTTCTCTTTATAAAGAGCAGGCCATAGAAAACTCAACTCTCAAATTTCCAAAAAAGTAAGAAATTCCTGCACTGGTAAAACTCAAGCAACTATTTATTTTGATAAAGGAAATCCAAAACCTAATTTTTCTTTATTTTCATTTGTTTCCTGCATCATATTACTCGTAAGGTGCTTGAGTAATGCCTACACAATGAGAAAGCCTTAAACATTGTTCAGAAGTGTTCACCATTGCGGAGGTAGTAAACATGACGACTTTTATAGAACCTTCAAGGAATTCGTAAGAAACTCTGAGTACTCAAAATCTAGTAACTTTAAAAAGAAACTTTCCGTACTGGCTGAAATTCTTAGTTTCCTATGAAGAAATACATTCACACTCATTAGTTGTCCAGTCTGTGAATTGACCAGGAAGCTGATTCTGACAGAACAATATTCCGTTAAGTGGTTTGGCGAGACGTCAAATCAGTGGTAGGCTGATCCAAGATGTAGCCAGCACATTCATAAATACACAGGTTTGTTGTCCACAAGTCTTAGGATTGGTCACGAAGTTAGACAGTAGTCTGGTCATTAAAACTTAAGCCTGCGGTCTGGTCAATGGTGCTAGCAAATAGAGCCAAATAGTCATCTAAACATGTGAAGAGCTTAACCTCACCTTAAAGTCTTCATCATTCGCATCATCGACTCTTCCGGATCCGGATCCAACGCTGAATCCACTGATGCTACTAACCGGACTACTGCCAGCCTATTGAGTAAACACATACATTGAATGAATTAGGAATAAGGCATTTGTGTGCTATAACGAAACAGGCGAGACTGGAACGGAAGAAAACAATTCGTTGAGAATCATGCTGCCATGCAACATTAATTGCAAAGTGAGGTTAATATGAATTCGAAGATCCTAGAATCTGTCCATGGAATGTTCTTTGTATTTGAAGTACGTTTCTGAACAAGGGGGCATGGCCGGGCATGAAATCACAACCTTTAATGATTATTCGTTGTTCTAATGAAAAGTCTTCGTTGAAAGACTCTGCGACAAATTCGTCAATTATCCACCAGAAAGTAGAGAGAAACTAGCTGTTAACGAAGTTAAGCAAGTGCTGCTCAAGCCGTAGTGTAAAACACACTATTTCTGCGAATTTGTCAACAATAAATGTTGGAGAGGAGTTTTGGAGGATTTTTGACTTGCTAGACTTGTGAGGCAAAATTGCCCCAAGCAAAAAAGAACTGTTTGTAACTTTCAAGTCTGTTTAGTGTTACTACAGCATCTATCACATTTTAATACAAGATTAGTCTCATTTGAAGTGTTAAAATTAATATTTTGTCAGGCTTCCAATAAAACGAAGCTTTCTAACTCGCTTGTCCTCAAAATGAAAGGCACCTTTACACTATGGTTTGCTATTGCGCTTAAGAGGGGTGCAACCAGGTTATATAACAGGTGACTACACATACCGTTGCTCTTGCACTAATTTGATCGACATCAGAATGAGCAAAAGTGGCTTCGAGATTTTCGGGTAATGCCCCAAGGCCTTCTCCAATTGGAACAGGGGTACTTGATGCGCTATTTGAATTGATGCTATTTGACATTGCTGTATACTGGTTGATTGACGCGTTAAGTGTCTGGTTTTCTTCTGTTAATTTTGCAATTTTTGTCCTCATCTGCAAAACAAAGGCATCATTGAGAAGTGAAAATAAAAGTATACTGTAACTAATTTGTTTTGTAAAACAAAATTAGAAGAGATTACCAAAACAAGACTATTTCGGGAAAGAAAGAATGCAAAAAAGAGAGGCTATTTGCATCAGACTAGGTCAAACTGTTCCAGGTAAGTTCAAGGCTACTGTTCACCTGTAGCTCCCTTCTAGCGACTACTATAGGATAGTGGATGTTTTAGCACAAAGGTAACACTTGCATTGAAAAAGTACGAGAAAATAGCAGAATTTCCGGACAAATGCTTCATTGTAAAACTCACAGTACAGATCAATTTAAACCTTTCTGGAAAGGAGGTAAATTTCTCACTATAAAAACAGCTAGATTTTACCTGATTAATTTCGTTTTTCGTTGTAAGTAAAGACTTCTTAATTTGCTCCAGTTGTGATTTTCCATTTTGAACCTAAAAGAGAGGAACAAGTCAGAAATTGGACACAGTAGCACTAAAAGCAGCAGCTATCAAAATTTCTATTCGGTCTGAACCGAATCTGCTTATTTCAACTGTCTTGTTCTTTTCATGGAATATTTGCAAGACTGTAGACAAAATATACACACTAAATAATCTGCATAGCAATAATCTAGATAATCTAAAATCTACTAAATAATCTGCATGACTGCATAGCAGAGCTAGAGATTTGTAGCCATGGTCTGCATTTTGAATACTCTAAGCGCTTTTGACAAACACGCTTTGCATTGACTTTTAAAAAGTCTGTGCGAATGAAAGGTAGGTCAAAATGCGCTACAGTCCATTGCGCGATCCTTTTAAAAACATGAATGACCTGATGCGAGGGGTTGATTCTCTTTCCCTTTAAAGCAAAACTTTCAAGAACTCATAACACGAAACTTGCTGAACTTTTTACCTGTTGCTCTAATTTTGATTCTTCATCTCTAAGTTCGTTTAATTCTTTCCTAGCTGCTGCGAAGTCTTCTTCTTGGTTCTACAAGAAAATATTAGTCGTGAATTACTCTTGAATCTCTTATAAATCCTTTGGCCTACTGCTGCAAATTTTGACTGCATTTTCATATATATCTCTCTCCATATTGCGACTACACTAAGCCTCATACTGCCAATGTGAACTCAATACAACCCAGAGAAATAAACAAAAGAGCAACGAGAGCTTATACTTTAAATTAGGATGGAGAATGAAATCATCGAAGGCCCGGAAAGAATGTAAGTAGTTTTAAAGCAGCTTCCTCCTAAATGCTCTCTTTTATAAAAAGACTTCCATGTTTGAATAGTTTATAACGAATGAAAATTGGGACAGGCTTTCAGCAAGAATAGGTGAAATAAAAACCTTCAAACGGTCGGGAATACAGAGAGCTGCGTCAATGGTATGAAGTGATGATAAGCAGTCTACAGTAGAACTTTTAACAGTAAATGAATGAATGTTAAGATACCTTCAAAGTGCTCTCTTGTGATGAGATCTGAGTTCGTAAAGTTGCTATCTGAAAGGAAGAAATGGATAGAAGCTTTTACCCCAGATTTTTTCAATTTCATGTTTATTCCCAGTTAAAGCTATGATATATATATATATATATAATACTACAAGTGGTGCTGCTTAACAGAGAAAAATTTGTTCACGTAATCTGTTTTGAGGAAGTTTCTATTCTCGAATAACGGGGGGGGGGGAGTGATAATAATCGAGGGGAGTTGGAAATGGCTAGATATAACAATAACCAGGGATCGGAACAATTGGGGAGGGGGGTGTTTGAAGACATTGAAATAGTCGTTTTTCTAGCTAAACATATATCTTTTACATATTTATGTGAACAGTGATGTTACTGATACATTTACTGATGAACCTCCCGTTCTGTTGAATGCACTACTTGAGAGTTCTTTTTGTGTTAATTCAAAAATTATGTTTACTATCATCTCATTTTCCCAAAAGTTAAAAAAAGAAGGGGTGGGGTCGGAATAAAAGCAGGGGAGTTGGAAAACTTTCAAAAATTAACAAGCGGAGGGGGACGATTATTCGGTACTCGACAGCAAGAACAAGAACTCCGGAAGAGCTTTCGAGTCTACATGACAAAATTAGCTGAACATCGTTTACATAAAATCGCATAAGAACTTATCCTAAAATTACAACTCATCGATTGAATACATTCTAATGTGTTCCTCCGGTCTGACGGTGAGGGACTTCATTTGATGTGCACACTAAGTGCATATTGAATTGACAGTTTCAGGAAAAGCCTTTGCTTGGAGCTTTCTTAAAAACGTTCCATTTTCTGCAACAATATATACTATGCATTTCTTTGGTCCGGCTAAAATAAGCTGATTGCGAAGGACCGCAGCAACGATAACAACAATCAAGGTATTTGTTAGTCAGTTCAGTTCTTACAGTCTGTTTCTCATCTTCGCACGTCTGCCTGACCTCTTTAAGCATTTCTTCGTATTTTGCTTTCTAAAAAACCAAAAATAAACTACGTGAATTGGTGGATTAAGATATGGACGCAATAATAACAGCAATTTCTACAGGTGCTCATGAAACTAGATCTTCATATAGTGTCAAGTAATGTCATAGATCAATCCTCTGTTTTATCAGTTTGCTACGCAGTCACCGATCATCTTTAGCCAGTGTTATAAAAATGCCGTTTTCAACATAAATAAAAGAAGACAAGACCGAAGAACCGAAGAAAACCTTCTTAAACGTAAATATCCATCACTCATAAAAGAACATGCTAGTTCCATCATGAGAGACAGATAGCATAACAGGCATTTTCATTATCTTAGCATCTCTGTGCATGCTTTGAAACAAAATATGTCAACACATTTACACTAACCTCTTTTTCGACATTATTGAGCTTCTCTTGAGCATCATTTTTCTGTCCTTGTAAGTCTTTGGTCGCATTTTCAGTCTTGGATAATTCGCTTTGCAAATCCTAAAACAAAGGAGACCATTGTCTTGAAATACAGATGGATTCTGCCAAGATGGCGCCCGCCGCCCCAATCAACATCCTAGAACAATTCAGTTTGTGATATTTGACCCATGCATATAGTTTCTACAGTTCGTGCAAACAATCAAGGTTCTTCATTTTGTACAAATATCAAAGACAGAAGAGTGATGAACCTTGGATTATTAGTTCGTAACGCATAATAGGAGCCTACAAGCCAAACTAATATTCAAGTGTTCCACAATAAATGATATGGGTAAATACTAAAGTAAATGATATGGGTAAAGGAAATCAAAGTGCAGGGCCAGAAAAGGAAGGACCACAGGAATGCATATGCTCCCCGGGAGGAAGGAACAGGACCCAATTTTAAATGATGGGGGTGGGGACGGGGTCGGGGACGGGGATGGGCATGGAGAGACAGGGATGGGCATGGGGGACAGGGATGGGAACTGGGGACGGGCATGGGGACGAGGATGGGGACGGAGATGGGGTCATTTTGAGACTATATGATCACCTTTTCAATAACAAAACAGAGAAAGAAAGCAACCAAAATTCGTAAAAATAACATCCCTTGCAAAATGATCATTGACAGTCCAACATGATAATATTTCATTAATCTTAAAATTCCAAAAGATATTTCTTCCGTCTTCAAGGGAGGGTCCGTTTTTGTACTATCTGGAAACATTCCAGTTTTCTCACTGCCGCTCTTGGATTTTCTCATTATCACAACGTTTCTATCTCTACACATGCCACTTTAAATAGCCCCAAAGCCCCACCTATCAAAAATAAATGCATGGACCAAGACATCTACCAGCTCAATTTGAAATATCCAACAAATGATACTGAAGATAACAGCCATTAAAAACTAGAAATACACACATTTCCAAAGAACATATTGGTCAAACAGGTCCTGCAAGCAAAAGGCACGTCTCTCGATAGACATATTTGAGTGTCAAATTGCTAATAAGATCTGCCTCCTATTATGGAAGAGACTTATTGTTGATCTTTGGGTTATCCCCGTCTTCCATCAATCAAACTTGCATACTGATGATCTGCATGATTGAATCAAATATCTGTACCCCCAAGCTTGAGCTTTGGAAGAGTGGGGATGATCAATGTTTGGCTGAGCTATCTGTGAATTAGCGTAAAAGACTTCTTTTAAAATATATTTACTTACTTGTCGACTTTGTCTAGCCAAGCAAAAACTTATCATAATTGATAAAAACTCTTTGAAAATAATTTATCTGAACAGGGATCGCACAGCATACGTAAATACATTGGTGAATATCTACGGACCACAGGGGGACGCTCTACGGCAAAGTTTGTAATTCTAGCATGCTTTCTACGGTTTTCGAAAGGGAACCAAAGGGAACTTTTCTGGAAAATCTCTCACAAAATCTACACAGAGTGATCATAAAAATAATTGAACATGTTAGCTATTCAACCAGATATTGCCAAATAGCACTAATGAACACTCAGGAAACAGTAGCCTTTCAAACGCCGGACTTCCCTTTTGTCTCAACCAGTACATTGATGAGAATGCCACCTGTTTCTAATTTACATCTCCAGTAGCAGTTGGCTAGATAGCGCAGCGAGTAAAGATATTCTCTAAAGTGCAAATTTTCACTGTACAACAGTCTGGATAGCTCCTGTTAATGAGTTTGGTAAATATTACATTGCATCATTTTGTAAAGGACCAAACTATATATTCATGGCAGTGAGCCTAACTGGTCTTGAAAGAATATAGAAAGAGCATACAAAAATAACAAAGAAATGTAAACAAACTGCAGATGTTCATCTCACCTCAATCTCTGTCTTTCGTTTTCTGATTGTCTCCTCGGTTTGTTCAATCTCTTGCTGTAACGTTATCTTTTCTCTAGAAGGCAAAAGTCGATTTCTTATTCCATTCAACAGGTTGATGACACTCCAGAAAAGCTGAGGCACCATCTTTACTTTTGCTTCGGATAGGCCTCGCCATAAATTTACAAATAACGAACGAAGTTCTTAGTCTTTAATCCCAGAAAAGATCATTTTGGGTTTTAGCACATTGCTAGCAGGATCAACGGATGGATTACGAAAGGTGGGCTTGAGCAGATTACGAAAGATTTAGGCATAAAATACGTCTTCTATGAACAGAATATTTTCACATCGGATTAACTTCAAGATAAAAGGAATTGTAGCCATAAGTCATTCATCTTACTGTCACAACTGCTGAGGTTCTACATGGATTAGATCTTATACATTAAACGTCCACGTACAAGAACCTACGATTTTGCAAGTCAGCCTGACTAGATTCTCACATGTTGGGTATTTAGTTGGACATGAGGCCATTTTAGTTGTGAAACTAAGGGCACGTTTGATAGGTACAAATTCTAATAATAGTGGGCTTTTAAGACTCAGTAATTGTGTTTGCTTGCCGCCACAATTCTCAATAGGTAGGTCTATTAGGTTTGGAAGGCTCTCTGGCCTTTCTACTAAAAAAGGGAAAATGTTTCGCAGAATTTGGAGAAATTCTTGTTTTCATGAGCAAGCCATGGTGGTGAATCTGAATCCTAACGTTTCAAGATTTTTATGTTTGATTGGGAATATACCGTTTTCAAAATATGGAAGATTTGGAAAATCCAAGTGAACAATCCCCAAACCAGTTTACAAATTTGAGATCAGTGAAGTTATTCTTGTTGAAACCGTATGATGGGCCGCTCTATTCTGGCCACTGTCCTATTCTGGAGAATGAGTCCATCACCAAAGCTGCCCTACTCTGGCCATTCTTACAACATTGGCAGTGCCATTAAAAAAATCGATCTAGCCCCCCCCCCCTCTCCCCAATCTTTTTCATGCTTAAAGTCTTTGGACATATGCAGTTTAGCATTTTTTTAGTGTGAAAATAATTCAATCTCCAATGAATGTCAACAATTAAAATTCTCTCCACATTATGAAGCTGCACAACACATTAACATGGTACATATTGCAGCCTATTTCATTTAAATATTTTCATACCTTCCTAATTTTTCAATTTCTTGGTTAATTTGATCTAATTCTTTAATTGCTGCGAAGTCTTTGGCTTGTAGGGAAGCTAAATTTGATGATAATGACGTCACATCCTAACAAGAAGAAGAAGTACGTGAGTTCTATATTTTCAAGTAAAAAAAGCAATAAATTCATAAGCTAATGGAGTCTGTCTCAATTCAGATGTCAGGTGACCATGTCCATCAATAAACAGCCATTACAGTGTTCTGCATGCAATATTTTTACAAATTTCATCTGACATTAATCTGAGACAGAGTTGAAGTCATTTATTCGTAAAATACAGGGCTAGCTGAGGAACTACAATCGGAGACAAAACTCAATGGCACCACGCCCAATATTTTGAAATTTTCCTACTTGATAACAATATTCATTTAAGTTTAACCTAACCCCCCTCCCCCAGTTCAATTTTATGACCTTCCGAGCTCAGCAGTGATTTGTGAGTCATGTCAAGCAAATATTCTCCCATCAAACTTGAACAGGGGGAAGGGGGGTTCGATAACCGAAAAAGTAATCCTAAATATAGCAGAGTACCGTGACTTTTGTCCCCGATTGTAGGTACGTAAAATAGAAAACTCATTGTGCAATACACAACAACAAATTTTCGGGTGTGTCATCGTCTAGCTAAAAAACCCACAAGCAGTCCATCACCAAAGACCGCCCCTACTGGCAACTAATACAGCTTTTCCAACTAACAGCCTCGTTTTGGAAATGTTTGAAAATTTCTTCATACGAAATTTCTGACCATGCATATGGATTCAGGACCCCAAGTTTTGTGTAATTGCAAATTTTCACATTCCTAGAGTCTGCAATTTCGATTTTATAGCGATTAGAAATTTCAGAATTTGTATGGGATTTGACCGTGAAAATCGTTCGGGGTGTAACCTTAAACCCTCAGTCATTAATCAATGGTCAAAGCCCTCAGAATTAGATCAAATGGTCAAAGCCTTTATAAATTTGTTATTCTCATAAAATTAAAATCGCTGACACTAAGAACATACAAATTTGCAATTAGACTAAAATTAGGGTGCTGAATGTGAATTTGGGGCCAGAAATTTCATATGACGCAAGCTAAAGAAATTTTGAAAAATTCCAAAACGAGGCTGCTTAGTTGAAAAGGTGAATGCCAATCACGTTGCAGCTTCTCTCCAAGAAGAGAAGCATACAAAACTTCTTCAGGATGAGCAGTGGTACTTTCCCAAAGCGGCCAGCCAAGGACTCGAAGTGGCAACCTTCCTCGCAGAAGGAGAGAGCGCTAACCATTACGCTAATATACTACATAAAGTTGCAGTACCAAAGTTGCATTAAAGACAATACTAGACCTGAAACAAAGGTATTAGTAAAATGCAAGCAACATTGATTTTGCTACAGCTTTCAATATTTTACATTTCCCAAAATGTCTTGTTAGCTCTGTTGACAGAAACCTAACTTTAAACAGTTTTGAGTATGGACCTTTAACGACACCAAGCAGCTGATTTATCAAATGAGACATACCAGGCATCATGCAGTTTTGTATATCATTCACCACAAAAAACTTTCTCAAGAGTAGGATTAACACAAGTAAGACAATTCTTTGATAAAACAACAAGATGATACACAGACTTACATCTTTTTCCCTCATGGTCGGCGGGTACATCTCTGGTGTCAATTGCTGCGGAGGATCAACTCCTAGTCTCTGCAATAGTTACGAAAATATACTTGAAAAACACTGACTAGAAACAAACACAACAGAAAATATCTTTCATAATATTTCAATATTCCTTATGAGAAGGATGATACCATCTGATGACTCACTGGGGATTTTGCCTCACTGGTAATGAAGAACAACATAATGCAAGTTTCCAGGAAGAAATATGGATTCTTGTCAGAACAGCAACAGCAAAGTGGTGAGGGTCACCAGCATTAAAACTGCTAAAGGTGGGCTCTTCGTTACACTAATGATAGGATGTGGACACAGGCTGAAAATTGCCCACTTGCATTACAGGGGCCTGGAACCTGGCACCCGATTCAAAGACAACAGTGGGACTGTTTGCAGCTTACGTCCACACTCCACATCCAATTTTTCAGTGCATCAAGCTGCCTATCTCTACCGAGTTTCATCTGGACAATTCTCGTGATAATCTCCTTCACTCTTTGCTATAAACAAGCACAAACATATACCTTTTGTGTTATCAGATACATCGCAAGTGCAAATTGTTCTGCATTCAACAATCCCACATTTTTCGTATCACAAAGACTCCTGCAAAAGACGTACAGTGTTTACATTCATAGCAACGGCATCGTCAATAAATTTTCTTCCTCGAAATAACAGTACCATCTTGGTTCCACCTCGTTTGCCCTAACTTTGATGAGCAACTTTTCTCTTTGCTTTCCTTCGCGTACACCTATCTAGCATGGTGCCATTTCAAGGATGCAATTTTTACTGAACAGCCTAAACTAAAACAGGGTGAGTGGCCGAGTGACGTATACAGTCTTTGTCAGGTTACTAAAGTTAAGCTCGTTCGAGTGAGGCAAACTCAGGGCGGTTAACCTCGGAGGCCTGACCTCCAACTCACCTCGTCGTACTTCGGAAGGGACGTTAAACTGGGAGTCCCATACCTGGTTGCAGCATGCACAATGGGCCTAAATAAGCTTTCAGTATTTAGAAATCCTGACAAACCCAAAACAAATTGAAAAGAAAACAAACATCTCGTTCTCAAGCAATAGGCTAGCAAGAATATATTTTGGCAAAGTATATAATACATCGTTTTGACCACTGTATAATCAATACGCACAGTAAACTACGACTCCTACTGAGCTGCAACTTAACGATTATGAAAAAGTTCTACACACCCTGGCAGCAAGACTTAGAAGTTATGCCACAAATATAAAAGAGGTTTAAGCCTAAAGTACTTTCAGAGTTATCAAAATCGAAGATGCTTGAGCAACAAGAGAGACAAACAGTACTGAGTGTGTATCTTTCGTAAAGGACAATTCCCGACAACGTATGATTGATGATAAAATGGAGTTTTTTCCAATTTTTTTTCCTTTGCGATAACTGCATACTGAGGTTATGAAGCACAATGTCAGCAATAGACCTTTTAGCTATTCTAAAAAAATAATCTGAATCGAACGATATTTGTGTAGATTTTGTCGAACTTTCGAACGTGAACAATTGTGCTAGAAGCTCTAACGCCACTCAATAGAAGCTTGCGTATAAAAATGTATACAAAAAAATCGCTTCTAGAATAGCTAAAAGGTCTACGTTCAGAACGCTCTGACGTCACATTGAACGCGAACGAGGCTGCTTGTCGTGCACTAGCACTACTGCTGCAAATGGCGACGAGATTTGACCTAACTTATGAAAATGTTGAACGAACGGACAGCTATTACGGATGCCAAAATGTGGAAAAAGTTACCATAGTTCTTCAGCAGCTTGTAGAGAAATTTTTTAATTGATTTCATAAACCCAAGGATTGTCCTTTTAGTCTACCTAAAATATACTCCACTTACATCCATCATGTAACTTCATTACAACTCACCATATATGTGCTAGAACTGGCTGTGGAAGACCCGAAGCTATGAATATATTTCTCACTTCTGGACCTACAAGAATGACGTAATATTTTAATCATAGCTCTGCCAGTATGTCGGATTAAAAGATCTTGCTAACTCCCTTTGAAAAAAAAATTCGATTTTCAAGCAACTGCAAGTAAAGTCAAAGGATACAATACCTGAAACGAGGCCATCTTTGTTTGTGTCTGCCTGTAGAAACATTGCATCAAATTTGGCTTTCTCGGTGGGTGTGACAACCCATGGCTTCTGAGCTGCTGACGAAACCTAGTAGACGAAGTCAGTACATCAAAATGAGCTAAAACAGGAAAACTTTAAGATCGATCACAGTTGCAAAATGCACAAATGTGGCAACTTGCTGCTGCGAAGAAATACTAGATAAGTTGTCAGAGAAAATAAATTTATCGTTGACTTGGCTGCGCAAAAAACAAAACTCTCGGAGTTATGCCAGGCTGAAACGAAGTCATTTTTGGTCACGGAGTGTGCCACTACGGTCGTTTTGCAGAAAAATTGTTTCTGCCGATCTCTGGGTTCAATTTATATCTCTTCCAATCCTACTTTGTGAGAAGGGCATAGTAAGCATATCTGACTGGATCACGATGACAAAAGAAAGAATACCACGACTTATGATTGGAAAAGCACAGAGGGACCAGGGAATTTTCAAACAGGAAACAAGAGTTTTAATAAGCTCTTTATCATGCAAAGTCCAAGCATTGTAACCATTATCGCAGAATAAAGGGTTGTTTGTGTACATTTCCTGAAAGGAAACAAACAAACACGGAAATCTTCTTCCAGACAACTGAATTATTGTTACAGCTAAATTTGACGTCAAGAAAGGTCCTTGGAAATGATAATGGGAGCACATTATAACCCTCGCTCTGCAGAACTGCGGCAAGCACTAGTCTATTTTAGTGATGACGTGCGGAAGGGTGATGCTTCGCGGGTTTTTATACATGCCAACCGCAAATCGATGCACTTAGAGACAAATCTCTGAGGTTTCTTTGATTTAAACTTACCGTTGGTGCACTGGAAGATCTCGGGCTGTAATTTCCCGTCGACAATGAAGACACAACAGCTGCTGATGATGTCACTCCATGTCTCTTCGAAGGCGGTACCAGACTTGGGGTTAGCACCTTTGGCACCGGTTCACCATCCAGGGCCCTATACACAAGGTGCATTGCCTGCAAAAATATTTGAATATGATTGCAATACAATAAAATAGAATCAACGCCTTGTTCTCAGAAGGTAGGCTTATGCTAGTAATAAACACCCTATACAGACTGGACAAGCAACAGCTGGCAACGTCTCCATATTGAAAGCTAGCATAAACTACAAACGCCTTCATTTCCTCCCTTCCCCTACCTGTCATTAATTTATCCGTTGCTCATCTCAAACTCTGTACTTTCAGTATTCTTGCAATTTGATATAAATCATCTTTACATATATAATATATATAGCATAAGGGCTCTCGATAGCTGAACCATTCCACTGAGTTGATATTCTTCGAGAGCTGTTCAAGGGTTCTTTTCATATGTCCTCTTCAGCAGTATTGTTGTCAGATGCTTACGTAGAAAACTGTGTTCCGTTTAGCGTAACTAGATGGGCTTCATAAATGTTAACAAACTTTCAATGTGAAGGTTTGGTTCTTAAACTTCTACAGTGTGAGTGTCTTTATAATTATTGTTTTTGAAACTTAAATCATGGAGGCTTAAACCTACCTAAATACAACTGACCTTTCCAGTTTTGACAATTTAAGGTACTCATAGCCCCGTTAAATGATGGGCTCTAAGGGCCTGTTTATATGACGCGGGCTGGGCCGTTAGCGAGCTGGCTCACCTTCAGGTGAGATCCTGCTTACCTGGTTACAACTTTGTAAACATCAGTTTACCTTTATAAGTATGCCGGGCTGGCCCATCTTGCCGAGATCTCAGTTATCGACTATCGGGATCCCGCCTCAAGCGGGCTGACTTTTCTCATATAAACAGAAGAAACGGGCCAGCCCGCCTGTGACGCACGCGCAGTATCACATTTGATGCCTTGAGTCAGAAAATATTTCCTTGTTCTTTCAATTTTACACGAAAGAATAACGGCACGTGGCTGCATATAGCCGGGCTGGCTTCTTTCATATAATACCAGGCTGGCTTGTTGGCGAGCCAGCTCGCCTCATATAACCAGGCCCTAAGATAGCATCTTAAAGTGCCCTTTATGCTCTTTGAAACCATGAGCCTTCCAAGTATCACTTACGACTATGTGAGCAAGCAGGATCACAGCATTGTAAAACGTAATTTGAACAAAAACTATAACATACGTACCACGGCGAATTCATCCTTATCTAGTTTGCCATCTTGATCGATGTCAGACATGTCCCACACCTAAAAGGCACATCATTTTGTGATAACTTTTTGCAGAAATAAACGCTTCATTTCTTTACTGCAAACAGGGACATGAATGCGGCCACATACTTCAGTGATGAAGGATACTATCTACTTTAAAGCTCTATTAAGCCCCAGGAGGCTTATCTAATTTCGGAGACTCCAGAGAGGAGGGGAGCATTATTAGAGAGGGGATCTATTGCATGTGATCAGTTAAATTCTACCAATCACAGTGCGTTGTTTGAGGTTCTTCGTCAGCATCTTGTCAGCATATTTTGACAGAGTGCATATGCAGCTGTACTTAAATGGACACATGGACATATTACCTTAAAACACGGTGTAACATATAATAAGTTATGCTTACCCTTCCTAAGACGTCCACTGGCAGCTTCGATTTCAGTAATACCTGTAGAGAAGGGAAATTCCAATTTAAGCAAATTCTATGCTAAAGCGAGTTAAAAGGTTACGATTTCCCGACTTTCCTTTTTACCCTTTATAAATCCAACGTGAGTGGGTTTAACGGGTTGTTAGAGGCCGTCGACAACCGATTTTTATATTTTCAGCGGCATTTTTACAGCACCTTCCCTATGTTTCAGTCCATCAAAAATTCTTAACAAATCACTTTCTTTTCATTTCCTAACGGAACGCTACAAAAGACAGGCGCTCCTATAGCCTGATGACCAGTCAATTACTCTAAAGGGCAAAGCAGTCTGTTAAGAGGCACACAAATTGTTCTGATACGGGGAAACAAACAGCTGAATTTTCTTGCATAATTCAGGTTTTGACATGAGGCTGAGGTTAATTATTCCTTATTCTTCATTCAAAATGGCAGTGATCAGGAAAGCTGTGTTTCCAAATCTTGAATCACCAGAATTCATCAAGATAATTTGTGCATCTTTTGACATCTTCCAAGCGTATACCGGATCACCTGAAGGCACTGCCACAGTTTTTTCTTTGGAATAATGAGCCGGTTATCAGGCTAGCGTTCCTATTGCTCCTGGAAATTTTCAGCACTGATCGTCCCTGCTCTTCCTTTCTTGGCACTTCATCAGTTCTGAGAGCCTTCCTCCCTTTAACATTTGCGGGTTGAGTAACCGAGCGGCTTATACAGTTCTCGTCAGGTGACTGAAGTTGAGCTCGGTCGAATGAGGTCAAACTCCGGATGGGTGACCTCGGAGGCCGGAACTCGCAACTCACTTCGCCGTCCTTCGGAAGGAACGTTAAACTAGGAGTCCTATGCCTCGCCTCGGAATGCATAATGGGCCTAAATTAACTTAAAGTAGCTAGAAATCCTGACAAGCCCACTCAAAAACGAATTGCTACTACTACTACTACATTGCCTACACATGCAAAGTACTTTGATTGCAAAATGTGCAAGTTCCGAACTAACCTTGATTATGTTATGATTAAATACAGGCAGAGCTATTTCTCAAAACAATATTTGAGCTTCAACACTATTCTACAAAATCCCTCTCTTAAACTTAAGAGGTTTCCATGACTGACGATGAAAAAATGATTCGGGAAAACTTACTGGTTTAACTTTCTCTCCATTGACGTAACCATTTACTGGATGCAAAGTCTGTTTGAAAAAGAAGTACATCTCTTTACTGGAAGCCTTCTATCTATTTGTGATTGTTGGACAAATCCAAATTTGAGATCAAGCAAGGGGAAACTGGGAGGGGAATAAAATCAAGGATTAAAATCGGACAACTATCAATAAAGCTGAAAAAAACAAAAATTTAGAAATCAGGCATTTTCCACGAGGGCTATAAGGGGTGATTGCCTATAAGGGGTATAAGGGGTCCAAATTTTCATTGAATCTGGTTTTACGGATGGTAATCATTGCTTAAAATATGACCATGCAGCATCTCAAAAGATAGCTAAGCCTTTCAACTAGACTGTGATACAAAGCATTTGGCAATAGCTGTTGATTTCGGGGAGCTGGTTATGATCTAGCTCGTTAAGTATTTTTTTGGGTCACCCGGTAGTTGGTGCCAAAAACTCATCATATATTGCAATCTCGTACCCAGAGTGAGTTCGCTATCTTAGCTCTACTCTGGGATACAAGAGGCCGTTCGGCAATCTGTTTTGCGGTGGGTAAACGGCCGCAGCATGTCAAAATTCAACGTGAAACCATATTCTTTACCTATTCCGACCATCATTTGCAATTTGTTTCCCAAATTCGAAGAATAACGAGCCATTTCATTTGGCAAGCTGCCGTGAAAGTTGCTCTAATTTTCAACGTAGGCCCACTTTTGCCCCAAACAAACAGTGCTTATTTTCACATTAAACACACTTGCTAACCCCAGATTATTGTTAAATACCTTCAAAAAAGGTTAAAATAAGGTCCTCAAAGTGTTTGCTTTTGGTTTCTCGATTTATCTACTGCAGAATTAGCTCTAGAGCAACGGCCATTTCCCGTCGATTCGCGTTGTCTAGCCAACCGTGAAATCCATAATGGCTGCTGAATGCACCAAGATTCTGGGCGCATTTCTTCGAAGTATACCAGGGTGTTCATTCGGCTTCGTGATGAGCGTATGACGTAAGAACACCCTGGGAACGAGGTTGCATATATTTTTGATGACCCCTACAATCTAAACTGCAAATACCTCAAAGATACCATCATATTGTTGTTTCTCTGCTTGCTGAAAGATATGAGAAAAATGCATAAACAAACCAATTTAGTTATTTGTGTAGCATGAAAAGTTAATTTGGTAATCATTGCTAGCAATTTAAGAGCATGATTCAAAACCAGGTACCTTCTAAAAGCACAGATTCCAACAAGTTCAAAACCATTTCAAGACTTGGAGATATGCTCAAGACTAACGCACATGAAGAAATTGCATGATCGATTCGATACCTCAAATTTTGATGATTTTTCAAAATGTGCAAGCGTTTTTTACCAAACCTACATATGGCCCTCAAGACAAACGGATTACTACTTAAATAATTATTTCCATGAAATTATACAGGATCGGTTGGCAATTATCCAAACTAAGAATTTGAGCCAGTACTGAAAGTTTCTTAAAATTACAACGTTATATCATTTCACCTTTATCAAATAGACTGGCTCTTAAGCTATATTTTTCCAGTACTGAGGTTGGTTAATTGTATGGTGATCTGCGATTGAGTTTTCTATAAGCGTTTTCTTATAAATTATACCTTGTCTGATATTAATGAATATCTAGTGAAGAATAAAAAGAAACTCGGCACTTATGTCCAGATGAAGCCGGATTCCTAGACACTATGAAAGATTTCAAAAGAGGGTAATGCTTTTTAAAACTGAGAATGGGCGCACATAATCTTAACATTGAAGCTGGAAGATTTGGAAACGACTTGACACCTAGATGTGATAGGCACTGTAAACACCGTCTGTCAATTGGAATCAAACTATTAGTGATAAAGTCCACTTCGCCATGGTGTTCCCACAGTCCCGAGAGGAAAGAAAACTTCTTGAAACAAAAATAGTTGGCTTATACCCAAATGCAAGACATCTAATGTTGATAACACACTTATTTAGTTAATAAGCCATGCGGATAAGTACTACCTTAACTTGATAGTAACTTTTTGCTGAAGTGTTTCAAAATAAAGTCAGAATACAAAATCTAAATATCTTCTGTCTCACTATTGACATACCATATGTAGAGTTTATATATATATATTTTGCTTTTTTACGATATTTTGCTTCAATCAGCTACTTTGAATTTACATATTATAAAGATTCTTATTCTAGTATTCTTGTTTTTCACTGTTTTTCACTACAACGTCTTATGAAAAAGCAATTTCAGCTGGATGGCAAGTAGTTTAGAGGTCCCCTCGCCAGATGCTTTATTATCAAAGAATAATTGAATAGAAAACTACTTGTAATGAGGTTTCTTATTCTTTTAGCCAATTCAGAGTGAGCTTCATTTGAAGCATTTTCATTGAAAAAATACCTACGACTGCGAGCGTACTGTGTTTAGTTGCGCAGTGTCTGTTTCAACTTCATTGAAAATTGACGGTATCTCTTATAACAATCAGACAGTTGCCATAGGTAAGTATATCGTTTCGTTGAAAACACATAACAACGTTCATATCAACGATGGCTATTTCAGAAAAGCCATTCATCCAAAGTAACAGTTAGACTGGCAATATGAAAACAATAAAACCCTTATCTAATCCGTTGATCACTAGGAGTTTCCTCTATGGTCTACGAAATGGCTAAAAACTTTCAATTTCCCAACCAAAACTGTGAAGTTCGATCCAATGGTTAAGGTAGCTCAAGGATATGAGGTTTTTAGGTTTCATGAGGCTGCAAGGCAGAAGTGATAAACAGTCTTTTTTACGAAATTCAGGATTTGTTATGGTTCATAAAATTCCATAGAGTTAGGAAATTTCTGATCCTCCTATGGCTCAGAAGTTTAGACAGACGTTTAGACATTTGGTTGTTTTTGGTCGGTTGCTTGTATGCCTACTTTAAATGAATTAATAAGAATTAAATAATGGTGGTGGGCCTATCTCGTCCCATAAACGTTGGTGCTGGATGACGTGTCTGCAGGATGCCTTTTCCTGCTGCAGCCACGGTTTCATCTATGCATCAGGAGAGGGTTTCTTCGCACGGTATGTCCGCCATCTTTTCGCGGGGTTGTGCACCGCTACAGGATTCTATGGGAGGGTCAGATTGCTTCATCTATGTTGTAATTACATACTGTACATTTTTAATCGCTTTATTTCATGAAATTATCAATTTTATAAATCGTGTTTTGTTTTGTACAGGAAACAACTACAGAACCTTCCTATTTTCTTTTCTGTCATCTTTTGTTGCTGTACAGCACCTCTAAGGTGACCATTCTGGAAATAAGGTCAGATCGACCCTTTAATGCTATCCCTGCCACTGTAATTAGGGGTGTTTTCCTTTTACATTTACAGCCTTAAAGTTTATATTGTATTGTATTGTATCTATTCTTTATATGTATTATAATAACTTGTAAGTTTTTTATTGCCGCATGAAACACATACATACATACATACATGTATTAGGCCTTCTGTAACTCTAGCAAAGATGTTTCTCAATGTTGCATACACAAAAGAAAACGATTAATAAATGATGATGATGATGATGATGATGATGATGATGATGATGATGATGATGATGATGATGATGATGATGATGATGATGATGATGATGATGATGATGATGATGATGATGATGATGATCATCATCATCATCATCATCATCATCATCATCATCATCATCATCATCATCATCATCATCATCATCATCATCATCATCATCATCATCATCATCATCATCATCATCATGATCCTGATGATCATGATTATGATGATCATGATCATGATGATGCCCGTTGGTGCATGGTTAAAGATCAGCCACAGGTTAGAGGTTAAAGATCATTACCTTTATTATCCAATTTCCAGCATCAGCAGGAGGTGGTGCGATTGGCCTTGGTGATTCACCCTGTGATTACAAGAGTACCTTTAATAATTGCATTTTAAGATACATAAAATGAATTATTCCCTAGATTTCCCTTGATTTTCTGTTTCCCAATAAATTTTATATAAAAACCAAGCTGTGCCTTCAGTTTGACTTGCTCAACACTATGGTATTTCAAGTAAAATTTTATTCCAGATGAGTAAGAACAATGTTTGGACCTCTGACAAATTATCTGATAGATTCTGCAAAATTGAAATTCTGTTAAGCTAACACATCAAATTACAGAGTAAATAACATATCAAATAACATATCAAATAACATAAAAGGCAGAGAGGACGACCACAGAGAACATGGTTGATTGATATACTGTGAAGGAAAGGACATGAGCAAGCATTGGAAAATGTGTTAGGTTGGCTGCTGACCGAGTGTGCTGGAGAGGGATGACTACTAATCTAGCAGTGGTAGTTGCAACATCCAGGTAACAGGTAACATATCAAATAAGACTGCATTCAAACGATGTTGGTACATTTTGAAAGCGGTGAATAATGTGATGGATTGATCTCTGTTGACATGAATATGGCATATTTTTTGCTGATGCTGGTAGATTTAAAAAACGGTAGATTTTGAAAATGGAGTTACAGCCAAAAATGGTGGAAACTGAACATCTTTTCACACTTTTGGAATGAGACTGATTAATTTTTGAGGTATAGGCCATTTCTTTGGTATTAAAGTCTTGCAAGGAGTTTGTTACCATCAAATTTCCTACTGTTTTCAAATTGTTTGGTATCGTGTGAATGCTAGCTTGAATTTTGCAACCAGCTCATTTTTTCACCGTTTTCAAAATGTGCTGGCATTGTGTCATATCATCCTATCATTACCAAGTCAAAGTAATTCTTTAAAAATATTTCATCTCAAAATAATCCAAAACAGACCAAAATTCCATTTAGTTCTTCCATCATGAGACCAAATTGTTAGCAAATTTGACGAAATATTTTCAGCCTATTTTGGATGATTTCAAGATATGCTTTTTAAAGAACTGCTTGCAACTTGGCAATCCCATGAAAAATTTCAACAAATATAATATTTTCATCTATATACTGTGGTAACTTGGCAAAGAAATAGCTACACAAACTTTGTCAGTTTACAGGGATCTGATGAAAATTTTCAAATGCCTAAACTTTTTAAGACTCCTCTACAATCACAGTGTCCATAAATTTGAAACTTACCAATTTTGGTGGTGGACATGCCATGGTTAAATTTGCAGTTGATAATTCCTTTGATGACTGTGCCAATGCAACCAGTTTTAATGCTACAAAAAAGCCCTGAAACGCACAAAAATTCACAATTGAAACATCACTATCGCAACGCTTAAGGCGTAAAATCAAAACAGTGAAGATTCAACATACTAATAACTTCTTACTATTACGTTATTAGACAAGGAAAATGGTCAAAAATGTCTAAATTGGTTGAACATGCTTTCCCAGAAAACCACCTTACATCATATTGAAAATCAGTTTTTATATATCTTTGAAAATATTGACTTGATCATTTTAGAAAGGAAACAAGAATGTATTTCTTCTCAGTGTTTTTCTCTTTTGATAACTAAATTACATAATTTATAGTGTCTTGCATTTATCTTGAGAACACCACATGGCATTAAATAGCTTGTTTACTCTTAGTTTCATGGGTTGATAATGAATCGTGTTGATTCGAAACGTTCTTGAAAGTTTGAACACTAAAAATAATTGGAGTCGCATAATTTGAATTTCAGGCCTTTGCCTATTTAACCACTGGATATGTCGAATGAATAGAATGAATAACAATGATTGTCGTCTTTTTGCTCGTCCTGAGAATGTAACAACTGTATCTAAGACTTATAAAGTTTAAGTAAGTATATACAAAATATTTTGGACTTTAACATACTATTTGGACATTTTAAAAATCATTAGATTTTGTATCCAAACTTTTATTGCTCTGAAATATCTAAGTGTCTGAAAGCTTTTGCAGTAACATATGAAACCATAGCATTTTATTGTTTAAAAATGTTGTGTTTTGCTAACAAAACAATTTGCATACCGTGTTGACTGATGTGCTACGTGAAACATCATCATATTCTTTCAACTAAATTCTCTTCAGCAATCATTCTCATCAACCTCATGCATAGTTTTTGAACAGGAATTCCTCACATGGACCCATTTGAAAACATTTTAATATAAAGTATGGCCAGTAAAATTCTCAAATGTGATGAAAATAACCAAAAACAATAAATCAACTAAAATATCTGCCTGTGAAAATTCTTTGAAAGAAATACAGTGGAACCTCCATATAATGGACACCTATGGGACCAATTTTATTGTCCGTTGTAGAGAGGTGTCCGCTGTATAGAGGTGTCACCTTTTGCCAAGTGTATTCTGGGACGAAAATATTTGTCCGTTGTTTGGAGGTGTCCGTTGTATAGAGGTGTCCATTAATGGAGGTTCCACTGTATGTTGTTAGAAATTAAACTTTCCAAATTTTTGTGGTCAATATACACTTAGGGTACAAAAGTATGGAAACGATGGCCTAAAACATGGCGGCAAAGATGTCCTATGGCCTATGAGCCTCGTAACAAAAGGGAGATTTTCTCTCCAACCAGACCTCAATTTAAACTCTTATGGCAGGAAACTATTCGCCATCTCGTCTTCTGTTTATCAAACAGACAAGGACAAGTTTTAGAAAACTTTTTATGAATTTTGAGACGAAAACTTCGAAGTAGTGTTGTTGTCTTGAGCTGCAAGAAATGGAGGAGATATGAAACTGAAAAGTTGTCAAAACATGAGTTTGCTTCAATGAAGAGTTGGTTGGGATGGCTTCATTTTATGCTGAATATACTGGACATTTTGATTTTGAAACAAACTTTTGGGAATAATCGAGAAATTTTCAGAATTTTGGCTGTAAACTCAAGGCAAGTTATGAGCAGGTAAGTTACATTATTTTTTCAGGCGACACTTTTCTTTTCGAGCAAGACAAATCTTTATGAAAGTACCTTAAAAAGCTGAAATCTGAAAACAAAATGTTATTTTGTTTATTTCTGGTTTATTCGTGTTGACTGAGCCATCGGAGGTTTGATGTGAAGCCATTACAAGGCAACAACTGCAACGGTCGCAAGGGAAATCGAAATTACAAGCTTACCTGTTAGCAGCTTTCCTTGAGTTTACAGCCAAAATTCTGAAAATTTCTCAATTATTCCAAAAAGTTTGTTTCAAAATCAAAATGTCCAGTGTAAACAGCATAAAATGAAGCCATCCCAACCAACTCTTCATTGAAGCAAACTGATGTTTTGACAACTTTTCAGTTTCATATCTCCTCCATTTCTTGCAGCTCAAGACAACAACACTACTTCGAAGTTTTCGTCTCAAAATTCATAAAAGTTTTTCTAAAACTTGTCCTTGTCTGTTTGATAAACAGAAGACGAGATGGCGAATATTTTCCCGCCATAAGTGTTTAAATTGAGGTCTGGGTTGGAGAGAAAATCTCCCTTTTGTTACGAGGCTCATAGGCCATAGGACATCTTTGCCGCCATGTTTTAGGCCATCGTTTCCATACTTTTGTACCCTAAGTGTACAATGGGCATTAGTCCTTGCAAATAAAGAAAACTGAATCGTGGTAGTGCTGTGGGTGTATGCGCAGTATGCTAACTGGAAAACAAACAAAGTCAACCTCGTTCCCAGGGTGTTCTTACGTCACACTCTGATCACGAAGCCAAATGAACACCCTGGTACACTTCGATGAAATGCGCCCAGAATCTGGGTGCATTTGGAAGCCATTATGGATTTCACGGTTCCTAGGCAACGCAAAGCAATGGAAAATGGCCGTTGCTCTAGCGCTAATTCTGCAGAAGATAAATTGAGAAATTGAGAAAAAACACTTTGAGGATCTTATTTCAACCTTTTTGAAGGTATTTGAGCAATGATCTGGGGTTGGTAAGTATGTTCAATGTGAATTGCTCGGTTTGTTTGGAGCGAAAATGGGCCTAAGTTGCAAATTCGAGAAACATTCACCACAACTTCGAAAATAAAATGGCTTGTTATTCTTCGAATTTTGGAAATAGATTACAAATGATGGTCGGAATAGGTAAAGAGTATGGTTTTACGTTGAATTTTGACATGCCGCGGCTGTTTACCCAGCGCAAAACGGAGTATCGGCGCAAAATGGCCAACAACCAATCAGATTGCCAAACGGCCTCTTGTATCCCAGAGTACGTAGAGGTAGAGCAACAAACTCACGCTGGGGATGAGATTGAAACAAAGTATACCTGTTTGTCTAGATATCCTGCTGAGGTGGTGTCAGCAAACTCCCAAATCTGTAAGAAAGCGGGGAAAGTAAGTTTGTGAAATCTCCACTGTCTACACCTATTGTTGAATGTATTGTAAAATAGCACCCATGGCTATTTTACAATCAAATTGCCTCAAATTGCATCAAATTGTCTAGATTTTAAGGGGGCTTTCATTCAAAAACCTTATGATATAAATAATTGCTTTCCTGTCAGATTGATAAAAACAAGAAGGATGCTGCATTCCCAGGTACGAAATCCACATTTTTGCAGTCAAAGTAAAAATTTCCCTAAAATTAAATCTTTCTCTTTACGATCTTGAAGTTTATGTCTTTTTCACAACAGCTCTATCAGCTGCAATAACTTTGTGTATGCATTTTCCCTACAGCAATCAGAAGTTGAGGTGAAAATGTGGCAACTGGTTGAAATACCTTATGTAATGTTGTTTCACTTAATCCACTGCGTTTCAAAATAGATGCAGCTTCAGTTGCTCCAATTGTGGCAGTACCTGATGGATTTGCCTGGAAAAGATGTATCAAAGAGTTATACATCATTAATATACAGTAAACCTATACACCTATATTGTTGGGGATACATGGTACTCCCAATATTGTTTCCTCGCTTTGTTTTAGGGTCAACTTGACAGCCAATCAGCGAGGGGACTATGAACGCATGCGCTGTAGATATAACATGATCATTGAAGTACCTGCAGCCGTTTCGAAGATCGTTGCAGTGACAGTGAGCAGTAAGGGGAAGATTCACAGCTAGATTTGCAGGAAACTTTGCTTATGCTTTATCAATTCTTGACTGCAGTTGTGTTTGTGTGCCTGCAAGATTTCATGACCAATCATTCTGGAAGCTTGGTACAGAAGAAAATGTCTAGCGGTTGATCTTGCGTGACTAGGTTGGCCTAAGCAGAACATCAGCATTTTGAGCATTTGCTGTCGAAAGCCCAGTTATCATATCTGGATTTGCTGTATTGACAAAATCTCACCAACCAATGCGATTGGACACAAAACTCAAACTAAGCTGGGTAGGACTATACCATTTACTTATCAGATAAATTCGTTTCTTTGCTAAGCTTCCATGAAACAATATCGTGAGGGGTTTCGAAAACTGTTATTACTGTTCCCCCATCAAAAATTTATTGTTCTGTGGTGGATGTGGTTTCCTGCTAACGTCTTACTACTTGTTGCCTTTAAAATGACTAAAAATTCTTGATGAAAATAGTGACATTACGTAATTAAATCGACAAAATTTTACACACTACGCATGCGTTCATAGTCCTCCAGGTGATGTCCACTGCCTCGTCAACTTGAGCTCGCATGTATTCCCAACAATATACACCTATATATATATACTAAATATATACAATATACACCTATAAATTGGATACTAAATATATATATACAAATGCTTACAATCTACATTGCTGGCCTTCCCTACATTAACATGGCCTCAAGAGCTCCAAAGGATTTTCAAGTATTCTTCACATTCTGACAAGAAAATACAAGAGCAATGAATGACTGGACATATGTTTGAACAAGCATTCTCAAGAATGTCATCCAGTTGTTATGTACTAGTCAAACTGATCCCTCTGCATTTGATTTTCTTTCATTTTCAGTGGTAAAATGGCTAACAACCCCATCAAAATTCCCAGTCTGGCAGACATAAAAAAGTAGATTTGGCTGTATCTACATTATTCAAATAGAAGAATGAGGTGAGTCAATAAAATAAAATATGAATATGAATAATGGGTGAGTCAATAAAAAATCCCCATTTGAAAGGTTGTGGCTCCATTGCTATCAAGGGCAAATATATGATGGCAAACATGTTCAAATCTATTTTGAAATTTACTTGATTCATACTGGCCAGTCTGTTCTGAAATTATAAAGTAGTTTCTCATGAAAGGTTCTTCAAGAAACCTTTAAAACAAGCACAAAATCAAACAAATTTTCCTGTCATCTCTGCCTTCCAAGGCCTTCTAGCAATGATTTATGCATGATTTAACACATGCTTTTCTCTTGGAAGGAGGAACAAGTCTTCCCACTTGTGTGTATAACCTATTCCACTAATGGCCTTGTTTTCAAAGCTTTTGAAGATTTCTTCATGCAAAACTTCTAACCACGGATTTGGATTCAGCACCCACAGCTTTAGTTTAATTGTAAATTTTCATATTCCTAGAGTTTGCGATTTTGATTTTATGACAATAATAAATTCGAAAATTTATAAGGGATCTGACCATGAAAATCATATGGGTTGTAACTTTACCCCTCAATCGTTATTCAGGTCAATTCCTTTATAAATTTTCAAATTTGTTTCAATAATAAAATTAAAAATAGCTAACACTAAGATTATATGAAAACTTGTAGTTAGACTAAAATTTGGCTGCTGAATATGAATATAAGGTCAGAAATTTCATGTGAAGCAATCTAAAGAAATTTTGTAACTTCCAAAACAAGGGATTCTACAGGGTGAGTCAAAAAAACGCCCAGCGTTTGAAAGGCTACTGCTCCCTAAGTATACAAGCAATGATATTTTGCAATACCTGATTGAATAGCTAACATGTTCAATTAGAGTATATATTTTTAGAAATCTTCCCAGCTAAAATCTGTCCTTCCGTTCAGATTCTGCAAGCGATTTTCTAAAATGAATCCTTTTGAGAAACCCTCAAAAACATGTTAAAATTGCAAGCAAGAATCCCTACTGTGTTTACCTCACAGGAATGACTTTCAGTACGCTTTAGCACATGCTTTCCTTTTGGTGGGTTGAGAACTCTTCCCCCTAGTGTGAATAACTTATTCAAGGGGATTCCATTCTCCCACGCGGACAAAATACATGAACACATCCAAGAGTCATTATTGCCACGAAGGTGAACAAAAAGGAAATCTTGCTTGGTGTTTTCACTTGTTTTTGCAGGTTTCCGAAAGGGGCTTTTGGCAGAAAATCTCCTACTTTGACAGGAAGGAATGACCGATTAAGGCCAGGTACCATAAATTACTGAATCTAATATGACATACTATCAGGGATAAAACAATACAGTTTTCAATATCATTGCTTTAATATTCAGGGAACAGGATTTTTTCAAAGGCCGGGCATTTTTATTGACTCACCAGGTATTCTCCCATGATGTGTGTCATCATCTTTAGAAGGAAAACCAGGGAAATGTCGTTCATCATTTTCACTTGTTTTTGCAGATTTTTAAGGGGCTTTCTGCAGAAAATCTCCAATTTCCATGAGAAGGAATGGTCAATTAATGCCAAGTGAATTTCTGAATCTAAATGAACATAGTGGCAATCAAATAAGACAGTTTTTTATATTTTTGCTTTGGTATTCAGGAGCAGTGGCCTCTTAAATGGAGATTTTTACTCACCTGGTATAGATATTTTGAAATATTTTTTCATACAAAACCTGTTTATAATATGCTTCATAAATGTTGTAATGATGTGAAGAAATCTGCAAGTGAAAGAAAATGTATCAAGAAATTGCATTCAGCTTTAGTTTGCAGGTACGAAGTTGTTTTCTTAGCCAGTAAATTAAATGAATGACTGATAAGCAGCTCCAGCTACTGCAACTCAGCTACTGCAGATAAATTTGCAGTTTTCAGCACAAAGCTCTGGGATGGCAGAAGTAGAGAAGATCCAATCAAGTTAGCAACCCCTTGTAATGATGATGTGGTGGGGCTCTGCCTTAGATATATGTACCACTTCAATTTACAGCCTCTGTTTGGAAAGTATTCAAACCTCTTTTATATGAAATTTCAGAAGCCAAATTGGGATTTAGCACCCAAACTTTAGTTTAACCACACATTTGCATGTTGCTCACGGTTGTAGTGTTAATCTAATCATGATGTACAATAAAGTTTGAAACTCTAGGGATTTGACTATGAAAATGACTCAAGGTGTAAAGTTTCACCATGAATGATTTTTCACGGTCAAATCCCTTATAAAGCTTTGAACTTTACATGGTCATAAAATCAACATCACAATTGCCAGCAACTTGATAACAGGCTATGCTTGAAACGTCGCTTATTTCAATCTGCATAAAGTGCTTACATTTAATGTTATTTATTTGTTTACAATTGCCCGCAGTTTAAAAACATGTAACTAGACAAAGGTTTGGGTGCCAAATCTGAATCTGGGCTCAAAATTTTCAAATGAACAATGGGTAGAAATTTTGACAAATTCCCAAAACGAGGCTCCTTTATTGAGGTTGTTTATTGAATCCTATCCACCTGACTTTTCAGGCTGCAAAATCAGATGACTGCATGAAAAGACCTTGACCAGAGGTGGAAAAAATTTTCTTCCTGCAACCCAAATGGATAGATGCAAAATTCCCTGCAAGAAATATTTGTTATTTTGGACTCAATGATAACTTTTCATTTTGACTAACAAATCTCAATGGAATAAGATTCATAACTGTATCTACAGCATGCTTAACTTACATGATTTTCCATTCCTAATAGAAACCTTCAGAAAGCATCAATCAGCTTGTGCATAGTGAAAATACATATATCGGTCTTTCTAGTTTTTCACATTTTGTTTTGTTTTTCAATTTGTTCTGAGTGGGCTTGTCAGAATTTCTAGCTACTGAAAGCTAATTTAGAAACACTGTGCATGCCGCATCCAAGCATGGGGACCCTAGTTTAATATCCCTTCTGAAGAGCAACAAGTTGAGTTGTGAGGTCAGGCTTCTGAGGTCAAAGATCCAGAGTTGGACCGCACTCAACCAAGCTTAACTTCAGTTACCTGAGGAAAACTGTTTAAGCCATTCCACCACTCACATTCTGTTTGATTTGCAAAATAGACAAACAAAAAGCTATCTTGCATCAAAAAAGGTGAAAAATCAGTGAAAAATACAAGTAAAGAGTTCTGCATGAATGGTATTTAGTTATCACAGATCTCAAGTGACAGCTTTATGTGAGAAAGAATTGTGATATATGATTGGTTTTCTTATCTTTCTTACTTGTTTATCAATGAAATTTTGTGTGTCACATGGCAGACTGCATTGTATGCTGTGCATGTGGTTCTTCCAGGCAGAATTTCAAAAATTCATGGTTGATGAAGAAACATGGCCAAATCTTCTGTCTGTGCACATTTGCAAATTTTCCAATCTGGCTGTCACAATGAACACAAATAAAATTCACTTTCATTTCAACTTTCAAAATGATAAATGTATGACGCAGACGGTTTTTTTCACCCTTGATTTTTCATCATGATTTGGTTGAAATTTGGTTGGTTGGTTGTTGATTTGGTTTCATCATGATTTGGTCATCATGATTTTGTCAATGTTAGCAAGAAACGTGAAAGAACGTGAAAGTGAAAGCAGAGATTTTTGCTACCTAAATGAAGAAATAATCCTCCAGCTCGAATCACAAACACCGCTACACCGTGGCCATCTGCTGACCACATGGTCGTCTTAGCCTCCGTTTGTATGTCTTTATTGTCCCTTGCTTGTTGATCTTGATCAATGACCAGACTGTACTATCTTTGCAACACAAACAATCCGAAGGAAAACAAGGAAACAGAAATCAGAATAAAGCATCCTAACTTAACACTCTATAACGTCAATCAAAGCGATAATTAGATTACATATATTTTCCTCAAATGATAATGCAATAAATGGAGTTCTTATCGGTATATATCGAAGTAGCCGTGTGATATTGCCTGTTGTAGACTGTGCCCTGGCCGATTTTAGGCCGCGTAAGTTCGTCCCCCAAAAAGAGGCGCCGATGGAAAAAGAACAAGAAAGTCTCGTGCGCTGCTCACCTGCGACAGCGGAGGAAATGATGACATCTTTTACGAAAACTTTCTTCGATGAATAAGCAGGAAGTCTTTCTTGCAGTTTAAAGATTGGTGGCGAGAAGAGCTGCTAAGACTCCATTCCAGATCAGCGTACCAAATGCTGTGGTTTTGTTTAGGCCACTTCTCACTGATCCGAGAAGGAATGATAGGAGCGGCACGTTTTATGAATCCGGGAGCGGATCCGACTGAAATAAATCCGAATAATGGATGCTCCCCAGTCCGGATTAGATTTATTCCGCAATGAAAGTATCTTTCAGCACTGTCTTTCCTTTGTGAAAATTTTCCTGGATGGTTGCAGTGCCTGACGAATTCACAAGACCACAATCTGAAGAAATTAGGAAGCAGAGACTTCTTCCAAGGAGAACTGTAGGGACCACACTCTTGTAAACAGTAGGAGTATCTTTGATCTTATCTTTTAACCCTATTTTGGTTGGGGGGGGGGCAAATTTGCCCCCCTAGTAGATTTTTTTAAAAAACTCTGCGAGGAAGAATTTTATAGCCATGAAACTTCTTGACTTTTTGCAACTACTTATTGTGCAACTTCTCAAAAAGTTTCATTGAAATATTTTGAAAAATGAGGGGGCGGGAGACAATTTTCTGGGACTGACCCAGGAAAAATCGCAAATTCTCAAATCTCAATTATCGCGAAAAAAGGAGCAGAAGTGGAATATTTTGCAAATTTCTTTTTTAATGTTGTGTTATTTGATGCATCCTATCATAAATACCATGTTTGGATGGAAAATATGCTCCAAATTTAATTTTATCTCGATTTTCCTGATTTTTGCCAATTTTGCCGCTTTTCTTGACCACACAAAGGAAAATGCTGACGTAAGCAAAAATGGTGGCTATTTTTAAGTTAATTTTTATATTTACAGAAAGTACATGCCTGAGGCTTTTAGCACACCAAATTTGGTCGCTCTACCTATTACCAGTAAAGAGTTAGGTAGGGGGGGGCTTTTTTGCCCCCCCCAACCAAAATAGTACTATCAAATAGCCCAACCACTATAGGGTTAATTGTGCAAATAGTCCCTCCAATGCTCCAATGACCGTTTTCCCCAATGTTTTTGCGTTGGTTTCACTGTCCGTCGAATCTCTATGCATGCTTTATTCACGTATTTTCTTACTTTTAGTAGATTTTGAGTACTCAGAGTTTCTTATGAGTTTCTTAAAGGTTCCATGACAATGTTAATGTCCACTACCTGGTACGTCAAGAACTTTTCAAAACAAGGTTTTTTGACGTCTTTCCAATGCTAGATTATACTCAAGCACCTTAAAAGTAATATGATACAAGAAACAAGTAGAAATAAAGAAAAAATATGTTAGGAATATATTTTCTTAGTACTGGAGTTTCTTAATTCTTTGGTGATGTGAGAGTTAAGTTTCTTGTAAGCAGTTTCTTATGAGAAAATTCGTGTAAAGAGAGATACATGCCAGTTTTTCTGAAAAAAAACTGGGTTTATCTGATTTTGGTGACTTTTCGCTTGCCATACACGCGGACTGGCAGATAAGTGTCACAAATAAGAAAATGGTCTCTTGATCCCTTCTGGAATTTAAACAAAATTATTGCGCAGGTGAACCATGGAACAGAGTGCATAAATGGTCAATGCGAACAAGTCTTACATATGTATTAGAATCATTACATCCCTCTTACAGTCCTTACATACACAAAAAGGCCCAAAAACTGTTTTCGGAAAGTCAGAATTTAACATAGTTCGGTTTTGAAGTTTTTCCTGAGTCTATAATAGTCGTCTGTTCTTGTTTCAAGACATCAAAAGGAACAATTTTGTTTGATGAATGGCCAATTGGTTCCAGAGCAATCAATATATTTCTGGAGGGCTAAATGTCTGATAACTGGCTTTCCGTGCTCTTCATGGCGGAAAGCAAAGTCACCTTAAGACCACTCATCCTAAATTTCAAGACCACATTTGCCAATTTCAAGACCACAAAGTGTGGACAAGACCACACTTTAATAGGCACTCTCTGAGTTTTCTGAGTGCTGATAAACTAAGATTACAAAGTGAACTTTCTAATCGAAACTCTGCACCCAAACTTTGGAGGAAAATTCGTGTGAATTTCGCAAACAATCACCCTGGTACCATATACCAGGTGGTACCTTGGGTTGCAAACAATACATTTTTCTGTACCATGAGGAGTAAAATGTTCTTTTGAGGTGAACATCTAACATCCAACATTTGGATGAAAATATCATTTTGTCATTTTGTCTCACTAGGGCATGATTGAATGATTGAGATATTTGGTCTTTTGGTTGAGTCCTCTGGCATCCGTGGCAAATTTTCAGTATGTATAAGAATAGGTCAAAGTTTTCTCAGTTTGACAGTTTCTCTCTAATGACGTCATCTAATAAATTTGGACCGTTGACTTTCTGTCCGCATGATTATCTCCCCCGCAGAGCCCAGGGCCTCGGCCCGGCCTCGCGACCCAGATTTTGGGATGGAGGCTACATTTCTAAAAGAGGTTAGTGTCCATGAAAGTCTTTAGGCCCATTTCAGCCAGGACAGAAAACAGGGCGCAGTAAGGGCGAGACTTAATGTTTAGACCTATGGTCTAACCAGAAGACTGCATTATAGGATAACCGAAGAGATGGGAAGCAGCAAACTAGAGATTTTTCGGGTAACGTATAACACGTCTCGCTTTTTGGTGGACGCAGTTTTATTATGTTTGTGAATGTGTGATTGATGATTGACAAAATTTTTAAGAAAAACAAAATGATGATTTTCATTTGTTTTGTACACTACAGACCTTTGACCAGACAGTTGAGTTGACCAGACTGGGCAACTTTGCCAGCAAAGTTTAGTGTGTACAGAAATCAATAGATATCAATTTTTCTTTGGTGCACAACTGGGACACAAAATTGCTACTGTATGTGCTCCAAAATATTTTGGACAGAGCAGCACAGAGATTCACTCTGGATATGCATAAGGCCTCTACAGTTGAGAGGATAGTGATTTGTGTATCTGTAACATCTTTTAGTTGCATTCAAACTGGCATCAAAATACTTTTTGTACCAGCTCTGTGCCAATTAACTGACTGTTTAATATTTTGATTTGCAGGTTGGTCTGTATGTTATTTTTCCAGTTGCATTGTTTTACTACTTCAATTTACCTGACAATCAAGATGAATTTTTAGAAAAGAGGAAGGTAACATCTTGTTTCTGATTGTCTTAGTATTTGGCATTTCAGTGTTTATTCATTAGGATCCATCACCCAACTGTAAAGTTCTTTCCTCTTTGGGAATTTTGATCTTCTTTTGTTTATAAACGATAGGCTATTAATGATATTTGCAGCAAGCAAAGGTGACGTTTAGATGAGTTCAATTGCCAAATTTTGGGTTGATGGGTGATTTCAATTGGGATTGAAAGAACAATACCCACACACATCATAAATATGTTTGGTGGTGTTGTTGTTAATGCTTTCAATCATTTTCAATAACAACATTGCTTGCATCATTGCATTCCAAAGCCTGCCTTGTGTGTGACCTTTGAGTTGGGAAAAGGGGGAACAAGGCACTTTAAAGGGTTTTGCTGTCTAGCCCGTTATCCAGAGGTTTGCTAGCCATGAATCATATCTTGATTGTTAGAACTGGAATCACTACAAATGCAAATTACATAAATATTGTGAAACTACATGCCAAGTGACCACAGAAGTATTTGGTTAGGCGAAGGAGTCCACTCCATGTATTACTTTTCAATTGCTGTGTTTGGTGTTATTTGCTTGCAAGGACTGTTAGCCGTGCAGTATGTATTTATTGCAATTCTTTATTTGAGGTATGAACATTCTTAGGACTTTTTTATCGAAAATTCCTTGCAAAAACAGTGATGAATTTAGGCCCATGTTATTGTCAAGTTGCATAATACAAACAACCAGCACAGGAAAAATAGACTAAAACACAGGAACGAATCACAAAGACAGCGGACCAGACCATTCCACTTTTAAAAGTTTGTGAACAAGCCTAAATCTTGGAAAAGGCTCTAGGGTGCCAATTCAGGGTGATGGTACTCTAGCGTCCCAAATCAGTAGGAGTGTTTAATGTTTTAGGCACTGTAATAAAGTTATCATTATTATCATTTATTATTATTATAGACACTTGTCAGATTGACTCAAAAAAGGTCTCAAACGTGAAGTTGAAGCCTGATCTATGCAGCTTCAGCTGTGCGAAACTGAGATAATTGAATCTACAGCTCCTCCACAGTGACCACACAAATGGGGCACAATGTTTTGGGACACTGTGTAGATGTCTTGGAAATGAATGAAGTTTTTGGTGAATCTTAAAGTATCTATTAGTACAGGCCTTTCATGCATTTAACATATCTTGCATGAGAATCACACACTTTTTCCACTTCAGATTTAGAAATATTTACAGTCTTTCATATGACTAATTCTTACCATAATCTAAAGAATCCTTATCATGTTGATGTGTGGAAGACCTTTCTTGTACTTTATGATATATTGTGGCCTGTCAAAAGTGAATTATTATTTCTGGTGCCCAGGGAGGGGCGGGGGTACTCATGAACTTTCAATGTTAATATTTGTTGAAAATCTTACTCTAAATCAGTATTTGGGGTTGTGAATTGTAACAAAGCAAAAATTCAATAGTTAGGGTCCACAAATCTGAAGAAAGGCAGAATCTTGCAATCTGGAGTGTTTCATTACAATGACCCATTTAATAAAATTTGTTCTGGTTGGGGGTGCCTGAAATAAATAACATTTGGGGTCTCCAAAACCTTAGGCTTAATATCTAGGGTTAGCAAAGAGAAGATGGCACAAATCCCCTTACTGAAAATTAGGGAGTACCCCCTGGGTTCTGGTGTACATCTAACCCATCTAACGTTTACTCACAGCTTCTCGTTGAAACTTTTCCTGATATTCCAGTCATCTGTTTCAAATAAAACTTGGTTGCCATGCCACTTTGATTGATATTGATGACAAACATTTGTACTTTTCTCCACAGAAAGAGATGTATCCTCCATTTGAAGAAACAAATGTAAGAATCTACTACTACCATTTTACTTGCTTCATTGTTTAGCTAATCATCAAAACTGGATCACAACTGTATAATTATTGTTATTTTATAGACAGTAAAAAATATTCAAGTAGTAATTTGGTTATGATTTTGTAAACCATGTTTTTATGGTAGTATGAAAGCAAGCCTTTAATGGGGGGGGGTCACTGGGGGGTATGCAATTCCGCATTTCCGCAATTTTTCTGCCCTGTTTCCGCAAATCCGCAGACAGAAATTGGCTATTTCCACTATTCTTTAAGGTTATGAGCAAAGTCTTACTGCTTCATATAAAACACAACAAAAACCATTTTCTTTCCATTTTGCACGTGACTGATCAGACTCAAGCAGTTTGCAGTCATCATGGGTGATTATTTTGCGTGAAAAATTTTGTTGTTACTGTTGCTATTGTGGCTGTTGTCTTCAGATCTTTGTGATATGTATTGTTTTTGTTTGTTTTAGCAAGGGTGTTACGACACGGATGTTTCGATTAATAATTTGTTTACCTTGTTTTGATCCCTGTGTCTTGTTTTGTTGTCTTGTTTTCTGTTCTGTTTCGTCTCCAACTCAGCGTGCCTAGGGGGCCTATTATAGGGGGTCCTAAAGCCGCGAAACCGTGCGAAAATCAGCTGAAAGCCGTAATCCGCAGCAAAATAAAGTGCAAAGCCGCAGCCGCGATGGTAAAACATGCCTTTTTGGCGCAGAACATAGCCAACTACCCGTCAATAAAGGAAAATGAAACGTTACAACAAGTACATGTACGTGTGCATTGTTGTTCTTATGGTTCGTTCTCTTTCACTGAGTGAGCTGCTGTATCAATTTTACCCCTCTCCTGAATGCATAATGTGTAAAGGGGAGTCAGGAGTGTCACATTTTGAAAATGTCGCGCAGATTCATACACTGAATCGTATGAAAACAATGAATTCATCATTTATGAACATATCAAAATTCTAAAAACAAAAGTACAACTAAGGCCCCGTCCACACGTATCCGGATATTTTTGAAAACGCATCTTTTTATATCCGTTTTCAAAAAGTTTCGCGTCCACACGAGGAGCGTTTTCGAAAATATCCCCGTCCACACGAAGACGCTGCTACATTCAAACTTCGCTGTTCGAACTTCGACAAAAGAAAACAGACAATCAAAATGCCCTTTTGTTGTCCCCAAAGATCCGTGCGCAAGCTCTGATACGTCGTAAATCGATGCTGTGACGTCAGCGTTTTCGAAAAGCTCCGTTTTCACCCGTCCACACGAGAACATGAAAACGGCGTTTTCAAAAAGATCCACTCTGGAGAGCGTTTTCGAAAAGATTCGTTTTTGGTGACCGAAAACGCCGTCTCCGTGTGGACGCTAACCCAAAACGGATAAAAAAAGATGCGTTTTCAAAATATACGTACCCAAAACGGATACGTGTGGACGGGGCCTAAAACTTTAGCTCCACTGAACAAGTCTGTCAGAGATAGGCCCGTCGGAAAGAAGGGCGGCAGAGACCAAGTGCGAGAGAAGTAAGCAAAAAACGGGGATCCGAAGGCTTGCCCCGGGGGGGCATTTTGTGAACATACCCTTTATTTCGTTTGAAAATATCCCTTTTTGAGACGAATTCACCATTTCAAGGAGCAGCGGAACTAGACTAACGGAAGGCTTTCGTGTCAAACTTTTAAATAGAACTGAAAATCACTTAGAAATAGGTTGATTTTCACTGTATTTCCATGTATATAGGCATGATAGCTTGACAATTCTAATAACTTCCTAGTATCTTCACTTCTTTAAATCTTCTTTCCATTGACCTGACTTTTACAGCTTTTTTCAGTAAAGGGGGAAACAATTTTAGCGAATTGTGGGAGAGGCTGAAGCCCTCTGGCCTCTCCTCGCTTCCGACTGGTCTGATTAAACCTTCTGTACGACCAAATCTCGACTTTGAACCAAGAAGGAATTTTTGCTAATTCATTGATAATGGCAGCACTATCCTTGGCACATGGGGTTCTAGGGGCGAAGCTCCAGAAAATTTCATAAGGCCACGCCCTTTACTTGGCCTAAAACTCTTCTCTCGACCTTTTGTTTCCCACTGCTAACATGGGAATTTAGCCAAACTTTGTAGTCATATCTTTATGAATGAGCACCTCAGGAAACTTTTAGGGTGCACTCTTAACTTCTGCTGGGAACGCATCTTTCAATCAAATAACTACAGCTATTGTTTAAAATTTCCTTCTGTCCTTTGTCATGCAATCACTGTGCACTAGAAGATTGTGCTAAAGGTGGTGGACATGAATTTTTTACCATGATGCCCCGGGGGGGGGGGTACTTGACTAGGGAAGTGACGGGGGTGTGTGGCAAACCGCTCAACACCCTGTCGCATAAAAAATTGCCCAAAAGTATACCCTGTCGCATAAAAATTTTACCAAAATCCATTGTTTCATGATAACTCTAAAAGGTGTGCTTCCACGTGATACCCTGTCGCATAATTTTCTTATCAATTGTAATACCCTGTCGCATAATTTTTATCAAAAAGGACACCCTGTCGCATAATTTTTACCGTAAAAGGACACCCTGTTGAGCGGCACATCCCGTCAAGTCAAGTATGGGAGTACCCCCCTCGGGCATGATGCTTTGCGTCAAACTGAGCTTCGGTTCATTTGACTGCATTGAACTATAGTTCAATGTTTGACGGGCGATTTCTTCAATACAGCAAAGGATCTTGGATATAAACATTCCTCAACGCCATTTTTAGCACTATCGTCTATTGCTTGCAAACTGTCAATCAACACTGATCCCTTTGTTAAGTTATTCCTATCATATTTCTGCGCAACCTAGAGGTCTTTTAAACCCCATTTCGGATGAAGTCAATAACCTGACCGCACGCCGTTACTTCGACTAAAAGCCGCATCCACATCCCAAGCGCCGTAAACCGTTGCGAATTCACAGCTAAAGACGCAAGACGCATCTTATGCTGAAGCCGCAATCCGTAGAAAAACCATTGCCAAATCCGTAGGCCGCACGTGAAAATAGGGTCGTAGCCGTGAAGCCGCAAACCTATAATAGGCCCCCTGCCTAGGCCCAACCGCTCTCAAGTTGTTCGAATACAGCTCCCTTGTATTTTTGTGTCTTAGTGCGCCTTCGCACAAGATAGGTTTTTGTGGCTTTTCGGTTTTAAAACCTATCTTGTGCGAAGGCGCACTAAGACACAGAAATACGAGGGAGTTGTATTCGAACAACTTGAGAGCGGTTGGGCCTAGGCACACTGAGTTGAAGACGAAACAGAACAGAAAACAAGACAACAAAATAAGACACAGGGATCAAAACAAGGTAAACAAATAATCAATCAAAACATCCGTGTCCTAACACCCTTGGTTTTAGTGCCTGTAAGTAAATATTACACAATATTTTGACGGAATGAGCATCAAACGAACGATTTTGTAGCAATTAGTATTAATTTTGCAGAAATATCCGCATTCCGCAAAAATGCAACAAATATCCGCAATCCGCAGAAATGATGTTTAATTTCCGCATTTCCGCACCGAAAATAGGCCGATATCCGCTATCCGCAAAACCCCAGTGAGCTTCTTGTCAGATATGGAATGCAACATGATCTTCAGATAATATTGAATAATGCTGAAAAGAAATCCTAAATGATTTTTATGAAGGGAAACAATTTTGATCAGGTGCAATGTCTGCACCATAACCCTCAATCCTTCACAAAATATATTGAGACCAACACCACAAATCCCAAATTTTTAAAACCTCCTTGTCTCCTTTAAAGAAAACACGTTTTTTTCTTGCCCCTGTAGCTCCCCCTCCCCCTCAGTCAATGTTGTGATTCTAAACAATGTTTTTAACGCAGATTTACATGCAGTCACACCAAGATAACACCAATCAACATTGACTGAGGGGGAAGGGGATGCAGTCTCATAATTTTTGTGAAGGATTGTCTGAAAATTAGAAGAAGTTGTGAAGGGGTTTCTGGCTTAAGCTGGACCAACAAAATGATCTCATTCAAACGCTAGGGGGTAACTAACTGCTAGCAACAGTCAAAAGTAGAAATGAATTTAAATTATCTAATTTTTGAGAAGTTTTGGAGGGCCAGGTCAGCATGGTTTCATTTGGTTCCATCAATGAGAGATAAACCAATATCCATGACATGGAAAATGAAAAGTGTGATAGCTTACAACTCCTAAGCACGCTATTTTTTGGGATGGAACTCAAAGCATGACTAAGAAATTGTATCTAAGCATCTGAGAGTCTGAAAATCTGTAGCCCGTACTAAAAGACCTAACACTGTAGCCTAAGGCCTGAGCACAATCTGTGCTCAGGCCTATATTAAGTGTGCCGCTGTATAAGATGAGACTATATTATCCCCTGTATATCATCATCCGACATATAAAACTAAGATATAAATTCTATTCAAGATGATCTACCAGAAGTTGCTTGCAAAAAAACTTAAAAAGCTACCCACATTATATATAATGTATCAGTGGTCACTGCAATTTTCTCTGATAAAGTATGCGGCCATCATGAAACAGCTTCGTTTAGGCTATGGTTAGGAGGCCTTTGAAAATGTGCTGAGGTCACGTGACTCATCGTGCTACCACGCGTTACCATCGTGTTACTATCGTGTTACTATGCGTGTTACTATGAAATGCATAGGGATCATATAGACTTCGACGTGATACCACGTGTTACCATCAAAATTTAAAAAATATAGATATTCTATATTTTTTTATTTTTGATGGTAACACGTGGTATCACGTTGAAGTCTATATGATTCCTATGCATTTTATGGTAACACGTATAGTAACACGATAGTAACACGTGGTATCACGTTGAAATTTTTCACTAATATGAAATTTTGAAGTTTGAAAGACTATAAAAGTATCCAACAGAAAAGATGGAATGATAAAAGACAAGACAGTCTAACAAAAAAATCATTAAAGCTGAATTAACACTTGAAGGGCTGCTCTTAATGCATTCCAGATAGCAATGAAGTGCCGCATTGCAAACTGATTGATTGATTCAGCTTTGCTGCAAGCACCCCATCACATCACACCACAAATCATTTCAAGTGTGAATTCACTGTAAACTATCACATGTTGATAGAGAACTCCAACCCACATATCCTTAGCTTCCCCCCTCCCCCGTGCACTTTTTCATCATTTAAAAAAATATTTTTCCAATAACGGTCAATATGGTTATCTAAACTGACAAGGGAACTGAATTTGGCAAAGCAAACAAGTTTGAGAAATCTTTCTAAGTCTAAAATTTCTTCAGACTGTCTGAAAATTAGAAGAAGTTGTGAAGGGGTTTCTGGCTTAAGCTGGACCAACAAAATGATCTCATTCAAACGCTAGGGGGTAACTAACTGCTAGCAACAGTCAAAAGTAGAAATGAATTTAAATTATCTAATTTTTGAGAAGTTTTGGAGGGCCAGGTCAGCATGGTTTCATTTGGTTCCATCAATGAGAGATAAACCAATATCCATGACATGGAAAATGAAAAGTGTGATAGCTTACAACTCCTAAGCACGCTATTTTTTGGGATGGAACTCAAAGCATGACTAAGAAATTGTATCTAAGCATCTGAGAGTCTGAAAATCTGTAGCCCGTACTAAAAGACCTAACACTGTAGCCTAAGGCCTGAGCACAATCTGTGCTCAGGCCTATATTAAGTGTGCCGCTGTATAAGATGAGACTATATTATCCCCTGTATATCATCATCCGACATATAAAACTAAGATATAAATTCTATTCAAGATGATCTACCAGAAGTTGCTTGCAAAAAAACTTAAAAAGCTACCCACATTATATATAATGTATCAGTGGTCACTGCAATTTTCTCTGATAAAGTATGCGGCCATCATGAAACAGCTTCGTTTAGGCTATGGTTAGGAGGCCTTTGAAAATGTGCTGAGGTCACGTGACTCATCGTGCTACCACGCGTTACCATCGTGTTACTATCGTGTTACTATGCGTGTTACTATGAAATGCATAGGGATCATATAGACTTCGACGTGATACCACGTGTTACCATCAAAATTTAAAAAATATAGATATTCTATATTTTTTTATTTTTGATGGTAACACGTGGTATCACGTTGAAGTCTATATGATTCCTATGCATTTTATGGTAACACGTATAGTAACACGATAGTAACACGTGGTATCACGTTGAAATTTTTCACTAATATGAAATTTTGAAGTTTGAAAGACTATAAAAGTATCCAACAGAAAAGATGGAATGATAAAAGACAAGACAGTCTAACAAAAAAATCATTAAAGCTGAATTAACACTTGAAGGGCTGCTCTTAATGCATTCCAGATAGCAATGAAGTGCCGCATTGCAAACTGATTGATTGATTCAGCTTTGCTGCAAGCACCCCATCACATCACACCACAAATCATTTCAAGTGTGAATTCACTGTAAACTATCACATGTTGATAGAGAACTCCAACCCACATATCCTTAGCTTCCCCCCTCCCCCGTGCACTTTTTCATCATTTAAAAAAATATTTTTCCAATAACGGTCAATATGGTTATCTAAACTGACAAGGGAACTGAATTTGGCAAAGCAAACAAGTTTGAGAAATCTTTCTAAGTCTAAAATTTCTTCAGACAATCCTTCACAAAATATATTGAGACCAACACCACAAATCCCAAATTTTTAAAACCTCCTTGTCTCCTTTAAAGAAAACACGTTTTTTTCTTGCCCCTGTAGCTCCCCCTCCCCCTCAGTCAATGTTGTGATTCTAAACAATGTTTTTAACGCAGATTTACATGCAGTCACACCAAGATAACACCAATCAACATTGACTGAGGGGGAAGGGGATGCAGTCTCATAATTTTTGTGAAGGATTGCTGATAGCCAAAATTTGCAAGTTGGAGTTCCAAGAAAATGGTTAAGTTTAAACCTGATACAATAGAGGCATTTATGTACAATAGCACTGTCTTCCTGCTTAAAATATCTTCTGAAAATTTTAGTTCTTAGGCATCCTTGTTTAAAAATTTTTACACTGTTACTTCTTCATAGAATACTAAAGGATGATATCAGACCAAGGATGATTTCTGAAAATGCTTAAATTTCTTGAGAATCTATTTTACATTTCGATACACAGGGCTTGTACTGTAAGGTTGATATCAGTACTGAACAATGATTTCATCCTCTCTTCTGTTTCACTAGCCTATGTGCAGATTTTACTTTCCAGTGCAAGGGAGGGCCACTGCAAAGGCGAGCCACTGCACTGCCCTCCCCCACCCCTTTCACAGTGAACGGTAAATTCTTCAACCAGGCTACTGTTTTTACAAAATAAGGTATTTTATTTTTCAGAGGCCACCTACAACAAGCGATGACATAAAACAATACAGGGAGATGATACTTGAAGCAAGAAGAAAGGCAGCCGCTTCACAACATGTAACTATTGATTAATTCTTTGCTTGATTTTCTTAATTTCTGCTTGACATTGCCAGGTAGTCCAAAATGGCAATGATCAGTTTGTTAATTAGAGAAAAAAGGAACGGTTTTCCAGATGTTAGAGCAATACCTTGTTTGGCAGCATTTGTCTGAGAGAGGGAGTTTTCCATGAAGTCGAGTTTTAGGCCCTGTTTATATGAGGAAAAACACCTCACCTGCCAGACCCGGGGCTGAGAGGCGAGGTAAATTTCAGTCACTGTTTATATGAGATTGTTTACCTCACCTGTCAGCACCGGGGCTGAGAGGCGAGGTGAAGTAAAGTCTTTCTTCCGTGAAATCAGAACGAACTGACCAATAAGAATCAACGAATGATTTCACTTCACCTCACCAAACCGGTGGTGTTTCGTTTATATGAAAAAATTTCACCTCACCCAGGCGAGATCCCACTACAGGTGAGATGGGATTTCACTATACCGGTAGTATTGCGTTCATCATGTAAACGCAAAATGAAAATAGAAAGGATTCTATGGGAAGGTGGAATCTCACCTCTCAGCCCCGGGTCTGGCAGGTGAGGTGTTTTTCCTCATATAAACAGGCCCTTAGAAAGCTTGAAGCAGGATTTTTTTATATTCCGTTTAAAAAACTACGATACAATATTATTGATTACACAAATTACAGAATTACCGTAAAAGCTCAATTAAGCCACCGGGGGGCTTATTTAGTTTCGGACCTTCCAGAGGGGGGCTTAATAGATAGGGGGCTTATTAGAAACGGGGGCTTATTCACAAAATCAAGTGACAGTGATATATTTGGTAGCTTTTCAGTTCTTTTATCCCATATTTTGCGGAATCAAGATGCAATTTTACGGCTGAACGTAAATTCGACACAATCTTTATTCCCAAACATGCCAAAATTAACAGGCAAGGTTGTGTAGCTAGTAAATAGAAAATATTTGGTAAATTCTAGAATTTGTATGAGTGGAGGGGGGCTTAATTCAAATTTTGACTCAGAGGGTAGGGGCTTATTAAAGCTTTTACAGTACTTTGCGATGCTACTACAATGATACCACAAGGAGCAAAAGGGTATGTCTATCCCATGGCCACTGCGTATGGCTAAAAACAACTAAACTACGCCATATAAACAATGAAGGAACAGACAAACGAACAAACTAACAAGGAAACTAAAAACAATGTATCTACTACCAACGAAGGAATATTTTTTATAATGGAGACTAGTGGTTCAGTGGCATACAATGGAGTTCTAATTCCTTATCGATCCAACCAGTTCTATGGGTGTCACACTGTGACACAGCTAGAATATTAGTCATTGTTGGCTTTATAATCTGATTTGGAATTAGGTAGCCTGCTATGGCAAGGTATTCTACTGCAGCTCTGCTCAACTTATGTACAGCCAGTTTCGTAGTTGATCAAATGTATTTGCACTAGTTTGCCTTCTGTTGTTAATGTTATTGCCTGCGCGTGTTAGAGAAGCTTGGTATATGTGTTTACAGGCGTAAAAGCTTGCTGCTAATTAGCTATTGTGAGTATGAACTGTAATTAGTTATTTAGAGATTGATAACGTCTAGCGTGCATTGTCGCTCAATTCATTTGAAATAAATTTTTGTGTACGAGCTTTCGAAGCGGCGCTAGCTGTAATCCAAACCATCCATCACCTTAGTAATGAAGCAAAACATCAACCCTTTTGAGGGAAGGTTCATATCAAAGTTTTCAATTTTAGATCTTTGATCAGAAGTTCGTTAAATCAGTGCGCGACAATACGAAGTAGTGTGGTAGTGGGGATCCCAAGAAGGTAGCCATCGTGCTCAAACTTATCAGGAGAGAAAGAGGAGAAAGCAAAATCTAAGGAAACAGAAAGGGAAAAGAAGAAAGGATCAGGAAGGGACTGGAAAAGATGAAAAACGTAATAACGGAACTCAGCTTCACGCAGTCAGCAATAGATTTTATTAAAGTGTGTACTGCATTTAAAATTTGCAGTGTCGTTTCTTGTCAGGTATTTTTTTTCTTGACACCAGAAAGGGAAAGATTTTCTTGAGCACTGGTTCTAATTTGACCATTTGAAAGAGATCGAATGAAAGAAACTACTCTGATACCTTCTGTCCGCAGCATCATTATCCTGAAACGTGATTACGATGCCTAACTACCCTTGATTTTATGCAGACTGAAGCCTTTTCGCTCCTTGCTTCCCTGCGTTCTTTGATTTGCAAATATCACTTGGTCCATGCCTATAAACGTTTTGAATGAGTTGGTAATGAAAACCTGTACGAAAAGTTTCCTCTCTCCTTAAATATTTTCTTTTTCGTTTATTTGTAAAATCGTCATTGTATTAGCCAAATAAAATCTTGTGTAGAATAGTTAGTTGTATTTAGGTCTTTTGTGTTCAATGTTAAATGCCACGGGGTAGTCATGATACTTTTGTTCCTCCTGGTATCGTCCTTGTCATGTGATATAGTGCTTCGTAGTTAGTGTCTTAGGTAATTTGTCACTGTAAACTTTTATACTGAATATATATAAACATATATATGAAATAAATAAAATCGCCAGAATTTAGTTTTTAACCAATCAGGAGATGCTATTTAGACAATTGTTGTTGTCACATGCAAAAAAGCGATTGATATAGCCCGGAGCTCTCGCAGCTGCGATGGATCTATTTTGTTTCTACAGAGGAAGATTGCTGAAAGGTATGCATTTTGCGATTTGTAGGTCAGGAAAATATCATTATTTGTATTAAAAGTTTCCATTACATTGTTCAAGCTCTTTAGACTTGACTTTGAAGCGATTTTGTTGAGTGTACGAGAACTCCCGATGGTTTAGGCAATTTTGAAAACTCAGCAAGTCAAAGAATGCAGGGAAATAAGGGACGAAAAGGTATAAGTTTAGTCCAATTACCTAGGGTTTGATGATCAACTTTTGGTGATTTTCTGAAGGAGAATAATTTTTACTGGGGCATCCCAAGTCTTCAATTCATTAATACAATGCCATGTGGTTCACAGTAAAGCATATCAAGTAACAAGGGCTTCATCCTTCGTGCATACCGGATGACCCAAAAAAAACTTCACGAGCTAGATCATAACTAGCTCCCTGAAATCAAAAGCTATTGCAAAATTCTTTCCATCACAGTTTAGTTGAAAGGCTTAGCTATCTTTTTGAGATGCTGCATGGTCATTTCAAGCAATGATAACCATCCGAAAAACTAGATTAAATGAAAATTTCGAGTCCAGGAATCGCCATCATTTTCCAATCAACATTTTGTGAAAACTCGACGTAGCGATGGATTGGAAGTCGTCTGGGAATTTTTTTTGTTTGCAAAATGATTGATCCGAGCTCCTCATTCAAATGTAATGCTGCAAAGCAAAGCCGGAATTCAAATTTTTTCACACTTTCCAAAAATTGGACTGGAAAGCGAGGGAATGGTCCGAGAAATGAATGAATTTCCATCTTTTTGAAACTGTTTTCTCGGACAGTGCGCATACCTTATACTGACCGAGCAACGTCTCAAAAGATAGCGAAGCCTCCCAGCGACATGCTGATAACTTGTTTGTCTCCATAACGTTTGCTTTCAGGAAAATACGTGCGATGTAGCTCGTGAAGTTTTTTTTGGGTCACCCGGTAGACGCAGGTGTATAATTTCCATCACTTTCCTACAAATCTACGTGAAGTACTAATTGGCAATCGATGTTTGCTTTGATAATCATTTTAAGTAAATAATGCAAGGTGGATTTGTAACTAAAAACTGATACGAAGCTACTTTAGCTACAAACCACGCCTTTGTGATCATGCTAAAACGTAGATTTCATCCAGACACTCTTAAAAGATATTTAAAATGTATTCATCTGACTTCATAAGACGTGTGTTTACATCCGTGTTTGCACAAATTTATTTGCCATGCATAGATAATTTGAGCGTAAAGCATGAGCGTTAGGACACCCAGTGTGTAGCTGTTAAAATTTGTATTAGTAGCGAGCCACCTTAACTTGTTGTTTTTTTTGTGTCTTGAACTTGTTTTTACTTCCTACACAACCACCTTTCAATGTTTCGTAATTTTGAAATATTCAGGAATGAGCCACCTCAAGTGAAGATCCACCTTAACTCTTGAAGCGCACCATGATGTTAGGATCATCCATGTAACAGACACTACATGTCAATAATATTTTTCAAATTCAGATCTAAACATCAAGACATTAGCATTTGTCTTCTTCAAACATTTCAGTTTCTGAATCCAATATTTATGAGCATCCTCTTTGTTTATTTTTGTGAATTATTTTTTATTTCTCTCTTTAAACATAGAGGACTTTTTGACCGTAACGGACATTACAACACTTTGTCACTTGATTGTCGTACGCTTTTTTAAATCGAGTTTCTCTTTTTATCTTTATGTATAGCAAAGTATTTTCATCAGATTTTAGTTATGCATGCATGTAAAATTTAAAATAATGATAATAATAATAATAATAATAATAATAATAATAATAATAATAATAATAATAATAATAATAATAATAATAATAATAATAATAAATAAACTAAACCACCATCATTGATAACAGAAAAGTAAAATAAAAACAACACTGTTAAAAGCTTCAACGTTTCGATAAAATCTTCATCAGGAATAACTTTTCATGCGAGCAACCGAGTATTTATAGATATTTTACAAGATAAACAAGCTACATGAAAATAAAGGCTTAAAACTTAATTTTGCAAGTGTCAACAAAAGATTACCATGCCCGGTGAGAGTAAAAAAGTAAGCTTAAAGAAAAAGTGCATGTTTTGCTGCACCTCGAGAGAACAAAATTTATATTTTTTAGATTATTGTAAACATCTTTGGTCAATGTCCCCGGAGAGGCTTGAAACTCCGAGAAGGCAAAAAACAACAAGACTCATTGGGAAACCGCGCGGACCTCTCCGATGGCCCTTCTACGATTCGCTCAAGGCTGAATCAAGAATAGCCCGCGTAACATAACACGAAATCAAAGGAGATGGCCGCACAGCCACGCCCACCACAATCTTCAGGAAATAAATGCAATAGCAAGATTCAGGCCATCCCGCACGCAAACATGTCCAGCTCAACATCCGCAGCCCGTTCATTAAGTCCTCTTGGCAAAAATGTTCCCAATCGATATTGCCAAAAAAGTTCTTTTCGTCGCAATGAAAATACATTTTCTGCCCCATCAATTATTTTGATAGTAACATCAAATTTTCCGCGATGGTGTGATTCAAAAAAATGACTAAAAAAATTCGCTTGTGGAATCGGTTTCCCCCTGTCCAGCGTCCCTTCATTATGTTTGCGCGCGTACGACCTGAAATATGATTTATAAACGTTAAACCTCTGCCTAAATTTGGTTTTAGTGCTACCCACATATTTCTTGTGGCAGCGTTCGCACTGCAACAAACAAACAACATTTTCTGAGTTACAGTTGTACTTCCCCGAATAGATGGTAAAAGATCTGTTCTCGTCAGAATTTTGGAAACTGTCCCCCTCCTGGATTAAACCGAGGATCTGACAACTTTTCCTGCCATTGCATTTATAACAGCCCTTAACCGACAGACTCTCGTCATCTGAAACGGGTAATTTTGCCCTCACTAGTTGGTCCTTAAGATTTTTGGCCCTACGAAACGATAAAAAAACTTTGTTTTGAAACAACTCTTTGTGTTTTTGATCAACCAAAAGGACATTTGAGCTTTCTCTAAGGATATCATAAACCTTATTAAGGGCTGGGTGGTATGTAAGCACTAACGGTATCCTACCGTCCTTCTGGTCCTTATTTTGTCTGTTTAAGAGGCCTACGCGATCACAAGAACGAACTCTTTCAATTTGTTGATCGACCTCTCCCTCCTTGTACCCCCTATTTACCAGCCACCCCTTAAGTTCTCCCACCCGCCTATCAAAAAATCGATCCTCCGAACAAATTCTCCTTATAATAATAATAATAATAATAATAATAATATTAATGATAATAATAATAATAATAATAATGATAATAATAATACTAATAATAATATAATTTATTTTAAGTTGGCGACTGTAGTAGCAGCAGTGCTAATTAAAGCCAACTATGTACAAAAGTAACCTATTTACACTAATTATAAATCTAAAATATACATTGAAATACTAACTAAATATAGCCAAGGTTTGCTGTATATGTTTTGCAGAGCTTGCAGTTGCATTTGTCTGTAGTCCAGCTTTTGATGAGACCCTTAAAGATTTCTAGCGTTCGAGACTCTTTGACTTCACTTGGTAATGTCTGCCAAAGTCTACTTCCAACATATCGTATGGTTTCTATACCATGAGCAGTTGTATTTGCCCTTGGTAATAGAAGACCATCATTATTTCTAAGATTGTATGATATGTTCGTTTGAATTGTTCCATGAAAGGTGGATTAAAACTGTTTTTGGTTTTATATATCTCTATCATCAGCAACTGCAAGTTTCTTTGGTGAACTGATACTGAGTTATCATTTGCTAAAAGGTCGTCAAAGGAGGATTCAGTGTCTCTGTATACAATTCGCAAAGCTCTTTCATGAATTTTATTAATTCGACTATTTGCGGTTCATTCATGAAACATCCAAATTAACGGACAATAGCTGAAATGTGACATAATAAAAAAAGACCTCATTATCAGTTTTACTTTTTCTGTATCCGTGTAATTGGATACCCTTGCTAAGGCGTAAAGTTTTTGACTTGCCTTCGCACATAGTTGATTAACATGAACATTAAAATTTAACTTGGAATCTAATGTTACACCAAGTAATTTTTCAGATTCAGATTCTGCTATTTGCGAGGCGCCAATATTTAGTGTCATTCCATTATTTTTTGCTCCGAATATTAAAAGATGACTCTTTTCTTCATTTAGTTTCATGAAATTGTCAGAGAACCATTCTGACAGTAAAACTGTGTCTTTTTTCTAATTTTGAGAGCACTGTCCTAAGGTTCTTATCTCCTACATATAATGTTGTATCGTCTGCATAATTGCATACTTCAGTATCATTCACTAAATAAAATATATCATTGATAAAGATATTGAAGAGGAGGGGCCCTAATACTGATCCCTGTGGTACTCCCATTTTTGAGTAGCACCAGGTGCTGAATGTGCCATTTACCTTCACCCGTTGTCTCCTTTCAGAAAGGTAGCTACATATCAACTTTAGAGCGTTGCGACTAAATCCATAGGCATCTAGTTTTGCTAAGCCATTGCCTTGGTTTTTAGTTCATTCCATTTTGGAGCTAAAATGAAAACTTTGCGTTACGGATATTAAAGTTGATTTGTAACGGACTTTACATTTTATTCCTTCTTCATCCCTCTCTTGTGCTAGCTCCTCCGATGTAGCAAATAGTCTCATCATCCGTAAAAGAACAAAGCTGCAATGAAGCACAACTGCGGTGTCTAACCACCCATGATAGGAGTAACTGTTCATTTTTAACCGCAAAGGATATTTTGTCGCTATATACGTGAATACTCGAATATCCAACAATTTTATCAGTGTTTATCGTGTTTCCTTTTGACTGACCTGAACATTTTGATTTTATCAATTGAAGTCGGAAAATTTTCTTTGATCCAAATCGCAGTTGCTGACATTTGAATTACGTATTCTTTCTTGTTCATCGTAAAACCATGGAATTTCCATTTGAGATTTCCGCAGCCTCTGAAGTTTTTTGATAAAGCTCATTCCTAATGTCGACTAAGCGAACAATTCCTAGCCTGTGCGTAGACCTAATATTCCGAACTTTTTGACATTTTCCAGACCTTGGATGGTTCCAAGGTCTTGAGGCGTAGTGATGTAATGCTGTAGCCAGAACAGTGAGGCGGACAGTGCTCGATACCCGGTAGAGCACCATTACTTGAGCGTCAAGACAAGTTCACGGAACCAAACCCTTTTTATTCCCGCTGATCGTTCCAGTAATTTTAACTACCGTAAAAGCTCAATTAAGCCGCCGGGGGGCTTATTCAATTTTGGACCTTCCAGAGGGGGGCTTAATAGAGAGGGGGGCTTATTAGAGAGGGGGCTTATTCACAAAATCAAGCGAAAAGGATATATTTGGTAGCTTTTCAGTTCCTTTATTCCATATTTTGCGGATTCAACACACTATTTTCCGGCTCAAATACACAAATTCAACTCAGTTTTTATCCCAAATCATACTAAAATTAACATGTATGGTTGTATAGCTAAATAAACGGAAAATTTCTTGTAAATTCTAGAATTTTGTATAACTGGGGGGAGGCTTAATAGAGAAGGGGTGCTTATTTCAAATTTTGACTCAGAGGGGAGGGGCTTATTAGAGAGGGGGCTTAATAGAGAGGGGGGCTTAATAGATTTTTTACGGTACTTCTACTTTGTTATTATATCCGTATTGTGAATTTTTAGGGTTTCTCTTTTTCTTTGTACATGGCAGTTTGGGAGACAATAATGTATATGCAATTGGTAACTTTACCCAATGAAAATAAAGGAAAATGAATAAATGAATGAACGAATGAACGGACGCGGTCACGGACTCTATTAGCACTTAGCTACTTGTGCGATCCAAGCGGTTGGCTCTAAAACCCGCAACTTCACCTTCACCAACGAGCAAGGATGGCTTAGTAAAATCACCTTTACCAATCGCAATGTTTTGAAACACCATGAGCAATAGGACATCAAGTGTGTAGCAGTTTGAATTCTATATCAGAAGCGAGCCACCTTCATTCATTGTTTATTTGTGTTTCCAACTTATTTTTACGCTTTATGGTTAAGGTGGCTCTGTACTTAAGGTGGCTCAGTACCGAAAAATTTCAAAATTACGTAACAGTGAAAGGTGGTTGTGTACCAAGTAAAAATAAGTTCAAAACACAAATAAACAATAGGTTAAGGTGGCTCGCTTCTGATATAAATTTCAAACTGCTACGCACTGGGTGCCCTATCGCTCATGGTACCACTTTTAAGTTTCACATAGTATTCTTCTCCATTCTCTTTTTTGTAATTTGAAGTATTTGGTTTCTATCAGCTACGTTTGTAAATATTTCCTTATATACATGTTTAGCTATTCTATACCTTTTTTACCCGGGATCAGAGTATTTTTTAGTATTCATGAGAAACTGAAATGAAACGAATAAAAGAAGAAAAGACATTTATTTTTTCTATTTTGATTCAATTCTAATTTTTTCAAAATTCTGAAAAATACTCTGATCAAGGGTAACCTTTTTTATGCCAACATTGTAAAAATTGTTAATAATGATAAAAATAGTAGTAAGAATAATGATAATAAAAGTGAACCACCATCAACGATAATAGGAAATGATAAATAAAAACAAAGAGTTTCAAAAACAAACGTTTTATAGTAAAATCTTCCCGCACTGACCAAGATTTCATAATCGAAGTGTCTGTTTTAGCAGTTGAATTATTATTACAATAATGATAATAATAATAACAATAATAATAATCATCATCATCATAATAAATAATAAATAATAATAATAATGATAATAATAATAACAATAATAATAATCATCATCATCATAATAAATAATAAATAATAATAACAATAATAATAATAATAATAATAATAATAATAATAATAATAATAATGTGTTGATAATAATATTAATAATAATAATATGTTGTCCAATTAGAAAAGTATTGCTGACGAAATTTTTTAATCGAAACGTACAGAGTTTTAACAGTTGTGTTTCTTTTTATTTTCTTTTTCTGTCAATTTTTGATGATGGTTTTGTTTCTTATAATAATAATAATGTTAATAAAATAATAAAACCACTGTCATGTGTATAAAAATGTTTCGTTAAAGACGTTTAAAGAATAATGATAATGATAATGATAATGATAATGATAATGATAATAATAATTCATAATCATAATAATAGTAGTGATAATAACAATGATAATGATGAATGATAATAATAATAATAATAATAAAAACACACACTGTTAAGATTTGACGTTTCGATTAAAAATCTTCATCAGCCTTCGTCAGTTTCAGTTTCAGTTTCAGTTTCATCAGTTTTCGATTAAAAATCTTCATCAGTCAAATCTTCAATAATAATAATAATAATCTAATATGCTTTGACTAACGAGAGCTACGAAATTAAAGTCTCTGCGTCAAATGTTTGTCTGGTAAATCTTCAATGTTCACTGTTCCTTTCTTCGTGTACTAACTTGCATCTTTCCCGCCAAATGATGTTTCCACCAATCATATTTGAGACTCCGCACCATTTCATCGTTGATTTCGCTTCTTCATATGACAGCCCTAATTTTTTTAAACATGTTCTTACTTCCTTGTGCACTGAGCCAAGTGATCCAAAACAAAGCACATTGATTTTTGCCTTGATCCCGTTTTGTTCAAGCACTCTGATCAACTCTTTATACTTCTCTGCTTTTCCTGAATACGATTGTTCCATATACATATCAAAACAAACTGTAATTTCAATGATTTCACACTCTTTTTCATTCTCTTTCAGTTCAATTATGTCTGGCTTTCTGCTGCTTATCTCTTTTATTTCATTTCGAAGTGCTGGAAAAACTGTCTCTGCCATTTTATTTACAAATAAATGTGATGCTGGGTTCGATTTTTGGATTTTCTCACTCACTGTGCTTACAATACGATCGTGTCGCCGAGAGTACAAATCTTTAAATTTTCTGCACGAACTCATTAAGTGAGCAACCGACTCAATGTTATGATTGCATAATGTGCATCTCTTTTCATGTTCTTTGTTCCACATGTTGATTAGTTGATTGCATGGAAGTTGATTCATTCGTGCACGTACGACAAATGTAACAAGACTATCTGACAGCTTCCATCCATAATAGATTTGGTGTGATATTTTCTGCTCTATGTTCTCCATTTTGATAAAATTTCCTTGCATTCGTAGTTCTAAACACCCTAATAGATCAATCTTTTCAAATTCTTTCTCAATTTCTCGTTTGAGGTTTCTCTGATTTATCTCTCTTCCATCAATGATAATCGTAGCCTTATCCTCTTTGTATACTACTCTCCCTTTGATTTTATTTACATGGTGAAGCAAATCTGGCCAGTCTGAATTACCCCCATATGTTTTTCTTTTCATTAACCTGCTGTTGTTGTCCAGCTCATACCCTAAGAAGCCCTCCTCTTCATTTATCGTTTTTACTCCCCTAGACCTCATGTCTAGCTTCAGAGATTCCCTTGCAATGTGTCGAATGTTAGAGTCATCATGATTTAACATTTTCATTAAGTGAGCAATGCGTGCTGCTCTGTATACGTTGGATGGTTTCTTAATACCTAATCCTCCTTGCAATCTGTTTATGAAGAATACCTTGTCCGTTGTCTTTGGGTATAGATTAAACATTCTCTTGACAGTGCAGCTAATTTTGGAATCCATCTCTTCGAGTTGTTTTTCTTCTAGTTTACTATTGTCAAAATGATGTAGCACCTTTGCTAAGGCCATATTGTTAAAGGCACTCATTTTCAACGGGATTGGGAGCGAACAAGATTCTATTTTGTCAATGATATTTTTGAAATCTTCAATGAATTCTCTTATTTGTTTCTCATCTTCTCCGGCTACAGTCAAAGATTTTCCTAGGTACTTGTACCCCTCATCTCTCTTGCATATTTTAATCTTTTCTCCTTGAACTTTCAAGGTAGGCTTCTTGTCACTTTTTCCTTTGTACCAATTGTTTCCTGATCTTCTCTCATAGAATAACGCGCATTTTGATGCTTTTACTCTTAATCCGGCTCTGTTGAACAATGGTTCAGAGACCTGAATCATTTCATTCAGCATTTCATAATCGTAGGCTATCATTGCTATGTCATCGGCGTACGCTTGAATCGGAAGGGGTCTTATTTTCCTTTCATTCTCAATGTTTAATGTTACCAAAGCATGGTTATAGGCAGGCTGCAATACTTTATTAATGATCATCAGGAATATTATAACGCTCAGTGGGTCACCTGTTTTAGTCCCCCTTGTGATTGTAATTGTTTGGGACAACGTATCTCCACACATTACTTGAAATGATGGGTTTTCATAGATGTCTTCGATAATTGCACAGTAATCATCAGATATATTATATTCTCTCAGTGTTCTCCTTATCTCTTCATGTTTTACACTCCCATAAGCATCTGCAAAATCAATAAACAGAATGTGGATCTTGGTACTAAGGTGCCTAAAGTCGTCCAAAGCTGTTTTTAAGCAAAATATCAAATCCTGTCTGTTGCGGCCAGGCATAAAAGCCCGTTGCCAGAAGCTAATTTTTGGCAACTAATAGTAGTGATAATAACAATGATAATGATGAATGATAATAATAATAATAATAATAATAAAAACACACACTGTTAAGATTTGACGTTTCGATTAAAAATCTTCATCAGCCTTCGTCAGTTTCAGTTTCAGTTTCAGTTTCATCAGTTTTCGATTAAAAATCTTCATCAGTCAAATCTTCAATAATAATAATAATAATAATAATAATAATAATAATAATAATAATAATAATAATAATAATAATAATAATAATAATAATAATAATAATGATAATAATGTTGGTTATCAATAGCAAACACACTGACAACGAGACAGGTCATTTTTCCTATTTAGAAGAGAGAGGATCATAAGAAATCAAATATTCTCTTTCAATACACCGCCCATGCAGCTCCTTTATTGAAAATTCATTATTCAAATCGAATTTTGCACTATCAAAAGATCTCAACTACCCATATAACTGTGTGACCTCTGCAAAATGATATGTTAAATGTTTTGCCGCTTCCTAACAGCAGACCAAAACTTGTTATCAGTTGCGCTCATGTTCATGTTTGCCCATGTTTGTTGCATTCAAACAGGACATGATTCTCATATAGGCTCCAGTATATCGTATTTACTTTGCGAGATTTCTGCGATAAATATTCCCTCACAGCGGGGCTGTTAGATACTGCTACTTACGTCACTGTAACCATCTGCAAATCACTGCTCAGTCGCAGCGCCGCAAATGAAATGAAAGTATCGCGGTACGGAGTTACAACATTCGTAAAGCCGGATCTCCACTAGGCGGAAAAATGTCTAGCCACGAAAAGTAGAACGTGTTCATACTATTCGCGGCTCGACGTTTTTGCTTGGTGACAATTCGATTAGCCCATAAGATTGCTGGAAATCTTTCTTCCTTGACATTTTTCCGCCTATTAGAGATCCAACTTCAGAGTAGTTGATATTATCTGACATATGTGATGTTGATTGGATTTTGGCAACAGAACTTGGAAGTCGGTGAAAAGAGGAAAGGGAATAAGTAAAGAACAAGTCCGGGGTTGATAAAATTATTGTTTTAAAGCAACCTTACCAACTGCTGAACACCGATTGTGAATTTTTTTCCAAGTTTTGATGCCTCCAACTTCCATAAATTGGTTAATGAATCTTCATAAGTTAGGCCAAATATCGTGGCCATTTTGTATTTTGTACGAGTGTGCGAAGGCGCGATAAGGAGGCTAGCAATGTGAGGGGTATAATATTAACACATTTGGCAGCCTCGTTCATATCAACATAAGGTGAGGTCAAGAAAATGACGTCACTTCGCACTTCTTAGCAGACTTAAATATGTAGTTTCGCAGATGAAAAGAGAAAAAACTTGAAAAAAGCACTACACATCATTCACAACAGTGTAATCTCTTGGATAATCAACAGTTATAGCAAGGCCGGACTTGTCCTTTAAATACTTTGGTTAACTTAAAAATCGCGTTGAGACACGGAGTTATTTGCTGAATACTACGTTTCAGAGAACGTACATACCTAAGCCTACGAGGTATCTACGCCTAAACGCTTAATCCACATTAGAGGAATTGTCGAGTAGGCTATCAAATTTTACAGTTTCATTACAGAAAGTCTAGCCAAGCATGCGCCTTCAAATTTAGTTTGTATTTCCGGGAACGTGAATGAGCTTTTTCTACCGGGTGACCCAAAGAAAACTTCACGAGCTAGAGCGCACTTATTTTCTTGACAGCAAATGTTATGATGACAAACAAGGTATCAGCATGTAACTGAGAGGCCCCGCTACCTTTTGAGATTTTACTTGGTCACTCTAAGATATGCCTACTGTCCGAAACAACTGTTTCAAAACTAAGGACATTCTTTCATTTCTCGGACAATTCCTTTCGTTTTCCTGTCCATCTTTTGGCAAGTGTGATAAGAGCTGAATTCCAAATTTGCTTCGGAGCATGAAATTTGAATGAGGAACACAGGTCAATCATTTTGCAAACAAAGAATTTCCCTAGACGACTTCGAATCCTTTGGTAAGTCGAGTTTTCGCAAACTGTTGACTGGACGATGATGGCAATTATTTCACTCAAAATGAGGAATCCTGGATTCAAAAATTTCATTGAATCTGGTTTTTCGGATGGTAATCATTGCTCAAAATGACCATGCAGCATCTCAAAAGATAGCTAAGCCTTTCAACCAAACTATGATAGAAAGCATTCGGCAGTGGCTTTTGATTCCAGGGAGCTTGTTATGAACTAGCTCGTGAAGTTTTTTTGGGTCACCCGGTATGTAGCTGTGCAAGTTGCCAATTGAATAAGGAGACCTTTAGGTACCGTAAAAACTCTATTAAGCCCCCCTTTCTATTAAGCCCCCCTCTCTAATAAGCCCCTCCCCTCTGAGTCAAAATTTGAAATAAGCCCCCCCTCTCTATTAAGCCCCCCCCCCCACTCATACAAAATCCTAGAATTTACAAAATATTTTCCGTTTATTTAGCTATACAACCTTACATGTTAATTTCAGTATGATTTGGGATAAAAACTGAGTCGAATTTGTGTATTTGAGCCGGAAAATTGTGTGTTGAATCCGCAAAATATGGAATAAAAGAACTGAAAAGCTACCAAATATATCCTTTTCGCTTGATTTTGTGAATAAGCCCCCCCTCTCTAATAAGCCCCCCTCTCTATTAAGCCCCCCCTCTGGAAGGTCCAAAATTAAATAAGCCCCCCGGGGGCTTAATAGAGCTTTTACGGTATTCTACAACAGAGCCTGGATCGAGCAATCTCGTCCCCAGGGTGTTCTTACATCATACGCTGATCACAAAGCCGAACGAACACCCTGGTACACTTCGATCAAATTTGCCCAGAAAATGCTTAAATTTGGAAGCCATTATGGATTTCACCGTTGGCTAGGCAACGCCAAGCGACGGAAAATGGCCGTTGCTCTGGCGTTAATTCTGAAGAAGTTGAATGGAGAAATTGAAAACAAACGCTTTGAGGACCTTATCTGAACCTTTTTGCAGGTATTTAAACAATAATCTGGGGTTGGCAAGTGTGTTTAATGTGAAAATAAGCTCGGTTTGTTTGGAGCGAAAATGGGCCTAAGTTGCAAATTCGGGAAATTTTCACCGCAGCTTCCAAAATGAAATGGCTCGTTATTCTTCGAATTTCGGAAGTAAGTTGCAAATGGTGGTTCGGAATAGGTAAAGAATGTGGTTTTACGTCGAATTTTGACATGCCGGGGTCGTTTACCCAGCGCAAAATGGTGAGCAGCCAATCAGATTGCCGAACGGCCTCTTGTATGCCACAGTAGAGGAAGAGCAACGAACTCACTCTGGGGACGAGATTGTGGATCGATATTTTCTGCTCTGTCGTTCGATGCAGATTCTTTCTTAGATCTTTTGATATTAGGTAATCATTTATAATGGTAATGATGATAGATATGATAGTTGATAAAGAGAATCTTTGATTAGCGCGGAAGATTAAGTTCTCCTGAAGCGTAATAACATATTTTAGAATGAGTTGATGATTATTTGAAGAAGAGGGTATCTGAAAATCGGCTTTTCGTGCTTATTAGAGCGGAAAGCAGAGGTACATTAATGGACGAATACGACAAACATTGCCAAAAGGAACTCTTCTCCGTGACCCTTGTCATCTTCGTGGAATTTCGGTTGACTGGTTGGTGTATTTGTCGTAGAATGCAAAGATTCCTGGTAAAAATACACCTGACGCCATAGTGCTGCTTTAAAGGTTGATTTCCATTTGTCTATAGACTTATTAACATCATAAAAAGATTTTAGATCAACGAAATTTCTATTCATTTCCAGAAATCTGATGAAATTTTGAATGTGCATAGCAATGATTCTGTCATATGTTTTATTATTTAAAGAACAAGTCAGGGGTTGGCAATATAAGATGATATTACACGATACAAGATAATATTGTTATCATACTTTTTCCCATGATTTCTCACCTTCTCCTGGTGAAATTACGTATTCAATCAAGCGATCTGAGCGAAATGTCGTCATAACGCTCTAACGAAAGTGAGACTGTCCTATTTTTACTTGCCTGTTGATTGTTGCTTACCTCTATATCACATACACTTGCAAAGAAAATGACCACACAGTGATCACATCTGACCTAAATCAGTAGTACCTTTTTGGAACTGATAGCCGCTGCTTGGAAGCTCAAAATGTGAAACCCCGGGGGGGGGGGTACTTAGTATGTTTGTCCTACGGGGATGTGCCGTTTTTCAGGGTATCGTTTTCGCCTATTTTTTCTAGAACAGGGTATCAAAAGAAGGCAAATTTTCTGGAGCAGGTTGTCAAAACATGTCAAAAGAGGAAATTTTGTTGCAACGGGCCAATTTTTGGTCCAATTTTTGTGTTTTTGAGTATACTTTTCAGCGATTTTTTTCTAGAACAGGGTATCATTTGAAGGAGAAAATTCTAGAGCAGGGTGAAAAAATTTTTTTTCGTGGGCACATCCCCGTACAAATTTAGGTCAAGTACCCCCCCCCCCCGGGTGTGAAACAAACGTAAGAATTCTTGTCAGTAGGTGATAAGTTTGTTTCGTAGCATTAATCATATACCAACCCCAGACTTGCCCGTTAAAGGTAGAATAGCACGTGACAAAAACACCAGAGAAGAACTGTGCTAACACGTGTAGCTAAATAAATGAATACAAAGCCACATTTAAAACCATATCTGTCATTAGACTTTGTTGTCCCTTGTTTCCCTGCGTTCCTTGACTCGTTGATGTCACTTTTGGTCAATAGGGACTCGCATCATTAATTTGAAATAACAGACACACTGTAGGCATTTAGTTTAATCTATCATTAGCATACAGTATAGTAATGGAAATATCTAACACCGTTCTATCCAACGTTTCGTATTATATTGATAATCCCCCTCCTGTCACCATGCTGTGTTATTTAAAAACGGAACAACAGATAAGGAAAGTACGAGAGAATAAGGTTTGTGCCACAAAGCAGTGATTTTGAATAGGAACTAGATAGATTTTGAATAGAAACTAAAGGAATATGATCACGTTATGAATAACTGTGTACAAGTTTAAACCTCAATCTTTGCCACGCAGTTTTGAGGAAGTTGTTGTACATATTCTTTCCTTTCATAAATAAGTTACACTTGACAGGGTCAATTAAGATTCAGTTTACCTTTATTATGTGCACTGTTAGCAAATTCCTTACTTATTGGATAAGAGCTGATTTTGCTATGGTCTTTGGCTATTTCATCAATGGTCCTGTGCAACATACGTCAAAATCGAAAACTGTCGGACCGAAAAATTTCGGCAAAAAACTTCGGACAAAAACTTTCGGACAAATACGACTTTAAAAAGCAAGCACGATACCAAAAAGATGTTAAAACTGATTGTGATCGTATCATGAATATCAACTTACAGAAGGCACATGGTGATCATCACATCTACAAGGACATTTGAATGTAATTTTGTTAGTTTGAACCATGGTAAGCCAGCTGTAAATAAAATCTAAAAAAGTGTTGCTATGCATGAACTATTTTCAAGAAACGCTTCAAGGAACCAAACTTTTAAATAAAATGTTCAAGAAACTTAGACGCTACTGGCAAAACATTGATTAATTTACATTTTATGTTACGCTTCTTTGTTCTTCTCTATTTTCAAAGAATTAAAAACTTTTGGACATCACCAGAGTCTGGACAAATAAACTTTCGGATAAAATTTTGTCCGAAAGTTTGATCGTTCGAAAGTTTTCGATTTTAACGAATGTTGTTCAAAAACACGGGGCAGATGCATTTTTTAAGGAAATGGCAACTGGGCAGCAGGTTTTTTGCACTGATTTCATACGGGGCGAGCAGATTTTTGCAAAAGTTTTCTACTCCACCGGCCATGTCATATAACAAATTTTACAGTGTCATTTATCATTTATCTCTATTTTCTTACGACGCTTAAATAATGTACAGTTTCATACTATTAATAACCAATATAAATGAAGTTACTGAAAGATAACGTAGATTATAGGAACAAAAGATCAGTAACACAAAATAACGCAGATCAATTGAATGTTAACTAAAAACATAGTCCTTTATCTCAAAATTGATTTTTAATAATTAAATTTCATTGCAAAGCAACGGATATGTAATGTTTCTTGCTATGTTGTTTTGGCCTGAGAGGCACCTGAACACACAAAAAATTGATAGAAAATGTTTTATGATGACACCTGAGAAATATACTTGCCTCCGCTCGGTTTTATCCTATTTCTTTTTTATTTTATTTATTGAATCCAAGCTCTGACACCTGAAGGGCTTCCTCTAAGATATTCTATGACTGAAACCACGAAAGTCCCCTACGTGGCTTCAAGGGGCCACCGTTTTCATCTAACAACGCAAGCATTTGAAGATAAAAAGATTACAAATTTAGCAAAATAGGCTCTCGATCCTTGTTATTGAATTAAACTTTATCCCTTGTTGTTTCTTTTTCTCAGTAAACTAACAAGATGAAACTTCTATATTTCATGTCAAAGTCATTTTTCTTTAGGACGTGATGAATATTTTATTATTCGACTAAGACACGATTTAAATTTCTTTCAGTTTGAAAGCTTTCTATTCTTTGAAATTACTGTAATATGCTTCAAGCAATGATTACTTTGTAATAGGATCTTCTGATTAAGTCCGCTTAAGTTCTCATTAACAGACATATATAAGATTACCGCGTGTGTTCGAACTATTTTCGGGGCCAGCATAGGGCTCGAATCTGTGCCAGAATTTTTAATCTTTTGTTGTGTAAAATGTTATTACCTGTACGAAGACGCATTTTTGTTGCCACAGCAATTGTTTTAGGCCTGCGAGATTTGCAATAAGTTCAAGTTGCAGCAACAAATGCGTTTGACTAAATGATATGAGCCAAAACTGGAAGTCTGGAAGCTATCAGGTAATAAACTCAACTTATTCCATGAGTGGTAGGACACAATTAGGTTGAATTAGATGGGATTATATTCTTTGCCTACCTTGAAATACCACAAAATTCTCTTCCTTTCCACTGGCAGCGTTTCTCAGCCATACTTCCTGGCCTTGAACTGAAGAGCTCTGTCACATGTGCTTTTCGGAATGTTTGGCCCTAAGTTATTCCTAAGTATCTCCTGCGCTTTATTATCCTGCACAGGGGTCTCGAAATCGAACTTTTATGTGCAATTTCGAGATTACTGCGTAGGACAGTAATGTGCAGGAGATACGTATGAATAACTTAGGCCCAAACATTTCGAAAAGCACATGTGACGGAGCTCTTCAGTTCAAGGCCAGGAAGTATGGATTAGAAAGGCTGCCAATGTAAAGGAAGAGAATTTTATGGCATTTCAAGGTAGGGAAAGAATCTAATCCGATTTCATGCTCATACTAACCGCTTTTGTCGTTGTGCAGGAAGCGAGGTGACATGATGTAACGTGAAGACACCCGTGCTTTCCAACATAAATTTCTTTCGGTTAAAATTTCCTAAAAGGACTTCATTAATATTTAATTCAGTAATGATGTGTTGTTAACATTTGCAAGCCTTTTTTTGCTCGTTTAATGAAGAAAGTCTCATGTTTTGAAGGATACAGCAGTAAAAAGTGTATTTTGCTACTGTTCACGCAGGTTTTAACCAAGCTATTCATTCAAACCATTGTGGCGATTTTGATAGAGAGCACTTCCATGACCAGATGTTGTTTTGTTTCATTCTCTGTAAAGGAAACTTTCAACACGACTTTTCTGCAGACAATGCGCTCTGACTGATACTCCAAACTGCTTGTCGAATTATTGTTCGCAACATTGTCCCAATTTCATACTTTTCGTGTGGCGAGGTCATTCGCTATATCTGGAAAATATTAAATTTCAACGGGGGTCGTTTCTTGGGTCTGGTTTTCACTCTCACTGACAGAGTGGAAGAAACATCGATTACTGACAGAGTGAAAGAAATATCTTCGTCTTCAGTGGCGGAAATTCTGCTTTTTGAGTGGAGGGGCAAGAGCCATCAATTTTCCGAGTCGGGAGAAGTGCTTTTGCTCGACGTATTTTGCTGAAAGACCTGACGTAAATAGGGTCCTTAAATGTGCTAAGAGAATAGGTATATCAGATTTTACAACTATCTAAAGTTTATAGAAAAAGACAACGACATACTATCAGGGTAAGTCGAACAGCTTTCAGGAATTTGGGGGCGAACCCCCCAAGAAAATTTTTTAGGACACACCCTCTACTTTTGCTTAGGATGCATGTCACGACCCAATTTTTACCGGTATTGAATGTGGATTTTGACAATTTTGTAACAATTTTCTGCAGAGTAGCAGCCCCACGAAATTCTTTGAGCATGAGCAAACACAATTTACTTTCGCTAAGAAGACCTCTTGGATCCCTTATCTTGCCAATGACAAACTTGAATATTTGACGAGTATTAGTAGCTACTTCTCAAACGAATTTTGCAAAAAGAACATCTACTTTGTCTTGAAACGCTTCTCGCCATCCAATCATTGCCTGCTCCAAACATAGACATGGAAACGTCCTAAGGAAAATTTTGAAAATTCCAGCCTTTACATTGGCTTAGAACGCCTCTCCCAATCACCAGAAATTTCGATACTGTACCAAAACTATACCCTACCACTTTCTTCACGTTATGAAAGGAATGTTAGTGCATAAAAACTTAAAAATATGTTGCAGATAGAGCGTGAGCATTTGGTTTGCTCATTCAAAATAGAAACTCTTTGCTTCTCCTTCTCAACGGCGACTCGTTTCTTCATTGCATTTTCGATCCCACCTTCGAAATTTCCGACTTCTACGGCAAAAATTTCCGAGTCTTGTTGAATTGGGGGGGCAATTGCCCCCCAACCCCCCCCATAATTTCCGCCACTGTTCGTCTTGTTCGCAGGGCCGAAGCCAGTGGGGGGCTGGGGGTGGAGGGGCCCCCCAGGAGACCATTTGTCAGAAAATTTTGCTCCCTTCTCGGGATTGTTTGTGATTAAATGACTAGTTTCAATGCATTCTGAGGAGAAATAATGCGTAAAAACATGAATTTATTAGTGTTAAAACATAAATTTCGACAGAAATCATTGAATTTATGGCATATTTTTGATTGACATTCACTAATTGTGTTGATTTCAAGGTTGGATTGCGAAATGTGGACAACTTTTAGTTACTGCGGAGTTACATCGGTCATATAATGCATAGATTTTACGTATGTTCCTACCATTGCTGTTGTTGCTGTTGTTGTTGATGTGTTATCGTCGCAAAATTTTGGTTTTTCGCCCCCCTACTCAGTCATGGCTGGTATCGGCCCTGCTAGTTCGTATTGAATTTGAAGGAATTCTTATTTAATCCCGAGTGTTATACTCGAAGCTATTTATGAAATTTAAGTTAGTTTTAAGTGTCGTTATTTGTCTCCACTCATTGTGATCGTAAATTGTTTGCTTTGGTCAAGGGTGTTAGGACACGGATGTTTTGATTGATTATCTATGTATGTTATGGTGTTTTGATCCTTGTGTCTTGTTTTGTTGTCTTGTTCTTTTCTGTTTCGTCTTCAACTGATGTGTAAAACTGAGTGTGGCTAGGCCCAACTGCTCTCAAATTGTTCGAATATCACTCCCTTGTATTTCTGTGTCGTAGTGCTCCTTCACAAAAGGAAGGTTTCAAACCGAATACATGGGAGTTTTATTCGAAAAACTTGACAGCGTTAGGCCTAAACCCACGTTCACTTGCACACTAGTAGCAGACGAAACGGAGCAGAAAACAAGACAAGAAAAAAGGACACTAGGATAAAAACTGGGTAAATGAATAATCAATCAAAACATCCGTGTCCTAACACCCTACGCCTTGGTCGGAGCTTTCGCCTCACCTTCTTCTTTCAACATCTACGTATTTTCTTCTCACTTAAAAACCTCTTCTGCACAGTGAGTGAGTTTGTCATCTAGCCTTTGGTCATGTTGCTGTATGCTTTGTTTGCAATGGTAGCCGGACTAATCGGCTGTAGAAATCCCTTGCTTTGAGATGCTATTGGTAATCGCTTTGTTTTTGTGTGCTTAGTTTTATCGTACTGTTTTCAACATATACTCATTTCATATCATCTTAAAAATCCCTTTGCACGTACATCCGGTGAGCTAGTCGCATAAAGGCTTTAGTTCAGTTTGGCTGTATGTTCTATCTACATTCGCAGCTTGACTAATCGGCTGTAAAGGTCTCCTGCTTGGCAAAGCGATTTGTAATCGCTCTGTACTAGCATATTTTTAGTCATTTCCTTCATCTTTTGACACACTCATTCAAATCTCTCTGCATGTACAGCCAGTCAGTTAGACCGCGTTCACACGATGCCGGCACATATTGAAAACGGTGAAAAATGTGACGGATAGGCTTCCCGTTCACACGAAAACGGCACATTTTTTGCCGGCAGATTTTGAAAACGGTAGATTTTGAAAATTGAACTCAAACCAGCACATTGGAAATGGCATCGTGTTAGCAATTGAAAATGATGAAAATAGAACATTTTTCGACGCTTTTGGGGCAAGACTGATTGACACTTAGGGTGTAGGTACCTTTGTATGGCATCAAAGTCTTGCAAAGAGTTTCTCACTGCCAAATTTCCCACCGTTTCCATATTATTCCGGCATCGTTTGAACGCTAGCTCAAATTCTGCTACCGTCACATTTTTCATCGTTTTCAAAATGTGCCGGCATCGTGTGAACGCAGTCTTTAGTCATGTAGCTATGCTTTGGATCATCTTTGCTTTATGTTTAGTTAGATTTTCAGCTTGGTAAATCGGCTTTAGAAATCTCTTGTTCTGCGACGCGATCGCTACTAGCTTCTTTCTCGTATCTTTGATCTATCCAGGTTTTGGATCATATTTGCAGTTGCTTTGTTTATGTTTGCCGCTGGACCAATGTGTAGTAGTTTCTTGTTGTTATTTTTCTTGTGGCTTGCTGTCTAAACCGAGGGGCATTTCACTCCAAAAATATCTCGTACACCTTTGGCAAAAATCCTTTTGTTTTCAAGAAGAATCCATCAAAAATCCGGATGAATCCTTTTGTTCTGAAAAAATCTCGTACGCTTTTTCCAATAAATGAATTGCCCCTCGGTCTAAACCAAGTTAAATCTCAGTTAGATGATGGATTCAAATTTTTGAAGATTTCGTTCATATCTTGTTTATTTTTAACTATTTTCAAACATTTGATACATATTTTGCCTCACTTGTCAGTGATTTTTTGGTATTGGAACAATAAAAAAGTGTACCTTCCCGTAGAAGTATCAGAAGTCCTTTGCAGCACGTTGTACGCAATCGCAGGCAAGAGGAGGACCCCTGTGCACCTTTGAATCGCCCAAATAGTTTAGGCTTGCACATTCTTGATCCCGTTGGTGCCCGACCTCTCATTAATAATACACAATAAACAGTTTGAATTCACAGTTTTCAGTAATAAATTGCATGTTTTATAGAAATGCATCGATAGCGAAAAGACGCGTCTAAGCAACAATTTGATAGGCGAAGCAGGCAATGACCTTGGACTTCTATGAAACTTATTACATTTCGACTTCTTTAATATAAATAAGTTGATTGAGAGATGTGTGGCGTCGTACGTGTCAATTATAGAACACTCCTGAATAAGAACAAAGCCTAATTCGAATTGAAACAATGAATGTTGACGTGTACAGAACAATGAATTCGAGAGTTTTATTGCAGTAGGCCCAATGGCGATGCTGGATGAGATTAGAATTTTAAAACCATCAACTTCATTATGGCTCTTAATAATTAAAACCAGATCAGATTTTAGTCTTAGGAAGGAATTGATTAGGGAAAGTCGCAATTTCATATCAAGAAAATTAAGAAATTTCATCAATGTTAGGAAACATGAAATTAAATAATCATGAGGCCTATTTGATGTCCATTAAGTTTTCGTTTGGAACAAGGAAGGCTGAAGTCATAAATGTTAATGAAGACCTCTTTGTTTTCTTTTTGAAGCGAAACTGTATTTTTGTTCATTAGAAATCAATCAATGTCCGAAAGAAATTTACAACTTGAAACTTTATTCATTAAAACTTGTTTTTCTGTAACACCATGTCGCATTCAAAGTATGAATTAATTATGAGGTGTTTTGAGACTCTTTTGAACAGTGAAAAGAATGGTTTCAATGAGCAAAAGAGACCCGTATCGTTGAAGAAGCAAAGCTTTAGATTCATTTCAGAAGCTCTTTGTATTTAGCATAGGTGGGTGTTGAAGCTTTGTTCATAGCAGAGTCAAAATGAGCTAGAAATGAATTAGAAATACGACGGAAGAAAGAAAGAACTGAAAACTTATAAACCTGTAGGAAAGAACTGAAAACTTGTCAAGATAACTTATAAAGAAATAACTGAAAACTTATAAACCTTTTGCTAAGATTTATACTTACATAATAATAATAATCAGCATAACGCACTACCTAATTAGGCATGGCTGCTTAATACTTTAAACAAAACAAAGATGGAACAAAACTAACCTTATATAACATTAATAAAACAAAACTGCATGGAAATGTAAAACAGCAAAAAGATTGAGTTAAGGTGTCTTGGAACATCCAGGCTGCGTATACTGCGTTCACACGATGCCGGCACATTTTGAAAACGGTGAAGAATGTGACGGTAGGAGAATTCGAGCTAGCGTTCATACGATGCCGGAACAATTTGGAAACGGTTGGAAATTTGACAGTAACCCTTTGCAAGGCTTTGATGCCATAGAAAGGTACCTACACCATAAGTGTCGATCAGTCTTTTTCCAAAAGCGTCGAAAAATGTTCTATTTCCATCATTTTCAAGTGTTTGCAAAATGTTCCAGTTAGAGTTCAATCACGATGCTGTTTCCAAAATGTGCCGGTTAGAGTTCCATTTTCAAAATCTACCGTTTTCAAAATGAGCCGTTTTCGTGTGAATGGGAGGCCTGTCCGTCAGATTTTTCACCGTTTTCAAAATGTTCCGGCGTCGTGTGAACGCGGTCTTAAGCCCTGGCAAAACGACTGGACATTTGCACTGAACATGCACTGGACAAATGTCCAGTGCGAAATGTTGCGTCGTTTTGCCACCTTGTCCAATCTTGTTCAGTCGTGTTCAGTGATGTTGAGAGCTGCTCATTCGATTTTGAAGGCAGTCAAAAATGCTCAGTGGACAAGATTAAATTTCTTTTGTTTGAAGAAAATGTTCAGTCGTTTTGCCACCCCACTGAACATTGTCCAGTTTGCGCAAGCGCATTACAAATGCAAGAAAGGAAAGTTTCGTCATGATGGGAAGAAATGGAGTCATCAGCATCAATTAGTTCTATGAACAGCAGGGAAAGGTATTCAGGCAGTAACGATTCCTCTGACAAGATCTATTGCAGTTTTGATGACCAAAGCGATCGCAGAGAACGAGGATACGATGATAGTGATGAGACAAGCAGCAGGCCTAATCGATCTTCAACTTTTCTCTTAAAATCAATGATCATTGATGTCAAAATTTTGGCGGCAGATTTATGTTTTCATCCCCTTGGCATCCTGTGATCAGTTTACCCGGGCTCCTAAAACAAAAGTCTAGACTCCTAAAATCGCGCACACTTTATCGCAGAGAAAATGTTCACCGAACAATGTTTAGTCGTTTTGCCACCCCCAAAAAAATTTTCATGTGTCCACACACTGGACACGATGAGCAATGTCCAGTCAATGTTCAGCGCAAATGTCCAGTCGTTTTGCCAGGGCTTTATTGTTTCCCAATAACCCTTTAGCTATTCTACAAAAGAGCCTGTATCGAACCTATTTAGTTGAAGAGCCTGTTTAGTTGTGCAAATTCGAAAATTCTTCAACATGTTTCAAAATATCGTTCGATCCTGATTCTGTATAGAGTAGCTAAAAGGAAGACTCGCGACATCTTCATAGTTATCGCAACAACAACAACAACGACAGTTACAACATTAATAACAACAACGACAACAACAACATTTTTATTTTTGCTGAAACTGGGACTTAAGACTTTCATATAAGAAACTGAGACGGAAATGCACAGATAAGACTAAACGAGGCTAAGGCGTATCCTCAGAACATCCCTCGACAGTTGGAAATTCTCATTGCTGGGGTAAAGTTCATGAAAGTCAATTGGCCTTTAAAATGAGAAACTACTGGTTCAAAGTGAATGATTTGTTGATTCTTGGATTGAGGAAACATTCATTTGCAGCTTTTATTTCTGGCTAGTATCACTGAACATTTTAATTTTGAGGTGTTTTAGCAAAGGAGGTTTGAGTCGGCAACTTTGGCCATCCACCATTGCCTGGAGTTCATACGGTGTTGCTTTGGTTTTCCATATCTAGTCACGACAGAGCAGGGGAAAGCTTCGTCCCAATTTCAAGGTGAAAGTCCGTGAGTCGTGGTTTGAACGTATCAATAGCGATAACTACGAATTTGCAATCAGTCTAGCTAAGAGGTCTTTTTGAGATTTCGTAGGAGCCATTGAAGATACCCCGACACATCTTGAATTTGTAACATTTGGAACGATGACTCACAAAAAATACGTCGTAAATGAATTCTGAAAATGTGTTTTTCAAAAGTCATCATACATTTGCAGCTAGACTTATTTTGTCTGAAATTTCTTACATGTTTTGCACTTCTGTGAGCAAAGCCAAATTCATACTTCGAAAGTATTTTGTGATGATGCCAATTTGGGGATAATGCCTTCATGCTTATAATGTGTTGTGGCGCAATGGCGTGATCCTCTAATTTTGCATCCAGAACAGTCAGGTGGATATGGCTCGATCCCAAGAAGAGCCCCATCAATATAGGTTTTAGCTATTCAACAAAAGAGCCTGGATCGAGCGTTATTTTTATTCGTATTCATACACGGGATTTGATAGAGTGGCGTCAGACAGAACTTCGGTCACTGTTGTGCACATTCAAACATTCTACAAATTGTAGCAAATATCGTTCGATTCTGATTCTTTTCAGAATAGATGAAAAGTCTTTTGAGCGTCATGACAAGGGGTCGCGAGTCGCAAACTCAACCAGGTCTTCACTACCTCTGCGATCCCAGCGCTGGACACTAAAACCTCCAACTCCACCCGCAAAAGCATTGGATCGCTACGGCCCATTAGTAAAACTGCAATTATAAACAATCCAACAAAGGCAGACGTTGTAGCAATAGTTCCGCTGTTTTCGATTGAATTTTTAAATGTTAACTGTAAGCAAAAGGATTTCTATCCGATTAGTAACCCTGCAAATGTAAATAAAACAAGAAACTAAAGATTATGTGAAAACTGGATGGCTTAGTCACTTATTGTGCATGCGAAAAAAGGGTTGTTCAGAAAAGATTTGGATTTTGAATAAACATTGAAACTTCAAAGCTGGATTTAAACATTTCCCTCTGGGCATCTCTAGGTCGTTTGCTTCCAAAACAAATCAGACAATGTTCTTCGATTGTTCGCTTTGTATGGCCACAGTTACAGTGGACAGATGTTTATGCCGATTCCTCTGTTCCACAAAGTCTTTAGGAGCAAGTGAAACTATGGTTGTAATGATTGCTAATGATATTTTATAGCAACCTGTATGAGAAGCATTGATGAACAGGATAAGGTTGCTCATCATTGCTGGTTATCGTCATAGTATAGTTACAGTAGAAAAGGCCAGTTTACTAACATTGCCCAGTTAAACTGGGCCTGTATTAGAGCAGTGCAGATGCAATCTTATATTGTTGCGATAAGGCAATCACTGTGATGAAATTTTTATGCGTGAAACTCTCGAAATTATGGAAAAGTCTTGAAACTAAATCTGCCCCTTTACAACTGTTTACAGGATGTTGGTAGCCCGGGGGGGGGGGGGTAACTACCATATATGCAGGTATGGGATGTGCCATTTTTTGGGGTGCCTTTTTTCGAGCAGAAGATAAATCTTGGGGTATCACTTTTGGTAAAATCACAAGTAGTCATAAATTTTGGGGTGTCATTTTAGAAAAATACCTCTTTAGGGTATTGATGTTGATCAACTTTCACTTAGTTGGTTAAAATTTTGGATGGCTGTCACAATTTTAGGGTATACACTTTCAATGGTCTGTAATTTTTGGGGTATCGTCTTTCGCGAAAATTTATAAATTTTAGGGTGCGATTTCAGACATCAAATGGCACACCCCCGTCACCCGTCTATTGAAGTTACCCCCCCCCCCTGGGTTTGTAGCAAAGACTCAATCAGTGAACGTATCCGAGTGGTCTAAAACTTGTTTTCACATCTGCATGCCACTAGATCATTTCATTGGAGGCGTTCAGGTCCATACAAATCTGAATTGCAAAGCCATTAGTAAAGGAGATGGTAACTGCCATATCCCTTTCAGTTACCATCTGAGAATGTGATAAGCATTCTTATAGGCTAATTTGCTAATTTGAAAATTTATTTCTTTTTGTTGGCAGGGAATAGGGCTCTCAGTCTTGATGTGCACCATTTCCTTCGCTTTCAAATGTACGACAGACGTACATTCAAGTATGGGACTTTGAAAGAGGTACATGACAAGGCTAATGTCCCATCCCATTCTTCGTAGCAAGACGATATTTGTCATTGACGATCCAAAAGTATTCAAATATTGCAATAATGGCATTGTTGATATTTTTCGTGGTAGCCTGTGTGGTATGAAACAAATGCTATTTTGCGATTCACTTGACGTGGGCCAGATGTTGATAATGAAAAAATGGTTCTGTTACCACACCGTTTTGGCTATTACTTAATCAAGTCTTTGACCTGACGTATGATTTCCTACCATCCTGAGTAAAGAAGTTAGTTGAATAGAGATATTTTGATATAATGCAGAGCCTTACCAATGGGATTTGTTACAAATTTTCTATTTGATGTCTTGTCAAACCTATTACACCCGGTAACCTTTAGAAAATCTTTTTTCCAATGACTAGACCAACCCGCTGCAACTTCGCTGCATCTCAGTGCCCCTGTAATCTTTACAAGAGTAGAATCTTTGTTTGCTTAACAGTGCCCTAGCAGATGTTTGGTGTTGAGCCTATGCGTTTTTGCCTTGAATTTCTTTGTGAAGGAATAGATATGAGAATTGAAAATAAGTCGGTCATTGAGGCTTCAGATTAACTGTATTTTGGACTAAATCGAGTGACAATTTTGGCGTCAAGCTGAATCGAACTTGTTTGTACATTTTGCTGATATCATAGTTTGTTTAACTTTATATATAGCAAACCTGTTGTTGGAAGGATATTTATCCGTTTAAAAAGTTCGCGAACACCTTCCCTATGTTAGCCATGTTATTGCTACAAGGCAGAGGAGTGTGCTGTTGTTGCAAGGCATGTCAGTGGCTGTTTTGGGAAGTTGCTAACATATGAATGTAGGTAGCTCTCTGAGGTCATATCTTGTGCAGTAACTTAACGGCTGACAGGCCTAACTCGAAGCTATGAGGGATGGTCAAAGAAAGGTCACCGGTGCTTCGTGATCAGTCTTCGCAAAATTTCACAACTGACATTTGTTTCTGACTTACTTTCATCAAATATTAAATATCAAAATATGTCTGCTTTTATGGTTGAAATTCAATCATAATTTCCCAGCAATAGTGTAGCAATACCGGGTGAGCCAGAGAAAACTTCCCACTTTTGAACATTCATAGCACCAAGACTACTTCACAGATTTAAATGATTCAACAACTAGTTAGAAGCCGAAAGATTGAAGTATCTTTGTGATTTTTCCCGCTGTCTTGCCAGCACTAAAAGTATCGATAAATTCAACTTTATTACAATTTCATGGTTGCAAAATGACTGATAAAGATCCTAAAACAGTGATCAAATTCTAAGGACTCTCCTTACGCAGAACAATATGCCATGGGCATTCATCGCTCTCAAAACTTGTAAGACATCGATTTTCAGACAAATACCTAGAACTTTGAGTCCCACATGGTAATAAGTGTGCAGTGGATATCTCTCACCTTTGAGCAATTTATATTTTATATCTAATTTAGAATACCCAGAGTTTAGTTAGCACAACTTTTATATGCCAGTTTTGCTCCCTCGCCATTCAGCTGCATCTTTTCGTCTCATAATTCAACATCAACATGAACTGTGAATCCCAATGATGTGTGCCAAACCTTGAGGGTTTAAAATTTGGAAGGCTTGATGAGTCCATTCAATATCCTATCTTCAGAATAGCAAAGTGGAATTTTGTAAAACAAAGGATACAGTGCAACCTCGTTCTCAGGGTGTTCTTACGTCATACGTTGATCACGAAGCCAGATGAAATATCTGGTACACTTCGATCAAATGCACTCAGAAAATTGGTGCATTAACTGCCATTATGGATTTCACAGTTTGCTAGGCAATGCTAATCGACGGAAAATAGCCGTTGCTCTAGCGCTAATTCTGCATGACAAATTCAGAAACTAAAAGCAAACACTTTGCAGAACTTTTTCTACCTTTTGTAAGGTATTTGAACAATTATCTGGGGTCGGCAAGTGTGTTTAATGTGAAAATAAGCTCGGTTTGTTTGGAGCGAAAATGGGCCTAAGTTGCGAATTCGAGAAACTCTCACCGGAGCTTCGAAAATGAAATGGCTCGTCATTCTCCGAATTTTGCAGAGAAGTAGCAAATTATGGTTGAAATGGTAGAGAATGTGGTTCCCTGTCCAATTTTGTCATGCCATGGCCGTTTGCCCGGCGCAAAACGGATTTACCACGCAAAATGGACTTACCACGCAACGAACGAACAGACGGACTTGCAACGCCAATAATCCCAAGCGTAAGCAATGGTGTCATTAGAAACCATTTTTCAACTAATAGCTTGAAATTAAAGAATTTCTCAACATCAGAAATGAAAGAAGTAAGATGGCGAACTGACTTGCAACGGTTAATCTGCACTTAAGGTGGCTCACTACCGAAAGTCTCAAAATTACGAAACAGTGAAAGGTGGTTGTATACCATGTAAAAATAAGTTCAAAACACAAAAAAACACTAAGCTAAGGTGGCTCGCTTCTCGTATAAATTTCAAATTGCTACACACTGGGTGTCCTATCGCTCATGGTTAGAATACTAGAAATAACCTTCATCACATGTGTGCAGTCTCAGGTTTGCATTAAAGCAGAGCCAAGCATTTCTTCCAACTAAATACTCGCCTAAACAAGAGCAGATTCGAAGACTCCATTCCTTCAATACATTTACAATAATAAACAAAGCCAATTTAGGTGTTCTAAATTTGCTTTCAGGAAGCAGAAAGCACTAGCAAAATTCCCATCTGTTCTGACAAAAATAACCATTACAAATCAACGATGCTCAGTTATTAAATTACCAATGCAGTAAATTTACAACACTTATCATGAATTTTTAACAAGAAATCGCGTTTTTCCTTTGCTGCCAAGCGTAAGCAACGGTGTCATTAGAAACCAGTTTTCAACTAATAGTTTGAAATTAACGAATTTCTCAACATCACAAATGAAAGAAATAATTTGGAAAGTTGAAAAAGGCGAATAAATCATTGTACTTGGAGTCCAGGAGTCTAATTTTGATAGAAACGCTCATTTGCAGTTTATAAAATAAGAAAAGGAGCAGTAAATTATTTTGTAAATCAACAAATTAGGCCGTATGAATATACTCATAGCGGTAGGCAGTTATTGTGGGAGTTGGCGGTGATGGAAGATAGCAAAAGAATTGGTGCGTGTTCATTAATCATTCAAAAAGTAATTACCAAGCGGGACATTTTATCGCTGTCAATATATGCTCATTTTAAGTGCTTCTACCAATTGAAATTAGCTTGCAAAACACGCTTGTTTCCTGCTGAATCGAAGACTGCAAACAAATCCTCCAAGTCTTTGATTCCACACCTGCCGCTTTGCTTCGCCCAGCAAATTCTTGATTAGTCGCTTTATCAACTAAGTAAACTTTCAGTTAAATTATGAGTCATTTTAAAGATATTTAGCTTTCCGTATATCCGTCATTTTAATCTGCTAATTTCAAATCAATAATACCGTAGCGTTAAAGCACCGCATATCTCGTTTGCTCTGCTAGCCTAATTTCACAATCATTGTTTATCTTAATTTGCATCAAATCGCCTTTGATTGTAACTTTGATTTCAAGTTTTGCAAGCGGCCATCACTTTGTAGTTTGATTTCAGATTAGTACATATGTTAAATCTCATGATAACTGTGTCATTTCAAAAATTTCATAAAATATTCTTTCAATTTTGTACTGATTAAAGATTAGCTCCTCCGCAAAGCTAGCAGGTCTTCGTGTCTGCAGTCATGAGCGTGTAGCCTGAAAACTACCTGGTGTCCTTGTCCGGGATGCTATCAGTGAAAGTCTTTCGTATTTTCTCAAGAAGATCCAGACGCCTATCTTAGCACTTTGGAGTCTGCGCAGTATCGATCTAATGGTCATTACCCTCCATCCTTCCTTTGTAAAGTTGCGCATGCCCCAAAACGCTTCACTCGTCCTATTGATCAGCGAGCCAATCAGAGTTAACGTCTTTTCCTTTGTGATTTACAAAAGGGGGAATTCGCAGTATCCCGAAAAAGTCCCGGAAAAAAGTAGTCCTGTTTGAAAAATCACCAAATTTCTGTCATAAGGCCAATCTTCAGATTTCTTTTTTTTTGGCAAGTACAGTAGATCAAAAACAAAATTATATTTTCAGACATAGTTGATCTTTTAATTTGTATTTGAATGAATGCATTTAGCTCTTTTTAATGCTGCCTGGTTTTGAGGCATGCTGCAAAAAGCAATAATACATACCGGGAGCAGTTTCTCATGGTCTATTGGACTTCTCATTTTGTCATAAATGTCAGAATGACACACAAACTGCTATTGTAGACTTGAAGGATGATAAAAAATTCAATATCATGGCTCTCAGAGGCAAGATCAACGATTTTGCTCGAAGAGTATGGCTCAGAATGAGGTTGTTCGATCCATTATTTCATACCCTTTGCGTAATGAAAACAAACATGTTATCATCTTTAGATATATTTCAATCATTGACAGCAGAGATAAAAAAGAACATTTTACGATAGCTTTCATAATTGAATTTTGGCGATTTTTAAAACGGGAGTACATTTTTGGGGACACGCGGTATCTAGATGATGCTTTTTTAAATGTCGATATTTTGCATCAAGATAAAATCTTCCTAATCGATTTCTCTTTAGAAGCTTCATACATGAAAGAGTAAACGTACTTTTAAAAGTTTGCCTGATATTTTGCAGGATAAAAACTTCCCGGATGGTAAATGTATTTGCCTTTCTTATGTTTCGCTTGACATATTTCAGCATAAAAACATCCTAGCTGATCGACCTTATTTACATTTTAAATGTTTTGCATGATAGATTTCAGGATAAAACTTTCCTACACGATAGAACATGTTTGCACTTCATATGTTTCCCCGATATATTGCAGGATAAAAACTTCCTAGTTCGTATACTTTATTTGTCTTTCAGATAGGTTGCCTGAAATATTTCAGGATGTTTTTCATAGTAATGGTAACACATGTTTTAATATCCGAATAACTATCGGGTTAGTGAAACAGTACGACACATCTATATCGTTACACTAAACTTACGCTTTTTCGTCTCTTGCTTCCCTGCTTTCTTTAATTTTCTGATATCACTGGGTCAATAGGGATATAAGCATACGAGGTGGGGGCCGTTGGGCAGTAGCCCCCCAACTTCGGAGAAATTTTCAAAAATCAACCCCATTCGGGCAAATTTATGTCCTTAGTCGGGCAAAAAATGTTGGCAAACAATGGGCTTTGTGTGGGACAGCCCCCCTAGATATTTCTTGCCGTATGCGTATTAATAGGAATTCATAATATTACTCTTAAAAAGAAGGTCCACTATTTCAAAAAGGCCTCAACTAGGGGGTGTCCTCGTACACTCAACAAAATCGCTTCAAAGTCTCAGTACAAAGAATGATTTTTTCCTGACCTGCAAATCGCAAAACATTTACCTTTCAAGCAGTAATCTTCCTCTGCAGAAACATGATAGATCCACCGCAGCAAGCAGAGCTTAGCCCACACCAACTGTCTAAATAGCGCCTCATTATTGGTTAAAAGCTACGTTCTAGCAATTTTGATTGGTGAATACGGAATCACTCTACACGTGCCTAAAGTGGGCCCACTTTTTAAGAGTAATATTATGAGTCCCTGTTGACCAACTGATATCTGCAGATCATAGAACGCAGGGAAACAAGTGACGAAAAGGCATAAATCTATATCTATTGTTACACCGGATGAGTAAAAAATGTTGATGTTTGAAAGCCTGTAGCTCTCAGGTTATTTGTCAAATTCCTTGACAATGCCTGGGTAGCAAACACGTCAACTTAGTTACAGAAGTTTAGTTTGTTAAAATCAGTCGTATTGTTCTGACATAGCATTAGTTTCAAAGGTGGGTGCAAGATTCTCTTACCTATTTCTCTGAAGTGAACGGCTTCAAAGAAACTTTAGCTATTTTGCTGTAAACCTGCTGTTGGACCAAGGGTGTTAGGACACAGATGTTTTGATTGATTATTTGTTTACCTTGTTTTGATCACTGTGTCTTGTTTCGTTGTCTTGTTTTCTGTTCTATTTCGTCTTCAACTGAGCATAGTTTATGATTAGGCCCAACCGCTCCTAAGTTGTTCGACTAGAGCTCCCTTGCATTTCTGTGTCTAAGTGCGACTTCGCACAAGATTGGTTTTAAAACTCATTTGTCAGATTTTTTGGGTGAGTTAAAAAAGGCGTTTGCGTTGGAAAATTATCAAAACTCAATAGGGCACCTTACATTTCCCTTCTTGATTTCTCTTACCAGAGATAAAGTTGAATATATGGACATTGATTACGTATCAACGGCTTTCAATCACCAAAATCCTGAAGCTATGTAATGTACCTGGTTTTGAAGCATACGGAATAACTGCACAGAATATTAAGTCGATCTTTTTGTTTGATCCGAATTTTTTATGCAGTTGATCATGCCGCTAATTACCCTCGTGATCATGGACGGACAGAAAGCGGATGTGAAATTGTTGACCGGAGAGTTTTGGGAAATACATTTTGGCAATCTCGTCCCCAGAGTGAGTTCGTTGCTCCACCTCTACTCTGGGATACAAGAGGCAATCTGATTGGCTGTTCGCCATTTTGCAAAGTAACTCCGTTTCACGCGGGGTAAACGGTCGCGGCATGCCAAAATTCAACGTAAAATCATGGGAGTTGTGGACACAATTTGAGTGTTGATCGGGTCCACAATACCCGGCCTAAATGATGATTAATGAATGTATTTCTTTACCTTGCTTGTCTTCAATTCACTGTTTATCTTCTCGTTCTTGCCTGGGAGTAGATCAGCATACTATCAACCTTTCAGCGTGGCCTAATGTTTTCAACTGCGCCGCGCTTGCGCTGTGATTTGAACTGCGAACTAGTTCCCAGATCGACGCGAGTCGTTAGATGGCCGCATCGATCTGGGAACTAGTTCGCAGTTCAAATCACAGCGCAAGCGCGGCGCAGTTGAAAACATTAGGCCACGCTGAAAGGTTGATAGTATGCTGATCTACTCCCAGGCAAGAACGAGAAGATAAACAGTGAATTGAAGACAAGCAAGGTAAAGAAATACATTTATTAATCATCATTTAGGCCGGGTATTGTGGACCCGATCAACACTCAAATTGTGTCCACAACTCCCATGGTAAAATGATATTCTTCACCTATTCCGACCATAATTGGCAATGTATTTCCAAAATTCAAAGAATCACAAGCCATTTCATTTTCGAAGCTGCGGTGAAAATTTTTCGAATTTGTGCCTTAGGCCCATTTTTGCTCCAAATAAACCAAGCTTATTTTCACATTAAACATACTTATCAACTAGACTTATGCCTTTTCGTCCCTTGTTTCCCTGCGTTCTTTGATTTGCTGATATCACTTGGTCAATAGGGACTCATTATTTTACGCTTATATAATGGGCCCCCTTTTGCAAAATGGCCTAAATAGGTGGGAGTTCTCGTACACTCAACAAAATCGCTCCAAAATCTGGTTTAATGAGCTCGAACATTGAAAAGGAAACTTTTAGTACAAAGAATGGTGTTGTGTTGACCTAAAAATCGCAAAATGCATACCTTTCTGGCAGTAATCTTCCGCTGTAGAAACAAAATATATCCATCGAAGCTGCGAGAACTCCAGGCTTCATCAACCGTTCTTTAAGAGCAACAACAACAGCATTCTGAATAGCGGCCCCTGATTGGTTGAAAACTGAATTCTAGCGATTTGATTGGTGAATACGGAACCACCCTACGCGGGCCTAAAGTGGGCCCACTTTTTAAGAGTAATGTTATTAGTCCCTCTTGACCAAGGAACGCAGGGAAACAAGGGACGAAAAGGCATCAGTCTACTTATCAACCCCAAATTATTGCTCAGATCCTCGTAGTGTTTGTTTTTAGTTTCTCAATTTATTTATTTTCTCATTTGATCGAAGTGTACCAGGGTGTTCATTCGGCTAAGTGAACAGCGTAGTATGACGCAAGAACACCCTGCGAACGAGGTTGACATTTTGGAGAAATCTGAAGAACTTTCGAATGCGCACAACAGCGATAGAAGCTATGACGACCTCAATCAAACAATTTGTATAAGAATGCATGAAAATGCCACTCGATTCAGACTCATTTGTAGAAATGCTAGAAAATCTGTTTGATATTGAAGATCTGCTAACCGAAAATAGTCTTCCCAAAATAAATAACCCATGATCGAATCATATTCTTCATAAAATATTTACCAATTCTTTTTTCTAAATCTTTTCTCAAAGCTTCCTTTATCAAAACTGTCTTTCTGTGAGACCTTTTCCTGAAATTTTGCCGACTTGTCATGCTGTCAAATGGATAAAGGAAAATGTTAAAATATAAACATCACAATCAAAGTACTTTCCTCTGAAAAACAGCAGTTTAGCCTTTTTTCCTTAAAATAGTGATTTCATCATTGCCCTTTAAAAATTTTACCATTAATTATAAATATCCGGGCTTTACAAGGAAGAAAGTCCAACGACGAGATCTTCTCGCTGGAGTTCTTGCATTAGTTCGACCGTTTGGACTCACTAACCCTTCAAACGAGGTATTAACACAACTGTTAATGTATGGTAATGAGGACTTCCCAGATGAAATCAATAGAAATATCCTTGAGTTAACCCTACAGTTTATCCATGAAACTGGTCGATTTGATTGAATTCGTCCAAATTCTTGCCATCCGTCGAGCAGCCACCAAGCCCCCTTTTTTAGTGAATTTTCTTTTTGAGTATTGTTCTATGTAGTCTTGCCTTTTCCCTTTTTTTTCTTCTTTCTAAAGCCACGGGGTAGACATGATATCTTGCTCCTCGTGATATTGTATTTGTAGTATCGTAGAGTATTTTGTAAGTAGTGTAGTGAGTATCTTGTATTTGTAAATTTTTTAATTGATGATATAAAAAAAAAGTCCATAGATTTAGAGCAGTTCAAAGAGAATACAATAAAATCAACCAACAATTACACTGGGGTCAAACTAGCATTAATGCAGGGTATCTCAAAAAAATTGTTCGACGTTGATCAAATATTGAAAAATAACGATAAGGTGAAGTGGCTCATAGAAAGGTAGCCCTGTCCTTAAGATTTCTGAATAATTTTAGAGTCCGGAAGCGTGCAAATCGGTTGAAAATTCACTGAGTCGCGAGTTCTCAAAGATAAAAAATGTGCGATGGCTGAAACCAGAGACCCCCGGATTACGCACAGTGAAAAAAGCTCGAAGATCGAGGTAAGAGAAGGTTATCCAATGTCATACTTCTCATTGATAACAGGGGCGCATCCAAGGTGGGGGTTGTGGGGGTTGTGGGGGTTACAACCCCTGCCTTTTTTGGCAAGGAAGGTAATTTTGCCCTGTTCTCATAGGCCAGTCAATTAGATTGTTGAAAGTTATCTACAATGAATTCTATGCATATTCTATCTTGTGTTTATTATTTCATCAAATGCAGCAAGTCACCGAGATAGACAAAGATGAAGTTCTAGGTTTATTCATCAATTGAATAGTCAGTGTCAGTACAGACTGTGAACCAGATAGATGTCTTTTTATGTTAGCTGCTGACTGAATTTGTTCTCTTAAAGTTGATTCTGTTATCATTATCAGAAAACTAGCCTATTGGCAGATAGTAGTTTACCCCTAGATTATTGCTTGGCTCCCTTGAAAAAAATAGGTACGCCTTGTCAATTATTCTCATCAGCAACCCCAAAAGTATACTGAATATGTACCAAATCACCAAATAGCATACCCAAAGACAAACTATACAATTCAATTCAATTCAAAATCCAACATATTAATGCCCAATTTCTGCCACAAAACCCCATGCCCTTGAAATATCCTAGTTACGCGCCTGTCAGATATCAGAGCAAACCAAATAAAACTTCTAAATTAATCTAATCCTTACAATCATCGTCACAATTTTCTTAAGATTGCATGTACCCGAAAACAGCAGTTTAAAAGATAATCGACGACAGACTGCATCTATTTCCTCAAGGCAGTCATACGCTTGAAAGTTAGGGTATGGAATACCTGTTCAAATCCCATTTGGTCTGCCCAGAAACAACTGAGAAACAACAGAAACGATGGACCATGTGTCTTTTACCAAAGATGCCATTTAGAGGCTTTTGGTTTCAGTATTCACACAAACTTGAACTTCAAAACTTATAACTCCATGAATTTTTAGCGGATTTGCAAGATTCTGGTCAAAAAATTAATTTAAATTCGCAGGAAATGGGTTGTATAATCAAGTTCCCATTCAGCATATCGTTATTTTTTAGCATTTAATCAAACGTCGAACAAGTTTTCTGAGACACCCTGTAGATTTTGCCCGAGTTTCTTTATCAAAAAGAGACTTAGACAGATAATTCCCAAAGCTTGAATCTAAATAAAGGAATGTCAATTTCATTTTCAAATCGCTCGAAGATAAATCTTACATTTTCCAAAGACAAAGATGAGCATTGGGAATCAAAAATAACTTGAAAAGAAGTAAAAGTGTTTTTTTTTTGTTTTATCAATTTTAAATCGAGACTCTGAAAAGTCTATTTACCTGTAATCTTTAGGATATGAAATGAATTTTTTTGCTTTTCGAGGAAGGGTAATTTGATGCATAGCTTCTTTCTGAAAAAGCAATTTCAACTTTCCTAGCTAGCGTTTCTGATGTCTTCAAAGCTTTTGACTCGTAGGTTTTCGAAAAGTTCTTGCTCTTCCATTAATTCCTCCTAAATCGATATTTATTTACCCAAATTTTAGTTGAGTTCAGATGGCAAAGTGCTGAGCGAAAAGCTGCCATGTATGGGAATTTCACACAACTTTTGTCAATTTCCGTCTGATAATGATCATCTCGCTATACGGGCATATTGTAACGACTCCAACTGTGGCAAAAGAAGTTGTTTGAATCAGAGTCTGTTTGAATGTAAGCAGTTGAATGTGATTGACGAATGCGCTAAAGATGGCGTCAGGAAAGTTTTACCATGATCCTTTACGTCTGAAAGAATTTCGCTTGATTTATCAGATCATCTTGTATTATTCAAAGATTTACGGTGTTATCACTTAGCCCTCAATCTTAAATCATATTGAAATACTTTTTGTGATATCAAGAAGCAAATTGCGCTTTTTGTCTTGCAAAAGTTTTCATTACTGCAAAACAGCGTAACATTCTTGTGATGTAGTTTTGCAGTCAATTCCGTTTGTTTGTTGACGAGTTTTTCGGCACAAATCTTTGCCACTCTTTTGGCAACTGTCACATGTTATCAGGCTTACCGGGAAATTATCGCATGTCCAGTATGGAGGGTATGATGACTTTTAATCTTTACGTAAAATCAACTGATTTGATTGGCTTTTGGCTCGAAAGCAATGTCAATCAAATAAGGGGATCTCTAGTCTGCGGAGTGAATTTTTCCTCCTCATTAGAGGTTGTACCGCAGACCAGGGCATCTTTTGTTTTCAAACAATAAGATTTTATGCATGCATTGTAAACTCAATCGGAATTAAGCATAATGGTCATTTTCCAATCAGTGGAAACTTCAAAACTGCTGCTGTGTACTCTCGAGTACCGAATTAACTGGGAGGGTGAAAATAATTGGAAGGTTGGAAATACTTCAATATGATAATAACTGGAGGGTTGAAACAATCAGAGGGAGGCTAGAAAGGTTGAAAATAGTCTTTTTCTTAGCTGAACAAGTATACATTTTCTGTATTTATTCAAAAATTATGTTGTATGTATACTATCATTTCAGTTTTGCAAGAATTTATAAAGGTGGGGTTGGAATAAAAGTGGGGGGTTCGAAAAATTTTCGAAAATTAATAAGTGGGGGGACGATTATTTTCGTACTCGAAAACAGAGGAAACGAAAATGCAGTTGAATGACATTGTTGTTATGTAAAATCCTCCCGCTTCCACTTACTGAAATTCTCTGAAATAGAGCATGAAGCTGAGATTCTTTTTGGTTCAAAATCTTGTTTGAGCAGAATTCTTTTCATTTGTATAGCAACAAAATTTACGCTCTTTGATTAACATTATCAAAGAATCAGATCAGTAAATTTAAAGTGTGTACCATTTACACCTAGTGGAAATCTACGTCAGAGTGTAGAACTATTACGCAAGTATAACATCATTGCATGAACATTGCTGCATTAAGACGGACGTTCAGCATGCTTTCCGTCGCCTGGGAACTTTTTGCCAACAACGATGTATGAGAAACGACTCTAATGTCTTACAAATCTCAAAGGAAACTTTTGCGCAATGCCGCCAGCCGATTCCATGAAAGTTCAAGTCAAGTAAATGACTCCCACAGGGCTATATCATGTCTTGCATGGCTTTGCGTGTACATTATCGAGGCTTTGTTTCAGCATTCAAACCAGAATTCAAATCTCGTAGACGAAGCAGATTAATGAGAAAGCCTGAAAACGTGTGCATTAGTAGCTTGTGCTTTGTCCTAGATTAGTAGCCTGACTGTGCAGCGCATTAGGTACCAGACAACAAAGTCATCCACATACCAGGTGAGTCAAAAGATGTATTTGTTGGGAGATGAAGTCCTGACCCTATTGTTTTGACCGATTGTGATTCTGCTTTGTTGAGAGCGAATCAACGGTGGGGCTCACACTGTCATGCGCAACTTTGCTATTGTTTTCTTCTCCTGTTCTCAACCGTCAAGCTAATTTGCATATTACGTCATTGCAATAAATCGCTACCACGCATGCGATCTGGAGCTCTTTTTGGGGATTCCTCGACGCTCGCAACTTAGCCTATTCGTATCCCCAACAATGTATCCACATTTGTTTTAAGTGTGCCGGTTGTCCCGGAAAAGGATTCCATTTTAAAAAGATCACACTACCCTTGCATCTAATGTGGGATGGAATCTAGTATAGTATAGTATGGCATAGTATAGTATAGTATAGTATGGTATAGTATAGTATAGTATAATATAGTATAGTATAGTATAGTATGGTATAGTATAGTATAGCATAGTATAGTATGATATCCATTAGACATTCAATCGTTCGTAGTGTTATTATATTTAGTTTTACATTGCATGTCTTTTCACATTGGCCATGGGGTAGTCATTATCTTTTGCTCCCCATGGTATCGTTCCTGTTGTGTAATATGTAACGTATCTAAAATGTAAGATTTATTGTAATATTTTCATATGAATAGAAAAAGATCACCAAAACTCAATTACCAAAAAACTTGTCATTAACCTTCCTTTTGATGTCTTTACTGGCTTTAGTCAATGATTGAAACATATCAAAGATGATTCAAATGTTTGTTTTCGATACTTAAATGATAACTCTGTTCTTCTGAAGTAATCGCTTTGTCACCAGGATGTCATTGGGAGATTAAAGGTGAGGACTGAAAAATTCAAGGCTAGCTTCTATCCAAACTGTTTATCCGAATGGAATAAGCTTGAACCTGAATAGACCTTTTAGCTATTCTACAAAAGAGCCTGGATCGAGCGATATTTTTATACAATTTTATACTCCAGGTTCGATAGAGTGGCGTTAAAGCTTCGATCGCAATTGTCCACATTCGAAAATTCTACAAATTGTAATGAAATATCGTTCGATCCACATTCGTTTTCAGAATAGCTAAAAGGTCTATTGAGACATGCACCCTCTGCTGCAGTTTTCAAGAAAAAGCTTTTGTCAATAATCCGCCCCCCTGCAAAATCTGTCTTTGGAATTCACGATCCAAAAGGATTATCCTATCTTACTCAACTCAGGGTTGGTCTCAGCAAATTGAATTTCCACAAATTCAGGCATAATTTCGGGGATACCGTAAATCCAATGTGCCCAACAAGCGATGGCATTGAAGATACGGAGCACTTTCTGTTGCTCTGCCTTTCATTTGATGTTCAACGACAAGATCTTCTTGCTGGAATTGCTGAATTATTACGACCAGTCAAACAAATTACCGATCTCTCTTATGATGCTTTGACACAGCTTTTGTCATATGGTGATCACGACCTTTCTAATCACTTGAATAGAAGTATACTCGAATTCACTTTACGTTTTATCCACGAAACTGGTCAGTTTGATTGAGATATCTGCAGTACTAAGCAACCACCAAGTCCCGTAAAGTAAATGTTCTCTTTCCTTGTAGATTCTTTTTCACATCAGATGTCAGGCATTTTCTTTTTTCTACCACAACAAACGAGTTGCGCTTGTGATACCATTCAAGTTATCGCAACCCCGACCTGACACCTGATATGGAACGGAGTCTATAGTCCATTAGCTTATAATCGTTTGTAGTGTAGTCGTAGTTAGTTGAACGTTACGTGTCTTTTTATATTGGCCATGGGGTAGTCATTGTCTTCGCTCCCCATGGTATCGTACCTGTAGTGTTGTAAAGTAATTAGAAAGGTATAGTTAAATGTAGATAACATTGTAGATTTTTGTATTTGAATATTTAAAAAAATCGTTTTGTCTTTTGGAAAGCCGAATCTTTTGTTGATTCGATTTTGCCAACAGCTACTCTAACTTTCTACAGATCTCAAAGCAAACTTTTCTAAGGGCGCCGGAGGCACGGGGGCAGTGGGGGCAGCTGCCCCCGTTGCCCTGATGGTACGGTGGCAGCACGGGGGCAAGAAGTGCCCTTTCAAAAAACCTCTCTCGTATCCGCTACATCTGAAACTTTTGACCTTTTGAGTTTCTGCAAATGCCTTCCACCTCTGTCAAAAGATGGTTTTCGGGGTTCTTTAAAGAAAAAGTAGGAAGAGTTACCGAGTTTGCAACAGGCTGGTATGACAAGAATTTTCTCTAGAAATGAATGAAAGTGACACGGGGGGGGGGGGGGGGGGTTCTTCCATAGTAAAGGTACCTGGGGATGTGCCGCCCGCAAGGGTATGCTTTTTCAAACCTTCTAGTCTAGCCAAGGGTATACTTTTTGCCAATTTTCGCCCATTTAGTCTAGGCAAGGGTATACTTTTTGGCAATTTTGGTCAAAGAAATGTCAAACTTCGGTAATTTCTGTAAAGAAACCCAAATTTTTTTCAAATTATGGTCCATAGAATGCAAAAATTTGGCAAGTTTTGCCTCGAAAATGCCAATTCATGGCACTTTGACGTAGAAATTAGTCTAGCCAAGGGTATCACCTTCAGAAAAATTGGTCTAGCCAACGGTGCTATTTTGAAACAGTGGGCGGCACACCCCTGCCCGAAATTTAGCCGAGAACCCCCCCCCCCGTGGAAAGTGACTGGGAGAGTTGCGTATCAGTTCTTTGCCTTTGCAGTGCCCTTTTTATTGGCTGCCCCCGCCGCTTCGTCTTCCTTCCGGCGCCTCTGAACTTTTCCGCAATGCCATCAGCCGATTTCATCAAGTTCAAGTCAATTAAATTGCTCCTCCAGGGTCATGTCTTGCATGACGTTGCTTGTAAATCATGAAAGCATTTTGTTTAGCATTCAAGCCAGTATTCAAACCTTGTAGACCAAGCAGTTTCATGAGAAGGCCTTTAAAGCATGCATAGCCTGAAAAAGCGTGCATTACCAGCCTGCACTTTGTCCTAGATTGCTAGCCTGACTGTGCAGCGCATTAGGTACCAGACAATAATGCCATCCACATTATGGGCGGGTGTAAAGGTGTGTCCACGTTTTCTGAAATGTACCGGGTGTCCCAAAAATTTACTCCCGTTTAAAAATCACAAAACTCTATGATCAAACATGTCATTAACGTATCATAATATTTTCTTTTGATGTTTTTGTCAATGATCCAAATATGCTCAAAGATGATGATATGTTATTTTCGTGCAGTAAAGTGTACACAATGACAAATCCATTCTTTCAAACGGAAATTCGTGGTGTATTTCGGAAACCTGAATCTTTTGCTTTATAAAATTTGCCCTTGCTGCACCCATTAGAAGTCAAGCGAAGAGCTTGGTTTTTTCTTGATTCAAAAATGTTGCACGCAACAAAGGATTCTTTGCTTTTGTCCAGCAACAAAAAGGTTATGCTCTTTGATTGACGTTAATGTGGAGGCAACCAATCCGATCAGTTGAAAATTTTGTGAGCATGACAGTTTGCATCTAGTGCAAATCTAATATTAAATGAAGACCTGTTACGCAATTACAACGTCATTACAGGACTACTTCTGCGCTAAGACGGATGCGCAGCATGTTTTCCGTTGCCCGGGCACTTTGCCAACATCTTTGCCTGAGAAAGGACTCTAACTTCTTACAATTCTCAAGACAAACTTTTGCGCAATGACGCCAGCCAATTTCATAAAGTTCAAGTCAAGTTAAATGATTCCAACAGTGTTATTCAATGTCCTGCAAGGCTTTGCATGTAATCTATCAACATATTTTCTTTTCTATTCCAACAAGAATTCAAAGCCCGTAGACCGGGCAATCTTTATGAGCAGGCATGAAAGCATGTGAACCCTGAAAAAGCGTGCCTTGCCAGCTTGCACTTTGTCCTAGATTGCTAAACTGACTGTGCAGCGCATTTGGTACCAGGCAACGAAGTCACCCACATACCAGGCGAGTCAAGGCCTGAAAAGCATGCATCGCCTGAAAAAGCGTGCGTTGCCAGCTTACACTTTGTCCCAGCTTACTAACCTGACCATGCAGCGCAACTTGGTACCAAACAACAAAGTCACCCACATACCAGGCGAATCAAGACTTGAAAAGCATGCATCGCCTGAAGAAGCATTCGTTGCCAGCTTGCACTTTATCCCAGTTTGCTACCGACCATGCAGCGCAACTTGGTACCAGACAACAAAGTCACCCACATACCAGGCGAATCAAGACCTGAAAAACATGCATCGCGTGAAAAAGCGTGCGTTGCCAGCTTGCTCTTCGTCCCAGATTGCTGCTGACCATGCAGCGCAACTTGGTACCAGCCAGACAACAACGTCGTTCACATACTGGATGAATTGAATAGGTATGTAGACGTTTGCCGAAACGTACCGGACGTCCGAAAACCGCTATCAAGCCCTTCATAGATAGGTTTATGTCATCGGTAAATCATCCAAACATTTTTAAGGTGACGAAATCTTTGTTTTCATGACGTAAAGGGTATAGCTAAATAAATGAAGATATTTGGTACATTCTAGAATTTTGTATAAGTGGGGAGGGCTTAATAGAGTGGGGGCTTATTTCAAATTTTGACTCAGGGGAAGGGGCCTATTAGAGAGGGGGGCTTGATAGAACTTTTACGGTGACCTTTTTTCTAATTTTGAAAAGATTGCGATAAAGATGTGTCATCTTTAGTGAACTTGGATTTGAGAATTTATTTCTCTTTTTCTGGCTTCCAGCAATGACAAGAAGCAAGATCTGTAAAGTTTCTTTCAAGATCAAATAGCCATTGAAGCTCAAAAGTGCTCTAGCACCCTTGCAGTGTGTACGTAATTAGTTTAAGAATTAAGCTTAAGAATCTTGATTTAGACTGCGTTCACACGATGCCGGCACATTTTGAAAACGATGAAAAATGTGACGGTAGCAAAATTTGAGCTAGCGTTCACACGATGCCGGAACAATTTGAAAACGGTTGGGAATTTGCCGGTAAAAAGCTCGTTGCAAGACTTTGATGCAAAAGAAGTGTGCCTAAACCCAAAGAATCGATCAGTCTCGTTCCAAAAGCGTCTGAAAATGTTCTATTTTCATCACTTTCATGTGTTTACACGATGCCGTTTCCAAAATGTGCCGATTAGAGTTCCGTTTTCAAAATCTACCGTTTTCAAAATCTGCCGGCAGAAAATGTGCTATTTTCGTGTGAACAGGAGGCCTATCCGTCTTGCCGGCAGATTTTGAAAACGGTAGATTTTGAAAACGGAGCTCTAATCGGCTCATTTTGGAAACTGCATCGTGTTAACACTTGAAAATGAGGAAAACAGAACATTTCTTTAGCCGCTTTTGGAATGAGACTAATCGATTCTTAGGGTGTAGGCACACTTCTTTGGCATCAAAGCCTTGCAACGAGTCTTTGCCATCTAATTTCCTACCGTTTTCAAATTGTTCCGGCATCGTGTGAACGCTAGCTCAAATTTTGCAGCCGCCACATTTTTCACCGTTTTCAAAATGTGCCGGCATCGTGTGAACGCAGTCTTAGACATTCAAGCAGCAGAATTTTAAACCAATAATAACTCTAACAGAAACCACTCTCATTCTCCCGCAAAGACTTTTTAAATCAAAAAGTCTGCTAAAACTCGAAAGAGCTCCAGCGCCCATGCAGCGTGTACGGAGTTTGCTTAAAATTAAGCTAAAGAATCCGGCTTTGGACATTTTAGCAGCAAAGATTGTGCTTACTCACATTTCACATGTAATCAGGACAAATATGATTTCTCTTAGGCGTTATTGGTAGCAAGATGCAAATTAGATAAGGCCCGTTGTCAAAATTTTGGAGTACACATTGATTATGGGTTCAGGTGCTCAAATTAAACTAAATAGCCGTTTAACAAATCAATGTTGATGTTCATTTAACAGAATCGTGAAACACAAACCAACACTCACTCTCTAACACCTGCTTTGTAAGATAGGGGGTCGCTCTCCTTTTTCTGCAAAACGCCTCTAAACGAACAAAGCCCATTAAACAATAATTACGAATCAGGTGGCCCCTCCGGGAGCATTGCAGCCAATTGAAATGGTAGGGCGATGGCGAGTTTGTATTGAATGCTCGCAGGCGCTATTGTTCACAATGACACAAGGAATCTAAATAGCACTGGGCCTCATTGTGTTGCAGGGAGGCCTCTTTCACGAGATAAAACTCTCAAGCAATATTACTTGCTATTACTTAACTGACATCTGACAAGCCGATAGCTTCTCCGGATACATTTAGATAAGTTTCGCGCTTCTTGGTGTCCGATTTCTTGGCACTGTGACCAGTTCAGTTTTGGAGGACGATCTTTTGAGTGCGCTCTGTCGGATGAGGTGCATTTTGGTGAAGTCTAATCGGTAATTGGCAGGTAATTAGCAATAAAAAAGTAGATTTGCAAGACGATTCATTGGAATTCTCCCAGCATCAAGTCGCTACATAGATCTGGCTGAGCGCCCGGAAACGGACGGTGTATCGAGCTAGACAACATTGCATTTAAGTAGCATTCTTCTACTACTGGAGACTGGCAAAAACTCAGAGATCATTGTGCGACAGTGAACATTTTAGGAGAAGACCTAAAAGATTACTGAGCTATTTTGTAGCAAGCGAAGAAGAACATCCTAAAGGCCAGTGGATTTTGAACCCAGGAGCAAGTTGAAGGGGAACTCCAGAAGAACACTGCTAAAGCACATAGTTATTCCTCGTTGCTGTCTGGGAACGACAGTCAGAGAAGATAGCGGACAGTAAAGTCTCGAAGGCAACGATACGTCTGTCTCAAGGTTGCGAGAACCAAGATGAGCACACAGAGCAAAGAAGCTGTGAATGCACTCAACGAGAAGAAACGATCGCCGAAATGCGCAAGATGTCGAAATCATGGATTCGAATCAAATCTCAAGGGACATAAAGGCTTTTGCCGATGGAGGGACTGTATGTGTGCCAAATGCCTGCTGATTGTGGAGAGGCAACGAGTTTTAGCAGCTCAAGTGGCATTACGAAGACAACAAATGCATGAGACGAAGCAACGGGTTACGCCTTTACCAAGAGGTGATACCTTCCCTGTAGCAAGAACATCACCTTCTCTGTCACCAAGTCTCGACGCCAAAGAAGATGAAGGTGGGTTGTTATGTATTTCTTCTATTTGAGAGGTCTGAGAGGTTAGTTTTGCTTTCTTTCTATAAGTTGATTTCTTTTAATTCATACGTGATATTAGGAGGAGAAACTTCCGGATGATACCTTCCCTAAGTTGACAATTTCCCTTAAGAGAATTTTTCCGTTCTCTATCAGCAAACATTGATGTCAAAGAAGGTGAAAGTGGGTTGTTTTGCATCTGTTATTACGAGTTTTTTCTACTAATTTATGCGTAATATGAGGAGAAGAAACTTAGAAATTATCAGAGAAAAATATTTGTTAGAGAATGGCTGTTGTTGTCTGCCAGCGTTGCATATATCCATCAGCCTTGCTTTCTCTCTTTTCCATGTTAAATTGACGCCCATTAAAGCTCAGCGAAATGCAGAAACGTACATGTTAGAGAAACGAAAAGAAATTCTGAATAGACTTGTTCGTTAGAGAATGTATGTTGCTCTGTGCCAGCGTTACGCAGATGATTCTATCCATTTTGTCTGTTTCATGACTGATTCAACGTTAAAGCTAGGAGCTCGCATGTTGGAGGAAGGCTAGGAAAAGAAGTCATATACGCAAATTTTGGTGTCTTCTATCACTGCGATCATAGCCAGCACCTTGAGTTTTTCTTTTCTGGTAGTTTTCATTATATGCCTCAGGCTTCAAACCTACCCTCCCATACGGCCCTTCATCACTGAGACCTACTATTTTCCAGGGTTTCTTCATAACTTCTTTCCTCTGCGAGTACACCTCTTATAGCTTATTCCTTGCAGCGTATTGTTTCCCTTCCGTGTCTTCCAGTCTCTTACAAAACCTTCAAGAAGCTTTTACTTTAAAAACTGTGTATCCATTCCTTACCTTTTAAAATCAACAACTTTCCTTGCGTTTGCTTCCTTGATAACTTTCAAGATCCTTACTCCGGGGAAGAATCCGTTACCAAAAGCTACTCATCTTTAGTTCTTCCTCAGCATCATTTCTTTCGAACTTTGCAACTTTAACCATATGTATACTCTTTTTATTTCGTTGTTGAATTACATTTTCTTTTGGAAATGATTTAACAGTTTATGAGCTTATCATTCCGATGCAAAATATCGAATCTTGACTGCAATATTTATCCAAAACTTTAATGAGAACTTCGTTACGTTGCAAAACGGTCGCAAAAATTTTGTAACAGCAGGCTCATCACAAGTTGATATTTTCACAAGGTTAGAAAGTCAAATATGATTAGGCATCTCTTCCTGTAAATTGTTCCTGAAGGAAAAATGTATCTGGTAATCGAATCGAAACTGATTGTACTTATTCCCACCTTTGAAAGGGTATCTTGGAGTGTCCGATGAAAGAAAGGGGCAAAAGTAAGGCATAGATTCAAAAGGCTTGATACAAGAGTAAGGCATAGACTCAAATTTATCATAGTTGCTACCAGTTTTGGTAATGGATGTGTAGAAATTCAGATGTTAAGGCCTTCTGATTATTTGATTCAAGAATAGAAAGATAAATGAAATTCCATGTAACGATTTGCAAAAAATCAAGCGAGTCGAACGGAAATCGGTAAGAATTTGGAAACTATATGGCCACCTTTGTTAAATGTTTTTGTTAAAGAAAGATCTTGTCTTCTTTTTGAAGGACACTGAATGGGTAAAGTGAGACCTGGGATTGGCCTAAAATAACACTCTTGAAATGGGATTTTAGCTATGAACTGGGACCTGGAATGCCAAATGGCAAAGAAAATAGACTATAAGTGTGATGGGATGATGACTATACGTCAAAAATAACTTCATTGGGATTGCTTGCAAAACAGGACTGTGCAAATGAAAGTGAGCACCGATCTCCCCTGTTTGGGCCCTCTTTTCAAACCCTCAAGCATCCGATGGATGTCTTGGCAACATCAAAAGAAGTACGCATTATTTACAAAAAACTGATCAATAACTGTGTTGGATCTATGATAGGTATTTCAAAATAGTCCCATGCTGTATTCAAAGCCCTGAGCAGTATCTTTCTCAAGCAAAATCAACAAACATGAAGAGAATATGCCTACTGTGTAAGCCAGAAAAATGTTCCCATTTTTGAAAATTAATCGCACCAAGAATGCATAATCGGCTGGGATTATCGATTTCTGGGATTACCGGAATCGAATTCTGCTTGATGGCAGAGAGTGGTAAAGTTGAATTTTGAATTTACCTATTTGATATTTTCAGTGATCATAAAACAGCAAAATACCGGGTAGGCCAGAACAAGGTTCCCATTTTTGAAAATTCATAGCATGATGATTACTTCAAATATTTGATTGATTCAATCTCTAGTTAAAAGCCAAAAGATCAAAGTGTTTTTGTGTTTTCTCGCTGTGTCACGAGCACTGCGACTATAGGTAAATTCATTTCATAGCTGCGAAATGCCTGAAAAAAGGGCCTAAAATATTAATCAAATTATGAAGGATTCCTCGCACAGATCAATAAAGAAAATGCAATTGTTCATGGGTGAGAGATATCTATTTCACATTTATCGTCATGGGACTGAAAAGCTTTGGTATTTGTTTGAAAATTGAGGTCTTTTTAGGACCTTTTCCCGTAATTTGCAACCATGGAATGTTTGTAAAGTTGAATTTAGATACTTCTAGTGTTGGCAAGACAGCGAGAAGAAACACAAAAATAATTCAATCTTTCGGCCTCTAACTAGAAGCTGAGTCATTCATATCTGTGAAGTACTCTTAGTGCTATGAATTTTCAAAAGTGGGAACTTTTCCTGGCTTACCCGTTAGATCACAAAACAAAAGTAATTCTGTCTTTCTGCATTTATCGAGAATTTGAATCATTCACAGCCGTCCAGTCCTCTTGGTGTGTGTTATCAATTTTCGAAAGTGAGGACTTCTTTCTGGCTTGCACTGCATATATTTGTTCGTTTCCTCACGTCAAATTCAGTACGAAATGAGAAAAGTCTGATGCTTTCAATCTGATTTTAAGGCCTGTCATGAAATTTTTTAGAAATCGGTAAGAACAACATATGAAACAACGAAATTTACTTGAAGTTAAATTACCTAACTTTTGTCTTTGTTTTTGCGCATCAGTTGAATCTGCAGTTAGGACGAACGGAGCTTGAGCCCAACACCCAAAGTGTTGTGGCGCAGTGGTGTAATCCTTTTACTTGGAAGCCAGAACAGTCAGGAGGAGTGGGTTCGATAACCCGGTAGGACCCCACCACTTGAGCGTTATGACAAGGGGTCGCAGACTCGATTAGGTCTGCTCTGTTTCTGCGATCCCCGCGCTTGGCGCTGAAAACGCAACATCACAATCACCTTCACCCACGTCACTTTGACAATAGGTCACGGACTTGATTAGCACTTACTTCTGCGCTCCCACCACAGGGGCATCAGTTTAAATATTCTTAGTTATCATTTAGTATTTCTCGATATTTTTATTTTGAATATTTGTCTTTCTTGTTTCTTAAGAGCCGCGAATACTTTGACCAATGCGAAGGAAAGCAGAAAATGCGAAGGAGTGATGGAGAGGAAAGCGGAGGAGGAGCGAGAAAAGAGAGAAGGAAAGAAAAGGACAAGGGACGAAACAGCTCGCATGCTGAGATTATGTATTCCGCACTGACCCTGGACAGCTTTTTTCGCATTTTCTGCTCTCCTTCGCATTGGTCAAAGTATTCGCGGCTCTTAAGAAACAAGAAAGACAAATATTCAAAATAAAAATATCGAGAAATACTAAATGATAACTAAGAATATTTAAACTGATGCCCCTGTGCTCCCACCACTTGGCCTTAAACACTCCAACTTCGCCTTCACCTTAGGATTTTTAATAAAGAACTTTTATAAAATCTAGAACGACGAGATCGATCTCGACAAACAAAATTTTCTTGTGTAAGTTGACATGCTGAGAGGCTGAACAGTTGTTTCCTTCTCATTGGTAACCTCAAGTCGGTCCACATGTTACCAAGGCAATTAAGATGAACATAGCGAATTTCGGGTGAAAACACCACATATTGAACAAGTATGGAAAAATGTAGGTAGACTTCTTGTTTTGACTCTTTGAGTTTGAAAAGTGATTTTGACTCTACTTTTGAAGAGCTCTTACACAGGAACGAGACAGTTACAATACATGTAAAATGTTTGCAAAAACTTATGTTAGAGGTAAAAAAAATGTATTACCTCTGGCAGCCACTCATTTCTGTGGGAGTTCTTCAATCGAAAGATGCTTGCATGTAACGTAATTAAGAATAAACGATCTTCTCCAACTTCCTATAACCAGAACAAGTAGATATGGAAAGGAGTCTGTTTCATTTTGGGGTAGCATAGTTTGGGATCGGCTTGCAGACATGTGCAAAGCTGCAAAAAGCTGTGATGAGTTCAAAATGAAAATCAGAAGTTGGGAGGGACCTGGATGTAACTGCCGCATATGCGTAGTTTAAATAGGATCGAGCATAATTCGAGGATTGTAAATAGGGTAGAGTTGGCCTTTATTAGCCTTTATTAGCTATTCTTCTAGCCAACTGTAAATAAATTGGATTATCATTATTCCCTCGGACTTGATGTAAGTTAAGCTGGTGTACGACTGAACAAGCATGGGTTCCAAATCTTTAGATTTTCGTAAAAGGGTGGCTGTAAAATTCTGTGATCGATTTCTTCTAACTGAATGGCTTAAAAGAAACTTTAGCTACCTATCCATAATTCTACCGTTGGACTTTTCAGAAATTTTGACTTGTGTTCGAAATTACAGCGTGTTTTATATTTAGGTCATTTGAGGATATGACGTCATCAAAATTTTAAATCGCGAACCATAAAAGTGACAGACTTTTGCTTGATACCATATTGTAGACATACATTAACTAGGGTTTTCTTGGAAATTATTTCATTTTGTGTCAACCAGTTTAGAAATTACGATAGTTTTAAACTTTTTTGCCCGGGGGGGGGGGTAACTTCAATAGGCGGGTGACGGGGGTATGCCATTTTACGTCTGAAATCGCACCCTAAAATTTATAAATTTTCGCGAAAACGATACCCCAAAATTTACTGGCCAATTGAAAATGTATACCCCAAAATTGTGACAGCCATCCAAAATTTTAGCAAAGTAAGTGAAATTTGATCAAAATCAATACCCTTAAGAGCTATTTTTCTAAAATGACACCCCAAAATTTATGACTACTTGTCATTTTACCAAAAATGATACCCCAAAATTCATCTTCTGCTGGAAAAAAGGCACTCCAAAAAATGCCACACCCCGTACCTTCATATATGGTAGTTACCCCCCCCCCGGGCTTTTTTGAAAATTTCTCTTGAATAGATCTTTTAGCTATTCTACAAAAGAGCCTGGATCGAGCGTTATTTTTATACATTTTAATTCGCGAGGATTGATCGAGTGGCGATAGAGGTTCTATCGCTACTGTACACATTCGAAAATTCTACAAAACGTAGCAAAATATCGTTCGATTCAGATTCGTTTCAGAATAACTAAAAGGTCTATTGTCAAAAAAGAAATAAACCATTCTAATTCTGAAAATATGGAAGATTTCAGAAAAATCCAACGACAGAATTATAGCAGATAGCAGGAGTTTCGTTGAAGCCATTTAGTTCAAAGAATTTTACGCCGATCTTTTTAAAGATTTGGAACCTATGCTGACTGAGTGATGCAGTCACATTTTGAATGAGGGAAAATAATTGTCACCTTCTTATCAGCTGATTTTGAAAGCGAGTTGCGATTATGAGAGTGATAAATTGCAATGAGAAAGAGATTATAGTTGATCAGATAAAAAAGCATATGATATCGAAGATAATGTTATTCAATTATCTTAGTAATCCGGTCAATTATCTATGCAGTATTGAGCTATCAATATTAAGATGTGATCATGCTTTTAACCAGAGCATGCGTCAAAGATGAGCGACTTTTTAGAGATAGATGACAAAGGTCATCTTTGGCTGGTGCAATGCGGTGCGGCACGATACAATCAGTACAACTCTGTCTTATTAGCAATGCATTATCGCGCTTAATTGTTACGAGGAATGCGCCAACGACGCTTCAAGTCTGAATATTGCTTTACACTCCGTTTATGCGATATTATTTCTGTAAAGGGGCCCAAAGGCTGCTCTCCATATCCAGCGTTTTGAGAGTGCGGGCGCTGCGACCAAGATTGACTGTGTACTGCCTGATGGAAGATGGCAAATTTGTAGCTTTACTGGGTGAGTCAAAAAAAGGTTAGGCGCTTGGAGGGCTGGGGAATAAAAAGTGTGTGACCGATATTCAAAACTAAAGTGTTAATCTATGTCAATGTTTTTTTTTCAACTTGGCAAAAAGTGTCCATTGCAAAAATCTGAAAATCAGTTTTTTTGTCCTAAAAAAAGATCAATTTTGGCCTTAACGGACTATATCTCTGGACAAAGACAGGTTTTGTGGTACTTTAGAATATTATGTCATTGGGAGGAGCGTATTTGGATTCTATATTCCAGAATACTTTAATTTACAAAATTTCGATTTTGGACCCTCTCAAAATTGTTTTGATAATTTTTTATCTTTGAAATACTATCTAAGATACCTGAATTTTCAAAATCTGGTCCGAGGAGCACCAAAGGATGAACGATTCCATTGGAAATCACAATGAAAGACAAAGAAATTTTAGTCAGTCGGTTATCATTAGAATATAGCCTTGGATTATTTAAAAAGATAATGTATATATTGTTGTAATACCGTGAAAATCCAAACAGCATATATTGAAAGCTATTGGAGCATGTAAGGATGCAAATTCCATGAAATAAAATCTCATTTCTGCAGAAGTTTCGTTGATTTTTATCATAAATAGTCAGAGAACTTTTTAAGAGAACTATGTTGCAAATATAAGATGATAAAAATGCTTGTAAACTGCACTTAAGTGACTTAGGGCTTAAGAATACGTTTGAGAGTGAGAGTTTTGATAAAAGATTCCACGATTCAATTTTATCTTTTGCCATTGATTGGATTTCAAATTCGATGAAAATGACAACAATTTCTAACTTTTAGAATTCATTGATTTCAACGGAATATTTACTTCTTTGGAGCTCCTTTTTTATACCAAATTTTGATTTTACGAGCAAGCTATAACCCTCTACATTAGTTTAGTAATGTCAAATGATTAAAGCCCAAGCCTTGTATGATTTGAAATTCCTAATTTAATGTTAAAGCTTTAAAAGAAAAACTGGAATAACGCATCCTCTAAGGCTCCAGAAGAGCTGATTCTTTTGGCAATTTGTTCCCAATTCATGTTATTATTGTTTTCAATTCTTTCAAAGGCTCATTTTGGTATTCAAACGAAAGAATACGATTTTGGATGAAAACGGCAAATCATACGATCGTTACTTATGTTTTATTTTTTATTGGAATTACGGCATCCTTGATGGCTCTAAAGGGAATAAATCAATATTTTTCTGCTCTAATAAGTCTTACTAAAACAAAATTTGCCACTCTTGTGACTTCCAATACAGATGAACCTCATGAGCTGGGTGCTTTTGGTACAGTTAAATATGATGCGTTAAGTGGAATAAGTCTTCCTTGTGTGCTCCAATCCAAAATATTTTTGCGTCAAAATGTGGGTGGGCAACTACTTCCGACACAAGTGTACAAAATTTCATGAAAAGAGCACCACATGATGAAAAGTTATATCATATGGAATATTTCAATCATACCACCAGTGGAATATTTCCATCCTTTGGGGCTCCTAACTTCAGACCTACATAACTTACGATCAGAAACTGCTTTTAGAATCGGAAAAAAAGCATGGAATATTTCATCTTTCGTTAATATGATGGAACTTGGGTTCTATATGGCAAGTACTTCCTTTGCCACTCAAATTGTATATAAAAATTTGTTGAATAAAAGGACACTTTTTGCCAAGTTGAAAAAAAAACACTTACCTATCAGTCAAAGGCTAACTTAGATACGAAAATTTTGTTTGGTAAAATCAAACATCATTAAGACCCAACAACAATCAAAATGCTTGTAAGGGGTTTGTATGGGAATCGAGAGCCCCACATTCCATTCTGCTCCATGATTGATGTAGCATTGAAGTTTACATTGCCAGTTTGAGATGCTGAATTCCAATTTCAATAGAAGGTAAATCATGGATCAGAATGGAATGTGGAATTTTTGTTCCCAAACATGCCCTTTACCAGCATTTTCCTAATTTCTGGGTCTGTAAGATGAGGGATACTACCAAACAAAATTTTCTCATCTAAGTTGGCCTTTGACTTATAGATGAACATTTCAGTTTTGAATATCGGTCACATACTTTTTATTCCACAGACCTCCAAACGTCTAAATTTTTTTTTTTACTCACCCGGTAGAGTTCTTGCAACAATCTGCCATGCAGACGAGATTGAGATGTGAGAAAATTACATAGATGATTCCTTAGTGGTTCGACCGTGGATTCATATGAGCTGCGTGATGCCAGCAATCTGCCTTAACTGAAATTAAACCCAATGAAATATTTTCTTTACTTTGCAAAAGTAGTTATCTATCTCCACAGCGATTTTGATTCATGTTTCAACGGATACTGGCCATCTGTCATGCCCTCCCTGTTTATCAAATGAAATGATATTTCCTATTTACAAATTCCATTATTAACCATATATCATTCTAAAAGTAGGACTGAGTAATCTTTTTGTATCTTTTGTCAAATTTGTCCATATGGCTACAGCAGGATCTAGACCTTGCTACTCAGTAATTGCCGGACCACAGAGCTCACGATCCTGCAAAGGCAAGCTTGGTCCGGGAGATATGAAATGGATGCCAATTATTTATATACCCTTTAAAGGACAAGTCCGGGGTTGATAAAATCATTGTTAAAAAGCAACTTTACCAACAGCTGTACACCAATCGTGAGTTTCTTCCAAGTTTTGATGCCTCAAACTTTCATAAATTGAACGATCAATCTTCGTATAAGTTAGGCCAAATATCGTCGCCACCTTGTATTTTGTACGAGTGTGTGAAGGCGCGATAAGGAGGCTAGCAATGTGGGTGATATAATCAACACATTTGGCAGCCTCGTTCAGGTCAACGTGAAGTGATGTCATACAATATGACGTCATTTTGCACTTCTAACCGTTTGAAGTATGTAGCTTCGCAGATTAAAACAGAAAAAAATTGAGAGAAAAATTCTACACACCATTCACAACAGTGCAATCTCTTGAAATTATCAACAATTATACCAACCTCGGACTTGCCCTTTAAGTGTGGGTATTGTTGAGTGTAGGTGAGGGTGATTGGGGCTATTTGTGCCGAACACTGGTTACTACTGGGATCACGTCTAACGCAATATTCCATCATGAAGTGACCGTATCGATTCCGTCGTTCCTAAGGTCTGCAGTTTATATCAGTCACAGAAAGGTTCAACAAGATATGTGGTCAACAATGCATAAAGGGTTGAATTATGAATTTTACGAATCCTGCTGTACTTATTTTGATAATGAAAGGAAAGCTCAGAAAACATCTGATTTCAAGCAAATCTTTTCTCGATAGGATGTTAATTAACTAGTTAAATTTGTTGAATTTCTTTGAGATGAATTGAGATACTGTCAGAGGAACCCGTAACTGGATAACTGTAATAACAAATTTTGGGCCTACTTAAGAGGGTGAAGGTGAAGGTAAAGTTTCGGGGTTTAGCACCAAGCGCTGAGATCACAGAAGGAGAGAAGGCTTTATAGAAGTCTGCGACCCCTGAAATGATCCTCAGGTGGTAGGGCTATACCTGGGATCGAGCCCTGTCCGTCTGACTGTTCTAAAAAATTTTCTTAGTTGCGAAATCCGAGGATTACACCACTGGGCCACTACATCTTCAAATTTGTGCAAAAACCCAATCAACTAACAAGCTTATTCCTTTACTTTCAATTTTGTAGGAAACGATGGGAACGTGTCACCAGGAATCAGATCAGCATCACCTGGTCCAAAACCAACAGGACCATTGGATAATGCTCGTGGTTCAATGTCACATGGTCGTGAAATGCCCGCAGGTATTGTCAATCAATCAATCAATCAATCAATCGATCGATCGATCGATCGATCGATCATCAATCCAGTAACCTATCAAGAAATAAGTCTTGATCTGTACTGATTTCCCAGTCTATTTATCCATCGATCTCTTGATCCATAGACATAAACTCTATTGATCTATTGATCTATTGATCTATTGATCTATTGATCTATTAATCTATTAATCTATTGATCTATTGATCTATTGATACATAGATATGAGCTGTTCATCATGTGCTATAGGACACTGTATGAAGTATTTGTGCTTTCATCGTTATTTCTCTTGGTGTCGTCCTCTTGCGAAGGCGTCACTTCAACGTTTGCCACACGACAAGACAAATGCAATTTAAAGTAATTTCATCCACGCAGTGTTCCAGTACCCATGATTTACGTGTTTCTTTAAAGGCAAAAGTGAAGAGCTATCATACCTTTGCACCGAGAGATATAACCAAAATAAGTTTGACCAAACCATTTGGTTTACCGATGGATGAATTTTGACAGAAACCTCCTAGGCCATTTTTCAAATTTACGATTTTTCAATGATTTGTTCCAAGTGACAGACGTACATGACTTTTAAAAACTTCCGAACTGTTATTTATGATATTGTTTTTCGTTTCTTTACAGCTATGCCATTTTACCCAGGTCACAATGTACAAGAAGCCAGCTACTTCTACCGAGTAAATCGCTTTCTCCCTCGTCATTTGGAATCAGCATTTCAACCACCCACAGGAGCACCCGCACCAAATCGAGGTGAGCTATCTCAACTACAAATTGTACTCTCACAACTTCCTTCCGGGAGCCTTTAAATTGCAAGAGAATCCGTTTTAAAAAGAGTAGATTAAGCTGAAAAACTATGATTTCTTGTTATGAGGGATTTCTACGAAGCTATAGCAAACGGCAAAAGATGTTTCAAAAGTTCTGGATGGCTAGCTCATTCATTGTGCATGCAAAAAGTGTGGGTCTTGGTTTAAAAGTGAGTCTTAGACACAGTTCCTTTTTGAAAATTAGGGTTTTACCCTGGGTTCTAGATCCACCAAGAAAGAAATCAAGAACGGTATTCCTCCACTTTCCCTTAATATTTCTTGGTTGATTCATTTAAAGAGAGCTGCTGTTCAGCAAGGACTCATTTTCAAGAGGCTCTTCAATGAAAATTATTCAGTGCAACACACAGATTTATTGAGTCAAAAACAAATTATCAGTTTAAAAACCATGATATCTGAACATATTAACACAAATCATAGTGTCTACTACGAAAAAAAATTGTTCAATGTTGTTCAACCCTGAAAAAGACGATTTAAGACCATTTGGGGAGGACACTTTCTTAGACTCTGTTAGAGAAGTCTATTTCGCAGCTTTGCTCCCCAAATAGTAAAATGTTTTACCATCCCGTGTTAGCCTGCGTGCAGACTGGGTATAGTCTGCACGCAGGCTATCCCGTGTGGGTATATGCAGGGCTGCCGAGAGGGGGGCTGGAGGGCAATTTGCGCTCTGATCTTAGGGTCATAGAGGCTTAATAATTGAAGCTTTTTAACAGTTTGACTGCAGGATCTGCTCTGAAATGCAGTTTCAGCCAAGTCATAGGGCGTGATCGAAAAAATTTTCAGCTCACTTCGCTTGCAGAGGGGGGCTCATTATTCGCAGTTTTGTTCCTGGACCTCCAAAAAAGCTCTCAGCAGCCCTGGGTATATATAGGTCTGGCACTCAGGTTCTCAAGTTTAACCTCCAGTGAGATTAGCTTCCACCCAACCCTTGGCAAGACTAATTATGTGTAAACAATTATCTAACAGCAGATATTATTTTGCAGCTTACCCACCGCCAATTGCCGTTGAGATGTACTCTCCCCCGCGTCCTTCTTCATTCCAGTCATGTTCAAGTCCACTTGGTTCAAAACCATGCTGCCATGACAGATACTGTACATTACGTCCATGGTGCAACCCGCGATTCGCGTCAGAAAGTCGGCCAGAAAAACCACAAGAGCAAATGCGTCGAGTATTGCAGTCAATGGAAGCCAGTGTTTTAAAATCCAACAAGAAAAATCCGTTAGACATGTTGGCCCGACTGTTCCCAAAGCAATCGGTCCAGGCATTAAAAAGGGTACTTGAAGCATGCCAAGGAGATCCAGTGTTTGCAATTGAGCGAATACTTGACAGATATCCAAGTGAAATGGACGTTGATGAAGCGCCCTTGGTGTCAAATGGGGAGAGACCAGAACGGAGATCTTTCAGTTTAGACGATGACGTAAAGTCACATGAAAGAAGGCTACATGGTGTCAATGATGATCATTTATCAAAATTAGCCATGGCTTATGATATCCCATTGTCACTTGGTAAATTACATAGAGATGACTTCAAGGCTAAAGACTCGAAATGGGAGCAAAAGGGAACACGCTCGCACTCAACCGATTTGAGAGAAAACTGTGAAAGGACGGAATTTTGAATATTTTAGCTGGATTGTGCTTGCTGGGATTGACCAAGCAGAAATTGTATTTAATCCCATAATGACAATGTATGTTATTTTGATGAAGGGTCTTGAAGTATGTGGCTGGAACTGAGAATGTGAGATTTTTCAACTCTAGTTAAACTGAGCCAACATGTCACGGAACCTCGGCGGGGGAGGGGGGGTATCTCCTCCTTTCACCAGACAGGGACGTACATCTTTGCTCAGAAGATCTGTAGCCATAATTCTGTAAATTCTGATGATAAGTTTTAGGGCCATAATTCCGCAAATCGAATGGAAATCTTGGCCATTATTCCGGAAATTATGAAAGATTTCCTATAAAGGAAACCCATAATTCCATAAAATGTCTAAAACGTGTGAAAATGAACCCATCCTTCCGTATCGGTTTGAAAAAATACCCCTAGAAGTTGCATGTCCCCGTACCACAACAAGTACTAAGATACCCCCTCCTCCGAGTATGGAACATCGCCGAACATTGATGGTGACATATTGGCTCTATTTGACTGCCTTGTTCATAATCCAATTTTTGTTCTTTCCTTTGATTAGAAAAGTTTTTTAAATACATTGTGACTGAAGTTTCTAATCATATAATGATCTAAGAGTTGATTTTCTCGTTTAGAGTGACTTATGAAGAAAATAAGTGTGACATTTCCATACGAAAAGCCCGTTTTGTCAAAGCTATCTAGCAAAAGACGCATCGGCTTCAGCCGTAAACAATTTCCTAAACTTCGAGTCCGAATCTATTCTGCAAAATTATTACAGAGTCCAGAAATAGGTCCAACCGTTCTTCCAGATGCCCGTTTTGTCAGTTGTACTTTCCTAAATTCATTAAGGCAACACGAACAAACTTTTCGTACCCTCTGCGTTGTTTATATCTTTATAAACCATAAATGTTGTTGTTACAATATCCCAACATTTGTCCAAGATTTCTTACGAAGAGTACCAAATGTCGTTCAAATATGACATTGGCAAGCAAACCCCAGTGGGTCAACTCTATCGGTCCAAGTGCAACGATGCTTGTCTAACAACTTTCCAAGTTGAACCTTATCTCTGAACTTTCTTGCAAAAAGCAACCCCCTTTTTAAAGGCTTTTCTCTGACAAATTTGGAGAATAATGCCCCCTTTTTCAAGGATTTCTCTTACAAGTATATCAGATGCAGCTTATGGATTAAGTAGGGCGAGAAATTGGTGAACAGAACAAGAAACAAGAAGATAATGTTATTACCTTGCAATCCTACCTCTTCAGAGGTATGAAAAACTCTTTGGCGATTTGAAAGGAGAAAACATTACCCTTTTTTCTTGGCTGCTCTGTCCTAGATTTCGCTAGAAATTCTACCCCCTTTCTCAGAGATTTCATAGACACGCATGGTTACACTTGGACCCCTTGAGCTTACATACCGGGCAGGGCAAGCAAACCATCCTCTGGCTCAAAGACTTAGAGTTATGACTTTACCTTGGTTCTGAATTATTACTCCAATATTATGATGGAAGTGTCATTCTTTTTGCCTATAGCAAGAAGATGCACTTGTATCCCTTCCTTTTCACATCGCTTTGCAAGAAAGTTTCAGTTGTGTATCCCTAGCATTTTTGTTGTATAGAGCTCTTGTACCACTTGTCTTGTTGTAAATTGTTAATGTTCATGACTGTATGTATTTATATATAAGTATTTACACCTTCCAATTAATGTCAATGCTGTTGCTTGTTCATGATTATTTAGCAACATTACAGTAAAATATTATACTAATATTTATTATCAATTCACACACAAGAAACGTTCAAGGAAGATTTTTTCTTTCATATGATCCAACTTTCACATTTTTTCTTGGTCCTTTCACCGGGTGAGAAAATATGACTAAGAAAGGCTGTCAATGTCAAGGAAGAGAATAGACCTTTTAGCTCTTCTGGAAAGAATCAGAATCGAACGATATTTTGCAACATTCTGTAGAATTTTCGAATGTCCACAATTGTGATAGAAGCTCTAACGCCACTCGATCGAACCTCATATATAAAAATGTATGAAAATAACGCTCGATCCAGGCTCTTTTGTAGAATAGCTAAAAGGTCTATTTAATGGCATTTCAAGGTAGGCAAAGAAGCTAATCCGATCTACATGGTGTTTCAGAAAGAACGCAACCTAACTATCAAGGACCGAGATACAATTTTTTTACTTGGGGGGCCATGGGCAAACCGAATGACGAACTAAGCGACCCAGAACCTTGGAGGGGGTCTAGGGGTACTCCCCTAGAAAAATTTGAGAGCACGCTCTTCAAATTGGCTTAACGGAAGACACACCTCCACAAAAGTAAGAAAGCCTAATTTGCAAAAGGCCACTATAGAGTTATGGTAAGAGACAAGTTTGTTAGCTTGTAAATACTCCCAAAGAGCTTCCTAGACTAACGAAAGGTAGAAATTGAACGAGATTTACCCGACATAAGAGCATGGAGTACCTGTCTGATATTCTGAAATACTAAAATAGCATAGAATAAAGATTTACTGTAGCTACTGCTGAAATATTTTGAGGGGGCCATGGCCCCCCTGGACCCCCCTGTATCTCGGTCCTTGCTAACTATGATTCAAAATGTAAAAAAAATGATAAAATTCGGGCACATATAATCCCTACCGTGATACTTTGATGGAATTATTTATCATTCAATTGATATTTTCGCAAATATGTCCAATTTGCAATGCAGCATGTTGTAAGAGCAGAATCAATACCTTTTTCACGGAAATTTAGGACAATGCATGTGAAATGGAAATCTCTCACCCAAGAACAATTGCATTTTCTTTATTGATTTCTTTTGCGAGGAATCCTTCATAATTTGATTTGATCAATGTTTTGGGCCCTTTTTCATTGATTTTGCAACCATGAAATTTTCGTAAGGTTGAATTTGCCTATACTTCTAGTGTCCATGAGACAGCCAGAAAAACCACAAGAATACTTCAACCTTGAATAATTCAAATCTGTGAAGTACTCTTGATGCTATGAATTTTCAAAAGTGGGAGCTTTTTTCTGGCTCACCCGGTATAGCTCTGCAAACGCTGATACATCATATTGGAACACCCGCTACTAACAATAATTCTTTTTTGGCTGAAAAAAAATAAACGAGCATTTCAAGGTTAGAAACAAAGTCAAGAGATGAAATTTTACTTACACGGTAGCTTGCCTATTGAGATTACTTCATACCAAAAACATTGCACATTGTTGCTCGCAAGTCAAAGTAAATTTGTTTCATTTGCTGTTTTTCTCGATTCTCGACACTGAAATTCTTAAAAATACCGCGAGGTGACCTGCCGAGTGGCTTATACAGTCATCGTTATGTGAGGTCAAACTCCGGATGGGTGACCTCAGAGGCCTGACCTCACAACTCGCCTCGTCGTCCTTCGGAAGGGACTAGTGGTCCCATTCCTGGATGTGGCATACACAGTGGGCCTAGCCCCTGCGCGCAGGCTACAGTGGGCCTAATTTAGCTTTCAGTAACTAGAAATCCTGACAAGCCCACTCAAAGCAAATTGAAAACAAACGAACAACCGCTAGATGCAGACTATGAATACTCGGGTGAATCAAGGTGAATGCTCAAATGGTCGAAAATGTCGCCTACTTGAAATCTACCTTTCCCCTATTCGTTTTTTCTAAAAGAGTGGTGCAATTATTGCATGTCTGCAATGCAACTAGTCTGTGCTCTCTTTCAAATTTTTAGCAACTGGCATTTTTTGATAGGCAATCTATCAGTAGCTGTATTTCCAAATGGCTATGGGATTGGTAATGTTTCTTGCAATCTAATTTTGGCACTCTTCACACATGCTTCCAGATAGATTTAATTTTTGCACTCCGAATTACATCATGAATATAAACTCACATGAGTCATATGGATAAAATGTGACAAAATATTAGGAAGAGCTCTCATTTTCGAAACTCCTAACCGATTAGGTAATGCATGAACGGGAAGCAAATCCAACTTATTTCTACTGTGACCTCAAGATCTTATCGATCGTCTTATCTCTCAAGTACAATCGAATTATATTCATGAAATTGAACCAATGCTTGGAATGTCAGACATGCAATATTTGCGAATTCAAACCTTAATCACAGGACAAACGAGAAGCAAGACCTCCAGTTGCTTGGATTTAGGCCCAACAACAAAGGACTAAAAATTTTTTTTGCAGCAAAAAACCGACCTCATTCCGTCCTTCACCTGTGCCTCCTTTGTGGAAATTATTCTGATTATCATAATTTATTTAGGCATAAATGTGCAAGATAATTATAGAATAAGAGCTTATTCGAGCCTTCTATAACGAAAAATGCATTGGAGAGAATGAAGTTGACTTGGGTCTTTATGGAAACATAATGCTCTTTTCAATAGACTATCATGGAAAACGAGAAATGAAAATCGATTAATTCTTTTTCATCTTTTGTTTGCAGAAGAAAATGTTCAGTTTTCATTTGCAAATTCAAAACAAGCTGGATATTCGTTTTCGTTCGTTGTTTTTCATTCTTCGAGCATTCATCTTCATTCCCTGTGGACTTTCTACGAGCCTCTCTCGCAGAAAAAACTAGAGAAAGTAGAAGTCTCGCTTGCTTCTTTCCTTTACTCGTCTTTCCGCGAGAGAAACTCGTGGCATGCCATCATTTAATTCCTCAGCCCTGGTTCGAGGTATTATCGATATCACTGGAAAACTACCGCCTGGAACGGTATAATCATGGGTGGCGGGAAAAATGGGAAGTACCTATTAGATTAATTATAGTTGCAAAGAATAAGAACTGTCAGGCCTACCTTTGTGTGTTCCCTGTTTTTCCATCCTCTCCTTTATCTCGTCGATTCATGATTCTCTTTCCTCGTCATATCCAACATGCATTGAGGAAAAAAGATGGCTGGCCTAGATTTGTTTTGAACAGCACACAGCCTCAATTCGAACTGTCTGAGCTCCTTCAATGGGGAGGGTCCCCGTACTCTCCCCATTGAAGGAGCTCAGACAGTTCGAATTGAGGCTGTGTGCTGTTCAAAACAAATCTAGGCCTGCCATGTTGAATATGACGAGGAAAGAGAATCATGAATCGACGAGATAAAGGAGAGGATGGAAAAACAGGGAACACACAAAGGTAGGCCTGACAGTTCTTATTCTTTACAACTATAATTAATCTAATAGGTACTTCCCATTTTTCCCGCCACCCATGGTATAATTTTCACAGTATTGTTGAGTAAGGTGGGGGTCGTAGGGGCTGACGGTTTGCGGTTTCTGGCCTTTTCTGAAACGGTTTTACGGTTCTTGGCCTTAAAAATGACGGTTTTACGGTTCCTTTCTTTCTAAACGGTTTGAAGACTTTCCTAAATAAATATGGCTTGAGAAGTAAAATGGTCACAAAAATGGAGCTAAAGCTACGAATAATTGTCAAAAATGATATGATTTTGGGGAAATTTTACAAATTTTTACCATTTCCACCAGATTTAAGGCATTGTTTTTATCTTTCACTTTTTGGGGTCACGAGAATGATAAAGATAGTACTCTGAAGCATAGAACTAATGTGTTATGCGCATAAAGTAGAAAAAATGTTGTGGCGGTTTTAGCTGAATTTAGAAGCAGTTTTACGGTTTCTCTGAAATATTTTGGCGGTTTTACGGTTTTTGGAACCCTTTACAGTCCCCCAAATAAGGAATCAAAATTTGTCATCCTCTGAAAATATTCGATATGAACAAGAATACGTTATGTCATCATTAGACTCATCGTGTGGATCAAAACGTTTCAAGTTTCAAACGTAAAGGGGCTATGTAGGGTGTGCCAAAAAGTGCCACACAAATATAGCTGAAAATCCCTTTTAAGCAGTTTGAAAGTGCCGTTGCATTGCGAAATAGATAGTTTTCACCGAACACGAAACGTATTCAGTCCGTAGGTGGGGGTAAAAATTTGGACAAATCCTGTAGACAGCGAAAATGGAACGTCAAATCACAATGGAACGTCGACACAATTTGCTGATTCTCTGCTTTCTGATACTTGTTTCCTGTGCAGAATCCAGCGGCGGTGCCACGGGGTGAGTGGGGGACTTGTCTCGCCAAATCCCAAAAGTCAGCAAAAATTGTCAAACAAAAATGGCATGAAATTATTTTGATATACCTCTAGATTGAAAAATTCTGCAAATGCCGGACTTGCTGCAATCTTTGCAATTCGTTTCCGAAAGCAGTTTTTACACAATGACAAAACGTTGAATATTTTGAGGATTGAGGATTTACACAGAGTTTCAGTCGTACATCCTTCGCCGTTGGCTTTCATTTTCGTCCGTGTCACAATATGACAAAGTCTCCGCGATAAGGTTGCGTTTTCGGAGCCTCGTTTTCTTTCAAATGTACTGCCACCGTCGCCACCGATTACATTTCGCACGCAACATCGGTTGATTTTCGCGATAAGCATTACACAAAGTTTCAGTCGTACATCCCACGTTGTTCATTCTCGGTTGTCTGAACCTTCGCTAGATTTTCGGGATTCAGCCACACAATTTTTCAGTCGGCACCCACGTCATGATTCTTTTATTTTCGGAGCCTTGTTACGATTCGAAAATTTTGCTAATTATATTTCGTATGCGACGACGGATTCGCATTTGTACTTTTCCATGTCATTGATCCTCGGTTGTCGGAACTTTTCAAAAGCTGCCGATTGAATTTCGCATGCATCGTCGGAAGAGATTTTCGGGATTTGGATTGCACAAAGTTTCAGTCGTACTACCCACGCGCGTCGTCGTTTATTCTCGGTTGTCTGAAGTCAGATTTCTTTTCAAAAGTTCTCAGTGACGATATTTTAAGACTTCTTTGTTTGGTAAGCATAGTTACAAAGGATTATTTTCTTTCAAATCCTCTGCATTGTTTGCTTGAAGCGATTGTTCAATTGGGTAATCACAGCAAAGGCCTGGATTTATTCCGTGACCTGGGGCACAAGCTTCCTTGATTTGAAGGGAAACCCTGCTCTCAGATTCCTTGAAAATTTGAGGATTCATTCATTTTTCTTTGGTGCTTGAGCATATGAATATAAAAGTTACATTTCTCTTGCAGTGCTATTAAAATGTACTTTTCTTTCTCTTGTTTCTCTCGAGTCTTCTGAGTAAGCATCCTTTCGCAGTTCATTTCTCGAGCCATGCCCCCCCCATGCTACAAACCCATGCCTAGCCAGCGCAAAGACTTTGGTTACTGGGGAGGAGAGAAAAGAAAGAAACAAGATGTAGTTTCCTTCTTTCCTCTCCTCTCCAGTAACCAAAGTCTGCGCGCAGGCTAGGCTCTATTCATCTTGAAAATGTGAGAAAGGAAGGAGACATGAATCCCGCACACCACAATCATTCCCGATTTCAATGGCTACAAAAAAGATGTGTTTAATCTATCATAGAAATTCTATAAAGGCACAACAGGAAGAAGTAAAATGTTCAAATATTTCTTTGCGTCGAGAGCATATTTTCCAAAGCAAAGACAAAGCATTTCAGCGTTGATCTTGTAAACCTGCGGCAGGATCCTTTGAAATCGATTTCATTCATCGGATCGAATACAAACTGCAAACAAATCATGACGACAAAATGCATCTACGGACGGAGTTACTCGCTCAGAAAGGGCGTTTGCCAGACTCCAAAAAGAAGCCCAGAATCGAAGTTACTGCACTTGCAATGATATCAGCAAAATTCTTGGTATAATCTGGCAAAATCTGGTATTATTCTAACATGGAATAACCAGTTTCGGTAAAAGAAATATTGACATATCAGCTAACACTATCCTTTTCTTTTTATATATAATTCAAAATTCAATTCAAAAGTTACTTCAACTGATCCATGATTTTCTGGTCATAGTACATTTCGGCAAACACGGTGTTTTGTTCTTGACTCACTCAGTATTCTTTCTGCAATGTGAACTTCACTGATGTGGAAAATTTTGATAACTGGTTGGGACTGGACTAGCGGGAACCTCCCCACCACTGTGTATGTTAAAAGATGCTTTGGCCATTTTCACAAATGGAACAGCTATTTTTAGATCATTGTAAAATCTATTCTACAAAATCTAGTCACGAAATGATTGGCTATTTTTAGAGGATGTAGAGTTCTTGAAAAATGTATCTTGAATGAAGCTGTGGTTCGAGACACGCATTGTTTGCTTACCTCTTGAAAAGAAAGGTTTGAATGGTCTCGAAACGAAACGGGAAATTAGACACAGACTATAGGCCATAGACTAATAGCTAGAGAAGCAATGGTTGGGCTTTCGATCAGATAAGCCAAACAAAGAGAGGATCAAGCATCAATGGCAATCGGTCAGGCATTGAAAAGTGTGAGAAAGTAGAATGAAAGGAAAGTTATGTGTATGAAATATAGCTGGGAAGTACCCAAATAATAAACGTTCTTCAAAAACCATGTGTCGATCTCAAGACCAGCACAATTAATTAATAAGAAACAAAAGTGCACTTGAACATGAAACAGCCAACACCTTAGGCCCACGCATCAGCCCCAAGAATATATAAGATGGCTTGCAGCAGAAGCATGGCCATGTGTTTCACCTTCAAGAATATTCACAAGCAATTTCAGATTGCAAATTATAGAGATCGTTGGCCAGGTTGTGGAGAATGAAAACTTTTCAGGTGAGATATGATTTTTTGTCTTTGTTCTAACCTGAGATATTCTGTCTGCAAATCTACTTGTTTGATATAGATAGCCATGTACCATTATTTTCTGGTATGCTGGATACTTTTCTGAAAGCAAATGCAAGAATTTTGTTCTTTGGTCATCCGATGAGATTTTGGTAGTACAGTAAGAAACCGCAAATAGAAACCACTTTTTAAGGACCTCAGGCTGATCTGGTTAAAAAATTGTACTTTCATGAAAGAAACTTTAGTAAGTTTTAATGAAAAACCAAACAGCTGAAAAATTGCTTTCTATTTTGCAGGATATTATCGTGTTTTTGCATTTTCTACCTAACAGGTGTAGTTTTTAATCAAAATCCATCATTTCAAAATGGCTGGTTACTATATAGCGAAATTTGGAGCTCATATTCTGGAAGTAAAATTTTTGGAGACAAGATCCTTTTTTAATTAAACATTTTTACCATTTTACATTTATCAAGATAAAATCTTGAATAAGATTCACAGCTTGAAAACTACAACAGCTCTAGAATTCTTCGCTAGCCTAGTATTGGAAGAAAGTGCATCAAAATAAAGTTCATCGTACAGTTACCTTTTACGAACTTCCCGTGTATAAATCGATTTTACAGGTCAGAAACCCTTGCCTGACAGCATATGTGCAGTGTGATGAGGGATGGAGACTCTAGGGGAGGATCAGTGACGGTAGCAATTGCTGTCGTAACTGTTCTCTCGTCCGGGGTTCCTGTTATTCATCATCTTTCTCCTATCCAGTCCTGACATCCAATGTGAAACGGCTTCGAGTATTTATGTGTATAAGGCTAAATCGTATCTTTTGTATTTTATATAGTTATCCATTTAGTTGTTAATACCTGCATGTCTTTATGTTAATGGCCACAGGGTAGTCATTGTCCTTTGCTCCTTGTGGTCCTGTCCCTGTAGTGTTTGTACAGAAATTATAGTTGGATGTAGATGTAACTTGAATTGTAAAATTTTAGATGAATATATAAAAAATCAATTTTAGAAGTGCTGCACAGTTTATCAAGAGCATTCAATTAGAGACTTTCATGATTCACGAACTTTTGAAAGTTCAAGCATACATACCAAAACACCTACTCTTTTTTTAGACATAGATTAGATCTGAATTTTTCAGATCTGTTGTTACTTAACCCATAACTTACATAGAAGGCCTAGTCTCCATGGTTGGAGAATCATTCAAAGATCTTTCTTAATTGAGAAAAAAGCATCCACAGCTTAAAAAAATGCAGCACATGGCTTTTATATTAGGGAAGCTCTTGGATGGGTCGGTAGAAGCGCACTTGACCATCAGTGTGAAGATTGGTGGGTCGAGCTCCCACCTTCCTTAACCTGCTTCGTAGAGTGAAGAGAGTCGCCAACTCTCTGTAACTCCTGGCTTAAGGAATCACAAGGTGTGGTCAGATAGAGAGGATGGCTAGACTGATGACATTCGTCTAAATTTCGCTCCATTGAATTGAATCATGTACTGTTATATTCATTTCGCTAAAACTTCGTTGAATAGGTATTGTGGGGTATCATTGTGGGGATGGAGCGAACACAAGGACTCATGTAATAAGTCTAAGGAAGAACCAGGATGCTGCTTCGATAAAAGCTTAGCTTCTCAGCGCTTTCTTAGACTGCATTCTCGCGATGCTGCGACATTTTGAGAAGGGTGCAAATGTGACGGATAGGCCTCCCGTTCACTCAAAAACTATACATTTTTGCCGGAAGATTTTGAAAACGGAACTCCAACGGGCACATTTTGGAAACGGCATCCTGTGAACACTTGAAACTGATGAAAACAGAATATTTTTTGACGCTTTTAGAGCGAGACTGATCGATTCTTAGGGTGTAGGTACATCTCCTTGGGATCAAAGTCTCGCAACTAGTTTTATACCGTCAAATTTCCTACCGTTTCAAATTGTTCCGGCTCAGATTTCGCTACCATCACATTTTTTACCGTTTTCAGAATGTGCTGGCATCGCGTGAACGCAATCTTAAAAACTAAATTAAGATGATTGGTAGAAATATAGAAAAAAGAAAAGAAATGCAACGTTTCCCTGAAAAGTATGCTTCAAGGTCATATTTATAAAGCTACACCGGATTTTTTTCAGAAAAAAAATGAAACCCAACTATAACTGAAAATTTTAAAGAAATGATAATATTTGAATAGATGTACTATATACCATCTGAAAGCACAACCAACCTTCTTTCCAATGATATGCAGTTTGGATACCTTGGAATCATTTATCACTTAATTGACATTTAAGAGAGTAAAGCCTATTTCAAAAGTGCAGCATTGAAATGAGCAAAATCAACATCTTTTTTACCGTAAAAATTCATGTAGAAGGTTTTGCAGAAAGAGTTCAGGCCTGCCTAGAAACACTTGCAGTGATACCTTAAAAGTAGGAAAAAGACAGACTTGATTCCATGAAACACATTAATTCAGAATGGTTATAAAATTCCCTCAAGGATGGATTTAATTTATGTAAATATCTATTACAAAAGAGAGTCTACCCTGGGTAAAAGACTAGTAGAAAAAGTCAATCTACGAGTTAAAAGATTCAATAAATGCGCCCAACCTGGATATCACTGAAGAGTAGATCGATTTTGGTTTCAGACTTGCGTTAAGTCAATTCAAATATCATTATTTTCTAAGGACTCTGGAATGCAGTTGGGTTGCAATTTCTCACGCTGTAGTTTCACTATCATTAATGCACAAAGCAATAATATTTGTGACTGTAAGAACTACACGGTGTCCCCAAAAAATTTTCTGGCTACTGTGGAAGAGTTGTAGTTTTTAATTCTCTCAAATTCTACGCCATTCTATGCGTCCAGCTTCAACGTAGAGTTTAAGACGTTGTTTGAGTCAATCTGATAAGTGGAAAGCGCTTGAAAGGCAAAGAGTGGTTGCTTCAAAAACAGCACTTCTGTTGTTCTCCAGCAATATCAAAATTAAGTAAATTTCGAAAGAAAGGGTTTAGTGTTGTATCAAAATTTGTTTTGCATTTTTAGGAGGGGTAATAGTGTTATTTATCCATAAGAAAACACTGGCAACCTCAAAACCCAGTTGATTTTGATACTGGTGGACAACAATAGACCTTTACACAAAATCGCAACAATCCATTGAGATACTGACTTGCCGGTTTCGCCTCGCTTTGGAGTCACCCAACGGCGTGCATCTCTTACGGCAACCCACGAAATTTGTTTAGATTTGGAAACAGTGCCTTGTTTCCAGCAATGAAATGTACTTCATTTTGGGAAAGCAGGTTTCGCCTCGAATTAAACTTTACTTTGTGTAAGGGTCTATAGAAGTGCTGTTTCTGAGGCAATCACGTTTTTGCTTTTCCTGCACCATAAGATCAACAACCAATTACCAGATCAAGGTCTCAAGCTCTACGTCAAAGCTCGTTCTACGTTCTATCAGATTGTATAAAAACTAAGACAATTAAAGCTACGGCTCCTCCACAGCAGGCACACAAACGGGGTACAATAATTTTTGTTACACCCTGTATATGAAAATGAAATATTTTAGATCAAGTAGAATCATCAATTTTTGCTAACTTCTCAGACTGCATGCCTATTTTTGGTCATCAATTATTTGACACTAGCACAACTTATGACAATACTTTTTCATATCTATCTACAGTTGCCAATAGCATACATCGTGCTATCCATCCTCTTGACTTGGCTCAGACAACTCACAGAATGCCATCCAACGCCGTTGTTCATTCGCAACTGCCAAGGTAGAAAACTTCAAGTGCACCACCCTAAAGAGACTCTTAAAAATATCATCTCAAACCATATTGTTGTCGAAGACTATTCAGATGCATTTTCAGCAAGCGAAGCAATGACATCAGTGAGACCGAGCGGACAATGTCCATTCAGGTACGATTTTTCAGATTTAGATGACCAGAGAATTCCAAGACTTCTCCCAAAAGCAGTTTGTCCGCTAAATAAATGCTCGAGAAGATGCAAACCTATTGTCATGAAAAAAACTGTATTAACTAAAAGATGCCACAGTCAGATTGGTATTATATATAAAATGAGTTTAGTTGATGTGACTGTAGGATTTATTAGACAGCATTCGTTTGTGAAATTTTAAAGTTTGTAAGGTTAAAAATGTTAGTAAAGCTACCGGTCGAGTCAAAGGCATGTAAAGACGTTTAAAGCATGTCGCTCTCAAACCATTCATCAGAGTCTTATAAGCTTATGATGATCATGTTGCTAGAGATGCAAGAAGCAAAATTGCTTGCAGTTTGAGGGACAAAGCAAAATTTATCTTATTACATGGCCGGTGGAGAAGAAAAATTATTGCAAAAAAATCTGCTCGCCCCGTATGAAATCATTGCAAAAAATACAACTGCCCAATCACCTTTTCCTTAAAAAATGCATCTGCCCCGTATTCATGAACAACAGATGTTGTATAGTAGCACCTATAAATTTGCCAAAGATCATGAGAAAGGCAGTTCATCTCTATAAGAGTCTTTGTAAATGACTGGTGAATCCTGCTTGCAAGAAACTAACAAGGAAATTTGGCGTCATTTATAAGCATCTTTGCAAACATTTCTCAACTAGAATGATTCAGAATTTTGTCCTCAAGGTGAGCCATTTTATATTTAAAAGTTAATCCTATAAAAAGTTACTGCCCCGTTCAAGCCCGTTCATATTTGCTCGATAAAAAGTGTAGACCCAGTTGTGTGCAAGCTCAAAAAAGTGAGTGCCCTGTTATGTTTTGCACCGGCCATGTTATACAACGAACTTTGCTC